>CM067583.1:1189581-2417902 GCA_034336665.1 Luscinia megarhynchos | reverse complement strand
GCTCTGAGATGTGATGGGCATCCCTGCAGTTAGAGCACTCATAGGCTGGCAATGGAGCCTCCCCAAAAATGTCACGTGGGGAAACCGGTGGGAACCTGCTGGGAGCTCTCCCCAGGTGGGGGACTATGTGTCCTCAATAAATAATCCCTGTTTTTTAATTAGACCTTTCAATTACTGCCTAAGAATGAGTGGCCTAAGACACTGAAGTGGCCTAAGGTTCAGGAGTGGTACCAGAGTTCAGAGGGTTGAAAGGAGCCAAAGAAAGGAGCTGGAGTGCCAGGGTGATAATGAACCTCTTTGGCTGGTAATTAAGACCTTTCTTTTCTCCCCATTAAGCAGAAAACAAGTGAAAACCACCGCAGTGGTAATGGCTCAGGTAGTCTGGTCAGCCCCCAAGGAGGTGCTGGGGCCCTGGGCAGCAGCACTCAGCTGTCTGGCACTTGCAGCTGCCCTAAAAGCTTCGGGTTTGCTCTCTAATCCCCTCCTCTCTGGGCATTACAGGATCTGTGTTACAGCACCCTCTGAGCTGTGCCTCATGGCTCACCCTCACCTCTCAGACCCATGGAAAACACATTTCCATTCTGTGGGTCATAGAGGTGCACTTGGGTTTTTAGGTGGCTTTGGTTTTTGTTGTGGTTTTTGGTTTTTTTCCCCTCTAGGTAATCCTCTGCAGCATTTTGCTGTGGGCATTTTGGCAAAACACCAACCTTGGCAAATCCTTCAGCCCTGCAGAGCCCATCAGCCCAGGTGCCTGATGTGTGAGATTCCTGGGACTCTGAGTTATCCTATTTTCCCAGAATTCTGGCACACGGCAGGTCTAATGCTTTGGAATGTAGCAGTGCATTAGGGCCAAAAATGTTTAGAAGGGTTTGTGAACCTTCATTTCCCAACCTTTACAGCTCAGGAATTTATGGTTCTTGGACATCTGTGACACATGAAATACATGTGTGACTCCAAGTGATATAAAAATGTAGCTCCATGGTCTTGGCAACACCTATTAAATAGGTGTATTTATATTTTCTGCCCATCTAAAGCATTCAGTTTATGATGTATCAAACTAATCTGCCTTGTCAATATTTTTGGGGGTGAAAAGCAGGCAGGAAGAGGAGCAGAACTAGCAGTAGTCAAATGATTAATCTCCTTCCCTGGGTTAATGACAGTGAAAATCAGATCTTGGGTACCATGAGGTTTGTCAAAACCTTGTTTTAAAAAAGTACTGACAAGACCCAAACCTTGAACTTTAGCAAATACTGTGCTAAAAAACTAGCTGTGGCTGGAAGGGAAAAAAAAAGAAAGATGTTTTCTTAGATGGGATAATTTCAGAGAACTAGAGAGGACTTGGTAGATGCTGTAGGGGCAGGACAGTAAATAAGAATTGTTAAAAACACCACCAAATTCAAACAGCCATGTCTCAGAGGGGTGAGAAAAGCCCTTCTTCATGCCTTTGTGTGGGGGTCATTTTCCCTTTTCCCTCATTTCTGCCTGTTTAAAAATGACTGTTAAGTCCCAGGAGTTTGGCTGATATCAGAAGTATGACCCAAAAGCTCAATACTGCTCATTAAACTGGTTTAATGACCAAAAGATGTGTGTTGGAGGGGGGAAATTCTGTTTTAGCCAGCCTGTGCTGTGAACAAAGGCAGATCCCCCTCTTTGATGTGCTCCTAGCCTGGGTGTCCATCCCCAGGTGACTCTTGGAGACGTCACAGCAACCACCAAGGACAGCAAATCCCTGGGTTTGAGGTGGGATGGGATGTATTTCTGGACCAGGTGCAGGGGGCAGGATGCTGAGACAATGCAGCAGCCATGCAAATACCTGGCTGGAAAACATGATCTCTGAAGAAAAACATGCACAGCAGGGGTCATGTCCCTGCCTAGGGGAGGAAAAATCAGTTTAAATTAGCAAATACCCAATTAGGCAAAGTCAGCTCTGCATTCATGGGAAATGGGAGAAAACAGGGAGACTTTAGCTGTGAGGGTTCATAAGAGGGTCCAGAAGTGGAAGATGCTGGTGGAATTTCAGCCTTGGGAAGAGACTTGTGGAGGGGACAAGCTGGATTCCCAGGGGTTTAACCTTCATTTAAGAGATTTTGTAAGAACACATCCCCACCTTTGAGAGCAACACGTGGCAGAAGACACAACATATCCAGGAGGGCAAGAACTGCTGAGGATGGGGGAGAGGCTCCTGCCACACTGCAAAAGTGGCTCTGAACCAGCACTGGGGTCACTGGAGGGGACTGGTCCAGATGGGGAGTGAGGGGAGATCAAAGAGACAGTTCCAGAAAGATGCCCATGATTGAAAATATTTTAATACCACCGAGTCACAATTTTTAGTAGAAAAAGCAAAAAAAAAAAAAGCATTTAAACCCCCCCCGTCCCATTTCCAAGGCCATGCATCCCATAGAAAAGTTAATGGAATTTATACCAATAGAATAAAAACATTCTTTACACTGAAATATAAAAAAGCCCTTATAGTTAGTTTTGATTTGTTGTTGTTGGGTTTGATTAAAGCCCAAGGTTCCTTTTCAATCCTCACTGCAGTGGCTTTGGCTGGTGTTTTTTGAGGGAACCCCAAAATCTGGGTTCAGCCCCTGGTGGGTGATGCCAGCCTACAAGCACTGCTCTCCCCTGAGGGGTGCAGGACACAGTTTTACAGGGAGGCTGCAATTTAAAAGAGAAAAAGGCAGTTAATGCCAGGGAGAGAGATTTTTCCCCTGGGGAAAAAATAGCATTGCTTCTCCTCCAGCACAGGCAGGGACTCAGACCTGGGCATGGGCATAACATCAAATAGAGGGAAAAGGAAATAAAATAGAGGGAAAGAAAATAAAATTGAGAAAAATAGAGTAAAATAAAATAGAGTAAAAAAAAATAGAACCAAATCAAAACAGAGAAAAATAAAATAAAATAAAATAAAATAAAATAAAATAAAATAAAATAAAATATAAAATAAAATAAAATAAAACAAAATTTTAAAAGCCAGTTCTCTCTTCATATTTGGGTTTAAAAATAAAATAGTAAAAAATATAGATAGTGAAGCTGTTTGTATAATTTCCAGTGTCCTTCCCTGTGGGTTGGTTGGCACAACACCTGCAGCAGGGATGGAGTACAGGGAGTTTGGAGGATTTACAGATGAAATTGGAGCTTTGGCAGTTGCAAAACAATTAGTAGCAGTAAATAGAGGTACAAAGTGGTGGAGGCAATTAGCAGGTTGTGTTTGGAACCTTCACTGCCGGCTCCAGGGGATCCTGGTGGGGAAGAGGGATTTGCACCCAGCAGGGAGGCACCAAAATTCAGGGCTCTGTCCACCTGCCACTCAAAATAGTTGTGTTGGGCACCAAAACTAAAAACAAATCCTGTTCAGAGCCCCTTTTAGCTGCTTTAATTTGCCTAAACCCATTTATTCTTGTTTAACAAGGCACAGCCTGGTCCTGCACAGGAACAAGCCCAAGGCAGGTTTGGGCTGGCAGAGCTCAGCTGGAGCAGCTGGCCTTCAGGCAGGAATCAATAATAATTAATAATCATTTTAAAAGTGCTGCTTTTCAGTAGCAATGAGGCAGGGGAATGCTGCACCCTGAAAACATCCCTCTGCCAAGGGTATGCTTGAACCCTGAGCTGGGCTGGTGCTGCTAGAAGTGAAAACCTCATCCCAGGAGAAGCAAGCACTGGCTTTCCTCCCTGCCTGCCCCTGAGAACAGGGGGTGGGAGAGGGGTGGCCATGGCACAAAGCACTTCTGTGCAGCACAGCCCCGTGGGCTTGGCTCTGTGCCCCTGTGGCACAGGCATCAGTGTCCCTGCTCGCCCCCACAGCATCCCTGGGACAGACAGACAGACAGACAGACAGGGCCTGGCCACAATGCCAGGCTGGAGGTGCCACCCTGCCCAGCTGAGAACACTGAGGTGTGACACTTAAAGCCTCTATTTCAGAGGCTGGCACTGAAAACTCTGCTGAAACCTGGGAGAATAGGAGGAGAAAGGTCTCACGGGGCATTCAGGGTCCAGGCAGGGTGGGAGCACCAGGCCTTGCCTGTTTTGGGAGGGCAGGGAGGCACTGTGCAGCAGGAGGGCAGGGCTGGGCTCAGACATACTCCCGGGCCGTGGAGGGCGGTGGCTGCCGGTGGTACTGCTGTCCTCGGCGCTCCTTGGCAGGGCAGGAGCAGCACAGGAGCGACCCCCCCAGCAGGGAGAGGCTGGCGGCCCCCCAGCCCACGAAGAGAGCAGAGCCGAATTCGTACCTGCGGTGAGAGGGGCAGGGAGCATCAGGGAGGGGCAGAGAGGCAGAGGTGCAAACTGAGATGGGCAATAGGGTGCTCGAAGCCCTGATGAGGTGACAATGATGCCGAGGCAGATTTTGGTTTTTCCTCTCCATCCCCATCTTTCCTGTTGGCTGTATCCAGCCCCCATGTGTCCCCATCTTTTAATCCTCCCCTGGGCTGAAATTCCACATGTGCACCCCTACCCTGTCCCAGCTGCTAACAACTTAAGCTTTTTCATCTTCTACAAGGTGGCAGCAAGGGCTGGCAGAGGTCCCACCTGTGGGGCACACTGGCCCAGAACCAGCAAGGGAAAGTCCATGGGAAGTGCAGGGACAAGACAGGATTCAGAGCCAGGCTCTTACCTGGCGTTGATGGGGATGGTGCTCTCTCTGAAGAACTCGTAGGTCACCTGTGTTGCATACAAGGACACTGCAGCCAATGTGCACAGACCTGGGCACAGAATCACGGAGTCACAGAATGTTTTGGGTTGGGAGGGACCTTTAGAGATCACCTAATCCAAAGCCCCTGCAGTGAGAGGGTTGTCTAGCTGTTCCTCTGGACATCAAACATTGACTGTCAGTGACATCCAGCCCTCACCAAACTGCTCCCCTTCCTCTGTCAGTGCCAAAAGGTGCTGGAGGATTCCTGCAGCAGTGATGTACAAAGGCTGGAGCTGCCTTACCAGAGAGAACGAAGAGGACACCTCCAGCAACAGCTATGCGGCTCTTGGTGACAGGATCCTCCTCCCCGACTTTCGTGCACTTCATGCCCACCACGCTCACGATGATGCCAAAGAAGCCCAGCAGGAGAGAAATGACCATGAGAGCCCGGCATGTCTGGATGTGAACTGCAAGGGGGGAAGAAAAACTGCTCCCAGCAGGTGCCTTTGGCCACAGCTGGGCACTGGAAGCAAGGTCACTGTGTTCCATGCTGGTGATGGATCTGTCCTTAACCCTGTCCTTGCTGTGCAGCTCCCGTGTCATATCCTCCCCACCTGATATACACAGAGAGCTCAGCTCATCCCCTCCCTGACCTTCCTCCCTGCCCACCCTCATCTTGGTCATGACTGGGCTGGGCTGGGAAACACCTTGCCTGGAGCAGCACCACAGTCACCAAATGCCAAAAGGGTGACACACAGTCACGGAGTGGGGGGTTTTGATGTCCCCATGCCATGGGGCACTGCTGCTATCTAAATGTGATGCCCACATTGGAGCTGAAACCTGCTGGGGCCAGGAGTGTCCCCAAACACACAGAGGGGTCAAACCCACAGGACCAAGAGAGGCTCAGTCCTGGGATGGGGAGGTTGGGGTGCAAGACTCACAGGTGGAGAGGGAAACTTGGACACATCGAGGATCAGCTCAGTGGATAAGTGGACTTAGACTCTTTTGAGGGGTTTAGACCTACAATAGGGGTGGGGGCAAGAAGGACTTGGACCTGAAGGTGACTCAGGCTCCAGGAAGGGCCAGGGGAGCTCAGATCCACAGGGGAAGGGAGCATCCACACCTGAAGAGAGTACAGACCTGCTGGGGATGTGTGCTCAAACCCATACAGGTGGGTTCAAACACAGAGAGGGGCTCAGAGCTATATAATATAGTGGAGGCTCAAACCCACAGCGGGGCTCAGACTCACAGGGGGGCAAAGCAGCTCCGGACGCCGGGGAGAGCTCAGACCCGAGGCGGGGAGGGGGGACCAGAGCCAGGCAAGGAAGCGGGGTGATCCCGTACGCACCTTCGAGCGAGAGCAGCGAGTCGTGCAGGCGGCACTGGACCTGCCCGGTGCTCTGGGCAGCGCAGCTCATCCACAGCCCCTCATGGAGCCCCACGGCCGTGATGATGGCGTCCCCGGCGTACGAGCTCTGCCTCCAGTGCGGCAGCACGGCGGCCGCCAGCGCTGCCACCCAGCCGGCCAGAGCCGCCAGGTACCCGGCCAGCTCCCGAGCCCCGCCGCCCATCGCCGCCGCCCGCCGGCCCGCCTGAGGGGAGGGAAAGGCCGCAGGGGGGCTCTGAGGGGAGCGACGGGGCGGGAGCAGCGCCGGGGGAGGGGTTGAGGTGAAGGCAGAGATTTAGGTCTCCTGGAGGGGGGAATTCCAGTCTCGAGTGGGAGGGTTGTGGATAACGGGGAATTGGGGGCCGGGAGGCGGGAATTAGGAGCGGGGGCGCTGGGAAGAGCATTGGGTCTGAGGGGGAGAGATGTGAGTATGAGGAGAGTGAGTTGAGGCTGGAAGCAATTCCTAGAGGGAAGAATATAGTCTTAGGGGAAAGATTTGGGACATGGAGGTGTTTAGGTCCTACAGGAGAGATGTAGATGTTGAGGCAGACGGGAACTCCCTCAAACGACAGTGGAGGGATAATGGGAAATCGGGGCTCCCCAAGAGCCGGCGGTGTGTGGGAAGCTGCCACCCCGGACCCCTGCCCTGGGCCGGGAGCCCCCAGGGTCACTCCGGGAATTCAGCAGGGAGCAGGGAAGCGGTTCACTCCGTGAGGGAATTCAGGCACCCCATGCCACCATGGCAGCAACAAGAGAAGCCATTGTCAGTGGAGTACGCCTGCAGGAGAGGGACAGGGGGTGTGGGGAACACGTGTCACCGCCCCGGTGACACCAAGCCCATTGCAGCCCCAGGACCTGGCAATCGTTAACAGCCCAGGCCTCATCAGCAGTCCGCTCACGCGCTCGGGCAGCGGGGGGCGGATGCTCGGATGGGGGGCAGCCTCCACTGGGACCGTGTTCATCCTGGAGAAATCATCCTCCAGACCCCCCTCGCCCACCCCGATGCTGAATGGCTCTCCAAGTGGGATGGGGGTGCTGGGTGGCTGCAAACGGGGCAGGATTTATTTGCCCACATTCCCGGGATGGTTATGGTAATGGCCAGACATCTTCGGGAACAATTCAATGCCCTGTCCGGGGCTGCCAGGGTGCTCAATGTCCTTCTTGTTCAAGGACGGTTCCCTCCTCCCTGGAATGGTGGGGTTCCTTCCCACGCTATGGCAGCAGGGTCCAGGGGATGCTCAGCTGGAGATTGCATTGCCCCTACTGCCCCTGGGGCACCTTGTCCCCACAAACATCTTTGTGAAGCTACAGTACTCTTGGGTAGATATTTGCCAGGAGGGAAGGTTGCACCCCAACACTTAAAACAGCCAAAGGCACCAGCCTTCAGTCACCACTCAGAAAGCAACAGCTTAGGAAAAAAATACCTTTATTCACCCATTTTCTGTAGAAGGCACTTAAATAGCTGCAAGTTCAGGAAAGGCACACATCTGCACCCATTGGCACCAGGGCTCCATCCCTAAGACAGAATCCCTCCCTTGTCCCCATGTCACCCACCCCAGGTCAGCTCTGCAGAGGGATGCTGGATGCTTCAGGGGTAGCACATGGCATTCCCCAAAGCCCCATCCCAACTGGGTTGGGAGCAGAGGGGGTCTCACATGTCACCCTTATGACTCTGCAGCCAGAAGCCACAATGCTGACATGACTAGTCCCAGCAGAGACATCCTGGTTCCTGTAGGATGTCACAGCTCATCCTTGCCCACTACAACGGCAGCTGGTGATTCCTTCTCCAGCTCTGGCTCCAAATCCCCTTCTTCCATGCCGAAAAGCATCTTCACCAGGTCGTCTGCCTGCACACGCTCCTGTGGGCAGAGCCAGGGTGGTAAGCACAGTCCCAGCCAGAACCCCTCGGTGCTGCTGGGCAGGAGCTTACCCGCTCGCTGTGCCGAGGGTCCAGCGTGAACCAGAGGGCAATGGCACAGCGCTGGCCCTTGGTCACAGCCTTCACCCCGTGGGGGTTCTCTGAGCCGGAGGAGAAGCCCACAGCACGGCCACACTGCGGCTGGACCTCTGCCTGTCGAAGGTGGGAGACCAGGGAGCCCAGTCAGGGGTCAGTTGGCTCCCCTCAACCCAGATTCATCTTTTGCAGTGGCTCAGGGGATGTTCCCAGGGGTCAGGGCCAGCAGGCAGGAGCTGGATTTGGTGCTGCACATGGATCCTCAGAGCTGAGCTACTCACGGTCTCAGTCTTGGCATCCAGCTCGGTGAAGTAGAAAGCTCCTCCTTCAAAGTCCCCATTGAGGTAGAGAATTGCACTAAAGGAAGCAGGGCACAAGTGGAGGTGACAAGCAACCATCACCAGAGCTCCCCAACACCACAGCAAGAGCCAGAGGCAGGAAAGCCCAGGTTTGGTGTCCTTGCTCCTCCCAACCCAGGTGCTAAATCATGATACTCTTAGGTGGGAGCTGCAGCTAACAGCCACCAGCATTACCTGTAATCCCGGAAAGTGTAGGCTGGGGGTTCCTTCACGCACACCCGTGCCTCCGCATTGAGAATGCAGTTGTCCACATGCACCTCGTGGCTGTTGTCACTCCGACCTTCCTGCTTCTCTAGGGTAGAACAGGGCATGTCAGGACTCCTCTGTGCAAGAACAGGGTCCATCCCCAATTATCCTGTGCTTGGAGATGACAAGGAAGTCACGTGTAGCCTAAAGCACTTCCACTTGCTGGAGTGTGGATCGTGCAAGGCCATTTAGGTGGCATAAAACACTGTTGACTTGTCCCACAGCATTTCCATGGCCTTCCAGGCACAGCCTCTCAGCACCCATCCCAAAATGCCTCAGAGTGACGAAATCCTGTATGGCATGAAGCCATCTACCCCATTGGAGGCAACCAGCAGAGCTGCTGCTCATCTTCCCAAACTGGGCTTAGGGACAAACTTCCTACACCCTCTGGGAAGAGGAGCGGGTTAGGGAGTAGCAAGGAGGTCTCCAAAGAAAGGTCCAAGACCACTCCAGCTGTTAGAGGAGATGCAGACAGGACAGGAGCTGCCTGTCTGGCCACACTCACCATCGATGGCCGTGCGGCACACCAGGTGCGAGTAGGAGAAGTGCAGCGGCACCTCCAGGCGGAAGTAGGACTCCATCATGCGCCGCACCTTCTCCGTCACGTTGTAGTACAAGTAGGCACTGTGCAGGGGCACCTTGCCCTCCTGGCCCAGCTGTGGGGGACACACAGGACAGGGGCTCAGCCCCAGCCAGCAACCACCTGCCCCAAAACTCCCCTCCCTTGTCCCCACAGCCTGTTTCTCCACACAGCCACCCCAACCTTGAGGGCCTTGAGGACAGTCACGCCATAGAAGGTCTCACTGGGAGTGTGAGGAGAGGTCTTCCCCCGATAGCCATCTCCAGCCGAGGCAGCTGCCTGCAAAACCCGATCTGTGTTACTGGTCTGATGTCTGAGCTGCAGGATGGGACCCCCCAGCATCCTCTACCCATCCCTGCCTGCTCCACCCGTCCTTGCACTCACATTAGTGAGTCTCTGCAGTTCTTGGCACTGCTCAGCAGAAAGGACTCCATCCACCACAACACGCTGGGAGCCATTCAGGGCCTTGGAGTTCATGGTGACACTGGCTCCTTCATACACCAGAGGGCCACCTGTGGCACAAACAGACATGG
The DNA here is from genome assembly GCA_034336665.1 of Luscinia megarhynchos. Taxonomy (NCBI): domain Eukaryota; kingdom Metazoa; phylum Chordata; class Aves; order Passeriformes; family Muscicapidae; genus Luscinia; species Luscinia megarhynchos. The sequence goes on along the minus strand of CM067583.1, from coordinate 2,408,213 downwards.
GGATGGATGCCACCAACTCTGGGCTGGCTGGGGAAGCTGTGGTCCCGCCACCTGCTCCTGCTGCCACCCACGTGTGCAGGGACCGTGAGCTGGCAGCAGGGATCACCAAGGTCCCCATCCCACCTCCCCTCCTGGCCTTCTCCACCTTCTCGGATGAACTTGCTCATGTCTGCAGACTCTTTGGCCTTCTCCTCCACCAGTGTCTCGATCTCCTTCATGAGGTTGCCGATTTCCTCCGAGATGCGTGCTGCTGTCTCCCGCTCCACCCTGGGCATGCAGCAGCCATCAGCACCACCCCACTATCCCCACAGCAGAAATCAGGGCAAGGGTAGGACAAGTTGTCTCAGGTGCCAGTAACAGAGAGAGTCACCTCAATGTATCCCTCACTCGGGGGTGCTTGGGGTGACCTACACGTGCCCATCATCCCATGGACTGATGGGAAGTAAAGTTCTGCCCTCCAGCAGCCTCTTCCAGTCCCAACATCAAAAGTTCCCCTGGCAGAAGCTCTGGGCCATGGCCTTTGGCCCAAAGCCCACAGAGGAAGAAGGGTTTGTCCTGTCAGACCCCCATGGGTGAGCTCAGCTGGGGACAGCACTCACTTCTGTTTCTCTCGCAGTCTTTTTGGTATCACCTCTTCAGGTGTCCACGTGTCCTGCAGCCAGAAGAATACCATCAGGAGCTGGATAAGGATCTGGCCAGGTCACAGACCCCTCATCTGCAATCCATCTGGCCACCCCATCCCCCTGGTCTCACAGCACCCACCGGGTCCACAAAAGGGATGCCAAAGACGTCGTAGCTGAAGAAGAGCAGCTCCTTCTCCATCAGGCTCCGCTGGTGATACACCTGGATCTCCTGTGGCAAGGGGCAGAGGGACAGGGTGAGGTACAGCAGGAGGGTTCTGAAAGACCCCAAGTGTGGGCAGGAAGGTGCAGGTTTGCACCGTTCCTGTGGTCCTTGCTCCAGACCCACAGCCTGATTTCCTGCTTCATCTGGCAGCTGGGAAGGAAGTGGCTTTTTCCATCCTATCTGAACTTCCCTGTGGACAAGCCCTAGAGGTGACAGTTGAGCAGAGGTACATGTTTGTCCCTTCTGCAGGAGGCTCTTTAGGAGCAGCTTCCCTTCCCCTACTCCAGCTGGTGTGGGGCAGACTCCCATCCATGCCTATCACATCCCAGGCAGGACCTGGCCATCCAGATCTGGCTATTTTGAAGCCACATCCTCTCCTTTTAAAGTAATTTCACTTCTTGTGGAAAAATGCAACAGTGGTAGGCTCAGATCCTCCTAAAAGATTGTCTACCTGCCTCTCACAGCCCCCTCTCTCAGGAATGGGTCCTTGTGTGCCAGTCATCCAGCTTCACTTGGCCTGAGACATTTTGCCAGTGATGTTTTTCAGCTTTTCAGCTATTTCCAGCTTGTCCAGCCTTAAATCCACCCATTCCTGTCCACCTTCAGTAGCTGGCACGAAGGAGACTCTACAACTTCTGCAAAGGTCCCTGTGAGGAGAGAAGATGTCCCTGCAACTGTTCATCCCACTGATTGCTCACCTCTCGTGGCTGGATGGGTCTAGCCAGGTTTTCTCCCAGCACAGCAGTGTAATAGGCCAAATTTTGGTTCATCACCTCATCATGTGGGAAGAAGAGCAAATAGGTTTTGGCACATTCAATGGCTTTTTCATAATTCCCATCTGCAATGAGAAACGGGGCTGTTAATGGCATGTCCAAGGTCACTGGAGGCACAACAAACACAGGTGTGGAGGGGAGATGAGAGACATGGTCCTTGTGTTCCAAACAGTGTCATGAGTAGGGCAGATCCCCCAGAGCAAGGATAACTGCTGCCACAAAGGCAAAGTTCAGACTGTGGTGCTCTTCTGTCTCCAGAAACCATCACAACAGAAATCAGTAGCTTGGCTACTTTTCTCACTTGGAAAACACTACAAAGCCTATTTAGAAGTAGCCAGACCAAACCATTTACTGGCACACCTGCAGTTTCCAGCCACTGAAGCATCCTACCCCACTTTCATGTGGCCTTTCACAGAATGAGTCAGGTTGGAAAGGACCACAATGGGTCATCTGGTCCAACCTCTCAGCTTGAGCAGGGTCCTCCAAGAGCACATGGCACAGGATTGTGTCCAGATTGTCTGGAATATCCCCAGTGAGAGGGATCTGACACCCTCTCTGGACAATCTCTTCAGTGCTCAGTCACTGCACACTTCCTCACATCCAGGTGGAACTTCCTAGGCATCAATTTCTGCCTCTTGTGCTATTGCTCAGCACCACAGAGCAGAGCCTGACTCCATCCTCCAGCACCTCCCTGCAGGTACTGACAAACATTGATGAGGTCCCCTCACAGCTGTCTCTTCTTGAGGATTTCCATCCTCTTGGAGTTCATATTTTTCCCCACTTTTGAAGAAACTCACACAGAAACATTTTATACTCTTCTAAAGCATGGGCAACAGATGAAGGAGGGATTCTGCCCCTCTGCTCCACTCTGGTGAGATGCCACTTGCAGTGCTGCCTCCACCTCTGGATTCCCCAGCATAAGGATATTAGAGAGGGTCCAGAGAAGGCCACAAAAATGGTCAGAGGACTGGAGCCCCTCTGTGAAAAAAGGCTGAGAGAATTGGGCTTGCTGAACCTGGACATGAGAAGGCTCCTGAGAAATCTTACAGCCTTCCCATACCAAGAGCAGCCACAAGGGAGATAAAGACAACTCTTTATCAAGGTTTATAGTGACAGGACAAGGGCAATTGTCTTAAAGTGAAGGACAGCATTAGGTTGGCATAAGGAGAGAATTTTCTCTGAAGTGAGTAGTGAGGCCCTGGCACAGACTGCCCAGAGTGTTAAAGACTGGGTTGGATGGGGCTCTGGGAGATCTGAGTGACCAATGATGTCCCTTCAGCTGGATTGATGAGTTTATTTTTGGAAGTCCTTTCCCCACCCAAACCACTCTGAGCATCCACAATTTCAGCCCTTGCAGAGTTGAGTGCCCAGTCCTGACAACCACAGAGGATGGGGTGAGGAGCTGCTTACTGTTGTAGTAGGCAAACTGCAGGTAGTTGAAGTGTGAGGGCAGGAAATCCTCCAGAGGCTTCTCCAGGCCAGGCTGTGAGGCCAGCTCTGTGACACAGCCCTGCTTGCAGCTCAGCACCTGCATGGAGTGATCTGGCAGAGAAAAACTCTGTGTCACTGCTCACTGTCACCCAAGGGCTGCTGGGCAGGACCCTGAGGGGTGTCCAACTCCCTGCTCATACTGGGGGGGTTGCAAGCTTTTTGATAGTGGAAAACCCTCAGGGAGGGGTTGTCCACCTCTGAGTTGATCAGTGGTGCTCTCTCAGGACAAGAGTAGCCATCCTCAATGTTCCATCACATCCTGGTGACCCTCTACTGGTCTCTCTTCTGTCTTTCTGTATTCCTCTGGAATATGGAGGATTCCTGGGCATTGCTAGTGCTAAGTGCAGGTAAAAGCTCCTGCCACAGGCCATACCTTCCCTAGTGAAAGCTAGGATGGAGTTTCTGCTCTCTAGGGACGCCCTACCCCCATCCCAAGTCTTTGTGGAGCAACCCCCCGAGAATTGCACTCAGCTCCTGTGACAGGACACAGGCGTGGCTCCCACCTGTAATGGCCTGGAACAGGTCTGCGTTGTACTCCAGGTAGTTGTAGCCCTCGTAGTCGTACGGCCCCTCGCAGAGAGCGCGGCACTCGGTGTCTGCCGCAAAATACTGCTCCAGGGCCTTCTCCAGGTGCAGGATGGCAGCAGCTGGCTGCTCCTCTGTGTAAAAGCGGACGCCCAGCTGGAACTCCCTCTGTGGAGGGAGGAGAAACGATGAAGGGATCTCAGTGCTCCACTCCCCCGATGGATCACCTCATCCCCAGCACAATGGCATCTCATGAGCTCTGAGCCAGCAGCTGTGCTGTGATAGCCCTGGGTTCCACAGCAGACAGGGCTTTGGGAGGGGAGGGTCTCACCAGGTGGGGTTTGGCCTCCAGGTCAGTGAAGTCATCCTCGTGGACTCCCACCATGGCCTGGTAGTACTCCAGGTTCTGCCTCATCTCCTGGTGCCCGGGGTTGGCCACGAAGAAGGTGTGAGCGGCTGCCGCCGCCTGCGCCGGCCGGTTCATCTGCGCGGGACGGGGGTGAGACAGCGCGGCTTCCCCGCGGGGCGGAGGGGACAGCCGTGCCCGGGCATCCCGGGGCCGGGACGGAGGGCGGTGACAGGGGCGGCTCCGCCGAGCTCCGACGTGGCACTGGTGGGGGGAGCGCGAAGGGGGGAGCGCGGAGGGGGAGCAGTGCCGGGGCTGCCGGCGGCAACCCCGCTCCGCCGGGACAGACACCGAACCCTCCCGGCGACCCGGGACCGGCATCGCCACCGGCCGGTTCACCCGATACCACCCCGTCCATCCTCCCGCCTGATTCCGGGATCGTCCGCGCATCCCGCCCGTCCCAAAACCCGTCGTAGCGGGACACCCCCTTCCCTGCCCTTCTTCCCTTCCCCGGTGCCGGTGCCGCACCTTGAAATAGGCGACCTGGAGGTAGTTGTAGGGGCTGCGCCGGCCGAACTCCCGGTCCACCTCCTCGCCCAGGCGGTACCGGGAGGGCGCGGCGGGCCCGCAGCCCCGCAGGCAGGCGGCACGGCGAAGCAGCGTCCGAAAGAACCACAGGTCCCGGAGCACCGGGTCGGGCTGGGACTCGGCGCCCTCCGCCGGCCCCGCTGTGGCGTTGGCGCAGCGCAGACGGCACCGCACCAGGCGGGAGCGCACGGCGGCCCGCGCCCGCAGCGCCCGCTCCATCTGCAGCACCACGGCCGGCCAGTCCCCCCGCGAGTACGCCTCAGCACCGGCGGCGAACAGCGCGTCCGCCGACTGCGCGGGCAACGGCGGGTCTGCCACTGCCAGGGTCGGGACCGGGACCAGGTCCGGTGGCGTGGCCGCCCCCGCCAGCAGCGCCATCAACAGCGGCGGCAGCAGCAGGAGCAGAAGCAGCGGCGGCGGCAGCGCCATGTCCGAACGGCGGACGGGCCGCGGCACCACCCGCCCCGGGCACCGGAGCGACACCGGCCCCGCCCCCCGCCCAATCAGCGGCAGCACCGCCCCATGGCCACGCCCCTCACGGTGCGTGCTGACGCCTCAGCGGAAACCTGCCCGCCGGGCGGAAGCGGAGGGTGCTGGCCGGCCATGGCGGAGGGCGGCGTGGGGCCGGGGGACGACGGGCCCGGTCCGGATCCCGCTCCTGGTCCGGATCCCGCTCCTGGTCCGGATCCCGCTCCCGGTCCTGATCCCGCTCCCGCTCCTGATCTTGCTCCTGGTCCTGATCCCGCTCCCGGTCCTGATCCCACTCCCGGTGCCGGTGCCGAGCTGGCCTTGGTCGAGGGCAGAGCGGGCCGTGCCGGCCGCGTCGGGGACCCCGGGGACCTGGTGGCCCTGGCCCGGCAGGTGCAGCAGGTGAGGGCCGGCTGCCAGCGGCGGGGCTGCGGGGGCAGCGCTGGGCTCGCTGGCCCGCTGCCTCCCGGCCGTCTCCGGGACCTTCTCAGCCGGGGCGGCCTTGGTGCTTCCCAGCACGTCCCGCTGCTCTCCGGTGGCCCCGGAGGCCTCCTAGTGCTGTGATGTTTCCCACCATCTCCCACTGTCCCCTCCTAGTATTTCGCAGTGCCCCACCAGTATCTCCCCGAGTTCCCACGCTGTTGGTGTTTCAAGAACCTCCCACTGCACTTCAGTGCTTCCCACTGTGCCTTGCTGCCCCACAGTGACTCCTAGAGCATCGCACTGAAGTCCGGTCCCAGTATGCCCTGCTGCCTCCTAGTGTGTCCCACTATCTTTAGCTCACAGCAGCGTGTGCAGATGCCTTCAGTGGTTCCCAGTCCATCCCAGTTCTCAGTCCGCCCCAGTATTTCCTGATACGTCCTTCTGGTTCTCCCAGTGCGCTCCAGTATGTTATACTATTCCCCAGTGCCTCATAGTACATCCTGCTGATCTCCAGTGGTGTCCCCCAGAGCTTCTCAGCTCACCTAAATGCTTAGTGTATGTCCTACTGCCTCCTCCCTGCATATCCCACTACCTCCCAGTCCAACCCATTGCCTCCCAGTATGTCCTGCTGCTCCCTCTCCCTGCCCCTCAGCCTATCCAGACAGCTCCTGGTCCTTGCTCCTGCCTGGGAGTGCCAGGACAGCTCCTGCATCCCCGGCTCTGTTGATGCCTTGAGCTTGACCATAGCTGGCTCAGCACAGTCCAGAGGGCTGCAGTTCTTCCCATCCTGACCAGCCCTGATTTTCTCTCCCAGGCCAGTGAGTTTGTCCGAGCAAATGCCTGCAGCAAACTGACAATCATCGCTGAGCAGATCCGGCTCCTGCAGGAGCAGGCATGGAAGGTGAGTGGGGATGGGTCAAGGCTCATTGCCTTGCCTGGGGAGATGAGCATCTCATCTGCTGGGCATTTGGGAGGAGCTGTGGCCCAGGTGTGAGTTGGGGCCAGGAGCCGAGTAGAGAAGATTCAATGGATAAATAAGGAGGTTTATTGTCCAGTGCCAAGGGAGATGGGGGAAGGTTGATTCTGGTGCTTTCCCTGCATCCTGAGCACACCAGGAAGGACTTTGAATAAAGTAGGGGACCACGGGCAGGAGGTCCAAAACAGCTCGGGTGTCAGGACAGAGAGAGATGACTGGTTTTGGAACAGGTGACTTGTGTGTGCACTGTGCTCTTGGAAGGTGAAGGGATGGTGTGGCCTTATCTGGATCTGAGGCCCTGGGAGAGATGAGCTCTTACCTGATGATAAGCTTGGCTTTTCCATTTATCCTGGCTCATTTGCTTGTGAGGATGGTCCCAGCAGCACACAGCAGGGCTTGGCTGTGCTTATCAATCCAGCCTTCACCCTTAGGGGTGAAATCTGGAGCCAGAGTGGAGAAGGATCTGCCAGTCACTGCAACTGGCTCACTGCCATTGAGGCCATTACATCATGTAATCATTAACTGGTGGAGCTGGAGCAGTGCAGCAGTCAGGTGATGGAGCTGGGGAGATGAATTCTCCTTTGTTTGCTGCCCCTTCCTTTGCAGGGCACAGCAGGAAGGCCTCACTCCAGCAGCTGTGTGGAGATGAGGAATAAGCCCAGCATGTGGTGGAATCTGGGGTGAGATGCAGAGGTGTCTCTACCTCTGTGAAGAGGTTCTCTGAAGTCCTACTGACAGGGAGAATTGGAAAAATTATCTCTTTGGAAAGCATTTCCTTCCTGTATGCCAGGGAGATCAAGGCCTCATGACCCATAGGTCAAGTGATGTGTCTTGGGCTATGACTGAGGGGAAATAGCATGTTGTCATTTTATTTCAAGAGTAAAGATGTTTTGTGTATTCCAGGTCTTGGATGAAGCTAACAGGGATGCTGATCTGCACCAAGTGGCCTGCAACCTTGTGAAGAAGCCAGGAAATGTTTACTACATGTACAGGCGGGAGAGTGGGCAGCGCTACTTCTCCATCCTGTCTCCTGAGGTGGGTGCTTACAGCCCATGAAGAAGAGGGAGGGGTAAAAAGTCATGTTTCTGGTGCTTGGGAACATAAGGAGCTCAGGCAAAAGCACCAGTTTGGTGGGGGCATTCGTTGGTCCCTGCTCAGGGTTGGTGTTTGCCCTTACTCTGGGTTAGTCTGCTGGGGCCAGAGCCTTCTTATGGAGAATGGCAAGAAGCCCTCTGGGGCATGGACCTGAATTTTGTCTTTTGCTACCTGTGGTTCTTTGTCTGGAAGTAAAGAACATGCCCTGAACCTTCCCTGGCTGGTGTGGCTACCTGGCAGGACGGTCTCTTCGGGTACTTCAGCCCAGGGGCTGAGTTTCCTGCAGCTGAGGGGATGCTCTTGGAGGTCTCCTCCTTCCAGACTACCCTTTTTCTTACATGCAGGGTGAAGGCTTCAGGGCAAAGCTCTGGGCAGGTCAGGGAGATCTTGTGTCCATAAGCCTACCTATGTCAGCAGTGCTGGAGCTCAACCTGATCTTGGACTCAGGGTAGCTGAGCCTCTTGTTAGGTTAGAAAATAGGACGGTCATGTATCTGGGACTGCTTTGAAGGTGGTAGGGCTGAGGGACAGCACAGCCCAGCTCCAAGGGAAACTGACCACTGATGAAATCTCTCTTTTCTCCACCAGGAATGGGGTACCACTCCCCATGAATTTCTCGGTGCCTATAAGCTGCAGTATGACATGTCCTGGACTCCGTTTGAGGACATAGAGAGACGAGATGCTGAAATAACTGTCCTGGAGAAGCTGCTGAACCGGCAGGCAGCGCTGCCCCAGTGCACAGAGCCCAACTTCCAGGGCCTGACCAAATCACAGTGACCAAGGACTGCCTGAGCAGAGCCCCTGAGCCAGGGGACACAGTGCCTGTATGCTGCCAAAGGCAGGCAAGGAAAGAGACCAAGAAACAAAAATGATGATTGCTTTGTGCTTTAAGGAGACTAATTCTGCATTCAGTCTTACTGGATTTTCTAGTAATTGAGTAATTTACTTCATTGATCTATGCCAAGCTGTAGCAAGAGGCAGGTGATACCAGGAGGTGAGAGTTCCAAGAGTGCTTGGAACAAAAAGCAGAAGTGCTTGGGACTGATGTGATAATGCTGTAAAATAGTATCTCCTCTCTGCCTGGCTCTGATGTACCTCACTGTGAGTGCTTGTGTCAGGTAATGATCTCAGGACTGCATTTTGCCCCTTATTAAAATGCACATGTTTAGAGAGCTCTGTGGCCTGGGAAGAGTGGTCAAAAGCCTGTGCAAAGGGTCTGCTGTGATCAGTCTTCTGATCTCTGTCCTAGCAGTTCTGAATCCCTTAGCTGGGATTCAGACCCCTTAACATGGGGTGACCTGAAGCTCTCTTCTCTGGAAAGAGCATCCTCAAAAGTGCCATGCAGGCTTCAGGTGCTCTTCAGATGATGTGGGTTTCACATCCCCTTGCATTTGAGTGCATGAGCTGCCAGGTAGAGACAGGATACTGGATGACTTTATGCCAGAGCAGTGGGGAGAGTAAAATAAATCAACCTTGATCTCACTGTGCCACCGAGACAGGCCCTGTGTTCTTCCTGCTTGGCAAAAATACCTTTAGCTTTGCCAGGGAGACTTAGTGGCATGTGGAGCTGGTAGGACACCTCCAGCATTTTTTTCCACCTAGGAAAAGTAGGGAAAAGTAAGGATCAGAGTTGCTGAGGAGATATCCTCCCTCTGCCCAGCTGCACAGGGCTTCTTCAGGAACTTGCCTGCTCTTCTGTGAGGAGCCAAATTTGGAATTTATTGACAGGGAGGATGTCCAGGTCGGATCCTGGCACGTAACATTAGATCTGGTCGGATTCTCCCATGACTTGCTCACTTTGCTGACATGACAAGGTGATCTTATATACTGCTCCAGGCATTACATGTACACAATGGCCTTGCCACCTCCACAGCAGCACGGGAGGGTTGGGGACCAGTTGTAGGAGCTGAATTCTGCCCCTGGGGTCTGGGCCCACTCTGGGTAGAGTGAGGGCATCTGCAGAAATGACACCCTTGGGGGCCAGCCCTGTCACTGTGTTTTGCCATTGCTGGAGGTATTCCCCCTTTGCAGGGCACAGCCTTGCCTCCAGTCTCTAGTGTCCCTCTGTCCTCCTCCCCAAGCACTGCCAGTTGCCTTAGGAGATGCTCAAGGCAGTGACAGTTCCTCATGGGAAGAGCTGTTTCCTTCTGGCATTACAGAGGATTGGGAGGTTTGGGGCAGCTCCCTAGCAACCCAGGATTTTTTTTTTTTGTCCCAAATTTTCTTCTCCCAGCTCTGTCCAGTGCAGTAGCTCACCTACATCCCAGCATGGCTGAGCCTCTGTTTGGCAGAAACCTGCTCCTTGGATTCAATATGGGACATTTTTCTCAATGTCTTTCCTCACTTGGGGCACAAGGGCACATTAACAGCAGTTTGTTATTATTAGTGGTAGTATTAGACCAGGCTATAATTAATTCCTTATCAAGTCTTTTTTGACAGGGTTTTTCTCTGCTTGTTTCATTGCCTTGGGTCTGATTTTACTGCATGCTATTAAATCTTAGCTTGAAAGGGAGAAAGTTAATTACTGCATGGGCTTTGTGTGGTGCTAATTACAGCAACACCGAATCTTTAGTTGTGTTGATTTATGCTCCTCTGGGAAGTGGGGATTCCTGCCCTGGTTTTATCTGTTTCCATCATTAATATCTGTACCATGGCAGGCACCAGAGGACTGGGGGTGGTGGTTGTGGACTTCTGTAGTGATGTCATTTGTGTCCAGCAGTGGACAAGTGTCCACTTGTGTCTGGCCTTCCATACCCCATAACTCACCAGTGTTCTGCAGTTCCTCCAGGCACTGTCAAGTCTTTCTCTTGGATTTGGCCCCAAAAAGCAGAACCACTATGGCTGTGTGTGAAAACACAAAGGAGGTCTCAACAGGCAGGATATGGAGGTGATGAACTCATAGTTGTGCTCAGTGTTCTTGGCACTGTGGGAAGTGGGGAATGAGGCTGCTGCAGGTGATGGAGAGGGGGAACCATTCCCCAAAACTGCTTATGCACTGTTGGGATCTAATTAAAGCCAAACAACTGAGGCATCATCAGAAATACTGGAAGGTGCTTTAGAGCCAAAGCCACCCATAATCTGGGACACAGACAAGGATGAAGCTGGTGGCAGCAGGGTGAGGTGAAGACTCCAGGGTCTCTCCAGGTCTGTGATCTCATCCACTTGGCTCAGCCTCTACCCAGCTGGTGCCTTTGTGCTTGACAGGGCAGGGATTTCATCCAAAATCAGCTGGGAAGAGACAGTGAGACACTGACATCCATTCATCATTTCATCTCGAAAATTCTTTTGAAAATATTCCTCTTCCTTTGCTCTTTTGTGAGTGCTCAGGGCAACTGTGAGCTTATTTGGAAGGCAATGGCTCTTTCCAAACACCTCAGGGATGGCCAATATTTGCAGAAGGTGGCACAAATGTGCTCGTGACACCTTTTCATTGGGCAGGGTGGGGTTTGTTCCATCTTTGGCCATGCAGATGAACCAGGGCTCATTTAAGAGGCCCAACACAAAGATGCTCTGAGGGTTCAACCCATTCCAGGTGCCCCCCAGAGCCAGTGTTTGGTGACTTATGCTGCTGGCACTGGTACTTGCAGCTCTTTCCAGCTTTTAAAATTTGAATTACTCTGGAGTTTTCTGAATCAGGCCAGATTTTTGCTTTGCTTTGCTTTTCAAAGCAGCCATGCCTGGAGATTTTCTTGCTGGCCTCTTGTTCCTGAAGGGTGGGTGGGGGTTAGGGGGATTTAACCATAAGTTAAATGGGCACCATAAGTGCCCACTGCTCTGGGGTGTCGTCTCCCAGCCAGGAAGAGCTGAAAAGACAAAATAAAAAAAAGAAAAAAGCAAATCTAGAGGGAGTTTGGGCGCTGCCCTCACGGCGGGCGGGCCGTGCCCGCGCGCGCCCCCTGGCGGCCCGAGCGGCCCCCGCGGCCGGCAGGGGGCGCTGCAGCCGCCACGCCCCTCGCCGGCACGCTGCGCGGTGACGTCAATCGGCCGCCCCTGTGCCTGCGCCGAGGAGACCCCGCAGTGAGCTGCCAACGCCCGGCGGAGCGTCCGAGGTGAGAGTGGGGGGGGAGGGGGCGGAGACGGGGCCGGGAGCGGGACCCCCGCCGAGCCCCGGGACCCCCGGCCGAGCACCGGGACCGGCCGCCAGAGCCCCGGCCCTCCGCGCGCTCCGAGCGCCCGCTGTGCGGGAGCCGCCCTGCGGGCCCGCTGTGCGTGCGGGGCCTCCCGGCTGCTGGCGGGCGCTGCCTTTGTGGGGCCGCTCTGTTGAGGCGGTGGGTACGGCCGCCGCTGCTCCTCCCCAGCCGTGTCCCCGTGCCGGGCGGCGGGCGGGCGGGCTGGCCGCTCGGAGCGGCGCAGGAAGCGTTGCCGCGGCCATGGCGGGGCCCGGCCGCACTTCCTTGGCCCTGCCCGGCGCGGCCCCGCCCTGGCCGGCCCGGCCCCGCCGCGGCCCTCCGCTCCGGGGCTGTGCGGGAGCCCCGAGGGGCTGCGCTGGGCGCGCCGTGCCACGGGAGCCCCGAAGCGCAGCGGAGTGCGGGCACGGCGGGGCTGAGCTCCGGCCGGGAGCCCTGCACAGGCAGCGCTCAGCCCAGGAGCCGCGGGCTCCTCACGGGCTGTGGTTACCCGGAGCTGTCCCACCGCTCTCGTTACAGCGTGGTGCCACCGCCTGTAGCTGCGGCAGGAGCGAGCACTGCTCGAGACTTGGTGTTGACATGTGTTAATAATTCTCCTTAGAAATCTCATAAAAATGTATGTTCTGCGGCAGCGTAACACCTATCTGTGTTTTAAAGCTCTGCGTTAGTGATCTGGACTGTGTATCTGTAAGTAGAAAGAACCCGCAGCCGGTGACAGCAGTAGGAGGCAGTTGCAGAGCCTGGTAGATGTGAGTGTAACAGCCAGCATTGGAAACCCGTGCTTGACAGAATGGTCAGGGCTCCTGGTGTCCTTTCTGCTCAGCCAGAGCTCCCCCTCTTCGGCAACAGCGTGAGGAAGAGAAGCTCTGGTGAGGAGGCCATGTTAGATGGCAACTGGGTGGTCAGAAGTGGCTTGCTCTGGCCATCTGTGATTGTCTTTGTCTCATATTCATCTGTGCTTCCCTTCCAGGAAAGGAGGTGTGGGCTGTTCCAAGTATTGAGTTGCAGTGCCCCAAACACTTTTCCTTTTTTTTCATTTTTTAATTTTTTTTTTGAGGGGGCATTTAAAACCTGGATCAAGTTCTTTGTGTTGCTGATTAGGATAACTCAGTAAAGCATTACAGCTTCTCTTTTTTGGTACCAAAATTATGTTCAGCTGGCTGTATGCAGGGGAAGCTGTTGTAAACTTCCCTTCTGTTATAAAGCTTCTGCTTTGTAAACTCTTTTTGTCAGGTGTAAGGGTCTGAGGAAGATAGTATAGGTGAATGCATATTTGAGTCAGGTCTTAGACGTGCATGTAAGGTGTGAATCAGTATTCTGCTGACTGTAAAAATGGTTTGGTGTTCAAACTGTTTTGTTTATGCTTCAGTAACAAAAAAAAAGGATTTTTAAGTTTGGCAGGGAATAAAAAATTACTGTGGTGCAAGATAAAACATGTTTTCACTTTGGTAACATATCCTAGGCAGAAATTTTAATCGCTAGATTTGCATACTTTGAACTTGGTTATTCATGACCTGCAACTGATGCTCTGAATTCATTAAGTGCTCTGCTTTAGGGTTGTTTGTTTGCCTGAAACTGATGGCTGGCCTGGGGAGTTCATAATGGTTTTACTGTTTAAATAGAAAAGCTCTGGAAGCTCTAGAGTATGAAGTACCTAAAATGGAAACTGTAGTTCTGCTAGAAAGCAACAGTAAACAGAAATGGAGCCCCTGTGAAATTCTTAGTGATTTCTCTTACAAGTGTGCAGTGGGCTTTCCTTGCTGTGAACCGTGTGTGAGGCTGATGGAAAGTGCAGCATGAAGCTGGCCACTAATCTTGATGTCAAGTTTCCTTCTGGTTAAAATGCAGTACTTTAGTACTAAAGCAATTTTCCAGGTCTTATGTGCACAGATAGCTGGACCTTTCAATTAAAACCTTTTCAGCAGCTCTCTTGTTACCATGGTGGGTTGGTGTAGCTGGGTTCCAACTCTGCTGCTGGCTCTGGAAGGCTTGGACAATAAACAAACATGCAGTACTAGAGCTGAGGTGTGTGTAACATGTTGAGGTGTGTGTAATCTGCTTGATGCCCGTGTGAGTGCTCACAGCTTTTGAAAGTCTGTGGGCTTGTGTGTTTTATCCTGCCCATTGTGGTCAGCTGAGCTTCCTGCTGTCCTGTGACTCCATCATGAATTTAGGATTTGAGTTTCTAGAGCAGGAGACAGTTAGGAGGAATTGTAGGGGGTGTAGTTATCCTTGCCCTTTAGGAAAGGATGACATCTTTTTCCTTTTAGAAAATGAAGGTGCTGTCAAATCAAATGGAAGTGAAATTGGTTTCTGGTGCTTCAGGTAGCAAGAAGCTCTCTTGAACCACTTAGTCTTCTTCCTTAGCTACTTTCACTCTCTTACATTAAATGTAGATGAAAGCACCCTATTTTCAGTAGTTAATATATGACAAATAAAACAACTTATTGACCAGATAAACTTTTATTCAAAATTTTAAAAGAAATTTAAATTATCTTTACATTTCTGCAGCCTGTCACTATTTAATTTGTTGTCTTTCTCCAAACCCTACACTTTACACTTCATTATGGCTTTACACTGTACAAGCTAAGGGTATATCCATCAGGAAGGACAGCCATTAGGAATGGTAGGTAAAGAAAGCCTTTTCTCCAGAGTTTCTGCAAGGGCTGAAGCTTGGCACAAAAATCCTCCCTCCCTGAGGATGTCTGGCCTCCCCAGCACAGTGGTCAGCTGCCCCTTGCAGCCCATGGTGTGGATGGCAGTACCTGAGGTGAGTGGCAGGAATGGCATTAATGCAGGCAATTCCCAGCTTCTCGTGGGAGAACCTTTAGGTTGATTTTGAGTGGATGAACTGGATTTGTTTACTTGGCCCTGGGCGTGCAGAAAACTGCAAACAGTGAGAGCAAGAGGCAAAGTTTGTGTAATTCATCTTTGTAATCTTCCCTTGCAGTTTCAGAGAACAACTCTGACCTAAAGAGGTGTAAACCTTCAAAATACTAATAGGTCTTTTCCAGTAGAGCAGCTATTCTTTCCTTGAGATGTGCTGATTTTTCTTCTAAACAATATTTTATAAAGAGAAAACAACACATTTGTTTTCAAAAGCTTTTAAAAGCTGTTTTTCTATTTTAAGCTCTTGTGCTGCCAATTCTTTCCCTTACTTTAGAGTGTTGTGGCATAATTCCTCCCAGGAGTGTTGGTCCATGCACTATTTTCTTATCTCATGAAAAACCGATACTGAACCTTTTTTAATAAAGTAACATGGGGGCTTCCTTGGGGCCTTTGTCTGGAGAAGGTGTGTAGGTACTGAGTCGTTTTTGCCAAATTGCCTGTGCCTATGATCAGATTGGGTGTGATCAGCATGTGCATTTCAGCACAAACTCTGACAGGTGAAGGTTTTCACCAAGCTGGTGGTGTTGGAGGAAGCCTTAGCTGCTGTGGAGCAGCAGAGACCCTGGGAGAGCTGCAGAGGATGGCTGTGGCATGCAGTGCTAGACTCACAGCTGAGCCTGCCACAATTGTCTTGCTTTGGAACAAGCTGCCTTGAATTGCTCAGCTCTTCTTGAGTTGAAAGATGCTGTGCTGTGTTGCTGGCCAATGATGAGTGTTCTGTTTGGGGAAATAATGACAAAAATGCTCCTGCAGCTTTGGATGCAAGTCAGGAAGGCCTGTTTCACTCCATGAGCTGCATGACTGTGTGCACCAGAGAGTGGCTGGGGAACAGCTGAATGCAGAGGGACTTGTGTGGGGCCTGCCTCTGCCAGTGTGTTTGAGCAGTTACCTTGGGCTCAGTGGTACTTCAGGCTTTAGTGCATGTGAAGTGTGGCTGAGTCTTCCATGTCTTGGAGTGCTGTTACTTCTTTGTGAGCCTCTTGTGCATCTGCCAGTGGCTGACTAAGTGCCAGGTGCCCAGCAGGAGCAGAGGGCTGCTGGGGCTCATCTTGGGGTGGTTCCAGCTGCTCTGGTTCCTTCTGCTGGTTAGGTGGGTGAATGAAGGGCAGCTCCCCTGCTGCTGTCAGTGTTGCTGAGCCTTCCAGCTGCTTTATTTTAACAGAGTCCAGGATAGCTCAGTGTCTGGGAAAAGTTATTTTTGCAGTGTTTTTTAACTAAGCTTTGTCTTTGGAGTCTTCAAACAGCATGTTGGTACACAGCCTGAGCTGTTCCCCCTGAACACAGCACATCTTCCTGGGAGCTTTCTGGCTGTGTGGATTTATTCCCCTGCCCAACTGTCTTCACTTCCTGTCTTGTGCATGTATGTACCAGGTGGTTGTGAGGAGTCTTTAGGAAGATGTCCAAAATGAGTCTTAAATGTTACAGAATTAGAAAAAGAAAATTGCATTAATTATAGTTGACCTCAGACAGTGGAGTCCCTTTCAACTCAGCATATTCTATTCTATGACAGCTCCTTTGATAGTTGCATTTTGAGAAGAGCTCTCTTACCTCTTTGGCAATTCATAGTGACTTGTCCAGAATGGGAGCTTCAAACCTGCAGAGGTGTTGGGATATACAGTTGAGTGGCAGATTAAGGGATGCTCAAGGACCTCAGAATATGCTTTATCTCCCAACAGGGATTCCCATAATGATAGCCAACTTTGTGGGTTTTGAGAACAACAGGAGCCTGTGAGCTAAATCAGGGCTGTCATGGTATTGATCCAGCTCTGTTGGTGATGGTGATCCTGTGGCTCTTCCCACTGCTTGTTTTTGTGTGCCTACCCACAAGTGTCTCATGCTGGCATCCAGCACCAGGCTGAGCCTGTTGCTGTGAGCAGGCATGTGGGATGGAGTCCAGCAGTATGCTCTGCTGCTGTTGGTCTCTTCAGCTTCAGATAAGAACCCACCCACTGCAGATCCAAATTCTTACCTGAATTCTTGTCTTTATCTTGACACAGATTCTAGTGCATCTGAACTTTTGTGGCTCTGTCTCATAATTAGACATGCTTATAAAGTGAACAGCAACACTGGGTTTTGGAGACAGAATTGGCACTCTGCAGGGACAACTGGTAGTGTTTAAAGGATTGTGTCTGGTCTCTTAGTGATGGTTAACCCCAAACAATGCTTAAAGCAGGGTGTGCTTTCAAGATTCTGAACTGATGGAGTACAAGATTGTATCTCAAGTCTGTCCCTTGTGCTTTTGCAGGTTTTAGCTTGGACTTCATGATTTACCTTGCTCTAGAGTGTGGAACTCCAGTGTTGTGCTGGTTTGTAGTTAAACAGCCAGTTTAAGCCCCACCTAAGAAACTAAAGACCAAGGCCATAAGCTTGTCTTGGAACCTCTGGGAACAAGTGTATGTTTGTATAGAGCTTAAGTGTCTGCAGCAGCCTAAGCTGTGGGCAGGTTGGGCAGTTGAGCTTGTGCACCAGGTGATTTAGAAGCTAATATATTCTTTTACATGTCATTTACCATGTTACTAATATAGAAGTGGCAGATGTGTTTAGTTCTGGGGTGAGAGCTTCATGAAGAAGATGATTCCTAGCAAGCTGGAAGGTGAGTTTTGGGCTGGAGGATTTTCATGGTGTCTGTAGATGGTTGCTGCACATGTGCAGAGGAGAATTCTGGCCATGGTGATACTACTCTTGAAAACAGTTTTGCCTTCTGTGCCAGTTTGTCTTTCTGGAGTTTAGGCTTTATATCAGAGAGTGGCTTCTGTTTGTGTTTTGCATCACAGGTTTGTGGCTGTATCAAGAAGCTGAGGGCAAGGACCTTGAAATGAATTGGATTAATTTGGGAAGAAATTATGAAGTACAAAGGAAGACTTTTATTTAGAACTGTGTGGTTTTATAGGATATGAAATGAAAGTACCATGGAAGGGCAAAAGTAGTCCAGAGATCACGAGTAAAGTCCTGTGAATATTGTTCCTTTCAGTGTGGACTCCTGAGTGCTTTGAGTTGGATGAATAAACTGTTAACTGTAAAATGACATTGGATGGGGAAAAATAATCTTAGTTTTCAGAAATGGCTGTTTATTTTCATGGAATGTGGAGCAGGCACCCAAACAGGATCTGGAAGCTGTGATGGACTGGTTGAGGCTCAACTCTGATGGTGTGTCCCAGAGAGCAGCACAGATTGGTTTTTGGGTTGTTGGTTGGCAGTGCCTTGCAGTGGGCTGCTCCTGGTGATGAAATGGCAGCAGTTTCAGTCCTGCCTGACAGAGGAAGTGGTGCTGCTGAGGCAGGAAGCGAGTTCAGGACACACAGACAGATCTGACAGCACAGTTTCCTTTGGCTGGCAGAATGTACACATTTTAACCTGAAAACAAGCTTCAGTAGCTTAAGTTAGAGGAATTTTAACAAGCTTGAAGGCTTGTGGTTTCTCCTTCAGATTACACTTACAGCAAGGTGAGATCATGCAGATTCTAACTCTGGGTGTAGTAGGGAGCACTGATTGTGTACAAAACCCTATAAAATTGAATTTAATTCACCAGTTAGTAATGACATAGGTACTGGAACAGATTGCAGCTGCTCTGAAGTTACAGAAAGTTTGTGAAAATGAAGTGCTCCCATAGTACCACCATGTCTCATATGCTTGCCTTGCCTTTAGGATGGGAAAGTCAGACTTGAGCAGGAGCTTTGGGGTGGTATGACTTGTGCTCAGTCAGTGGCAACCTGCCATAGGTGCTGTGGATTTCTTCAGCTTCTTGGGGTCAGTCAGTGTCCTGGTGCTTCAGCAGCCCTGTGTGACCAAAGTGCATCACTCCAGAATTCCCTTTGTACCAGGAAGGATTACTGAACTCCAGAGTGTCCCACTGGGAGACCTCAGTTCCTTGTTTGTTGTATTGCTTACATCTCTGTTAACACTTTTGGAATTAATCCTAAATGCAGATCAGCTGTCTTCCACAAAAGTGTAATTGAGCTTTGAAGCAAAATTCTTAAATGGGCCTATGAATTTGACACATGGCAGTGTTATCCACAGTTCCCAGATGCCAGATCCCAATTCTCTAGGACAGTGTTGAGTTCTCTGAAATCCTGCTGTTGTGATCACATGGTGAGCAGGTTAAAATCCAGCAAATACTTCAGATATCTTTAGTTAACATGTACTTTACTGAATTGTTGAAGTTTTTGGTTACACTACAGAGAGCTTGAGAGATCAAATGAGTGCAATGCTCTGTTAATTTTTATTTTTATTTTATTAATTTTAATTTATGTTTTTAAGAAGTCTTCAGAACTCCTTGAACAGAACTAAGTTATATTGACCTGCATTGCATTCCCAGGCTGCATCAGCCCTCCTGTCTGGGCTTGGCCAGATGGCTCACAATTACGTGGCTCAAAATCCATTCACTGCACTCAGGCTGGGATTTCAGTGCTTTCCAGTCTGTTTCAATTCCCTCAGATATTTAAAACTGCTTGGAGTGCTCTCTCTGCTGGGTGTTGTACATACAGACTTCCTTTTATTAGCTGGTGACTTCTGGGGTGAACAAGCCCAAAGCCTCTGTAACTTCTTTGTTTCTATTTCCCTTGTCGTTGAACTCTGGGGATGAGTTATTCCGTGGTTAATCTCAAATTGGATTAAATTACTTTTAAACCACAAGTCAATAATGTATCTATCCTTAAAGCTATTGGTATGGAGGAGGAGGTCCCAGGATAGTCAATCTAAGCTCCTTGGAAATGGGCTTGTTTCCAGCTGTGATCTGTGGACTTCTTAGAAGTGCAAAACATGAAGTAGCTCATCCAGCTAATCTGGAAAGCCTGCTAATCCAAGGGAAATAATTTATTCAACAACTCCACTTTGCCACTGCTAAGACTTTGGAGGCGTATGCTGAACACTCTAAATCTGTTTAAAACTTACACCATAAACAAAGTTATACATTCATTAAAAAAAAAGTGGGGGTGTCTCTTTACCCAAGAGATGTGCTCAAATTTGTTTTGTTCCTTTTAATGTGTAATCTGGAAGTGTCTAACTGTGGCAGGGGGAACCACAATTGAACAACTTGTGTGAGAGCAGTGGTGCTTTCTTGTTTCATAGAGAACTTCCAGTGGTCCAGTTCAGTTGTTTTCATGGTAAATGCTGTTAGTTTTGTGTTTTAGAAAGGAGGAAAAAAGCAAAAAAGAAAAGAACTGTGCCATTCAGGTTCTTATTTAGGCTCCAGAGCAAGGCTTTGGGTAATCTGCTCTTTGTTTTGTTCCCACTGCTAGAGAACTGAAAGGATCAAGTCACCTGGTAGAGAAAGGTAGTGTGTGCTGCTTCACCCAGTGCAGTGCTGTGTGTTTGGGTCATTATCTGTACCTTGCCAGTGCTTCACTTCAGAAGGGAATTGGAGGTGCAGAGAGAATGAGCAGTGCTCTTAATTTGCAGTGCTGGTGTTCCCTGGGAGAGAAGCTGTGTGGATAGGTTTGCTAGCTCCCTGCCAGAGTGGGAGCTGTGGCAGGCACGGTGTGAGCTGGTACAAGGTGTATGTGTGCAGCTGGTGCTGT
The DNA here is from genome assembly GCA_034336665.1 of Luscinia megarhynchos. NCBI lineage: Eukaryota > Metazoa > Chordata > Aves > Passeriformes > Muscicapidae > Luscinia > Luscinia megarhynchos. The sequence goes on along the minus strand of CM067583.1, from coordinate 2,388,151 downwards.
GTCAGCTCCAGTCCCTGACCTGAGCCCTTGCCAGAGAACAGCAGCTCCTGTCCCAGTGCCAGCGTGGGGGCTTGGCTGTGGCCAAGGACAGGGAGGAAGTGAAGGTTTGCAGCACACTCTGTGACCTGAGATGATTTCTAGTACTGTGGCTTGCTTGGTGCTCTCTGAAGGAATGAGCTTTAAAGAGTAATACTCTTCAAAAAGTAATAAACCCATGTTTTTTTCTTTTTACAAAGGTGTATGTGAGTTTTTCTGGTAGTATGCAAAATTTGGGTTTATAGAGAGTCATGGATTGGTCCATTGCAGTGAGCACAGGGAATGCTTCAGAGCAAGGATTTTATCTCTAGTGTGCTGTCTGGGCTCTGGACAGGTGGTCTGAAGCAGATGTCCAACCTGCAAATTACAGGTAAACAAGGAAATGCAAATAATTGGGGAGGTGGGTGGAAGAGGGAGGCAGAACAGGAAGGAGGATACAGCACGGAGGAGTTCTGGTCTGCCCAGGGGAAGCTGGGTGGAAGGAGTGCTTCTCTAAAGGGTTGACTGTAAGTGCTGTTACTTGGGAGGGATGTTCTCCACTTGGGCCAGCCCTGGGGTGGCCAGGACAGCTTGGAGCAGGGGTTCAGGGACTAGCTGGGCAGTGTAACAAATTCGAGTGGAAATTGAAAAAACATACAAGAAGCAGCTGGGAAACCCAGTGTGGAAATTTGTTTTGTATTTTATTTGCTAACTCTGAGAGGAATTCCTGGAGGCAGCAGCTTACCTGCACAGAGCAGTGGCAGAGCTGAGTGCTTTGGGTTTGCCCAGAACCTAAAGGCAGCTGCTGGAATTGTCTGAGTGGGTGACTGTGGCTGGGGTTAGCTGGGATGCACTTGGTTTATTCTGCCTGAGTTTTGGTGTGTTTTCCTTTTAAAAATCACCTTAATGAGTGGCTCATCCCTTTGCACCTTTGCTCTGAGCATGAAAACTTTCTAAGCTGTGCTGTTCCACTGATTGCCTTTTTTTTTTTTTCTTCTTTTTGTTCTGAAATGGGACTTTATCTGGGATCAGTCAGTGCTGACAGTGTGGCAAGGCAGAACTGTGGGAGCACTTTGCAGCTGAGGCAATATTGAATGATAGTACTTGGATATAAACAGTTGAACTGGCCTGAACACAGAAAAGATGTCTTTTGAAATGTAAATAGTTGCTTTGTCCTTTTGAGTAAATATGTGTTTGCTTCAGGGCCAAATTGCAGAGCTTTTTGTTGCATTAATGAAGGGGCTGTTGGTGCTGTTGCACAGTGCTTCCTGCTGGGTGTCTGCTGGGAAATGGGGATCTGCATCAATCAATAGGTTCTAGTGATATTGAGATGGGACACCAGGTAGAGGACTGGTGGCAACACCTGATGCATGCACACATCATTCTTTGTCTCTGTGCTTGCTGAAAGAAGATTTCTAGATGAGGATGGCAGTGTGAGTGCCTGGTGTACCAGGTGCTGGCTCATGCTCTGAGAATCTTTGCTGCCATTTCCTAAAACTGCTTGTGGCTTAGTCCAGGTCTTGTGGGAGGGCTGGTGACTGGTATTGCCCTACAAATACTGTTCTTAGGAATTTTTGAGGGTGTTTATTATGAAGGTAGCTGTCTTTCTTGGAGTCTTAGAGCATCCTTGCAGTATCTGAAGAAGAGCTGGGGGTGGTAGGTTTCTTTTGAATCCCTAGTGATTTCCTTTCCTTGCAGGCAGGATGGTGTGATATACAGTATCAAGTCATGTTGCTGGCTGGGACTAAAGCCTCAAAAATCTCGATTTGCACTGTACTTTATTTACATTACTGTAAGAAATGAAATCCCCAGGAAGTGACCAAATGCATGGTTCAGGAGGGATTGGTTTGGATTTTTTAATGCAGTTACCTTGACCTGCAGTTACCCAGACCTGAGAGCCATGCCAGTAAAGTTCTGCTGTTCCTATAATGACAAATTTGCTGCTTGTAACACCCCTGCCCCCCAAAGACTTTGCAGCAAATCTTTGTTGCTGTAAGTAAAAGTGATGATATTATGCTGACAGTCAGTGAGAGCTTTGGCACTAATTTCCTGGGGTCAGGATTCCACAGATCTATTTGAAGGCATGACCAGAAGCCTGGCACACCTTTAATTAAAATAATACACAAATGAAGGGCAGCTGTGCAACATTGGAGATAGCCAGGAAGTGTTTGGAGGAGATATTGGTGATACATACTGGTTTAGTTCATGTACTAAAGTTTTTGCTGAGACATTGTGGGAGTAGCTGGGTGCATTTGGATTTTGTGATGTCTGAAGAGCAATCCCCTTGGGATCTGAATGCTCTGCTGAGCTCTCAGTGCTGTTAACACTTCATTGTGAGTATAAAGGTGTGTGTTAACTAGCAACTCTAACCAGAAAATTGTAAAACGGTGCTTAGGTCTTACAAAAGGCAGGGAAAGAAGAAAATAATATTTTTTTTCTGTCTATACATGTACATTTTTATTCCATGAACACTGCTGGTGTGTTCTCATGCTGAGCTGCTCTCCGAGGGAGCTCTCTGGAGACAGGTGTGTTCCTGAGAGCTCTCGAGCTTACACTTCCAGCTTTCAGTGCATCTGAGGCTAGATGCTTCCATGCATAAAACATCCAGTCTGGAAAAGCCCAAAGATGTTTTTACCCACCTCTAGGTAACTAGGCAGAAATTATTTGGTTCATGAATGTGACCAGCTCTGTGTCTGTGGTGGAGGAAAAGGATCCACCAGCTCATTTAGGAATGTTTTCATATATCATGTGTGCTGTTAGTGGTTTGGGCTCCAGTGAAAGGTGATGTGCATGGCTGTCTAGAACATATGGGAAACATCTAAATATATGTATCTTTTCTTTTTTCTTCTAGGTTCTCTTTGGAGTTGATACTCTAGTAGATTTCAGCTATGCAGACGATCAAGTGTGTAGTAGTGGGCGATGGTGCTGTTGGTAAAACCTGTCTCTTAATTTCTTACACAACAAATAAATTCCCATCGGAATACGTACCAACGGTAAGTGGGAGGATGGCTCTGCTTGTTCTGTGGCCATGGTGGGGTGGGGTAGCATGAGTTCCCTTTTTGACAGCATGCATGCCCTAATAAGTGTTCTTACAGCCTCCTTTCCTCTTGGAGACTGATCCAGCATGGAGAAGTATATACCTTTGATACAGTCTGCTACCCTGCTGCTGCCTTCTGTGTCATCTGCTAGTGCTGGGCAGCTCACTTTGTCTGGTCAGTTCTGGCTGCTTGTCTGCTCTGCAGAATCTGTGTTTGCTTTGTGGATGGATTCTGTGAGTGAGATAAGCAGTGTGAACAACTGCAGACCAGTGGAGAGCAAGCAGTAGGAACAGCTGCTCTCCCAGTTGTGCTGTCACTTCCTGCTACATCTTCATTTTTAGGGGAGTGTTTCATGTTGCAGGAATAGTCAGTGATTACAGTTAATATTTTCTGAGGGTCATTTTTCTTTTGCAATTCTGAAAGATCCAGAGTGAATTTTGGAGGGTGACTGGTCAACTTCAGCTAAGTATGAGGAGTGTATTTGGATGCAGTCAGATTCTTTTGTGCTTCCAAATGTATGTGTAGTCCTTAACTATGCTGAAGTAACCTTTTTGACACAGACTCAGTTTTCTGAAATACTGAATCCCTTGACTTATGCAAAGTTCAAGTTGAGAGCAATTTGGCTGTCTGTGAGGCATGTGCACAGTTTTCCTGTTAGAAAATTGCTTTTCTGCTTAATATTGCATATGCAAGATCAGTGTACTGCCACTGAGGTGAATCAGTTTTTAGTGAGGTTGCTGCTAGAGACTGACAGCTGGATGCTCATTTTACTCATTTTCTCTATTATGGACCTGAAAAGGCCATTTTCTATTAATATACAAGCTGAAGGGTTTATCTGTGTATCCCAGACAAATTTGGACCTGGAAATGCATCACAGAGAACATCTGCCAGTGAAATGGGTGGTAATAATCTCTGTATTACAGAGTAACTCAGAAGACCAGGTAGCTCCTCTGAGTGCCAGATGTATGTTTTGAAAGCCTTCAAGTTTGTCTTCTGTCCTGCACACAGTAGTACTGACTGCAAATCTCTGCTAACAAGGAATGTGAAAAACTTGCCAAAAAGTTAGTTGCCAGTGAAGTGTGTTCAAGGTGTGCTAAGGCTTCTTTATAGTGCCTTTTAAATCTGCCTCATGTTTCCAAAATGTTACTTACCTCTGAACTTCATGGCTTGGTGAACTTGCTGTTCTGGAGATATCAGAGGCCCATTCCTAATTCTGTGAATAGCCTAGAGGAATGTTTCAGACCCTGGAAACTGGTACCTAACCCCTGATATTCCAGTTAATGCTTCTAGTAATAAATGGACAGAGAAATAGAAGGAATGTTGCTGTGCTTGTGCAGTGGCTTGGCCACAGTGTGGATGGAGAGCACACCATTTCACACTGATAGATAGTTCTGTTCAGTTGGCTTTGTGTTTTGCAATCCTTTCTCTTCATGGAGGAAATTTCCCAGTGGAAGATGGGTTTCATGGTGGTACTGCACATGGTTTGTTACCTGTGTGCTTTGATGTTGTTGCCGTTCTCAAAAATCAAGGCAGTGAGGGACAGATCCTCAGAAAGGCACTGGCAGTGTTTGGGTTGTGACAGCTCAAGTGTGAGTTCTGTCCCATGAGAGCTCCTGCCAGCTGCTGCAGTGGGCTGTCTGGCATTGGCAGGAACTGAAACTTCTTTGGGCTCTGGTTTTTAGCCATTTTGGCACAACTGAGTGAAAAGGTCTGTGAATTGTACTATGAGACTATAGTTGCCTGGTTTCTGTGGAGGCCAGCCTCATAACCCTGGCCTTCTTAGGGCTCTCTGCCCCACACATTTCAATAGAAGCTGTTCCTTAAAAATATTGAAATTTGAAAATCCCTTTCTGCAGATAGGGAGCTTTAAAAACAACAACAACAACAACAACAACAACAAAAAACAGAGAGAGAGAGAAAGGAGACCTGCTAATTGCCCTGAAAGGGTAGCTGAACAAAAATGAGGGAATTGAGCTGTTTACCATCTTCTGACATGTGGAAGAGCAAATGCTCTGACCTTCATCATTCAGGTTCCATATTCTGCTCCTAGGAACAGAGGAGCCCTCATCCTGATCTGTCTTTTGGGGCCTTGAAGCAGTACAGTCACAGCAGGTTGAATGTGTCCTGTGAAAAACTTTCCACCCTCCCTCAGCCTCAGGGTGTGATTTGGAGCTGGACACTTTGTTGTGTGTTCAGTAAGGCAAAGCCCAGTGCAGTGTGTGATGGATTGGGCTGCAGGTAGTGGGGATGAGTGGTGAAGTCTCTTGCAGTGCTTTAAAATCCTGAATGTGCTAGTTCAAAATAGTGTGAGAAGTGAATGTTTCTGTATGATGTTCTGGGGGTGTGCAGTGGCCATAATTGCTTTCTCAGTCATTTTAAGTTGTGAAAAGTTGAAAAAATTAGGGTGGTGTCAGGTGGGTCTTTAGCCATGGCTGTCAGTTGGGAAGGAGACATCTGAACTCTGGGGAGAGCAGCTTTGAAGTGCAGTCTCAGTGCTCTTACCTCAATTTTTTATTTTTAAGGTCCTAAGCTCTTACTATATTAACAAGAGATGCACGTGACTGCTTATTTTCACATCCCACCCTGCTCATTTGCATGAAAAGCCTTTGAGGTGGCTGCTGGCCTCTTTCCTGTTGGGGTTTGCTTCAGCTGTGAGAGCTGCTCAGGCTGCAGTTCTGTGAGGAAGCAGAACTTCCCCATCATCATTCAGACCCTGACTGGCCCCAAGTGACCATGCAGCAGCTTGCAGGGACAGGTGGTGGGTTTGGGGTTCTTGCAGTGGGAAGGATCTTTTGCCAGAGGTAGTTTCTGCAGTTCTGTCTGTAACGTGGTTATTGGAATGAAGGATGCTGACCTCAGACAGGGCTCTGCTGAGTGGGTGGGTGTTGGAGGTGAGCTTTTGGGCAGGTCCTTGTTCTCAGTTGTTCTGTAAAACACTTAGTGGGTGAAACACTGGGTAGTGCTGGTTTTAATCTGTGCAGTGTCCTGAGGGCAGTACTATTGTGCCAAGTGCTGTTGCAGAGGAAATAGAACTTGGTATCTGGAACCAGACTCTCCTTTTAGATTGAATTTGACACAGACTGATTTTTACCAGATACTGCTTCCTTCAAAGATGGAGGATAAATCTCTCTTGAAGGGATGGACTCTATCATAGAGTTCCCTAGATATTCAGAAATTCAGAGGATTTGGGGGTGCTGTGAGATGCAGCCCCATCACTGTGTGCCCTTGAAGGGCAGGGCTGGCATTACCCATTCTGTCCTTGTGGGGATGTGTTTACTGTGTCACCCTAAGGCTGAAGTTTGGAATTTCTGTGGCAGTGTGGGAAACCTCCTTGCAGTAACAGGCAAACACTGTTGTAGGTGTTTTGCCCAGTGGTTTTTACCACGTGTTATTCAGTGGTGTACCTCATATGCCTTTGCTTTAGTGTATAATGGAAACAGCTGGATATCCCTATTGGGGATAGTAATCCCAATATGGAATTGTTCTGGGAATGGTATTAATGGTAACAGCACTGTAAGCTGATGGTTCTGTTTTCCTGTAAAGGTATCTCCTGTTCAAATCAGAGGTGCTCTGGCAAGGTGGGTAGGATGATGGTTTGAGAGATGGCTTATTCATGTCTCTTTTCTTGCCAGGTTTTTGATAACTATGCTGTAACAGTGATGATTGGAGGAGAGCCTTACACCCTTGGCCTCTTTGATACTGCAGGTGAGAAACCAAGTGTTTGTGTCGTTGTACTTGACCAAGATTTATCCAAGGTGATCTTGAACATGAAGACATACAATTTTTTTTTTTTTTTTGTTGAGATTGTTTTTAATAGAAAGGGAAAACGTCTCTTGATTCTGTTAAGTCAGAGTGACTAATATTAGAAACTTTAAATGTGTGTACGTCTCTGCATCCTTAATGTGGATGAAGTCAGGGTGTAGATGTCATAAGCCTGCATGCTTTTAAATATTCAAAATCTGCTGGCCTCTTGTTTAAACTGCATCTCAGTTTTAGGCTGGAGAAATGTGCAGTGATGAAATATCTAAACATTGCTTTGCATGTGGGAAAAGTTAACAAGAAAGGGTAGAAACTGGTTTAGCTGCTGGATACCCAGTCCTTACTGCCTAGTTTGAAGTGATCTGGTGTTGTAAACTCTTCTTCAAAAGAGCCCTTTAGGGAGCTTAGTTCATAAGATTTCATCTGAAATTGTCTGATATAATTCAGTCTGACTGTTTCCAGCTGTGTTCTTGCATGCATCATTAGCATCTGATTTGATTAATGAGTCAATCTTAGACTTTCAGTTAAACCCTGTAGCTGTTAAAGAAACTTTGCTGTTTGGCCATGTGGTCACACTTCACCACCTGAGCTGGGACTGAAGGCTGCTCACAGCAGCAGCTGCAGTGACCCAGTGGAGCTTGGTTCTCCATGTGCACCACCTGTGACAAGGTCTTACTGCCTGGCCCCAGGCTTCCCATCGATGTCTCAGGCATCCAGATCCTTAAAATTTAATGGTGGTGCAAAACCAAAATAACTTGAGCTGTGCCTCTGGGAACAGACTTTGAACAAAACAAACTGTGGGTTTTTATATCACTCACAGCCTGTTTGAGAGTCTGGGGGCTTCCAGCTGAGTCCTTGGCTCCTGCTGTGTCTCTGAATGTCCCTCAGCTGGCTGTGCCACAGGTCCCTGGGCCCTTTGTTGTGCAAAGGGTCAGTGCCAGCTCACCTGGGGCTCCCAGACACCCAGAGCTCAACCTGCAGCTGGCACTGCATCTGCACCCTGAGCTGTCTGTGCTGAGTGTCTCCTTCACCATGGCTTCACTTGGCTCTCCATGTTCTCCTCCCAAGTGTGACTCCTGTTCCCATTATTGTGGCTCCCTAGTGGATAAGGAGTTAGGTGGGAAAGGAGGGACTCCCTTCCTGACACATGTTGTATCATCTGGGATCTTGGTGGTCCTCCAGCAGTTGTAGCATTGCACAGTCCTTGTGTGGGGAGTTGTGTTGAGTCCTTCCTGTTTTCCAGCTGAGGGTTCACACCTCTGAGAAGTGTTGTGTGTATAATTACACACCTTCATCTATTATCAGCATGAGCACTGATCCAGCTAGTAATTTTGAGAAATTACCAAATGACTTTAATGCATGTAGGTGACTTTGTGCACTTGTGAATGTAAAGGCTTTCTGTCCAGAGCTGGACTGCTGAGGGGAAAGTATTTGTTCTTAATGGTTGCCTGCTTTAGGCCTGCTTTTTATTTTTTTTTATAGCAGCCAGCACAGGTGACAAAATCTAGCAATGTATGAAACCCCTATTGCTAGTTCTCAGTTAAAACCCAAGTCTTTATTTTGAGCTTGTACTTGGCAGACAGACTTTTGGACTAGTCTGTTAATTGCAACAAGGTATTTTAGATTTAGAATAGATTTTCTCCCTTCCAAAGAGCAGGGGTTTTTTTTTGCAGGGTAATGAAATTTGATGGGATAATACTTTGAAATGAATGGACTAGGTGCAGAGGACCTCATCTATAACTGGATCCACATTCTGCATCTTTCCTTTATACATGAAGAGAGTGTTATGCAATCTGAAGGTGTTTGATCTCAAAATGTATTGGAGACTTCCCAGCTTTCCTGTGACTTTCTGCAGCTCATGGTTATGCAGCAACTGAATGAATTCTGGATTTGAAACACAGATTTTATTTTTTTTTTAAATGTTTGAGTTCACTGTATGCTTGGCTCTTTGCTTAAGAGTTAGGATTAATCACAGCAATGTTACTGTGATGAAATGTGCATTCTGACTCCCTGTGAAGGGCAGGATTTTGTTGTCTGGGTCTAACACAGTGTTAATTTCCTCCTCTCTAGGTCAGGAAGACTATGATAGATTACGACCCCTCAGCTATCCACAGACAGATGTATTTCTGGTCTGTTTTTCAGTGGTCTCTCCTTCTTCTTTTGAAAATGTGAAAGAAAAGGTTGGTTGAACTGTGCTTGCAAAGGGAGCTGCTGAAGTATGTCAGGAGTTATCTTAGGTGGTTAGTGACAAATGCTGTGTCTCTTCTGTCTTTAGTGGGTACCTGAAATCACTCACCACTGTCCAAAGACTCCTTTTCTGCTTGTTGGGACCCAGATTGATTTAAGAGATGATCCCTCAACAATTGAGAAACTTGCCAAGAACAAGCAGAAGCCCATAACTCCAGAGACTGCTGAAAAGCTGGCCCGGGACCTGAAGGCTGTAAAATACGTGGAGTGCTCTGCCCTTACACAGGTAAGGGTTGGTGTTTGACCATTTTTGCTTGCTCTTATTCCCTTCTTTTTTCAGTTCCAGGGAAAAACAGCTCAATGTGGATGTGAAGGGGTGTAAGCTTGCTTCTGCTATTTACACTGTAGCTTTCTCTTTGTCATGTTGTTCTAAGGCACAGAGAGTTGGCAGTGGTACAAAGAAAATCAGCCTGTGTGGGTTAGGCCTGTGCAGAGGGGTGATGGAGGAGGATGTGCTTACTGTGTTTGCTTCTGTGCTGGAGAAAAATAACTGTTGAAAACTTAGAAGGTACATTACAAACAGTAATAATTGGGTTGGGACACAGAGTGCATCTCTCTGCTGAAACAAGCAGACAAAGGGAATAAAAAGCCTCTCATTAAAATTATTGCTGGCACTTTTAAGGTCAGAAACCTTCATAGTTGGGGGCTGCCTTCTCTTCCTGTGCAGCTGGTGGTGAGCTGTTTCCTGTGTCCTTCCTTCAGATAGAAGTTCTCTTGAAACAGAAATTAAAAGTTAAATAGTTTCTAAGACAGTTCTTACATCATGTTTATGACTTGTGAATGTGAGTCAAAAGCCAACTAAAGTAGCTGACTTGAGAGCAAGAAACTCAGTTATCTTTCCCTTTCAGTTAGGAATACCAGAGTGGGAGCTATTTTCTGGCTAGCTGACCTGTTGCCTTGACTTTGGACGCTCTGGGAACTTAATCCTGGGTTCTTACTCTTGCAGAATTGTCTATAACTCTTTTTAAATAGCTTCCTTAATGCTGCTCTGTTAAGAATTTGTTCCTCTGTAATGTGCATGGAAGCAGGGGTGTACAGCATCAAGCCCCTCACTCTTTCCAGTTATGTTGTGCATTCATTTCCTTTATTTAAATTTTATTACCAAACTTCACAAAGCCTGAAGTTCTACTTATCTTGCCCCTTTTGCCCTATTGCACATTGACTCTTCCATTTAAAATCCTCAGGCTTTTTTTGTGACAAAGATTCTCCTGGGTGTCTCCTGTGAAGGAAGTGGCTTGCTGGAGTTGTGCAGGACACTGGCACTGGAGGTGGTGTGGTGAGGCATGTTGCTGTTCATCCTGGGAATCCTGAGCAGAAGGTGGCCTTGGCCATGCTTCCTAACTGCCCACAGGCAGGCTCAGGGCTATTTATGCTTGAGCTGTAATTTTTCTTGGTCTGTTCAGCTCCAGAATACTGTTTTAGATGGTGTGTGGCACAGCCTGAATGCTGCTGCTAACTAGGCTGTAGAACCTGCTAGTTGGGTAAATACCTGCCAGGGCCTTTGTCCTGTATTGCTCTCTGAGATCCTTTCCTCTGTAGCTCTGGACTTGAGCTTTTGTCTGCTGAAATTGCATGGAATCACTTAGAATTACCAGAGCAAGAGTTGATATGACAAAAAATGTTGGTGTTTCTCCATTATTTCTATTTCCAGATAGATTAATCTGTATCTGTTGCAGTGAGCAACTTTATGCACTTGGCAGCTCAGCCTGAATTTTCTTCCAGACAGAGCATTAGTGCTTATATACCAAGTGATGATTTTAGGAGTCAGGAGTGACGTGGGAGGAGGATTCAGGACCTTCTCACCTGGACAACTAGTTGGTTTGCATCTGCTCTGTTCTTCTCCCTTCATTTGCTGCTGACTCACAAAACACTTTTTTCCTGGGTCTGTAACCAGTAGCTGGTGAACAGCAGTGTGGCTGATGTGGGAAGGGTTGTGTGGAGCTCCTGCACTGATCTCACTGGCAGCTTGCTGGACACAGGAGCCAGCTGCTTGCCCTGGCCAGGAGGGCTGTTTTCCTACCTGCAGGGCAGTGCTGCAGTAGCTGATGTCGGTTGAAGTGAGACTCAGCTGGGTATTCACTCTCTCTTTGCCTCAGATGCTGTCTGTGCAGTTCACCTCAGCAGTCCAGAGTGGTTTTTTTTCTTCTCAACTAATTTACAAGCTACTTTGACACCACAGTAGCAAATACTCCTAGAATAACTGGCATTATTTGTTTTTGTACTATGTGAATCATGAGAGGCTGAGTTCCTGAGTTTTCCTCTGTAAAGACAGAGTATCCTCTCCTGAGTTTGGATGGCTGCTCTATTAGAGAGCCACTTCTATCCCCCTTTCCTCAGGCTGTGAATCACTTTTTGTGATGAAGGCATTTTCAGTGTCTGTCTCTAGCCTTTCACTCCAAAACAGGGCCCAGTGCCACTGTGACAAGCAGATAAGGCTTTGCTGTTAGGAAGGGGTGACTGCAGATTGCAACTACAGTGAGGGTTACTTCTGTTACTCTTGGCTACAAGTGTCTGGACTTTGTGAAGCCTCTCCTGGTACCCAGCACCAGAGAAAATGCTGGATTTGGTTTCTTTTTCCTCCTGATGGTGGGTTGCCAGTTTTGACACAGATTTATAAAGTGCTTTAAGCATCCATAAACAGAGGGAGTAAAGGAAGCCTGATCTCAGCCTGTTCCCAGTGTAACAAACAAGTCATGATTGTAACAGGCTTGTGTGCCTGTGGTATTGAACTTAATGTTGTTACGCTTGATCATCCAGGCTTCTAACCCTGGTCCATTTTCTCAACAGTTTTGTCCCTGGGTTCTTAATCTCTCTAACAGTATATAATTGGTTTTTATGCTACAGCTTTATTGTCACAGAGAAAGGAAAAGTAATTACTATTTAGACTTCAGAGGCATTGTTTGTCTGAAGTCTTTAGCTCTTTTGTGGGCCTGAGTTGCAGCTCATTTAAAGAAAAAGAAAAATTGCTGGGGAGGATGTACAGAATGCACACTGCAGTTTCCTTAAACTATTGTTCTTTCAAGTATAATCTTGCATGTAATGTGATGGCCTCAAATGCTTCCAGATGGCACTGCCTTAGATGTGTTCCATGTATGTGCTTCAGTAAAACAAGATTAAAGACCTCCTAAAAGGGCTATATCCAGTATAACCTGTAAGGAAGAAACCAGTTACATTTGAATGATCTTAAAAGAAGTCTAAGTTTTGCACAGACTGTAGTTGTTTATAGGATGTAATTGAAGTTTTTCTGTTTACCTTCAGCTGTCATAAAGCAGTTGTGAATTTTTGGAGGGTGCACTCATGACAGTAAATTTAGGCGAGTCCAGTTAGCCTAAACTGAGCCAGGTTTCACTTCTGGTGTGGTGTGTAAGTTGGCAGAGCTGGGTGGGAGTGGTAACACCCTGCACTGTTCCTGTTGTGCTTCCAGCATACTCTGGTGTAACCCTGCAGAGTCCTGCAGCTCTGTCACTGCTTGGCCGCTCTTGGATCCCAGTGGTTGCACTCCTAACGCTGTTCCTGTCTCTCTGTGGTTACACTTGCTTTGGCAACTAGACTGAATAACTGAAATGCACCATTTCCATGCTGGCTCCCAGTGCCAGAGTAGCACTGGTAAGGTATTGCATCACTTCTAAAGACTGAGAGTTAGTGATGCCAGTGATGATGGCTTACCAGGGTGGTCCTGCTTCCATCCCAGCCTGTGTGTTCCCAGCCATTTGGAGACCTTCAGTTATTCAGGGGCTGAATTCACAAAGCAGAGGAGTTGTTTGGAGCCTTGCTCTGGACCTGCTGCCACCTGGAGAGTTGGGATGAGTAGTCTGTGCATCCAAGGTGTTCACTCATCCACAGTGGGTGGTGACAAAAGGTTTAACTGACCTTTTGGGCCCCTGTGGTGGGGCAAGCTGCTGTGTGCTTGAACTATTCCTATGTAAACTCCCTCAATGTCGTACAGCAGTGGAGTGGAAACCATCACCCTTCGTGTCGCCCCACCCCCATGTTCTTGCTGTGTTTGTGCCTCTGCCCTTCTGAGTGTTGATTTTGTCCAATTTGGCCTGTCACATGTTCTGTCTGTCTCTGTCATTGACTTCTGGGTAATCTTAAGTGATATTTTCTCCTGGGATCTACTTTGTTTTTTTGCAAAGTAAATCTGTTTACTGCCTCTGTGAATTCAGCCTGCTCCTGAATGCTCTTTGTATCTGCTTGTTTTTCTCTAATCCTCTAACCTGGCTGCTGTTTTTTCTCCTCCCCTCTGTCTTGTAGAGAGGTCTGAAGAATGTGTTTGATGAGGCTATCCTAGCTGCCCTCGAGCCTCCGGAAACTCAGCCCAAAAGGAAGTGCTGTATATTCTAAACTTTCTTCTTCCCCTCTTGCTGCTGCTTCCTCTGTCCCACTACTGTAGAAACCTGGTTAAAAATGAATCAAACCACCTTGATTGAAAGCTGTTGTGCCTGCTTGCCATCTTAGAGCAACCTCTGTATTAGCTCTTGGACTGAAAACAGTACTTGAGATCTTTAGTAAAACATTGTGACTGTGGAACGTGAACTGGACTCGCTTAACTCCCTGCTGCTTGGGTTGCCAGGTGTGGCTAGCTTTATAATTCAGGCTGTTGGGGGAAAGGATTTGGTTACATCGTTATTTAAAGAACGACCAAAAAAAAAAAAAAAAAAAAAAAGAGATGATGTTTGATCTTCCTGAATCCAACTGGAAGAAACAATGCGTGTGTTTTCCATTTCTACTTGTGGCTCTTAACTGTATTTGCATGACAAAAGTACCTGAACTGGTGATCTGCAAATGATGCTGTAACGTGAAGGGTTTTCTGGTTCTCCTGTGTGCAGTGAGATGTTTTCTGTTGCTGTTGCTTTGGCTGTCTGTGCTATAGTGGAGTATCTGTCAGTCCTTGGGGGGAAGGAAATATTGATGTACTTGCTACTGCTTTATGAACTGTTAAAATTCTTGCTTTCACTAACATGGTAGAGCTCTTAATTTCAATAATAGATCCTTAAAGCCTGTTACTGTAAGATGTAAAGCTGCTGCTTACTATCGTATTTCTGATTTTTATTGTTTTAAGGAAAAAATACCAATTGTAGCTTGTCTTTAAATTTTGAAATTAAAAATTGCAGTTGTTTGTATAAATGACTGATGAAGCTTTATTCAAGTTGCATTTCCTGGCTCCAGTTTAATCCTTAACAGAGTGTATGGTACCCCTCTGTACTCCTCCCAGCTTGAGTTCTCTGCTGCCATGGCAGCTTCTGGGCTCTGCCTGGCTGCCTCTAACCCTGGGGTGTTTGGGGCTGGATGCCCCACCAGAGCATGTACTGGACCAGGTTATCATTGCATGCTTGCCTTGTCTCTCCTCCACTGACACAGGGATGTGTGTTGTCCAGGTGTGCTCCAGGTTGAGCTCTTCCATCTGAATGCAGCACTTTCTACTTTATCATTAGCATGTGAAATATGTGAGTAGCCAGTTACTCATAAAAGTTGCCTTAAGGAAATCACTTTGGTGTGTGTGTGTTGCTCTTTGTGAAGTCCACTGGTCTGCTCTCTGAGGATTAGTTTTCTTGCTCTGAAAATGAGATGCTGTGCTCAGAAGCTGCTGAGAGCCGTGGTAAGGAGGCTTTGGGGATGGCACATCTCCACGTGTGTCCTTGGAGAGGGGTGTGGCTGCCACTTGGCTTTCTGGGGGGTTTTGTTTGTGTGAAAACTCAAAAATGAGACTGCCCCTTTCTCTGTTTGCCCCTTTCCAGAAAGGCCTAAAGAATGTATTTGACGAGGCGATATTGGCCGCCCTGGAGCCCCCGGAGCCGAAGAAGACTCGCAGGTGTGTGCTGCTATGAACGTCCCTCCACAGCCCCTTCTGCAAAGCTGGTGTTTGATGTCATACTAAAAGCAATGTTAAAATCAAACTAAAGATACAAATTTTAAAATTTGTTTTTGCAATAATGACAAATGCCCTGCACTCCCATCTCCCCCACACATTCCCTGTGTGAGATGAGAATGTTAGTGTTTATTCCCCAGTGCCCTCTCAATTCAGTTAAACTAGTTAATTTTGAGTAATTATGTATTATCAGAAGACACTGATCATTACTAGTTTTTTATTTTGTTTATTATTTCTAATTTTTTTTTTTTGTTTAACATCAAGGCATTCTCAATGACTTTTTCTGTAATAGACTAATTTTAGGCTGTTTAACTGAAGTCTTGCGCCTTACGCTGGTGTGGCAAGACTTGGTTCTGGTTTCTAAACCTTGTAGGGCTGTTCTGCAGCCAGCCAGCAGCCTGGCTATGAGCAGACTTTAGTCAGGAGAGCAAAATGTCCCAAGCTGGTGCTCCTCTAAGAAGGATTGTAGAAAATACATCTTCTCTGAAGTTGCCTTGTATCTTTTTCCCCTGGCTTTTTAACTGTGCAGGTCATAAATTTATACCCCATCCTCTAAGTTACAAAGCCTTAGGAACAGGAGAATGATTTTTTTTTTTTTTTTTCCTGGATGCACCATCAGACTTGAAACTAACTTGCTGGTCTCTTCCTTAATCTTTGCCATCATAATCTTTTGGCTCATGTTGAAGAAATAACTGCACCTTTGGAAATGCCTAGCTGGGTCAGTTGGCTTTTAATGAATCTACCTTCTGCCAATCCTTAATTATTAGAGACATGCTTACAGTGACCAGCACATACACTGCTGCTTGACACCCTGAAGGGACCTGGGATATGCTACAATGGGTTTTTGAGCTGGCTCTGATGGTGCATCTCTTGCTGGATGCCTCAGCATCCTTCAGGGAGGGATGGAAAGAGAAACCTGTCTCAGTTGAAAGGAAGTGCAAGGAGAGGCTTCTGGTGTTTGGTGTGACACCATATTGGGACCAGTTGAGGGAACCCCTTTTTCTCATGAGTCACCTTGAGCCTGGAAGAGGGGCTGCAGCCCCTAAGGATCATGTTCAGTGTCTCTGCACAGACCATCTGTGGTATTGTAAGGATTTTACCAAAAATATATTTCGGTTTGCAAATTCAAAAAATTTTAAGACTTAGGGAATCTTCTCCATCTTCCAAAATTTCAATTTCTTGTAGACCCATTAGTGTTGAACCAATGCTTTTTCATGTCTAAGTTCTTTGTATATGCATTCTTTTCAGATGTATTAAAGTATCTTCACAAGCCTGCCTGAGGGTAGTTATTTCCTTTGTCTTTCTCCTGAGTGTGAAGGACTTGTAAATATGGCTTTTATCCCTTGGGAGCCCCCCTCTCCTCCTTGTGAGCTTGCTTGGGTCTTTCCTTGATGTCTAATCCTTGTCAGTCTGCTTCTGGCCTCAGTCCTGTCAAAATTGCTCTAATCTTTGATGCAACATCTTTGCTGTCAGACCCCTATGAAGAGAGGGTTTGGTCATTCTTAACAAAATACTCAGTGTGCATGCTCCCAAACAGTAAAAGCTGGTTTTGGGGCTTAGTGGGCTCCTGGGCCTCTTCTGTCAAGAAGTCTCCTGTTGTTCCCTGCTCATGGGCAGATAGCAGAAAGCCTAAAGGGACAAATGACATACCTGTCCCAAAAGTGCACACCCTTCATCACACCTTTTTGTTCATGCTCCAGAAGAATAGTGAATTCTTACACTTTTACTAATAACAACTTGTATTTATTATTAAAATACATTAGAAAGAACCTCCCTTTTCTTTTAAGAAGCTGATTTTTGTGTACTCTAATCCCAAATCTTAGTGTAAAAATATGTGGGTTTTCACTTTTTATAGTGGTTAGTGCTGTTGTTCAACTTTGCCATTCATTTTTAATTGTTGCCTTCTGTGGGGAGGTTTGGCTGGAACTCTGGGCTTCCTGGAGAAGGTTATGCTGGTACATGTTGGTGGCTGTTCTTACAGTTTCTTCACCTTGTAACAGCTAATCCTAATTCCTGTGTCTAAAGACAGCAAGACCAAGGGATTGCCTGCAGGAAACTGCCTTTGGAGTGGAGGGAGAACTCTTTATGGCTCCTTCAGAGTTGCCCTGTCAAGCCTTTTCTGTCTTGGATATGCCCTGAAGTGCATACATCTTCATGGCAGTGATCTCTGCCAGTCCTTTCAGCTAAGCAATAAAGTCTGCTGTTGGATCAGGGCCACGAGGTTAAACTTGGCTCTGGAGGGAATCCATTAGGCACTAGATGATGGAAAAGCATGCTTTTCAAGGAGTGGTGCTGTTTCCTTCTTCCTACTGTTGCATTAGCTTTGCAGAAGTCTCCTGGCTCCCTGGATCTGCTAGGCCATAGCTGTCCCAGGCCTGACTGGTTAAACAAGCTCAAGTAGCTCTCATGCTGTTTCACACTGTGCCTGGTTTTGCTGGAGGGTGGTAGAGGTTTGTCTGAGGCCAGGTGTGGGAGATGTGCTCTCTCTTGCCAGGTTCTTGGATGAGCTCTGTGCTGGCTCTCTGCCTTCCTGTATGAAAGCATGAAGAGCTGTCAAAAGCAGACAAATCCACCACTTGCTTCCCCTTCTGGAACTGCCACTTTCAGCTAGTGGGTTTGAGAGCACAGGGCTTGAAGGCAGGTGGGAATATGTGGCACTTGTTTCATCCTGGTGGCAAACCAGCCTGTAGTGTGAGCTGGGATTTCCTCACTTTACTGACACAGGATTTGCCTCTGCAGATGTACTTGTGGCTCAGGGCTGTTGTCCTCTCAGCTGTGAGGGCTACTGAGGTACCTGCAGCAGCTCATGAGCACTAATAGAACATGAGGTTTGCAGTGGCTGCTTAACCAGCTGCTACATAAAATCCCAGACTCCCAAACTGGTTTGGGTTGGGAGCTGAAAGTCCATCTTGTTCCACCCCCATGTGTGTCTGTCCTTCCTGTCCTAAGGGGTTCTCAAAAAGGAGATTTGACAGAATGCACCTATGCAGCTGCTTTAGTGTTACATTGGATTGATGTACAAATCTCCTGAGTTTTCTGTGCTTTATGTGCTCTGTTTCACATCCCAGAGTGGTTTTGGAGTGTGCTGGTGGGATTTGCACTAGGTGAAATGTAAGTGGGTATTGCCCTCCAGTAGAGAATGGAATTTGTGTCATTGGGGCCTGGCTGGAGGGAGTTTGAGGGGCTCCCAAAATCTCAGTGTTGCTGTTGGGTTTGCTTGGTGGATCTGCTCCTGCTGCTCTGCTGCTTGCTGCTGCACACAGCTAAAAACAGACCAACCATTTATCATGTTCCCAAGGGACAGCAGTGTCCTCTGGTACTGGGCCACCATCTAGGTCAGGATTGGGACATGACAGCAGCTGCCTCCTTTTAAAACCAAACTCTGAGGATACTTGCAAGAGCATTGGCAGCACTGACCTGACCCAGCCTTCCTGCTGCCTTATCTTGTGTGAACCAGCCTCTCTCTCCCTGCCTGGCTCTTTTCCATGGGGTGCTTCTGGGGTGCTGTGCTTGGAAGGTGTCTTACTTTGCTTCCCCTGGCTGCCCTCACTCTGTGTCCTCTGAAAAACATTGCTCAGTGTTGTTCCTCTTTAAAAAGATCAAGCATGACAGAGGAAATTACTGCTTCAAAAACTGCAAACAGTAATCCTGAACTGATTAAATTATGAATAAACAAGTTCTAACTACTGAAACACCCTTGTGAATTTCTACTAATGTTGTCACCCTGGTCCCATTGGTGAGCTGTCCCGTTCATGGGCTGAATCAGTTCCTGAAATCGAGCCTGGGAAAAAAGCAGCCGTGGTCTGGGAGTTGGCTGGAGCTCTCTGTGAACTTCTGCCCTAAATGACTTGTCCAGGATTGTGCAAGAACCTGGCAGCATTGGCCAGGCTGGAGCTCAGCAACAAGGTTATCTTAGCTAGGGATCTGCTGCCCTGCCACCGGCACCTCCAGGGCTCTTCCCTCTTGTTCCTGACCCACCAACTCCTCACTGCAGCGAGGTGAGATGAAAATACAGCTTACCATGGGCCTAGCAAAAAGGTCTGAATGCAAAATAAATTGACTGTAGAAGAGATGGAGGAGCTTGGATGAGGGACAGGAGAAATCTTGATCTGGTTTTTGTGGGTTCTCTTGGGTATAGACTGTGGATTTTTTTACACCTATCCTGATGCTGCTGCCCTCTGCCCACTGCTGAGCTCTGGCACAGGATCAGAGTAAGCAAGGGGATGGATACATTTGATCTGATCACCCCCAATGCAGTGCTGCCTGGACATTGGTAAATTTACTGATTATACCAGAGAGGTTTTTGGCTTGGTTTGTCAGTGTGAGCCCTGTGAGCTAAGGACTAGCTGGACATGGAACCAGCTGGACACTGCACTGTGTGCTGTCAGGCCCTTGGCTGTAGGCAGAGCCTCCCTGGGGCAGGATGGGGAGGCAGCTCCTGTCCCTGCAGGGCAGTGTGTGTGCTGGGCTGTGCTTTCAGCCCCTGTCCCCACAGGGCCAGTGTGTGTGCTGGGCTGTCCTTTCAGCCCCTGTCCTCACAGGGCAGTGTGTGTGCTGGGCTGTGCTTTCAGCCCCTGTGCTGCAGGGCAGTGTGTGTGCTGGGCTGTGCTTTCAGCCCCTGTCCCCGCAGGGCAGTGTGTGTGCTGGGCTGTGCTTTCAGCCCCTGTCCCTGCAGGGCAGTGTGTGTGCTGGGCTGTGCTTTCAGCCCCTGTCCCCGCAGGGCAGTGTGTGTGCTGGGCTGTGCTTTCAGCCCCTGTGCTGCAGGGCAGTGTGTGTGCTGGGCTGTGCTTTCAGCCCCTGTCCCCGCAGGGGCAGTGTGTGCTGGGCTTTCAGCCCCTGTCCCTGCAGGGCAGTGTGTGTGCTGGGCTGTGCTTTCAGCCCCTGTCCCTGCAGGGCAGTGTGTGTGCTGGGCTGTGCTTTCAGCCCCTGTCCCCTGCAGGGCAGTGTGTGTGCTGGGCTGTGCTTTCAGCCCCTGTGCTGCAGGGCAGTGTGTGTGCTGGGCTGTGCTTTCAGCCCCCTGTCCCCTGCAGGGCAGTGTGTGTGCTGGGCTGTCCTTTCAGCCCCTGTCCCCGCAGGGCAGTGTGTGTGCTGGGCTGTCCTTTCAGCCTCTGTCCCTGCAGGGCAGTGTGTGTGCTGGGCTGTCCTTTCATCCCCTGTCCCCTGCAGGGCAGTGTGTGTGCTGGGCTGTGCTTTCAGCCCCTGTCCCTGCAGGGCAGTGTGTGTGCTGGGCTGTGCTTTCAGCCCCTGTCCCCTGCAGGGCAGTGTGTGTGCTGGGCTGTCCTTTCAGCCCCTGTGCTGCAGGGCAGTGTGTGTGCTGGGCTGTGCTTTTCAGCCCCTGTCCCCTGCAGGGCAGTGTGTGTGCTGGGCTGTGCTTTCAGCCCCTGTCCCTGCAGGGCAGTGTGTGTGCTGGGCTGTGCTTTCAGCCCCTGTCCCTGCAGGGCAGTGTGTGTGCTGGGCTGTGCTTTCAGCCCCTGTCCCCTGCAGGGCAGTGTGTGTGCTGGGCTGTGCTTTCAGCCCCTGTGCTGCAGGGCAGTGTGTGTGCTGGGCTGTGCTTTCAGCCCCTGTCCCCGCAGGGCAGTGTGTGTGCTGGGCTGTCCTTTCAGCCCCTGTCCCTGCAGGGCAGTGTGTGTGCTGGGCTGTGCTTTCAGCTGTTGCTGTGCAGTAGCTGGGCAGGGGCCGTGCTCAGCAGTGGAACATCCCCCCGTCTGTGTGTCTGTGTGTGCCTGTGCCTGTCCGTGGTGCGTTTCCAGCTGCCCTCTGGTGGTTTGTGACAGAAGGGCTGAGGTTGGAGTTTGGCCCCTGCTCCTGACATCGGAGAGCCTCTGCAGCCCGCGGGAGCTTCCTTGGGGCAGAACCCTCAGGGTGGGACACGGCAGGCTCCACTCCAGCAGCCTCTGGTGCCCTGCAGTGCTGCCTGCTCATGGTGCTGCCAGTAAAGCCTGAATTGACTGTGGGGTCATACAGCTTGGTTCCTGCATGGGAGGTGGCTTCATGTTCCAAGGTGAGGGGGTGGAGTTCTGGAGCAGGAAAATGCAAACTAAAGTCTCTACAGCACACGTCTTCATGGGCTCTGGTGAGAAATGGGCTTGAGCTCTGAAGCCAGGTTTGCTATCACCTTTAATCTCTTGCCATCAGTATTAGTGCTGGAATAAACTACATACAATTAAACCAGTTATGTACTGAGTTCCTTTGGTCCTGATGCATGTGGGAAAATACTTCTGAATACTTTTGAATTTCCAGCTTTTCCTTGGTTTTGAAGAAATCAGGACCCTGCTGAGAGTTGTGTAGGGCAGCCTGGGATGACTGCCTGCACACATGGGCAGTGTATGAGCATCTGCTCACCCCCCTGTGCCTCTTGCTGCTGCAACTCCCAGCCTGAAGTGGCTGTGTAAATGATGTTTTCAGTGTGGGAGGGAGAAGCCTAAACCCCATAATACAAGGGATGTACTGACCCTGTCTGTACAGTCCCTGGAAACCCTGTCCAGAGTTGGACATACCCTGTGTAGGGTTAGAGTCTCTTGTTTTGGAGTGATGGTGCTCACCAAAGTCTACCTGTAATTGCATGGGGAGGAGAGAGGGTTTCTTTCCACAGAGGAGAAAGGTTGTGCACTTCATCCAGCTCTGGAAGGATGGGGGTGTTGGAAGCAGAGTGCTGCACACATCTTTCTTGCATTTAGTATAGGACCTAGGTTTGGGCTGCTGTCCCACGATGTGACAACCTCCCTGTGCTCCCAGTGACATAGTTACAGCTGGAGGGAGCTTGGCCCAGGAGAAACACACCTCTTGGCCCTTCCTGAATATTTTGGGAGGGTTATATTGGAGCAGAGGTTCCCTTGCCAGATGCTGTGGCAGCAGTGAAGCCCATGGATATCTTGCCCCCTCCTTCATAATTCTCTGCTGGTTTATTGGTGTTCCTCCTCCCATCAGGGGGAACCTTCAAACAGCCCTGTGCTCCTGATCTGCAGCTAGTTGGCTTAGATCATGTTTCCCAAATCTCCTCCCTCCTGCCTTTCACTATTGGCTGCCCAAGGGGAGCTGGAGATGCTTGCACAGTGCTGCACACTTCCCAGAGCTCATAGTGAGGTGGGCTCCTCCTTGATGGTTGTTGGCTGCCTGTCCCATTCTGGGCCGTGAACCTTCCTGATATCCCAGGGTCAGTGTAGGATGAATTACCTTCAAGTGCAGGTGAGACTAGTGGGGACAAAACTACAAACATCAAATGATGAAGGGAGCTTGCAAGAGTTGAGAACTGATACCTTCCAGGCAGGGTAAGTGGCTGCTTTGGCCCTCAAGGAGTGTTTCAGCCCCCTGAGCCATGGCCTGGCTACACAACCAGCTCCTTCCTTCCAGCCTGTGTGTGCTGCAGAGCTGCAGGACTCTGCTGAGTCCACAGAAGATGCTTGGATATATGTGGGAGCTTACAGCATGAGAAAGGCTTGTCCTGGAAATCTGTCTTGCTTCTTCTCTTGTGGAGAGTCTGAACTGGGCATCACTTTTAGAAACTGCTGAGGCATCATCCTGGCAGCCAGGAGCCTTGGTTCCTGTGAGCCTGGTGAGCTCTGAGCTCTGGCCATGTCTGAGTGGTTCTGCAGAGGAGAAGCCACTCCATTTTCTGGAAAGCAGAGCAGGCAGAGGCAGGAGAGTCGGGTGATGGGCTGGGGGGCTGTGATGGGGCTGCCTGGTTGTTCTCTGCTTTTATCCAACGTGGGGTTTTAAGAGACATTGGCAGCCCACTCTGGAGCACAGCATCCCTGGAGCACATTCATTCCTTGTGGTGACACTGCTGGGACATGCACGTGGCTGCTGAAGTCACTGTTCATATCAGGGGATACTCAAGAACTGAGGGGTTGTTATGGCAGGTCATAGAATCCTAAAATTGTTTTGGTTTGAAGAGACCTTAAAAATAATTTAGGTCCAATCCCCTGCCATGGGCCAGGTTTATCCTGTCCTACCTGGCCTTGAACACTTCCAGGAATGGGGCAGCCACAGCTTTTCCAGATCCCTGGAGGCATTTAGCCCTACTTCAGAGCTGGGGTCTCCTGTGCCAGCAAAGGCTGAGGAAACCAGTATTGACTCAGCCATGGCTGACTGGGGTTGGATCCTGGTGGAAGATAAGGGCTGCTCGATTTCCCAGGACTGCTGTGACAGGAGCTCAGTGGCTCCTAGAGAGCAAATCAGAGATTTGTGAGCACAACTGGTGTGACATGTGACCCTTTACTCACTGTTGGGGTTTGCTGTGGGTGGGACACTTGTCCTGTGTTGCCTCCATTCAGCCCAGCTCACAGAAGTGTGCACCAGTAGCTGCAGCTTTCCAGGGCTCTGCCTCTGAAGCACAAGGAAAAAGCCTTTCCCATGAAGCTGCATTTCCCAGCTCATCTGGAGCTCCAGCAGTAAACCAGGTAGGTATTGGTGTAGGCATGGTGTTTCCATTCAGGTGCTTTTTGGATTTCAGGATGAAGAAATGATCCCACCAAGCCCTAGTGAGGCTGGCTGGCTGTATGTTTTGGCTCAGGCAGATAAATCTGGGTTTCTGCACAGATTCTGGTGATGGTATCCAAGCTGCAGGGATGCTGTGAGGCTGCAGGCCTTTTCTAACTTCCTTTGAAATAATGAAAAAGGGAAGACTGAAGAAAAATAAGTCTCCTATGGCAAACAAGGGCAAACCAAAAGGTGCTGGCTGATAGCTAAAATCCTGTTTAAAATAAACCTGAAAATGTTTTGCACAGCATCTTTTGTTCTTTGACATACTGGTTACTGATTTGGGATGTGCTTGGATTAGATGAGAATTTGTCACTTGTGCAGTGGGGGAACAGGTGGAGATGGAGTTGGCTGCAGGGAATAATCTGGAATTTCTCACTGCTGCTCAGCCCGTGCATTGCTGGGGCCTGTGCAGGTAACCTCATCATGGGATTCTCTCTCCTGGTGATGGGGCTTTACTCCAGCATTTGGATTGGTAGTTTTCTATTCTCCTGTCATGTGCAGGATGACTGCACCACCCCTGAGCTCCTTTTCTCCAGGCTGAGCCCCTTTCCAGCTCCCTCAGCTGCTCCTGGTGCCCCAGACCCTTTCCCAGCTCCATTCCCTTCTCTGGACATGCTCCAGCCCCTCAATGTCTTCCCTGCCATGAGGAGCCCAGAACTGACCCAGGATTCACCTCCCCAGTGCCCAGCACAGGGACAGTCACTGCCTGGAGCTGCTTTGCCACTGGCCTCTTGCCCACCTGGGCACACTCTGCTCATGCTCAGCACCCCCAGGTTCTTCTCTGCCCAGCAGCTTTCCAGACTTGCCTGCATGCCTGGAGCAGTGCCTGAGTTTGGTGTGACCCAAGTTCAGGACCTGGCACTTGGCTTTGCTGAACCTTGTGCAATTGGCCCATCAACCCAGTGTGTCCTGATCCCTCTGCAGAGCCCTCCTGCCCTGCAGCACATCCCCCCTCCCACCCTGGTGCTGGCTGTGATGGCACCACCCTAGGCTGCCTGCAGTGGGTTTTGGGCTCTCACCACAGGAGCACAGCCCCCTTGCCCTGATGTTGTCCCCAGCCATGTTCTCCCCGAGCTGGGCTCTCTGCAGGACTCTTTGCACGGTGCTGGTCTCTGTCTTGCCTGCCCTGCAGAGCTTTAGGGGCTGGAGGCAGCTGCCCCAGGCAGAGGTGAATTCCTGCAGGACAGCCGGTGTCAGGCTGTCCCCAGCCCACTAGATGGCAAACATGTAAAGGCTTTGCTCGTTCCTGGCCAGCCCAGTCATTGGCTCCAGTGCCAAGAAGAGGGCTGGAGGAGTTGGATTTCTTTTTTCTGGTGCAGTCTGCACCAGCAGCCACCGGCTGTGGCTCCAGTGCAATCATTTACATTTCCATCTCCTTTGTATAACATCAATAGTGGGGCGTGCACAAACTGCTGAGCTGTTCACAGCTGTGCTGGAGCTGCAGCCTGGGCTGAGCAAGCCTCATCCAGCTGTGCTCCCGTGGCTGCTGCTCTTGGTTTTGGCTTCTTTCAGATCAACCCAGCCCTCGTTAACAGAGCACCAGGAGGAAGAGCACAGAGGCTTGGGGTTTAGTGGGGTGCTTTGTTCACTGACTGTGCTGAGCAGTTTGGGTTTCCCTAAGCAAGCATGTCCTCAGTGACTGTCCTGATGCTGTGTCCCCATGGAGTGCTTTATGGGCACAGTCCCCCGTCCAAAAACCTTTTTGCAGTCCACAGCTTCCTCACAAGGGGTGGTTTGTTGGATACTACTGGGAACCAGGGAAAAAGTAGCCTTAAGGCCTTGCCTTTCTTAGGCCTTTACAAGGTCAAGGAATTATTGCAATGATTATGCACCTGCAGGGTGTGTGAGAGACAAAAGTATGTTTTTGAGAAGGTGTTGCCTTCTTTAACCAGTAAGTCTTTTCTATTTTGTTTTGCACAAATTACCCTTTATATATGTGTAGTGTTTCTTTAAATCAAGCTCTTTCTATCTTGCTTCTCCATTACAGGAGGAACTGTGTTGCATTATCCCTTTCACCACTCTTATAGCCTTAAAATGCAATTTCTGCTCTCTGGTGACCAGTGACAGGTCCTGAGGGAACAGCCTGAAGCTCTGTCAGGGGAGATTGAGGCTGGATGTTAGGAAAAGATTCTTCCCCCACAGGGTGGTGGGACACTGAGCAGGCTCTCCAGGGAATAGTCATGGCCCCAAGGCTGCCAGAGCTGCAGGAGTGTTCAGACAATGCTTTCAGGCAGAGGGTGGGATTGCTGGGGATGTCCTGTGCAGGGCCAGGGGCTGAACTCGATGATGCTTGTGGCTGCCTTCCTGCTTAGGCTGTTCCATGGTCCAGGGTGGGCAGAATGCTGCCCAGACTCCCTGTCTGTCTGTAGATGTCCCTTCAGTGCTGCCCCTGTTGTCTTTAGCCCTGGTGAACCTGGGCTGGTTTGGCCTCTTTGGTCAAAGAAACTGCTGTGAGCTGGAGCCTGTCCCAGGGAGCACACTGCCAGCAGAGCAGTGCCTCTCCCCAGCTTTGGCTTGCTTGCATGAACATAAGGTGCCACTTGAGTTTCCAGGCATGGACTTTTCCTTTGAGATTCAGTGAAGAGTGGGAGCAGCTTCTGTCTGCTGGGAGTGATGAAGCTGGAGTCTGCCAAGGTGTCATGGGCCATAGAAGAGCTGCTACCAGCTACAGATACTGGCCAGGGAACATGGGGACATGGCAGTTCCTGCAGCAGAGCAGGAGACTTTTGAGATGCCTGAGTAATTCAGGAACTAGATGGATGCATGTACTAAGGTGCCTCTGAAAATCCCTCCAGACTTTTCATCTGTATGATGAGGAACTGAAATACCTTTGAAAACCTGGCTGTGGTGTCTGGCTGGAGCTCAGCTGCCATGGTTAGAGAGCAGTGTTGCTTTGGAGGTGGGGTTGTGTTGCTTGATGGGCCTTTAGAAGTGTGAGCTTTGACCTGGTGCCCTGATCCAGCCTGTCCTGTTCCTCAGTCCTGTATGGAGACTGAACAGGGTTTGTCTGGGGTGACCTGACTGAGGTGTGTGTTCAGATACACTGGGAACCCTGGTAGGAAAGAGGAGGGTGTGGCTGTGTGATGTGTCACATGCTAGTGGCACCTGTGGGGTGCATATAGTGCTTGTGTCACCCTTCAGTGGTGGACCTGACAGAAAAGCCTTCACATGGTGCTATGGCCATCTGCTTTTTCACAGTGATCCAGACTGATTTGGACTGGAAGGGGCCTTAAAGCTCATCTTACTCCACTCCCCTGCCGTGGGCAGGGACACCTTCCACTAAATCAGGTTGCTCCAATCCCTGGCCATGAGCATTTCCAGGGATGGGACAGCCACAGCTTCTCTGGGAAACCTGTTCCAGAGCCTCACCACCCTCGTGGGAAGAATTTCTCCCTATCTAATCTAAACCTACTGTCTTTCAGTTTAAAGCCATTTTGTCCTGGTCCTTCCTGGGGTCCCTGCCCACTGCATGGTGCTGGCTCTGCCTCTGCAGTTTGATTCCTGGCTCAGCCTCCTCTCATTCCACTGTCATCCCCTTACTCTTCTTCCCTCTGGTTTCATCCTGCCCTGGCTCCAACATGGTTAATCTGTCAAACTATTTCTAACAAACCCACCCAGACAATGGATGCTCATGGATCTCTGCCTCCTCTCCCCTCCTGTGACCTACAGCAATTTAGGTTAGAGAACAATAGTCCTGGTCTAAGAGACCTGATTTCATTCTCAGGAAGATTGGAGCTTTGGTTGTAAAGATAACAAAGTTTGCACAGGGAGCTCCAGATCTGCAGAAGGTGCAGTTTGCTGTTGTGATGTTTAAAACTTCTCCCAGCACACTGTGAGCTGCAGTGCTGCTGCTCAGCCTCTGCCCCTGTCCTGAGTGGGGCTGAAGGGAGCAGGGGATGGCAGACACCCCTGCTGTGTGCTGAGGGTTAGCTGAGGCTGTGGCCTCCCTTCCCAAAGCACAGGGACTCAGGACACTCACTGCCTCTAGGCAGAGTTTCAGCGTGGGAAGGGCATGCAGCACTGACTGTCTCTGTTGAGGGGAGTTCCAGGGTGATGGCAGCTGCTGAAAACATTTTGAGCCAACTACAATGCCATGACTGGGTCCAGCAGTGATGTCCAGTGCCCTTCCCAGCTGTAAGTCTGACTTGTTTGTGTGCTTAGAGGTCCATTGCTGATGCAGTGATGCCAGGGTGGTGCTTGTGTTGGAGGTGGAGGTAAGTCTGGCTCCCACCTTTGCCTTGCCTGGCACAGTCACAGCCCAGCCCCAGTGCCCTGGTGTTGTTCCAGGTGTGCTGTGCATAGGTGTCCTGACTGAAGCCAGATTTCCAGTCCATTTCTTGCCTGTCCCCTGCTTCTGAGGAGGGACATCTATTTGTGTACTGATAATGGAGCCCCTGAGCTACAGCCATGTTATTCCCTGTCTCTGTGTGCTGGTTTTGGCTGGGGTGGAGTTAACTCTCTTCACAGGGGCTGATGTGGGGCTGTGTTTTGGATGTTGCTGAATGCAGGGTTGATGATATAGAGATGTTTTTGTTACAGCTGAATGGGGCTCACACAGGGCCAAGGCCTTTTCTACTTTTCCTAAGGCTGTGCTGGGGAAGAGGCTGGGAGGAGGCACAGCCAGGACAGGTGGCTCAAACTGGCCCAAGGGATATTCCAGCCCACAGGACATCATGCTCAGTGTGTAAAGCTGGAGGGAAGAAGGAGGAAAGGGGGGATGTTTAGAGTGGTGGTGCTTGTCTCCCCAGGTTGCTGTTCCATGGGATGGGGCCCTGCCCTCCTGGAGGTGTTGAGTCCCTGCCTGCCCATGGAAAGCAGTGAATTAATTCTGTTTTTCTTTGTCTGTGTGTGTGGCTTTTGGTTTCCCTATGGAACTGTCTTTATCTCAACCCACGAGTTCTCCAGCTTTTACCTTCCAGTTCCCTCTCTGATACCACTGGTGGGGAGTGACTGAGTGGCTGCTGGCTGGGGTTAAACCAGGACAATGTGCCAGATGCCTTTTATTACTGTCTTGGGTGGAGTTAGGAGCTGCTGGAAAAGCAGTCCAGGAGGTGCTGGAAAGCATGGTGCACCCTGCAGGTCCTGCCACAGCTGGAGCTGTAGGGGAGGTCCCATGTGCTGTGATTCCACTGCCAGACCCCCTTGTCTCTCTGCAGCAGCCCCCAAGGCACACCAAGGAAGCTGGGGGGATGTTGGTCCTTCCTGGGTGCCTGAGGAATCCTGCAGCCTTGCAGCAGTGATGCATGTGTCCAGAGGCCAACACTGGGTCCTGGAGTCCTGCAAAATGGGGGTAAGGTAAGTAAGTAGTGTCAAATTAAAACAAGTGACACTAGAGGAGCTACTGCTGACTCCAGTGACCCACGGGCATGTCTTGGGACCAGAGTGCTGATTTGGGAAGGTCTGTGTTGTGTTTTCATTCCTGGGAACAGCTCAGGGAACCAGAGCTCTAGTATGCAGCTGGGTCTGTCAGTCTTTTGACACTGTCCCATCCAAAAAGCCCCTGAATCTGCTCACTGAGCTTGCCAGCTCTGGCTCCTTGTGTGCTTCCCTCCCCTTCCCTGTCCTGGTTGGAGGCAGAATGAGTCTGTCCTGATGGCACTGTGGTGACAACAAGGATCATTTTGGTCACTATAGGTGCTGTCACAGCTTGAAGGACCAGACACCCCCAACACAGCCAACAGCAGGGGTTGACACCCAGCTGGCTGTGCATTGGCATCTCTGGCCAATGGATCCCCCAGCTGCTCCTCACAGGACAGGTGCTCTGCATTGCTTCTCTGCACCTACTGCAGCCCTCGGTGTCCTTTGTGAAGGGAGGCACCCAGCACCTGAGCTGTGCCCTCAGTGCCAGTCCAGGGGCAGAATCTCTTCCCTGGTCCTCCTGACACAGGCCAGAATGTCACTGGCTTTCTTGGCCACCTTGGCCTTCTGGGCACACACTGGCCCACGTTCAGCTGCTGTTATATCTGATTTCACTGGGCCACTTTCCAGCCACTCTGCCCCAGGCTGTAGTGCTGCATGTGGTTATTTGTGGCCAAGGGGCAGGACCCAGCACTGGGTCTTGTTGAACCTCATGCCAGGGATCTCAGCCCATCCAGGTCCCTCTGCAGGGCCTTCCTACCCCTCCAGCAGATAAACATTCATGGAGTTGTCCATGCATTTACTGAGGGCACACTTGATCACCTCATCTGGATCATCAGTAAATATATTAAACAGGGCTGAGCACTGATCTCTGGGGGACACACTAGTGACTGGTCACCAGCTGGGTGCAGCACCATTCACCACCACTCTCAGCCAGTTCCTCTTGCCCCAGTGCAGATGTGCATGTCCAAGCTGTGGGCTGCCAGCTTTTCCAGGAGTGTGCCTTGGGAGACTGTGTCAAAGGCTTTGCTGAAGTCCAGGTAGACATCTACAGCTTCCCCTCATTCTCTAGTGGTCAAAAGGAAAGTTGGTCAAGCAAGACCTGCCCTTCCCAAGCCCCTGCTCCTGGGTCTCATCCCTTGGCTGTGCTGTGTGATAGCACAGGATTATTTGCTCCATGGCTGGCCTGTTGTTTTCCAGCTGCCTGGGGTAAGTAGTCAGGAAGAGCTTGAAGAGCTTGGTTCTGCCAGGTGTAGGGGTCTGGCTCTCCCAGTCCAATCCCTGATCCATCTGCCAGCTAAAGGCTGCCTCACATTTTCCTCTTCTGTGTCTTTGCAGATGCATTACAGGGCTGGAAGCTTCTGGGCACCCACAGGCACCACAGGAGGGGGTGCTGCAGGGGCTGCTTTGTGCCTGCTGGCAGCCTTTGAGCTTCCTCAGCCCCAGTCCTTGGGATGCTTGCTCTGAGGCACAGTGTGCTGAATGCCACCAGGTGCTCCAGCATGGGGCTGCCTGACCAGGATCACAGGACAGCTTAAGGCTCCACACAGACAGGAGCTCAACAGCTTGACCCCAGGACCTCTCCAGTACACCCTTGGGGCAGTGGCTGTGATTTACAGTGTGGGTGGAAATGTCTCCTGAGCCAGGAATCCACTGGAGTGAATCCACTGGAGTGAATCCCCAGGACACTGCTTGGTCATGGAGCTGCTGGGCAGGATGGGTGGCAAGCCCCTGCCTGCCCAAGGGTACTTGAGGGACCCCACAGAAGGAGGGGTTTGTCCCTGGCCATGGGAAATGTGGGTTTGAGGACACTCCTTGGTGACAGAGAGGAGTGCAGCAGGACCCTGGCTGTGTCCTGGCAGGGATGCTGGGTGGGATAAGTACAGCTCCAGTACAGGGAAAGGTGAGGAGGAGCTGGCACTGGGATCCCCCCTCTCTGATGCCATCTGGGATCCCCAGCACCTGCTGGTCCCGGGCAAGACAGTTCTCAGCATCACCATAGCCCCACTGGCTGCTCTCCCACTCCTCCCAGCACATCTCTGGTGTGCCAGCTCTGGTGTGTGCTGGCTGTCTCAGCTCTGGCCTGCTGGGGGTGCCTCAGTGCCCTCTTGGCCTGGCAGTGCCTGGTGCCAGCCAGCTCCAAGCAGAGCTGGCCTGGTGCAGGCTGCCATGCAGGGGCAGGCTTGGCTGCCATGGTGCCTCCTCTCCTCCTGGAGAGCAGCCTGGGTCCCTTTGTTGTCCTGAGATGATGTCCCTGGAGAGGAGGGGCCTGGTTTTTAACCTGTTTCATCCAAAATCTCGATGTGCCTCAGAAAAGCCTGTCCTCCCTGCTTGTGCTGCTGCACTGAGTGATTCTGACATGAGCAGGAGTCTGCTGAGTCCCAAAACCCTGCCAGGGACTGTCACCAAGCCCAGGAGCATCCCTGGCTCCAGAGGGGATGGGCTGATCTTTGTGGTGACCCACCAGGCTCTGCATCCCAGCAGCACCCAGCCAAGCAGGGCTGGGCAAGGGGGCCCAGCAGCATTTCCCCCTTTCCCCAAGTTGTTATTTCAGCTGCTGGAGCCTTGGCAGGGCTGATAAACACCCTGCAGGTGCTGTTTGCAAGTCCCTTCTCCATGAAATACCCCTGCCCTGGCTCAGGGCTCCCTTGCTGCCTGCCCCTGCCCTCAGCTCCTCCCCAGCCTCTGGGACAGCAGTGCATACACGGAGCCTTGTCCTTGCCTCCCTCCTGACCTGCTCAGCACAGGCTGCTTTTCTCTTGGCATAGCAGCCTGCAGCAGGGCTCAGCCCCAGCCATCACACTCCAGCCCTCCAGGGCTGCTCTTAACCTGGAGAAGCAGTGGGTTATTTGTGTTGCTCTTGGCAGGGACACCCAGGCCCTCCAAAAGGCATGGAGGTGTGGGGCATAGGCCAGCCTGTGCTGTTTGTGTTGGACCCACCACGCTGGGAATTGGTTCAGTTCAGCTGCTAATTGCTTCAGAAGTGTGGGGCTGTGTCAAAGGGATGCAGGACAGGGACAGCAGGCATGGCTGGGGGAGGGGGCTGGCCCCAGGCTGCTTTGCTCAGGGCTTTGCTGTCTCACCTCTGCTGGCTGCATCAGCCCAGGGAGTCTGGGAGTGGAGGTGTCCTGGCTGTGACCCTGCTCTCAGCAGCCCCAGGATGGAGATGTGATGCTGTTTCTGAGGGGGAGACGCTCCCTTCCCTGCTGCACATCATCTCTTCTAGGATGGAGAGGGAGAACTGGTGGGCAAGAGGCTTTCCCAGCCCCAGATCCCCCTGCTAAGCCCTGCTGGCCCTTCCTGCAGTGGCTCACCCAGGTTTGCTCTCATGCTGGTTTTCTCTCACACTGCTGACTGGTGGGAATGGAGGATTTTGCCCCACAGAAGGGTTTCTCCCTCCATTCCTGCCCTTCCTCTGTACATGGTCCCTGCCATTGCTTCAGTGCTGGGGTATGGGGCAGTTCACTCACCTTGGCATGAGCACAGCTGAGGGCAAGCAGGAGGGGAGAGGCCTTGAGAGCACCACCCTGTGTGTTGTGAAGAGCATTTCTGGGACCTGCAGACATGCTGGCACCCAAACCCTGGATGCTGGTTGTGGGCTGCTGAGTGTTTACCTTTGCAGGCTGGGCACACCATCATTCCTCTTTGACAGGGTCAGCCTCACCTTGTTTCCTGTAGCTGTCCATCCAGGTGGGAGGGGATGTCCTTTCCCAGAGCTGGGTGGGATCTAGGGCAGGAAGAATGCTGCCAGGTACTACCCTGGCCTTGGGAGGAGGCCACCAGCCCTTTATGCAGCCATGAGCATGCTGCTGAGCCCAGGGCACTGTGCAGGGAGAGGGCTCTGTGCCAGCCAGGGACTGGAAACCCCAGGCAGACTCAGCTCCCTGGCTGGACATCCCTTGGTCCTCCTGCCTCTGATATTCAGCACTGACAGTTGCTTTGAGCCTCTGTGGGCTAAAGCAGGATGCCTGCCCTGTGCTTCCATCCCTGCTGGATGCTGAGCATCCTGGCTGGCTGCCCTGCTGGCCTGCATCCTGTTGTCCTGCCTGTGCCCTCTCCCACCCTTCTCTCCCTGCCCCTGCTTTCCTTCAGTAACAGCCCTTTAAAAGTCCAAACACCTATTGTCCAAATGGGGATTAAGCACCATCTGTACAAACTCTGAGGCCATTTCCAGTGACTGGAAGGAAACAGATGACTCAGAGAGGCATTGCAACACAGCAGCAGTGACCCTGCCCGAGCCAGAGATCCCAGTGCAGCAGCCCTGTTAACCCAGGCACCTCTGGGCAGCCTTGGAGGCTCATGGCAGAGCAGCCAGCAGCAGCTTTCTGAGGGCTGTGGGATCCCCCTGATTGTGAGCTGTTTCCAAACAGCCATCAGGGCACAGCTGTATTCCACCTGGTCCTACTTGTGAGCTCCTGAGGTCTGCTTTGGAGGGGTGCTGGTGAGAAGGTGATGCAGTGTGTGGGTTTCATGGCACAACAGGAGCTCCATGGTTAGTGTGGGACCTCCCAAGACCTTCATGCTGTGGTCTCTTTCCTCAAAATGTTGACCAAAGATTGCTGAAGGCAGTCCTGGAAGAAGGTGGCAGCATCCCCTGATAGATACCAGGAGATGTTTCTCATGGGAGCAGAAAAGTTGTGCTCAGATCCCTTCCCTCCACACAGCTCCCCTGCCTGGTACATGACATATTTCTGTAGCCCCTTGGGGCTGGGGTGGCATCCAGGCTGGGGACAGGGTAGTAGTGCATGGGAGGCAGAGGAGCAGGCTGCTGGCTCTGGTGGCCCAGCAGTGAGGAGCACTTGGCCAAAGTGGGATATCCAGCAGGATGTTTTGCAGGCAAAAGCAAAACCCTGCTTTAGCAAAGTCCGGCAAAACCCCTCTTTGATCCTGAAGGAAGTTAGGGGAAACAAAACAGATTAAGGTTGGGAAGACTGAGTGGATTAGATGTTTTGAAGGATTTGAGATGATTTAGCTGATCCTGGGGTTACAGGACATGGATCTGGGTCCTGAGGAGTGCAGGCACAGCTAAGCCCAAGAACTGGACAGGGATCCCTGGGTGCTGGATGTGAGGATGAGGAGTGAAGTGCTGGTTATTTTTGTTTGGAGGGGAACTGTAGCTTGCAACTTTTCCCCTTTGCTTGCTGTGCTTATTGGTCCAGCTCTGCCATGGCTTGCTTCTGGCTTGCCTGGGCTCTGCTGATTTGCAAGATGTGATGCTGAGCATCTTTGAGCTCAGATCCAACACTGAGGATGAGGCAGGCCTGGGCTTTGGGTGATGGCAGTGGTGTGAGAGGAGCATCAGGAAATTGCTCCTCATTTGGGAGTGTTTTGCTCAGCTCCTGCTCATGGTGCTGTCCATGCTCACTGCATTGGGATGGGACAGTGCTGTGAGATATGCTGGGGGTGTGCATGTATCTGAATCCTGTATCCTGTGCACAGCTCAGTGCCTTCACATCCTGAGAGGGGATGGCTGGGGCAAGACATAAGTAGGTCTCAACAAGGAGCTGTGATTAAGACAGCTTTACCACAAGTGAGACCTAGACAGATACAATAGGGCCAGAAGTTGGAAAAACTATTAGGCAGAGTTTAAATAAAATGATCTGAAGACAGTGCTAAGACAAGTAAAATTTTGTTGGGCTTAACACACAAAACAGAGAAGAAGAGGAGAAGAAAGAGTTTCCCCTGTGAAAGTCTCAGCTGGTTCAATTTCCAGTGACAGTCAAAGAGTTAAAGTGATCTGTTGGGAGTTATGAGTGTTTATATAAAAGAAAAGTGGCAGGTGAAAGGGATAAAATAACACAGTTTGTAAAGCAATGCAATATGTTTGAATTATCCAAGGATCAGAATAGGAATTTGGAAGGTAATATTGGATAGAAGGAAATGAGAGATGGAGACAGAAATAGGATGGGGCAAAACCAGCTTGAGGTGGCTTTCCTGTTGGTTACTGCAAAGGGAAAAAAAGGGGTTGATATCATTAGAGCCACTTGAATTTGTCTATTAGAGGGGCTTCTTATACTTTCAGAGTTAGGCTCAGGGCCTGTGCTGTACCAGGATGCAGAACAGACCCTGCTGGGCTGGGTTTGCCTGCAGGAACGTGCAGTGTGTTGTGTGCTCAGACTCCCTGAGCAGCCCTTGTGCTCAGATGAGCTGTGGAACTCCCAGAGCTGCTCTGACTGAGAGCTGCATCCTTCACTTCCTCCTCAGTGAGCTGTGAGTGCTCAGCCCCACGGCAGAATTGGGTTCCCCAAAATCTCCAGTGGGCTCAGCACTTGTTCAGCATGATGGAACAGCTGCTCTCCATCTGCCCAAACAGGTGCTTCTGCTTTGCTGCCACAGCACTAGGAGGTTTTCTGCCTGGGAAAGGGTGAAAGGCTCTTGGCACCATGGGAAGATGCTTGGGATGCAGCTGGGAAACTGCTCTGCTGGAGAGCTTGGGCACTTCTCAGGGGCTGCTCTTAAACTGTGGCATGGAAGGTTCAAAATAGATGTGTCCCACTGCCCTCACTCTTAATTGGCTTCTACAACCTTGTCTTCACCTGCTCTGCAGGCACCATCCCCACTAGCCCAGAGATCAGCTTCTCCTGGGCTGTTTGCTTGGTTCTGGGATGTTTCCAGCTCATGCTGGCTGAGAAACTCAGAGTGCTTGGGGAAGGGGCAACACCTCCAGCACTGCCTCTGCCTGGAGCCCTCTGCCTGCACAGCTCTGGCATCTCTGTCTGCCTCCTCAGCCCCATCTGCACCCTCCCCTCTGTTCCTTCAGGGGTTTGTTGTTGCCTGCAGCACCTTCACCTGGCAGAGCCCTTGGATGGCAGCTCTCTCACAGCTGTGGTGTTGGGAGATGGTTCCCATCCCATGAGTGCCTTCCTTCTCATGGCTTCTGTGCCTTTGGCACTCACCAAGGAGACCAGCACTGTGTTCCAACCTTTGTGGGGTTTACAGGTACACTGATAGACCCAGCCTTCTCTGACCAAGAGAAGGTAAAGGAAAAGATCTAAGGCCCTTGTGTAATTGATGCCTGGACTTCCTGAACCTGCAGGGTCCCCAGAAGAGAGACTCCAAGGTTACCATAATCCCATTCTTATCAGCCTGACATTTCCTAACTGTGTCACATAGAAAATTGAGATGATGAAGTGACTTTATTGAGGAAAAAAAAGTCACAAAGGACTGATTTAATTTGCATCTAACTCAGCTGTGAGGCCCTTCCAGATATGCTAGGTTTCTTGATGGAAATTAAATGGTTGCTTATTTTTTAGCTGGCCAGGTAGCAGAGTAGGAATAGGAATAACAGTTCTTTACTGTTATAGAAATACAGTAATACAAAAGAAACCAAAACACTGCCAGAGTCAGAATCCAAGCTGACACCCATCAGTCAGTCAGGGTGTTGGCAGCAGTCCCATTCAATGGTGGCTGCATCCTCCTGCAGTGGCAGATGTGGTTCAGCTGGAGCAGTGCTCCTGTAGAAGGTGCAGTTTTCCTCTGAAGCTCCAGGGATGATGAGGAAAGGTCTGGCTTTCCTCTGGAATCCAGTGGAAAGAAGGTGCCTTGGTGTCCAAAATCTCAGTTTTTATCTGGGTAGGAAAGGCTTGGCTCCTCCCCTGGCTGGAGCATCTCCCAGTGGGATGATGTAATTTTATCAGTCATGCCCTGGGACTCAATGGCCATGAACAGGAGATATCTCCTGGAGGGAGGATGGGCTGTGGGAAAGATAAACATGATGGCCCCAGCTGGTTTTTAACAATGGCCCATTAACAGGAGATACTCCCATAGAGATAAGGATCACTGCCACACCCAGTTTTTAACAATGGCCCATTAAAAGGAGATATTCCCATAGAGATAGGGATCACTGCCACACCCAGTTTTTAACAATGGCCCATTAACAGGAGATATCTCCCACAGCAATAGGGATCACTGCCACACCCGGTTTTTAACAATGGCCCATTAACAGAGATATCTCCTGGAGGGAGGATGGGATATTAAAACCCCACCTGGTTTTGACAGCTGGTGATAGAATACATACTTCTGTTCACATCCTGCATTGCAACCCAAGACACTCTATAACCCTTCATTAAATTTTCTGCACAATTTCCTTCCTGGACAGTGGCTCAACAGGCAATTCTGCTGTACAACAGGATGCTTTTTTTTTCAGAAGCAGCCTGAAAACTCCCTTTTAAAAGTTATAATTCTTGGGTTCAAGAGCTACTTGCTGATAAGCTCCTATACATCATCTTCTCCCCCTTCAGAAAAATGGAGACTTTGAGGCTTTAAATTTGATGCTGTCAGGTGCTGCTCTCCTGGGTGTCTTTAGTGGAAGCTGTAGGGAAGAGGTTCCCACATCCTTTCCTGGCCACAGCAATTTTTCTGACAGTTCCTTGACACATGGTGGGGTTCTGCATCTCTTGTTTCTTAACCAGCAAAACAATGATGTACATGCAGGTAGCTGGAATCATCTTGCAGACCAGAGGATGGGAGCTGGAGAAGCTGGTGGCTTCTCAGATTATGCCACAGGGAAGAAGTCGCAGTGCACTGAGCTCTGGCTTGGTGAGCAAGCAGCAGGCACATAGTTCCTAAACCATGGCATGGTTTATGCACCTCTGTGAGATCACTCTGGGCACCTGGGGATGAGATAGGTGAGAGGTGACCAGACATCATAGTTTCAGCTCCAGTATAGTTTCATAGTTTCAGCTGCCACTCTGCTTGATTGTCTTCCTTTGGAAAGGGCTTGAGGTGCTGGTGAGACTTTCTCATGGACTGAGTTTGGCTGCCCACAGCTCAGACACCTGAGGAGACATGCCACTGCATTTTCCCACCTCTTCTTAAGCCTTGCTGTAGTAGCCTCACAACTCTCTGGGTAAATTTGTTCCTAACATCCAATCTAATCTCACCTCTTTTAGTTAAAAATTGTTTCCCATGGTCTCATCTATCTGCCCATGTAAATTATGGGAGCAAATCTGTGATAGTGCAACAACTGTCCTACCCCAGAGCCCAGAGGGACAAGTAGCCTCAGCAGCCACTGAAGGGTTTGGGGTGAGTTATTTTTTTGCAGTGTTGAGCAAATGACTCTAATTAAGGTTTGCAATTTATGCTTTCATTTATGGTGATGAAAAGCTGGAAGGAGAGGATTCTAGTGGATCACTGAGCTCCTTTGGACCAAACATCTAGTGCTGAGGCACTGCCAGAGCAGTTTGGGGATCCACAGTGCATGGAGCTTACCCAGGCACATGCCCTTGAGGAAATACTGGTCAGATGTGGGATGGGAGGAGGAATATGCATTGGGTCTGTAAGCCAGCCTAGGAGAGACCACAGCTCCTGAGGACTCAGCACATGCATGTGGCTCTCTGGATGCCTGGTAAGGAGCTTGGTGGCTGCAGAAGCACCCTGGGCACACCTGTGGGGATGAGAAGGCACAGCCCAGGTGCTGCTGGAGCTCCAGGAGTGGTCCAGCCTGAATGCTGTGATGCAGGGCCTGATCCTCAGCCCAGCTCCTGCCTCCTTCTCCCCTCCACCCACACTGATAGCTACAATTCAGTCCAAGGCAGGTTGCACAATTTATTTTCCTGTGCTTAAGGCAGGATTTTGGCAGCCAGGGTCGGGAGGCCTCTCTGAGGAGTGCTGGCTGGGCGCCCTCCTGCTGTCACAGTGTCATGTCCAGAGCTCTGCTGGCTGGCTGGCTGTCCCTCTGCATGGCCCTGAGCTGCTGCAGGACACTCTGCAGGGCCAGGGCACCACTGACGTCTCCAGCAAGGGCAGGTGGAAGTGATGCTCACCTCCTGATGGTGCCTGTGGTCTGAGAACACTGATCCCCTTCCTTACCTGCCCATGCAGAGAGACACCATTCTGCCCTTGAAGCATCTCTTTGCTGGTCCTAGACACTTCATTCCTGCTTTCCTTCTTCCAAGCATCATTTTGCTTCCCTACAGCCAGCTGGTAAAAGTCATGTGGATAAAGAGAGAGAAGCGGGATGCAGGAGAATTTCTGTGCTCATTGCAGAGGGATTTGCTATAATGTTCACTGATGGTGTGAGGGTGGGAAAGGATGTCAGTGCTGACTTATGCTCTGTCAGCATCATTAATGTCACCCAGTGATGGAATTGCTTTGCAGGGAGCAGTGGGTGAGGCTGAACATGCCCAGGGAGGGAGAATGAGATAGTTTGGAGTAATGGAAGTGTCCTTGGCCAGCAAAGGGCACGAGGGTGATGTGGTGAAAACAGCTGGGGAAAATATCAGCTCTGCCCATGTGCTTGGCTGTGCTGGGCTTGGAGTGGATCCAAGATCCAGGGATGGAGAGGGGATGGAGAGCTGGGAAATGTGAAGGACAGAGCTTGAAACAGCTGAGGCTGAAGGTACCTGAGACCTAGGTGGATTTTCCAGTATAAAAGGTGAAGAAAACAGAAAAAACAAAACAAGGTGGTGGAGTTGGGAGTTTGGGTAATGGGGAAAAAAAATGAATTTACCCTATGGAGCAGGGTGGAGAGGACTTGGAGGTGATGTCCTATATTTGCTCTGATGATCTCAAGCTGGCAGTGGGTATCCAGGAAGGTTTATGAGGAGCAGAGGCTGGGTGGAGATGTCAGCCTGTGAGTTATCAGAGGAGGGATGGGCTTACCAAGGAGAAGGTGTTGGGGGCCTGGGGATGAGGACTTAGCTGGGCCTGGGGGGCTGGAATGGGGCCAAGCATGTGGCAGGATGCAGTGGAGGAGAGGCACAGTGTGATGTGTCTGATGTGTGTGGGATGCAGGGGGTGGCCAGAGGGCACTGAAGAGGAGAACACAAAGATCTTGCTCTGTCCGTGGTCACAGAGAAGCCAGTGTCTCCCTACACCTTGTTTCAGAAGAGTGAGGCATCTTTTTTTTCCACTGGAGACAATTCCTTACCTGAGGCTGAAGCTGGAGTGAGGAAAAGAAGAGCTGGAGGAGTGGGACCCACCAGGGGAAGAGAGAAACTATTGGAAGTGAGGGTTTTTGGGAGGCTCAGGCATCATGTTCTCCCAATCTACCATCTGCAACAAGTTAAACTTAACAAAACATCCCTCAATCCCTGCCACCACAGAGGCCAAAGGGAGAGGAGACACTGGTTTCACATGAGCCTATGAAAAGATGAGCTTTGGGAGCACACAGATGGAGAGGTACAGCTAAAGAAAAGAGGGGTACAGCTGGACCCAGCAGCAACCCCTGCTGAAGCAAGGAGCTCCAGACTGCAGGGAAAAGGATGCAGCCAATGCTCCTGGCTTGGGGGAAGGACAAGGGACAAGCAAAATGCAGCTTGGAGCATAGCTGGGTATTGGGCACTGCATCCCACCAAATGCAGCAAACTGCAGCACAGTGATGGAGGCAAAAGGCAGCAGGTCCCTGACTTGGCATCTGTGGGCAGCTCTTGCTCCCCTCCCAGCTCAAATGCACCCCCAGCCCCCTGGCAGGAGGCTGCCAGAAACACAAGGCAGCTGTGGCTCCTGTGGGCATGGCAGGGCAGCACTGCTCCAAGCACATAGGTATTGATGCCCTCTCCACAGGAGGAAGTCACAGACTTACTGAAATCTAAAATTCTAAAACTCTAGAATTCCTAAGCCAGTGGTGTGTCAAGTGGTTAAGGCAGAAGCAAGCTGCACTGAAGGGAAAGCAGGGATGCTGCCTGTGGTCCACACAGCAGCAGCATCTCCTGAGGAGAGCCTGGAGGAGGGACAGAGAGCTTTAGTGTTCCCTTTGCATTGTCAGGAGGCTCCATGTGGGCACCTCTCCTCCAGCTAAGGACTCCTGGGAGGAGACCTGCAGTCATGAGGGGTTTGCAGCACACTAAGGTTTTACACAGCCCAGTGGAGCTGATTTCAGGACAGGAAAACCCCATGGCTGGTTCAGCACAAACTCATTATTTAACAAAGTAAATATGAAAACACATTTCTAAACCCCCCTCTGGTGTTGAAACTTATAGTTATGAGAAGAGCCAGAGAGCTGCAGGGCCAAACTA
Organism: Luscinia megarhynchos; assembly: GCA_034336665.1. Classification (NCBI taxonomy): domain Eukaryota; kingdom Metazoa; phylum Chordata; class Aves; order Passeriformes; family Muscicapidae; genus Luscinia; species Luscinia megarhynchos. The sequence continues at coordinate 2,347,427 of CM067583.1, read as the reverse complement.
TCTCTGGGTGGCATTTGCAGGGCTTAGCTTGCATTGCAGCCTGAAAAAATCCCAAGTGCAGAGATAATCTCCATGCTGAGTTGGATTGTCTTGTTCAGCTTTGGCCCCCATCCTAGATGAACAAGGAGTAGAAGACTTGGCCAATGGCCTGAGGTCTGTGACCTCCTGTGCATGAGCTGGGAGGGGAAGAACTGTCTCTAAGGTATTTGAGGGTCTGCAGCCTTGGGGGGCTGAAGAGATGGAAGCAGGGGAGGCAAATCTTACATTCTCTTCCCCCCAGAGATTTCATGCTGCACCCTTGGCCAGCTGAGCCAAGTGAGAGACAAACCTTGCTCCAGTGAGGAGATCTGCGGCTCAACTCACAGTGCTCCACCTCAGGAGCCACTAGGGTGTCCCTCCCACCATCTGGCACCTTGCTGGAGGTTTATTGGAACTGGTGCTGAGCAGGCAGGAGGGAGGCAGCTGGGGTGTGCTGGGGTTTGCCCTAATGCAAACCTCCCTCACCCTGCACTGCTCCAAGTCAGCAGATGGGGCCTGGGGACCTCCCAGTGCCCACAGGCTCTGCCCAGCCCATCACTGCCATGGCACAGATGGCATTTCACATGTGCCTGAGCATTCCCCCAGCCTCTCCCCTCTCAAGGCAGAACAAGACTGCGGGTTTTGCAGGGATCCCCTCCTTGGCACAGCTCTGGGCTTTCCTGGGCCATGCAGGGAGCTCCCTCCTACACAGGACTCAGCAATGCTGACTGCTCACCTGCTGGCTTGAGGTGCCATTTTGAGGTTTTCTCTGCTTCTCTTTTACTTCTTGACTCATAGACCAGTGGGTGAGGGAGAGAGGAACTGGTTTCCTTTCCACCTTCCCTCACAGTGCCCCTCTGCTCATTAGTTCTCCAAATATTTCATACTGCAGCCCAACAGCAAGGACTCTGCACTAACCCAGAGCAGCAGGACAGCCCCTTATCCCCATGGCAGTGTCCCAGGGAGCAGCACAGGACAGCTGGGGCCCTGCTGCACTAAATCTCTGTGACCAGGGCACACATGGCAGCATCCTCTGGCTGAGATCTTCTCTTGTGCCTTCCAAGGGTCAGACAGAAACAGCAGCAGAGCACCAGCATTCCTCCACCCATAACTGCTCCACTTCATCCTTTTGCTTTTATCAGCATTCAGCAGGATAGGGACTGTCCCCCAGTGCCTTCCTGAGTGAGGAGAACAGGCATGTGGAGGAGAAAGAGCAGACCTGTTGTGGGATGCATGTGAGGTGGGGGCAATTATGGGACAGAGGAGAAGAACTCAACTTGTTTTTTCTCCCATCAGCTCCCAGCTCCATTAAGAGTCAGTGGATTGCAGGTACCACTGCCTTTCACTGTCTCCAGTGGAACTGGGTACTGGAGAAGAGATGGGGGAAAGGGAGCATGGAGGGACCATTGTGCCCTCCAGCAGCCCTGGGCAGCCACTGAGGAGCTTCTATAAATCAGAGCAGCCACTGGAGCTGCTCCAAAATCCATCCATTGCCCAGGAGCCTTTGAGCATCCCACAAGGAGGTGCAGGAGTGTCTCACTGCCCTCACAAACTGCTCACCCTGGAACTTAACTCTTGGAGGACAGTGCCACCCTGTCATCACCTGCCTGTCCCTTGCCATGTGCTGCCTGTGCTCCTTCCCTTCCTGAGGCTCAGCCAGGGCAGCAGTGCTCCAGGAAGTGCCTTTAAACAAACAAAAATAACTGTGACAGAAGATTTCAAATGCTTAAACACTTCTTGCCTGCAGCACTCCAAAAGCAGCAGGAGCCCATCCTACAGGAGCTGGCATCACACAGGTCCCCAGACAGCCAGAGAACACACGTGTCTGCTGGCACAGGACACCAAGGGGCTCTGACTTCAGCAATAAATACAGCAAAGGAGACAAAACAAAATAAAAAAAAAGCCAACAGTGAACAGGTTTTTTTTTTAACTTTAAATATTTTTTTCTTTAAAATCTGTTTTTCTCTGTGGTTCTGTCTCTGTAAAGAGCTGTGCTCTCCCTTCAGCATCTGGGTCACTTCCTCAGTCCTGGCTGTGGGGCAAGGGAGAAGCAGGGTCAGTGGAAGAGTGCATCACCGGCAGGTGTGGATCTCCAGCAGCCGGTGGCAGGGTTTGCACTTGACAGAGCAGCACCAGTGGAATTTGCAGCTGCACCTCTCCACCACCTCCAGCTGGTCCGTGTGGAAGCCGCGGCCGCAGCACATGAGCTCGCAGCCGTCGATGGCCTTGGAGGTCTTGTTGCAGAGCCGCCCGCTGGTGCCCAGCACCCCGTTCTTCAGGTCGTGCTCGCAGAAGTCGGGGCTGGAGTCCAGGTAGACGAGGTCCTCGTCTGTGTGCGGCTTGAACTGGGAGTTTTTGGGCACCAGCACTTTGGTGGATCCGATCTCGCTCTGCTCCACCTCGGTGGCGCCGTCGAATTTCTCCTTGAGGACGTTGCCCACCTTGCGGAAGGGGGGCATGGCCTTCCAGCACGTCTTGAACTCGCACGAGCCCGACACGCCGTGGCACTTGCACTCCACTCGCATGTTGTTCAGGATGGCCTGCACAACAGACAGGCCACGGGCTGGGACGGGCAGCAGGACGGACACGGAGGGCACAAGGGATGGGCTGAATACACTGCTGGGCGAGTTTGGGATTGAAAGGAGCACAAATGGCTCCAGACATGGATGCAGAGCCTGCCTGGGACACTGCAGAGATGGCTGGGGTAGTGCAGGGCCTGCCTGGGATACTGCAGAGCCTGCCTGGGACACTGCAGAGCCCAGCTGGGACACTGCAGAGCCTGCCTGGGACAGTGCAGAGATGGCTGGGATAGTGCAGGGCCTGCCTGGGATACTGCAGAGCCTGCCTGGGACACTGCAGAGATGGCTGGGATAGTGCAGGGCCTGCCTGGGATACTGCAGAGCCTGCCTGGGACACTGCAGAGCCCAGCTGGGACACTGCAGAGATGGCTGGGATAGTGCAGGGCCTGCCTGGGACACTGCAGAGCCCAGCTGGGACACTGCAGAGCCCAGCTGGGACACTGCAGAGCCTGCCTGGGACACTGCAGAGCCCAGCTGGGACACTGCAGAGCTGCTTGGGCTAGTGCAGAGCATGGCTGGGATACTGCAGAGCCTGCCTGGGACACTGCAGAGCCTGCCTGGGGTACTGCAGAGCCTGCCTGGGACACTGCAGAGCCCAGCTGGGACACTGCAGAGCCTGCCTGGGACACTGCAGAGCCCAGCTGGGACACTGCAGAGCCTGCCTGGGACACTGCAGAGCCCAGCTGGGACACTGCAGAGCCTGCCTGGGACAGTGCAGAGATGGCTGGGATAGTGCAGAGCCTGCCTGGGACACTGCAGAGCCTGCCTGGGGGTACTGCAGAGCCTGCCTGGGACACTGCAGAGATGGCTGGGATAGTGCAGGGCCTGCCTGGGACACTGCAGGGCCTGCCTGGGACACTGCAGAGCTGCTTGGGCTAGTGCAGAGCATGGCTGGGATACTGCAGAGCTGCCTGGGGCACTGCAGAGCCTCCATAGGATAGTGCAGAGCCTCCATAGGATAGTGCAGAGCCCTGCTGGGACACTGCAGAGATGGCTGGGATAGTGCAGAGCCTGCCTGGGACACTGCAGAGCCTGCCTGGGGTACTGCAGAGCCTGCCTGGGACACTGCAGAGCCTCCATAGGATAGTGCAGAGCCTGCCTGGGACACTGCAGAGCCCAGCTGGGACAGTGCAGAGATGGCTGGGATAGGGCAGAGCCTGCCTGGGACACTGCAGACCCTGCCTGGGACACTGCAGAGGGCAGCCAGCTGCCCAGGTCTCCCCCTTGCCATTACCTTCCTCCCTGCCTCGTTGTTGTGGAGGTTCATGAGGGCCCTGTTGGAAGAGGCCCCTTTGCTCCTCTCGCGGATGTCGACGAAGGACTGCGAGAAGGCCACGCCGTAGGCGATGTTGTCCGAGCAGCCCGACCACTGGAAGCCTGAGGCAGAGAGCACACCTGAGACAGGTACTGACACCCTGCAGCCCTGCTCTTCCCAAAATCCAGCTGGCTGCCCCCTCTCTGTCCCTCTGCCCCCTAGCCTGCAGTGTATGGAGCAGGGGAAGGCAGGGAATGCAGGACAAGGTGCGCTCCGTCCTGTGCCTGACGCACCCAGGTGCCTTTCTGAGGCAGTCACGTGGCCTAACCAGATTTTTATATTTTTTAAAACTTTTCCCTCCTTTCTGGCTAGCTCCAGAGCGCGGGTTTGACTGGCAGGTGCTTTGGCCACGTTCCCTCCCCGCGCAGCTGCAGCTGCCCCGCGGACACTCACCCTGGGGGCTGCCGCCCTGCACGGTGCGGTCGCAGCCGCACTTGTCCAGCTCGCCGCTGCTGCAGGCGCGGGTCACGGCGAAGGCCACGCCCGCCGAGGAGATGGCATAGACAAACGCTGCCTCCCGCGTCCCTGCAAGGCACACAGCACCAGGGAAGGGTGGCACCAGGCCGAGGAACTGCACAATTCTGGGTGGACTGCCTCGTGTGTGTCCTCTCCCCTCTGAACCCTGGTGTGGCATATAAACCCCTCTGAAAAGCTGGTCTGAAAAAACTTGCTGTGCAGAGCTATTGGGCTGAACCCTCTGCTCTGCTAAAGACCCTCCTAGGATGAGACAGCACATACAGCACCCCTCACTGTCCCCACTCCCAGGAATGCTGTTTGCTTAGTGCCAAGCCTGGACTTGACTCATCAGAGACCCCTGGGTGCTGGGAGATGTTTTGCAGAAGTGAGGGCCCATTCCTGCAATAGTGAAGAACACAGCATTAAAAACATGAATGATGGGTGAATGATAAAACCTGGCAATAGGAGAGACAGAGGCTGCACTGCCAGTGTGGGCAGAGCTCTCCAGAGCTTACATGGAAGATTGCCTTGCTTGTGCTTGCAGGGCATGTCTGCCATGGAATCCTTCCTGCATCTGAAATAGCTGTCTGCTTTCCACATCCTCCTGGATGTGGGTGTCATTCCCTGCAGCTGCAGATCCTTGCTATCCTCTGTCACAGGGTCCTGTAGCTCACAATGCCTCCCAAACCACCCTGCAAAACTCTGCTCTGCTCCCAGAGCACCTCACACAACCCCACTGGTGTCCAGGGTGCAATGCAGACCCAGCTCTTGTGTCTACCTACGTGGTGCCACATGATTGAGAAAAGCTTTTTTGGGAAGTTGGGAGTGAACACACAGGGGCAGGGATCATCTTTAGCAACACACAAATCCCCAGTATCCTCCAAGGCCTGTTGAGGACACAAATCCTGCATTTCTGAGCAAGGAGGGCTGGTACTTGGGGTGGTCCCAAGCTTGGCACAGAGGGGGATGCCTTGTGAGCAGGCATCACTCAGCCTGCTGGTCAGAGAGAGGGCAGCTACTTTGGTGGTCGCATCCCAGACCCTGGTGGCCCAGCTGGCAGTGGCTGGGGAGGAACCAGCCAGTGTGGGGACTGAACTGCCTCCAAGTTAATCGAGGTTAATAGTAGGATCATGTTGGTCGGTTTGTGCTGTGGCTGCCTAAAAAGAGACGACTTAGTTTCTGGTATTTCTGGTATTTCCAATCCCTGAACCTTCACAAGAAGAGATCTTCACCCCTGCATGGAGGGGAGGAAAGTCAAATGAAGAGCCAGGGGGATGCTTTGGTCTAGGGGTCCTGGGATGGGAGGTGGGATAGTGCCTCAGAGAGAGCACCTGAGGGGAGGCAAGGATGCTCCAGGGATCTGAAGGGCTTTCCCCTCTGTATCCTCACTCCAGTGCTCTGGTTTGATTGCAGTCCTGTGCTCCTGGGAAGTCAGGGTGCAGCTGGGCCCAGAGGGGCTGGGGGCTGCCCTGGCCATACCCAGCCCTGAAGGCTGGGCAGGCAATGATGCTGCCACGTGCTCTTGCCATGCCAGGGGGCACCGAGCCACCCTCCTGCCAGTGTCCCCATGGATGCTCTGCTCAAGAGTGGCCACAAGCCAGCCTGGCAGAGCCACAGACATGGCTTTATGGGGGGGAGCTCCTGGCTTTGGTGGGGAAGAGATGAGACCACAGAGTGACTTTAGGACCTTTGGGTGTGAGAAAGGTTCAGAAGAGCTGAGGAGCAGCAGGAGTCTGGATATACTGTACCCATCACAGTGACCAGAGCCCGCCCACCCACCCCAAGACCCAGCACTGCACGGGCCAAAATCCCAGCTGCAGCCCACCAGGCTGCTCTTGTGGCCAGCCCAGCTCACCTTGTGTCACCACCTTGCCAAAGACGGGCAGGCTGTCGAGCGTGGAGCAGTTCCAGCGGCGGTTGCGGAACTGGAACTGGCACTCCTCGATGGCCAGCTGCGCCCCGCGCCGCACCGAGTCCATCACCTCCAGGTTCCTCTTGCACATCTGCACCTGCCTCTGGATCAGCCCCTTCAGCTTCTCACAGGTCTCCTCCTCGGAGATGCTCCCCACTGAAGACAGCTTTGCCAGGTACCTGCCACGACACCAGCAGGGGGGTTGGGAGGCAAGGCTGCGAGTGAGACTGAACCTCTCAGCCCTCCTGCTGCCCAAAGGGGTCACCTTTAAATGCACCACAGCAGTGGCTCTGCAGGATGCATTTTTGGCTGACAGAGAACAAGCCCAAGCAAAACAAGCAACCCTCAGCAGCCTAGGCCCTGTCTCTTGGGGAGCCCAGCTGTTGGCTCCCCTTTGCCTCTGTTGCCTGCAAGGAAGATATTTTCAGCGCTGCCTGAATGTGCCTGGTCAGGTCTCCTGAGTATTGGCATATCCAAGTGCTACTAGGAAAAGCCAGAGGTCTCTGAAGTCAGCCAAAACAAGCAGGACAGGCACTTGGCTGCCAGCTCCATCTGCCACAGTGCTCCCACAGCGTGGCTGTGTGCTCATCACCAGCAAACACTGCCCTCCAAACCACTTCCCTCCTGGAGGCTGCTTTTAGCTGCCCCAGACCCCAGCAGGCAGGGATGGCCTCTGGGAGCTGCCAGGTTCCCTGGCACTTGGGATTCAAGCAGGGAAGCAGAATCAGGAGCATGCCAGGGCAAAATTGCACAGGCTGGGCACCTCCTCCAACAGCCCAGCTTGTGAACAGGGCCATGAGGTCTTTGCTGATCTGGAAAAGACTGTCCCTGTGTGGGAGGGGACCATGTGTTCTGCTTTCCCACAGTGCCATCCTCAGCCTGAAAGAGTTACAGAGCTGCTCTTGGGGAATGAGGGAGCAAGCACCTCAAAAGTCTCAGCATTTCCTTGTCCAGTGTGTGGCCATGATGGTCCCAGCTGCACATCCCAGTAACTCAACCTCCCACCCCACTGTTGTGTTGTGGGCATTGCTTGTCCATTTCCCAGTTCCATCCTCCTGCCCCAACCTCTGGATCACAGAAGGAGCTTAAGACAGACCCAGCCAGATTTTCCAACAAGGCCATGTGACAATCCAAAATCCTCTGCAACTGTCAGTGACTGTGTTGGTAGGTGTGTGTGTGAGACTCCCTCCTGCCTGTGGCTGCTGGGTGGAGCCCTGACCTGCTGTGGACATGGAGGGTCCCCTGCATGGGACAGGTGTAACTCACACTTGCACCCATCCACCAACCACACTGAGCTTTGGTGTCCTTGGGAACTGCCAGCATTGTCTCAGGCTGCTGAGATTTGCCTTGTCTGCACCAGGGGAAATGGTAAAAGCAAGTACTGAGCTTTTTGGAAACTTCATTCCTTGACTCTGCATTTCTCAGCCCTACAGAACTTGTGGGTTTTTTTTGTTTGTGTGTTTTTTTAACTCCTCCTCCCAAGTTGCAACATCCTGCAAAGGATTTTTCTTTTGAAGCCTTGCTTGTCTCCAAGAAGTGACTGTGCAAAAGTGGCTCCTGCCCCCTGCCTGTTCCCATGTGTCCCACGAGCCAGATTTGCTGACTTCAGCCACAAAAATCAAGTTGTCACAGCCTCTTCCTCTCATTAACCCTGCCAGCCTGCCTCAGGAGGAGAGAAGAGGATTTTCTCTTCTGTGCATCAGCAGAATTATTCACCAGCTTGGTTTCGTGCTCGCAGCTGGGGGGCCGTGGGAGCCAGGGCAGAGCTGTCCTGGCTCCTGGTGTCCCTGGGGAGTCTGCATGGCCAGATGTCAAATCAGCCAGAGCTCCCTGTGTGTGCTCAGGGAGGCAGTGCTGCTCTGACACCGGGAGCAGCAGGCTGCTGGGCTTCCAGAGCCAAGTGCTGTTACAGCCTTTATCCCAGCAAATCATCCTGGCCCAAGGCTTCCTCTCCTCCAAGGGACAGCCCAGTTTGCAGAACAGGACCTGATGCACATGGGTGGCTTGAAGACCCTCTGTGGGTTTTCACTGTCACCTTTCTGCTGGCCCCCACCCACACAAAGGGTGTCCCCAAGTGCCCTGCAGCCCACGGAGTGCAGGAACTGCTGTTCCCACGTGCTGCTGCACTTGGACCTGGGGAGGGGGCACCAAACCACCTCTGGGAGCTGGGGGATGCTGAATGCTGAGCACACAGAGTGCTGTAACAGCTGTCTCTGCCAGGTCCAGCCCTCATTCCAGCCTGGGCAAGATGGGGAAGATGAACACAGCAAACTGGTAAGATTCAGCTCAAGACACTGTGGGTTACTGATCAGCTTTGAGCCTGGAAGCCAAGAAAAATCAGAATCTATCTCTCAGTACCAGCTCCCTTGTGCTGATTTGGCTTCCTCCTCTGCCAGGAACTCCAGTGGCATTTCTCACACCAGGCAAGCAGCTCCTTCAAAGCCATGGCACTGGTCCTACAGAGGAGTCAGTGCCTGCTTTGAGTGCAGAAGGGTCCTGTCACACAGAACTCACATTATTATCAGCTCTGCTCAGATGGGGCATCATCTCCTCTTCTAATATATTTTCCAGCTTGAGATTCTCTGGGCAATGTGGAATAATAAATTCAAAGCATGCATAAAGGAGAGTGTGACAAAAGCCTTTCAAGCTTTTCCAAGGAGATGCACCTGATAAGGTGCCTTCCCAACTCACATTTATTGCTGTTTGGGATTATTAAACAAAGGCCAAGGATGCTTCAAAGACAGGTACAGCCTTCCAAGAACAGGTCTACTAATTAGTTTTGCAAGGGAGACAAATAAGATGAAACTATCCAGAACAGTGCTCTGGCCTCTCTCCCCCTTGACAGGTCCTGTGTCCTATCACCCCTCCTCAGCCTGTGCTTGCCAGCCCCTCTGTGGAGATGGAGGCAACTGTGCTGAAAATGTTGTGGCCCCATCGTGCAACCAGTTTGTTACAGGTCCAGGAGAACCATCACTGCTTTCCCAAAGACATGGTTTTTACTGGGGGAGGAAGCTCCCACCCTGATCCCTGGTTCAGGATGCAGAGGTTGAGGCAAGGATTTAAGGAAGGAGCTTTGCTGAAGGACCTCAGTGACATGGAACTGTCCCTTGGCACCTCATCACAGCCAGGAGCACCAGGAGGTGCCATCCCCTTCCCTCTGGGGCAGATGAGGAGGGAGGTGAGAGCTGGGGAACATGCCCTGCCCTCATCAGCACTCAGAGATGCTCCCACCTCCTGTTCCTCAGGGCTGAACCAAACCCACCTGCAGCACCCCACAGTCCCCATGGAAACCTGGCCCTAGTGCTTTGCCTGGTCCTTAACAGGAACTTTGCTCCAAACTTTGTTTCCCTGGGGTGGAATCCACAGCCACAGCCTTTGTGAACCTGCACAGAGAGCAGGACAGGCACAGCAGGAGCACTGCAACAAACCTCCTGCCCTGGGCAGAGTCTCAATGCAGATCTCACTGGGATTGCTATGCAGAGCTCTAGTTATAATTTAAGTCTCACATGCAGCCTCAAAAACAGCCCTGCTTGTGGAAAACAATGGCATATTTTATTTTTTTTCCAAGACATGGCAAACAACATTTCAGGAGGAGAGCTGCTGTCCACACTATTTTTTAAAATTCTATCTTCTTGCTTCATCATGGCCTTGTACAGTTCTTTTCTCCTGCCTTTAAATCCAGGCAAGTCACTTGTAGAACAGACTCCCTCTTAAGAGTCACTGATTTAGGAGAAAGCTGACAGAAAGCCCTTCCTTTTTTCCCATCTGAGGTATTGAGATCAGGATTGAAGCCCCATAATTTAAGCAGCCACAGCCAATGCACTCTGCAAGATGGCAAATAAATAAATCTCAAATCCAGGGAGCTTTGGAGAGGTAGTGGATGTCAGAAAGCCCTGCTTAAAAAAAATATATAACAATGTTTTCATGAGGAAGAATAATTGGTGAAATGACAAGGAGACATTGAAAGAGCCACAGTGTCTGGCAGAGAGAGTCAGGAGTGGGGAGAAGATTCCCTGCCATGGAAAGGTGTGGAAATTTCAGTCATTGACAAATACTCAACTGAGGCAGGTCAGAGAAGATACCCTGGGGAAAACAGAGATCTCTGGGGTTTCTTTCTTTAAACAAACGAGTTTCAATGTGAACTCTTTGTATTGTCTCATTTTGGGAATATTGTCCTGAAGATGAGAACTTTCAGACCCAGGTCAGTGGCATCCCTGATAAACCACTCAATAGATGATCTGAAATCAGGCTCAGAAGCTTCAGCCTGCTCAGCAAATACTCAGCCTTCCCACAAGGTTGAGTGGTCAAGGCCACAAAAGGCTTGTCCAAGCCTTAAACTGGAGATGATTCAGCTCTGAGAGGCAGCAAACCCCCCTGCTTGTGGAGGGGGCAGCAAGCACATCTCTGCCTCCTGAGAGTTCAGGGACAGTCAGCAGCAACTTGGCATTGTCTTGAGGATGGACACTGCTCATGCAGGCAAGTTTCTTCTGGGGAAGAACTAAAGGCTTGTTTATAATGTGAAAAATCCATGAAAACCTTTTGGATATGACAGGATTCCCAGAGCAATGAAAAGGAGCCTGAAAGTGGAGAGCCACTCATCCAACCCACAGCACACCTTGAGATTCCTCATCCAGCCCAAAAGGTGCAAGCACCAGCCTGGCTGCTGGGACAGGTGTGACTGGGGAGCCACCCTGACCCTGCCCTCAGCAAGAGCCAAGAGCATGGAGAGGGGAGCAGAGAGCAGCTCTGCATTAGAGCCAGCCATGGCATCTGAGGGCAATGCTGGTGGGCAGCTGCAGGACAGGAGCATTGCAGTGACAATGCCAGGAATCCATGGAAACCCCCTGCAGCCATCTGTCTGTCCCCACAGATGGATCCAGGCAGGGACAGGCACTGACCAGGGCTATCCTGCAGATGTGCACAAGAGTTTTATCTTTGCCTTTGCTCTCTCCTACCAAGCAGGGTGAGTGAAGACATGGACAGGAGTCTCAGGCTCTCCAGGCAGGGCAGAGAGCTCCCAGGATTTCTCCTGCTGTCCCACACTGGGCTCAGTGGCAGTGTCCCTGTGCCAGCAGCACCAGGCTGGCAGGGCTCACCACATCCAGGGCTGCTCAAGCCAGCTTGGGCACACTCCTGCAGGATTTGTGGGAGACCTGCAAGGCTGTCCTTGTCCAGCTGCTGGCTCTGCAGCAGAGTTGTCCCTCCCAGGACCAGGTGTCCCCCTCCTGGGATGAGACATCCTGCCTAAGTATGAACTATGATTTACAAGTCATCATTTGAGAACTTGTCTGGTCTCTTTCTTGGAAGACACACAGCTGGGCTGCCTCTGTCCTCCCTGCCACAGCTGGGGCACCACCTCTTGGCTGAAACCTGCTTTGCACACCTACCCTTCATCTCCAGTTAGCAGCTGCCAAAAGAGTCATGGGGGAGGAGGCAGTGCTCTGCCTCAGCTCAGGGGTGAGCACTTCCAGTCCTGTCCCCCGTGCCTTGGGGCCCTCACCTAACACCAGAGCCCCAGCACACAGCCATGCCCAGCACAGCTCTCTGATGGCCAGCTGCTGCTCCTGAGCCACTGCTGCTTCTTGGCTTTCTGGGGGCAAAATCTCCACTTTGTAATTGGGAAGAGCTTGAGCAGCATCTGTTTTGGAAATCTGCTTTGAATGTGTAGATTTCCTTTACTTCCTTTATAAGCCAGCAGAAGCTACTCCTGGATTCAGGTACAACACCTAAGCCTTGCTGCAAGAGGAGGCAAGTGCAGGCCAACCCCTGCAGTGCTTCAGGCTAGACCTGGCTGCTGAAAACCTGATGACTTTTAAGGTTTGATCAGAATTTGCAAATATGTGGCAAAAAAAAAAAAAAAGCCTTCTACAGGATTAATTTGATCTCACCCAACTTCCAGCAGACCCCAGGCTGCTCTCCATAGGCCAAGAGACTCAATTACTTTTCCCCAGGCAATTTTCATGAAATCACAATACTGGCTGCAGTTCTGCTGAGCCAGCCAGATGCTGTGAAGTGCAACAGCCCAAAGCTCCAAGAGCCTGGAGGATGCTGCCAGGGCTCACCCACAGGTGCCAGGTGGGCAAGGCAGAGGTTACCTGAGTGCCCAGGGCAGAGTCTGCCACTCAAGCAGCCTTGGATGGCTGCAAGTTTTGTGGATTCACAAGGATTTCAAGCTTTAAGAAAAATTCACCAATTATTTTAAGAGCCAGTGTCATTGCACTTGTAAGGAAATACAGAAGAATCTCCTAGAAACTGCTGAACTCCAGGATTGCTCAGCAATTTCATAATTTTAAGAAAGTGGTTGTAATGCATTTATCTACATCTCTGCATATCTCTGCATTTATCTACAAGGATGAATTAATCAAGCAGACAGTAGCTCTCAGCTGAGTTGCATGAACCCTTTTTTGCTTCAGTGCAGAAGTCCAGTTCTGATTCAAGCCATTGCAAAAGAGAAACCTGCCCCTTGCTGTTGCTCATGTTTGGAGCTTATCCAGCTCTTCACAGCCTGCTGTGCAGTGGTTTTATCTCCCTCCTGTCCATCCTCCCTAGTTAGGTTCTGCTGTGAAGGACAGGGGTGTAATTTTGCTTGAGGCTTTCCTAGGAAAGGACAGAAATGCCCATCACCACTGAGAGCAGCAGAGCTTGGGGCCCTCAACCCCCTGGCAAACACAGCCCTGAAGGACAGCACCACTGCTCACAGACCAGCCAGACTTGTTTGGAAGTCCAGTGCCAGGACCACTGGGTGCAACCCACAACCAGTCCATTTTCATCACTGAGCTAAAATTAGCTGGTACTGTCAGAAGTGGAGTTATATTTATTTACAAATAAATAAAAATTCAAATATATTTCCAGCAGTTTCAATTTCCCACCTCACAGCCTTGGTAGTGGGTTCCATGGGCTCATGCACCAACCTTTTGGATGTGACAGGATCCCCAGAGCAATGAAAAGGAGCCTGAAAGTGGAGAGCCACTCATCCAACCCACAGCACACCCTGAGATTCCTCATCCAGCCCAAAAGGTGCAAGCACCAGCCTGGCTGCTGGGACAGGTGTGACTGGGGAGCCACCCTGACCCTGCCCTCAGCAAGAGCCAAGAGCATGGGGAGGGGAGCAGAGAGCAGCTCTGCATTAGAGCCAGCCATGGCATCTGAGGGCAATGCTGATGGGCTCCTCAGGACAGGAGCATTGCAGTGACAATGCCAGGAATCTGGTACAAAATTGAACCATGCCAGGCTCCAGGTGAAGTGATCTCTCCCCACTATCAGAGCTGTGGAGACTCACCTGAAAAAATAAAGCCTGGTTTAAAACCAGAGGGATGCAAAGGCAGGATGCAGGCATGCTTCCTCTGAAATCCTCTGCACTGCATGATGACCAAACCAAACCAGCTGCTTTTGCAACACCCCCACTCCTAAGCTGGCAGAGATGGGCACAGAGAATTGGGCCCCTATTTGCAAAGCACCTTGTGATGTTCAGATGAAAGGAGGCCAGGGAAATCCAAACTGCTTTTATCCCTTCCTCACCAGCCCTCAAAGTGGTTAGAGAGCAGCTGCTTAGCCAGGCTTGTTTGGACCCTCAGAGAGTCTTCAAGCCTTCTCAGTGCACTCAAATTAATTTTTTAAAGGTTTTTAAAGCCCATCTGTGCTCTTGGCCCTTTAAGCCAAGTCCCAAGCCCAGACAGAAATTTTAAATCCCTGTAAAGAACGGACAGACAGAGCTGCTGGTGGTACACCCAGCTCTAAAATGGCATAACCACAGCTCAGACCAAGCATGTCCATATGGAGAGCCTCCTCCAGAGCCAGTTTTAGCTGCAGGAAAATGGAGAGAGGCTGCAATGATTCCCAGATAGTTTGATAACCAGGGGTCTCAGCCCTAAAGGACCCTACCCTGTTGTATCTGATGTTTTCTGTTTCTGTTCTCTCATCATTCAAACCCTCTGAGCAGCTAGAGGCAAGGCAGTGGGCCCCAGTGCCTCATGCATTTAGTGGATGCTTACATCCACAACCCATTTTGCACATTTTCTACTTCACTTCTTCATGTGGACTTCCTTCTCTCCAAAACAGGTAAATAAATGAATAACTAACTAAACAACTGGACTGAAACCAGAGCCTGGCACTCCTGTGCCAGCTGTGGAATGATGCTTGCTTGGCTAGAAGTCTCTAGGAAACACCCTCAGCATCAGGATGGGCCTCACTTCCAAATTCTACATCACTGCACGTGTAGGGTTCAAGAGTCTACAAAGTGAAAGGTGCTTTAAAAAGTAACTCATCTGCTTCCCCTGTATGAAGCATGGCCCTGAACTCCTTCAGAGATAAAGCAGAAGGCAGAGGGACCTTCCTGTGCACAGCCAATGAGATGCAAAAGGCTCGATCTGCAGCCCTTTATTTAATTTACAAACCTCTGCCCGGAGAGGCAGGAGGCAAAGCTGAGCCTCAGAAGGAAGAGCGAGCCTGAGGCTTTCACACGAAGTGGGAACAGAGCATCTCTCCAGATTTGGAGAGCAGAGGCTTTTTGGATAGGCAACAAGCCAAGCAGCAACTCCCCAAACTCAAGGCACTGAGAAAAAACACCTGAGGTTTGCTTCCTAACCAGGCAGAAAGTAGCTTGGTTTGTTTAATGAGAAGATTTGGGAAATCCCTTCCAGCTCAACAGCCCCTTGCAGCAGAGTGATCCCTTTGAGGGATCCCCACATCACCTCCTTTTCACACTGCATGGGGCACCCATCAGACACCCCTGCATGGCCAAGACTTGCACCCTCCCCACAAAGCCAGGCTTACAGAAGCCTCAGCTCAAGCCCTGCAGCATCTCTCCAAAGCGCTGGGGCACTGCGAGTCTGTACAGGTTGAAAGAAGCTTTAGAGCTTTAGGGGGAGAGAAAAAAAAAGAAAAAAAAAAAAAAAGAACAACTCGCAACTGAGCTTAATCACTAATCCAGCAGGTTTCTGGAAAAGCAAACTTCACCGTGGGCTGCCATGCCGTGCACACCTCTCCGAGCTGTGTGCTGGCCAGGCTGGTCCCTCCCATGGCAGTGCCCCGGGACAACTGAGCGTGCCGAGCCCACACACGTGAAGACATACGAGGCACACTCATTCCTCGAATATCTGATAATTCCTGGGATCCTTCTAACTCTGTTTATTGCCTCTGGCAGCCTTTGTTTCTGATGTGAGAAGATAAACAATGGGAATTGTCTTAATCCTAAAGGCAAAGAATAAAAAGCAGCGAGCGGGGGACGATCCTTTTATCATGATACATTTGCAACATCAAAAAAAGCTGACCCCCTTCCTTTGAGACGCACTGAAACGCATCTGCTTTTCCTCCCCTGTCGGCAGGAATGAGCGCTCGGCTGCGCGCTGCCGAGCCCCCCGCGCCCACCCGGCTCTGCACACACAAAACCCTCCCTGCCTGCCGCGACCCTCCCTCCGCCTCTGCCCCGCGCCCTGCCCCAGCTGCGTGCAGGGCAGTCCCCGCTCCGCGCATCCCTGCATCCTCGCTCACGAAATCCCCGCTCAGCCCCGCCGTGCCCGTCCCAGCGCAGCCCGAGCTGCTCCTCCTCTCTCCGGAGATCTGCCATCATCTCACACGGCTTCCTCAGCAGAACTTTCTTCCTGCGGGAAAAACACTCCCACAGTTCCCAATATACCTTCACCAGAAGCACGACAGCTTAAAAGACCACCTTGATAGCTGCTACGATCCACCCACCAGTTGCCGGAGACGTGTGGCACGCAAGTCGCTCCATCTGGCAAAGGAGGAGGGGAGCACTAAGCACTAACGCATCCCAGGCAGCCACCTTTTCCTACAGCAGGACACTGAGAGCCCCTGACCCGGCACTTCCCCCAGCACTGGGCAGCATCCTCCAAAAACCACCCACATCCCTCCGGCGAGTCAAAATCCCAAGGCAGGAGCTGTGTCCGGATGCAGAAGGGAGTCCCTGCGCGGGGGATGCGTGCCCACCTGAGCACTGTGCCGGGAAAGGCACACGCCACTCAGGATCTCTCACGCTGACAGCCCCGCGGGAATCCTTATCCCGCGCGGGTACCTGTCCTGCCGGTGGAAACCCGCGGAGGTGAGATGGAGCCGGAGAGCGGCTCTGCCGGGTGCGCGCACGGGAACCGAGCAGTTCCCGGCAGCCGGGAGCAACAAGCACCATCTCCCACCGAAACGGGGTTACCAGCAAGAACCGACGCCTTCAAAGTTGGGTGGGAAAGCGCTGTCATGCTCCATCCCCTCTGACCCGGGGAGGGGGAGCGGGGGGTGTCCTCTTCAGAAAGCAGTCCCACCACCTTGGCAAACACGTAGGAATTTTCCAGAACGATTTCCGCCCCTGTTTACCTTACACATTATTTCAGTGTTTGTTCAGCGGGTTCCCGATGTCCCCGGGCTCCTCTGCGGGGCGCAGCAGCCCCCCGACCCCCGCCGTGCCCCCGGGAACGGGGGCCGAGGCCGGGCGCCCCGCTCGCCGCAGATCCCCGCGCCCAGCGCCTTCGGCCACCCCAGCCCTGCCAAATCCCCCCGGACCGCTGGCCCTGGCGGGGCATCTCGCCAACACCCAGGCCCCGCTCCGACCCCATGCCCCGAATTTCACCCGCGACCCCGGCGCGATCCGGACAAAAAAACCGGGACGGGGGCTGGATAAACAGCGCATCAGCCGCGGTAACGCGCGGGCACGGAGCGGCTGGCGACACTCCGCATCCCCTGCCGCCCACCTGCCTGGGCGATGGCCACGGGCTCGCCATGCCCGGCACGGCCGAGCAGCACCGCCGATCGCACCCGCGGCACCTGCTCCGCGCCCCCGGCCACCACCAACAAGTGGCAGCACGCCCGCCTTCCCCCCAGCGCCCCGCGGCTACTCACAGCCAGTTGCTGGCGTTGGCCGAGAAGGTGGCGAGGATGATGAGCAGCAAGGAGCGCAGGGAATACTCCGGGCTCATCCTGGAGGGCAGCGGGGTGAGCCGGCCCGCAGCGCCCCGCCGCCCCGGGCACCGGCAGGAGCGGCGGGCGCTGCCCCCGGGACGCTCCCGGCGCCGCCGAGCCCGACTGTCAGCGCGGCCGGCCCGTCCCGGGATGGAGCGGCGGGGCCGGGGGCGGGCCGGGGGCGGGGGCAGCCCCGGCTCCGCCGCTCCAGGGGCGGGACCGGCTGCCGGGGACACCCCCGGGGCGGGGAGGGCACCGGCACCGGGAGTTTCCGGCACTGGGGAGCGCGGAGCCCCCGCCCCGGTGTGCGCCCGCCCCGCCGCACCGCCGGGTGACTCCGGGCACAGCGGGGGAAACTCGCCGAGAGACGCGGAACATCGCATAGCGGCGGCGGTTTCCAGTTTGGTGGTTTTTGGGGTGATTTTGCTGGTGGCTGCGAAGGAGCAGAGCCCTGAGATGTCCTGGCGCTGCTGGAATGCTTGGCCCAGGCTGCCCCCCTCAATAAACACCCCTTTGGCTGGCAGTGATTCCTGATTTCTGAGATTCCCGTTGCTGAGGATTCGCTGTAAATGCCCAAGTGCGTTTGAAAATTGGCCGCTAAGGAGAAGGTTCTGGGCGGGTTCTGTCAGGAGAACAGCATTTGGAGCCAGAACAGGGACGCGTTTGCAAACCCCCTTGGCATCTCAGCGAGGGCTGCCCGGGGAGAGCTGCCAGCCACAGCGGCTGGTGGCAGGCTCTAGAACGTGCAGATGCAGGGTGGTGCTTCACCAGACAACAAGGCTTAAATTCACCTCTGGAAAAGCCAACTCTTGGGAAATCCAAGGAGCATGGCTTAACCACCCCGAGGCCAAGAGATGTGGTGGGGATCCCTCTGTGTGCTCCATCCACCGTGCCTCTGTCTATTCATATGGGCACAAATGACTTAATTTAAAGCCAGGAGCAACATGAGCTGGCTGCTTGGTGTGAAATCCAAGATCCCAGGCAGCCACAACTGTGCACCAAATCTCCTCCTGACAATGTTGTTACTTAGGTCCATTACTAAAACCTCTTGCTACCATCTCTAAAATCTTGCCAAGCTGGTTTGGAGCTATTCAAAATTCCCTTTGTCTTTTCAACTCTGTTTTCCTGTAGCTGGGGCACACTTATTCAAAGCAATGCAGCTTGTGCTGGGCTGCACATATGCCTGTCTAACTTTATTACACCTACTTTAAAATCTCTGCATTAGTTCCCTGTCAAAGTGAGGATTTAATTTCAAAGTGCTTTGACTTATATTCCAGCTCCTGACAGGCAGCAGCCCACCCTCACCTAGTCATTCATCTGGCTTTCACATCCTGCTGATTATCCTGGGTGAAAGCGGGATGCTGGCTGCTCTGCTGCTGAATTGGAGGTTGTTGCTGTGAGCCCCATCTGGGTAATTCAGTGCAACTGGAGCTGATTAATCTGGCTCATCATTTGAGACAAAGCTGATGCCTTCTGTCTTCTAATTGCTCAGGGTGTTGAGTGAACTTGTCAGGAAGGCAAGAACTAATTGAGAGGCTGAGGGGAATGAGAGGTTAGAGGGCTGGCTGGCCAGAGCCACGTGGGTCCATGGGAATGCCATACCTTTGGGCCTCTCACGTGTTATTCCCCTCGCAAGGTGAAACAGCAGAGAGTTCAACAGAAGCCAGAAGGGTGGGCATGGGCCCTGTGGTCCTGTCTGGCATGGACATGTGCAGCCCATGGTGCCAGGGCTGGCAGTGCTGCAGGCTCAGGGCACCCTGCAGCTCTTTCTGGGGTAGCTGTGGTGGCAGGATGGTGCAGTGGGTGCTTGACACGAGCTGGAAGAGCTCTTGAGATTTCTTGGCCTGGGTGAGGAGTTGTAGATCACTCCCACCTACTTCTGCAGCAGCTTCCATTGCAGCAGGTGGAGCAGAGGGGACTGTCCTGGCTGAGCCAGCAGGAGGACATGAATGCCAGGCCATTGCAGCAGTCACAGCCTGGCATCACCCACAGGATGCACTGGCACTAGAGTGGCCATGGAGTGATGAGTGGTACCCCCAGGGCTGAGGGGAGGCAGATGCAAACACATCTGGAGTAAGTCACCCTGATAGGAAGTGCAGTGTGAGCTGCCTGTGGAGATGATAACAGTGCAGCAGGGCAGGAGGGAGTTCATTTTACAGCCTCTGGGCTGGAGGAGGTGATGAGTGTGAACAGAGGACAGAATATGGAGATGGGCACTCACTGCAAGGGGTGTGGGTTCTTGGGCTTTTCAGAGATGCCCAGCAAACACTGCTTGGTCATTACCTACAGCTTTCTGGCAGCTGGGCTCTGATTCAGAAGGTGTCAGGATGCTTCAAAATCCTAAAGCCCAGCTGATTTGGAAGAGAGAAAGGCCCAGACCCAGGGGAGTGTTTAAGAGATTTGGACTGTGCATTGCTGCAGAGCAGGGCCCCTCCTGCATCCCTGCCAGGACAGCAGCTGGTGAGGGTCCCTTGTCACCCCAGGCTACAGGACATCCCTCTCTGTTACTGCCTGTGTGCTCCTTTAATGAACATCAAACTCCTGTTGGATAAGG
Organism: Luscinia megarhynchos; assembly: GCA_034336665.1. Classification (NCBI taxonomy): domain Eukaryota; kingdom Metazoa; phylum Chordata; class Aves; order Passeriformes; family Muscicapidae; genus Luscinia; species Luscinia megarhynchos. The sequence goes on along the minus strand of CM067583.1, from coordinate 2,327,688 downwards.
AGACTCCCTTTGATGTGCAAATATTTCAGTGGATGGGAAGAGGAATGAAATGAACCTTAGGAGTGTTTCATAGGCTTGCCCAGGTGTGTCTTTATTCAAAGTGAAATTACCACAGGCAGGGAAAAGGGCCAGCAGTGGTAAGGAAGGGGTTTTCAGCTCAGAGACAATGTGAAAGCAACAAATCATGCAAAAGTCCATGCAAAATTGAGCCAGGCTCTGGATATAAGTGATGTAAATGCAAACTACACTGAAGGGCAAGTGCAGGCAGGTAGCACTCCTCCTCAGTTTCTGGGTCTGACTGGTGCTATCAGTCATGGAGGTTGTGAGAGATACTTTACAGGTTCTTTTCAGGTTTCTGATGCCCCATGGGTTTCCCAAATAGGATTGAAAAGTAGGTACCCTGCAATCTAGAGGATAGTTTCCACCATGTGATGGGGAGAAGAGCTGCAAGAAAAAGGAAAGGAGAACTCATGGGTGAATCTGAGGCTGTGGGAGTTGGCTCTAAATAGAAATAAATTCTGTTTTGGATTTAATGGAACATAACCATTGGACAGTTCAGCAACAGTACCTGTATTAATCCTGTCCTGGAGAAAGGAGAAGCTGTTCTGGGAGCCTCCATGCCAGAAAATACAGGGCAGTTGTACTCCTTTACAGAAACCTGTGGTTTTTCTGATGAAATTTATTTCAAACTACCCAAACATTTCTGAGTGGCACCGATGACAGAGCAGGGACTGTATAGAACTGCAGTTCACAAACAGAAGTAGCTTTGCAAACATGAAAATTGCTCTGACAAAAGAACTGTGTCCAGTCCATTACAATCAGGGAGGAGCAGTTGCTGTAACCCATGCTTACCTGGGCAGCTCAGCACATCACAGTGGCCACTGGAACATCAAGACCAGCCTTGTTTTAGCTGCAGCAGGATGCCTTTAGCCCCATATGAATTCCAGAGCCTGCTTGGGAATGTGCATTTATTTGTATGAGTCTTCAGAAGCAGGTGTTCAGTTCTAACAAACCTTCAGTGGCATCACCTGAAACCTGCCACTGAGGCTGGGAAGATTCACTCCTCCAATTTTATTGTCAAATAGGGCACTGAAAAAAGTACAGAGTGACTTGGGATTTAGGGACTTTTCTTTTGGATGTTATCACTGGACACACCATCAAAATTTCTCTGGGAAAAATGAGTGGCTGTGGTGAACTTGTGGATGCTGTCCATGAGGGAAGTTAGGAGCATCCCCAAATACTGTGAATGCCTTCAAACCATACCATTGCAGAAAGAGCCAACTTTTCCACTGCTCAGATAGATCCTTTTTCACAGGTCTGTGAGTGAATTGTGCCCCTGGCTTGTACTATCTTCAGAGGAGATTGTTATCACAGTTGCAGATTCTGGTGTTTGAAGTATATCCCAGCTGATTTCCCCACTCACCTGGGTGCCATTCACACCAAGTGTGTAGCAGTGCTGAAACAAATCTTGATCCAGGTGCTGGACAAGTGGCCCTACCTGGCAGAGCTCCTGCACTGGAGTGACAGCAGCTCTTGCCCTGTCATTCTGTCCAGCCAGAACAGGAGATTTCAGGCTGGTTGGATGCACGACACCCTGATTCACTCCTTTGCAGTGCTCATTATTCCTCCAGGCGTTTAAGGGCACTGAGACCTCATCCCCCACTGTGGGAGTGGGAGAGCCACGCTCAGTGAGCAGGGTGGAAGGAGGGATGGAGCAGCCAGACTGCAAAGGGTCTTCCAGGCTGGGGTGAGCACCTCAGACTATTCATGACTTGTGGTGGAGTTGTCTTCAGCTTTTCTTCACATTCAGATGTGGCAGATGATGGAATTTCTGACTGGTTTGGGTTGAAAAGGACAAAGCTCATCTCATTCCACTCTGTGCTGTGGGCAAAGACACCTTCCACTATCCCAGGCTGCTTCCCAGCCCTGTCCAGCCTGGCCTTGGACACTTCCAGGGATCCAGGGGCAGCCACAGCTTCTCTGGACAATCAATTCAGGCTTCACCACCCTCTTAGTAAAGAATTTCTTTCTAGTATCTAAATGAGTCTCTTCTCTTTTAATTTAAAACTGTTCCCCTTTGTCATTTCACTATCTGCCCGTGTTAAAATGTTGTTCTTCCTATTTTTTATAAGCCCCTGTAAGTACTGAAGGCTGCAGTGACATTTCTCCAGTGATGAGACCTAAGCCCAGGTGGTGTTACCATTGCCAGGGTGCTCAGCCTGTGATGTCCACATCTCCCTGGGTTTGTTTTAGGCTTTGCTCTATGTTCCCTGACAGCTCCACACATTTCACCCTCAGCACCACCATTCCCTGCTTTGTCTTGTCATGCAGACATGGCCTTTTGGGGATACAGAAGAAAATCAAGGAAAAAACAGGTGTTGATTTGGATTATTTGGTCTAGTGGTAGTGAATAAAATTCTGATGGAGAAAACCTTCTTAATCTCTGGCAGCAAGGAAAAACTGTGCCTGGAAAGAACTTCCAAGCTTTGTCCCATGAGAAGGGCTGACAGAGACAAATGAGCTTGTCTGGGCCAGTGGAGAAGTCCAGGACCAAAGTCTCTGCTGCTTCTCATCCCAGAGTTCTGCTTCTCCCTGTGTAAATCCCTCCTCTTTCATTTGGCAGAGAGGATGCAGGGCTGCCTTGGCCAGGCCCTTGGAAAGCCATGTGGAGTATCAATGAGGACAGAGTATTTTCCTGTCTTTGGCTCCCAGATAAATGACAAGACACTGGTGTTACAGCATGGCTGTTTGCAGGACATTGAGCTGCATTTCCCTGCCCTGACTGGGGAGTGTTTTAAATGGGGGCAGCATTCTCCCTCCACACCCATCTTCAAGAGGTGCCAGTGTTTCTGTTGAACCATCTTTTCCATTGGCTCAGCCTGCATCCACCAAGTGGAGGAAATGGGAGCCTGGGGTATGAGCAGCATCCTTGGGAGGTCTGTTCCTTCTGTGAAGATGCACTTGGAGCAAAGTGTTGACTGCACAACCTTTTCATGGTGTCCAGTGAAGGTGTGTGGATAGGGAATTCTCTTCTGGCTGGGAGGAAGAAGCAGAGCTGGGCCTTGGGAGATGCCCAAGGGAGAAGTTGCTGCATTCATACCAAGTTTGAACCTGCTGCTTTGCCAAAATGCAGTTGATAATTGAACCTGATTCCTGAACCAGTCCTTGTTTCTCCTGAAGCACATCAAGAGTGAAGCTCCTGCAGAAGCACTGGGCTGTCTGGGGCTCATCTATTTGATTTTCTCTTGTAGTGGGAAATCTCTTATTTGAAGTAATGTTCTTTTCAGAAATGACTAATTAAACTACAGAACAGGAAATGTAAGAGACAGTAAAATCCCCTCAGCTGTCCAGTGCATTTCTACGTAAATATGGTGGTAAAATGATGAAAACAAAACCTTTTGGAGACAAAGGCAAATGAGAGACCTGGTGAGGCAGCATTGAAAAAAATCTATCATTTGTTATAATAAAGTGAAACCACTGTGTTTATCTTGTGTCTTGGAGGATTTGGTGCAATTATTCTTAGGAAGGGAGGGAAGCCACACAGAAATCAGAATAGCCCAGATTTTTTGCTAAAATATTTGTACAAATCAGGTTATTCAACTATGAAAATGACTTCTTTGGGGCTGTTGCTTCTGAAATTATCCTGCAAAACTGGAAGGACTGTAAATGTTTGGCTTTAATAGCTACATACAATGCAAACCTAATCAGTGGAGCTTGAAATGTCCATGGCAGGGAGGAAAGCAGAGTTTTATGGCTCTGTGGAGGTGTGCAGAAGACTGGACACAAAAGCTGCCTGATGCCCCTGTGGGAAGGCAGCTGCTCTCCCATCTGACAGCCACCCTGTGATCACAGACAATGGCACACATTTTCCATGCCAACGTGCTCTGCTTGTTTCCCTGGCTTGGTTGTGAGGTGTAGCCCAGCCTGCCCCAGGCTGTGGGGCAAGGACCTGGCAGAAACCATCCCAGCAATTTGAGGGAGGAATTAGGGTTGTGCTGTCTAACTTTCAGTTTTTGCCTCCAGCAGAGGCTAAAAATGTTCCACATTGCTTAGAGGTGTCAGGTTCTGCAGCCGTAGGCTGGGAACAGCCCTCAAGAACCTCTCAGTTACACATTACCCTGAATATCTCAGCAAATTACTCACAGCTAATTGAAATAAAGGAAACACAGTGGCTCCGTTTACCTGCTGGACTGTATATAGCAACCACTGCATTTTGCATTGCTCATAAAATCACCATTTGTTATCCCACCATGTCAAACACTGACTTTTTTTCCCCCCTTGGTCTGTGCTTCCTTCTCTTGTCAATATAGCAGTGTTCATCCCAACTCATGTCAATAGTTTCTTATTAACATTTCAGCTCTAGAACTGCCTCTAAATAATCTTAGACATTCCCTAGAATCCCAAAACCTCTGCTCAGTGGTTTTCAACCTGCTTCGGTTTGCTGAGTCTGAAAAATTTTCCTGTGGCAATGCAGACCCTTCTAAAGGAACTGAACTGTACTGATAACAGACTCCAGGTTGATGAGTTACTTTCTGTGGACCCCACATAAGGAGGGATTTGCTGATCAGGAGTTCAAAAGTGCAGATGCAAGAGATAGATGGGAGACAAGTAATCAGTCAGATGTGTGTCATTTCACATTTGAACTTAGAGGGGTTCTTAAGCTCCTAAGGCAGGTGTGCTCCAGAAAAACTCTTAAAAGAAATCACCAGGAGTGGGGCTGGTGAGGTGAATTATGGTTGTGGGGAGCTGTGTATGTTTGACTTGTGATGATGCATATATCTCAATAAATCTCTATCTCAGTGTATGTATCTGTGAGTCCAGCTTGGACTCCAGGAAAATGTTGCTTGGGAAATCCTGCAGTGGCAGTGCTGAATCCACGACCTGTCCCCTGCTCATGGAAATGCTCCTGGAGGTTGTGCAGCACAGGGAGCTTGTCCAGCTGAGTTCTGCAGCACGGGGATTTCTTCAGAGAAGAACAAAGAGATGGGTCATAAATACCAGAGAGGCAGGGAAGCAAAATGCAGAGGGGCTCAGACACAGGAAATTTGGGGAGGAGGTGGGATCAGAAAGGCACATGTTCACAGTCTCAGCTTAGTGAGAAAGAATGAAACTGCTGGAGAGAAAGAGCAGGGGAGCTCCACATGTTTGGGGGACAAAGCATGGGCAGGTGGAAGTGGAGAGGAGATGAAAAGTGACAGATTGTGCTGTCCATGTAGCTGCACTGTGTTTCTTGCACTCAGTGACCTGATGATAGATGGTGATGGAGGGTGGAGCAGCACCTTGTCCCCTCTAGAGCAACTCCTGGGGGCTCTGGGCAAATGCCAGTGGAAGGGTGGCTGCTGAGGAGGAGCTGGACACTCTTTAGGCCTGCTGGGCCCAGTGTCCTCTCCCATCCAAGGGGCAGCATCTGGAATCTGTGCCCTGGACACATGATGAGCATTGTGGCTTCCCAAGGTGGCGAGATGTCCAAGCCCAGGGTGGACCACTGGGTGCTGACAGGCAGGAGCCCTGCAGGATGGTGTTGGCAAGTCAAGCACAGCAGCAGAGCTGCCCTGGAGTCACAGCTGATGAGGAGGGGGTGCCAGGAGCACAAGGCATGGCACAAAAACCCAGCAGTGGAGGTGGAGGGTGGGATCATCCCATCACCCTTAGGTGCCTCAGAGGGATGTTGTGGGCACCCTAACACAGATAGGCTTCAAGGGGAATAAATGTGCTGTGTCCTGACCCCTGGGCAGTGAACAGCCTTGTGACTGAAGCTGAGAGGTGCCATGTTCCTTCCCCCAGGGTTTCTTCAGTCCTTTGACTTTGGACCCCAGTGGGTTCCTATTCCTTCTCCTGGAGAGGGAGAATTAGCAGGGTAGGGGAAGGAAGGCCTTGGGGATACTGAGTTCCCAGGTGGGAATGCCATGCTAAGATGTGCAAATGCCACAGCTGTCTCTGAAACACCCCACAGCCCAGAGGACACTGCTGCATCCTTTAGAGATCCTCAGATGGGTCCTCTGCTGGGATCTGAGGATGCACATCCTGCAGAGGACAGATCCCCAGCACACTGTGGGCAGCTGATGCAGGGCAGCCCACCACAGAGGGTCTGACACATCTTCCAAAGGAGTAATTACCTGAAAAATGGATGTGAACTGTAAGGTAATCAGGCAGGGTCCCTTCCTAACCCATGGTGAAGTGCTGGCCCCTTCATCTCTCCCCCATGCATTTTTCTTGCAGAGGCTGTGGCAAGGCTTGGCAAAGCTGTAGAGAAGACTAAACAAGTTCCAAAGACTGGATTTTTTTTTTTTTTGTGTGTGTGTGTGTTTGAGTGGGTGAGATGAACTCACCCATGTCAGCCCTTATGAGGAGGACTCAAAAACAAGATTTGTGAACCACTTGCTGATCAGAGGCATTTTCCCCAGTTGTGTCTGAAGGGGAAGTTGGAGCAGCAAGACCCTGAGACCCAGGCCCACACAGCTGCTGTCACTAATGCCAGAATTTGTCAGTGCAGTTCTGGGTGACTCAGAAGTCTCAAAGGACTCCCAGCTGTAGATGCTGACATTGATTTATGGGTCATCTCCAGTCCTAGAACAAAGTTACAGGCTTCATACAGCCCACAAATATTACATGACTCAGAAAATACCTTGGGGCACATCTGGCATCGAGGGAAAACCAGAGGGAAGATGTTTAACCATCTCCCTGGCTTTCTACCAAGCTGAGATGAGCAGTACAGAGTGACCAGTGTGCATGGACCCAGCCTGCTGAAATGAGCAGAAAAATGCAGAATGCTCAAAACTTTGGGGTTTTCATCTTTATTTCTTTCTTTTTTTTTTTCCTTTTCATTCCATTTCTTCATTTTTCAGATTACTGATTTCTGCCACACGGGGACTTTCTGTTTTTTAAGAAAATTGAGAAATATTTGAAGCAGTGCTATCCAAGCAGTTGCTCCCCAGAGGTACAGGAGATGATGCAAGAGCCTGATGGTGACTGTGAACAGGGCCTGCAGCACTCAGCATCCTTTCCAGTGGAGCCTCTGATGCTGTTTGAGGGTGCCTAATTTGAGGCCCCCAGTTAAGAAAGAAATTGAAACACATTTTTGTGAGTTGAACTTTTAATGATCAGGCTATATTCCAGCCTGATATTTTATATATATATATATATATATATATATATATATATATATATATATATATATATATATACATAGATATATACTACCTTCTGCCCTAGGGCTGTCTCACCTTCTAGTCACTTGCTTTAGCACCATTAGACCAAGAGTGGGTCTACCCTCCCACCAAAGGAAACACCACACACTTCAACTCTCTTGGGCAAACCAGAGCAGTTTTCATTTTTTTACTCTACCAGGACATATGGAAACATGAAGCTGTGAAAGAATTAGAGCTGTTTAAGAGAATCAGCCAGAAAAAAGTTGCTGAATTTCCTACTGCTGTAGGAAAGTAGGAACAGAGATGTCCCACAGCAGACACAACTGACAGGGAGCCAGGCCTGATGTGTGTTTCAGGACTAAACACAATTGTCAGCCATAAATGCAGCAAGGATGTGAGTTTTGATCCTGCCCCTGTTGTGATACTGTGGATAGGGGAATGTGAAACCAGAACTGCTGAGTAAATCTATCCAAATTAACAGTGATAGAGTGCTGCATCCCTGCTGGGGTGAGGAGGCACCTTGCTAGCTTTGCACTCATCCCTCCATCTGCTGGCAGCACCTGCTGGAAGGGAATTCCATTTAATCATCCCAGTGCTCCCAGAAAAAAGCCTTCAGCTCGGGTACCTCTGCCTGCTGTCTGTAACATTGTCCTGCTTTCTCAAACCATCCTCCATGGCACAGAGAATTCATGGTGAGCATGGCTCAGGGAGTTCATGGCACAGGGAATTCATGTGAGCATGGCTCAGGGAATTCATGGCACAGGGAATTCATGGCCCAGGAGTTCATGGTGACCATGGCACAGGGAATTCATGGCTCAGGAGTTCATGGTGACCATGGCTCAGTGAGTTCATGGCAAAGGGAATTCATGGTGTGCATGGCACAGGGATTTCATGGCTCAGGGAATTAATGGCTCAGGAGTTCATGGTGAGCATGGCACAGGGATTCATGGTGTGCATGGCTCAGGGAATTCATGTGAGCATGGCACAGGGAATTCATGGCACAGGGAATTCATGGCTCAGGGAATTCATGGCACAGGGAGTTCATGGTGACCATGGCTCAGTGAGTTCATGGCAAAGGGAATTCATGGTGTGCATGACACAGGGATTTCATGGCTCAGGGAATTCATGGCTCAGGAGTTCATGGTGAGCATGGCACAGGGAGTTCATGGCAAAGGCAATTCATGATGAGCATGGCACAGGGACTTCATTGCACAGGAGTCCATGGCACATCAGCCCATGGCACAGGAGCCTGTGGCACAGGAGCCCGTGGCACAGGAGTTCATGGCACAGGGACTTCATTGCACAGGAGCCCGTGGCACAGGAGTTCATGGCACAGGAGTTCACGGCACAGGAGCCCGTGGCAAATCAGTCCATGGCACGGGCAGCCCATGGCACATCAGCCCGTGGCACATGAGCCCATGGTACAGGAAAGAGCCCATGGCACATGAGCCCGTGGCACATCAGCCCACGTCACGGGCAGCCCATGGCACACCAGCCCATGGCACAGCAGCCCGTGGCACACCAGCCCGTGGCACACCAGCCCATGGCACACCAGTCCATGGCACACCAGCCCCGTGGCACACCAGTCCATGGCACACCAGCCCGTGGCACACCAGTCCATGGCACACCAGCCCATGGCACACCAGCCCGTGGCACACCAGCCCGTGGCACACCAGCCCATGGCACACCAGTCCATGGCACACCAGTCCATGGCACACCAGCCCGTGGCACACCAGTCCATGGCACACCAGCCCGTGGCACACCAGCCCATGGCACAGCAGCCCGTGGCACACCAGCCCGTGGCACACCAGCCCATGGCACACCAGTCCATGGCACACCAGTCCATAGCCCGTGGCACACCAGTCCATGGCACACCAGCCCGTGGCACCCAGCCCGTGGCACCCAGTCCATGGCACACCAGTCCATGGCACACCAGCCCGTGGCACACCAGCCCATGGCACACCAGCCCATGGCACACCAGTCCATGGCACACCAGTCCATGGCACACCAGCCCGTGGCACACCAGTCCATGGCACACCAGTCCATGGCACCAGCCCGTGGCACCAGTCCATGGCACACCAGCCCGTGGCACACCAGCCCGTGGCACACCAGTCCATGGCACACCAGTCCATGGCACACCAGATCACCCATGGCACACCAGCCCGTGGCACACCAGTCCATGGCACCAGCCCGTGGCACACCAGCCCGTGGCACACCAGTCCATGGCACACCAGCCCGTGGCACACCAGTCCATGGCACACCAGCCCGTGGCACACCAGCCCGTGGCACACCAGCCCGTGGCACACCAGTCCATGGCACACCAGCCCGTGGCACACCAGTCCATGGCACACCAGCCCGTGGCACACCAGCCCGTGGCACACCAGTCCATGGCACACCAGCCCGTGGCACACCAGTCCATGGCACACCAGCCCGTGGCACATCAGTCCATGGCACATCAGTCCATGGCACACCAGCCCGTGGCACACCAGCCTCTGGCACACCAGCCCGTGGCACACGAGCCCATGGCACACCAGTCCACGGCACACCAGTCCATGGCACACCAGCCCCTGGCACACGAGCCCGTGGCACACCAGCCCATGTCACGGGCACCCCGTGGCACACCAGCCCATGGCACACCAGTCCATGGCACACCAGTCCATGGCACACCAGCCCGTGGCACACCAGTCCATGGCACACCAGCCCGTGGCACCAGTCCATGGCGCGGTGCCCGTGGCACACCAGCCCGTGGCACACCAGCCCGTGGCACGGCCGTGGCACACCAGCCCATGGCACACCAGCCCGTGGCTGCGAGCCGTGGCACATCAGCCCATGTCACGGGCACCCCGTGGCACACCAGCCCATGGCACACCAGTCCATGGCACACCACCCCGTGGCACACCAGTCCATGGCACACCAGCCCGTGGCACACCAGCCCGTGGCACACCAGCCCGTGGCACACCAGTCCATGGCACACCAGCCCGTGGCACACCAGTCCATGGCACACCACCCCGTGGCACACCAGTCCATGGCACCAGCCCATGGCACACCAGCCCGTGGCACACCAGCCCGTGGCACACCAGTCCATGGCACACCAGTCCATGGCACACCAGCCCGTGGCACACCAGTCCATGGCACACCAGTCCATGGCACACCAGCCCGTGGCACACGAGCCCGTGGCCGGGACCCCGCGCGCTCGCCACGCCGCCGGGCCGCGCTGGCTGGCACACGCCACTAGAGGGGGACACAGCCACGCTGACTGGCGGTGGCCACGGCCACGAGCGTGGGCCCGCGGGTGGGCGCGGCGGGCAGCGGCCCCGGGCGGCTCGGATCCTGCGGCGCCACCGGCGGTGCGTCCGCCAGCCCCGCGTCAGCCCTGCCCGCTGCCGCTGCCACCCGCGGCTCGTGGGACCAGCGCCTCGCTCTGCCCTTCCCACTCCTCTCTGGTCTGACTCCAGGGGCTGGCTGGCGTCTTCCAGATCTGAAAATCCTGGGAACTCGCTGTTGGCTCTGCTCAGTGTGTGGAATGGGCATAAGGTGTGGTGGGATATGAGCTGTGGGGAAGACCCAAAAATTGCCCAAATGAGAGGAAGAGATTGTTGAGTTTGTCTTTATCTTTCCTCTTCCTATTGCATCTCTTTAAAAAGGTGTCACTAATTTGGGATAACCAGGCTGTGTGCATGTCTGGCTTCATGATGTGCTTCTGTTTGCCTACAGACCTGCTCCTGAGGGCTCTCAGCTCCAGGATCTTCTAGAGGTACAGCTGGTTTCATCCTGGGGGTGCTCCTCTGTGGAGCCCTGAAGGTGGGGCAGATGAATCTAAAGGAGGATGGAACAGGATTCTATTAAATTGTAATGTGATCAGTGCTTAATTCTTCAGCTGACTTTGAAAGCTGCAGTGTTGAGGATCAAATTCCCCCAAAAAGGGAATGAAAATGGTAACTAATGATGATGAGGATCTTCTGTTTGTCTGGAAATGAGGGAATTCTTTGCAAGGTCCATCTGCTGAGTGAAGGCAGGGGTGTGATCCCAGTGTAGACATACAGGGAGAGAAGAATGGAGTGTCCAGAGAGGAATGTGGGCTGCAACCATGGAACTTGATGCACAGGGTGTCTTGATGTTTGTTCAGCAGAAATGAAGGATGAGCAGTGTCCCTTCTGGCTGCTTGTGAGTGTCAGTGGGGCATCTGTGGCTTTGGTGTTGAGCACCAACAGCGTGGACAAGGCAGCTGTGGGTGGGTGTGGGAATTAAAAAGCACAAGAGTGTGTTTGGGTGGGATCCACTGGCTCTGGGGGAGCAGGTTCACGTGCCATGGCTAATCCTGTGCACCATTTCTCTCATCCTCAGCAAGCCACACAAGAGGACCTGATACACAGAAGGTCTGATGAGGCTGGCTGATAGAAAATGGAATGGTTCTCTCACATGTGAGGGGCAGTGCAGGGGATCCTGGCACCTGCAGCTGCACACAAACCTGCAGAAATGCAGCAAAGGTGTCCAGGGAAGGCCAAAGTCTTGGCATCAACATCTCCCCTGGTCAAACCCAAGTTTAACCCAAGTTTCTGGCCAAACCCCAGGCTGTTGCAAGAAGCAGTGGTGTGTGAAGCTTGACTGACAGATCATGATTTTGTCAATAAACATGGGAACACCTGTATGTTCCTTAGAGGCATTTCAATCAGCCACACAAATTTTGGTTTGTATCTGAGAGGAAAAATAACTTAAACTTCAGACTAGAATACGTGAATTTAAATGGGTGTCTTCAAGTCCCAGGAGAAAATAAGAAATGAAATTACTTTGCATTGTTTTAGCTAATTTGCTGAATCTTACAGTCATTTCTCCTACTCAAATAGTAGGTATTTTATTTAGTGTATTTATTGCTAGCTGAAACTGTCCATAGCACTGAAATTACTTAGGATTTCTTTTGTATAAATTATTATGAATTTCAGCAATTGATTGCACAATGAATTCTCTTTTTATCAGCTCCAGAGAAATGCAGGGCTGGGATTTCATACCATTAATTTTTATGGGAGTTCAATGTCAGGGCTCCTTGGGGAGCTTTGAAAATCACAGCCCTTAATTTTTAATTTTCAGTCCTTATAAACAATGCTATTTATTTGGGTGTGCCTGTGAACTGTGGGCCAGTCAAACACTGGTTCTTCGTGGTCCCTGCCAAAGGCTGGATCCTTGTGAGTTTATTGTTTTAATCTGTGGTTACAGGGAAGAAGCTGAGCCCTGATGCACAACTCAGTCCTGTGCTTCCCTCCCCCTGTCCCTCATCTGCTTGTCTGATGCATTGATGCACTGGACCTGTGTGCTATGCACAGGCCACTTAGAGATGTGGCATGTAGGAGACAAAAAGTGTTATTCAGGGGGGTTGGTGGGGTGGACTTTGCTTCTGCTAGGCTGAGTCTGGGCACTTACAGCAACTGCAGGGGCTGGGAGGAGGCAGACTGGGTTTTGGAGGAGTCAGTGGCCATGGTGGGCCCTGGGAGAGTTCTGGCTCAAAAGTGTACACAGCACTAGGATGCAAGACCTGGAAAAAATTCAAAAAATCAGTGTGGAATCATCTGTCTGGATGTGCCAGACAGAGAGGGGGTAGGAGGTGGGAGAAGTCTGGGAAAGCCTCTCTGCAGCGTTTGCTCCTGTGGGGATCATGTTTAGCTTTGTTCTTTGTGACCAAGGCTGGAGCTGGCACTGACTCCATGCCTGAGGAGTACCTGAAGCTTTGGAGATGGCTGTCCATGCTGTGATCCTCACCTTTGCCCGGAGAAATGCCACTAAATCCCATGTTCTGCCTTTGGGCACAGGCATCTGCCCCCCAGAGCCCTGACTGGCCCCCAGTGCAATGACCTTATTGCCCTGACTCACACCTCCCTGGGCTGCTCCTCCTCCAGGACCTCCTGCAGCCTTGGGGCAGCACCCATGACAGCCTGGCACCACAGCTGCTCATCTCTGGGGAGCAAACCCTCCCCATCCAGCAGCTCTGGTCCTCTGCTGCAGCTCTGGACTAACCCAGAGGTGTTTGCACCCCACTGCCAGTGGATGTGAGTTAAATCCAATCTAAAAGATTGGCACATGAACGATAATCAATGCTAGGTAAAAAGCAGGATCATCCCACGTCCATCAGGGGGATGTGAGCTGTCACCTGCAGCCTGTGGCTCCCTGCTGTGTCTGCTGTGCCAGGTGTACAATTCCCACTGTTTGGGAAGGGTTCAGCAGGGTGGGTGCCTCATTCCACAGCTCTGCTGATGGGTCAGGGGTAATTGGAGGCTTGCAGGGAGGGCTGGAAGCTCCCAGCACCTGAAGCCACGATGGAATGTGGGGACCCATCCTTGGGAATCCTCTGCCCTCTGGCAAGGGGCAGAATTTTGGCTGGTGACGCAGGACCATGGCTATGGAGGGCTCTGTGACCTCCTGGCAGCCATGAGGAGCAGGGTAAAGAGCTTCCAAACGGGAGAAGGCATTTTCCCCAGGAAAGGGAGCTCAGTGCTGGGAGGCAGGACCCCCACTGCTGCTGGTGGCCCATTAGCTCATACCTGGCTCTGGCACTGAGCTCCCTGGGCTGGGCTGCTGACATCCAGGACCCGGGGGAGGCTTTAGGGACCAGCCCTGAGCATCTCCCCTCCCCGTGCACCCCTTCCTGCACCGTGCTCCCACGTGGGAGCCTTTTTGGTGACCTCTCACTGCCAGGTGAGCCCTTGTTTGTGCAGTTGCCCAGTGGATGAGATGTATTTATAGCTGTTGTTAAATCACAGCCCTGCAGCTGAGGGGCTGGGCCGCTTCCAAGGGCTGCTCACCATGATGTGGCGGGGGATGGAGGCAGGTTACATATTTACACATTAGTTTAAAATGTGGATTCTTTCCCCCTGGAGGCCCAGAATAGCTCATAGGCAGCTGCTCCAGCCATCAGCTCAGCTCGTATTTATTTGTGTTTTTCAAACATTTAGTCAGTATTTACACAATAGATGCAATATTAGTAATATCTGCAATAATTTATATGATACCAAATGGGATTTCTCACGGCCAGTGGACTGCCTGGGGACTTGGCCCCTGATCCTTGTTAAAAACTCGAAAAAGTACAAATTAACAAGCTGTAAAATAACGTCTTTATAAAAGAATAGGGGAAAAAAAGGCCAGATCCTGGGAGGTGCTGAGTGATCGTGACAGCCCTGAAGGCTGCTGGGGATGGATGGTGCTCAACACCTGTGCAAATCAGGGCTCTGCTGTTCTGCAAGGAGGAGGAGGAGGAGGAGGAGGAGGAAGGGTCCAAGGTGGCTCTCCCAGCCTGGACCTTGGCATTTCTCTGTGCCATGGTGGGAACAGGAGGAAAACTCCCCCTGGGTGCTAATGGCAGCTGCTGGGATCTCTTTGTCCCCCAGGCAGTGGCTGGGGTCACACACACACCACTGGGCTGGGAGGTTCTGGCTTCTCCACCTCCCTCTTCTGTAGGTGCTCTGGTGAGAGCAGCTGGGAGGAGGCAGCCAGGCTCTGGGGAGCAGGGGGCACATCCAGAGACAGAGCCTGGGAGGGAACCAGTGCACATCCATCATCTCCTGCCTCCAGCCTGGCCCCTGGGCACAGTGCAGCCACAGGGGCCAGCAAAGTGGCCACTGCACCCTGGCACGTGTTTTCCTGGGAGGTGGGCTAAGGTGAGAATGTGTGTGGGACACCTCAACACAGGTCAGCGTTTTCCCATCTTTCTCCTGAAAAGCCAAGAAGGAGAAGCACTGCATGGACATGGCACTGCCAGGGTGCCCCTCACCAAACATCCTTCCTCCCACTCCCCAGGCACCCTCCCTTGCCCCTTCCACGAGCCAAGGGGCTCTGTGCAGGCAGCTCTTGCAGACTGCCCTGTGTTCCTGCAGCCTGGCAGAGCCCTGCTGGGTCTCTTGCTTCACTGCAGCCCCTACAAGATCCCTAAGCTGTGCTGGCTGCAGATCAGTGTGAGGATGCAGGGGGAGTTGGGGCATCTCCTGTTCTTTGGTGCTGCCCCAGGGCGTTCCCCCAGCACCTTGCACCCATTGGCATCAGACCAAAGGGGATTTTCCTCTGCTGAAACTCTCTTGGCATTGGCTCCACCTGCCCCTAAGCCAGCCCCAGCACCCTGGGGTTAGATTGGCCCCAGTGCTTTCATGCAGCCCCCCCAGTGATCACACATCACTGCTCAGGGGCTGACGGGGCTGTGGGGAGGGTAAGAGAAATAAAACTTTGGCATCCACCCTGCTTTCTTTTCCCTTTGTATCTCCCCTCCCAATTTTCCTCAATTCCAGGGAAGGTCACCATTTCATCTGTGTTATCCCACCCAACCCATGGATGTTACCCCATGCTGCTCTGAGGGTTCTCCTCCTCCTCCTCCTCCTCCTGCCAGCATTAGGAACTCCTCAGCAGTGTCAGGGGCGTGGGCCAGGTTGGCAGTGGCCTGAGATGATGGCATGTGAGGATGGTGGAGGAGGTTTGGGGATGCAGGGTGGGGTCTGTGAGCATGATGTCACTGCAGGGCACACGGTGCAGGGGGCTGGGAGCACCAGGAGGTGTGTGTTGTATTTCAAGCACCTCCACACTGTCTCTGCTGCTGCAGCCACTTGCCATATTCAAACCAGATGCAATATCCGCTTGTCAGCAGCCCAGTGTGCATGGGGGGATTTCATTCATATGTTTTGGACCTATCCCAAGCTAAATAAATGATGGAAAGGAGCAATTAACCCAATTTCAAATCTAATCTCTGAGTGCCTCTCTGTCCTGGGCCCTGCCTGCTCCACATGGTGGTGACTTGCCTCCAGATATGTGTGAGGAGACATTGGACTCTTGGCCAACAAAGTGGGGTTGGTGAGGAAGGGCTGGTGCTGCTGTGGGAGAGCCTGAAGAGAAGGTCACACACTTGCCCCAGTGTGTGGATGGGCAGGTGTGGCACAAGGCTGAGGTCACGAGTGGACACACAAGTGGACACTCCACCATCTCCATGGCCATGGTGAAGGGCTGTGGAGCACAAAAGGGGGATATTCTCGTGTGGACTGCCCAGCCTGCTCACCAGGTGTGCTTCCTGGTTCCCTCCTGCTTTGTTCAGGGCTGGCTTCAGAGCCATCAGAGCTCCTGAGACTGAGCTGTCCCTCTGAATGCCTTTGGTCCTGGTCACACCAGTTCCTCTGCTCATCTCCCTCTTGTTGAGACCCATTTTGGGTCTTCTTCTTCTGCCAAGATGCTGCATGAGGACCCTTCCAAAAATGTCTTTTGGCAGATCTGTAGGCATTGCTTTCCATTCAGAGTGCTGAGGGAAGAGGCTTTTGTGCACCTCTTCATGTGCAGGGCAGAGGAAAGGCCATTTGTAGCTTGTCCATTCTGACAAGGGGTGTCTTCTAAAAGCAAAACCCCCTGCTCAGATTTCCAGCTTTCTCTCTTTTTGTTTAGGATTATCTGAGAGGGCCTTGAGCTCTGAGTTCAGCTGACTCTCATGAATAATCCTGGGGGATGCTCAGGGCTCTCTCAGGGAGCATCATTGAGAAGTTGCATGAAGAAGCTGGCTGGAGTGGAAAAATCCTGGGGGGGCACCACTGATTTCACCCAGCCTCAGAGGTTCTTTCTCCATCTGGGGTGGACTTGAGCCCCTGGGAAGATGCTGTCTCTGCTGAGATCCCAGGAAAGTTGTCTGGATTTGGGATCTGCAGGTGGTGAGAGGGGTTTGCCTTCTGTTGGGTTGGGCTTCCCATCTCAGAAACAGCTCAAAACTTGCAGCACAGAGCTGCTGCAGTCAGGGCCCCTCCTGTGCTGGTGCATGCCTGGCAGAGATCCTGCAGCCTCCTGAGTCATGGGGGCTGCCCTTCTTATCCAGCCCTTCTCATGACCAGAAACTGCATCATGGTTATCTGGGATAGGAGGGGTAATAGGGAAGCACCTCACTGGGGAATGGGCCCAGGAAGATTCTGATCCATCTCCCATCCCAACACCATCTTCACCTGCTGCTCTCCTGCAGGGCCAGGTGTGCACCCACCCCTTGCCTTGCCTACACCTGCAATGACAAATCTCCATTTTTATCCCACATCTTCAGCTGGGCTGAACATCTCCATGTTCTCCTGCCTCTCTTGGCCAGCACAGGTTGCTCTTGCTCTCACTCCACCACTCAGGCTTGCCCTTCCTTGTGCTCTGCCCAGCTGCAAGGGGCAATCCTTCTCTGCAGTGTGAGCTCTGCTCTGCTATCCCAGCTTCTGGAATTCCAAAAGCTCCAAGGAGGAGCAGGACAGACCCTTCAGGTGCTGTCAGCCTTGCATGGGATCTCCAGCAGGGACTGGGTGATGAACTGTAGCCATGTAGCATCTTCTCACCCTTAACACTTAGAGCTGCTCTCCAAGACCCTCTGCGGGTCCTGAAACCCCTGAGGTGAAGCTCCACAGGAATTTGCTTAGGGACATGTTGCCCAAGCCTTCTCCTGGGTCTGATATTCACTGTGATATTCACTGGCAGGGCTTCTTTCTGGGCTGACTGTGCATTGTTGTGACATGGAGTGCTGGGGGGTTTATCCAGACCAGGCTCACTGCTGTGGGTCATAACTGGTATTTAATCCAAACTGGGTAAGTTTTTCTGATTCTCCTGCTGATGCTGTGGGCCACAGTAGCAGGAGGATAGATGTAGGCAGACAGACAAACATGCCAGAGGAGAGTGGGGATGGAAAACAGCCCACACTTGGGAGCAGAAAGGGAAGTTGAATGTTTTCAGAAAGTTTTATCTCTGATAGCAAAAGGCTGCTCTGCATGACAATGTGATCTCTCCTCATGGAGCTCCTCCTGGCATCTCCAGATCTATGAATACAAACCTGTTTTCTAAATGGGTGAAGGGAGTACTCCACCCTCACAAAAAGAAAAAAAGAAGTCCCATTGTGCTCTTTGCAGCCACGTACACTTTAGATAAAATCATATTTGTCCTTATCTGTGCTGCCACTTTTTGAAGATGCTTGTGCACTTCTGCCTGGCCACATCTGGCATGCAAAGAGTGCCAAAGTACTCAAATGCCAAAGTGGAGGAGATGACCAGCTCTCAGTAAGCAGGTGAGCCTGAGGAGGACTATCCTTGCTGTCCATCCACATCCCAGAAGACAAGCCTGTGGATGCCATATCCAGCTAGCTCGTGTTCCTTATCCCATTCTGCTTCCTCCTCATCTTCTCACCTAATCTTTGCTGGTCTGTTCCTGCCTTCACAAGCTTGCATGGGGAATGCCAGATGAGGTCCATCCCAAGTAAGACAGAGTTCAGGATTCCGTGTGAGCTTGTCTCCCTGCCTCTTGCACCTCATCACACCTGCTCCCAGCCCTGGGGGCAGCTCTTCAGGCTGTGCCTGGTGGCCACATGTGCCAGAACCCGTAGGAACTCAGCCAGGGAACTGAGCATCACCCATCATTTCTTCCCAGCCCTCAAATCCACGTGGAGCTCTGCAAAGATCTGCATGGCATGGCACCACAGCAGAGACTTGGGGGTCAGCTGGCTCAGGTAAGTGGTCTGGCAAGGGAGAAGCAGAGCACATCTTCTCTCTGCCAAGGTCTATATGGGAAGGAAGCCAAAGGCAGCAGGGATTTGCAGTGAGTAAAGTGGCTCTAGCATGTGTCAGGAGTGTTGCAATGTGTTCATGTGTCAGGGTCTGGCAAGTCTGGCTGTAAAAATGAGATGAAAGCAAAGAAACACTCTACATGCTCTGTAGATGCCATCTGCCAGTGGCTTTCTTTAAAAAACTCTTTGTGGGTTTGATGCAGAGGAAGAACTCAGCCTTCCTTTGGTAATCCCCTGATTCCAGGAGCTGGGTCTTGAAGGAAACAGCAAGGCTTCCAAAATGAGCACTGGGAGTTGGCCAGACTGCAGTGTCCTTGGATGCCTGGTTTATTCCTGCACTGCTGGGCATTGTTTGGCTCATCCCAGCTGGGGGCTCTGGGTATGGCTGTGCCTCTTGATCCCTTCATGCACACAGGGCAGGAGTTGATGTAGGTGCTTCCTTTTGTGTGTGAGCTGGTGGGAAGGCACTGGGTAGGATTTCCATGCTAGGAAATGTTGGGCACTGCAGGGTCTGTCTGCCAAGAGCACATTGTGTGACACTTGCATGGGTGCATGGGATGGGATGGCTTCCTCTGTGATGGGACTTGAAGTCCTTTGCCAGGGCTGGACCTCAGAAATGCCCCTCTGCCATCCCAGTCAGATTCCATCTCCAGTGGGGACCATCCAGCAGCCAGACTGGGACATGGGGCTGTCTCACTGTCAAACTCCATCTAGCTGCATGTGTGGATCTCAGCATGGCCAGAGCACCTCCATTCCAGCTGCTCCACAGCCTGGACACTCGGAGCAGCCAGCTGGCCCTGTCCTTGGCCACAGGAACTGAACCTCCAGCAGATTGCTCCCTGCTCCTCTGCTCTGTCCTCAGGCTCTCTTGCTGTGTGCTGGACAGCTTTGGAAGGGAAATTTGTAGCAGTGATCTGTTTATGAGCAAGGTAAACAGCTGATGCAGCAGGGGTATTTGCAGGGAAGGCTTTGCTTCATCATCCAGTCAGGAGAGCCAACAAAAAAACAAGTTGGGATTTGGCCATTTCAATGGAACAGTCCAGCTGGCAAGTTGCGTGCATTTGTCCCTTCCAGAGGTTACAGATGTGTGCTGGACACTGTGGGAATGGGATTTTATAACAGTAATTAGTTTATTCCTGAGGTAAGCAGTATAAATAGGAGAAAAATTTGTTTCCTGTTCCAATGCAAATAACCAACTGGCAGCCAGTTGGATAAGGGCCACTGAATATCAAAAGCTGAACAGGGGACTGTGTCAGCTCTATATCCCCTTCTGGCTTATTTGCATGCTGGTTGGTAGTGGAATGTTTCTCTTTAGGTTACTAAATTTACTAGCTTACTGTATTTTTTTAGCTTGGGGCTGGTTATTTGAGTGGCCACTGGCCAACTGGCTGCCTACTGTTTATTTGAATGGCCAGTAGCCAGCATTTGTCACTGGTCCTCTGAGCAGCCCAGCCCCAGTGGGTTATTGACCCAGCAGAAGGGGCTGCTCGCTTTGGCTGACCCCAGGACAGCAGCAGGGCTCTGCATCACGTCCCCACAGGCTTCTCCTCGCCCAGCCATCAACTCCTGCTTCCCTGGCTCTTGGAACCACCCTGGCTTTTCTTTCTGCCTTCCTTGCTGGCTTTTTGTTTTCCCCACAGTGGCATAAAAGAGCTCCTGCTGTCCTCTGCTGGGTGATGCTTTCTAATAACTCTGGTCTGTGTCTGCACCTGGCTCTGAGCTCCACCTCCTGCTCCAGTAAACACTGCATCTGTGTTTTCCCCAAAGTTTCTTCATGCCCAGTCCCAGACTTGTACAGGATTGCCACCCTCTGCCTGCTGTGCCTGTTTGGGTTTGGCTCTCTTATGATGTCCAGATGGGACAAAACTTCACTCCTGCAGAGGAGGACGAACAGTTAAATGTTTTTCCATCAACAACCAACCAGACCAGAGGTCCCTTGTCTGGCTATTGGCTCTGGATTAGTGGAATGATGCTCCACTCCCTCCTAATCAAGACCTGTGACAAAGACTTTATTTTCCTTCCTCTACTAGAACCATGTGGCCTTTTCTCTGTGACTTTCTTACAAGCCACTGCATTTTCCTCCTCCCAGTGGTGTTTTTATATGAGAGGATGCAGCAAGATTTGGGGAGCCTTGACAGTTCCTCAGGCCCTCAGGATCTTCTTTCTTGTCTGTGACCTACTTCTACACAGCTTTCTTCATCAGCTTTGCAGGGACAAGCAACTTTTTGTAGTGGGGTCAAACCAGCCTACCTTCACCTTCCTCCACAGTCACAGGCCTGTGTGTTTGGGGTCTCAGCCTTCTCCATTCCTCCATCTCCCTGCTAAATGTGTCTATCTAGAACTCATTTAATGGCAGCAACATCCCTGGTTTTTCATCTCATTCATGTGGGATCATCATGCAGGATCTTCATGCAGACCCCTGGCCTGTGAGGGCAGTGCCACAGGTCATGTCCTTCTTGTAGCTAGTGACAAAGACATTTCATGGGAGCTTTCCCCTGGCCTGTGGCCAGGTCCATAAATCCCTCCTGTTTGCCTGGAGAAACTCCACCCAGCTCACAAAGGTCACTCAGTGTTTCCCACAATGAAAGACTTGCCATTGAATGCCTTGCAACCCTGCCAACTCTCATAGCTGAGGCTGGAATTGTCCCTAGGATGGTGTTTGGGGTTTGTTTTCCTAAAGTGGGATATTGGGTAAGAATAATCTCTCAAAATAAGGCCAGGAGAAATGTACTGTGTGACCCAGGTTAGGAGCAGGCTTGGTGCCTGTGATTTAGGAAAAGTTGAAGAAGGAACATCCTGGTGTTGGAAAGCTCTTCTACATCCTCCTCTTGAACATTTTCCATGCCTGGTGTCTGTCTTGGAGATGGACAGAGTGTGTGAGATGTGACCTCAGCCCTGTCTGGACAGTGCTCCCTCGGGGCCCTGCAGGGACAGGGCTGTGGTTCTTCCCTGCCCAGGGAGATGGAGGTTGGTTAAGGACACTGCACAGGCACCAACACTCCTTAATTACCAGGCAGAGCTTCCTGGGACCTTGTGAGGATTTAATACCAATCCTTCTGCACAGGGACTTCCTTAAAATGTTCCTCAAACACCTGCAGAACAGGTGTGCATCCCTAAATGCAGCCTTCCCTTTCCTGCTTGCAAATGCACTGCAAGTGGCAGATGCTTCCAGGAGGGCTGATGGCACCAAAGCTCCATGGGGTGATCCTTGTGTCCCCAGGGTCCCCACAGACACAGCAGGAATTGCTGTAGTGACAGCAGATGCCACAACCCAGACCCACAGGGGTATTTTTGGACATGCTGTGACATTTAAGCCCCTAAGGAGGCTGAGCCCACACCTCCAGCTGCTCTGGAGTGACATGTTAGTGCTAAAATACTTCAGGAGAGGCTGTTTCAGTCAGATTTAGAGGAGTCTTGCCTTGAGAAAATGGTAAATGGCAGACCTTTAGGGATTGTAGTGAAGAGGGAGTGACTGTTGGGTCAAACACCATCCATGGCTCTGGCCAGCGTGGCTGCAGATCCCACAGATCCCACAGCCCATGGCCCTGCACTTTGCTCTCCTGTTTCTAGACACACCTCTGGTGCTCTGTGTGGCTCCACGTGGATTCCACCTCCAGCTTCTCCCAACACAGGCTGGTGACCCAGCAGAGCTCTGGCTGCCGAGGCTGGGATTAGGGCAGGGCCCTGTGCTGTCCCTTCCCCACCATCACAACAGATGAGCCCCTGCTCCTGCCCTCCCAGCCCCCTCCCCCAGACACAGGCTGGCATCTCTCCCTCCTTCCGAGCTCAGTCTGGCTGGGTGCTGCTGGAGAGTCCCCAGGGGACTGGTAGGAGGTTTTGTACCAACCCATCTGGGCTGGGAGGTGGAAAGCCAGCCAGGAGTGTGCAGGGCTGACAGCATGTCAGATGTGGAGGCACCTCTGCTGTGCCCCTGCTTGTGGTTTCAGATGTGTGAGGAGCAGGGGCTGTCCCAAAGTGCCCAAGGGGGACAGGGACTGTGCTGGCTTCAGTAGGATGCTGTGTGTGGAACATTCTGTGCCAGGGGAGGACACCTGGGGTGGTGCTGGTCACTCATGGCAGGTAGGCTGAGCAGCAGGTGTCTGAAGAGCCCAAAGCCTACCCTGCCTTCCCTGGGACACTCGGCCCATGCCAGGTCAGAACAAGGGGGGCTGGGACATGCTCACACCTCATGGAGACCTGCTGGGAGGAGACAGGAGATGCTCATGGTCCCTGGGCCAACCCACAGCTGTCTGTGATGGGGATGGGTTTTGGGGTCCCTTGCTCCCAGTGCCTGAGGCGGTCTGGGCTCAGCATGGGCTTGTGGCTTCTCTTTTGTCACTGCCCAGGTGTCTCCTTAGACCTGAGATCACCTCAGCAGGACATGCTGTGGTGTAAATCCTGGTTTTTCCCAAAGCCACCAATGAGAGATTGCAGGAGGCAGTTTTCAGAGGCTCCAAGGATTGTTTATTGTTTCTTGTCTCAGGAACTCTCTGCCCGGCTCACAGCTCTGCCCAGCCGGGCACCCAGGATGGAATCTGCCTGCTGAGGGCAGGGCTGATCTTATATAGTCTGAATTACCTGCTAAATGTTTATAACAATTTTCCAATACAATACAGTCTTGTTAAACAGTCCAGCTCTGACCCCATCCAATCTGACAGTGCCAGCATGTCACCCAGCATGGATGGCACGGGGAAGAAGGAGGAAGAGGTATCCACACCCCAAATTCTCCATCTTGGCCACGTGTCCCTTATCACAAACATTCCCAAAAGTCTATTTATCTACGTTCTAACAACCTAATTTACACTTTGCTAATTTTGGTGGCTTGTTTCCATTCCCTCTGTGTTGGTAATTTCCCCCAGGGGTGTGAATTCAGTGCCTGAGACACCAGGGTCTCACTCAGGGCTCTTTGAGACCCTCACCAGGGGGGTTTTGAGACCCCCAGGGAGGCCAGAGGAACACCCTGGGCTCCCACATCCTTTGTGTGTGGTGGCTGCCACTAGCAGGAGCTCAGTGAGACAACTCCTTGCCATCCTCCCATTGAGGAGAGCCCCCTCTGAATGGGTACCTGCCACCACCAGCCTGGTGCCTGCAGCACATGGGATTTCCTCTCCTTGATTCTCCATCTGCTCTGCCCAATCCAGCCCCCACCCTGCCTGCAGCCTCTCCAGCCCATTCACAGCCTGCCACACAAACCCGCCTGGGATTATTTTGAATTTAAAATCCTATTAGTCTCAAATTAATTGCCTTTTCTTGTGGAGCAGTGGGTTGGAACTAGCGGGCCTGGCTTGTAATTATTAACTGGGGAAATGCTTGCCTGGAGAAAAGCTGCTTCTCTCCTGCTGGGTTTTGCTCTATAGGCACAGCCCTTCAGTCTTGCTTTCTTCTCTGGCTTTTATTAACCAGCTCATCCCCTTTTGCTGATCACCCTTTTATCTGGGAAGGGATGGAGAAGCTTTGAACCCTGGAATTAAATTCTCCTCAGAGCCATGAAGAGGGGGCAAGTTTTGGTTCATTTCACTCTTGGGGAAAGTGGGAAAAGCCCTGATGGGAAGTGAAATGGGTTGGCAGGAATGTCAAGGGGTTAATGCAGGGGAACCACTGCAGCACCTGGGGAGATGATCCCACCTGTAATGCAGGTATGCACCAGACCCAGGATCCTGCTTGCATCATGGCAGAGAACTCCCCCAGCAGCAGGATCCTCTGCCTTTCCTGGCATAAGCACCCTCGGGGCAGGCACAAGCTATGGGGAGCCTCAAGCTGTTACTGCAAACAGCTCAGGCACAAATGGCAAGCAAAAATTATATATATATATTTTTGGGGGGGTTTTTTTAAGATGAAATTAGATTCAGGAGATTTTTGACACTAAGGCCTGGTATCCCTGCACCCATGAATCCAGATAAAGAGGGTTTGCAGATCTGGGTCAGGGCTATGTGAAGCTGTGGTCTCCAGACTTGCTGTGCTGTGCTGGTGGATGGGGGCCAGCCCCAGGACACAGGGCAGGATGATGGAGGCACCCCTGCTCTGTCCCTGCTTGTGCTTTCAGAGGGGCAGGGGCTGTCCTAGAGTGCCCAAGGGGCACAGGGACTGTGCTGGCTTCAGCAGGATGCTGGGTGCAACATTCTGTGCCAGGGAGGACACCTGGGGTGCTGCTGGCCACATGAACCAGCTGCTCTGGCTTTTTTCCCTCTTGGGCTGAGCTGAGGTCTGGCTGCTTCAGGTGCCATCCTGGTGGTGCTGCCTGCTTGGAACTGGCTCCTGCCAGTCCCTCTCTGCCCAGGAATGCTGCTGGTGGCCAGTGCTGCTCTGCTGGTCATGGGGCTCCTTGCTGGTGCCATCCCAGGTCATTTCCACCTCTGGTCCAGGGGCTCCAGAGGGATTTTGCATTTCTCCAAGGATGCTGGGGATATCTCAAGAAGCTTCCTCAGGCTAGCTGGGTCAGCAGGGACCCTCAGCTCCCTCCCCAGGCAGACAGCACAGTGAGGGGAGAGCAGCCCAGTGATGGCAGTGATGGTCCAGGCTTTTCCACAATTTTTTTTGATTCCCAGTGACAAATCAAGTCTGTGCATGACTGAAATCCATCTTGGCTTGTGGGATCTCAGGGAGGCCAGGCAGGGAGGAGGGGCTGGGCAGGAGCAGCCCTGCCTGCTTGCCAGATTAGGCAGCAACAGCTCATGGGCAGGGTGAAACAGAACTCTGGCTTCACAGACAAAGTTATTTTGGTAGCTGTGTGCAAAGCCCCCACTGGAAAATGTGACATGCTTCTTATCCCCTTGAATTTGCTCACAAACCACTAATTAAGGCATGTAATGAAGACAGCAGCATCCATTAATAAAGAATCATTATGGGGATGGATTAGTGAGCTTATCAGAAACAGGTGAAAGTGAGCTGGGAGTCTGCTCTGGGCAGCATGTGTGAGTCCAGCTTTCCCAGCCTCCACCACAGCCTCTGTGGGATGCACTGGATGGATGGGGCAGACTGGGGGGTGTGCATTTAGGAAGCTCTCCTGCCTCCCAGTTTGCTTTAGGAGCTAAATCCTCAGCCTTCCTCAAGCTGTTCCACTTCTGGGATGCTGCCAGTGGCCTTGGGTGCCTTCCTTTGAGAAGTCACATCCATCTGGTGCAGCAGATAGGAGTTGCTGGGGACAGCAGGATCCCCCAGGAAGGAGGGAGGTAGGGAATGCTGGAGCATGGGAAATATTAACTCCTTGGAGCAATAATTGCTTCTCAGGCCGGGGCAGCATGGTGTCTATTTGCCCCTGTTAGCCCCTGACACCTGCCTGGCTTCTGTCTTGCTATTAGTACAGAGCTGAGCCATGGTCTCTGCAGCCCCTCTGCTCAGGATTTAGGCTGTGAAGACACTCAGCCTGGTTGTTTTTTTATATTTGAAGGTGTGTTTCATCTATTTCTGGTCAGCTTGGCTGAGGCAGGTGGCGAACACGGGAAGCTCTCCCTGGCCTCACAACCTTGTTCAGGAGACATTTCCATGCAATCCTGTGCTGCTGTCTGTGTGCTGGGAGCTGCCTGCCCTCCTGTGAGCTGGGCGGACATGGCAGCTCTTTTTCCAGCCACAGGCCCTGGAAACCCTGGGACCCCCTCCCACCTCCCTGTGCCATGGTACAGAGAGCTCATCTTGTGTTTGCACAGCCACCAGGAACCCCCATCCCTTTGATGCCTCAAGATCCCAGTTTTCTGTTCTGTTGGGTGTGCTGTCCATTGTGCTTTGGGGTGATAAAGGTGAAATAGTCTGATACCAGCTATGGGCTCAAGGACAGTTTCTTCAGATTCCAGGCCCAAAGTATGAACAACGTGAGAAGAGGAGGGCAGGCCAGCCAGGAGAAGAGGAGGAGGACACCTTACAATTTGAGACTATTAATTGGATGGTTGAGCCCTGTATGCAAATGGACTGAAGTCTATAAAAATGTGAAATCATGTGTCCAAGCCCTCTTTTACTCCCACCTTGGAGCCCCTCGGGCAGGGCAGGGCCCACGCTGTGGCACTGCTGCTGCCAGGGTGTGGCCTTTGGAGGCCTCTCAATAAATACCCATTTATTTCCCCTGGCTCTGTGTGATCTCTGTTCCAGCTCCTAAAGGCAGCACCCTCACCAGCACGGGCCTCCCATCTCCTCTGACTGTCTCCTCCTGCCAGCTCTCAGGTCCCAGGCCACCCACACAACTCTCCCCACATCCCCAGTTTTCTGATCAGGTGCACCCACCCACCCCAGTGTCTGACATCCTTCCACATTCTCTTGCCTTATAAATTTCCCATTTCCCACAGGGTTCAGACCTACCTGGGGTGATTCTGGCTGTGTGCTCTGATCTTCTATCCCATGGGCTGGAGGTCAAGGAAGCCCTCAGGAAAAGGACAAGAAGCCTGCACTTATGGGCATGTTGGGGAAAGCTTTCCCAAAGCCCTGCTTTTCCAGGGACAGGCAAAAAGGAGCTGCTTCTGCTCTCACAATGCCCATCCTGTGCTGCCAGGTGGGTGCTGGAGCTCCCCCAGCTCTGCCCAGGCTGCAGGGGCTGAGAGAGAGCAGGGGCTGTGCTCCCTGTCCCTGTCCTGGCAGGGAAGCAGAGCAGCAGGTGGTTTGTTTTCCCCACTCAGGGCACCATGCCCTGTGCAGAGCAGGGGAAGGTGTGAGCCAGCAGCTTGGCCTCACGGAGAGGGAAACCGGAGAGGGGAGATTTATCCACGGGCATTATGTGTGGTCTCTACAGAAAGCTGGAAATGCAGAGAGGTCATGCCTTTAGCAGGAGGATGTTTGCCTAGTGCCTCAGGAATATTTTGTGTATTCTGGTGGTTTTTTGTATACCTGTTAGCACAGCAAGGGAAGTGGGTCTGAGCAGCCTTGCTGGGTCCCAGGAGAGCATGACTTGCTCCCATGGTCACCCCTTTTCCTGAGAGGGAGAATGTTCTGGCTTCCTTCTGGAGCACCTGGGACTGGGACATCCCTTTGGGTGGAAGGGCAGTCCAGAGTCCAGCCTGCCAGAGCTCAAGGAGCATTTGGACTTTGCTGTCAGGCCCATGGTGGGATTCTTGGGGGTGTCCTGTGCAGGGCCAGAAGTTGGACTCAGTTCTTATGTGCCCCTCCCAAGTCAGGATATTCTATTACTCTGTGATTCAAGGATCCCAATGTGGCATGTAGGGGGACAGGACTATGCACCCAATGGTAGGGCCAGGCCCTGCCTGGCTTTCCAGGGTGAGAGGATGTTTTATTGTGAGTATTGAGCCCCCTGCTCTGCTGTCTGGGCTGCAGCTGACTGCATTACACCTGACCCTCAAGTGCCAAAAGAGTCAGCAACTTCACATGTTTTTACTTACCACCTTTTTGTCTCAGGTGGGTCCCTAAAATGCTAAGCCTAACTCTCCAAAGTGTCTGTGTTTTGGTATTGCCAGGTACTGGAAAAAGCAGAACTGTGACAGGTCTCACTGAGGTGCTGCTGTTGGGATAATGCAGCCTGAAGACCTGTGCACATGGAAAGAGCTAAGGGAACCCCCAGAAAATGGGGTGTTAATGCCAGAGGCTCTTTTTTTTGGGAAGGACTTCTCCAGGAGGCAACCCCCAACATCCACCCTACAAAGACCTGCTGAAGCTCACCCAGCCATGGAGAGCTGGGGCAGAAGCACAATGTGGGAAGATATTCCTTGTGTTGCATTTCCTTCCATGGCTCTGAAAGAAAAGCAAAATCTTTTGTTTTTGTGGATGTTTACCCTGCCGGGAAAGCCGTGGCTGGTTGGCAGAATGTTCCCAGGAGCTGATTTCATGGCAGATCTCATGGCAGTGGCTATGTCCCAGCTCAGCCTCTCCAGCTATGCATTCCCACTGGCCATGCCGTGGCTGGAATCTTCAAAGGAGTCTCTACTCCCACTGCATTCCTGTGCCTGCACTCATCTGTGAATCGGCTCCTGCAGACCAGCACGGGCTGGGCAGGAGGTGCTGGCAGGAAAGGAGGAAATGCCTGCAGATTTTTTTTACTCCAGACCATCTGCACATCTTCAGTCCAACGTGCTCTGAAAAGTTTTCCCTGGATGAGAGCGGTGGTCTCCACTCAGTCTGGCTCATGGCATCCTTTTGGCTCCTTTCTGTGTAAACTCTGATTTGCAGGGGGAGCTGATCCTCTATGGCCATTCCCACAGTATTTCCAAGACCCTGGTTTTTTGGAACTGAGCTGCAGGGCCTATTGCTGGAGTGCAGAGCTTGGCCACCATCTCTGTTGCCCTGGGTGTCCCACAGTAAATCTCCATGCACTTCTCCATCCACCTCAGCAGAGATGTCTGTCAGAGGCAGATGCTTGATGGAGCTCCTGGCTGAGCTTCATACTACCAGTTTCTTGCAAAATTTGCAAGGATGAAGTTTCCCAGGCAGGGGACCAAGGAGAGGGTCAGGAGAAGAGCAGCAGCCCTCGTGTTTTACTGACTTGCTTTCGTCTCTCCTGGTGGATTTTCCTTTCTCCCTTTTGCTTGTTGTTCCTCTCTTCTCCTGTCTGCTTGTGGTTTGTGGTTTCCCCCCAGTGTAACCTGAGTAGATTATGTGTTTATCTGTGATTACACTTCACGTTTTAGCTGCCTCCTTGGTTTCTGAGGTTATTTGTGGAGCCTTAGTCCTGGCCAGCCCCAGGCTCCTTGGGCTTACCCCACTCTGCACAACAACAGCCTGGTATGGCATGAAAAAGTTTCAGTGCCTCATGTTGTCCTGTCCTGAACATGTGTGGGAAGTGTCCTGTGGTTACCAGACTGGTGAAGAAGAGCTTGGATTCCCCCAACATTGAAATACATCCTCTGCTGCACGACACAGGTTCTTCCTCCTTGCAAACCTCCCTCGTCCTCCAGCAGGCTCTGTCCTTCTGCTCAGCCACTCTCCTCCAAAAGATCCTCCCTGCTCAGTCCAAAAAAGACTATTGTCCTCCTCCCACCCTCCACCCTTGATGTCCCTGCCAGAGGGGCTGGCCAGCCCACCCTGGCAGGCAGCTGCTGACAGCTCTCAGCTGTGGCTGCCCAGCTGTGGGTCCCTGCCACCAGCTCCCTGCTGCCTTTATCCAGGTCACCTCACTGCTGCACCCTGCTCACCTCACACCCTGCACCCTGCTCACCTCACTGCTGCACCCTGCTCACCTCACTGCTGTACCCTGCTCATCTCACTGCTGCACCCTGCTCACCTCACTGCTGTACCCTGCTCATCTCACTGCTGCACCCTGCTCATCTCACTGCTGCACCCTGCTCACCTCACACCCTGCACCCTGCTCACCTCACACCCTGCACCCTGCTCACCTCACTGCTGTACCCCTGCTCATCTCACACCCTGCACCCTGCTCACCTCACTGCTGTACTCCTGCTCACCTCACTGCTGCACCCTGCTCACCTCACTGCTGTACCCTGCTCACCTCACTGCCTGCACCCTGCTCACCTCACTGCTGCACCCTGCTCACCTCACTGCTGTACCCCTGCTCACCTCACTGCTGTACCCTGCTCACCTCACTGCCTGTACCCTGCTCACCTCACACTCTGCACCCTGCTCACCTCACTGCTGCACCCTGCTCACCTCACACCCTGCACCCTGCTCACCTCACTGCTGCACCCTGCTCACCTCACTGCCCTGCACCCTGCTCACCTCACACTCTGCACCCTGCTCACCTCACTGCTGCACCCTGCTCACCTCACTGCTGTACCCTGCTCACCTCACTGCCTGTACCCTGCTCACCTCACTGCTGTACCCTGCTCACCTCACTGCTGTACCCTGCTCACCTCACACTCTGCACCCTGCTCACCTCACTGCTGTACCCTGCTCACCTCACTGCTGCACCCTGCTCACCTCACTGCCTGTACCCTGCTCACCTCACACTGCTGCACCCTGCTCACCTCACTGCTGCACCCTGCTCATCTCCTGTCCTCCATCATTACTATTCTTTGCCTTCAGTCTCCAGCCAAACCCACCACCAAACCTGCCCAAGGTGCTAGGAGGAGTAGGGTAAAATTGCCACTCCCCTCTCCTAGGTGGCAGGATGGATACTGGACTGTGTATCTCAACCTTGGAGGAAATGGGGAGACAATGTTTTGGCAGATTGAGAGTGAA
The DNA here is from genome assembly GCA_034336665.1 of Luscinia megarhynchos. NCBI lineage: Eukaryota > Metazoa > Chordata > Aves > Passeriformes > Muscicapidae > Luscinia > Luscinia megarhynchos. The sequence goes on along the minus strand of CM067583.1, from coordinate 2,296,950 downwards.
ATCCATTGAATCTGCCATATCTTCTCCCTTTCCTGCTTCTGCCAGCATTGGCTGTCACATACCTAGCCAAAGGCAATGACTGGGTTGGGGGATCTTCTCAATCCCTAGGTGCAAATGACCCATGTGTCACTCCCTCTCATAACACAGCATCCCTGTATGATCACACTTGCAAATTCTTCCAGGTCCCATTGGACTCACTCACCTTTCAGCACTGTCCCCACTGGGACATGGGGACAAGGGTCCAGGGTGTGGGACCACACAGTGGAGCCTGAGCAGAGATGGAAGAGGCTGGGATAAAGAAAGTGATGTTTTCAGCCTGTCAAAGGGCACAGCTCTGTCTACCTGTTCCTTGCTTTCCTCTTGTTAAAATTTTCCTTGGTGCTTCCATGCAACCAGCTCATGGGATGAGTGCAAACAGCACTGGGGGTGAAATCTCTAGGTGAAGATGAGACTGCTCTTGTGAGCTATTTGGAGCATTTTCCTTTGCCCCTGCAGGGCTCCTGGCCTCTCAGAACTGACCTGAAAATGGAGATGGACATGGAGTAGCTCTGTGGCCATTCCCAGGCAGGGGAAGAACTCCCATCCTTGATCAAATTCGGGCAGAGATTGGGATCTGAGCAGAGCAGGGCTGCTCCCTTCCATGGAGTGTCCATGTCCATCACAGGTAGTGGTGCATTCTTTATTAAACACTGCCAGGCAAGGAACACGGGAAACAAGCAGGAGGAGGAGGAGGAGGAGGAGGAGGAGGCAGGGTAAGGCTGGTTTGATACCACCTTCCCAAAGAGCTGGCAGCAGTTTGTGCCTGCATCTCTGCAGGGGTGGAGAAGGATGGAGGAGGATATGGGCAATGCAGCACCTTCCCAGCCCCCAAGGGGCTGCATTGCCCACTGTGCTTGCCTGGCTGACCTGTGTCTCTTGAGCTTGAGGGGTGCCAGGGTGCCCAAAATTGTGTCCAAGCAGCCTGTAAATGATGTTCAGTGTTGCAAACATAAGCCATCAGGTCCTCAGAGCTGCAGAGACGAGAGGCTCTGAGTTGTCCATTTGGCATTCCTCTCTTCAAGCTCTGTCTTTTCACAAAACATGGGTGTGTTTTTTTATGAAACCTGTGATTCCAGCTTGCTACAGGGCTCCAGAGGCTGGGTTTTAAAGACCACCTGCAGTACTTTAGGTGTAACAGGCACCCAGGGTAAGTTTCTCTGTGTTAAACCACTCCCTGTGGTTGCTGTCAAACCTGTCCTGGGGCTGTAAAAAGCAATCACTGTATTGAAACCGTCTTAAGTTGTTCCCAGTGAAAGGTGCTGGGCTAATTCAATTAAAGGCCTAGTGCAGATGGATTTAGGAGCTGGGCTGGGGAATGAAAGAAAGCAAAGAAACAGAGAGAGATGCCTGTGGAGGCAGGGAGTGGTGCTCCCTGGGCTCTAAGTCCATCACCTAATTGCTCTCTGCTTTGAATCAAAGGGACAAAGGCTGCCCCTTGCCTTCTGCTCCCAGCACGGCCTTTTCCAGGGTGGAGGTTTGGCCAACCTCTCTGTGTGTGCAAGGAGAGAGCAGCTTAACTCCCCTTTAGTCTCAGAGGATTTCCCCTAATCCTGACCTCTCCCTGTGCTGCTCAGACGCCGCTGGGGAGAGCAGGGCCTTAGTCCCAGCTCTAATCCCAGCCCACTGCTCTCCCCTCCTCGGGGGGCACTCACCCCCTTCACACTCCCTGTGTTTGGGATTGAAAGGCTTGCAAAAGCCTTTGGAGCTCAGTTCAAGAGCCACATTCCTCAGGACACAGACCACTCCCCAGGAGCCAGATTGCAGTGGTGAGGATGGTGCTCTCCTAGAAACCCACTCAGACACAGGTGACCAGGGTCTACAGCAAGCACCAGGGCTGCTAGGGGAGCCTGACCCCCTGTTTTCTTCTTGGACAGCTCTGATGAAGTGTTTCCAGCTCCTTCTGTGGGATTTTGTCCCAGGAGCAGCAGACAGCCCTTGCAGGATGGTTTCATCTGGCTAAGGATGCTCTGCCACCAGATTTCTGTCTCTTGCTGCTGAGGCTGCTATTGCCAGACACAGCTCCTTGCACACACAAGTGTTTTCTCCCCTGCAAAGCCTGGCAAAGAACATACTTTGCTGAGGAGCAGGAAGCACAGATCAAAATGACTGTCTGCCCCCAGACTTTTCTGTGTTTTTCATGTGGTTAATTGCTGTCTATTGATGTGTGAAGCCCTGAGCAGCATTTTCCATGAGAGGACAGGCTGGCTGTGCTGTCAGGCAACTACTTAGGCTGATCCAAGGATACCCAGAGGAAAAACTAGGGATGTACATCACCATGTATGTATGGCTGAAAAGGCTGGAGGAATGTAGTGTCAGGCTGCAGGATGGTGGAAAATGTGATAAAGAGGATGTTTCCTCCATGGTTCCCTAGTAGTTCTTTCTTCCTGCAGTGTCTCAGGCTGGAAAGCAGAGAGGTGAGTTCATGGGCAAGCAGAGGCTTTTGTAGGGAAGCAACTACAAGACTGTGAATGAGCTGGGCAGGGACTGGAGTAGCACTGTGCCCTTCATGGGGGTGGCTGATGGCAGGAGGGACACACAGCACGTGCCAGGCTGGGGTCAGAAGGGCAGTGCTGCTGGTGTGAGTGACTGCAGTGGGGAGCAGGGCTGAAGCACCCTGTGAACCCAGCTCAGCTCCATCCTCCTGCCTCTGAGCTGCTGTTCCAGTCAGGCCCAGGGCTGGACACAGGTGCTGCCTGGAGCATTTTTCATGCACATGCAGTGGTGTCCTTCAGCTGGGAGAACTGCAGCTGCTGGTGCCTAACAGGCACAGCTGGGGGACACACAGCACCTCTGCTCATCCCTGCTGCCCTAATGGGTGGCTGTCAAAGAGGGAGGTACTCAGAGGCTTGAAAGCTGCCTTTTGGGGATATGCATGCAGGGTGCACATGGCAGCCTGAATGCTCCCCAAGTGATGCCTGCAAGCCCTAAGACTTTTCTGAGTAGTGATGGGGAGAAAACACTAGTCTGCACTGCACTGGAGAGTGCAGTATCTTCTGCAAGGGGTGTGGAGAAATATTAATGTCTGGATTCACATGGCTTGAGCTGTTTGCTCACTGCAGTTCCCTCTGCCTTCACCACAGGACAAGTTTCTACCATCAGCCCAGCCTGGAGCACCTCGTGAAATCCCAGCCCTGCTAGGAAAGCACAGGCTGCATCGTGAGGATTCCTCTGAGCTAAGACACTCCTCCAGGGACATTTCAGCAGTGCTGCCAGCTCTGAGTGATGCTGCAGAGCTGAGGCAGCCCCAAATGAATCCAGGCAGTCAGTGTCGGGCTGTGGCTGGGTATGAGTTAGGGAGTCACACTCAGCACGGGTGGTGGCCAAGAGCTCTTTGTCTCCTCTCTGGGCCAGGGGAGGCTGCAGAGCTCGGGTTTCTGAGATGCTCTGTGCTGCTCACTCGGGACACCAATGTGTGAAGCTGCAGGGCAGTTTTTCTGCTGCCAGCCCTCAGATCGGGTGCTGAGGAGATGGAGGCATTTTGGACTTGGGCCATCCCAGCACATTCAGCTGCAGATGGTTACAGGAACAGATAACGGGTCCTGCAGAAATTCCAGGAAGTCTGATCACCCTGGAACATAGATCCTATTCACATGGCCTGTAACCTGAGAGCAGCTCTTCGGAGCTGGGATTAGTAAAAGTATTTGGCTTCACCTGCCCTACTCCTAGGGGGCTGGTGGGCCAGTGCTGAGCCCCTGTCCGTGGGGAAGGAGAGGAAGGGTTTTCTGCAGGCTAATGCTGCTCCTGGCATGGGAAAAACTCACTTTGCTGTGGTAATGGCCATGAAAAGGTGTGAGCAGGGGCTGCACCTGGATAATTCCCTGCCCAGATCACTGTGAAATCCAGAGGTGATGGGTCAGATGCACACCTTGCACATCCAGACTCGTGATCTCTTGCCTTAGCCCCCTGAAATACTGCAGGCTGCCTGGTGGGATGGGGTGAGCAGGTATATGAACAGACTGGCCTCTGGAGCAGGGGAAATGCTGGAATCTGCACCTGCAAATTGTCTTTTTCTTTGTTGAGGTGTATCCTGCTCCCCCAGACTGGGTAGAGATCTGCTCCTGCTCCCACAGCCAGTCCAAGGGAGGGGTTCAGGCATCCCAGCAGTGATGCTGCCTGGGCAGGGAGGTGCCCACCACTGGAAGAAGTGCTCACAGGTGTGTGGGAAACCCCTGTCTGCCTCTGGAGTTTGCAGCACTGCCTCCCAGGAAAACAGAGACAAGAAATTGCCTGGTGCCAAGGGAAAGTTTCAAAACAATCTGTAAATAAACTGTACAGAACATCACCAGAGCATATGTAACTCACCATGGCTGGAGCCAGGTTAGGTGTTCAGTGGGCCCTGCTGTCTAAATTTCTGTTCCAGAAGGCATGAAAATGTGATACCAGGTTTTTGAAATAAAGACCTAGGAAACTAAAAGTCACTGAGCAAATTATCAATATTATAATAGAAACTTGCATTAATAGACATGTGCATATTCACTTGGAAGGAGGTTGTGATGACTACTTGTTGCAGAGGTGGTGCATCTCCAGGGCATCAGGCTGAAGGAAAAAACACATGTAAAACAGGGAGAGTCACTTAGAAAAGTGTCCTTGGTTTTCTAAAAGGGTCTCATTTTTGTCACAGCCTGAGCAAGAACGAAATTTTGTAAGTTAGAAAGGTGAAGAAGCTGATTTGCCAGGGAGATGTGTCAGCAGGTGTAAATCCAGCTAAAGGAAGGGTTATTCTACTGTGTATAGCTAAACAGTAGCACTCACTGCTGTGCAGGGCTGGTGAAAGCCAGGTGCATTAAAGGCTCTGAAAAGCAAGCAGATAAAGCCATGGGGGACAAATTAATCCAATATCCAGAGTCTGTCAGCTGGGAGGTATCCAAAACACAGCTGAGATATGCATTTCAGTTTCTGTGATTTGTGCTGACCCCTGTTATGTCCCACTGGTTGTGAGGAGGATGTAGGATGAGTGACCTCAATTTTTCTTTGTGCCCCATAACTCCACCAGTTGTATTCTGATGTTACTTGGGCTTTTCTTGGCATTTGTTTCTCAAAGAGCCATTTTGCTTATGGCTGGATGCAGAGGCATCATCCCTGTGCTGCTGGAGTGCTGCTGGGGCTGGGGCAGGGCAGGGTGTGCACATGAGGAACAGAAGGGAGCTGCCTTGTGGGATACTCAGGGCACCCCTGGAACAGCTCAGGAATGACAGCACAGGGTCTCAGGCCCTGGAGACCTGGGGATGCTGTGGGGGTGAGGGAGCGATTCCCAGGAAGATGGATGCCCCTTGAGCACTGGTAGTGCTGCTGCCCCAGCAGTTTCTTCCCCAGCAAACCCTGATGGACAGCAGTGGCCTTGGCAAAACCTGAGGCCACACCAGGTTGGTAACAGGGTTGGGGAGATGGCTGTAGGGTCAGAACAGCAGCCCCAGACCCTGCCAGAGCAGGAGGGGTTCCAGACCCTCAAAACCAGCCACCAGAGACATGCTCAGATGAATGGCAGGGGCTGCAGAAGACACAAATTCAGGGGCCAAGTATCTGGGGAGGGATAAGCCTTTAGATCAGTTGCCAGACAAAGGTGGGCAGGCTTGAATGCTTTGCTCCAGCAGACAAGCCTGTAGTGCAGTTGGCCTGGGGGCAGCAGCTGCATTAATCCTGACCCTGTTCTTTATCTAAGGCTCTGTCTGGAAAAAAAAAACCACCAGTGTGTGCCTTGCACACCCTCCTGAGCTATTTGTTCCCTGCTCTGTGAAAGGTAGAGACTGTGGCACAGAGGGACAGCTCTGGTCTGTCCCTGTTCCAGGAACTGGCTGTAGGATTGTGGTGGTGCATCCCCTGCTGCAAGCTCAGCTCTATGGCCAGACTCAGGACAGGGCTTTGAAAGCAGGATAGTCAGCCTTGAGCCCAGAGAAGCAGTGTTCACCAGGTCCCCAAGTCACTCGTTGCTGTATTTTATTGCTTTCCCTGCTGCATCTGCTCTCTGCAGAACCAAATCCCATCCCTCTCAAACACCTCCTTGCCTGTGAGCAGCTGGGCCACACCTTGAGCATCTCTGATAACCCAAAGCTGCTGCTGCCTCTTGCTTGGAGGCAGCTTTTTTAGACCTTGATTTGTGCTTGTGGCCTGTGCTTAATTTCCTCCATGTTGCCAACAAATTCACTGAAGTGCCAGCAACGGAGCTGTGCCCATTTGGTAGCTCTGGACTTGCTCCATCATACTCAGGGCTAGGCTGCTTCCCCTCTGGTCACTGCCCTCTGCTAAAGCCCCTAAGGATGTTTGCCACCTAAGCTCTCCTTTGTCCTGGAAGCTTAGGCCCAGCTCAAGTTGTTTCCACAATTGCTAAGGCCCTTTTTCCAAGAGAAAAGACCCAGCCTTGTGCCTGTGACCCCCAGTCATCCTTCCTTGAGTCGTTTGGCCACATTCACTGCACAGCCCTTGTAAGCCCAGCTTTGCATTGAGTCCAGAGCAGTGGGGAATGCACCTGCTGCTGACCTGGTTTGTAATTCCCTCACCTTTTGATATTGCACAGGACCCTTCATATAACATGTAACCCTCACCATGTGGCCTGGCAAGCTCAGGAGGGATGAATTTGGGTTTGAATGATCAGGTTGATAACAATATGCAGCAGACAGTACAACTCAGCCCTGCAGAAAATCCACTGTTGCTGTGTGGGGTGTGGATTGTTCAGTGTCAGCAAGGTTGGAGGAGAACTGGGTTGGGAGAAAGGCACTGAGTATGACCAGAGATGTGGACTAGCAGCAGGGGCTATGCTGGTCCAAGGGCTGGCCAGCATCAGGAGCCTGGTACCTTGGAGAACTGAATATTTTGTTACTCCAGACCTCTGTGTTTCTCCATCACCCCAAAGCAGTCACCAGGATGGAGTTGCTCACAAGCACTCTGGGTCTGAGCCCCCTTCCCTTTCACAGGAACAATTTGCACCAATGACTGATTGTGTTACCTGGTCACAGACATGCAGAGTGTCATGTACACTGCTGGGACCGAGCTAAGGACTGAATTAGTGGTTCAATGAGCTCTGGCTTTTGGCAGTTTGGGAGCTGCTGCTTGTCCATTGCATTTGGGGAAGCCTCTGCCTCCAGGCAGGCTGCTCCCATGAGAGCTGCCATGCCAAGAACACAAAGGCTTTCTTACCACCCACTCCCCCTGTGTGTGGGGAACACTTGTTTGGTGGCTGCAGTGTTCTCAGTCTGGACACCACCTCACTACAGGAATCACAAACCTCTGTGACCACTGGGAAGCAGGGTCTTTGGTTTTAAGAGGACAGATTGCATCAAAGCAGGCAGAGTTCAGCTAGGGGGAAGCTGATGTGTCTCTGTCCCCCCAGGTTATCACTCTGGATGGACTCTGCAGACAGGCAGTCTGCACCAAGCCTTGGTAACTTCTGCAGCACCATTTCACTTTGGGATAACCTGGGATGCTGCCAAGGGATCAGGGTCTCATCAACTGGGCACTCTGTCAGTGTTTGATGAGGGCTTTCCCCTGCTACCAGAGTCTTCTCTGACTATAAACTCCTTAGAACTAGGCAGGGAGCTGCCATCCCCTCCACACAGTCTCAGGCTGTCCATACCTGAGTTTTCAGCTGCTCCATGGAGGCTTGGAGCAGAGATGGAACAGAAGGAAGCACAGACATAGGAGCAGGGTGATTGCAAGGCTGGATTGCAGGAATTGCAGGTTTTGAGAATAAGGTCCAGCTTTGTGGTGCCAGTGACTGGGGCAGCCCATTTCCTTTAAGATCTTGAAAGCTTCAGGAGGAATCTCCTGGAGCAGGCTGGCAGGCAGACAGCTATGATCTTGCACTTGGATTTGGACAGTTTCAAAGTGTCTGTACTTAAGGGATTAAGTTTTACTGTGGCAAGGAGGAATTCACCAGGTCTGGTTCCTGGACCCTCTTCATGATACTTTTTCTTGCACCTCATTTGGGTGTTGGGTGCTAATGTGATGAATTAATGACTCCTCCAGCCATGGCACCAAAGGAAAGCTCCAGGTTTCCCAATCCTCTTTGCCAGCTGCTAGAAATCACCATCTTTTCCTTTCCTTTAGGGTCCCCTCATGGCCCTGGGCTCAGTGCCACCAAAGCTCTGCACCTTCCTGCTACCAAGGGCTGCAAAGCATCCACATCTAAGCCAAATCCTCAGCACAGCTGGACAGATGCTGCTCCTGGACCCAAAGTGTCTTTGGCTGAGAAGGAATGAACTCTCCTTGGGAGTGCTGGGCAGGTACTGCCCAGATAATTGACCACAAATATTCAATTACACTTTGAAATGCAGTTTGTGCCAACCTGCTCTCTTAAGAATGCACTTTCCTAGGCAAACACTCAGGAAAACCACATTGTAAGCTCAATTGCTCCCTGGAAAGGAATTTCTGAATCATTTAAGTAACCACTACTGGAGGGAACTGGGGATCTGGCACCCAAGACAGAATCTTCAAGAGGCAGAGCTCCTTTCTTGGAGTGGATAAATGGGTCAAACAGCTCATCATGCCTGGTCTTCAACCTCTGCTCCTCATCCTCTTGTCCCATAGGATGGAAAGGGTCACACCTGAGATGAAACCATTTCTTGGGAGTCTCTGTCCTTTTTGGATGTGTTTCTGCTTCTGTGCTGGCCTGAACAGGAGGCCATGTGCACTGATGATGAGACAAGGAGCACAGGGCCAGAGGCAGGCAGGATCCATCCAAGTGCTGCCTCCCAGGCATGGACACACTCCTTGCTTGTCAGTCCCCCAGCCTGGTGCCTTTCCATGCCCTGGCACCCTGGGCCACCCAGTGCTCAAAGCCTTGCCAGGGTGGCTGCCTGAGGGACCTGCTCCAGGCCATGGCTGCTGGGGCATTTCCCTGGATGGAAAAGATCAGAGCCAAGCCCTGCCTTTGCCTCGTGGAGCCAGCTCTGCCCGTGGGGGGAGCGTGACCTTGTGACTCCCACAAATCCCAAATTAATTAATCCCGGGGACACTGGGGCAGCATGAACAGCCTGTTTGATTTCTCTGCAGTTTTTTCCTGGGGCTCAAAGGGATTAGTGCAGGCGGGAACAGGGAAATATAACAAGGGGCTCAGCTTTCAGCTCCTGCTCCCAGCCAGCAGACTTCTGTTCTTACCAGAGGTATTAACAGCAGTAATCCACACTGTCTCTGAGCATTATCTGTGTGCAGCATCCTCTTCCTCTCCCCCCTGCCTTCCCATGTGTGCTTCCATGCTCAGCCCCAGTGTGTGCTCATGTCCTGCCTGATGAACTTGCACCATCCTTGCTTCTCCCTGACACAAGCCCCTCCATGCACATCCCATCCCCTGTTTTATGGCACAGGCAGTGCCCCACAGAGAGCCCACCCAGATCACTGTGGGGCCATGCACTTCCTGCATATCTGTCTTTATAGCCCAACACACTTTATGTGCAACCCACTGATGCACTCACACACATGAATCCCCTCCAGGCTTCAGCATGTCTGCATGCATTTCCCATGCATGCACATCTCACTCAGATAAACTCACAGGGGCTCACAGTTTGCCCATTACAGTCTCATCACCCTCCCTCACATGCTCTGCACCAAATTCTGTCTCAGCTCTGCATGACCAGCCTGCTCATGCTGTAGTCTGGGGGCTCACACCATTTCTCTTAAGCCATTCTTCCATGACTCCTTGTGGGGAGTATTGGGCATGTTGGTCCCCAGGGACAATTACACCCTGAGAGTCGTGCTCCAGTTCAAACCCTTTGTTAAAAGGAGTTTTGTCACAGCTTGAGCTACTAAATGCAAGGACCCATTTGGGCTTGGTATCATCTCAGTGTGAAGAAGCCTTTGATGGAAATGGATGAGCTGAAATCTGTTTCCACCAAGAGATCTGTGAGTGCTGTTGTGGTTTGTCACATATTTTAGAACCCATGGGGCAGCTGTGAGCAGAGGGCAGCCCTGTGAACCAGCAGGCTTGGCCTTCTCTGGGAACACTTTGGGTCACTTAACTGAGTCACCAGCTCCAGTGCCTGGCCATGGCTGCTGAGGTAACAGAAACAGAGAGTTGAGGATGGGTGGATTGAGGGTGCCCTGAGCACCATTCATGCTTTGTATCCAGTTCTTGGCCATCCAGACAGGAAGATGTGCAGACCCAGAGGGTCCTGAACACAGTCACAGTTAGGATAAGTGAAGCAGAAAAGTGTGGAACAGACCAAAGTAACAGGATTTTGTCAAAACATGAATCACAGGAGTGTGAGAGGTGTCCCCTGAATGGGCAGGGAGGAATGACCTGCTGCTAACTCAGAACAGTTCCACAGAAGATCTCACTTCTGTGCCTGTTGCTATTAACCAACAGCATCTGACGTGCAAACACAATTTCCCCTTCTCCAGGAGAGAAGGGGAGAAACCAGTGAGAGATAATTGGAGCCCTCCTAAGAATGATCAAATTCCTTACAAGGTGATTTCTGTGAGTGTTTGCCTGGGAAAGTGCATTCTTAAGAGAGCAGGTTGGCACAACTGCATTTCAAAGTGTAATTGAATATTTGTGGTCAATTATCTGGGCAGTACCTGCCCAGCACTCCCAAGGAGAGTTCATTCCTTCTCAGCCAAAGGCACTTTGGGTCCAGGAGCAGCATCTGTCCAGCTGTGCTGAGGATTTGGCTTAGATGTGGATGCTTTGCAGCCCTTGGTAGCAGGAAGGTGCAGAGTTTGGTGGCACTGAGCCCAGGGCCATGAGGGGACCCTAAAGGAAAGGAAAAGATGGTGATTTCTAGCAGCTGGCAAAGAGGATTGGGAAACCTGGAGTTTCCATTGGTGCCATGGCTGGAGGAGTCATTAATTCAGCCCATTAGCACCCAACACCCAAATGAGGTGCAAGAAAAAGTATCATGAAGAGGGTGCAGGATCCAGATTTGGTCCTTATCTCCTAGTGAACACACACACTGTCTTATCTAGAGATCTTGGGTGCTGGGCTGGAGTCAATGCCTGGACTGAAAGCATTGCAGTGCCCACCTTTAGTGCTGGTCATGAGCATCATGTTGTGGCCCTTCTGCAGCAAATACATGAAATAACTAAAATTGCCCCCAGGAAGCTCCTGAGATGACCTTAAAGATTTTTTTTTTTCCAGTGGATGAGTAGAGGGTTGCCCAGCTGCTTGCCCTTGGGCATTTCCAGAGGAGGGAGTGGGAGGGAAGGATTGTTGTGACCAAGCAGGTTTGTCATTGTTGAGTGGGGAGTAACTGGAGGTGATGGACACAGCACAGAATGGAGAGAATAAAAACTGCATCCTGAGAAGCAAATGGATGCATGTGGGGGCCTCAAAACTCAAAACTGATGAGAAGCTGCTTCCTAAAGGAGAAAATCCCCCACCTAGGCAGCTTTATTTTAATGCTTTTCAGGAAAAAGAAAAAAAAAGATAAATTTTTCTTGTCTCCAATAGTCAGTGGAATTTACAGGATAAGATAGAAAGTCCAATTTCAAACTCATCTTTTCAGGTTACATTTCAAAGCCTTTCTTTTGAAACTGGAAGTATGAATTTTTCTCTCTTTCATCTCAGTTTGCTGCTGAGGGCAGTGAGATGACTCATGTCCTGGAGTCTGGCTTTACTGCCTGTTCTGCATTTTATTTCTCCTTTATTTTCTCCAACTGTAGGAAAGTTATCAAGTAGGAATAGGAGCATTAAAATCATGACACCATGTCACCTGATGACTTGTCCAGCACTGATGAAATTTCAACTGGAAAAGAACCAAGAAACAGGGAGGGAGAAATGAAACCAGTGATTTATTAGAAATAAACATCTCAGAGGCCAGCATTTGCATTTTCATTCATCTTGAATAAAAATAACTCTTCTGATTTGTTTCACATCAAAATTTGCTTCTTCACAGGGAACATTTTCTAATAGAAATGATCTCACTTTAATATTTTGGCAGGATTTTCCTGTGCATTTTTTTCTCCTTGGAACTGCACTAATGCAGGGCAGTAAAAGATGATGGATTGGTGAGTTGAGTGGGTGCTGAAAAGGCTGAAACTGCTGCTCTGTAGCTGCAAAACTCACTTGGACATGGAGCCAGTGGAGCTTCCTCCAAGGTTTTGCCAGGCCAGGGCTATGAGGAGTTGGGAGCACCTGGTGCTGCCTGCACTGCCTGATGCAAAACCTTCCCAAGGAGTTCTGTGGAGAGGCATTTTATAGCAGGACCCATTTCCCCAGGCAAGAGGGAGGCTAGGAGCAGTGGTTTATGGAAAATGAGTGTACCCATCACCCCCCAGGCAGCGGAGGTTGGAACAGCTGCAGTTTTCCTAGGAATTTTCATGGGTACTTAGTGCCAAAGGGCTGCAAGAAAGGGTTAAAGTGTTTTCAGTTACGAAGTGCACAACAAACAAAGGGGATGTGGTAATCCCTTCTGCCACAGAGTGAAAAGTTCACTTGATATGCTACTTTACACTGATTCTCACAGACTCTGGGATTAAACCGGACACACTCTGACGTCCAGGTTTTCTAGCAAAGGGCTCCAGCCCAGCCTGCCACATTCACTTCATATTTGGGAACATATTCTCTGAAAATCCTGCTGACAGATGAAGAGCAGGAAGACAGCCAGTTTCCCATGGAACAATAACTCCATGCAAACCACATCTCCTGGCACCCAACCTGGCCTTGCTGGGGCGGCGGCTGGGGGTGTTGGCTGGAGCAGCATCTCTGGGTCCCTGCCAGGTGCAGCCTGCCAGGATTGTCCTTCTGCTCCATGTCAAGAGCTTTGCTTTTATGCCCTGTCTGCCTGCCAGGCTTTGGGGCTGTGCCACACTAATGAGTTACCTGCCAGTTAATGAGCTCTGGCTGAGCTCAGGGGCAGAGAGAGGATGTAGGAGGCCAGCACTGGGATGGAAGGGGCAAGGCAAGATGCCTGGTCAGGCTGGGATGCTGGGTGAGCTGATCTCCCTGGATGCCCCTGGCCTTGCTTATTTTCATGCTTCTATGTCTTAAAAGGTTCTTGCAGAGTGCTCTCATGTATAAGGGACAACTAACAGAACAGAAATCCCTGTCACTGCTGCCTGGTCCACAACAATTCAATGGCCAGGGGCACATGAGTACAGTCAGGACATTGGTTTCTCTGGGATGTTTGAGCTGTTTGGCAAAAATTGGCAATCTGACTATTGCTCTTCTTTCAGCTCTCTTGGCCCTTCAGGTGTTCTGGGTTTCACTCTTCATCTGCATTGCAGGGTCAACCCAGCTTTCCCTTTGTTGGGAGATGTGCAGTGCTGTTTTTGAATTGCTCTTTCTTTCAGATAAAATGCTGAAAATTTTCTCTGAAAGCAGATGTTTTAATGAAAACAACTCATTCAGGTAAAAATTCTGATTGTGTCTTGAAAATCTCCATCTGTTGCATGATTTCTGACCAGACTTTTCTATATAAGCTATTCAAGAAACAAGGTACAAAACTTCCCTCTTGTTCAGTCCTTCAGCTATTTCTCTGCTTTGGGGCACCAGCATTAGCTCCTCTGGCAGATTCTGTCCCAGTGGGTGTGGGAGTAGGAGAGAAGCATGGTACACATGCCAAGGGGATGCCACACAAGGTCCCAACATAACCCTGCCCACTCTGCTGTTCCCAGCTGTTCCTTGGAGCAAGTACTTTGGGTTTGAAAGCAAGAAGAACAAAGAGAAAGGTTTCATGGAGACCTGTTTCCCAAGGGCTCCAGCCTACAGGGTTGTTGTGACCAGCACTGGTGGTCATACAGAGAATGAGCCAGGGCAGCTGTGTTTGTAAAAACAAAGAAAAAAAAAGTCACCTTTCCCCTTCAAGGATGTCCAGAAGGATTTTGCTTCAACATCTCTGGGGCTGAGATGAAGCTGAAAATTCAGTTCCAGTCACAGCAGTGGTCCCAGTGTTGCCCAGTGCCCTTTCACATTCACCTCTGGGTGTCAGGGGGAACAGTATGTCCTGTTCTGACCCTGCAGCTCTGAGATCTTTGAACTGATTTCTGCTCCCTTTCTAGACCATTGCAGTGTGCAGCAGCTGGGGGTGACTCCTGGGGGTATCCAGAAAGTCACTCCATGAACCAGGAAAGGGCCTGGCCTGGATGAGAACACTGTGGGTACATTAAGCCCAGAAGGGTGGGACTGGATGGGGAGAAGCTCAACCTGCAAGAGGCACAGACCTGGGATCTCCTGGGCCATGCACAGGGCAGTCCCCATGGTCTGCTCCAGGTAAATGCACCCCCACTTCCCAGCCCCTCACCCCATGGCCTGGGTCATTCTGCAGCTCAGCCCATCCAAAACAACAGGACGTGGATGCAGCAGAGCTGAGGGAAAGCAGGGTTTGGGCCTGACCCTGCTCCCTGCCCTGTGCTCTGACCCACACCAGTGAAAACTGAGTCCAGGAGGCTTGCAGACTTTGCCCAGAACCAACGTGACAGGGGCACAGCTGCATGTGGGATGCTCCCAGGATTGATGGGGTGGAGCAGTGTGGGGACAGCCAGGGCCCCCATCTGCCGCCCTACTGCTGGGAGGAGAAAGTGCTTGCAAACCTCCAGTGTCTGTCCTGTCCAGGCCAGGGTGACTTTAATTAGGAGGTTAGTGGAGCAGTGAATTATAAAGTGCATATTTCCCCTGTCCCTTACTGCTCTCCTGCTCTCTGTCCTTCCCCTGTGCCCTCCACCCCTTTCTTCTTCCCAGTGTGGCCCACCACACTCTACTCTCTCTCATGAAACCTTGTCCCTCACCCTCACAGTCTCCTTTCTCCTCACCCCCCATGATCATCATAGGGATGTAATGTGAGGGAAGAAAGGGAGAAACAGGTTGAACTGGTGGGGAAGGAAAAACAAGAGTGACCTGCAGCTCCTGTCTCTTCAGAAGCTGCAGGGGAACATCTGGCTTACAGGAATAATAAGAGATTTGGAAGGATTGCCAACTAAGGGCATTTCCTCCCAGCTGAAAAACCTCCTGGAAGGACGAGACCCCATCCTAAAGATGGCCTGTGGAGACTCCCTCCACCGAGGCATTCCCAGCCCGGTGTCAGATGAGCTGCAGAGGGAACACACACGGCTCTGTGAGAGCTGGCTGAGGGCTCTGACCCTGGGCTCAGCCTCCTCAGCAGCACTGCAGCAGCCAGGGCTCCTCCAGTGCCCTTCAGTGCTGGGACAGGCAGCTGCAGACGGGTGTCAGGGGATGGGCTCTGCAGCTCCCAGCTGGGGAACGAGGCTTGAGGTTTTGGCTGGACCCCAACAGTAGTTGTGCTGGCAGCACTGGTCTGGGAAATGCACTGTGCCTCCTTCTCTGGCCAGACCCAGCCTGATCCAGGCCCCCCATGCAGCTCCTTTTGCTACTGTGCTGCAGCACTGGGCTGCTGCCACACACACAGATGGCTCCCAGAGAGCCACCTCCTTGTCCCTGCAACTGGGAGGGGATGCTGGGCATGGACTCTGTCATTGTCTCCTCACCCCGGGGGTCTGGAATGCTTCTGGGGTCATGGTGGGCAGCCAGCTGGGCTGTGGGGATCGTGGCTGTCCCTTCCAGGACCTGAGCAGGGCAGCAGGGTGGGGAACAGCACGTGGGATGGGTTTCTGCCTTATGGCACTGCTGGGAGGCACTCAGGTGCTGCAGGTGAAAGAGTGGCAACAGACCTGGCGAGCAAGCAGAGCCCCAGCTCTGGGTTTAGCTGGCAGAGCCCCACAGCCCCCAGGCTGAGTGACCTTACAGTGCTCCGGCGTGGCGGCCTGGCCAGCGCTGGGGCTGAGGGAACAGCTGCTGGCCAAGGCAGGCCAGCTGTGTGCTTTCACGCTGGGTAATACACCAGAACCTCACTGCAGAGCTGCTGGCCTGGCTGTTCCTGTGGAAACTCCTTCCAAGGGAGGGAGGGAGGCAGACAAACGCCCCCCTGATGCTGGGTGCCGGCCGGAGCCGGATGCTCCGGCAGGGCTGGGGCTGCTTGCAGCAGCTGCTGTGACCCCAGCGTGAGGCTGTGGGGAGCACAGCCAGCCAGGGGGTGATTCCCGTGGTGCTCGAGCTCCCTGGAAGCACTTTTGCTCTATCCCCACAATCCTGGGCAGTAATGAAGGTAGTTAAATAAAGGAATGAGTGTGGAAGGAGAGGGGTCAGGTCACAGCCCTCTGCCAGGACTAGGGATTGCAGCACTGTGGCAGTAGGAGGGATGATGTCTGGCCATCTACAGGATACCAGAGAGAGCAAGCAAAGATTTGGAAGCAGGATCTGTCTCTTTTCCTGGTGCATGGCACTTTCCATCCCTGGAGGTGAAAGGATTCTGTCCCAGGATGGTTATTTCTGTGTTGTATCATGTGGATGTACTCTTACCTGTGGCCATGTTACTCTGGGCAGGCTTAAATCTTGTTTTTGCTTCATCCAATCACATCCAGCTTTGGAAGAAAACTCTCCTGAGACTCCAAGACTAACTAAGAAATATTTCTGATGGGCAAAATTCTTCGAGTTCCTTTCGCAAGCTCAAGAGAGTTCCATTCCAACAAATGTCAGGCAAAAATGCCAAGAAGTCTGTGTGGATGAAAGAAGAGATCTTAGCCAAACTAAAACATGAAAAAGAAGCATATAGAGGGTAGATGTAGGGTTGGATAACTGGGACAAATACAGAAGGAGTGTCAAAGCATCCAGGATTGAAGTCAGAAAAGCCAAAGCCCAAGTGAAATTGAATCTGGTTGAGAATTCATAAACAACAGGATGGACTTCTGTAAGTATGTAGGCAATAGAAGGAAGAGCATGTAATGTGGTCAACATTATTCAACATTGGGAAACCTGCTTGCAAAAGGCATGTGTCTTGGGGATGGCTTTTTTATCCCATACCCATTTTTTTTTATGTCCAGGGTGGTTGTTGCTCCCTGCAATCCTCCCTGACCCTGGCTCTGGGAGTGTTGCAATGGGGGAGAGCCAGCCTAGAGCTGAAGGGGGGACAAGGTGCTGTTGCTTTTTTCCAGTGAGGTGAATCCTCTCCACGGCCACACGATGCCATCTCTCTGATAGAGACACTTGTTGCTGTGTGGTTTTGCCCCTTTTTTGTTCTTTTCCTTTGGCACTGTGGCTAGAACTCACCAGCTGTCCAACACTAGCAGCTTCTGAGCTTGGGAGCCCAGATCCAGGGTGTGCTGGTGCTGGCTCTGGGAGCACCCCCTTTCCTGCCAGGCCTGGTGTCAGCCTCAATGAGCCACCCAGGGGAGCAATTCCCTGCTCAGACCTGCTGTTCTCTGCCACTGCCTCAGGGCTTCTTGCCAGCCCAACAAACGGCCACCCCACGGCTTCTGGCAGGGCCAGGAGTTTTCTGCTGCACTTTGTCATCCCTGTGTGCCCACCTCTGCCATTTCTGCTTGCTGTTTCTGAGGTTTCTGCTGCAGTCCATTCCCCAAGGATACTGTCCTGGTTTGAAGGACAGGTGTCTGCCAATAAAGGCAGAAGCTCATCTTTGAAATAGAAAATGTAAGCCGCTCCCTCCCAAGTATTATAATTTTTGAATCAGGAACTCTCAGGCAGAGATAAGGGGGTAGGAATAACAGCTCTTTACTAATATATCTAACTGGGCAAACAGAACAACAGCAGCTATGAAAATTAACAACCCAACAGAACAAATAACTCAGTTCCAGTCCTTCTCCCAGCTGCAGACACACTCTCTGTGCTCGGTGCCGGTGGTGGAAGGCGTGGCAGGGCCCGACAGCTGCGGAGGTGGCAGATGGGAGGGGGCAGAGGTGGCAGCAGCAGCTGTGTGCCATGCAGGAGAGAAGGTGGAGGAAGGGCTCTCTGCTCACCGTTTGGGTTTGAAAGGTGGAGGAAGGGCTCTCCACTCACCGGTTGGGTTTGAAAGGTGGAGGAAGGGCTCTCCACTCACCGGTTGGGTTTTTTGGTGGTCAGCTGTGGTCTCAGAGGTAGGAGGCTGGGGCGGAGCAGATGCAGATCAGTGTTGCACAGCAGAGAGCCTGGCTCCCCCGTGCTCAGGCTGGAGACAGGGCAGTCCTCTTCTCTCAGAGCTCAGTGAGAGAGCAGCCCCCAAAAGCCAGCCCTCACCTACCCCTCTGTGTAGAGTCCTGAAAAGAGCCTGGGTGTAACCCAGCAGCTTCCTTAGCATAATAACGGGAAAAATTCTTTAAACCGCAACAGTAAGAGAACAAACCCCAACCCTCAGCAGATACTGAGAGCGACTGCTCGAGTTAGTGAAGGGAATGCCCGTCTCTCTCTCTCTCTCTCTCTCTCTCTCTCACCATCCGCCATGGCCGTGAGGGGTGGCGGCCGCGCCACAGCGCCCCCTGCAGGCACGGGGGAATCCCCCTGCCCTGCCCGGCCCGGAGCCCCCAGCGCCCCTGCTGGCTGTGCCCGGAACTGCGCCGGGGAAGGGCTGCATGGGGCTGGGCTGGGCTCTGCTCTGGGCGCTGTCTGTCTGTCTGTCTGTCTGCCTTCTTACACATGGAAACACTAGTGAAGAACTGCTATTCCTTTACACAGATCTTTGCCTGAAAGCCCCGCATTTTCAAAGTTACAGCAATTCAGAGGGAAGGGGATAATATTTTCCATTCCAAGGGAGACACCTGTCTTTCAAATATGTTGTGTGGCGACCTGGTTCCAGCCCGGCACGGCAGCCCTAACCCCAAGCCACTCGATCCATGTGCTCCTTACACCAATATGGCAGACAGCAAATGGTGTTTATTCAGGGGTCACAGGGGTTTTTATGGTGGGCTGTCAGTGTCATTTCCTTTAGCTCACATCTGGCCGAGTGTGACCAGGTACAGAGCAGGGGTCTGACCACAAGGGGTGGAGGGAAGAGGTGTCCCTGGCTGTCCGTCACAACCCGATATCTTCCGTACGCAAATCCCTAACTCTCCACACAAACCAAGACAACATGGAAAAGCCTGAGGTTACAAAAGACACATATCAGGCACATATAGACAAGAAAATCATCAGGACGGGATGTTATGCTTGATCAACATGATTAACTTCAGTTATGAAAGACTGGCCAAGTAGATGTGTGGAAAGAAGTGGACCTGCCTGGACTTCAGCAAGACCTGTGGCTCTGTTTTCCCACCAGGCCCATATAGTCAAGCTGTGGATGTACATGCTGAATGAGCAGGCAGTGAAGTGGATTGAAAACTGGCTGAATGGCCAGTCCCATGAGCCGTGACCAGTGGAACCCAGTCTAGTTGGAGATCAGTAACTAGTGGTACACCCTGGGGCTCAGTGTGTTGGATTAAACCTGGATGCATGTCTTATCTCCCTGGAACATGTCCGTGCCCAGCTCCTAGCAAGCAGCTGCTAAATGCTGAAATCTTGTTGGGAAGAACTTGAGGAAAATTTCTATCATGCAAAGAGTGCTTGCTTTCCATGAGACAATTTGGTGTCAATTCGGGTGCTCACCACACACTTGTGTAAGTCAGCAGTAAGGAATAGAGCCCTCCACAGGGTGATCCAGCTCATCCCAAGCCAGATACTTAAAAGAGGTCAGCACTGTCTATAAAGGGAGCTGAGGGATGTACTTAGATACGGGCTTTTAACTTATGGGTATATGTGGCTGAGTGAAATGGAAATGCTCTATTTACAGGCAAATACTCATAATTTCCAAGCCTGTGATAAATCCAGTTAATGCATGGTTACAAGTAGCTGATGGTTGCCAGCTGCTTCTCTCCAACTAATTGCTGTCAGACTATTGGTGTGAGTCCAAATGGTCAGTGGCTTAGGGTGGGTGGTGGGTGCACAGAGTGAAGCAGACCCTCTAGATTGGAGGAAAGAGTTAATTTTAGTTCTTTTTCCTAACATACACTTCACTACTTTTCAGCTGCCTGCTAAGACTTGATTTTAAACTGCTTTTCCAGAGTGGGTATCATTTTCTGACAAGCTGTGAAGAAGCAGGCAAGTGTGAGCGAGGGGAAGTGAGAAGTGGAAAATCGCCAAATATTGACTTCAAACACTACACAGAGGAATTGAGAACACCCCTCACAAAACCAGCCTGGAATGGGCTGGGTAGGAAGTGTCTGCCCTGACTGACCTACCCAACCTGTTCAAAGAGCCAGCCCTAAATGTATCCTGACCCCACAGGAGCACTGGGCTCTTAGAGTGGGCTCAGCTGAGTCAGGAACCTTGCTTGATGCTATCCTGTTTGTTATCCAGTCTTGTAAGAATCATCACCTTCCCTATCCCACCCGTGGGATTCACCCAGTTCGTGATAAACCCTGATTTGGCTCTTCCCAGAGGAGCTTCTGGAAAGCCAGGGCTTGGTGAAAACTCTGCTGCTGGTGTGTCCCCATTAGTGTCTGTTTTTCTATCTCAGGGTACATGGAGCAAGGAGGAAAGAGCTAAGAGAAGTGTGGGAAAAGGCCAGGCAGTTTGGATCATCCATGTAGGGTCCAGCAGGGACTGGTGAGCACCTGCTGCCTCCTGGCCTTTCAGTGTTTGCTGGGCAAAGCTCATTTCCTCAAGCTGATCCCTTGGACCCTCCCCTCACAGTCTCTACTTTCAAATTAGCCCTACTGTGACCTGAGATCCAAGTGGCTTTCCCCTTTCATTGGTGTCCAAATCAGAGCCACACCAGGGCTGCTTAACATGGTGTCTCCTTAGGTGGGATGTTGAAGAAATCCATATTCAGAACATGGTACTGTGTCTTCTGTCCAGGTGAGCCACCTGCTTCAGGTGACCTGGAGAAGACACGTGGATCCCATGGGGATGGAAAGCATCCTCAGAGCCCTGTGCTGTGCCAGCAGAAGGGCATGGGTGCCTTCCCCTGGGTGGCTGTGGGCTCCTCCCTCCACCCTGACCCCATTCCTGTCCCAGACACAGGAATGAGAGCAGGCAGCAAGGGAGCAGTGGGAAGGGAGGGGGCAGGAGCCTTTGGAGGGAGGTTCAGCAGGTTTTGGAAAGCACTGCCTTTACACAATTCAAGTGGCCTGAAAGGAGCAGTAAAAGAAGGGGGCAGGGCTGGGCAGCAGCTGCCAGGGAGTGAATGTCCCCTGCTCCTTTTCCCTTAGTCTGCTCTGTCACCTGCCCACAATTAGCCTCGATTTATCACCCCAGGAGTCTGCAATAAGTCAATCAGCTGCCTGTGACTGCCCAGCCCCTCTGTTCCCAGAGAGCAAGTCTCCTTTTCCCATGGGTAGGTGGTTAGGTGGCCATCTACCCTTTGTGTGGGCTGGGGTGGAGAGGCTGCTCCTTCCCCACGGTTCTGAGCTCTCAGGCCAGGCCAGGCCAGCTGTCCTCACTGCCCTGACTGTCCTGCTGGGCACTTGCACTTTGTCACTGCCCTGCTGGGCAGTGAGACCTTGGCACTTTGGGGTGTGTGTGGTTCATTGTACCTTACAGGAGAAGGTCCATTTTACCCAACTTGTTTCATGCTCTTTACTGAAGACAAAGGTCTTAGACAAGTATCTGTCTTCTCCTCATACAGAGAAAGATGGTCTGGCTGAGCCTCATGGTGAAGCCATGACTCGTGAGAGCAGCTAGGCTCAGTGAGGGTGCTGGTGCAAAGTGAAGCTGTGATGAGATGCCGTCTAAATCCAGCCTTGTGTGCCACTGAGACTCAGTTTCCACATTTTGTTCATGTTCCCTGCTACAGAAAAGCACCAGTTGAGCATAAAGGCTGCTGAAGCAGGTCCTGACAGGACCAGTTCAGGGTAACTGCACTGGCAAAGGCTCCCTGTCCATCCAGCAGGGCTGCAGGAGCCAGGCTTTTGCATAGGTGTTTGTGCATCTCTACTGCAGACCTTCTCCTGTACTATGTATTTCCTTTGGACACCTTGTCCAGGTATGGATGATGAAGGTGGGATGCTTTGCTCAGGTAATAGACAGCAGGACTTAGACTCGCTGCTCTGCTCTCCCCCTGCCCAGACATTTGCACAGTACTGCTGAGAACAGCAGAACTTTACACCTTGCACAGCTGCCAGACTCCTGCCTGTGGCCACTTGGATGAGAGGGTAAAGGGTGCCCAGGCTGCTACCAGACCCTCCAGCCCTTGTGCTGTGCTCTGCCAGCCTCTGAAGGGGACCAGGCTGGGGGAAAGCCCTGCCTGTCTGTATCTTCCATCTCCACACAGCAGTCCTGTCCATGGGGATGCTTCTTATGGGCCTTCAGGTACTGGGCTGGGTTTTGCAGGGCTCTGGATACCACATGAGTCTGTTCAGGCTCCCGAGGTAGGACTGAGCCATCTCAGCAGGAATGGGATGAGCAGCAGATGTCTCACTGTGCTTTATGCCAGTCATCTGGCATGGCCCATCTCTGTGCCTCACCCCCAAGAGGTGATGGCACATCTAAGAGCACACAGGGTGTTGTCTGGTCCAACTCAGGGCATGAATAAGCAGAGCTTTCCAAAATTCCATGCTTTCTTTGCCATCCCTCTAGCCCAGCCCTCCTCCTCCCTCCTCCTGCTCCTCTGCAGCCACTAAATTGCTTCTTGCCTGCAGAAATGAGAAGCCTTGAGCTGCCTCTGTTATCACCACAAACACCATGGCAGCAGGGGAGGATGGCTGGTAACCCTGACAATGCCTGTAAGCAACCTGTGCTGTGCAGTGTGACCAGCAGCCAACTCATCCCCCAGGTAGACCCTGGGGCAGTGACTCACAGGGGTGTCACAGCCAGCTGGTCCAAGTTGGTGGGTGGGAATTGCTCATGGTGCTTGGAGAAGCCTTGCTGATTGATGGGATGGGTGCTCTTCTGCTGATTGTATTTATGGCTGCCTCCAGGGAACATATCCAAAGCTCTGGTTTTTCTGGCTTGTTGTTTCTCTGCCTCTTTCCCTCTGTCGTGCTGCAGGCAGTCTGTGGTTAGTGTCCTGACCAAGAACTTGGAGCACCTCCTTCCTGCTTCTTCCTCCATGAACTGGTCATGGGGTGGGTGGCTTTCTGTTTTCATGAACCTGTGTGTGCCCCATCCCATCCCATCCCATCCCATCCCATCCCATCCCATCCCCATCCCATCCCATCCCATCCCATCCCATCCCATCCCATCCCATCCCATCCCATCCCATCCCATCCCATCCCATCCCATCCCATCCCATCCCATCCCATCCTCCATCTGCCATAGCTGTGGTTGCTGCTGGTGGTTATTAGCTGTGACAGTGACACTTGATCCTATAAGGGGGAAGCAGAAAGACCATGAACTCCTCTCTTGAGCCACTAATGCCTCTGAAAAGGCAAATTATCATAGTGGCAGGAAAGGACACGTGGAAGGAGGTGCAAACACCAGCCCAGCATGACTGGCAGAGTTCTGTCTGCCAAGCTTTCCCTCCCCAGTGCAAGCAGGAGCTTCTGCCCTTGGCTGGTGGCTCCTGGAGCACCCTGAGGCTGTGGGTTTGGGGCTGCCTTCCCACTGCATGTTGTTCAGCTGGATGAGCTCCAAATCCTGCACCAACACTTCTCCATTCCAGGAATTCTCTTGTTCAAATGTTCAACCTGGTGCCTGAAGGTGAACACCTGCTAGCCATGGGGTCCCAGCCTGGAGCTGGAGAGGAGCAGCAGGACAAGATGAGTGGCTCACTCCTGAAAATTCCCAAACCATGTCCTGGCCATGTCCTGGTTCAGGGATCTCTTCCTGTGTCAGAGCCAGGTGGTTTCCTATGAATCCTGGGCTGTCCCTCCCAGGGTTCTGTGGCAGCACCTCCCTTGTCCCATAGAGGAGGGAAGTAGTGAAGCATGTCCTGGGAGGTCCTGGGTGGTTTTTCAGCGTGTGCCTCTGGCACATGGGCACACAGGACAGCAGCTGCCACATTGCTCCTAATGCTGTTTGTTCCAAAGAGCCCAGGCAGGGACAAACCCTGCCAGAGCTGCTACACTGGGTCTCTGGCTGTCAGCACTGCTTGCCTTGAAACAATCCCAGTGGGGTGAAATGAACTGGCCAGTGGGGTAGGGAAACCAGGCAAGTGTCAGAGGTTCCCTCTCCCTTCCTCAAAATAACACCCTGTCCTGGTTTGCAGAACAGGTGTCTGCCAATAAAGACAGAAGCTTCTGTTTGAAATGGAGAATGTAAACTCCCTCCCTCCAAATTATTATAATTTTGAAATTAAGGGGCTCTCAGGCAAAGATAAAGGAATTAGGAATAACAGTTCTTTACGAGGAAAATTAAAACAGAAATACAGTATTACAAAGAACAATCCCAAAACCCTGCCAGAGTCAGAATCCAAGCTGACACCCGTCAGTCAGTCAGGGTGTTGGCAGCAGTCCCATTCAATGGTGGCTGCATCCTCCTGCAGTGGCAGATGTGGTTCAGCTGGAGCAGTGCTCCTGTAGAAGGTGCAGTTTCCTCTGAAGCTCCAGGGATGATGTGCAAAGGTCTGGCTTTCCTCTGGGATTCAGTTTAAAGAAGGTGCCTTGGTGTCCAAAATCTCAGTTTTGATCTGGGTAGGAAAGGCTTGGCTCCTGCCCTGGCTGGAGCATCTCCCAGTGGGATGATGTAATTTTATCAGTCATGCCCTGGGACTCAATGGCCATGAACAGGAGATATCTCCTGGAGGGAGGATGGGCTGTGGGAAAGATAAAGATGATTGCCCCAGCTGGTTTTTAACAATGGCCCATTAACAGGAGATATTCCCACAGAGATCAGGATCACTGCCACACCCAGTTTTTAACAATGGCCCATTAACAGGAGATATTCCCACAGAGATAAGGATCACTGCCACACCCAGTTTTTAACAATGGCCCATTAAACAGGAGATATTCTCACAGCAATAAGCGATCACTGCTCCACCTGGTTTTTAACAATGGTCCATTAACAGGAGATATCTCCTGGAGGGAGGATGGGCTGTGGGAAAGATAAAGATGATTGCTCCAGCTGGTTTTTAACAATGGCCCATTAACAGGAGATATTCCCACAGAGATAAGGATCACTGCTACACCTGGTTTTTAACAATGGCCCATTAGCAGATAATATGTGCCAGGAGATCAGGGTCACTGCCCCACCCGGCTGCAGCAGATGGGGACAGAATTCACATTTCTGGTCACATCAACCAAACACACTCTCCCAAAGGGGAAATAACATGATGGCAAAGTCCCTCCATCCCAACCTGCTGTCTGCATGCACATCCTTGCCCTGGACAAGGCACCCAGGACCTCGCTCCCTGTTGGGCAGGCTGAGCCAGTGTGTGCAGGCACTCAGCGTTCCCCATCACCATGGATGTTGGTATTTGATTTACTGCCTCTTCAGGAGGAGCTCTTAGCCTTCCCTCTGGAGCTGCAGGCAGACCTGAGCAGCTGTGTTTGGCATGGCAGGGTCTAGCAGAGTGAGCCGGCAGGGCTCCTGAGCTCATTGCTGGAATGGAGCTCGGGGAGTTGGGCTTCTTGCTTATGGAGCTTTCCATTTAAGGAGGCCAGACTAGATGATGGTCCCTTCTGGCCCTAAAACATATGAAGCTACAAATAACTCAGCCAATAATTAGAAATTTGAGTCTCATTCCTGTGAATGTTACAGGCTTGCTGGACTGGAAGCCACAAAGCTGCACCGAGCTTTCCTCGTGTTTTAAGAGAAGTCATTTCCTGGCAGTGGCTCCCCTGAGCAAACCCCAAGAGTGATGTCATCAGCATTGGCATGGAAGTGTGTGCAGGTAAACGACATCACTGTGAACTCATGTCATGTCCAGCGTCATCTGGATGTGGCAAATAAGGATAATAAAGAGGGAAAGGGCAGATTTCTCATGATCATGTCACCTCTGTAGTTTGGACTGGCTTTGGCATCCTTATCTCATCCCACAGAGCATGGGCAGAGCCTGCAGAAAAGCAAAAGTGAGGCTTGGTGAGAAAACTTGGAGGAGAAAATGCTACACTACATGCACCTTGCACCTGCGGGTCAGGGCATATCTCTGGGGGAGTTTTGTGTCCCTGACATGGCCTGCCATTGCTCGTGGCTGTTTCCCAACCTCTTCAGGTTGTTACTGCATTTTACTTGAACAAGTTTTACTGATTTCAGGCTAAGTTTACATGCCCTGAGGTTGGGCATATTTGGGGGCATGGAAAGGAATTAATGAAGATGGTGGAGGACTTGAGTTTTTCTCAGCAACAGTTTTGTGGCCACCTGAGCTTAAATGTAACTGTGAGGAGAGGTTTCATGGCAAACTTTGGGAATCTATCACCAAATTAGATTAGGAAGTGCTGTTATCCCAGTTTTCTGTACAGCCCCTCTCAGTGCTGCCTCCTGTTTTCTCTTTTCCCTTTACCTTTGTTGTACATTGCTTGGTTTCACCTAACACATTTCAGACTTTCATCTTTGGTTTTTTGTTTGTTTTTTTTATTTTTTTTGGTTGTTTTTTTTTTTTTTTTTTTAAACTCCTATCCTTGCACATATCAGTATTTCTTCTTTCCCTACCTGGCTGCAGCAACAGTTCCAGCTCTGCCAGGAGGGTGCTGCATCCCTAGTGCTACATCCCAGATCTGCCATTGCCTCCTCTGCCTTACAGGATGGGCTGAGTTGGTGGAGACAAGCTCAGAGTCAGGATATAAATCATAATGAATATCTTTTAAAAATATAGGGAAAGGCTGCAGTGAATCAGAAGATTGAGTTGCTCTCTTCTTCCACCAGTATATCTATGCAGCCTCCAAATGGAAAAGTGTATCCCTTGGGACCAGGGTAACGAGTGTGAGGCAGAGAAAAATCACAAAGGGAGGAAAAGGGGGTGGCCACGTTACCACGGGGATTCACTCCACAACAAACAGAAAGGTGTGATGAAATGCTGGGTTGCACACATGCAAACAT
Organism: Luscinia megarhynchos; assembly: GCA_034336665.1. Taxonomy (NCBI): domain Eukaryota; kingdom Metazoa; phylum Chordata; class Aves; order Passeriformes; family Muscicapidae; genus Luscinia; species Luscinia megarhynchos. The sequence goes on along the minus strand of CM067583.1, from coordinate 2,270,312 downwards.
CAACCAGTGGTATTTCCTTGAGCAGGACCTGAGTGCTGGGGCTGAGAGCTCAACAGCTCAGCATTGCACAATGGATGGGTTGGAGTCTAGTCTGTTCTTGTTTCCCCAGTTAAATGCCATTTTTGAAATATTTTATCCTTTGTATTCTTTAATCTCTGCCATAAACTATATGGGACATGTCATGAATTAGTGCTGCAGCAGACGCCTTGGCTTGGGAGGTTTCCACTTCTTGAATAAAACTATTTCCCCTTATAGTTTTGTAGCTTTAGCACACACATCCCTCTCTTGGATCTGGACAGCAGGGGTAAAAACAGGGGTCACAACAACCACCAAGAATCTTTCATTCATATCTAAAAAGACCTAAAAAAGACCTTCCTATTCATGTCAAGAAGTCTTCCTGAGAAATCCTTTCTGCATTGTTTTTTGCTGTCATCTGTACTGCCCCAGGTATGATTAATTCTCCTGCTCACAATAAAAAGCTTCTCCTTTGCGTCTGAAGCAGTCTGCAATTTCACAATTAGTTGGTAAAACACACCATGCATTCACCTTAAGCAGCAATGTGAACCCAGGCAGCTTTGCTCCTGACAGCACGAGGGAGATTTGCCCTCGAGCCAGAACAGCTTGGCACTTGCAGCTTTCTGACGAGGGATGTTCCTGACAGAGTTCAGAGGTGTTGGAGAAAGTAGTTTAAGTTTCTCAAAGGACTGGTTGTTCTTGGGAGGCTCTTCCTAGGGCTTGTGAGGCTCAGGGTGGGCTGGGGAGGAGGGTGAATTTGGGAAATCACTGTGGGCCCTGGATGGGACTGATCCCAGCACAGCCCCCAGCACGACCCCTGCTGCTTCAGAACGTGCCTCTCATTCCTGCAGCCTCAGTTGCTGCAGCACATCCCTTCCCTGCAGAGCCCCAAGGACACAACAGACACCCACTGATCAGTCTGGGGCTCCTCTGGATCCCTGGGGCCCTGTGGGAGCAAAGGGGTCTCTGCCAACCCTCCCACCCACGCTCAGGGTTGCCCCACAGCCCCCCCAGGCATCTGGGGATCCTTCTAAAATGACACCCAGGCATGGAGAGTTTTGTAAGAGGAGAGGTGTTGGGGGGTTTGGGTGTGTGCTAGCATGTGCAGGATTAAATGGTGATAGTGGGGAGCAATGCTGGTGCCAGGGTCAGGACAGGCTGGGCTGAGACCAGGGTCCCTGGAAGCCTCTGTAACTCCCTGAGTTCAGGGCAGGTCTGAGGTTCTCTTGCTGGGGCCACTCTGCCTTGCAGCTGAAAGCCCCCCTATAAATCCTGCTGCAGGGAGCTCTCAGTCCTCACACTTGCTGATAAAAGCTGCTTGTTTGGAGCAGGGCTGCCAATACTGCCCTACTCCTCCAGCAGCTCCTTGGGGTGCTAGGCAGGGTTAGCACCTGGAGACTGCAGCCTGGCTGCTCATTTATCACTTTTGCTAGTGGCACAGAGCAGGACCTGATCATCCAGGGACAGCTATGAGCACTGGCTGACCAGTGCAGAGCTCTCCTGATGGAGCCCAGCACTCTTGTTAAAACTTTAAGGCTCAACTTCTTCTGCAGCAGAGTGTGCAGCCTGCTCCCAGGAGAGGCACAGAGGGACAGAGCAGTGCACCACCACAGAGCCCCTGGGATGGTGTCTGGGCTTCCCAGGGAGAGACTGGCAGAGGGATAAATGAGTACTCCCATCCCATGTGGTGACTGAACCAGGATCCCAAATCTACTTCTAGTGCAGAACTTGGGAAACCACCAGAGAACAGAAAACTGAAGCTTTCTGAAACCGTGGGGAGCTTGGAGTCAGTGATGCTTGTGGATCCCTTCCAACTCTGCTTATTCTGTGATTCTGGTTTCTCACTGATGTTGGAGTTTCTCTCCAAGGTGTAACTCCCTCTGGGCCAATGTAACCTGCCTTTATCACCAGTGGCTTGGCTGTAAGGATGCATGTCTTAGCTGTGAATTCCCTGCCCAGATTTGCCTGGTCAATTCCTCAACGCCAGCTCTCCAAAGGAGTGGTTTTATTCTCTAGATGAGGCACACCAGCTCCTATTTTAGAGGCACAGAGGAGCTCACACAGACTGACAGTGCAGCCAGGTTCTGGTTGGGTGGTGTGGGACCACTGTGGGATGCAGAGAAAGAAATCTGGGAGCAGGAGGAGCTGGAACACAAAGACACAGAACAAATCTGCAGTGTGGTCTGGCAGCAGGGTAGGAGACAATGGTATGCACATGGTTTCAGATGGAAAACTCATGGCCCACTGTGCTGAAAAATCTCAGGAGGGAGCAGTGGTGGCTCCTGGACATCTCATTGCCAGGGTGAGATTGGAAAGGAAGGGCTGAGGAAAACACAGCCTGGAGGGGTAGGTGAAGGACCTGCAAGGGAACACAAACAGCCTTGGCTGCCATCCCACCTTGGTCTTGTTGCAGGAGCAGCTGGTCTGAGAGCTGCTGCTCCACTCTGTTTGCTTGGGCTGTTTTCCCCCAACAACTGGATGTTTGCATTCACATCTCAGTCCTTGTTTGGGCTGGGAGGCTGGATGATGACAAGGGATGTAAAACACTGACACTGCTGAGCAGAAGGGGATGAAATCTAAGGTACTCAGCAGGAACCAGCTTTCCCACACTCCTTTATCTGAGGTTTCCGTGAACTTCAGTGTCTTAATTATTATTTTGACTAAAGTGAGCCTTGAAGGACAGATTGTCCCTCCTTGTCACAGAGCTGTGAAGACACAACATGCAGCATCCCCTTATTCCTCTTTAAATCCCTAAGCTTGCCTTTCCAGGTGGCCCCATTTCTACCAACATTTCTAGTGGGGAAATTAAGCAGAATTTTCTCCTCATGAATTGCAAGTTTCTGCCACTCTTTTCCCAAGTATCAGAAAGGAAAGGGGAAGCATAAGCCTACAGGGTAAATCCCTTGTGAGTCCTGTACCTGTCCCACTTCTAATTAAATGTTGTTAAATTATTCTCTGCTTCAGCATCTTGGTGGCAGAGGAAAGCAGAGAAGATCCTCAGGGCTCAAGTGGAACACATTTTTTGTAGTTTAATATCCTGAGTTTTCCAAGTTCTTGTGCTGTTGGTAAATAAAGGCAAGAGGACAAAATAAAGGTGAAAGGAAAGCTTTTCTGCATAGCTGGTGTATGGTGAGGGGTCAGGAACCCCTCACTCTGCCTGTGGTCTTTGGTGTGGAGCTTTGCAATGCTGCTTGCTCCACTGTCCCACCCCAGGTTTGCAAATCCATTGGAAAATGGGTTGCAGCAGCACCTGGCAGGCAGGGGCAAGAGGGTGGGGTGTCACTTCTGGTCCTCACCCCCCTGGGCAGCTCCAGCAGGGCCGCCATGGCCTGGACCCTCCATCAGCTGGCTCCCTGTCCTCCCTGTGCCCATCCCTGCAGCCGCCCCAGGGCAGCTGTTTCCTCCCAGGACTATTTGGGGTGTTGCCGTGGGAGGCTTAGCAAATTCCCCGGGGCTGTGGCTCTCCAGGAAGCCAGATACCAAATGCTCTTCTCTTCCCAGACCCTCCCAGAGGCAGAGACTTGCCTCAGCATCTGTTTATAACTCCTGAAAGCGGCCAGGCTGTTTGGTTTGGGATAAAGCAGAGTCTGGCAGGGCTCCTCCCTGCCACCACAGTGGCACACAGCCCTTATCTCCCATGACAGACCCTCTCCAAGAGCCCTGGGCTGCCTGCTCTGGCCCCAAGGCGTGTGCCCAGGATGGGTGTGGGAGGAAGAGAGCAGCACCAGCTGGGTTTAATCATGCAGGATGTGTGGGGGAGCTGGGTGGGATGGCTGTGGGATGGCAGGCCTGGTGCTGGAAGCAGGGAGAGAGCTTGGGAATGGATGTGGGGAGAGAGGATGCTGGCCTTGCTGGGCACAGGGAAGTGTGAGTATCAGATTCCAGGCAGAGGGAATCAGCAGAGTTTGGGGAGGGGCAGCATGCCTGTACCCCAGCACTCCAGGGTGGTCCCAAACATTTTGTGGGTGACTGGTCAAGCAAGGCACTGGCCTGGCTGCTCACCCACCAGCTTGAGGGCCTTGTGCTGGAGTGCTGGGGCCCTGAGGGGAGCACAGGCACATGGGGACATGTCTGCTCTGCCCCTTCCCCTGTTCTGTCCCATGGAAAGCCCTTCCATGTGTGACAGCAGCACCTCCTCCAACAGGGAATGCTGATGTCCAGGGCACAGTGTCAGCATTCCACCAGCACAGGGCTTGCACTTCATCAGCAGAGCAGCCTCTGTTCTGCCCAGCTGAGCTTTGCACCAGGCTGGGGCTGCTCTCCTCCCTGGGAAGGCATAGGGTGAGATGGACAAGCTGAAGGGCACAGCTCTGCCCACTGGTGCCACCAACACAAGCAGCCTCCCCTGCTTTCCAGAAGTGGCTGTGGCAGGAGGCTGGTGGCCCTGCTGCCTGCACAGGGGATGCTGTGACAGCCATGCAGCCCTGGGTGGCACCAGCCTGTCTCTCCCATGCTCTGTGCAGGCAGGGCACAACCTCCCACAGGCTGTGAAATTCCCTCTTTTCCCAGGCTGGTAAAGGAACAGAGGCTGCCTCCTGCCACACTATCAGCATGGAGTGATAAAGGCAGCTTCCTGTCACTGCAGCACTTGCTTTCATCTCTCACATGAGTTTATAGACAATATTAGCATGAAATCTATTTTAACCCTGGATTTTCTGCTGTAAAGTTCCAGCCCTCATCTGTATGTGACAGTGGACCAGAACCTGCATGATGTAACATGTCTGTGGGGAAAGCAGAGCCCAAGGTCAGCTTGGACCTCCTGGAGGAGGGTGAGAATCAACAAGCATTCACTTGCAGGCAAGTCACAAAACCTGCCAACACCTTCTCTGACTCATCAGAATTGAAAAGGTTTTGAGCAGACAGTTCAGTTTTCTGCCTTTCTGATGGGAAGCAGCCAGAGGGCCAAAGGAGATGTGCCTGAACTCTTCCAGCCTCCCACCTTCCTGAGGGCTGTGTGCCAGAGCTGGCTCCATCATGGGCAATTTGGAGATTTTTTAGGCCTGGGTCCAAACCATGGTGAAACCAATGCTGGCACACCTGAGTGTGCAAGGGAGGGGATGTGCTGCCTGTGCAGAGCTCTCCTCACTCCACACAGCTGTTGGTAGCAGCTGGGCTGGCTCCCAGAGGGCAGAGGGTGAAGTGCCTGCTTCTCCTGAGCTGGGCAGTGTTCCTGCAGTATCGCTGGGGTGGGTTCAGCCCTGCTCCTGGCAATTCTCTTCTCCACCAGCCTTGCAGCCTGCCCTGCTCTCCAAAGTCTGACCTGACCATGAGACTCTGTGCTTCCACAGAGCCCCCAGATCACACCCTGCTGGAGTCCCTTTTGTTGGAAGCACTCGGGATAAATTCCTCTCCTTAGATAATATTTCTTTGCCAACCTGGGTGCCTTCTTTCTGACAGAGCCTATCTGAGCCCTCCCAAAGCTCCTGGGCTTGCTTTGCAAACCCAAAATCTGAGTTTGCTAAGACTCACCAAGGCTGGAGGCTCTGCTTGTTGGACACTGAAGTTCATGGAAGACTTGGCTGAAGACATCCTTCTAGGACCAGATATTTGTCTTTCCAAATCTGTCACCATCTGCCCTCACACTGTTCCCACTGGCTGAGCTGCTTATGTCTCATTTGTAATTATTTCACCGTGTTTTGCAGACTGGGGGCAAAGCTTTTCTGGTGATGCCAAGCACAGCACACAAGGAGCCAGTGACATGAGCCCTCTCACTGCTGCTCTCAGCTGGAGGGAACAGCTGGGCTGTGAACCTCAATGCAAACCAGGGCAAGGGATGCTTGGACAGCCAAGGCCTGGGGGGAGAATGAGGCATGGAAAGTGAAGGGGAGGTTTGGTGGGACTGGCCTCTGTGGCCCTAAAATCTTGAGCTGAAGATTATTGGAGCTTGTTATGGAATAGGACGTACAGACAAGGGACTGGAGAAAGTGTGATGACTGGGAAACTGGGCAGGAAGGTGAGAGGCAAAAAAACCACAGAGCAAATCCCATTCTGGCAAGGTGGGCAGAGAGGAGCCTGAGGTCTGCTGGTGACAGAGGCAAAGCCTTGCTACAGACACCATAATGAAGAGACTTCATTGCATCCTGCACGTGAAATCTCATGGCAGGGCCAGCTGAGCCCTGCATTTGTCATTCATTTAAAATTCTGTTCTTTGTCTGTTGCATTTTGGCTATAGGAGTGGTGAAAAGGATAATGCAACAAAGTCCTAAGCGTAATGGAGAGCAAAAGAAACACCTTTCTCATTTAAAGAAACACTGCACTTATATAGGGTAGTGTGTGCAAAACAGCATAGAAAAAAGGCTCATTGGTCCTAGGAGGCAACACCTCTTTGAAAACATGCTTTGAGCAAAACATCACATCTCCAGCAGGTGTGAAATCATTGTTATAATTTCTTGTCCTTGAGCAGCCTGAGAAACCCAAGGCTTCAAGGCTGCTTTTTCCCTGATTCCCAGCAGTACCCAACAACATTTTGTCCTTCTTTCCATGCTCTTATTTTTCTTTCTCCAACACTGGAACACAAAGTCAGAGAGACATAGCTGAGATCTTGCTGCTTTTGTAGGGGCTGGGGAGCAGAGTGTGAGAGGTGGTGACCCTCTGAACTATTCCTCCTCCAAAGTTTGGTAGCAAAAAAGGGGCAGAAAATGAAACAACCCCAAACATATGAGCCTCTCTTTGCCTCACAAAGCAGAGCTTTAAAATCTGCCAGTCTGTTGAGGGAGTGTCCACAAGCTGCACCCCTTCTCTAGAGACCTCCAGCTATTTGGTAGCCACAATCTATCTAATCTATTGCTGACTCACCTGCACAAATGTCAATCTCCATGGTGTTGTTCATACAGCTCCTTGCATGACAAAGTGTTGGTCTGGATGGCCTCCAGATGCAGCCATCCATTATGTGTCAAAAAATAATCCTGCTGCTGAATAACCTCCACCACAAACCCCGAGGAAGATTGATGCCTGCTTGCAAATAAAGGCAGTGATGGGCCTTGTTGAAGACCCAGCAAGAACAACCAGGTTGCAGCAAGAAGGTCACAGCAGGAAGAGCACAGGGAGCTGACTGGCATGGGAATTGATAGGGTGCTGGGAGAGGTCTGAGAAGGGTCATAAGGTGTTTCTGCAGGATAACTCTTTCCTTCTCTTCCCTGACAGGCATTTCTCAAATCCTCAAAGCACCCACAGCCCCAAATCTGACAGAGCCCAAGGAGTGTGGACAACACCCTCAGGCTCAGGGTGGGATTGTTGGGGTGTCCTAGGCACAGTGAACCTTGTGAGCTCCAACTCAACGTATTTTATGATTCTTTGATCCTCCAAGCAGATCAAGTGGTGGAAAAAGGAGTCAGAGCCTCAGACACGTGGGACATCCCCAGGTCATGCCAAGCAGGGTCAGTAAGCATCAGGGTTGAAGCAGGAAAAAGGGGCCAACTCCTCATGAGGAAGGGGGTCTGAGTTCATACAGGAGATTTAGGAAGATGAGACCACAACTGGAGAAAATTCAAGGAGCTCAGGGAAGTGTGTGGAGACAAAAAGAAATAAATTCCTGAACCATCAAGAATAACTGAAGCCATCTCCTGAGCCACCTGCAGATGGGCACTTGGAGAGGAAAAAACTGCTGTGAAGTTCCATGGCTTTGTCCCAGACTCAGCTGGCTGCAGGGACAGGATTTGCTGAGCCTGGCTGCTGGGACATGCCCTCTGACAATGCCAAGCAGCTCTTGCATTGCTCCTGAACAACAAACTGGGGGGCATTCTGCCTCAGGCCACGAGCTGCTGGGCTGGACTGTGCTGTGCATCAGTTCTGCTGGACCAGGAGGTGGAAAGCACCTCAGGAACACTGTGAAAGCCTCACAGCACTTTTTACCACAGAACTCACGTACCAAAGGTCAGTGCTCCATTTTGGGCCTTGACCAAAAGGTTCAGATGACACTCAGATGCTCTTTCTCCTACATCTTTGCTCAGACACGAATCAAGTGGTAAAGGGTTGGAGAAATAAGCCTGGTGGGGTTCTGGGGCTGTTATTTCAGTAGCTTCAGAAAGCACAAGGCCAGCAGTGTCCAGCAAAGATGGGACCATGTGCTCACCAGACCTCTTGCATCAGGCCAGGTTTTCTCCAGGTCAAATCACAAGGTGTTTTTAGGACATAAATTGGAAGGGTTAGAGAAAGAAAATGCAGAAAAATAAGTTAAAGAAGATAAAAAAAAAAAAGTGGTCTGTAGGCCCATCTCTCTCTGTGGCCTCTCTGCCCTTCCTGTAGCACTCACTCACCTTGTGCCAATCCCTCTCTGTTGCCCCTAAGGGGTTTTGGTGTCATCTCTGAGGTCAGGCACTCAGTCTGTTCCCTGCTTCTCTCAGCATATTCACAGCTTTTCTCAGCCATAGTCTTCTTTCCTGGAGATAATTTTGGTCCTAATCACATTTTTCTCCACCCTTCAACTCTGTCTTACTCCCTTAGGATCAGTATCCCACATTCTCACTGGGGAAGAAAAATCTGCTCTTTTTTTTTCCTTTTTCAAGTAACATGAGGGTAAAGCAGCACAAGAGATCCCCTCCACCACTGATGGGCACCCACAGGTAGGTGCTCTGGAGATGATTAAAGCTGGAACAGGACTCTTTTCTTGGCTTCCTGCATCCCCAGACTCCAGTATTTGTACATCAGGGCATTAATTCAAATCCAAACATTTCTGCCCTTCCCAGGTTTCTGCAGCCCATTCAGCACCTTCCACCAGTCCTGCACCACATGTGTGTTCATCACCTTCCACCCTATTCCTCACCACCCAGCTGAAGGGGATCTGGACACCAAACCCTGGGAGGGCCTTTATGAACTTCCTGCTTCTTAATTCTGAGTCATTCTGAGCCTGCCCAACATATCCAGAGTGTCACCTTATTTCAGAGCTGTGCTGGGAGTCCCTTCCCTGGGCAGGGGTTCTGCCACCACCACCAGCAGCAGATGCAGACACTTCTGCTCTGGGTGTTTTTTAGGAGGGGCTCGTTCTAATGTTCACTTTTTATTTTAAAACTGCTCACAGCTGTTCCCATATTTAAAAACATTTGTAGACCTGTGCTTCAAATACCTGCAGGTTCAGGTTTGCAAGCCCTGAACTCACCATGGGACTATTTTTCCTTTTGAGCTCAGTGCTGGAATGCTTCAAGGTGTTTAAGCAAGGCCAAGGCCAGGGCATGGGAATGCCGGGCTTTACCAGGCTGTGCCTTTAATCACCTCCACGCCTGCACTCCCCCAAGAAGAAAGGTGAAGGGGAGGAACTGAGCTCCTGGGAAAAGCATGACAAAGGGTCGAGGGCTCTGCAGGCACTTAACGCATGATAAGATGTGGTACCGATGCGTGGAGGCAGCCCCTGGTTATCCTCTGGGCAAACCCAGCAGGGAGGAGCTGCAAGAGGAGTTTTCAGAGCCAGGAGAGGACCAGCATTGCTTGGCTGAGATGCTGAGCTCCCACTGATGGCACTCTGCTCTCACGAACCACTGTCTCTCTTGGCTGAGCTCATTACAGATGGCAAAAAGCTGCTTTTAACAGGATGGGATGTTCAGTTTGATGCCTGGCTCTGCTCTAAATGCAATAAAATCACAAGCTCCCTGTGTGATACACACCCAGCACTGGGGGCTGGGGGTACCACAGAGGTGTTTTGGAGGGACAGAACAGTCCCTGAATTTTTGCAGCCCCCATAGACCCAAGGTGATGCTGCAAGGTGGAAGGTGGCTGGAGCCAGGTTTGGAGCAGCTTTGGCTGCAGCTGAGAGGCTCTGGGAGCTGGGGAGTGCTGGGCAGCTCTCAAATGCAGCAGAGGGCCCTGGAGCCCAAGACTGGAGGCTGGGGGAGATGGAGGGCAGGGGGTGGCAGGGGGTGGTGGCAGGGCTGGTCTGCACACCTGGGGAGGTGCAGGAGAGCAGAGGGGGAGGCAAATGGGAGAGGTGCATGGCAGGGCTAAGGGGAATCCCTCCTGCCCTGTGGAAGGACATCAGAATGCTGGTGGTGATCCTTGGTGGCCAAAGCCACTCAAGCTTTTGCCCACGGACCCTGTGGGGTGACCTGTGTGTGTGCTGGCAGTTTGGAACAATGGACTCAGTGTGATGGACACAAAGCCTGGATGAGGAGACAGAAACCAGCAGGGGAAAAGAGGCAAGGGAAATAAAGCAGGGGAAAGAAGCAGGGGAAAAGAAGCAGGGAAAAGAGGCAGGGGAAAGAAGCAAGGAAAAGAAGGAGGGGAAAAGAGGAGGGGGAAAAGAGGCAGGGGAAGAAGCGGGGAAAGCAGGGGGAAACAAGCAGGGGGAAAAGAAGCAGGGGGAAGAAGCAGGGAAAAGAAGCAGGGGGAAAGAAGCAGGGGGAAAAAGAGGCAGGGGGAAGAAGCAGGGGAAAAGAGGCAGGGGAAAAGAGGCAGGGAAAAGAGGCAGGGGAAAAAGAGGCAGGGAAAAGAAGCAGGAGGAAGAAGCAGGGAAAAGAGGCAGAGGAAAAGAGGCAGGGAAAAGAAGCAGGGGGAAAGAGGCAGGGGAAAAGAGGCAGGGGAAAAGAGGCAGGGGGGAAAAGAGGCAGGGGAAAGAGGCAGGGGAAAGAGGCAGGGGAAAGAGGCAGGGAAAGAGGCAGGGGAAAGAGGCAGGGAAAAGAGGCAGGGGCCCTGGCAGGATGGGGCAGCCCATGGGGCTGGAGTGTGGAGGGAGAGAGGGTACAGTGGAGGGGACAGGGACAGGCTGGGGGGGCAGTGCTGCCCTGCACCTGCAATAACAAGCTCTGGGCACAGGGCCTGACAGCAGGATGGAGGCTGAGCTGCAGTTACAGCCCCCGGGGGAGCCCCTGGTGGCTCGGTGCCCGGGAAACACCTCGGAGCGAGCCCCTCTGCACCCGGCAGCTGGCGTGCAGGGGGTCCCCCAGCCCCACGGCTGCCTGCTGGAGCTGCTCCCCTGCTCAGCTCTGCACCCACTCTGAGCCCCCAGGAGCCCCCTTCTCATGAGGAACCTGCTGCCAGAATTGCCCTGTCTCCCCCTGTGCTTCAGGGACCTTATGTGTGACTTTGACCTTCATGCCCTGTGTATCCCCCTGCAAGTCTCTGTCACATCTAAGGAACCCTGTCCACAGAGCTTTTCCCTGCCTGCCCCAAATTTTCTCTGCTAGCACCACCCACTATTAGTTTTTCCCCTCCAATCCAGCCTCATTTTAGGGCTTAATCCTTCCTGGTGCTCCTCCCAGCCCCACATCCTGACTCTATTTGCTCCTACTCTAGCTCAGCAGGCACTGCTCCCACCATGGCCATGAAACCAACTCATTCCACACCTTTCTCCCAAGGACTCCCTCTCCTCCATTTCCCTCTGTGGTCCCTGGTTTATCCACCACCAAATGTGACCTTCTGAGAGCATGGGGGGGTTCATGTTAGTTCAGAAATAAGTGTAAGTTTCAGGCAAGCTCCAGGGACTGTTTGCTAGGTATTGCCCTGCACAATTCCCTAAATGTTTCACTCACACACCCCAACAGTATTGCTTCTCCTGCAACTAACTGCAGGTGGTGAGAAGAGGAGGAAGTTGATGGGATTTAGGAGTTAGATCTCACCAATGGGACCTGGGAGCCCAGTCCAGAATATTTATTTGAGTAAGGACAGTCACAAAGTGCAGATTGTCCCAAGCAGCAGGGGCTCTCCAGGTCATTAAACCAAGAAGGTCCAAGTCAGGAGCCACCTGTGCTGCCTGGAAGTGGGGAGATGGAGCTCAGCAAAGCTTTTGCTTTCCCCTGGAAATGGAGGAATGTGAGAACTGATTTGTGCAGCTGATCAATGCCAAAAATGAGATTCTCCCCTTGTGGCAGCTTGTCTTTGCCATAGGAGATGCTGGAGATTTGATGGAGCTGGGGAGGGTCAATCTGCTCAGGTCAGGGGTGTGGAATTAACAGGGGGTGTTAGTGCCCCCCCACCAGCATCTCTTCTTTCCTTTTCTTCCTCTCTTTGTCTTTGGGCTCCTGCTCTGTGGCTTGAGGCCCCTTGAATGCTGACACACAGCCTGGGCCTGCTGCTACCTCTGCTCCTGGCCCAGCCTCCCAGGCAGGAGACCTCACTCAGAAAGGCTGAACACAGTTTGTCTGCCCAGTAACCTGGCAACTGCACTAATGCATGTGTGTGCATAAAACATCCTCCTGAAGCAGAGCCAGCACCCTCTGAGGCCAGATCCCCTTACAGCAGGGACAAGCTGCACTCTCTGCATTGCTGCTCCACCAGGGGCTGAAGGGCAAAGCCTGTGCTGCTGCCCCATTCCAGACATGTCTCCTCCTCACCTGTCCCCCATATGGCAGTGGGATGCTCAGAGGTGAAGGAGGCTCTGGGTATGGAGGGGAAGGGGCTCAGCTTGGCCTTGTTAGCACTGAGAGGCACATCCCCTATTGGGAATGCCCCAAATCCACCCACTGAGAAATGCTCCTGGGTGTTAAAAGCCAGGGCTGGCTCACCCCCAGCTGCCTGGCCATCAGAAGAGGCTGCCCCGTGCCAGAGGGCAGCTCTGGAGGTGCAGTGGGTACATGTTCCTGTAAGATGTGTGCTCAGGGCTGAGCCCTGCTGGGCTCAGAGCCTCCTAACCTTGTGTTCAACCTCTCAGATTTATAGAAAAATAGACACTGAGTCTGACAGAGGATTCTAAGGCTGATTTGACTCTTCTGTAAGAGTCTAAATCTGTCATGCCAGATAAAATCTGCAGTGCTGGAGAGAATGTTGGTGCTCCCCACCCAGCAGCTCTGGGAGCAAGGCTGGGGGCTGCGCTGGGGCAAGTCCCTCGAGGAGCAGACAGGAGGAGTCATCCTGCTGTTTGAATTCGTGTCTTGCTGCTCCAAGGTTCCCTAAGACTGGAGGGCACAGAGAAGGAGGTGAAAAGAGAGAGGTGGTTGATTTATGGCTTACCATCTTCTCTGATCTTGATTGCCCTTTTTCTTGGGAGTCTCTCTTATCCAGACATGGAGATGGGAGGAGGGGGATCTGTTTCAGAGATTGCTGAACTCTGGGTGTTTGCTGTTTCCTGGAGATCTTTTGATGTTCCCTTTGCTTTAAAACATTTCCAGTGTTAAGTTTTTCAGCCTCCTGCTGCACCTCAACTCCCGACATGGGGGCACGATCCATCACCAGCTACCCAAACAATCTGCAGCCAGCTGAGACCTCCCCATCTCCGGGGCAGGGAGGAAATCTGTCCCTGCAGGGCTCAGCACAGCTTCTGGGGCACCTGAGGCCAAGACCAGGCTTGTTCTGCTCCAGTGTGGCTGGGGATGGCAGCACTGCAAACAAACCTTTGGTTGAATGGCATCAAACAGTGAAAAACACCTCTCTGGCTAACAGGTTTGTGCCATTAAAGTCCTGTGACTAGTGCTAAATGTTTGATTTAGGGCTCACTAGAGGAAGAAGCATGGAAAAAACTCTCTCTGGGCAGGCTGGGAAAGGTCTCCAGCTCAGATGATCTCTCTTGTCCAGCATGTGCATCTTGTCAGCCTTGCTAATGGGCATCAGGTCTGTTATTAAAAGCCCATCAAACAGTCCTTTTTCCATAAATCTTTTCACAGCACTCTCAGTTAATAAAATTGATTTGGTTTAACTGGTGCCATTTTCCAGAAAAGACAGCCCAAAGAACAACATTGCCTGTAAAACAATCTGTTTTGTTCTGTGAGAGTAATTAGTTTTTCTTGGACTTAATGTGCTTGGGGGTTAATTATTCCAAAACTGCCCATGAACTCCCATGATGTGGGGATATTTTTGTGGAGTTGCTGAAGGTGCCAGTTCTTGCAGCAAGGCTCTTTATGACTCTTCATAATGTTCATTATTTTCCCTAAATTATCATCTTAGTGGCATTGTGTGTTTGCATGAAACTTTTATTTCACAGCCTGTCCCCAAAAAAGTTTCTCTCCTTTGTAGCTCAAAACTACAGCCTGAGAGCACAGGCAAATAAGATTTGCTTGTCTATTACTGATTTAATACTGATTTTAATGCCAAAATTATAATTTTGCAGTGGGATGAGTTGTGCCTTATCATGGCTGGGTCCTTACAGCAGTCCCAGACAATTTTTTTGGGTGAAAGAGAAGGAGATGGTCCCAGGTTTTGTTAGCAGCAATAATCTTTCCAAGGGAGATGGTCTGTAAAGGTGAGATCATGTTGAGGATGCTGATGTTTCAGCTTATAAGGAGCTTTTGGGTGGAAAAAAAGTGAAAACTCCTGAACTTTCACCGTGTGTTCATGTAGAAAAAAACCCCATTCAACCAAAATATCTCATAAACTTGGGTTTTTTTTGAGTTTGTATTTTTTTTTTTTTTAAGAAATAGCTATACACAGCCATTTTACTTGTAACTGAGCCAAAAATAATTTGTGGCAGGAAAGTTTGAGCATTTGTAAAAATAAAATAAAAATTAAAAAAAAAAATGAAAGCATGTTAGAGTATTTTAGTGTGAACCCAAACAGAGAGGTTGGTATTCAGGGGGCAGAATAGCCCTGATAACACAACACACTGCATTTCTGGCCATGTGCTGAAATGAAAGGTTTTTTTTCACATGTTTGTTTTATTAATCACACTACAGAACTCAGTGCAGCACTTGCTGATTTTTGACTTGTTAACATTTTTCTGTCCCATTGCCATTTGCTCTCCGTTTGAGCTCTACACCTGCTTCCCACGTGATAAATTGGAATTTCATGCAGAATAGAAAACCACCTCTCACCCTGCCCCAGCACTTTTATACCTGTTGGAAGGGGTTTGTGCTGGCTGTGAGGGGCTCGGGCTGCAGTCCTGGGTCACATGGGATGGGTTTTCTTTTTTGTGGACAACAAATCTGCCACAAGCTGAACACAAACACTGGAGTGTCTCACCAGGGTGACTTGGAAAGGGAATCAACACCCCACTACACTTTTCCCAGCTCACCACAAAAGACAGATTTTTGCAATGAAGGGCCAAGCCAGGATTTGGTGGTGTCAGGTAGGGAAGAGTGCAGGGACAGAGCTGCAGTGCCTGTGGGATCAGCCAGGGACGTGGAGAAGAACAGGTGCTGGCTGGGGGTGACAAACACAAGTGTCTCTGCACGGAGCAATTTGCCACAGGATGTGGCTGAAGCTGGAGAGGGAAGCGAGATTCCAGCCTGGTGTTGGACATTTGCATGGCTAACAGGAATTTCCAGGCTGATAATAGTTAATTCTGACACCCTGCTTGGGGGAGATATCAGATCCATGCCCCAGGGCAAACCTGGCTGTAGCAGATTGAGGAGAGGCCTCCAGGAGGGGATGGATTTGGGGGAAATTGGGTTAGCTGGCACCTGCCTGGCGTGGGGACACCTCTCCTGAGTGCTGCACATTAACCCCTCCAGCGCCAGCCCCTCTCCCACCTCAGACTGCTGATTCATCAGGACAGAACTATTCCCCGGGGATCTGTCAGTGCCGATGAAATCCTGATGGAAAAGTGCCTGATTTCCTGCCAGCACACCCTTGGCAGCCCGCCTGGCCAGCTGGGAGCGAGGGGAGAACATGGGAGCCTGGCTGCTGGGCTGTGAGACCCCCCCAATCCCCAGTGCAGCAGGATGGGGGCTCCCAGCTGGGCTGCTCTCCCCCAGCCCCCAGCTTGGGTCCAGCTGGGGAGAAGCAGGAGAGAGGGCCAGGCTGCTCTGCCTTTTGTAGAGATTGCTTCTGGGCTCTCATCTCAAACTGAGCCACTAATTAGTGTCAAGACTCTAAAAGGCAGTGGTGGGGTTCATGCTCCTCTTCTGTGCTGCCCATCCACTCCTCCATTCATATCTAGATTCATATCTATGCCTTTCCACCCTCCCCTGCCTTTTTCTGATCTTTGCACATTGCCTGGGGGACCAAATGTCTTCCAGGGCTGCAGAAGATCCCAGTGGGTTCCTTGCTGAGGCAGAGCTGGTGTGTGTCCAGTTTTCCTTCTGCACAGAGGGAGCTGAGACTGGTCTCTGAGAGTCTGGCAGCCTCAAATCCAGGTCCTTGTCTTCTACAGCAGCACTGGGACACCCCATGTGTCCATCTTCCCCCCAGGGTGTGGGTAAACAGGACAGGAACATGATGATCCCCACAGGTGTGATGCTGTAAGTCCACTCCAGGCCTGACCCCTCAAGGTCTGTCTCTGCTGTTCACACTTCTATGGAAATGGCATTTTTTCCCTTGCTTCAAACACATACTTGCCTTTGTTAAAATAACCCCGAAGCAGAAAATCCTGCCAGTTTCCTCCCTGAGAAGGTCTCCTGCTCTCTGGCCATGCCACAGGTTAGCTGTGTTTCAGAGGGGAGCTCCAGCAGCCCAGGGAGCACAGGGCATGTCAAACCCTGGAGCTGGTGGGATGTGGCACTCCTGGGAGAGCACACAGTGCCATCTAGCCGTGCTGCTCTGCAGTACAGAGCTCCCCCACCCCAAACTGCCCCTCCAGGAGCTGCCACCCCTTCCCCATCCCCTCCAGAGCATCCCCTGGCTGGCTGACATCGCCAGGGCAGTGCTGCTTCCAGGTCTTTGGATTTAGCCCATGGTGAGGTTTGTATCTGAGCAGCCCAACCTGGCTCACACAGTGACATTTTGGTGAAGATTAGGGCTGGAGCTGGTTGGTCCTGTTTTTCACTGTCACCTCCAGGGTGGTAGCTGTGTCTCCCAGTATCTCCCCTCCATTTGGTGCTGGTGTGTTTGGTTTCCAGTCCCTCTCCTTTCCTGCACTTGATGGATGTGAGAAGCACAGAGAGGCACTTGTTGTAGATTTAGCCATTTTCACAAGTAATTCTTCTGCTCCTGGCCATTATTTCCCTTCTCCACCTTGTAGATCTCTGTTCCAGCTCTGACATCCAAATCTGGAGACAGATCAGGGGTGTTGGGTCAGCTGGAGAGCCTGGTGGGCTTTAGGCTCCATCTAGCAGCAAGCTGAGCTCCTCTATTCCAGCACAGCCTCTCATGAGCACCTGCATCAGGTGTCAGAGCTGTGCCCTCCACCTGGCTTCAGCCAGATCCCCTCTCACTGTGGCATTTCACTCGTGAGGAAACTGTGTCTTGCTGCTGCTGTTGGTCCTTGGTGCCCGGAGGGCAAGTCCTGTCTGTGGGAAATTCACAGCTGGAGTTAGCAAGGCTCAGGCTGTGCTGTTCTCCATCCATTTCTCCTTTCTTCCTCTCTGACATTTTTCCTTCCCTCTCCAGTGGATAGGAGGGTGAGAGAAATGTGCATTTCCCCTCTCATCTGGCATGGAGGGACATTTAAAACCTTTTCTGGCTGGACCAGGATTTCAGTAGGACTTCAGGCAGGCCCTGGTACAGCTATGGATGCCTGACAGCCATATTCAGCCAAATCTTGATTCCAGCTGCCACCACCATCCAGGAACATCCACAGGAACCTTCCCTTCCCGAAATCCCCTTGGCCTCCTGCCCTTTGCTACTTAACCCACAGCTGTGGCCCTTCCCAGACCCCAGTGCAGATAGCAGGGTGCTGTATCACCATGCTGTCACCTACATTAGACTCCCACCTCACATTGCTTTTTTTTTATTATTCTGGTCCATTTCTTTCAGCTTCTTCTCCCTCCTACTGTCCCATTGCTGGGCTATGTGGAGCAAGTGGAGTGTTTGCATAAATCCCAGAGTATGATGTCTATTATCCTTAGGGGCATAGTGCCAGTGGCTGGAAATACTCTGAGATGCCCTCCACCAGCTAAAATCCCATCTCCATGAACTCTGCAAGAATGGAGAGGGCAGGTTCTTAGAAAGAGTGAATCCTTGGGTGTCCTCTAGTTATGTGTGAACACAGTTTTTATGATGCTCATGACTTGGCAGAAATCATGGTAACATTGACATCCAGACACTCACATATACACAAATTATTTAAGCAAAGACCCAGCAGTGTTTCTCTTTGGAACAATCCTTCTGGTCTAGATTTCCCTTCAGACAATCCAGCCCAAACTGGGGGTGGGATACTTTGGATCATCACCTGGATCACCACGGGAGAGGAAATTGTGGAGACACCTTCAGTGTCAATAATGCCAAGAATCTGCCTCAGCATGATGTGACTGTTCCCCCAGAACTCCCCTTTCCCTCTGGAGGCTATAAAGGCAGACAGAGGCAGCCTGAGGTGGAAAATTGCCCAGTGGTTAAAGTCTGGTGAAATCTAAGTGACTGAAAGTGTTTTATGAGAGGAAACACTGCCTTAACACCAGAGCTTGCTGTGAGACCCACCTGGGACAGTGCAGCTCCCAGTTACATCCCCAGGGCATTTCTGTGCCAAGCTGGGTGCTCAGCTGCACTTTTACAAATCTCCCAATTGCCACAAAGTCATTTTGGAGAATGGGAAAGCAAGATGTGTCCCAGGCCACAATGAGATGTTCTTGGGGGACATCTGAGGGGTCCTATCCCCCAAGAGTGCCTGGGAAAGTGCAGAATTCTGCTGGAATTCTGTTGGAATTCTGTTGGAATTCTGTTGGGCAACTACATCCCATTGCTTAGTGTGGGAAAATGGGAAAAAATTTACCAGAATGGGGGAAAACAGGAGAAAATGAGAAGAATAGGAGAAAATTAGCTTTGTCCTGAGATATTTTGCATTCACATTAAGTAGAAACATCAACAACAGCAGATGTGACAAAACTGGAACGTTTTCATCCAAAGATTAATTTTTCTGGAGGCTGTGAAAAGTGTTAAAACCCCAGAATGGAGCTGTGACTGCCTTTCTGGCTCTGTTAGATATAACACTGCCAACCTGTGTGATAGTAGTGCAAGTGTCTCTAAAATTAGTATTTTTAAAAAGCTTTGCCTGCTGCAGCCACATGCACCTATCACAGAATTATTATTGAGGCAGCCTCATGATTTCTGTAGTCTGGTGTTTTAAAGATTGCTGAATTGTTTCCCCTCTTTGGCAATCCTGCAGGTGCCAGAGTACAGCTGGAAGCTCACACAAACCTCCAAACATGAGCACAGGAGTGCTGGGCGTGTTGAGGTGCTGCCAGTGGACATTATTCCAGCCAGGAGTTGTTTCCCAATAAAATGAGATGCTGGAGTTTGTGATACCTACAACTCTGAGCTTTTATTTGAAAATAAAAATCCTTTTCTAGTCCTCCTAGTTGAAGAGGAAAAGGGTTGACAGAGTGGAAAAGCAGTTTAAGCACCCCAAAAGCAGAAGGCCTATAAAGGAGATTAACAAAGATAATATTTAAACAAGATTGAAAGTATTTTGAAGTCTAATCATGCTCTGTGTCTAACTTGGCTGTGGCTGGGGTGAAGGTGATATGAGCAAAGGAAAAGCCATCATTTTCTCTGCAGCTTAACTCCACCTCTGCATCTTCTACATTTAAAAAAAACACCTTTGGGGCACCTTTCTAAAGGGCTTTCCAGGACTGGGGGCCAAGTGTGGTCTTGGAAAGGGCAGGGAAAATTTAATTTGGGTATGCAGTGAAATGCACAAGGCAGAAGGTGTGGATGGAGGGGTTACCTGGTGTAATGCAAACCCTAAAGCAAAAGGGACCAAGCATTGGCCAAGAGCTGGGGAAAGCTCTGGAGCACAGATCTGGTGAGGAGCAGCTCAGGGAGCTGGGGGGGCTCAGCCTGCAGAAAAGGAGGCTCAGGGGGATCTTCTCCCTCTTCTTTGTCATACTGTATTTATTTTAATTTTCCCAGTAAAGAACTGTTATTCCTAATTCCCATATCTTTGCCTGAGATCCCCTTAATTTCAAAATTATAATAATTTGGAGGGAGGGGGTTTACACTCTCCATTTCAAAGAGAAGCTCCTGCCTTTATTGGCAGACACCTGTCCTCCAAACCAGGACAGTCTGGCTACTCAGTTTGGCCCCAGGGAGATCCCTTCACCCTCCCAGAGCAGGTGTTTGCATCCATTGCCCCTCCAGTACCCCACAGACACTGAAGCCCCAGTGGAAGCCCAGTGAGGAAGAGGAGGGGGAGGACTCAGCAGGAAGAGCAGCAGTTCTGGAGCTGCCATGTGCACAGCACAGAAGGTCTTGGATGCTGAGGTGATGAGGAGCTGAAATAGGACATCCAGAACAGACAAACCTTGGGGAGAAGCTGGCAAAAAACCCTCCTGGGTACTTGGGACTGGAAAAACTGAGAGAAGAGAGGATGAGGACTGAATTCAGTGTCCCCATCTGCCCCTTTTTAGGTCATGATCCTTGACATTTAGCATTTACTCAGAGCTCAGACTCTGAAGAAGGGCTTAAGCCAGTGACAACTAATTCCAGCAGCAGGTCAGGAGCTTGTGAAAGTGCACAGGACAAGGGGACACTCAGGGAAGGTGAACTTGGTGTGCAGTGTCTGCCTGCCCATATTCCAGTTTGCAGAGGACTGGAGTAAGGACCTGTAAAAGTCGTTTGAAAGTGCAGCTTCCAGGTCCTGCAGGAGACAGATGCACATTTATTTAAGCACTCAGCCAAGAAGAAAACCCCCATGAAGACCGTGCACATCTCCATGGCAGCTCTGACTCTTGCATTGCAGAGCCCTTCAGTGGTTGCAAAGGCAGATTTTCATTCCCTGACTGACAGCAGTGGAGGTTGAACTGCAAATGCTCTTCAGCCACTCAGTGTGTGCAGGATCCAGCCTGGGAAAGTGCAGCTGGGACTCTGAGTGTCTGTCACAGGCCAGAAGGGCTCTAACTACAGGCTTCCCTAACTCTGGATTTTGCTTCTCCTTGCAAAATCAGGATGTGAAAATCCTAAAGTGTCTCCTGGCAGGATGATTGCTGTGAAGGGCAAAAATCAATGTGACTCAGAGGCTGCAGGACCTTGCCCTGCAAATTATGCTGCAGGAGTGGAAAGCTCAGACTGAGGCACTGGTGGACCCTGGACTGATGCAGTTCAGCTGGGGAATGAGGAATTCAGAGGCTGGTGGCGGCAAAGATCAATGAATACATCATGGACACATCAATACATCATCAAACAGGAGCTGATCCATGAAACAAACTGCTGCCACTTGGCAGAGAGGGTGTGCTGGGACTCCCAAAGGGACAGTGAAGAATGGAGCAGACATCTGACTGGTCTGTGCTAGGAATGATCAGTGCCTCGACCCCTCTTCCTTTTGGCCAAAGAAAGATCTCTGGTCAGAGATCCCCTCTGATGGCCATAATGGAGCTGCACTGGTTTATACTGGTTAAGATCCACAGTTCCCAGCAGGAGTAAAAAGAGCAGCTGGTCTCTACCTGCTGGGGAGGGAATATCAAAATCATATAAGTGCTTAGCAAGTAGTTCTGGAACAATAGATGAAATAGAGATATTACCAGTATTTGACATAGACACTGAAAATAGTTATGTTAAGGTTTGAGGCCTCTTTTTTGGTTTAGATAATACCAAATGCCACAAATACCAAAAAGCTAACAAACATCTTGCCCCAAACCTGGCAGGAAAGGTGTCGAAATAAAGGTTACAGATAAGAAAGCCATAAAACATGGTAATGTAGTAATTCCTATAGGTTGTATGCAAATCTTAAGAAATTAGTATATTGTATTAAATTAGTTATTAAAATTTGTAATATTCAGCAGCAAAAAATACTTATTGTGTTGTAAATGAAAAATCTCTCTCTCCCTTGTCTCTCTTCTTGTCTCTGCTCTCTCTTGCTCTCTTGCTCTAACCTCTCTCTAAGCTCTCTCTTATACTCACGCCCTATAATAAAATACTAACCTAAAAACCAAAATATATTAAGCTTCTAAGTCTGTCCTGCGACTGTCCAACAACCAAAACCCCACATCTACCCTAGCAGTCTGGAAAATAAATTCAAAAAACTGTTTCAAATCAACCAGGATCAATAAAATAAAAAGAACAGGAGAGAAGGAGAGGGGTGGGACATGTGAGAGAAGACCTTGTGTAGGAGCCCAGCCCCAGGGAATGAGGACTGGCAGGAGCAGGGTGCCCCATGGCTCAGGTGCTGTGCTCCAGCTGGGAGGAAGTTTTGCACAAGTGCAGGAAGGAGTTTGAAGCAGGTCCCTGCAGTGCAAGAGGCTTGCAGACTGTGAGAACCCACAGTGCCCAGTCCTGCAGGGCGCAGAGGAAAGGGTTAATGCCTCCCAGAACTCAGCTGAAAGTCTGAAAGCAGGTCAGTACCTCAGCTGCTTCTGAATTCTCATTAATTGGCGTTCCCTTCTCATTTATTAATGGGCTGACTCACACTGTATTTGCTTTCCCTTTGCTGCAATTTGCAGAATTCCTTCTTATTCCCAGTAGCCTTCTTGGCAGTGTTATTTTTCTCTGTTTTTCCCTGGCCTTTATCATTTCCTTGCAGTTCTTAGCTGAGTTTGCATATTCTCATTCAGTTCCCCTGACTATTTCTTTTCAGCCTTTTTCTTTTTATCTTCAGGCCTCTTAAAACATCCCCTGGGGCTATCTCAGTGTCTCTGGGAGCAGCTGGGATTATCCTGCCACCCATCATGGCCCTGAAGGGGATTTTAATATCTCCCTTGGCCCTCCATTCCCTTTCCCTTCCAGTTCCATGTGGGGACTCTGATGTTCTTCCAAAGGCTTGGAAGCTCCCAGGGCTTGGGGAAACCTGGGTTTTTCAGATGGGAGCCACAGTGCTGAGTGGATGCTGTGGAGATGCTGCTCTGTGGGCTGGTGTTTGCACTGGGCAGGCTGGTGAAGGTTTCTTCTCCTGTCTCAGCCAACACTGATAATCTCAAGGGTCTGAGGCAGTGAAGGGGCAAGCACCAATCTCTGCTCTCTGGTGCCCAGAGATAGGGAATGGTATGAACTTGGGAAGATTTAAGCTGGATGTTAGGAAAAAATTCTTCCCCCGGAGGGTGCTGGCACTGCTGAGGCTCCCCAGGGAATGGGCACAGCCCCAGGGCTGCCAGGAGAGTTTGGACAGTGCTCTCAGGCACAGCGGGGATTGTTGGGGTGTCTGTGCAGGGCCAGGACTTGGACTGGATGGTCCTTGTGGATCCCTTCCAGCTCAGGATGTTCTGATTCTCTGATCTTGCTCTGCCTGTGACAGATCCAACTCTTCCCCAGCCCAAGGCTCAGGCAGCCTGTGCCAGATGACCCAAGACTGAGGTTCTGGCACCATTTTATGTCCCTTTCTCCCCTCATTTACCCCAGTCCCAGTCTGTGAGTCACACAGAGAGCAGGATCTGGCTGTGGGAGCCCACTGGGTTTGGCTGTACAAGCCCCCCAGAGGGTCCTTGGCAGGATGAGCCCCTGGGGGCTCTGCAGGTTTGTTTTCCCAGCAGCCTGGTGGGTGTTCCCTGTTTGGTGAGGTGAGAGGGATGTTTTTGTAGGTGCCAGCCTTGCCAGGGCTTCCCTGGTGGCTCCCCCTCATACTTGCCCAAATTCACCCACAGGAGGGAGGCTGTGGCTTGTGGGGGCAGCTGCCAGCAGTGTGGGGGTCACAGGGGTTTGTGGGGGCCCAGACACAAAGCCTGGGCTGTGTGGGGGCCATGTGCACCCTGCACCACCCACCTGCAGTGCTGGAGCTGAGGTGGGATGGGAAGAGCCAAGGGATAGCATGGTCTTGCCTTGATGGCATTTATTTCTGTCAAAAAAGTGTTGGTGGAAGATATTTTTGACCTGGGTGAGATTTCTGTCCTCTGCTAGGGCTGGCAGAGGATTCTCATGGTGCTGTGCTGTTAGCAGGACTCCTCCTTCCCTGTGACACGGGTGGTCCTGCTGCCAGCAGAAGGTGGGAGCTGGTTGGTGCTGTCCTTGGGAACAATTTTCCCTTTCCCTTTGACCAGAAAGGCTGTGGGGTCTCACTGGGGATATTCCAGAACCATCTGCACACAATCCCCTGCCATGTGCTCTAGGATGAGCTGCTGGGGCAGGGAGGTGGCACTGCACCCACTGTGGTCCCTTTCAACCTGACCCAAGCTGTGATTCTCTCTCCAAACCTCCAAATCTTTCCAGACAGTCTGTTGTGGAGCAGATGGGCCCAAAGGGAAAGGCCAAGGGACTCTTTTTATATGTGCACCAAGCTGATCCTTACAGCTGGTGCTGTTCCATGGACCTGGGGAAGGCAGCAGAGTCCTGTAGGTGCAGAAACTCTGCCCCACAGCCATGGCTCCAGGACAGCAGCTCTGCTTCCAGATACTCCAGGCAGACAGGCTCCAGTGCCCCCATGAAACTTGCCAAGATTGCAGGCCTGAGGTAGTGTGGTTATCCCTGTTCAACCCAGCTGGGTCATCCTTTGTTCTGACAGCAAAACAACAGGTTCATCACACATAATTTACTCAAATGCTGCCTGGAAAACTTCAAATGCAAGCAAGCCCCTTTGGGAAGCTCAAGAGGACTCCATAGCAGCCAGGGATTTTTATTCCTGGATGTTTCTGTTGCTCTTTGGGCTGGACACACACAGCTGTGGTGCTTTCCTGGCTGCCACAGGGCCAAAGCTTGGAGCTGCTGTCAGATGGACCATCCCAGGCTGTGCCCCCAGCAGTGGGCTCTGGGGTCACCCATCCCAAAGAAGCAGCTCATTCTTCCATGCAAAGTGGCCTCACTCTAGCAAGGGCATGGAGGCTGCTTGCCATGGAGAGCTGAGACTCCAACAAAGGCTTCCCTTCTCTGAACTGCCACACAATTGTTGGAGTTAAATAAATCTGTCAAGCACAAAGCAAACTGCATTAAACACTGTCCTCTCCCACTCCAGCAGGATAAAAGCTGGGGCAATTTGGAAAGTGTTTAAAAACCATTTTTCATTCACTTGTGTTCACTCTTCCCTCCTGTTGCATCCTCATTGCACTCACTCATCCAGGGGCCTGCACAGGGACCTGAATTTCTATCAGGAACAAAAAGGCATAAGGGCAATAAACCCAGTGTTAAAATTCATTCAGAGCTTCTATTATTTGGGACCAAAAGGAGAAGGTCCCTTGCAGGTCACTGTTAAATGGGTCTGTCTAGAGGCAAAGAGATTCAAAGTGCATTTATCATCCTTTTTTGTTGTCCACAGCAACCCAGGGATTTTTCCCCACTTTTTGTTGTGGTGGCTGCTGCAAACACCACTGGGTGAGGAAGGAGGGCTCTCCTCAGTCTCACACATCAGAATACAGCTGCACACTGCTGTCCCAGCTTTGGAGGTGATCTAAGGTGTAAGGGGCAGGGATGAGCTGTCCCAAAACTCACTGGGCTGGGGGCAGTGAAACCAGGCAGGGGTGGCAGCAGCCAGCTGGAACCCTTATGTGCAGTAATTCACCAAAAATGGGGTTTCAACAGGACCAAAAGGAGCTGTAAGTTCAAGTTTCAGTCATTTGGATGTGGGTGAAATTGTCAGGATAGTCCTTCCAAGGTAAAATGTATAGTTTCAGAAGTGCTGGAGTATTTCTTTAGACATCCTTGAAGCAAAACTCTTCTCCTATTTTCACAGGGTGTTTTTATTTAAAGCCTGACCCAAAGCAGGAGAACATGAAGCTAAACAAAAGCACTGGGTGTCCCAAAGGAAAGGGCTCCTTTTGGGTCCAGGGGACAAATGACTCCAGGGAAACCTCCTGTGATGGTTGTGATCCCTGGGCTTGATCCCCAGGGGTGAGGTCTGGGAGGCTGGTGCAGCTTCCCTGGGGCTCAGGACAGGAATTCAGTGCTGGTGTCCCTGGTGGGCTGCTGAGACAGGCAGGGTGTGTCTGTCAGGGGACACAGGACGTGCCATGGGGCTGTCCTATAGTACAACATTTCCAAGTTTTCATACCCTTGTACCTCCAGGACACTGATGTAAGAGGGGTCTGCCTGCTCCTTGCCTTATCTGGCTGGTGGCATCTTCTCTCTCTTCTCTTCTCTTCTCTTCTCTTCTCTTCTCTTCTCTTCTCTTCTCTTCTCTTCTCTTCTCTTCTCTTCTCTTCTCTTCTCTTCTCTTCTCTTCTCTTCTCTTCTCTTCTCTTCTCTTCTCTTCTCTTCTCTTCTCTTCTCTTCTCTTCTCTTCTCTTCTCTTCTCTTCTCTTCTCTTCTCTTCTCTTCTCTTCTCTTCTCTTCTCTTCTCTTCTCTTCTCTTCTCTTCTCTTCTCTTCTCTTCTCTTCTCTTCTCTTCTCTTCTTCTCTTCTCTTCTCTTCTCTTCTCTTCTCTTCTCTTCTCTTCTCTTCTCTTCTCTTCTCTTCTCTTCTCTTCTCTTCTCTTCTCTTCTCTTCTCTTCTCTTCTCTTCTCTTCTCTTCTCTTCTCTTCTCTTCTCTTCTCTTCTCTTCTCTTCTCTTCTCTTCTCTTCTCTTCTCTTCTCTTCTCTTCTCTTCTCTTCTCTTCTCTTCCAGCCCTCTGTCCCTTCCCTTCTGCACAGTGAGGCCAGCACTGTCATCTGTCAGTCCACAGTGTTCCCTCAGCTCCAGATCCCACAGGTGCCATTTAGGTCTCCCTCATCTCTTTCCAAACAGGTGGCTTTGAATTAATGAGGTCTAGGGATAGTTAGAGAGTTATAAATATCTTCTGAGATGATAAATTTTAATCAGGAGTCCCTAACGAGCACAAGATGAAATCAGGAATGAGAATGATGGTCCTCCAATGGATCTTCATTAACAATTCAAATGACTGAGGTCTTAATTAAAGGACTCGTGATTTAGCTGAGGGATTACAGATTGCCCAGAGGGAGAAATCAAAGACTTCAGCCCCCTTTTTTTACAGAAGGTAATGAGCTTTTAAATTAGATTTTTTTAAGGAAAGAAAAAAAAGCAACAAGGCCTTGTTGTTTTACCTGGCTGTTTCACTAATTTCAATGATGGTCAGATCTTGAAGTGTGCAACCTTTGCCTGACAGCCCCTGACTCCTGCAAGTACCCACACTGCTGCTGTCCCTGTTAGCTCCACATCCCACTGAACACTGACCTTTGGACATGGACAGCACGAGGGGATCCATGTTCATTTTGGGGATGGGGCCCATCTCCCATCAGCTTTATGACCCTCCCTTTTTGCTCAGTTGATCTGAAATGTGTTTTCCTAAAGAAAAATACTGCAGATATTCAGATTGTGTTTGTGGAAAGTTCCAGGACACAGAAAATCAGTGGGATTTTTACACTTGTAATATGTTTTCATGATCTATCTCAGGACCATTGCCTTTGGCACACCAGGCTCTGGGCAGCATCCTCCCCTCCTAGGGAAGCACTGATGTCTGCAAGACCCAACCCAGCAGCTGTCCCTTCCTAGGGAATTGTGTCCTTTGGAAGGGAGAATCAGCCTATGGGAGGAACAGGCAAAAACTTGGTGTAATGGCTTTGAAATCAAAACCAGTAAGAGACTCCAAGTCAGAAGTACAATTTAATAGGAAAAAAATAAAATACATGCAATAGTACAAATGAAAAACCACTGACAGAGTCAGAATACAACCTGACACCCTGTCAGTTTGTGTGGTGGTGGTGGTAGCAGTTCCAGATGATGTGGTCTTGTTGAATTAATGATCGTGTAGAAATCCTGGTAGTTCTCATCCTCTGGAAACCAGTGGGTAAGGGCAGATTTGGTGTTCCAAATCCCAGGTTTTTATCTGGGTAGGAAAGGCTTGGCTCCTGCCCTGGCTGGAGCATCTCCCAGTGGGATGATGTAATTTTATCAGTCATGCCCTGGGACTCAATGGCCATGAACAGGAGATATCTTCTGGAGGGAGGATGGGGTGTGGGAAGATAAAGAACATTGCCCCAGCTGGTTTTTAACAGATGGCCCATTAACAGGAGATATCTCCTGGAGGGAGGATAGGCTGTGGAAAGATAAAGAACATTGCCCCAGCTGGTTTTAACAGCTGGCCCATTAGCAGAGGATATCTCCCACAGAGATAAGAATCACTGCCCCACCTGGTTTCAGCAGATGGTGATCAAGAATACAGACTTTTGGGCACATTTTGCATTGTAACCTAGGACACCTGGTATGCTGAGCCTTGTCTCCAGACAGATGCTGGGATTTCTGAGGAGCTGAGGGCAGCAGCTGGATTATTACGTGTCTCAGATGACAAAGATCTGGCAGGAGAGTCCAGATTCATCCCCTCATTGGAGACCACTGAGGTTTTGGGGGATTCAGACACCTCCCCTGCAGCAGAACAGGTGGGAAGGGCACAAGGCAGTTCTGGTTCTGCAAAAGAGGTTTGTCTCCCATCCCTTCCCATGTGGATACTGGGACAGAGGCATTATCTCAAGTGAGGACTGTTTTTGCTGTCCAAAGAGCCCTGGAAATTTGGGGAGTGTGGTGGGTGTTTCCCAGGGATACAGCAGGAAGCAGGTGAGTGAGGCTGATGGAAGGATGGATGAGAAGCACTGCCCCTCCCAACTGCAGAAAACTCATGATTTTATCACCCTCAGTGTGGCAGGTATTTTCCAAAGCCAGTGAGACTGGCCTTGTCCCAAAAAACCTGCAGGTGAGGACAAGAGGATGGCGAGGCCTGAGGTCTGGCATTAGTCAACACTAACAGAGATGTTAATGACTGTTAAGGGAATCACCTCTGTTTTTCCCTCCTCTTGCTCATCTGTTCAAGGCCTGGTGACCATGTGAGATCTTTGGAAGGGGCAGCACTACCTGTACAAAGGGGAAAGCTGTCTAGGTAGGGTTTGTGGACACCCTTGATGGGCAACAGGAAACGTTTGCACACAGGGTATGAGTCCTGGAAGGTGATACCAGAGAAGGTGACCCAGCTTGGGACCTGGAAAAGGATCAACCCCAGCCCATCCCTGCCTTTTTCTGTAAATGAGCCCTGTGTTCATCACAGCTTCTCTAGAACAGTCTCATGCATTCAGTGTGGTTTCCCCCAGCCAGACCCCAACTTGTCCTGTTGCAGAAACACCTCCAGGGTGGTGCAGCCACCTGCACTGACCCCACTGCCATCCCCACAGCCTGAGGTGCAAGGGTGACTTCACTGGCAGCCTGGGGCTGGCTCAGGAGAGGCAGCAGCTGTGGCTCTGGCTGGGACTTACACCTATCACTCTGTAACTTCTGACAGAGGCTGGATTTGCTGAAATGTTCACTGGATTTTTTCCAGCCTGCTGGGGCCCATAAATCTTGCTGTGCAGGGGCTGCTTCTGCTCCTTTCCCTTGGTGAGCAGGGCTGGTATTTTTCTTGGAGGGTGAGACTGGTTGCAAGGCTCCTTCCAGCACCTGCTGCTCCACCTCGAGCTGCATTCCTGAGCAGTGGTGGAGAACGGATCTGTCTCCACCAGTCAGGGACACTGTGGCCTCTGAGCTGGCCCTGCTGCCCCCCAGCCCCTGCAGCAAGGTAGGGAGAGGTGCTGCTGCTTGCCCTGCTCCCACAGAAACCCATTCTGCCCAGGCATCTCTCTGTTCCACAGCTGGAGAGCCTGGCTGAGCCCCTGCTAGTGTCAGACCACCCCTCACTGCTCCTCTTTGGGCTGGAGACAACTCCTGAATGCTGAATGTCCTGTCCAGCATCCATTCCCTGCCTCAGCTGGGATAGGATGTGGGGCATGGCTCAGGCCTTTCCTTCCTCCTTTGGCCTGCCTCTCAGCTGGGCCTTAGGAGACCCTGCTTCTGCCACAAGGAGCTCCCAGATGCCAAGAAACAATCTGTGATTCCTGACATGGAGGATCTCTCCCCTGGCCCTGCATGGGCCACCTTGATCTGCATCCAAAAATCAGCTGGCAAGAAGGTAACAGGGCTGGAGCAGCCTGGGCTCTGCATGCCCATCCTTTAACATTTTCCTCACAGACTGAGATCTGCAACACCCCAGAGACGTTTTCCATCCATTAGTCCTTTCCCAGTACCTCAGCCACACTCCAGAGCTCACCTCTGAATGAGGAGCTCTGCTCTGGCCCTCCTTGTGATGCACCAGAGAGCTGTGGTGCCACTGAGAGATGCTTCAGCACTTGAGAGAATGTCCTCCTCACTCCTTGGCCACCTCTCACCATCACCTGGGCAGTTCTCCTGTTATCAGCATTCCCCAGATCCCCCAGTCAGCTCTGTGTGCATCCCAAGAGATTCTGAGTGCAGGGATGCTGGGAGAGTCTCAGGCTCTTCCAGGCCACCTGAGATGTGCAAAGGGAAGCGTGTGCATGTGAAAGAGGGCACTGAGATGCCCCCTTGGGCAGTGTGTGGAAAGCCAGCCCTGGAGACCTCTTCCTTTGCTGGAATCGTGTTACAGGCCTCACTGTAATTAGCCCCTGGCTTTGCTTGCAGAATGAGCAATTGTTCCAGTGATCTGCCATAACAGAGTTATGGGCATGTCAG
Source organism: Luscinia megarhynchos (assembly GCA_034336665.1). Taxonomy (NCBI): domain Eukaryota; kingdom Metazoa; phylum Chordata; class Aves; order Passeriformes; family Muscicapidae; genus Luscinia; species Luscinia megarhynchos. The sequence goes on along the minus strand of CM067583.1, from coordinate 2,240,275 downwards.
GCTGGCACAGGGGGGCTGTAAAACCAGATCTGCCTGAACCACAGCCATCGTTTGTCAGAAGGAAACCACCTGGCCAGAGAAAAAGGGATTTATTTGCCTCTTCCTTCATCCCATTCTCACAGGCAGAATGTCAGCTCTGTCACAACCCGCCCCAGAAGGAGAAGGTAACCCAGATTAATAAATTCCTTGGGGTGGATTAGAGTGAAATAACACTGAATGATCTGTGCTTATAAATACATGTATATGTAGGGCTTATTTCAGAGCACTTTGGTTTCAATGGGAAATGGCTATGTAGCTGATTTGATTCTTATCTACAGTAATACAAAAACATAAAAATAACACTTAAGGAGATGTACAAGGGAAAAGAAAGAAAAAGAAGGGATAAGAACAAATGGCTGTATAGTTATCACCCACCAGTGGGTCCGCAGTGACAAAACCTGGTTGTTGCTATTTTGATGTAAGTTGGTCAAAGTGATGTTCACAATCTTGATATTTCTGGGATGGAGGAAGCCTGCAAAATGCAATATTGAATGGGTTAATTAATTAATATATGCTCAGATTTGGTGGGAGCAGGCAGGTATCTCCCCCTGGGGCAGAGAGTTCTGTGCTGTGTGACTTAACAGGTCATACAGGATCAGGGGAACTTCGAGGGTTTTTGTGGTTTATGACACCTTTTCAGACATGACAGCTGCCTCTCTTGTCAGCTTAGCTGAGCCAGTTATGGCCCATCAGAAAGGGATTAATAACTTCAGGTTTATATGTGAATGTCCCCAGTACTCCCCTGGAAGGGAGTTTTCACACTTGAGCCAATTATGTAAGGGAGGACATGATAAAAATAAATATCCTGCCTGGAAGAATCTGCTCATTATTGACCAATTTAGAGGGGTGTGTGCATCCCTTCTGCCCCTGCATGGTTCCTTTGGGCATAGTCACCAAAGCACTTGCTGCTTTTGCTAGTGGCCAATTGTTCTGGGTCATTAACCATTAACATTCCAGTCTCTCACAGGCTCTTGGGAGTCTGGTCCCCACTGCTGCCAAAAGCAGCATTTCACACCCTGCTCAGTTCTGTTCCCTGATGCTCCTTACCCAGCATCATGCTCCCACAGGTATCCTAAAAACCTGCAGGTTTTGGCCCCAGAACATCCTGCATTTTTCTGCTATTGCACAGGGAGAGTTTTCTGCTGATGTCACATTTCTCTGTTCTCCTGGCCTCCTCCACATGGACATGGTCTGCCTCTGCAGTGCTTTGGACTGGCTAAACAGCCCACAGTTTGCCCAAATTTTTCTCTCCTGTTTCTTTCCAGGGATAGGCCATTGGAGGTGTTTGATGTACAGCTGCAGCCATGGAACTTCTCCAGCAGTGTGACTTTTGTGGCTTTCCAACCAGCCATGACCCATTCATCACTGTGTGCCAGGAAAAGCTCCCATGGCAGCTCTGCAGGGAGCACACCTTGCTCCCCAGCTGCTCCTGTGAAATGTCAGGTATCTTACCAGTGAATCAAGGATTTGGGATGCAACTCCATTCGAATTTAAAAGTGCATTCTCTTGAGCTGCTGAAAAATTCAGCCAAATTCCTGCTCCTGGTGCACTGCAGAGACCTGGTTAGACCTTGCAGCTCCTGCCACTTTCTGCCCACATCTGTCCCCCTGGATGTGACCTGTTGATGCTGGGCCACCACTGAGTCCCAGTTTGGATGCCCAGTGCATGACAACATCTGGTCTTGTGGTAGGTGACTCATTTGGACCTTAATCCCATTTCTACTCTAGCCATGTTATTAGTTTCAGTTTTGATGGATGGGCTTGTTAGCCTCATGTTACTCATGAAACATCTTTCTTTTGTATTTTCTGGTTGAAAAATCCCTCAGTTTCATCTTTATGGGAAATACAGCACTGATTGCTGGGCTGCAGCTGGCAAAAAAAAAAAACAAAAAAACAACAAAACCAACAAAACCCCCCTAAGCATGGCTTATTTTCAAAACCAGAGCTACCTGCCCAACATCTTTGCTGCATGTGGAGTGACACTCAGCTCAAATGTTGGCTGTCTGTCCCCCAAGCCCCCACTGCTGGGGACTGCCAGCACACCAGGGTGCTCTTTGCCTCTGGGAACATTCTGTGGTCTGGTAGTCACAAGGGTTGGATTCTACTCAAGCTGGGCTGGCTGATGAGTGTTTGTGGTGTCCCCATGAGCACCCAGCACGTGAACATCTGCAGCTGGTTGTCTCACCACAGGTCAGCCTGGCCCAGGGCCACAGCAGCTCTGTCTCACCCACCACTGAGCAGTGGTGACTCTGAGCAGTCTGTGCATGAGAGCTCCTGGTTGGAGCCACTGACCTGCCAGCAGAAAATGGGATTTTCAGGCTGCTGGCACCACAAAAACACTTTGGAAGGGCCTCCCCTACAGCTTATGTAGGTGTCTGGGGAGCTTTCCTGAAGACAAGCAAAAACTAATGGAGGCTGATGAAGGGTAGATGATGAATGTAGATGATGAAGCTGAAGGAGGCAAATTTAGATTGTTATTAGAAAAAAATTCTGCCCTGTGAGAGTGGTGACACCCTGGCACAGTTTGCCCAGAGCAGCTGTGGCTGCCCCTGGATCCCTGGCAGTGCCCAAGGCTGGACAGGGCTTGGAGACCCAGGGATAGTGGAAGGTGTCCCTGCTGTACACCCAGACTGGTGTTTCAGAGTGGCTGCAAGTGCTGTCTGGTGTTTGCTTCCTTTCTTTCATCACTTTCAGATCCAAAGAAACAGCTGAAACCTCTGGAAACAGCAAACTTAAAAGGAGGAAAAAAAAACCAACCCAACCATAAAACTAAAGTTCAAGGGACTTGAAGGGCTTTATCTTCCAAGAATCTGGGTTTATTTTTGGGAAGGCAGATGGGGCAGAGAAGCAAAAGGTAGCAGCTAGCCCCTGCTCCTGGTCCCATTGGGCTGTGGGTGCTGCAAGGCCAGCCCAGATCTTGGATCCAGCTGGGCAGATCCCAGGCTCTGCAGAGCCAAGACTCAGATTTATTTCTGCAGTTTCCCATTATCCAAATGTCCTGCTGGAACAGCACCAGAACACGGCACTGGAGGTTTTGTAACACTGATTCCTACAGCATGCATGGAGCCTGCACATCCCACACCCTCCCAGCCTCCTGCTCAACCTCAGAGTCAGATGAGGCCAGAGGGGTATTGCCTGTCCTGCAGCACCCAGATGTTCAGGTCCAAGGGAAAGGGAAGCTCCCCAGTGCCACTGAGAGGTGAGAGAGGGTGGGATGTGTCCCAGCTTCACTCCTTGTCCCTGGGGTGCATGTTTGGATGGGGCTGCATGATCTGACCCTGGCTGCAACTCTGCCTTTCAGTTCTGTGAAAGTTCTTCTTTGCCTCCCCAGAAATATTTTTTTCCAGCAGGGAGCCAGGATTTAGTCACAAACCATGAAATAAGGCAAACTGCCACCCATTTGCCCCAAAAGTAAAGCTTCTACAGAGACATTAGAAACATCTCACCTTGGGGGAAATTGAGCCAGAGTGGCTGGCAAAGGGTCACCTCTCACCTGCAGCTGAGCTAAAGGCACAGGTGTGATGTGTTCCCCTGAAGCTGACCCAAAATTCAGCATCACTTAGTGCAGGAACCTTTTGGGGAGACACAGAGTTGCTCTGCAAAGCACTGCTGGTGTGAAAAAAATCACCTGGCTAGGCAGGAAAAGCCCATGTGGGTTTTTCTGTAACATTTGCAGGTAGAAGAGCTGGGCAGCAATTGCCATCTAAGGAGAGGATTTCTGCACATCTGTGAAATAACACTGTCTGCAGTTGAGGGGTTTGAAAAAGGCTTCTGAGGTGTAAAAAAGTGAGTTTCTGGAGTGGGTTTCTTTTTGTGGGTTTCATTGTGACACATCACTCTTTAAGAGCATGACACCAGCTTAAAGAAAAATCTGGTTGGAGGCTATCACCCCTCCCTGTGAACTCCAAAACACTTCAGCAAAGCCTGGTGAGGCAAAGGCACCTTGAGAGGTCCCAGCAGGTGCAGGTGTGTCCCCCTGGCCCAGCAGGGGTGTGCTGGCTGCTCCCTGTGCCTGGGACACAGCTTGCACAATCCTTGGCAGCTCCAGCTGAGGGGCTGCAGAGCACAAAGCTGTCCATGGCAGTCACACTCCAGCCCCTCACCCACCAGCTGACCCCACCAGCCAGGGCTGCCAGGCTTTCCAAAAGCTGATAACAAATTGGGAAAGTCCTCATTTCCTGCTGAAACTGGGCAAAATCTGCTGCTGCAATGCTCTGATATTGTGATGTCAAGGCAAGTGCAAAGTGTTGGATGCTGGCATGGAGAGGGAGGGATGGGGAGAGATGATTTTTCATTTTTCAGTACACTTTTCATTAATAAAGCACCTGTGGTGTGTGCACATAACTGTGCTGTGCTGGGTGGCTGTGCCAGCTCCTATTCCCAGGCAGGGCTGTCCTGGTTTAATGTGGCCAGGAGCAATCCCACACAATTATTATGAACAAGTGCTGTTTTCCTTGGATATAAAGGGCCTTCTTTCAAAATGCTCAATTTTTATGAAATATTGTTTTTTCTGTGGCCAAGTTTGACTAGGATTTTTTCCAAAAAAATATGATTTTTTTAAAAGTTTTTTTTTTTCCCTTAGTCTGAAACTGGCCCAGAAAACTCCATCAGAGAGAATGGAAAGAGCAATATGTCTTCTGCTATGGTGCACCCAGGCTTGGTGTGATGAGTAACCTTGGTTCATTTATCTGAGGTCCTGGCACAGGGTGCCCAGAGAAGCTGTGGCTGCCCCTGGATCCCTGGCAGTGTCCAAGGGCTTGGAGCAGCCTGGGACAGTGGAAGGTGTCCCTGCCCATGGCAGAGTGGGTAAGGAGATGAGTTTTAGGGTTCCTTCCAGCCCAAACCATTCCATGATTCTATATAGGCAGTAATGCTGTAATAGAGCAGGGAAAAACCCCCTGAAAAAGCAAAATCCATCCCAGCCAAAGCATCAGCACCCAGCACAGCATGAGCTGCACTCTTGCCTAATGTACAGAAACTATATTAGGAATATCTCCCAGGAAAGGAAAGTAAGAAAATCTCTTTCTCCTGGGCAAGCTTCTCCCACACAGGGAGGAGGGATTCTTAAACTGGGGTGGGATTGCTTTCCCAGCCACATGGAGAGTTCTTAAACTGGTGTGGGATTGCTTTCACAGCCTCATGGAGGATTCTAAAACTGGTGTGGGATTGCTTTCCCAACATGATGGAGAATTCTTAAACTGGTGTGGGATTGCTTTCCCAGCCTCATGAAGGGATTCTTAAACTGGTGTGGGATTGCTTTCCCAACATGATGGAGGATTCTTAAACTGGTGTGGGATTGCTTTCCCAGCCTCATGGAGGATCCTAAAACTGGTGTGGGATTGCTTTCCCAGCCTCATGGCAATGGCCAGGGTCTCTGGGGCTACCTGCCTGTTCATAGGCTGAACTCCAAATTTGGCTGGGTTATTTGGCTGGGCATTACAAAGTTTCCTAGAAGATTTCAGCATGTGAGCTTGGTGTTGGCACCTCTCAGGGATAAATAAGCTCAGTGCTGGTGCTTTCCATCCCCAGCACTCGAAGTGAGAACATCAGGGGTTTCTCTTTCCTGCAAAAAGCCCATAAACCCGCCAGGTAATTAATTTTCTGGCTTTTGAGGAGAGCTTAGTCTGGCAAAGAGTTCAAGGCAGGAGCATTAGCAGAGCTCAGCTTCCGCTGAACCCTGGGAGAGATGGATGTACCTTCTCCTAGGGGCCCGTTCAGCTGGGAGGCAGCAGTAAAAGCAAAACAGGCTTCCTAACAGGAATTGCATCCTGAGTCATTCCTTTCAGATACTTGAGTGTCAGCCAAGGACATGCAGTGAGTGTGTCCCAGCGTGAGCCCTGTTGATTTTATTGTCCTGTTACTGCCCTGAGCAGGGGGCTGCTGCCTGGGGAGTGCTGGGGGAGGCTGGGGCTCCTCCTGCCCCTCTCATTGTTGCAGTAGTCATCCCGAGGGACTGGGCTTACAGCTTTCTCCACGTGCTAGGATCACTGACCTGCAGTGCTGTGTGAGGCCATTTGATGAAAGGAAAACACACATTTTTGCCAAGTCTTTTTGTGCTGACTGCTCTTCATCGACAGCCTGTGCCCCGAGCAGCTCCTGGTGCAGGTGGGCTGGCTGGGGCAGCAGGTCAGCAGGGAGGGGCTGCTGCGTGCTGAGAGCTCACCTCTGCCTTGGTGCTCGTGGCTCCTGTGCAAGCCCAGGCACTGCTCACAGGTGGGCTGAACGGCAAAGCACATCAGCCATGCGGTCCTGTGGGTCCCCACCGGGGCCGTGCCACCTCTTGTCCCCAGGAGTGTGAGCTCCAGCAGCTGGTGGATGCTGCATGGGCTGCAGGATCCAGGATTCCCTTGGCCAGGCTGGCCTTTGCTGGGTTAGGGGGTGTTGTGACTTGTCAGGGGTTTGTTATGACCCGACATAACAGCGTGGCACATCACCTTGGGGATGAATACCTGGCACATTTTCCCTCCATGCTGCTTGTCCCCTCTGTCCCTCCCTTTGCCCATCCTGCTGAGCCAGGAGCCTGCAGCAAATGCCTCTGCAGCAGCTTGGTGCATTTTTTCGGGGGCTGGTGGAGCACTCCCCCTGCTCTGCCGGAGTGTGTAAGTGTTTTATTGTTTGCCTGTTGAGGTGTGAATGAAGTAATGGGCTTTCTCAGTCACTTCATCCTTCTCGGGCTGACAGCTTTGCTTAGACACATTGTGCTGTGCTGTATAAACCCTGTCACCTTGCCATCTCCAAACAGACAGCTTCCTCTGGGAAACTGTAATCAAGCCCTCCTGAGCACTCAGCTAGCAGTGTCCACGGCTCGTAAATCACAGCAGCTTTCCTGGAAACCCGTGAGAGGAGGCGGCCGGAGCAGCACCGGGCAGGGTCCCCGCCCGCGGGCACGGGGCAGCAGCTCCCGGGGAGGATTGGAGCCTTGCCTCTCATGGGCCACCAGGACCTCAGCAGGGTGGGGAACTGACTCTGCTGACCCCAGCTTGTCACAGCCCAGGTGTCTCCTTAGACCTGAGATCACCTCAGGAGGACATGCAGTGGTTCAAATCCTGTTCTATCCCAAAGCTGCCGATGAGAGATTGCAGGAGACAGTTCTCAAGGCTTCAAGGATTGTTTATTGTTTCTTGTCTCAGGAGCTCTTTGCCCACAGCAGTCTTCTCTGCCGGGCACCCAGGATGGAATCTGCCTGCTGAGGGCAGGGCTGATCTTATATAGTCTAAATTACGTGCTATATGTTGATAACAATTTTCCAATACAATACAGTCTTGTTAAACAGTCCAGCTCTGACCCCATCCAATCTGACAGTGCCAGCATGTCACCCAGCATGGATGGCACGGAGAAGAAGGAGGAAGAGGTATCCACACCCCAAATTCTCCATCTTGGACACGTGTCCCTTATCACAAACATTCCCAAAAGTCTATTTATCTACGTTCTAACAACCTAATTTACACTTTACTAATTTTGGTGGCTTGTTTCCATTCCCTCTGTGTTGGTAATTTCCCCCAGGGGTTTGAATTCAGCACCTGAGACACCAGGGTCTCACTCAGGGGTCTTTGAGACCCTCACCAGGGGGGTTTGAGACCCCCAGGGAGGCCAGGGGTATACCCTGGGCTCCCACACCAGCTCTGCACAAGACCCTGCATCAGTCAGAGCTGTCACAGCATCTCTGGTGTGCCTGAAGCTGGAAGAGCCCTTTGGGGAGCCAGGGCTGACCCACTGGCCGTGGGGATGCTTTATGGGGTCGCTCCATAAACCCCTCAGCACCAGGAGAGCAACACATGAGAACAACAGCTCCATCCACCTGGGTTTACCAGAGTGCCAGGAGGACAGATGGCTGCTCCTGTTGGCAGCCCACGCCTCTCCCTCAGTTATTTTGGGAAGGATGCTCAGCCAGATTCAGCTGGGAGCTGGTGGGGGGTGACCTGGTCACTGTGATGAGCTGCCACCACCAGCCCTGGAGCTGCATAGGCATGGATCCTGGCTCCTCCATCCTCCATCCTGTGGGGCTGGCTGTCCTGATCAGCTGGGCCTGCAGAGAGCTGGTTCATGCCTTTGCCCTGCCAAGTGCTCACTTGCCCAGCTGGAAAAAAGCATCATGCTCTTCTCTTTCATTTTTATCTGCTGGCTTGAATTTCAGGGCCAGGTTCAGAAATCTGGGAATTTCAGGCACGTGGAAACAGAAGCAGAGTGGGAATGACTGTTTCAGCATGGCTGGAGAAGTTCTGTCCTCCTGCTGAAGGGACCAGACTCTCACTTCCTGACTGACCTCCATTGCCATCAGTTTTGGACAGCAACAAAGCTCTATGGACCCAAGTCCTTGTTTCACACCCCCTTTTCCTTGCACTCCACCACCAGGCTATCAAGTTGTCCTTTGCCTGAGTCCAAACTTCTGGCAAAGGCTCTGAGATCCACAAAGGATACTACAAGCTGCCTATTTTGTAGAAGATGAAGGCAAGTCCAGCACAGTTGGTGAGGAGGCACAGCTCTGGCCTGGGATGATGGAGCATTAAATACCAGCAAACAGGAAAGGAGACAGGCCCAAGGGGAGCTGGGGGTCTCTATGAAACACAAGAGGACTTTCTGTCTCTTTTCAGAGCCTGCAGCAGGAGCACAGTGCATTAGCCTGGGATTAGAAGGCTAATGATCACCCACCAGTGGTGTCATTCCTCAGCGTGACAGATGCTCACAGATTTTGCTGGCATGGTCCTGGAGGATGGACCAGTGTGGCCAGTGTGTGTGTGGAGAGAAGCAGTGAGCCTGGGCCCCAAATTCCCAGCCCAATTCAGGAAACCATCAGCATGATATGCAGCCCTAATTAGGCGAATAAACTTAGCAAAGAATTCAAACATAAATTTGCTCTTGCTGATTTCAGGCTTTGCACATGTTGACCGAGTGGACGGGCTCCCCCAGGACCCTGGACTGAGATCTGCACTGTCTCTGATTTATAAGGTCCTTTTGGACATGCTAAATATAGTATTAAGTGTAATAAATGCAGATCACGTTCTTAAATATTCTGTGATTTATGCCCAGGCTCCTTCCCCTGAGAGCTGGGCTCATAAATCCTCTGTGCAGATCTGTAGTGGGGAGCACTTTCCTCAGGCAGGTTGGAGAGTTAATAAGAAGGAAGGGACCAGCAAGCATGAAAGGGAGCAGGGAGAAAAGCCAAGATAGGGAGGGTCAGAGAGAAAGAGAAGGGAGCTGTGGCAGAGGAGGGAGGGCTCCCATTGCCCTTTTTTCTGGTGTGTGTGGCACCCTCTGTTGGGCAGCAGGATGCTGGGATGCTTCTTCTGGGAAATGCATGGATGGCTCCTCCATGCCATGGCTCTAAAGGAGTCTGTGGAGCAATCCTGAAGCACTTTTCTGTGGGTAGGATACTGTGGTTTGCAGGTTTGCTTGGCTGAGCATCCTCCTTTGCTGGCTTAAAATACTCAGATGCCACTGGCATGGGCTGCTCTGCCTCCCTCCTCCATGCAGCACCCAGCATGAGGATTGAGCAGGGGAGATGGCTGGGCAATGGAATGGTCTGCCCAGGGATGTGGTGGAGTCACCATCCTGGCTGTGCTTAGGAAAAGACTGCATGTGCCATCCTGTGCCATGGGTTATTGATGGGGAGGTGCTGGGTCAGGGCATAGCCTGGACTTGATGATCTCAAAGGTCTTTTCCAACCTACTTCATTCTGTGATTCTGTGATTCTGAACTTCTGATGCAGTCCTTCTTCATGTTCTCTCTCCCATTCCAACCACCTCTTGTTTCATCCTCGGTGATTCCCTCTCTTTAGTTCCTCATACTCTTCCTACAAGGTGCTGACTCCTGCACACCAGCCCATCACAGACCTTCCCTCAGTGCCTGCCAACCCCACTGCCCTTCTCTTGCCACCCCTTCTGCAGTGCCCATTCTCCATCCCCATCACTGAGCACACCAGCTCATCACCCTGGCCTTTCTTCCCATGGACCACCCTCTCCAAAGCTGTTGCTGCAGTTCAAGCACTCTCTTGGCAGCGAGGGGACAACAGCTACAATTGTGTCTCCCACAAATATTCCCCAGGCCCCCCTTGCAGTTATTTCTCACTTCACCTCCCAGCCCAGGATGAGGTGTGCTATCTGATGGGAAAGCTTGCAAGTTCAAAAAGGAACCTCTGGGCCTAACAGGAAGAGGATCTGTTTGAAAGAGCCTCACAAAGGGAGGAGAAAGGGGGGAAAAAAATGGAAGAAGTGAAAAGATAAAGCTGTGGATTGACAAAAGTGTGCCCCGTGGAGAAAGGTTGGTTTGTGATCACAGACCATGCTTCCCAAGGAGGACAAGAGGGTGATTTATCTGCAGGAACAAGGGATGGGTTGGGCAGGCAGAGATGGGAAACACAGATCTGGCCAGAGAAAAGGGTCCAGCAAGGCCACAAGGGAGGCTGTTGTGGGAGAGAGGAGTCCCAGTCCCTGTTTTTGGGGGTGACTGTCCCAGTTTGTGTCCTTGGCTCTCAGAAGGATAATCCCAGGGTGCAGCTTTATCCCTGCTCACCCACAGCCAAGGCAGGAGGGCTCAAGTGGGGTGTGAGCCCTGTGCTGTAATGACCCTGCTCTGCACTGACGATTTCCAGTAAAAATCCATCATGATTAACACATTGAATTTGTCACAGCCTAGACTTTCATGACAAAAAGCATGACTTTTTGGGTTTTCTCACAACAAGTCATGTTCTTTGTAATCTAATAAGCACTGCTCTCCCCCAGTCCTTTACAAACTCAGCTCTGTTTGGGTCCTGGGTCGTCACAGATGGGAAAATGACCAGAGCTGTGAAACACTTTCATGCCATTTGTCAAGTTTTATTAAATGGCTTGGAATATTTTTATTACCAAACAAGGGTTTCTCAGTGGGGTTTGGGACCCTGCATGGGCCCTGCTCCATCTCCAGAGCTTTTGAATGTTTTTTGTGATTTTTTTCCCCCTCCACTGCCCCCACAAACAGGCAGCCTCAATGAGAATCTGAGATTTCTCAACAGCCTTGTGTCAAGTAGGGGAAACCTAGAGGAGTGGTATTCAGTTGCTTGAGGTATTTCAGTGCAAAGATGTGGACTGAAAATGGCAGCAAAGAGGCAGTGAAGTACAAAACCTGTTAAAACATTTTTCTTTTACTGCAAAGAAAAACACCACACAAAAATTTGTGCCCATTGGGTACTCCAACAAGTGAGGATGGGACATGCAGGTCACATCACTGGCATGGCACCTCTGCCCTCCATCCCTGTGCCATGGAATTTCCTGCCATGCCATCCTGCCCTATCTTATCCCATCACCTGTTTCTCAGTGTTGGCCTCCTCATTCCTTGCTTGCAATTAGTTTCTAAGGTCAATGCAGGGACTCTTGCATGGAGAATGCATCTTATCTAGTCAAGAAAAGTCTCTTGACTTAAATTTTTAGACTTGACAAAGAGGGTTATAAAAAAAGGGAGAGGGATTTTTCCATGAGCAGACAGGGATAGGCTAAGGGTGAAAAGTTTTAAGCTAATAGAGGAGAGATTTAGATTAGATGTGAATGAAGAAGTGAATGAAGAAATTCTTTCCTGTGCCCTGGCACAGGTGCCCAGAGCAGCTGTGGATCCCTGGCTGTGTCCAAGGCCAGGCTGGACAGGGCTTGGAAGAACCTGGGACAGTGGAAGGTGTCCCTGCCATGGCAGAGGGTGGGAATGGGATGAACTTTAAGGTCCCTTCAACACAAAGCACTCTGTGACTCTGTAAAGAATGTGAAATCCTGGCAGCTGATGAGAGCTGTGCAGCAACAAGCTGCTCTCAGCACATTATCTGTGAGGCCAGATGGTATTTATGACCCACGTCACAGAAAGCCTGGGTACAGTTTAGCTATTTATTGAAGAAATTTCAGGGATTTGGCAAAGAATTATAAGGATACAGGTTTGGAAAGTCCTCCTGCCCTGGGGCTTTGTATGAGAGTTGGGGAGTCCCCACTACAGTAAACTGTTGCAGGAGAGTTTGTCTGGGAGACAAAAATGTCTTGATTGTTTTGACCAGACTTTAATTATCAGGCAGGAAGATTTGGCTTATCCTGGGGCAGACAATCCACTCCTGTTAGGCCTGGTGAGGTACAGCCAGACCCCCAGATGAAATGGGTGTCCTGGAGGACTCTGCAGGACCCCTGTGCTTCTGTGTCCTGGGCAGTGATTACCTGGGCAGAATTCAATGCTAAAATTTTTCTGTCTCAGGGGAATTTTCCTCCTGTGATGACAGCAAGGCTGGACTGGTGACTAGCCCAGGCAGACTGTGGGGATGAAGGTGTAACCTGCACTGGAGCTCAGACAAGGGGCCAGCAGAGGGTCTGAGTCCTGGAGAGGTGCCCTGCACTTGTGTCAAACTCAGAGCTCTGCTCAGTGCCTTAGGGCACTGCTTTGCCCCATTCATTTTGTCATGCTGAGTTCCACAGTGCCTCAAAGGCTGTAAGATTAACTCTGAAATCAATGGCCAGTAACCCTGGTCCCATAATCCAGGTCTGCACTGATGTCTCTTTGTTGCCTTGAAAAGGATTATGGAGCACTGCAAAAACAGCAACAAGACACTCTTCTGCTTGGTGCAGGAAAGAGCAAGAAAGAGCAATTTATTAAAAAAAGCCATTGCAAAACAAAATACAAACAGGTAATTGGTCAGAGAAAGAGACACCTCTTCTCCCTGGCTTTCTCAGGGATCTTGCAGGTGTTTATCTCTGTTATGATTCTTTCTCTTGTGTTTACAATAAAGAAGGAACCTCTAGCTTGGGAAAAATTCTAGCTGAGGCTAAGAAAAATACTTAGAACTTGAGAAAAAGGTCTGACAGCTTTTGCCCAGGCCTTCAGCAGTGCCCACATCTCTTGAGCCTCAAGAGCCAGGACTGAGCTTTGGATGAAACAACGCTGTGCATAGAGCTGATGAAAATGAGCTGGCTGCTGGAACTCTGCTCATTGGATGCTGAACATGTGCTGTGGGTTATGTGATGGGATCATTTATCCAGAAACAGCATTTTCCTCTGTGCAAGCCTCGAAGCAATCATCACTGTGCAGCAAAGAGCAACACATCCTCCAGCCTAACCCATGAATAAGGATGAAATATTTAAATTTCATGGAAGTCTCTGTAGGGAAACATTTTGTGGGACCAGATTCTGTATGATATTGGGGTCTGCAGGCTAGTTTGCTCAGGAGGAGTAACCAGTCTAGCTAATCTCCTGGTGCAATGCAGTTTTTCATCTTACAGATGTCACTCTGCAATCACAGGCACACAGAAAGGATCCTGGCAAACCCAGGGAATGGCTGCAGGGACATGGATGGGGAAAGAAACGATTTAGTCATATTTTAGGGGTTTTGTCCAGAGGTTTTGCTTGTTTCCCAGGTTGAGGCTGATGCTGGGAACATGACCCTGCTGTGGAGTTCAGGGAGTCACAGACCTGGGACCCCAAATCCCCCTGGAGCCATGTCCAGTCTCCCTTCCTGCTGCCTGCAGCAGTGATGGATCTCCAAGAGGTCAGTGAATTGTACTGAGTCCAAGCACCTTCTATTTACTTCTCTGCCTTAGATACTGCGTTTTCCTGAGCTGATGACTGCCTAGTTCTGCCCCAACAAAACTTCCTTTTATTTCTGTAGAGGTCTGCTGTGTGTTTTCATTCTGCAAATTAATATTATTTCTTTCTATCCTTAGTACTGAGCACATTCAGCTATTTGAAACTTCCCCTGTACCATTTGGTGCTGGCAGTGTGTCAGGCTCTCTTCACTTTCTCTTTATCAGGGTAGTGACTTCTCTCTGCTGTGATGTGATATGTCCACACACACATATCAGTGTGTTCAACTTGCCTGCTTCCCTTACTCACCACTTTAATTTGCCTCTAACCTTACAGGTACTTTCAGGGCTGTTGCTCATACAACTTGGGCCCTTCTGTTGTCTTTTATGGGAAAACAGAGCAGTACAAGTCCAGGTTTCCCTAACAGGAGCCTGAGGATATTGGATGTGCATTTTTCATGATCTGCCCCATTGTTCCCCTGCACTTGGGAAGTGATCCTGGAACACAGAGTTGCACCAAGCATTGTCCTGACTGGCTCCATGCATGCCCTGAGAGCTGTTCAGGTTCTCAGGAGCCTGACACTGGTTTGGTGCACCCAGCACCATCCATGCCCTGCTGCCAGGACACACTGTCACATACCCTGTTACCATGGAAGTTATTGGGTTTTTAGCTATTTGTTTTAATAAGCTCCCATCACTGTGTCACTTTGAGTAGTAGCACTGGAAGCACAGATATCTCTGTAGGATGAGAACATTGCCATCTGGTTTGGGAGGGCAGGTGTACCTTCTTGGGAAGGATCCTTAGACTAAAGGGGCTGCATGTAAGAGAAAGCAGGAACATCCTGGGCTGGTCCAGCAATGCTGGGGAAATGTTCTGCTGTAAATCCAGGATCTCAACAGGCTGCTGAAGGGCACTCAGGGTCTCCAGACCATCCTCCCATCAGCAGCAGGACTGACTCCAGCACTTGGTGTGGCCATGGCTTTGCCTGGGTAAACCCTGGAAAATCCCATCCTGCCCCTCTCTGGGGACCTGTCCCAGAGTTTCTCAATGCCCTGCCACTGCCCCAGGATGGAGCCACTGCCCTGACACCATCAGTTTGCCTGTGTGCTCGTGCCCCAGGAGTGGCTGCTGAAGGAACAACCTTCCCTTGCATGTCCTGGCAGGGCGAGGTGCCTGGGCTGGGCAGAGCTCAGAGAGACCCCAGAGCCAGGACAATGGGGCACAGCCCTTGGATATCCCTGTGGCAGGCTCCCCACAGCTGCCACTTGTGTGAGCAGAAGTGATTTATGTTGACTTTTCATTTTGTTGTTTAGTAAATCAGGAATTTGGAAATCAGCATGGTTTCTTGTGCGAGCCTCGCTAATGGCCGAGGTTATCACAACAGCTATAAATCCCCCTCGATTCTGGATGGGAAAATTCATTATTTCTCCTCTCTCCTCCCCTCCCTGGGCCATGAGACCTGGCAGAGCCATGGGAGAGAGGAGTTGATTCAATCCAGCTCTGGCTAAAAGTGATCAACCATGAATCATCATCTGCTGGAGACCCTCTCCTTCACTGAGCCTTGACTCCCAGGGAAGCTGTGCTGGCTGCTTCGTGAGCAGGAGCTGCTTCCAAGGACAGAGTGAGGTAAGGCACCTCCTGCCCTGACAGGGCCATGTCAAACAGGTGGTAGGAATTATGCTTGTTTTGTCCCCTGCTGCTTCTCTCTGGGGACACAAAAGGACCAAGACAATGATGCTGGGGTACCACCATGAACAGATCCTGGAAAATGCTGTGGAAGGTCTTCAGCCTGTTCAGGCACAAGTAAAAACACTCATCAAAAAAAGACAGACCCAAAGGGAATTCCTCTCCTCCCTCCTGCTGCCTTCCTGTCTTTCTCTGCCCCCTGGAAGGAAAGGTTTCCTGCCCCATAGGTCCCACTCCCCTGCTGCTCACACCCCCCCTCCTCCCCTGGTGTCTTTAAGAGATCTTCCAGGACCTTGCAGCTGACATGTCAGGAGGACATCTTCCTCCTTGCCAGCAGCCCAAATTCTTTACAACCTTCCCCTGCACTTGGAGCACTGGACAGGCTGTGGGTGAGCTGGTACAGACTGCTGCCAAGACAAGAGCTGCTGCACTGCAGCCCATCAGTGAGTCCCACAGCACCTTGTGGGCAGTTACTCCCTGACTCCTCATTTTTGGGGAACAGAAGAGGGTGAGGTGGGGGATGCCGAGTTTGTGGGGGTATCCCCATCCCAACATCTCCTCCTTGCCTGCTTGCCCCACCAAACCACCTCCCTCCTGGTGTCCCTGGAGCACCCCATGTTCCCTCCCAGCCTTGCTGCCCCATATCCCACGGGGTGGGGCAGGAGGGGCTGCAGGAGAGGGTGCAGCTGGGGAGGAGGGCACCCTGCTGCCTCTGTGATGGCTTCCTAATGGATTCCAGATTCCACCCATCCCCATCCCTGCTGTGTCCTATCATTTCCCTGGTTATTTCTGATTGCTGCTGAGCACAGACCTTGGTGTGCATATTTCTGTCAGTAGTTCAGTCATTTCATTCTTATGTTCCTACACAAGTCTTGGATGCCTCATCGGTGCTCGGTGACTTATTGCTCTTCAGCATGTCAATTTATTCCAGCATCTTCTTCTGATACCCCCAGTGCTCATTTTAAAATCTGAAATGAGCTGATCCAGAGGAGCTTTCTACCCCCACCCTCCATGGGCCTGAACAATCCAAAGAAACCCCTCAGCTTCCCATTCCTACTTTTTGCCATCACGCTATGTTTCCCTCCCAGGATTCTGCTACTCACAAACATCAGATTTTATGTATCCTTATGTCTTTTCATTGCTTATTTTTGTACCTTTTTACTTTATAACATTTTTTGCCATTTGCTCTGATGAAATCCCATCCTAATTCCCTTGTTAGGTAATCCTTGGCTTGCTTTGTATTGTCTCTATTGCCTGTACTAAGGCTGGATTTCCTTTTTCTGAGGTGCCCTGTTCAGCTCAAATACGCAATGAAACCCTGTCATTTCAGCAAATGGTGTTGATTTTCTTTCCCACATGGGCCTTTCTGCTTTTTCTCCTAAGTTGTGCAGCTTTCAGACCCTCACTGATGGGGACATCCACAGCTTCCATATCAAAGCTATGGCCTGAAATGAATTTGCCTTTAGGGCCCTTTAAATGAACTCTCCTCATTTATTTATTTTGAAGTAAGTTCCCACTTTCTAACACTGAGCAGCCTCCAGCAGTTTTGGAGGCAGCATTTTTCCCAGTGACTCTGGCTAATAACCTGGTGATCACTGGAAGTTAATGGCTCATCACTGGCAGCTTCTTGGGGTAAAACCTCCATGTGACTTTGGGGCAGAAATGACAAAATACCTGTTAAAAAAACCCAAATAAACAACCTGGGCAGTAGCCATAACTGTGTGTGTTGCTGTCTGGTTCTTATCAGTCATCCCTGCCTGAACTAGAATCCAAATCCTTGGTACAGCAGTTGCAGTTATTGTGGGGGAAATGTCAATTTTAATAACAGATATTACAGTCAGTTTTGAGGCACACAGAAGCTTAATTTAGAAATCAAAGCTGTTTTGTCAGATGGGTTATGCATTCCTTGCCTCCAAAATAGACATGAAAATGAGGCTTGAAGCAGCAGACATTCCCCCAAATACTGCAGATTCCCCAACTTTTTGAACCAGAGTGAACTTGAAAGCACAGTTATACTCCTGGGCTGAAATGTGTGTCTTAAAAGCAAAAGTGTCCTGTGTGTGCTGTGGTGAAAAACTAAACCTAAAGCATTTCTCTCTGGGCTGCCTGGATGCTGCAGCTCTGCTGAGCGTTTGGGATGCATCCCCAGCCTGGGTGCAGCCTGGGCTGGTATGTCCAGAGTGCCCCAAAACAGCAAGGCAGCTTCTCCCCATTTATAAATAACCCCATCCCTGGTGGGGGGACAGCTCCTGCTGCCCTTGATGCCTCAAGATCCGAGTTTTCTGTTCTGTTGGGTGTGCTGTCTGTTGTGCTTTGGGGTGATAAAGGTGAAATAGTCTGATTCCAGCTATGGGCTCAAGGACAGTTTCTTCAGATTCCAGGCCCAAAGTATGAACAATGTGAGAAGAGGAGGGCAGGCCAGCCAGGAGAAGAGGAGGAGGACACCTTACAATTTGAGACTATTAATTGGATGGTTGAGCCCTGTATGCAAATGGACTGAAGTCTATAAAAATGTGAAATCATGTGTCCAAGCCCTCTTTTACTCCCACCTTGGAGCCCCTCGGGCCGGGCAGGGCCCACGCTGTGGCACCGCTGCTGCCAGGGTGTGGCCTTTGGAGGCCTCTCAATAAATACCCATTTATTTCCCCTGGCTCTGTGTGATCTCTGTTCCAGCTCCTGAAGGCAGCACCCTCAGCCGGGCAGCCCAGCTCGGGGTGGGCAGGCTGTGGCTCCATGGCACCCATTTCCCTGCCAGCCCCACTGGAGCCAGCATTCCTCAGGCAGGCAGCTCTGAGCCGATGAAAAGCCCCGATTGAGCTCCTGCAGGGCGAGTACCTGACACCTCTCCCCGCACAAAGAGAGCTTTCTGCTCGGGGAGCAGCTGCTCTGGCCCAGAGGGGTCACCCGGCCACATCCTGCACACACCCCCGACAAAACCCCCTTGTCTGGGGGGGCAGAGGCAGCACAGCTCTGGGCAGGTGGCTGCCAGCCCTGCTCGTGCCCCCAGGGCTGCATGGCGTGGTTCTCTCCTGTCTGCAAGCCTTGCTCGGGGCACTGGGATGGTGAGGCTTGGACTGGGGGGGCTTTAGGACCAGCTCTCCTGTCTCTGAGCTGCTGGCCTGGCCAGGCTGCTGGGCTGTCTGGTGCTCCCCCATCTCTGTGCTCCCCCACAGCAAGCCCTGAGCTGGGATGGAGAGGGTGGTCACAGCAAGACTGGCTTTTGGGTCAGACAGGTTGGGCTGGGAGGGGAGAGGTAATCTCAGCACTGAAACTGGGTTTGTCGAGGGATGGAGGGTAGCTCATTTAGTCTTCATACTGTCTTTGCTCTTTCCTTCCCCAGGAGAGACCAAGCTGGAAGTGGTCCACAGAATCCCCCTCACCCAGCAATGCCTGAATGCAGGTTACAGTCCCCATAGGATGGAAATTACTCAGCTCAGAGACCCTACAACATTTCTGCTCTTCAGCCAGGGGCTGTCAAATGCAATGTGCAATCCACCCAGGAGGAGAGGACTTCCATGGAGAGGAGAAAAGGATTTCCCATGTCAGGGCTTCCATGCCTCAGCTGAGAGCCAGAGCCTCCAGGGCCTCCCTGCCCAAACCCTGCCTGTGCTTTGGAGACTTGCCTTGCTCATCAATGGGCTCAGGTCCAACCCTCCCAGTGCAGGATATTGGGAAGCTGCCCTGGCCCCCTCCCCAGGATCCCTGTCCACCACAGGGGTATTCCAGCCTTGCAAATCCATCTTTTGGTGCACACAACTGAACCCAGACCGTGCAGAGCATTGCAGCAAACCCCCTCCTTGACTCTGAAACCAGTGTGCATGTTGGCTTCAGCTGGTTTCACAGTACTGTGGAATTATTCAGCCTGGTAAAGCCCTGCAGGATCACCAGTTCCAACCATGAACCCAGCACTGCCAGGTCCACCACTAAACCAAATCCACACCCACATGTTTTTTGAGTACTACAAGGGGTAGTAACTCTACAGCTGCTCTGGGCAGCCTCTTCCAATTCCTGGCAAACCTTTCTGTGAGGTTCAGGCTTCTCAGTCATCCTGCTGCAAAAGCAGAAGGGCAAGTCATCCTCCCCATATCTGGTGTCCCACCAGCCCCTGATGGTGCCCATAGAGGCTCATCCCATTACAGGAGACCAAGCTGATGCTGGAAGCATTTGCATTCCTTCTGAATGCAAGCCAGATGTGACGTGAAACATCACATGTCAGTCAGATTGGCCCAAAAACAAAACCAAGATTGCTCTCAGCAAGATGTGCAAACCCTTCCCTGTCTCCCTTAATCATCATTCTGCCTTTTATTGCTCTCATAAACTCTCTTGCAGAGAAAACACGTGGCTTAAAAAAGCCCAGATCCATTCTAGGCTGAGGGGAAGTGAGAAATCCCTGTGTCTAATGAAGGGATAAAGGGCTGAAGCCCCCAGCAGGTACCACAGGATTTTCCCAGAGGTGTACAAATGTAGCAGAGGTGTGTCTGCAGGTACCTGGCACAGCTCATGGCCACACAGATCCCCAGCAGCAGCCTGCAGATGGCTGAGTGGGTGCAGTCCTTTCCAAAGGGATGGAAGAGCCTTGCTCCATCTGCACACAACAGCTGGGAAGAGCAAAATAAATCAGGCTGCAAAGACTCCCCTGCTTGCCTGCTGAATGTGCTGAGAGCCCCAGCTCCAGGCTCTAAGCTGTGGGTGCATTTGGGGCTTCTCAGGGGCTTTAGGGACTTCTGGTGCTCAGGGAAAGCTGGTGAGCAGGGCAGGAATGGCAGTGGGAAGCAGTGCAGCAGCCACAGCCTGGGTGGGTCCCTCCATCACCAGTGCAGCCCTGGAGACCAGAGCATCACCCAGGGATTCCCTGAGTACATTCAGGACGATTGGAGGATATACCTGGCTTGTATAAATCCTTCCCTGTGAGGGTGATGAAACCCTGGCACAGGTTGCCCAGAGAAATTGTGGATTCCCCATCCCTGGAAGTGTCCAAGGCCAGGTTGGACAGGGGCTGAAGCAACCTGGGACAGTGGAAAGTGTCCTGCCCATGGCAGGGGATGAGCTTTAAGGTTCCTTCCACCCCAACCTTTCTGACTCTGAGATTCTCTGTTGCTGCTGAGGTGGCAGCAGACATCTCTCCACCTCCTCCCTTCAGCATCTCCCCCTGAACCCTTCCTCTCTCCTGTTTGGAGCTCCCCCATAAGCAGCCTTGGCAGAGATGCTATAAACAGGATATGGGCTCTCTGGAAATCTGCAAGCAGGAGTGGCTGAAGGTATTTAATAGTATCTCTGCAGTAAACAGAGATAAAGGGGGATCATCTGTATGGAGCAGGGAGTAAGTATCAGATGGAATTGCTCTGCCATGGTGACTATTTACTGAAACAGGAAACAAATATTTTTTTGGCTTTTGCCAAAGAAAGATTTCTTTAAAAATGTGTTAATATTAGGAGTAAAAAAATGCATCTTTTAGACATGTTAAGTGGCCATATTCACTGGAGTTTTATTTACTATATAAAGGTTAACATTGGTCTGTTTATCCTACAGACGAGATTTCCAGAAAATTACAAGAAGGGTCATGTAACAGTCAGCTCCTGCTTGCCTGAGCTTATTTGCCAGAGCCAAATCCCTGGAGCCTGAGGAGCTGGAGCAGATATTCAGAAGGACTCTGAGAACGGGAGAAAAGAAATAACTGAGCTTTTGAGCTTTTTCAAATTCATTCACTGGCAAGGTGGGGGCTGGGCTCACCCCCGTGCTGGCAGAGGGGCTGCACTGGTTTCCCCTGAGCTGGGCAAGGCAGTGGCCAGCTGCAGGGAGGCTGAGCAAAATCCATCCATGCAAGCAAGCTGCTCTCCTGCCAACCCCAGAGAGCCACTTGAAAGCCTGGATCAGGAGATTTGACCCCTTAGCCAACACTTCTTATCTAATTTTGCTGTGGTTGCTCTGCTTGACAAACGGGGTTGCTCCAGAGAAGCATGCAGCCCCTGTCCTTCATTCAGTAAGGACATCCTGGCACTTGTGCTGAGGGAACATGGTCATTTAGATTTCTCTCCCAGCCACACTGTCCTTTTTTTCCACCTTGCCCTGTCCCCCTGTGATCTGGCAGACCCCTGCTCTGGATGGGCTTGACAGGATTGTCCCATCTCCTCCTCCTCCTGTTTTAGGACTCGGTTGTTCCTGCAGCTTCCCACACTGCTCTGAGGGAAGCTCATTGTCAAAACAGTTGTGAAAATCCTGGTAAATCATTCTGTGTTAAAAAACACATCAAAAACTGGGTTCATTATTAATGGCCCTGCTGTCAGCACCATGAAATCCCGACTGAGCAGTGAGGCAAGGGTTTTCTTCAATGAAGCAGTGCTGGTGCAATCCAGTAGCATTGCTATCTGGAAGAGAAGCTTGAGCCAAATTATTAGCCCTAATATAGAAAAATCAAGGCAAATATCAGAGGCCTAAGATACCCAGGAGGTTGGATTAGGTAATTTACTATTTTTCTCATGATTTACACAGTCTTATTAGCTGGAATCAGCATGAGGGTTCTGACACAGACTGGAGGTCTTGGCTTTCAGCTATGGGATGGCAGCCCTGGGATCCAGTCCTGTGTCTAGGACACACCTGGGGACACCTTGGGCACTGGCATGGACGTTGCTCAGTGCTTGGCACCAAAATTTGCAACGTGACCTATTCATGAAGAGGCACCCTGGGCTCACCTCCCTGGGTCCTGGCAGCAATTCCACTGCACAGGAGGAAAATCTGGCATTGCCTGGTGGGGATGGCCACAGCATGGGGAGGAGGGATGGCCAAAGCAAGGTATGGACACTGTGCACCTGCCACCAGGTGTGCTGCTGTCTGGTTTCAGGCTTCCCCCTGGGCTCCCATGGAGGGTGGCAGTAAATTTCTCCCTGCTGTACTTCACAATCTCCCCGTGCTGGCAAGGTGTAGGAGCTGATGGACATTAAAACATCAGAGATACACTTTCATCTTTTGGCTGCCTCCAGGAGCCACTGCACAAGGATGCACAGCAGAACATCTTGGCAGTGTTGGCTGTAGCTGCTGCCAGAGGCATTGGCTGCAGCAAGAGGGAAAATCTGAATCAGATGTAAGGAACCAACTGGAGATACCTGGGCACAGTAAAACTGGGGGCTGCTGCTCCCTGAGCACTCCAAGCATACTGAAAGGGTCTGTCTCTCTCAGATGAACCTGCCCAGGACCAGTTCTCCTTCTTGCCTTCATTGCCCAGTGAATAATGAGAGATGCCCCCAGGACCTCACTTTCTCAGAGAGGTATGCACAGCTTCCCATGACCTTCCTGGATCTGTTTCCCATGCTCAGTGGGCAGGAAAGCTGAGCTGTGTCCTGCCCCAGAGAGTCACTGTAAGTGGAGAGGCCATGAACGAATTCTCCAGCACACCAGATTTCCTTTCCACCTTGGAATGGAGGGACAGCCTGCACTGTAAAGTAGAGGGAGAAAAAAATCTACTGCTACATCCCAAAATATCAGGTTAAGTGGGGTCTGTACCTTCTTTGAGGGACCAGCCCAAAATGCCATTAGAAAAGGATGGATTTTTGCTCTCTTCAGAATAGCCAGCTGAGAGTTGTCCCCACCACATGCAAATGTTTCCACAGATCTCCTCACATGCTTTCCCATATTCCCACACATTTCCCCATATCTGTGAGAAGCAAAGGTGAAGGAAAAGGCTATTTTATTTCAAACAAAACTGTTTTTAGTGTCTCACACCCACCTGGACAAATGTCCAGCATTCAGACTAGGGAGGAGAAGGGATGTCAGCTGCTGAGTCCTCACATCCCCTGGGCTCTCAGCTGCCCCTGCCTTGGCTTTGGATACATTTAGGAGCTGAACTGTGTTTTCATATAGGTCCCATTTATTTTAAAGGCTCCTTTTCCCTCAGCATAGTCTGTCCTTAATTTTATGCTGTTCTTTGTTTTGGGCTGCTCTTATTTTCCCAGCATATGGGTCTTGAAAAGCTGCTCACAGATGTGCTGCAATCTGGATGGCCTTGGTGCCATCAATGCCTGATACTCTTCTGTCCCATTTTGACACTTTTTCCTGGGCTTTGACCCCTCATTTAGACCTTATGTTTCTACTGCACCTCTCCATAGATGCTCTCAGACAGGCTTTTTTAAGGAGCTGTTGCCTTTGCCCTCTTAGGAGCAATCTTTTCTTCCTTATCCCCCAGGGAAGTATTGATCCATATTTCTTTGACTGCTGGGCAAGGTGGAGCAGCCATGGAGAAGAGAGGAGTTTCAAGCACTGCCCCTCCTGTGCAGCTGGCACAGCTCCAGTGGTGTGTCCCCTCTTGCTGGCCATTGCTATCTTCACACCACTGCTGGAAACAGAGGATTAATAAACTGCAGCTCAGAAACGTCCATGAACGTGTGGGCTAGCTGTGTTGGACAGAAGATAATTTGTGGTGAAATCCACAAAACGTCTGGGATTTGTAAATGTTTCATGATGACTTGGCTCCTCTCCAAACACTCCCATCCACTGACAAGCATGAGCCATGAATCACTGCACACAGGAAAAACTTCCAAGCCCTTGACTTACTCCTCACCCAGTTCTGCTGCAGTGACAGCTGAGAGCATTCACTGCCAGTGGGGAGCAGGGATTTAGGGTCAAGGTGAGGGAGATGCTTGGCAGCCCCAGGGATGCTCTGTGCTGGCCCTGGGCAGAGGAGTGGGGACGTGGCACGCTGGCTTTTCTGGGGGACAGCCCACGGGACTGAGCTGGGACTGTCCCAGCTGATGCCAAGATGTCAGGGGCAGGCTCCCTGACACAGCCCAGAGATCATCTCCTTTCCCAGAAAACAGATTCACTTTCCACTGATGAGGGCGGGGCCCAGGAGGTTTTCTGCCTGATATCAGCTGAAATCAGTGATGCCTTTCTGGGCTGTTTGTGGCACTGCAGAGCTCCTTACAGGCTGCTTAATTCTGAGTTTTGAACTCTGGAGTAAGGCTGGAGCAAGCTGGCTTTGCATGAAAAGCCCTCGAGAGCAGTTACTTGAGGGCATCACTGCCATTTGTCACCCTGCAGCCAGCAGGACCCAGGGGCAGGGAGGTGACTCACCCCAGCTGCAGGGGACTGGTCACCTCAGCCCAAGTCATAAAATACTGAACTGTTGATTCATAAACCCAGTGGCTGGCAGCAGAACACTGGCTACCAGTGCTGGGCCTGTGGGTCAGGGACAGACCCACACAAGCAGCTGGCAATGGGGCAGCATGTCCTAGCCCTCTGTCTGTCAGCCCGTGTGTCCCATTCCTGCCTCCATCCACTAGTGAGGCCAGAGGAAGACAAAGAGGTGATTTCCCAGGAGCTGGTGATCACTGCTGTCTCCTCATCCCTCCAGGTGGAAAGCATTAAGGGGAGTGAAGCCTCTGATGTGGGCTTAGAGCAGCCACACGTGCCCTGGAGCTCCTGAAAAGCAGGACATCCCTGCAGGGTGGACATCCTTGGTGGCTTTTATGGTTTGTTGAGCATTCATTCAGGCAGGACCACGGGGAACAGTTTGTGCAGAGTGACAGCTAAGAGGGTCCTCTCCCTCTCCTCTTCCTCTCCTCTTCCTCTCCTCTTCCTCTCCTCTTCCTCTCCTCTTCCTCTCCTCTTCCTCTCCTCTCCTCTCCTCTCCTCTCCCTTTATTCATGGCATAGAGCAGTACAGCTCTTCTCCAGGTGGATGTGAGCTGTGATATGTACCTTAGCTGTAAACATGATGGAGGCCAAGGATTGAAGTTTACAGCAGTTCCTGGAAAGACACTTCATATTTCTTCTGCAGTCACCTTCACTTTTCTCATCAGACACAGGTTTCCCTGTGGGTGTGCTGTGCTTTGGTGAAGCCCCTTGGGTCTTAGGGCTCGTTTGAAGATGGCCAGATGCCAGTCTGCTGTTTCTGTCTGATCCAAAAAATTACCTCAAAAAGGACAAAATGTGCCACTACTTTGCTGCCTTGGATCCCAGAGACTTGAGCCCATCCTCACCACCAGAATTTCTCCTGTGTATTTCCAGCATCTCTTTTCCTTGGCTTACAGGAGAGTTTCTCTCTCTTTCTCTCTCTCTCCCCTCCTTTTCTTGATAATGTGTCCCCCAAAATGGATCAATGAACCCATCAAACTCTGGCATAAGGAGATAGTTGATCTGAAAGCAAGATTTCCAAGCTCAGGGATCACCTAGCTGGTTCTGGTGTCCACTCAGAAGCAGCAGCTGCACATGGCCACAGCCTCTCTGCAGGTCTTCCCAAGAGATTCTCTCTCCATGCCCAGGGCTGGGATTCAGATGGGAGTTCACCAATGGCACCAGGCTCTAGAAAGTTTGTTTTTTTTTTTTTTTTTTCTGCACTACAGATGCCAGTTGATAATTTGGAGAGGTTGGTCTCGTGCTGACCATAGCCCTTGATAGAAAGAAAGTGCTTTTGTGGCACTTCCAACCAGAAAAGTCACTAGAAGAGATGGTTTGGGATCCCCCATAGGGGAGCTTGTGGTGTGTGGAAAGCAAACCTCCTTCAAACACGTGCAGCTTGTCTGTGGGGAGTGAGTCTATTTTCTGGGGATTTGCAATGAAGTTTTAATTCAGCATTGGAATTAAAATTCATTTTATTAAGGGGCCTTTAAATATTTCCAGAGCTTGACCTTTTCTGGAGGCTGTTGACTTATTAATGTCTGGTCTGGTGTTCTTCAAACTTTCCACACAGTTCAACTTGTTGCCAGCTGCTTTCAAACACATTTTTCAAGAAATTAGTTTGTAATTAAGTACAGTTATTAATGACTGTTTTTCCTGCCTTTCCCATTGGGTTTGCAACTTACTTTTCTCCATGTGGCAGAAAATGGCCAATATTTCACAGGGTGAGTGAAGGAATGTCTAATACGATCTTTGACATGTTGATTTGACTCAGTTCCAACTTTGCAACACAGTGGTGATCACTGGAGAGACCTGGGTGAAAAACAGAGAATCAGGTCCCTGTGGGCAACCAGAGGGAGGGGAAAAGGAGCTCCTTCACCCTTGGAGAGCCAGTGCATGGGGAAAGCAGTTCATGCAGATGGAGTGGAGGATGGAGAGGAGGGATGGAGACCTGATGGAATGAGGGGAATCACTCTTGTGCTTAAAATTCAGGGCAGGAGCTCTGCAAATAATAAGAAGCCAATTTGTGTGAGCACTCATCTCCTGCCTGGTCGTCTCTCCACCCAAGAGGGTCCATCAGGGTCTGTCCAGTGTGGAGAGAGCAGATGGAGCTGAGAGCAGCCAAAAAAGGGAAGCAGCACTCCTACACAGAGCCCAGGAAGGTTTTATACATCATCTCATTTCTGCTCTGTGATGTCGCTGAGGTCACTCCTCTCTGTCAGGCACATGGCAGCAAATCCCCCTCTAAGTCCCAGATCTCAGAGGCATTATAACATTAACAGCCTGTGCTGAAGTGTCTGAGCAAGCACATCAGCTGAGCAAAGTGTTTTTCCCCAGCCCCTGGACCCAGTTCCTGTGGGAGCTGGCAGTGCTGAAACAGCCAGGCAGAGACATCCTCCTGTGAAAGGGGCTGGGAGGGTGAGGGTGGTGGGCAGCTGGGGGAGCCCACCCGTGAGGGGACACAAGGCAGGCACACAGCACCTGTTTCATTTCCTGGCTGCCTTAGCTGGGTCCTGGCAGCTGTGGGCAGCCGAGGCACAGGGCTGGAGGCAGAGATGCCCACAAGGAACACACGTGTGCAGCCGTGGGGTGCACACATCAACAGCCCCTTGCCACAGAGCTGGCATTCCTCCAGCACCTTTTCCCCTCCCTCCTCCTTTTCTTTTCTTTTCTTTTCTTTTCTTTTCTTTTCTTTTCTTTTCTTTTCTTTTCTTTTCTTTTCTTTTCTTTTCTTTTCTTTTCTTTTCTTTTCTTTTCTTTTCTTTTCTTTTCTTTTCTTTTCTTTTCTTTTCTTTTCTTTTCTTTTCTTTTCTTTTCTTTTCTTTTCTTTTCTTTTCTTTTCTTTTCTTTTCTTTTCTTTTCTTTTCTTTTCTTTTCCCTCCCTCTTTTTTTCTTTTTGCTTTCTCTCAGCTGTGGGGCAGAGGAGCCCTGTGGGCTGGCACCACCTCAGCCACAGGGGTGAGTGGGGTGCACACACTGAGTGATCCCCAGCACTTCTGGCAGTGTCCTCACCCAGGGGTGCAGGCACAGCCAAGGATGGGGCAATGGAGCAGCATGGACACCAGGGCTGGGGACACCAGGGCTGGGGACACCCCAGTGGCACAGAACCCCCTCTGTGCTCTGCTCTGCTCCCTGAGGAGCAGCCTCCTGCCTGGAGAAGGGCTGAGGGGCAGATCATCCCCCTGAGCATCCCTCGTGCAGCTCCAGCCCCAGCTGGGCCTGTGCCCCTTGTGCTTGCTCAGCAGATGCCCCCACAGGCTGCTGCAGTTTATCAGCATCCACTGCTGCCCTTCAGCAGCTGGGACCTGCTTTGGGATGTTCTTTCAGGGCTCAGTACCCAATGCCAGCCCTGGAAGCAGCAGGAGGAAGGGATCAAAAAGGAGGTGGGGATACAGGAGATGGGGAGAAGAGCCACCAATGGAGGTGAATGCAGAAATAAAGAAATAAACTTGGCCTTGATCAGGACCCAGGGCAGCCTGTGTCCATTCCCAAAATCAGAGCTGATGTCTGAAGGGGTGAACAACAGGCCTGCTTCATCAGCTCAGCCGCTAGAAAGGAGGAGCAGAGCCAAAAATCCGGGAGAAAAATGTTATGCAAAATTGTTCATCTGTTACTGATTGGGAGGCTGAGAGCTCAATGCAAACCACCCAATAAAACTGGCTTGGATGAGAATTTCCTGAATCCCAGATTAAGTGAATAAAGATGTTTCAGGAGTTCAGGGCCGTGGCTGGGTGGTTTGCATACAATTTGCTGTTGGTTTCACCCTTTGTTGCTTAATGAAGAACAGAAGGAGGATCTCCCATCTCATTCAACCAAGGGAAAAAATTATTTCTTCTAAATTTAAGGTAATTTCCTGTTGCAGGCACAGCTCTGTTTATCTGCTCTACACAGAGGCTCCATCTTGGATTGTGGCTCATCCTGCTCCCTGCAAGACCCTGCTCCCCTCAGGGACAATGACATCCCAGGCTGGTGGCACTGAGGCAGCATGGCAGGATTTTACATGAGGTTTTTTCTTTTTTTTTGTCAGAAGCTAGTGGTAAGAAGTGTTTTGAAAGCCAGGTCCAATCCTGGGGAAAAAGATGTGATATAACACACCTTGTGTGTGTCTCTGACTCGTTCATATATTCTTCCTCTCCATGCCCTTCACTGCTGCAGGATGCTCCCAGTTGTGTCCTTGCAGGAGAGGGTGCTCTGCTCACCTGCAAGGGCACACTGAGCTCCAGGGACTGAGGGATTCCCCACTCCTGCAGCATCTGATGTTGGAGAACTGCTCTACCACAGAGCTTACACAACCCTGAAAACCACATTATTTTAATAAGCCTCTTATTCAAGTGAGGGGAAGGAGCCAGGCTGTGTGCACTGAAACCTTCAGAAAGTTTCATCTCTTGCTCCTAAAGGCATCAACTTATAGATTTACCTATCTTCTTTTTTTTCCATCTTCTACCTTGCAAGGAAATGCCAGAGTCTCTTTACAAACTGAATACCTTTAAGTCACCTGGACTTGTTCCTCCAGGAATGCCTTGCTGGGATTTCAAGCTCTAATTAAGTGTGGAAACAGGATGGAGACCCCTGGAGAAATTAGAGAATAAATTTTAAAGAAGAAAAACTAGATCAGAACAAAAGATGAAGAATAATCAAGAGAATCTTGACTCAATGGCCCATCTCTCTAAGCCTCATCCTTAATTTTCTACAAAAAACTCTTCAGAATATTTCTCTTTGCAGAATATCTGGGGAATCTAGCTTCTTAGGAGGGGTCCAAAGGCTCCAAGGACAAAGAAAGCTATTTGCAGCCTTGGCTCTGGAGTCATTACCACCAAACAGCAAAATGCAGCTTGTCTAGATGGCAACCCGTGGAAAATCTGACTGCAACTGTCAGCAGGAGGGTGATGGGCATGAACTCCAAGGAGAGATGTGCTTCCAGAGGGAGGATCAGGGTAATGGGTGAATGTGAGCCACAGCATATTCAGGCAGGATATCGTGAAACGTTTCCATCCCAGCTATTAGTTTTATTAGGAGAAGTCTCCCATGGGAAACTGGGAGCTGCATCACTTGAGTCACTCCAGGCTGAGCACCAGATAACACAAAGCAGAGAACAGGCGGGGGTAGATGGCCCAGATGACCTCATGGTCTTTTCCATCACTCCAGTTACAGTCCAGCCTGGGTAGAGGCTCTTCACTTGTCTCTGTCTGACTCAGGGTAATGACAGGCTGGAGAGTAACATCTGAGTTTGTTCCAGTGTTATTTTCCAGTGTCTTCATTCGAGGTCTCTTGGGTGCAAGAGGGGCTGCAGAGTGACCTCAGCTGAAGTGACAATATTTCCCAGTCTTCTTGCCAGGTTCTCCTCCTTGCAGGGCTTGTGTGAGTTGGTGTGGGGGCTGCAGGGTGGCCTGGGGCCAAAAGGTCAGGACCTGGCTCAGCAACGGGCACTTTGCAAAGGAGTGAAAGAAATACACTTTGTTTCTTTACTCTTCCTTTTCTTTCACTTCCTTTCACTTTTCAAAAGCCAGAAAAGCTAGAAGCTTCTTGCCAGCTTTTGCCATCAGAGAGACAGCTGCTCCAGAGCTGGTTATTTCATTGTTTCTCAGTTGCTGGGTTCTTGTGGGTGGATGGTGAGAGCAGGGAGAGGTGCAGGATGTTTTGGTACTGTCAAACCACCAGCAGGAGCTGAATGCATCTTCCTGGTGCTTGGGGAAAGCACAGCTCTGATGAGATGGTGCCAGGAGAGAACCAGGGATTCATCTTGTCTCCAAAGAGACCCCTCTGTGAGCCTGTTGCTCTGAAAATAAAGCCTTTCTCAGCTCCCGAGACCCCATCCCTTGGTCTGAGCTGGTCAGAGGAGTGCAGGCTGCCACCTCCTTAGCTGATACCCATGGAACTGTCATTGGGTGCTGCTGGGAACCAGGGAAAAAGCCTCGAAGCCTTGGGTTTCTCAGGCTGCACGAGGACAAGAAATTATAACAGTGATTAAACACCTGCAGCGTGTGTGAGGGAGGTGATGTTTTGCAGAAAGCATGTTTTCAAAGAGGTGTTGCCTTCCTGGACCAATGAGCCTTTTCCATTCTGTTCTGCACATACTACCCTATATAGTGTTTCTTCAAACAAAGCTCTCTCTCTCTTTGGTTTCTCCATTACACGAAGAACTATGTTGCATTATCCTTTTTGCAGCTCTCCTTTAGCCACAAATGCAACAAGGAACTCACGCTGGGGTGCTCCTCTCTGCCCTGGGGTGAAGGTCTGGCTTTACTCTGCAGTGGGGACCTCACAGCCTGGGCAGCTCCCCATTCTATTATCCTTAATGCCTGGGGAAAAAAATTCCTTTTTCTCAGCTGGTTTCACTCCCTCCTTCCTTCAAATACTCTTTTAAAACCGTTTCATCAGAAATCCACCAGGCTGGATATGGGAGGACACAGGGCACAGCCTGCCCTGTGCTGTTCATGGCTGAGACACGTTCAGGGCAATTTATGGTGCACCCAGCAGTTCCCACAGCCCCAGTTCACACAACCTCAATTCACACAGCCTCAATTCACACAGCCTCACCCCTCTCCTGGCCACGTGCAGATCTTCTCTGCTGAAACCTTGCAGGTTGCCAGGCTTGGGTTTGACACTGTGCTTCACTGAAGTTCACCTCTTAACATCAAAGATATTTCTAAGTGCATTATTAAGAGGCACCAAAACCTCTTAAATACTTTGTTAGCTAAGAGCCTTGACAGGGAGATGGGGAGGAGAGAGATGTGCAGTGAGGGGAGCTGGAGGAGACTGTGAGAACCCAAGGGGGGAAGGAGGGACAGCCAAGGCCACAGTGGCCAGGATGGGTGCACAGTGATGCTGCTGCCCTGGCTCCATCCATCCTGGGGCTGCAGAAGGATCCTGAGCTCCCCTCAAAGGTACATCCATGAGTGCTGCACCAAGAATTTCATGGGATGCAAGGCTGCACTTCTTTGACTCTTACAGCTTCCTGATTCTCTAATTCTGTTACTCCCGTTTGCTAATTGAAACATTTGACTTTGTCATTTGGCTTTGTGTCACTTCACTGTCTAGTCTGGGAGTTCTCTGGGATTCTCTGCAGATGGAGAAGAAACGTGGATCCTTCCAAATGGAAACTCCTTTCAGTATTTCAGATGCTTTTTCAGAGTGGGATGCACTGTCAAGCCCATGATACCCTTCCCAGAATGCAAACATTGGAACGCCTGTGATGCTTCCTAAAACATTCTCATTTTAGAAATACCCAACTTAATGCTATAGAAATCACCTGGTCTGTACTGCAAAGGGATTTTCTTTCCCTCTTGGAAGCCACTGGTATGCTGCAAGAACAAGAACATCATGGGAAAATCTTGTTTATGGGATTACTGACAGCACAGAATGGTTGTTTGGGATGGGATAAAACCTTATCTAAAGAAAAACACAGACTTGGTGGCACAGGAAGAAATCAAGCTGGAGGGATGAGGGGCTCATAGGCTGTGGAATACAGAAAATCAGGGACACTTCAGTCAACATTTAATGATGGCTTGATGTGAGATGTGCAGCCACTCTGCCATGATGGAACAGGGAGAATGGGACTCCTAGGAGGGTTCAGGCTTCAGGTGAAACCCAAGAACAGACAGTCCCACTGCCCTGCAAGGCTGGACAGGACCTTGACATGCACTAACTAAAATATCATGGAATATCACTGCTCCTGCATGTGATTTTAGTGACATCATCATCGAAATGGCACATTCAAGGTCTGGTGCTTGTGCTTGAGAGTGACACTGAAAACTTGGAAAAGACTCAGGAAAGAACGAGAAAATTATCCCAGGGCTAGAAATCATTCTCAGTGAGAGACAAATGGAATATGATCTGTTTAGTTTATCTGGTTTTTAAGAGGTGATTTAATCGTGGCCTGTGAGAACTGATCTGGGGGAATACTTGGAGTGCAAAGGCTCTTTAAGAGGGCAGACAAAGACAGAAAAAGATCCAGGGATTGGAAAGCAAAGCTGGTGGTTGTTGGGCTTGAGATAAAGGAACTATTTTTAACAGTGGGAATAACTGACCATTGGAACAAGGAGGCCAGAGACGTGGTAAACTCTTCATCCCATCCAGCCTTGGAACGTGGACTGGCCACTTTCCTCTGGATGTGAACTGAATCACAAGCTGCTGGTCTTGGTGAAGTTAAAAATGTGAATTTTCAGCTAAGAAAACCTGAAATGACCCATGGTGGTGTGAGAGAGATATTCCATCTCCATCCTGCTGAGATGGTGGCAGGGCCAGGCTTAGCTCCCACTGGCACTGGCAAAGGCAGAGCAGCACAAAGTGCTCCTGTGCACAAATCCTGCCTGAGCCTGCAAGATCTGTCTGCTACTGAACCTTCCTGGCAATCCTTTCTTCTTTTCCATCAGTGCAGTGTCCATGAGTGCTTGCTCAAATGTGAATGAATACCTTTCTGCAGCTGACTGATACTTTGAAAATATATTTTGGAAATAATGTATTTTTGGAAATGTATTATTTATTTTATATTTTGGAAATGTATGTATATTTTGAAATGTATTTATATTGGTGAAACAGGAGGGCTGTGGCTGGGACTTGTGGCAGTGCAGTTGCTCCTTCTTGCACTCAGCCCAGCTTAGGAGTGAATTGGTGTTACATGGCTCAGCCCAGCCTGACAACAGGAAGGTATCAAGGTCAGGATTTAATGAATGTGCAGAGTGTCACCTTTGGAGATGATCCCTGGCTGAAGGGAGAGTCCTTTCCCTCAGCATGCATTACAGTTAATTTCCCAGGCACTTCTGGACTCATTACTCCCAAACTCATTGGGTTGCCTGATCTGAAAATTTCTGTGATTCTCCTAAAAGGCAGATCTAGAACAACAGAACCATATTTCATTCACAGGAAAGCAGGTTAGGCTTCTCAGAACAAAACTGAAAGGAAATTTTCTTAATGAAGATATTAAGTGAGTTCAGGCTGAACTTCTCTTGACATTGTCTGCTCAAGGGTCAGCAGAGGGATGCTGGGTCCTGCAGGTGCTCAGGACACTCTTTGTCCAGGAATTCCCTCTTCCCAGTTAGTGATATTTTCATTTGGGGATTGTGTCCTTCTGTCTTTAGAAAGGAAAAATACATCTTCCATGTGTGTGGTGATGAAAACTGCTGGGCTGCAGCTGGCACAGCAGAAGCCTTTACTGAGGCTCAGGAAAAGTCAATGGACTCATCACTTCTCCAAGGACCTTCTGTGGCATCATAAAAAAATCAGATTTTCTGTATTAGGGACACTGCAGGAATTCCCATGGCATTGCTGGATGATATTACAACAGGCACAGCAGGCAGATAATGCAGCTGTGCTCAGTGGGGAGGGGTCTCTGCTCTGGGCTCTTGTGGTTCTAAGAAGGCTGCAGCACTGCCACAAAAAGATGTGCTCAGTCAGATGAAGGTTTGTGTGGGTGATCTTTGCATCTCAAACACCTTTTCTCCGATGTGGGAGGACTCAGAGGAGCATCATGGCAGGAACAGGGCATCTGACACTGATGCCACTCAGATTGCAGGCTCCCCAGGCTGGCCACCTTGCTGGTGCTGTGCCCAGCACCAAGGCTGATGCAGACAGCAGCTGTGGGTGCTGGCACTGGCTGGAGACAGAACAAACACACCTCTGTGCTGCCTGCACCCACCTGCCTGCTGCTTGTGGAGGTTCAGGCTCACCCAATGCAGGATCAGAAGCCACCACATGTGGCCAAGCAGCCCAGTCAGGCAGTGTGGTGAATGAACAGCAAATAAGCAAAAAAAACACATTCTCAAAATAGTTTGAGGCTAAATATTGTTTGTCCAAGTTATTTAACCAAGACTCCTGACTGAGGGAGTCACTGCCAGGAACTGAGATAACCTGGGAAGGATTCAGAAGAGAGGGAAATTCATCAGCAGCTTTGTCTCACTCAAAAATTGCAGCTTTTATCACTGACCAATCATGTTTTGAAACCAGAGTGGGTACTTTGGTCAAACTGGAATCTTGGGCTTGAACTGCACCCCTCAGCTCAATGCTGCAGACAAGTTTCACCCAAACATGTTACTGAGGCTGTGAGGAGTCCTGAATCCTGACACAGATGTGAGGAAACACAGCTGTATCCTTACACACAAGTTTCTGTGCCCTGGGAAGGACTTACAAATCTAAAAATTACTCTCTC
Source organism: Luscinia megarhynchos (assembly GCA_034336665.1). Lineage (NCBI taxonomy): Eukaryota > Metazoa > Chordata > Aves > Passeriformes > Muscicapidae > Luscinia > Luscinia megarhynchos. Next base: position 2,205,783 of record CM067583.1, on the reverse strand, counting down.
TGTAGGATATATGTTGGAACTATATGTTGGAACTATATTCCTACAACTAAAAATATGTTGGAAACGGAGAGATGAGGACAGAGCCTTCCTCCTAATCAAACCAAACCATTTTACCCATCCCTAGTTGCTTCCTACATAACCTTATGAGCACTTTCTTGTCATGGAGCCCTTGGAGTGAGATGGGGGTGAGCTGGGCTAAGAAGATGGTTCATTATGGTGATGCCCTAGGTCTGTCTGCACATCTCACCATGCCTGCTGTTCAGGAGACTCACAGAGTCACAGGAATGGTTTATGCTGGATGGAACTTTAAAGACCCTCTTTTTTCAACCCTCTGGCATGTGCAGGGACACCTTCTACCAGACCAGGTTGCTCCAAGTCCCATCCAAAATAGTCCAAATAATTTAGGAGAAATATGTTGGAAAAATACACATTTGCCTCTGCAAAGACCCTGAAGAGAAAAAACTAAAACTGCATGGCCTGCATGAGCCTGTAGGGTGTGTGCACACAGCTCTGCTGATGGGTGTGCAGGATTTATGGACCCCTGCTGGTACAGATCTTGTCTGGACCAGGACAACTTCAACCAGAGCCTGTATTTTCTTTTTCAGGATGTGCTTGGGGCCCACCCTGGGCTTGCATCTCCAGGAGAGAAGCACAGCAAGGCTCTGGCTACAGCATGAAGGCAGCTGGGGGCTGAGCAGGCCAGGATGGAGCTGCCAAGGGCATTACGTGTTTGTAGCTGAGTGTGGATGGTCTCACTGCCTGGACATGGGCACAGCACATCCATCTGTTCCATCCCTATCAACAGGAGCTTGTCCTCACCATGAGGAGGGTGGAGGTTATCCCCATGGGCTCAGTCCTGCTGCTGAGATGCCCCATTAGCTGAGTGCTAATTAATGGAAAAATCCTGCAAAAGAAAATTGCAACAGGAAAGGGAATAGGAACGTTACTGGGTCAGAGCTACAGCTGGTCCTGCCTGCAGCTGGCAAAGGCAGCAGGGGATGCTGTTTTGGGGAGCCTCCTGCAGCCTGAGCACCCCCTGCTCAGCATCCATGGTCTCTGGGCTTGGGACAGCAGAAGGACACGTCTGGCTGTGTCCTCTGATATTCCCTTATGGACCTGCCCCTCATCAGCTGCTCTAATCCCTTTCCACCCATGCTGACAGCCTCTTGTGGCAGCAAATTCTTTGAGGTTTTACTCACTGCATGAAGAAATCTTTCCTTTTCTCTGTTTCAGAGTGATATCCTGCCAGTGCCACTGCCTGCCCCTAGCCCTTGGGATTGATTTCAGTTTCACCTGATTCACTCCCTTTGGTCACTTCAATCACATCCCTCCCAGTTTTCTTCTCTTCAAACTGATTAATCCCAACCTTTTCAGTGCTTTTCACAAGACAACCCCTCCAGCCTCTTGATCATTTTAATTATTAACTGAACCACCCTTAGTATATGAAAATTAGAGCCTTCAGGATTGTTTCTATCCTCTGTTTAATTTCAGAAGAGATCTGGAGGATCCTCTCTTGGGGCTTTAACTGTGATGAGTGAACATTCAGCTCCTTGAAAATATATCCTAAAAATATCAAATGCCTTGTTCATGGGGTTGGCTACAGTCCTGAATTTATAATTTCTTTATAGGGTTTTGCTCTTGCTCCAGCAACCTGCATTAGTAGTTGCAGATGCAAGTGAGCTATGCTACAGCAAATGTCAGGAATTCTCTCAGCTCTGCAGAAAGAAAAGGCTTTTGTGATTTAACCTCAAGGTGAGGAACAGCAAAATTGTGACAGCAGCCTTAGATCAAACATCTCACAGGCCAATGTCCCTGGTGGTTTACCATAAACATGCATTTATTTAAACCCTGGGCTGCATGTGGTCTTGCAGCATTTGCAGGAGAATGGTTGGTGTGTCTCACCCTGCTTCCAGGGCTGTCTGAAGGTCCCAAGACTTTGCTCTGCAGAAGCACTGCTGTGGTTAGGATTCTCAAGGCTCACTACAAAGGTTAAGCTGTGTCAAAGGAAGATGCTTTTCCAGGGTCAGGGTTAAAGAACTGAGCTCTGGTTCACCAGAACTGTAACTGTGGTTGTCATGGTCCATAAGAAGGGCTTTGGGGCAGAGAAGGTGGACATTTATTTGTAAAGTTTCTATTTTCCTGGAATGCTCAGTGCCAAGAGAATGAATAAAAAACAATTCTCTGCCATGTTACATCTGTTTCAGCTTCTGCAAAAGCACAGATGATGGGGTAAGGTCAGAGAATGGCATCAAGCTAAGCATCTCCCTGGCTTTATGTTCATCCCACAGCCCCTCCCTGGTCTCATGGCTCCTCCCCAGCAAAACCAGCTAGAGCCTGCACTAGACTCCTTGGTGTGCACAGTGGCAGCTCTCCAGTGAGGATTCTGGGGCTGGACACAGATGCCATCCTGCCCTGTCCCCTGCACCCAGCACAGTGCAGGACACTGTGGGCAGGAGGGGGACAGTTCAACTGCTGCTCTTTGCACAAAAACAAGTGTGCAAGCAGGAGAGGAGCTGCAGAGTGCAGGGACCATGGCACAGGGACTGCAGTGAAGGGACTCTGCCATCAAGTGCTCTGTCCTCCACACTCAGCCATGGCAGGTAAGCAAGGACCTGAGGCTCCTCCTCCCAGGGCAGAAGGTGTCCTGCCCAGCAGATCCCCTTTGCCACAGTGTGCTAGGCTGCAGTACAGGATGTGACCAGCAATGTGAATTCTGTCCCATCTGCTGCAGCCGGGTGGAGCAGTGACCCTGATCTCCTGGCACATATTCTCTGCTAATGGGCCAGCTTTAAACCAGATGGGGCAATCATCTTTATCTTTCCCACAGCCCATCCTCCCTCCAGGAGATATCTCTGTTAATGGGCCATTGTTAAAAACCAGGTGTGGCAGTGTTCCCTATTGCTGTGGGAGATATCTCCTGTTAATGGGCCATTGTTAGAAACCAGCTGGGCAATCATCTTTATCTTTCCACACCCCATCCTCCCTCCAGGAGATATCTCCTGTTCATGGCCATTGAGTCCCAGGGGAGGAGCCAAGCCTTTCCTGCCCAGATAAAAACTGAGATTTGGACACCAAGGCACCTTCTTTCCACTGGATTCCAGAGGAAAGCCAGACCTTTCCTCATCATCCCTGGACCATCAGAGGAAAACTGCACCTTCTACAGGAGCACTGCTCCAGCTGAACCACATCTGCCCCTGCAGGAGGATGCAGCCACCATTGAATGGGACTGCTGCCAACACCCTGACTGACTGACGGGTGTCAGCTTGGATTCTGACTCTGGCAGGGTTTTGGGATTGTTCTTTGTAATACTGTATTTCTATTTTAATTTTCCTAGTAAAGAACTGTTATTCCTAATTCCTCTATCTTTGCCTGAGAGCCCCTTAATTTCAAAATTATAATAATAATTTGTAGAGAGGGGTTTTACATTCTCCATTTCAAAGAGAAGCTCCTGCCTTTATTGGCAGACACCTGTCCTCCAAACCAGGACACACAGCCACAGATCCCATGGAGCAGAGCATGGTGGGTGAGCAGGTGCCCACCTGGCCTGTTCCCCTGCTCAGACACCTCTGTGTCTCCCTGTGGGCAGACCCAGGCCTGCCCTGGCTGCTCCCACAGGCCCTGCAGGATGCTGACCTCTCCCTGCACGAGGCTGGGTGCAGCCTGTACTCTGGGAGCTGCTGACTCACAAATCTGACTCACTCCAAGGCTGAATTTCCATTGCCACGAGTCAGTGTGTTCTGCCAACTCAACAGATCCCCACGCACAGGGATCCTCTCCCTGGGGCAGGAGGCTCAGCCCTGCACAGGTGAGCAGCAGCTGCACCAAGGATCACAGAAGTGTCTGGCAAATTACAAATGGGTTCATGGTTTGACTGCTGATGTGCAGAACAGAGCAATTTGCCTTTCTCCCCAGGTGGTGAAAGGGGCAGGTCTCAGGAACAGAGGAGTGACCAGGACAGGTGTGTGCCAGCCCAGAACTTGCTCTGGCTGCCTGGTAGGTGTGGCACACCTTGCCTTAGGATTTCCAGTGCACCCTGTGCTCCAAAGCCCATCTCACCAGAGATCTCAAGAGATGATCTCAGGATCTCAGGAGATGCAGCCACCCAGGAAGGTGTCCTTCCAACAGGTCCCTGTGCTTGTTGTGAGAAACTGTTCTTCCCTTGGGATGAAAGCAGAGGATCCACTCCAAGTCAAGAGAGTGCAGGACTGGCCCTTCATTTGTCCTGCTGGTCTCAGGAGTGGGGTCTCTTCAGCCCAGCTGTGTTCCAGCACTGTTGGAGCAGCAAACCCAGTGTGCTGAGGGGGCAGGACAGGCTGGCTCATACCGACCTGTTTGAGTGCAGCAGTGGGATCTCTGGCATTCCTGCAGCCCCAATGTGCTGTCCTGGCACCTGCCAGCCCATTCTGCCTGACCCTTTACTGCCCAAAATCCCTCCAGTATCCATGCAGTGACATGGAGGAGCTCTGTGCTGCCCCTGGGGCTGGCTAGGCCTGGGAGGAAGGCCAAATGCTCCCCATCCATCTGGTCTGTTGTCCCCATGCCTGTCCTCTCCTGTAGGTCAGTCTCAGGAGGAAATGTCCTCAGCTGGTCAGGGCAAAGAGCAAAACATCTCTGAACATCTGTAGAGAGGATGATCTCTGGTGCACAGCACCCTCCCAAGGCAGACAAATGAGCACAGGTTTGGTTTCTTCTGCTGCCCCATTATGGTTATCTGTCTGATCTGTACTGTGCCCCCAGACAGGGCAGCCTTACCCACATATTTAAGGAATTGCTGTTAGAGAGACGTCCAGCACTGCTTGCTGAGAGATTACATGAATTTGAAATGTTGAAATCGAGTTGAATTTGAAATCATTTTACCATGACTGCACCACTTTCTCTGTCTGGAGGTTCCCATCTCAGGAGACTGGGCTAAATCAAGGTCTCTGCTTTTGAGCTTTCACATCCAAGAGCAGTGTTCCAGCCCACCAGAATGTGCCATTCTTTGTCCTAGAGTAAAAAACCTCCAGAAGCTTGACAAGAAATGCTTAATCCACATAACCCACCTGGAGCCTTGCAAGCTTGCTGGAAACCTTTCACCATCCTATTTCTGAGTTTCCTCTCCATTTTTCCGGGTGCTGCAGGTGCCTGTGAGGTACAGGGGAGGTGCCAGTGCAGTTTTTCCCAGAGGATGGCTGTTGCTGGGTCCCATGTGTAAGACAGCACAGGTGTTAGAGCTGCCCTGTGCCAGCTGTGGTCATGCACAACCTGTCCCCAGCGTGTGGGGACAGAGCTAAAACAGCCAGGGGCCTAAAACACTTCCCTTGCAAAGAGCCCTGCGACAGACAAACCTTTTCCATGTCTGCCCTGCTGGGAGAGATCCCAAAATAAATAACCAAGAGGCCTGAAGCCCCAAGGGGGACAAGCAGGAGCAGGGAGTGGGCCCAGGCCAGAGCACTCAGCCCCACACACAGGGCAGCCACACAGATCTGTGCTGTTGACAGAGCCAAGAATAATTCCAGAAACTCTGTTTAATGCTATTTAGAAAAACCTCCCTCTCCAAAATGGTGAACTTCCCCAAAGACAAGATCAATATTTTAAATGCTGTGACTTCCATGCCCTGGTGGTTTATCTGGGACCCAGGCTGGGCAGGGCTGCTGTGGGCAGGGACAGTGTCCCTCATTTTGGCTGTTCCCAGGGGAGCAGGAGGCACTGAGGAGGAGGTCTGGACTGTTCAGGGAGGCTGCTGGGCAGCAGTAGCTCACAGAGAGCCTGAATTTGAAAACACTGTGAACTTCTGAGGGAATTCAGTGCCAGTGCAGTCAGGATGGAGCTGCCCAGTGAGGCTGGCTGGTTTCCCACATCAGAAAGAGCTGGGGGCTCCTCTGTCATAGCAGGAGTGGGTGGTAACTGTGGGCACAGGACTCCATCCTCCCACATCCAGGTTTCAGCTCAGCTTTCCCCTTACCAGGAGAAGTTTTCTTAGGGGACAAAGATGATTTTACTAATTTCTCTCCTCTCTCATGCCTTGCATCCCCTGCAGTTCCCATCCAGCTGACTGTGACTACTGTAGAAAGCAGACAGGGGTTTTATTTACCCTTCCCTGCCCTCCAGTCATCCCCAGGACTCAATCTTTAGCCCAAACAAAGGAGTCAGCAGACAGCAGGGACAGTGTTTGAGGATGGAGGGAGGATCATCAGCAACCCCATAAACTGATTTTTAAATACAGCTTGCTCTGCAGCACCACTTCCCAAAATGTCTGGCCTGGCATTTAGACTGGGATAGCCAAGATATATTACATGGGGTGCATGCTGCTCTGCCTGCAGCAGTTAAGGATGGATCTTGCTTTGCTAGATCTCACTTTGTCACCCATTGGGACCTCTCCCACTCGGCCTCCATTCATCCTGTAACAGGACAGGTCCCAGACCACAAGAAAGGACCCTTGTGAAGGGTTTGAGGCACTGCTCCTCTGTAATGGAGGCTTGATGGTCCCCAGGCAGGTGCACAGGACACAGATTTATTTGCATGGCTGAGTGATGGAGAACATCCCTCTTGACAGAACAAGAGGGAATAGTTTGGGCTGAAGGAAGATAGATTTAGGTGGGATGATAGGAAGAGTGAGGGTGGCACAGGGTGCCCAGAGAAGCTGTGGCTGTCCCATCCCTGGAAGTGTTCAAGGCAAGGCTGGATGGAGCTGGGATAGTTCCTGCCCATGGAAGTGGGGTGGAACAGAATGAGCTTTAAGGTCCCTTCCAACCCAACCCATTCTGTGATTCCATGATCCAGCTCTTCCCTCTTCTGCAGCTCAACACTGCTGCCCAGAGAGGAGCTTCTGATCACTGCCTTGGACCCACCAGGGCACTGCAGGTGATTCCATCCCCTGCTCCTGCAGCAGAAAAAGCAAAGCACATCCACAGGCAAGCTGAGCACGCTCCCCACTCCCAGCCAGCAGCAGGCACTGGTGTGCAGCTCCTCCCTGTGCTGAGGGCCAAAAAGGGACCGGCAGTGCTCTGCCCCAGGAGGAACACGGTCCATGCCACAGCTAGGCTGGGACGTGCAGAAGGACATGTGCCATGGGGGGCAGTTTGGAGGGAGAGCAACTAAATCAGCGAGGGAACGCATGGCTGGAGCCCTGCCAGCACCTGCCACCCCTGGAAATAGCTCTCCCAGAGCCCAGGGCCCAGGCATGGAGTCCCCTTCCCCGGGGCTGTTACGCAGCACAGGATACGTGAAACATGCTGGCAGCAGTCAGTCCAGGCAGAGCTGAGCAAGGCAGGGAGGGAGATTAACAGGAAAACAAATCAGCACCTAGAAACAGAGCAAATGGACAACACATAGGGATCCAGACCACCGGGGATGCTGGATCCCAGACAAACCCAGGCATGTGCAGGGAAGGAAACAGGCTGAGAGAAGAGCTGGCCACCCAGAGCAAAGGCAGGAAAATGAAAACACTTTATTGTCTGAATGGGGATATGATTTCTGGAAGAACAGACTCTTCAGCCCAGGAATGGTGTTTGAAGCACTAGAACAGCTGAGAGAGGTGTTGATGGGGGCTGTCACCAGAAAAAATGAGAGTATGGAGATCCTGTTTTTTACCTAAAGCCAAGGCACGGGAGGAGAAATAGATACTTGGTTCTGAAGCAGGGAACTCTGCAGCAGCAAGGGCCTGCAAAGGGAATAATAAAGCAGTGGGAGAAGTGCATGTGCTCAGTGCCCAGGGCAGTCTGCAGCTTGCAGATCCTGGAGCAGGGATCCTGCCAAGCCAGGAGCTTGCTGCTCTGCTAGCAGCAGTGACAGAGAGGAGGGAGGCTGTGCTCACACAGAACAGGAGCTGTTGACTCTGCTCTGGAGGGGAGAGCTGCCCAGCTCACTGCAGCACAGGTGCTGAGCCATCCCTGCTCACTGTGAAGCCCCTTCTGAGGAGCCTTGGAAAGCAGAAAGAGTTCAAGTTGAGCTGGGCATCCCTTTCACCACGTGCAGATGGATCTTCAGTCTGCTAGCTTGGGATAGCACTGGTGTGGCTGGAAGGAGAGGCCCGAGGGATGTTTGAAAGATCCCAACAGACACAGGTGCTGGGGCAGGACAGTAATTGGTACAGCAAGGCTGGTGAGATCACAAAAACAACAACATGACAAGTACCAATAGCTCCCACCTGCCACTGGCAGATAAGAGGTGAACTCTGTGCCACATTTAAGGTGGGGCTTTCCTTAAAGGAGGCCAGGCACTAATAGCAGGGGACTGGAGAGCTGACATCATGGACAGATGCCTAGGCATGCTGAGTGGAGGATGAAGGCATGCCTGGAGTGGTGCCAAGGCTGGATATTGATGCTTAGCTGAAGACAAGTGCTGTGCCCCATCCTGAAACAAATCTCTGCAGCCTTCTGAAACTCCAACCTGTCTGTGGAAAGACTGGAAGAAACCTGATCACATTTAGTAACGGATCACAGATATGTGATAGCTGCAACAGCAACCACAGAGCCTGGGAACTGGACTTTGTAGAGGCCACAGGAGTCAGAATGTGATGGAGAAGCAGAAGATGGCCTTTGGAAAGCCTGATCTCAACATGTTCTGCTCAGATTGGACCACCACACTCAGCAACAGCGTGAACACAGTTCAGTATCCTGTGAGAAGCTCAACAAAAGACTTCTTTCCCCACATATCCCACAGAAGGATGCAGGAATGGCAAATGCCATGGAGAGGGTCTCTCCTTGGAATCACTGCAACAAAAAGTAACCAAGTCAAAAGGCCAAGGAAACTGATAGACCAGGAACTACAAGAGGGCATTACAAAGTCAGCCTGGGTGCCAGCAGCCCACCTCTTGAGGGAAACTTCACTTTAGCTGGAGAAACACAGAAGTGAAATGTTTCAAACTCATTTACAGTCTCTGCTTCTTCATGGGAGAGGGACTTCCCCAAGACACCACCCAACTCAATTTTGAGGGCAATTTAGATGGAATAACATGGCAACTTACAGCCTCTGAGTGTGGAATGTGCTGGCAAAGGCAAGAGGATGGGGCAGACGGGGGGCAGAAACTGCTGTGCCATGAACTGGCTGCTGCAGTGGCAGGAGGGAGGAGGACTGTGGTGGGAGGAAATCTGTTTGGTTCATGGGGAGTGTGCTGTGCTGGGTAACTCCCAGTGTGTCCTGGGGGACAGCTCGGAGGGGTCGTGCTTGGTGTTCTGCTCCATTAGCAATTACTTTGTGCCAGCACATGTAAATAATTATTCTGGCACAGGTTCCCAGCTGAGAGCTGAGTGCAGCCCCTCGGAGCCAGTGCAGCCCTGGCTGAGCTGCTGCCTGTCCTGGAGAACAGCAGTGGGGAGATTTGTGTTCACTCGTGGCTGCACGCCCTTGCATCAACAGTGCTTTGGAAAATTAAAACATCTGTGCAGGTGAAGCATAATTCCATGTGATCAAACTCTCTGCTTCCTCTCAAGAACTCATTGTGCAGCCCAGCTTTTTTCCTAAGATCTGACCCTCATGAGAGAAGCCTTGCTGCTAAAAAGATGGGAGAAATGTTTACAGAAAAAAATGAAGATAAAAAAGCCCTCATGACTTGATATTTTCTGTGAAAGGTTTTCCCCAAGATGGAGCATCCAGGCCAAAGCTGCAAACCCCCGTGAACAGGAGCCACAAAACTGACGAGCCTGTGCACGGTACAGCACCAAACAAATCTTTCATCCCGGGAATCTGCCTCTTTCCAAACTCCAACAGTGCCCTCAAGTGCTCGAAGGAGATGCAAGCAGGGATGGAGGCAGGGGAAGCTGCAGAACCGCAGCAGAGGCGGCTGCGTGGCCTTAGGCGTGACTCACTGCTGTCCCTGCCTGAGCTAAGGTGAAATGCCTCTGCCTTTTCCTGCTTTTCTTCCCCAAACGGGCAGATCTGTGCAGATAGCCTGTCTGTCATGGAGAGATGCTCCAAGAGCATCACAAACAGATTTTAGGTCTGTGCTGCCTGGAAAAGATGCACACCTCACAAACTTGTGGAAACAGCACGGTTTGGATTTGGCCCCTGGAGTGATCCCACCCAGCCTGGATCCATTCCTTCAGAAGACACGACCTCTGGAGAGGAGAGGACTGCCTCTCAGTGTCCCAGCTCCAGAGGGGAGGGTGGGTTCCAGCCCATCTGGCTCCCTGCAGGGAGCTTTGCAAGCTGTGTGGAGGCTGTTCTGGCAGAGCCTCCAGGGCTGTTCTCAGTGAGCTGGGTGTCTGAGCAAGAGGGGCTCTGTCAAGGAGACAAGACCTGTTTGAATCTGTGGGACTTCTGCCTGCTCCCAGTGAGCATGGTAGCTGGAGACATGGCACATGGTCACCTGGGCTTTGTGGGACACTCAGCTGATCCCTGGCAGGATGCTGAACTCAAAACCAGCCCACCTCACTCAGGTCTTTCCCTGTGGGTTCCTTGGAGAGTCACCTGGTAGAGCTTTATCTGCAGTCCTGCACTTTGGGGAGGGGAAGCACTCAATGGTACAGCTCCACTCACAGCAGACTTGCTGTACAAGAATTAAGATGTCTTCAAGGGACAGTTGAGTGTTACTGTGCTGGGAATTGACAAAGCTACACTGGGAACCTCTTCAGGTCCCCTGTCTCCCTCACCCTTTCTCTTATGTGGGGACATTACTCCTGGATCATGGTGTTGGTTTCATTTACATGGCACAAATCCCAGTGAGTTAAGCAGGAGAGGGGACAGAAACAGGGAGATGGGGACAGGAACTCAGGGAGCCCAGTGGGGACACTTGGTGGCCTTCACTGCCCTGACTGATGGTACCAGGGCCAGTTTCACCCACTGGGGCCATCTGGAAGCTCTCAGAGCTGCTGGAAAAAATGCCACGGGCTGGGTCAGTTTACTGACAGAGGGACAGGGAACAGAAACACAGTGAGGCCTCAGGGAGGAACAAGGAGCTCTCCTGCAATGGCAGAAATACAGACTGGGGTCTCAGGGAAGAGGTAGGAGTACCTCTGCTATGGCAGAAATACAGATTAGGGCCTTGGGAAGGAACAAGGAGTACCACTGCTATAGGAAAAATATAGATTGGGGTCTCAGGGAGGAACTGGGAGTACCTCTGCTATACCAAAAATATAGACTGGGGTCTCAGGCAGGAACAAGGAGCACCCCTGCAATGACAGAAATACAGATGAGGGCCTTGTCAGCCCTGCCCCAAGAGCAGGATGCTGGCACATGGGCTGTGAGAACAGCCTGGTCCCACCCTGCACCCTGTTGCACACAGACTGACATGCACAAAATATGGGTAAGCATGGTGGCATTCAACCAGGGGGCTTCTTAGCTATTTGCATATCCTAGGGGACAGCCACACAGGGTGGAAAAAAATGAAATCCAGTGGAAAGAAAGTACCTTGATGTCTAAAATCTCAGTTTTTATCTGGGTAGGAAAGGCTTGGCTCCTCCCCTGGCTGGAGCATCTCCCAGTGGGATGATGTAATTTTATCAGTCATGCCCTGGGACTCAATGGCCATGAACAGGAGATATCTCCTGGAGGGAGGATGGGCTGTGGAAAGATAAAGATGATTGCCCCAGCTGGTTTTTAACAATGGCCCATTAACAGGAGATATCTCCCACAGAGATAAGGATCACTGCCACACCCAGTTTTTAACAATGGCCCATTAACAGGAGATATCTCCTGGGGGGAGGATGGGCTATGGGAAAGATAAAGATGATTGCCCCAGCTGGTTTAAAGATGGCCCATTAGCAGAGGATATCTCTCACAGAGATGAGAATCACTGCCCCACCTCGTTTCAACAGATGGGGACAGAATACACATTTCTGGCCACATCCTGTACTGCAGCCCAAGACAGTCCCTCAGTGGTGTTACCCGTTTTAGGAGCTCCCAAAACACAGACACAATGTCTAGTTCAGAAAGGAAACATAACTTAATCTGCTCATGGTGTAAGTTGGAGGTTTTCACGAATCAAGTACACCAAGGGGTAAAAAGGTGCATCTTTTATTCACACAAACCTGCCCACCTAACACAGATTCTCCCCTACCAAATGCAAATTTATTTGTTGATGTGACCTTGTGCAGTGCTTGAAACACAGAGCCTTGGCTGTGGGAACAAATGGCTCCTGTACTTTTGCTGATGCAAAGTTGGTCACAAAAACTGGTCAAAGCAGTGTAGTTTCATTTTTTTAACAAGTCAGTAAGATATTGCAAAAAATGCTCTCTGTGATGCAAACCTACCCGACAAAAAGCAGTTCTGATTCTCAGCTTTTGTTTTTTGAGGATGTTAAGGGAACCTGCAGAATATAATTAGCATTTTTGGTGTTGGGCACAGTGATACATGGCTAAGCAGTGACTGGAACAAACTTTGGCTGCTTCTTTGGGTTTGTGCAGGTTTTCCTCTGCATGATTTTGCTTGCTTTTTGGGACAGCTCTTGGTTTGAAGAAAACTTGCTTAAGGAGTTGTAGCAGAGCTGTTTGTTTTTTGATCTGTTGTATTTCTATTCAGAGCATCAGTGCAGACAGCCAAAATGTGTGGGGTTTGAGTGGTATATCCTGCTGCCTTTAGAGCCTGTGGAGTGCTGAATTTAGTCAAAGTGTTGCTTATTTTCCTCTGCTACCAGTCTGCACTGATGCTCTGAACTGCAGCAAAATAGATTGAAAAACAAATTGGTGTGCCCTGCTTCCTTGTGCTGGATTTCACATTATCCTCTGCCTGCTCTGCCCCTTTGAAGCACCCCAGAGACAAGTAATGACCCCTCAGCCTCTTTCAGCACTTCAAAGGCTGAATTACTTTTTGTGGGAGAGGTAAGAAAATTGAATTGCAGTCCTTGATTTTCTGGCTTTCCAATAACCCCCAGTGTAAGATCATCATCTTGGTAACAAGAAAACAGGAAACTGGTAAACAGGCACAGAAAGTATTCAGATTGTGATTTAAGGCTGTCAGTGCTCTAAACTACCCAGAGCTAAAAGCAGAACATTGCCCCTCACTCAGAGGCCACTGCCATGCCCAAGGGACTGCAGGGCTGAGCAGCACAGGAGATGGATCCCAGCTTTCTGGCCTGCTTCCTTCACTCATTTCTGTGAGGATTGTGAAACCTTTGATGGAGTGCAAATGGGCTGGGATGGGGTGAGCTCCTCTCACTGGGCAGGGAGCTTCCTGCAATAACCACTTTGGATTTCAGCTTCGCCAAGCAGAGAGCTGAGTGTGGGGAACAGGAGGGTTGTGGGGTGCTCCTGTGAGCCCCTCTGGTCAGCTCCAGCAGAAGTGGCATTAACTGAGGACAGAAAAGTTGGATTCTTCCATTTTGTTTATTTCCTTCTGTCTACTTTCTCCCCCCTGCTTTCTTACTTTCACCTTTTCAGAGCTTGCATAGGACTTCATTTTTTCTAGTTCTGCCCTGGGTGTGAAGGGTGATTTCATACAGCTTCATTATTCCCTGTGAGCACTGCAAGTTCCCTGTCTCTGCATGGCTGCAGCAGAGCAGCAGGCTGTGGGTCTGTGCCACACAGAACCACTGTGCTTGGAGGGCTTCATCCATTGCCAACGTGGCAATAATTGTTGGGTGTGGTTTTATTTTTTTAAATTTTTTTTTTTTGGTCCTATTTTCTTTAAGCTACAAAAAGCCTGCTCCATGTGCATCTCTGATGAGAATTTCAGGCATGGAACACTTCCTCAAGCCAGCCACTGGGATGGATACAGGAAGAGCTTTTGTGATATTAATAATATCAATGATATTAATGATATTAATGGCAGCAGCTGTGTTGACCACACCTTGCAAAAGTCCTTAATTATACAGCAAGGGATGTACAGAATCCTGTTTCTTAAACCTTAGAGGCATGACAATTCTTTCTGTGCCTTGTGATGGATGTTCTGAAGGAGTGGGTACTGTGGCACAGGAACTGCAGGGGAGGGATGGTCTCATCCTTTGGAGCTCCTGTCTCTGTAGAGTCTGACTGCTAAAGTGCTCGGCCCTAAATTTCAATTATCTTTTGATGAACCTGGTGATGTGCATGGCTTTTGAGTCTGTTGCATCTAGATGGAAGTAATTATGTGAGTAATGAAGAGAAGTGATTTAATTTGGGCACACTTTTCAGTTCTGTGGATAGAGCTGGGTTATCCCCTTTCCTCCTTTATTCTTCCTTCAACTTCCCCCAAGAAAGGATGTTGCTATCAAGAGATCTTTTTCCTGTTTTAATGTAGCTTAAAGAAAGCAATATGACAGTCTCAAACTGTGGATGTGTGGGAGGACAGAAATAAGTGAAAAGGCATTAAGAGCTGAAACTGGATAGTGGAGGGAGATGTTCTCTGCAGACATGTTCTGGAGCTACTATACTTTGTAAACTCAGAAGAAAAAGGGTCATCTTTGCTGAAGTGGGTGTCCTGAGGGACATTTATCAACATGTTGTCCAGCAGAGCCTTAGAAATTGTAGGCACTGCTGAAAATTTGGCTTAAATAGATTGATCTCACAATTTAACTGGGAAATCAGTGGAAGAAAAACTCCTAAGCCACCTTGGTGCTTCCCCTGGGAAGCTGACAGGATGGGGCTGAAGCTGTTCCCTCAAAGGATTGATTTTGCAAGGCCTGTTTGTTGTGCAGCTTGGTTGGGCAAATGCCATCTCCTTTGTCCCCTTTCTGCCTCCAGTGAGTGACATTTTGGAGGAGGGCAGTTCTCATGCTGCTCAGGTGTCAGATGCCCCAGGAGCAGACTGCTTAGGCCATGTTTTTCCTTAAGTTTGAAGCCCCCAGTGGGCCTGACTCCTGAGAGGAGTCAGAGAAGCAGCTTTAAGCTGAAGAAGTGCCAGTTGGCTTTTTCCCACCAGTGGTGATGGCAGAGGCAGGCAGTGCAGGCTCTGTCATCACTCATCACTGCTGAGTCAGTTACCTGCTCTCAGAGATTCCCAGTTCTGCCCAGACCCTCAGCCAAATCTCCCAAAAGTCATCTAGAGGGTGGCTGGGAGACACAGTCACACAAACTCAGCTGAGAAATGAGATGTAATTTAACAGTGTGGTGCTGGAGGGTCCTCCACCTGAAAATCAGTTATCATGGTTGGGCTCCTTTCCAGGAGAGAGACTCTAGCCAAACCCAAGTTACTGAGCCTGGAAATCTGGGAGGCAGTGATGGATGAGCAGTCAGATTGCTGATGAAATTCTGGCTCTAGGCTCAAAATAAAAGAAGTGTCCTCTGAGTAGGGTGCAATTGCCTTGAGGCTGGTCTTGGCCAGCACCTCTTGTTATAAATGCCTGGTGGTACTGGATGGTTTGAGTTCCCTGTAATTAAAGAAATAAAATGTATTTAAACAAATATGTCTCGTGCTAATTACTCAGGAAACATTTTCCAGTGCTCTGAGTTGCAATAAAGAAGGGGACATGCTGGTAGGCTGCTTTGAGCTCTCATGAGCAAACATATCTTCTGTATTCCTGCCAGGAATGGAGGGAGCAGATGGTGCTGCTGCTTCCTCCAGCTTGCCATGGTGCAAGAAATAGGTTTTATGCAGGAGGCTATGAAAAAGTGAGCAGACATCTCTTCCAGGACATGGATGTTTCCTGCCTACCCTTTTGTAGGAAGAGCTATTATTATTTAACCAGCAGACCCAATTTCAACTCAGATACTGGAAGTCCTTCAGCTCCAGGGAAGGAGTGGGTGGACTAAAACTGCTATTTCATGGAGTCTGGCAGAAGAATTGGGTCTGTCTCTACTGCCGTGACCAGCAGCAGCTCTGCTGATGGCAGCTTGCTTCCTTGTGGTTTAGAATGGAGTGGGAGGAGAGCAGAGCCTGCGTGTTGGATCCACTGGAAGTGCAGGGGGCTGGCCCTGTGCTTGGGGCAGGGATGGATCTGATGCTCAGAGAGATGAGCTGCAGATCAGCCAGCCCTTGGTGCTGATGTGCCTGCAGGAGCTGTGGCCCTGGGGAGGAAAGAGGAGCTGCAGATCAGCCAGCCCTTGGTGGTGATGTGCCTGCAGGAGCTGTGGCCCTGGGGAGGAAAGAGGAGCTGCAGATCAGCCAGCCCTTGGTGGTGATGTGCCTGCAGGAGCTGTGGCTCTGGGGAGGAAAGAGGAGCTGCAGATCAGCCAGCCCTTGGTGGTGATGTGCCTGCAGGAGCTGTGGCTCTGGGGAGGAAAGAGGAGCTGCAGATCAGCCAGCCCTTGGTGGTGATGTGCCTGCAGGAGCTGTGGCCCTGGGGAGGAAAGAGGAGCTGCAGATCAGCCAGCCCTTGGTGGTGATGTGCCTGCAGGAGCTGTGGCTCCAGCCCTTGGTGGTGATGTGCCTGCAGGAGCTGTGGCTCTGGGGAGCAGCAGGGGGGCTGTGAGCCCACTCAGGTTCTTCTGCCTTGCAGAGAAGGACCCACCAACCCTGTGCTCTTGCTTCAGAAGTACTGTGGAGTGTAACACCTCTGCTTTGAGGTGATGTCAAAACCATCTGTGATCTTCTCCTGGGGCTTGAAAAACAAGGTTCATAGCACTTCACCTTTAGAAACCTGAGGGAGTCCTTGGCTGCACAGGAGAGCTCTCCTGCATTTCTGGGATCCACCAACCTGTTGTTCAGCCTTCTGTGGCTCTGGGATGAAGTGATGTCTCTTCTATTCTCCTGTCTTCCCTCAGCAGTGCCACACAGAAGGGCAGCTGGGGACAGGAAGTTCTGCTTCCCACAGAAGCTGAGCTCCAGAGGGTTTGGTGCCTTGGAGAAATGAGATGCCAGCTGAGCCTGCACCAGCACCTGCTTGTGATGTGATTTGGCACAGGCTGGGAGCTGCTCTGAGCCTGATTTCATGCAGAGCACAGCTCTGAGACTGGTGTATGTGCACTGGCTTGTTAGAGCTCCTGTTCTCTACCAGAGGGCAGGAAGCTGAGTGCCAAGATGTTAAGTGTTGAAGGTCATGTAATTCATGTCCATCCAGGTGCTCTTTCTCTAATGCTCATACTTCTTGGTGGCCCACACCAGTGTCAGGCATCCTGGTGTGTGGACAAGGCAGTAACATCTTCATCTTGTCTTAGATAAAAACTCCAGGTGTCCCACTGATAAAAATTCTGTTAGCAGATGTCCTGTCTGTTCTCCCTCCTGTAATGGGGTGGGGAGGGGGGAAATTAAAGGGAGGTTCTGGTAGATGGGATTAGGGTTAAGGACTTCTGCCAGAAATTACATCTTAGGGGAAAAGACTCATAAATCGATGAGCTGAGACCATGGTGTGCTGGGCAGAGGGTGCTGAAGGCCCTGGGCTGTCTCTAATGTTCACATAGCCCTGCTCATCTTACCAGTGATTTGGGGGAGAAAATGAACTGGTCCCTGATCATTTAATGCTTTGCAGGCCCAAATGAAGACCTCAGATTCTCCTCTGTGCTTGCTAGATGATCTGAACAGCTCTTCATGCCCTGCTTCCCCACCTGCCCTTTCAGAAGCCAGCTGCTGAGCTCAGCATCCCCTTCAGCCCCTGGCTGCAGGCACACCTGGCACTGCAGTGCCTGGTCTGATCTGATGGGCACTCACACCTCTGTGAGGTGTGTGGCACAGCAGGAGGCTCTGCTCCCTTTTATAGCTCCTCTGCTCTCAGTACTCAGTCCACATCTACTCTCATCTACTCATCTACACTGTCTAGACTCTTCAGGTCTCAGAATAAGTTGCTGAATTTGAGGAGGGTGAGTTCAGAATGAGGATCTTGCTGTAACCAAAGAATTAAAGTATAGTAAACTACTAAAACATGAAAACTGAAAAGTCATTTTCTCATTCTTCCTTTCTGTCTTGTAGAGAGAAATGCTACCAGGATCCACATCCTGTTCATTATCTGGGCAGTGAAAGCAGTGTGGAGACCAAGGCAAGAGGAGGCAGTAGGGGCCATGAGCTCCCCAGGTATGGCTGGCAGCTGCTGCCCCAGCTGTGCCCTCTCTGCAAGGAGCAGCACCTCTGTGCCTGCACCATCTTCTTTGGGAATGTGCATTTGAGAGCACACAGGTGGTTTAGGCTCCCAGCCTGCTGCCTGAATCTGGACAGCACAGACACCATCTCCCATCCATGCTTCTGTGCTGACACCTGAGGAGTTTGCACTCCTGCTTGAGATGATGTACAGTGGCAAACTCCCACTGGGGAAACACAATTTCACCACTTATCTCTGTGGCAGATAGTCTGCAGATGTTTGATGTGGCTGTTAGCTGCAAAAACCTCCTCAGGGATCTCATAAGTTGTTCTGCTCAGGACCAGGTAGTGAGAGGAGTCTCCAGCCAGGAAGCAGATTCATCTGGAAACCAAGCTGCAGCTAATTACCTGCCCCAGTCTGGAAGATAAAATGAAGAAAAAACATTTATCATCCTCACTCAGAGAGTTTCTCCTTTACCTGGCCCTGTAGAAGCAGAAATGGAAGCAGGTGTTTCTCCTCCTGGCCAGGAATGTCCTGTGAACACAATGCCAGGTGACTCAGGTCCTTGCAGGAGGATCCAGGCTCTGCCCTGAGCAGCCTGCCCTTGCTGAGTGCAGTGGCTGCAGGGAAGAGGAGCTTGCTGCTCCTCCAGAGGGGAAAGGGCAATGGAGGGATTGAGGTGAGACCTCACAGCATTGCCTCTTATTTGCAACCCCTTAGCTCACATTTGCCTGCTTTGGGGTATTTTTACTCTGTGTTTGAGCTTCCTAGTTTGCCCTGGGTTGGGAGCAACAAAAACATATCCCCCTGTTCTGCAGAGATTTTATTCCTTTAGCTTTTGTAGTTGCTTCATGCTCATTGCTTTGCCAGAGCTGTAGTGAGCAAAACTTTTACTGCCCAGGCATGTGATTGCCATGCAGTGGGATGTGTGTTACTGCAGGATGTGGGGCTGATTAGACAATCTGTGTAACAGCAAGTGAACAGAGTTGCTTGCTAATGCTACTTTATCCTTTAAACTCCTGTTCAGCATGGGAGGGAAACAGAGGCTGTACTGGCTTTAAAATAAATGTTCCATTTATAACTGGCGTTAAATAAACTGTTGGTTTTCCCTCCAGGCTGTGTGATGTCTTCAGAAGAGATTTATAAGTCACAGTCTTCCTATTATAGCCAATGTGCTGGTTACAAACTGATGCCTTTCAATCACATCATGATTTCTGTGAATCCATTCAATTAGCAAATAACTCATCTTGTTTCTCTCACACAGCAGCAGAGAGCAAGAGCAGTAAACTGGATTTCTTTGTTCAATATGGAAAGTGTTTTCTCTGAGGCTTTTTCTGATGCCCAGGCTGTGCTGAAAAGACTCGAAGAGTGCAGAGAAATTGATGCCTCTCAAAAGGAGGTAGGTGTGTTTACTTCCATAAATCATGCAAGTTTTTCTTCACCCTGCTAAGGGCTGTACTAGTTTGTGCCTTGTTTAGGAAATTATTTTATGAGAAACTGGTGCCTGGTTGTTTAAAGGGCAACATGTGCAGCACCCTAGAGAGAAGCATCTGTAAGTGCAAGTTGCTCAGGCATGCAGGTAAAGAAGAATGTCCTGCCCTGAAGACATCCTTGTGTTGTAGGAGAGCTCCAGCACAGATTTCTCTCCTCCTGTTCATGGCATTTGCTTCAGGAGCTGTATCGACTTGTAAACGACTGACATATGAGATCCCAGAATAGATTTCCCGAGCCCTTGGGCACTGCCTTGCTGTGGAGCATCTGCTGCTCTCTGTGGGGCAGAGCTGTGAGGGAGGAGGGGGACAGGGCTGCCAGGGGAGCTGGGTGCTGCTCCCTGGTGCTTCTCCTGCCAACGTGCTGCTTGAGGAGCAGTCAGGGCTGGTGAACGATGCTCAGTTCCTGTTTTCCTGCTGGAGGGAGTAACTGAGTGCTGCTGGGCTGGAGGGTTCTCTGGGCTCTGAGCTGTGGTAGCACAGCTCGAGGGCAGCACAGGACCAGAATGTGATGTCTGTGCTGGTGTGACACTGGTGTGACACTGGAGCAGGACACAGCTTGTGGATGGTTGTGGTGGGTCTAGGTGGGTGCTTGAGCTGGCTGCACAAAAGCTGTGGCCAATGTAGAGCAAGGATGGCACTGTGCTTGCTGTCCTCAGCCCAGCCTTTTCTGGTGGAGCATTTTTCATAGCAAGCTGCATGAACTGCCCTGCTTCCCTTTCTGAATGGGAAAATTCCTGTTTCACTGCTGGCTCTTCAGTGCTCCCTGGTTATCCAGCTTTGGGAACTGAGCAGTGCTGTTCCACGGGCTGGGGCTGCCATGCTCTCTAGTTCCCATGTAGTTGCTGGCTGGACCTGGATCCAAGTCCCTCCAGCAGCAGTGAGATCACAGGACATTGTACATTTTGACCATTGTGGCATTCTGCTTGTAAAAGCCACATCTTTATAGAAAAAGACCCAAACCTGTGACAGCAGGGAGGAGAATTCCCTTGTGCTGGGGAGTGCAGGATTGTTTTCTGCTGAGCCCTTAAGTGTTCATGGAGGGAAGCTCCTGTTCCATTAGCAGCTGATTCTCCTGATGTTGTGGGATGTGGAAAATAACATATAACTTCAGACCCTGTAGGGAAGGTCCATTCCTGGCCTTTTGTGCTCCCAAATGAGCTGTTACAGCAGGAGCCAAGGGAGAGGTTGTGGAGCTCAGAGCCAGTTTGGGTGTCTGACTGCAAAGTGGTAGCTGGACAATTTTTTCTGCAGCTATAAATAAATGCTGAATAAATGAGAAATGGATTTTCTTTAAGCCTTCCTGAAAAATCACTTTTCAACTGTGACAAGCATGAAAAGTGTCAGCCCCAGGGCAGTGGGAGAACAGGCTGCAGCCTGTTATAAGCAAGGGCTCAGCCAGATCTGCCCCTCTCTGAGCTCCCCTCTGGGACCAGAGGACCTGTGCACCTCAGCACTGAGTCTGTTTCCAGCACACAGAGCAGCTTTTCCCCACAAGAGGCTGGTGTTTCCTTTGAGGGTGGGGGGAAACACAGTGGTGTATTTTTAAAGTCATGCTTGAAGTGCAAGTTCAGCTCCAACGAGCCGAGCTGGGATGTGTAACTCAGGCTAAGGTTGTGCCAGTGGTAGATGTCAATGGATTTTTTTTTCCCCCTCGTTTTTTTCCCCCCTCCCTCTCTTTGTATTCTTTCGCTAGTCATTTGAAGTCTCGAGTGCCTCGGGGCAGGTAGAAGTGTGTCTGGCAGCCGGTGAGCTGTTTCTTTGTACAGAGCATTCTTGCTGGTGTGCTTGCCCTGCTGCAGGGGGTGTCCCATTCCTCGGGAGCCCTTTGGAAGCAGCTGGTCTCTCTAGGAAAGCAGGGGTTGTTCTGGGCAGCATAGGAGTTATGGGGAGTTTTGCCAGCCTGCCTATTGACACCAAGGCTGTCCTGGTGCTCAGGCTCCTGTGGTTTCAGTGGAATTTGGTCTTGGATGCCTCTCTGTTTTTTTCCCTTTGCTGGTGAACTCATCCCTGCATGGTATCTTGTTCTGTGCAGCACTCCAGTCTGCTCTCCTGTCCCTGTTGATTTACTCCTACTTCCAGGGGAGACTCATTTGTTTGTGGGGTTTTTCCCCAACAAGGTTTGTTGTGCAGGGCTGGCTTTTGTGAGAGCTGTTGCTTCTCTCTGAGTTTGATGTTCTGTTCTGCTCCCCAGACTGAAAAATGCAGATGAATTGCTTTTCAGTTTAGGGAGATGTGATTTTTGGGGTTGTTTCTGTTTTATAGTTTCTCTGTATATTTCACATAAACTATTCCTATCTAATTTGGTTTTGGCTTGGATGAAACCTGCTTGGAAACGAGAACAAGACTGAAATTGCAGTAATTTAGGAAAGCGTAGAAGAGCTTTGCCAATGTCAACTCTTATCTTCCTGTGCTCTCTTAGAGAAACTCAATTCAAATTATTGCACAGCTCATTTGTTCCCTCTACTACCAGGTTCAGATGAAGTGGGGGAGCATTGATTCTCCCACGTAGAATAAATGTCACTGTGTTTGTGGATCATTTCCATTGCCTCTGGGCCTGTCCAGTCATTGTCGCCCTTCATTTGCAGCTGCAGGGATTTCTGGATGAGGCAGAAGAAAGAAGTTTCCTGTTATCTTCTGCATCCTGATGAGGAGAGAGAGCTTGTGAGGGTTTGGCAGTTTTTTTTCATGGTGACAGAGCTAGAGAACTTTTTTTCCTCTGTTCTGGTGTATTTTTGTAGAAGTTTGGGCTGAGCTTTTGTTCTTGTTGTGTGGATCAAGCAGGGGGGCAGTGCTTTCCACAGAGCCTTCCCTCATGAGTCATGCACAGTGCAGGCTCTCAGGCAAAGATGTGGGAATTCAGAATAACGGTTCTTCACTAGGAAAATTCAAATAGAAATACAGTATCACAAAGAACAATCCCAAAACAGTGACAGAGTCAGAATCCAAGCTGACACCCATCAGTCAGTCAGGGTGTTGGCAGCAGTCCCATTCAATGGTGGCTGCATCCTCCTGCAGGGGCAGATGTGGTTCAGCTGGAGCAGTGCTCCTGTAGAAAGTGCAGTTTCCTCTGAAGCTGCAGGGATGATGAGGAAAGGTCTGGCTTTCCTCTGGAATCCAGTGGAAAGAAGGTACCTTGGTGTCCAAATCTCAGTTTTTATCTGGGTAGGAAAGGCTTGGCTCCTGCCCTGGCTGGAGCATCTCCCAGTGGGATGATGTAATTTTATCAGTCATGCCCTGGGACTCAATGGCCATGAACAGGAGATATCTCCTGGAGGGAGGATGGGCTGTGGGAAAGATAAAGATGATTGCCCAGCTGGTTTAAAGCTGGCCCATTAGCAGAGAATATGTGCCAGGAGATAAGGGTCACTGCCCCACCCGGCTGCAGCAGATGAGGACAAAATTCACATTTCTGGCCACATCCTGTATTGCAACCCAAGACAGCTTGCCAGGGGGCTGCTGTGGACATGGGGATGTTTGAAATGAGCTGGGAAGGCTGTTCCATGGTGTGTGACGTGTTCCATGGTGCTGAGGTGGGAGTGTTTTGGCCACCAGAACTGATATCCTCAACTGGGACCAAACCTCTGGGGTG
The DNA here is from genome assembly GCA_034336665.1 of Luscinia megarhynchos. NCBI lineage: Eukaryota > Metazoa > Chordata > Aves > Passeriformes > Muscicapidae > Luscinia > Luscinia megarhynchos. The sequence goes on along the minus strand of CM067583.1, from coordinate 2,182,919 downwards.
CCATGGAGTCTGCTTGGAGGCACTGACCACACTCAAGCCAGGATTTGGTGATGCAGTTTCCTGGTGCAGAGAGGCAGTCTCTTCCTCCCACATGGAAGCTGGAGATGTGCTGATTTGTGCCAGCTTGGCCATGAAGGGTTTTGCAGTGTCCCAGACAGTGAGGGCCTGGTGGATCAGGCTGTGATGTGGAGACACAATAGGACTAAGTGGAAACTGAGATTCCTGCTGTTTATCAGTATTTCTCCATTTTTTCCAGGATCTTTGGGAATTATTAGTGCTTTGAAATAAGTCTGAAATATACTGTGTGCTCTTTCACAACAATGCTAAAAGGCTGTTGTTCCCACTGAGCAACACATCCTAGGAAATATCTTCTGGAAAGAGCCTAAAAATAGCAGAATATTTCAGTTACTGTAAACTCATTCTTATTACCAAATCCATGCACTGACGAAGGGATGTTACCTGGGGCTCTGGGTAGGAATGCTGTGCTGATTTTAATTAACATTTTCATCCATATTAGTGCAAGCATGGATTTGTCAGGATCTGAGCACCTTTAGGATGCTGAGAGTGGAGATATTTTGTGTTTTATATACTCATTTTGATCTGGAAGGGGCCAGGCATGTAAACCTTGAGAACAATCATGAGCTGGTTATCAAGTCTCAGTACAAATTAATGTTTGCATTAAAAATTACCTTTACTTTGTTCTTCAGCACATCTGTGTTTTCTTGACACCAGAGCCCTTCATGCCCACGTGCTCTGTTCAGCAGGCAGACTGCTGTGAGTGTGAAGAGCTGGGACTGATGCAGTTTCCCCTCTGCAACAGGTCATGGCACTGCCACACTGCCCTAATGTGTGAGCACTTACACCTGCTAGGAAAAGCCAGCCCCTGGTTTGGCCCCAAGCAGTTGCATTCTGCCTTTTTATCATCAGAATAAAAATGACAGTGACAGCAGAAAATGGCTGTTCTCCCTGGAGCTGACTGCACTTCCCACTTCAAAGGTGCCTTTATCCAATCCTTGGAGTCTCCAATAAAGGCTGCCTGCTCTGAAAGGCTGGCATCTCTCCTGGAGAGCTGGGGAGCTTATGTCTTCAGGGGCAATATTTACAGCATTAAAATGCTCTGGGGAAATGGGAGTAAGAGTTCCAGCTTATTTCTTTGCCTTTTATTTCCATAGCTGTACAGGCACGTCTGCCTTGGTTGCTGTTTCAGGTCACTGGAGTAGATTTTGGGCCTCTGGGTTTGGTTGCCAGGTGTGCTGAGAGCCCACAGCACTCAGAGTTTGTGTGCCTCCTCTCCAGAGTTTTCTCTAGGAGACAGAATTCCATTGCAATTGTGAATGGAGGTTCCTAAAAGTTCCACTTGAAATGCTCTCTGCTTGCTGTGCAAGTGATCCCTCCTTGTTCTGCAGTGAAATTCAGTGTCTCTTGCCCTAACTTTGCCTCCCAAGGTAGCAGTGTTAAATTCACATTTTATCAGGTCTTTAGTGGTTTTTGGCTATTTGGACATGCAGAAATGCTTGGTGCTGGAACCAGCTCCAGTCTGTGGGATGTGCTGTATGGATAAGGGCTTGTTGCCCTTCTTCCCAGGGTGGGTGGCCACAAGCCGGAGCTTGGGCTCTGTGTGTCTGTGTGGTTATTATTTTGTTCTGTTTCATTTTTTGTGCCCTGACCTAAACTCCAGGGTTCTGCTTGCTGTGTCTGTCTGTACAGGGCAGTTGGCTCTGTTCTAAACCTTCCTGCATTTCTGTTCTGCTGCAGGCTCTGGCTGCCTGGCCAAGGCAGAGGAGCAGTCAGTGCCTCAAGAAGCTGCTGGGCCAAGGAAGGATGCTCACACCCAGGATAGTGACACTCAGGGCACTCAGCCCCTGGACCCTCAGAGCCTTGTGTGTCTTTTCTGAAGCTGGTTCAAGACACGAATCCTGAACAGGGCAGTGGAGAAGCCCCACAGCAAGCAGGTAGGAAACTGGGTGCAGCCTCTGGCAAAGTGAGTGGAGAACCTAACAGAGAGATGTGAGAGGTTTATCACGTGCTGGCCAAGATCCTGGAGCATTTCTGCCTGCAGCAGGAGCTGGAGCTGTGCAGGGCTCTCCCCACTGCTGCCTGGAGGGCTGGATCAATGGCTGGCAGCCAGCGTGAGCACAGCTGAGGCTTGGGATTGAAAACTTCTTTTTCACTCGAGTTTGACACGAAACAGTGGCCTTTCAAACCTTGTGTTAACCTCCAGCTTGCTTTATGGCTTTGTGGTCTGTTAGATAAATGAGACGTTTTCCTTTCACAGAGTTTAAAGAGAATAGTAAAGTGATTTTCCTCTGCTGCTTGTGCTTGGGATGAGCTTTGCTATTCACTTAGATCTTTCAGACAGTCTCCCTCGCTTCAGGAACCTGTCAGTCTCTTCAGACTGACTTATTTCTTCTCTTGTGTTCCTGGATCCTTTTCCCCCCAGAGAGCAGAGCCGAGGAAGAGGCGCTGACCGCTCGCTGGCTGTGCTGCAGGGAGGGGCTGACCCAGAGCTGAGCCCCATCACAGGGCTCTGGGGGTGGTGGAAGAGGGATTCCTCACTGCCTCAGAGAAGCAGATAAAAAAATCTGAAGCAGGCAAACTGTGTGGCCAGGGTGGGGTGTGTTCAAGGTAACATCACACGCGTTTTACCAGGTGATGGGCAAGCCTGACTGGCACTCCCACTGCCCCCTGCACACTGCACATGGTGTGGACTCAGGTCCTTCTGTGCTGAGCTGTGGGAAGAGTGAAAACTGGGCAGTGGAGGCAACCTGGAGAACAGGGTCAGGGTCAGACTACCCCTGCAAGGGGAGCTGGGCCAGAGGAGGTGCCTGGTGCTCCTCATACCCTGAAAAAGCCTTTTTGGGAATGAGGACAAGGCTCTAGAGGGGAGTTTGAGCAGAACCACTAACACCTCTCTGCTACTTGCCTGTCAGTTCCTGGTCATCACCTTCCCTTTCAGCTGTCTCCCAGCTTTATGTCATTTTTGCAACTCTTACCACAGAGTTGCCTGCAAGACTAGGACATCCACTAAATAATTTGGTTTTATTTTTTATGTGTTGCAGGCAGCAGTTGATGAGAAGGACTGTTGCTTTCCTCTCCTATAAGCAACTGCACTTGTATGCTGATTTGCAGAAGGACAAAATGCAGTTTATAAGCTGCTTTCCTTTGTCTTTGAGGGAGCTGGCTGTACCCTGTGCAGCTGGAACTTACAGGGTGCCCTCACATGCTGTGATCAGGACACAGCTTGACCTCCTGTCCTAGTTTGTCACGTCATTAGGCTCCCCTGACACAAGATTATAGTGAATGGAAAGTTGTGCTCAGTGGCATGAATGATCTCTGCTTTCTGCCTGAGTAAGCCTGGCCAGGGCCACAACAGGTGGGCTGAGAACCTCTGCCCAGCTCATAAGACCCTCAATTAAGGTCTCATGGTCCCACATCCAGCACGGAGCATCCCTGAGAACAGACACAGCTTGGAATAGGCACCTAAAAAAAGTATTGCCCACAGAGGCATCTGTCCTGTCCTCATGGGCTGGGGTGTGACTGGTGGCTGATGAATTTTTGCCTCCCAAAGCACATAGCTGAGCCTGGAATGGAGATGTGAGTGGAGAGAGCAGAGTATGAGCACAGCAAAGCACTTGGCACCTGCTGGGGACACTGTGGGTGCAGCAGAGACTCATGGGGAGCCTGGAGCTGAAGCTGCATCAGCAGTGGGGAGATGAGGATTTTCACATATGCCTGTTTGTGTTGCAGTGCAGCCTTTCTTTTAAAGGCTTCACCTTTTCCCTGCTCTCTTCTCTTTGTCTTCATAGAATTAGGTGGTTAAAACTCAGCGATTTTTTTACCTCCCTTCACATTGAAAGAAACAAACACAGCTCCTCAATAATAAACCCAAACCATTCTGCCATCACAATTCTGCTCCTTGGGCACAGGATACAGCCTGTAGCTTCATCATTATGTACTGCAGAGCTCCTGCCTTGTTTGGTGGAGTATTCCTTTTCATCCTCACCATCACTGTGTGCTCTGTTTGCTGCAGAGCCTCCAAACCCTGCTCCCAATACGAAATCCTACTCCTCTCTATGGGATCCCTTTGTGCTCTTGCTTCAACCCACAGTTTCCCTCAAGTGACAGATCTGTTTGGGGCTGTGGGCAGAGCTCTGTCCTGCTGTGGCACAAGAAAACAAGAGAGAGTTGCCAAGTGTAGACTGACCTTGGGGAGGTTTGTTTAATTCCTCCCCCACGTACAAGTGGGAAACTGTTTAATTATTCCAGAAGTTAAACTGATTAAAATGATGGACCTATGGCGTGTGTGCAGGTGGGATGTCTGGTGTCTCAGGTGTAGGACTGGGAAAACAAACATGGAATTAGCAGCCACCTCTGAAGGTTTCATCTTACCTGGTTCATCCAGTGCTGCACTGGAGCTCTGAGCTGGCAGGGATGTGATCTAGATCTCCAAAGGTTCATGAAGATGAGGCTTTTCTTTTTCTTTTCACTGTCACTGCCTCATTACTACACACTTATTCAGCAAGACCAGCACGAGTTTCTCATGGAATAGCCTTTTTTTCTTCATACCTGGGTTCTTTCTGTTCCTGGTCCAAGATGTGCGATGGAGCAAGTTTAATTTTCTTTGCTGGAAAACCAGTACATGATGTTTCATGAAGTGTGTTTGTAAATCTCTGTTTTTCTGGGTAACTTTTGAATCTAGCCTTTCTCTTTTTTGAGTGCTCAACTTCTGTGGCTTTTTTGGTGTTTCTGTAATTGGGAAGGGATGGAGGATTTGGATACAGGTTATCACTTAAGAGAAGTAAAGTGGATACAAAGGAAGAGTGGGAAACTTCTCCTGCATGGTACCCCCACTGCTTTAGGTTTTTGCATAGTTCAGAGTGACACAGAAAATCAGAGTAGGCAGTAGAAACACCAGCCCTTTCCTTCTGTTCAGGCTCTCTTCTAGAAGCACCTGGGTCTTCTGAGCTGTGTGGTTCCTCTCCCCTTTGACTCCAGTGCCTGCAGCCCTCGATGCTCAAACCAAACTGCTTCAGAGCTCAGGTACCAGGGATGGAACAAGCAGCTGTTGGGCACTGCAGGAATCTTAACTGAGTACACTGGTGTGTTGGGTTGCAATACAGGATGTGGCCAGAAATGTGAATTCTGTCCCCAACTGTTGAACCCAGGTGGGGCAGTGACCCTTATCTCCTGGCACATATTATCTGCTAATGGGCCAGCTTTAAACCAGCTGGGGCAATCATCTTTATCTTTCCACAGCCCATCCTTCCTCCAGGAGATATCTCCTGTTCATGGCCATGGAGTCCCAGGGCATGACTGATAAAATTACATCATCCCACTGGGAGATGCTCCACCCAGGGGAGGAGCCAAGCCTTTCCTACCCAGATCAAAACTGAGATTTTGGACACCAAGGTACCTTCTTTACACTGGATTCCAGAGGAAAGCCAGACCTTTGCACATCATCCCTGGAGCTTCAGAGGAAAATTGCACCTTCCACAGGAGCACTGCTCCAGCTGAACCACGTCTGCCACTGCAGGAGGATGCAGCCACCATTGAATGGGACTGCTGCCAACACCCTGACTGACTGACTGGGTGTCAGCTTGGATTCTGACTCTGGCAGTGCTTTGGGACTGTTCTTTGTAACACTGTATTTCTATTTTAATTTTCCTAGTGAAGAACCGTTATTCTGAATTCCCATATCTTTGCCTGAGAGCCCCTTAATTTTAAAATTCTAATAATAATTTGGAGGAAGTGAGTTTACATTCTCCATTTCAAAGAGAAGCTTCTGCCTTTATTGGCAGATACCTGTCCTTCAAACCAGGACAACTGGGGAAGGAAAAATCCTACTGCAAGCAGAATTGGAGGATGTTTTCTAATATCTCACCTGGTGTTGTCAAAATAAGTCTTAAAATGTCACCACTGCATCTCCCACTGCCAGGGACATTTCTGCCCAGGAGCCGTGGCAGTTTACAGCATGAGCTCCCCAAAGGATGCTGCTCTTGTACCTCTTTTTGTGTTTTCTCAGAAGAGGACTTCAGACTAAGGGATCTGGAGTCAGTTCAGTGTGAATTGAAGGGGAGAATACATCAGCAGGTTCACTAACAGTTTGGGCTATAAAAGAACAAATCTTTAGAAATTAGAGAAACTAATTAAGGAATTCAGGTGCTCATTAGAGCGCGGGAGGAGCTGTTGGATTAGTTTCTTTTATGTTAGAGGTAGGGGAACTGTCTGAAGTTTGCATCCTGAATGAGGGAGAAGATCTTATAGGAGAGGTTACAGACCTGAGTGAATAACTTGAGGAAGAGCTTTAGGAAGTTCAGGGAATGGCTGAAATATCTGACAGGCAAACCAATGTACTGTAGAGAGACTTGTGACACATCAGGCTGCTAGGCATCACAGCAGATTTTGTCTGACAAAAAAAAAGAAGAGATGACCTGCAAATTCATGGCTTAGCTTGGAGCCTGATCCACAGAAAACACAGCAACAGAAATTTCCTGCAGCCGAAGGAAAATCACATTTCTTCTCCCATGTGACAAGTAACAGGATAAGATGAAATAGCCTCAAGTTGTGCCAGGAGAGGCTCACATTGGGTATTAGGAAAAATTTACTCACTGTGAAGGTTATCAAACACTGCATAGGCTGCCCAAGGCAGTGGTGGAGTCACCATCCTTGGAGAGATTTAAAAGATGTGTGGATGTGGTACTGGAGGCCATGGGTGGTGGTGCTGGCTGATGGGTGATTTTGATGGTCCTAGGGGGCTTTTCCAGCCTAAATGATTCTATGATTCTCTGAGACTTCCATGGCTGGAGAACTGAGTAGTGAGAACTGGCTGGTGTGGTGGTATGAAGTGAAGGCTGTGCACTGGGTGCAGTAATGACAAATAAGAGTTAAGACCTCATCCAAAATTTCTGGTTCAAAAAAGGTGAATTCATATTGGAACTAGACAGATCTGCAGGGGGAAGTCCAGGGGAGTGTAGAAGCTGTTTTATAAGAGGAGCTGCCTTATCCAGACAGGGAAATGAAGACTGAGAGGGAATATGATCATGCTCTTATAATGAAATCAGAGAGGAAGGGTAGGGCAAACACCTCAGAGAGTTTGAAAGGCTTTTAAAGCTAAAAGATAATGCTGGCATATGAACAAACAGAATACACTGGCCATGAATAAATTTCAGCTGGAAATTAGAAGAATCAGCAGGGGAATGAGGCTGTGGAAGAGCTTACCAACCAGGGGAAAGGGATCAAAAATGTAACTAGTTTTAGGACAGATCTTAATAATTTTATTGATAGGACAGTGTAGGGCTTATTGTCATCAGGAAACTGGGCTGGTGCCCTGCAGAGGTTCTGCTCTGTGTTGGTGGAAAGGAGGTCAGCCTGTATTTGCCAAGTGTCTCTCTCTTGTAGGAGCCTTGGAGGTGTTTTACTGGAATCCTGAAACTTTTCCAAACTACTGTGGTTACATCTCACATAAGAGATATTTCACGTGGCCTCATCACAGAAATGATAATTCAGTGAATAAGTGGTTATTTAAATAATAAGAGTATTTTCTTCTGGCCATCAATTATTTGATGGCAAGCAGAAAAATTGCAGTGACAAGGGAAACAAGACTGTCAGTTTTAAAAGTATTCGCTAAAAATATCACATGAAATATTGTTTTGGACACTGTCCTTAAGTCTACTTCTGTTTTCTTTTAAAAAGCAGTTTCTGCTCATCAGCCACAAGATCTGGAAGAGCCCAGCAGGTTTGTTTTCAAGGTGACATATCCATCACCTCAGCTGTATTTGGGTGTTCTGTGACTGCCACCCCACAACCCCTTCTGTTAAATTGTGTGAGCAGTGGTAGGGGTCTAGTGCAGTGCTGTGATGCTGTTCCTGCTTTTCTCATCTCTGCTCAGATCCAGGAGTTTGTAGGAAGCTGTCTCAGACAGTTTTGTGGCTGTTTCTTTGTTCCAGGTAGGTTTGGATTGAGGGGAAGGGCAGCTCTCAGAGGGAAGCCATGGACACTCTGCTCAGGAAGGTGGATTAAGAGAAAACCCTGAGAGTGGAAACTCCTGTGAAAACATCTTTTCCTGGACTCCAGCTTCTGCCAGACAACGTGGTGGTAACAGCAAACATCTCTGATGATAAAGGTATGAGTAAACTAAACTTCCATTGGCGACTACTGTATAATAGCAACTGCCTTTGAAAAAATATTTGAAAAAAATATCTCAAATTTCCCCTAAGCTGGAGATGACATTAAATACAGACAGTTTTAAATACATACAGTCTTACTTGGAATTCCTTCTGATTGAGGGAGATGGGGGGAAAAGTTTTTTTGGGCTGTTCTTCTTTCCCTGCTTGTGTTGGTCACTGGTCTCCTGTGTGGAGCAGAGTGTGCTGATGGGAATCCTACACTGAGTGTCCCCATTACACATCATCTGTTGGATGGCCAAGCCACTCCTCATGCTTGTTGGGGTGGGATTTTATTGTTTGCTGCCTGCCTGTGATGGCTCAGGGCACTCAGGAGCCCCCATCTTTTGCCTGGTGGGACAACCTTCCAAATTCAGGTGGGTTTAGGCCCACCCTGAACAATTTAGATCAAGAGACTCTGAAGTCACATAAAATTTAAAACAAAATTAACACGCAGTTAAATGTAAATGAGGATTTAATAGAAAGCAAAACTGTGCTCATAATGCTGATAATTTCCTCTGTAGCAAACATTCCCGACAGGCACTTGGCTTTGTCATTTGTTAAGCACGATTGCTTTCTCAAAACACCAGATTCCCAGCATGGGCAATTATCTCGTGGTAATACCCATTCCAAGGAGGGGCATTCCTTAATTACACAGAACTGAATTTCCTCAAATTGCAGCTTGAACAAACCGGGCGTAAATATTTCTTATGATGAAAATGAAGAGGGAGGGGGGATTGTTGGGTTTGGGGTTTTTTTTAAATCTTATATTTACATATGTAATATATATACAAACAATAGGATGGGCCTATCTCTCCACAGCTCATTGCCCTATTGTTTCTTGTCCTTGCATCTTCAGCATTCTTGCATTTCTCCATCTTGGGATTTGCTTTTTGAGAGTTTTATACTTTTTCTGTTTCCCACAGGGGATGATTTGAGTCTTCTGGCAATGATGGATTAACTGGAGGTACCTTTGGGTGCCCAGTGTGCAAGATTCCCTGGGATAGCATTCCTCCAGTGGATAATCACAGAGTGTTTACTGCCTACAACTCCTTGTGGAGCTAAATTATAGCAATTTGTGGAGAGAAATATTTAAATTACTCTCCTGTCTCCTTCTGCATCACTGGTGTGTGTGGTTTGGTGTTTCCTATTAGTCTCATGCCTGCTGTAATTTCAGACCTGTGGTGTGAAGCTGAATGTTATTACCTGAGCTGGGGCTGGGAAAGGTGTGAGCAGCAAAGGGATCCAGGGGAAAGTGGTGCTGTACTTGTCTGACTCTGGGGTCATCTTCCTTCCACACAGCTGGCTCAGACAGAGCACATCACCTCTTTGGATGATGCCAAACTTGTGGTGCTGCCCAAATCCCAAGTGAGCTGGTGACAGTGACTCTGGAGGACTTGTTTGGTGACAGTCACTCTGATTTGTGAAGAAATCAAGTGAGGGACAGGGGAGGGTGCCTGTGCCTGGCACTGGGTATCCCCTAGGCTGGTTCAGGACCTCAGTGTGCTGCTCCACCTGGGAGATTTGGGGCTTCTTTGGGAAAGCAATCCCAGGTTTGCAGCAAGACCACAGACAGGAGGGGTTCACAGACATTCACTGCCTGGGCTGTCTCCCTGCAGTCAGCTGCTGGGAGAACACTCATCTCCCCCAACACATGGGAAACAAAGCAGCAGAGGAAAAGATGGGAGTCAGGTGTGATCCTCCACTGCTGTGAACAGAGAGCAGAGGACTGTACAGGACAAAGCTGGGGCTCATCGATACAGGAAACCAAAAAAAAGCTGTCCTGAGAATTTAGATTGGAGATTTTCATGGCTGAATCAGTGATGTGCTCACAGGTATCTTCTGCAGGGTGTAAGGGCTGCTTTGTTCCTTCTGCTCTCACCTGTAGTGTTGTGCAGCTGGAGAACTGTTCCAGCACAGAGCTGAAGAGCTGATCTTTGGGCCTCTCTTCTCCAGTAGAGTTGTGCTAAATGACTTCAGGATTATATGGATGGCACCTTGTGCCACACAGGTCTGATCCCATTTGTGTTTTTGCTGTGGGTCTGTTGGGAAGGAGGGTCCCAGGCAGGTCTGGGTGTATCCATCCTCTCTGCAAGCAAACCTGAGACCTCCACCACCCTCTAATTCCCCTGGGACATGCTGAAAAAAGGGAAGGAGCTGTGCCTGTGTGCCAGTGTCCCTTGCATGTGACCCTTCCCCTGGCACACAGGGCCCTGCCTTGTAAAATGCATTCAGTACCTGCTGTAAAGTTTGCTTCTCTGGTTCTGGACTGATGCAACAGCATTGTCCACACCAGTTCCTTTAACACTAAATTTCCTAAAGCTTTTTTATCTGCAGCTTCCTAAACTATAATCTGATAATTAATGGCTTGCTGAATCCATTATGAAGTGCAATTAGATAGATGCAGGGTTCCTGTGGCTCTGAGGGGACTGGTAGCATTTATCTTCCTTTTCCTCACGCCAAAAGGTTGAACTGTGGCACTGAGATATTTACACACAGAGCAGTGATCCCTGAGCCTGGGAACACCCTGGGAGCAGTGCCTGCTGCATCCTGCTGCCCAGAGCCACGCCAGGGGGACAGATTGGAGCTTTCCAGAACTGTCCTGTGCTGGCTGCTCAGTGCCACCAGGCAGGGAGGGTGGCACAGGAGCGTGCCAGCGTGGCTGTGCAAATGTGAGTTTGTTCTTGTTAAAACTTGGAAGGGGGAAGAGAGCAGCAGAGCTCTCAGGAGAGAGGCTGGCAGAGCTGATGGCATTTTGTGTGTGTGGCAGCAAGTGACCCTGCTGAGGTGCTGCACGTCTTGAAGGGCTCCCACATAAGTTTGTCCCCTCGAGCTTTGTGGGGAGGGTGGCATGGGGGAAGCAAAGAGGTGAAGCTGCCACTAAATCCATGAGTGACCAGGAGATGGTGCTCAAGGCCTTGAGGATTAGTGCTGGTGCCCAGGTGCCTCGGCACCTTCGTGGAAGGCTCCTCTGAGCCCCCCCAGCCCTTCCCCAGCTCCTGGAGGAACCCACATCCACTGCCAGGCTAGAAAGAAAACTCCAAGCCCTGGACAGGTCACCTCCAAACCCTGAATATCACTGCTTAAAGAGCCTGAAGCTGAGCCTTGGCCACCTGTGGAGGGTGTGAAATGCACCTGTGAATGAGGTGAAGAGGTGAAAACCCTGGGATGCCCCTTGGCCAGGAGGAGAGGGGCAGAGGGGGAGCTGCTGGAGCCCATCTCCTGCCTGCCTGGACACTTTGGGTCAGCAATGGGATAATGACAGGACAAGCAGCTCTGTCTTGGTTTCAGAGCAGGTGTGTTGGGAGGAAAGCAGTGGATTTTGCCCCACAGGCTGGTGAAGTTGGAAGCTGTTCCCTGTTTTCTGACTTTGTGGGGGCTGGCAGCTGTGGAAGTCCTGCACAAGCTGTGGGAGTGCTCTGGTGTGGGGATGGATTGTCCAGACAATGCTTTACAGGTGTCCTGGCCTTTACATCTGAGCCAGTATCTGCAGGGAGCACCAGAGTGAAGCTGATCTCTCTTTGTTCCTGGTAAAACTGTGGAGGGGAGAAAAAGATTCAGCAGGGCTTGAGGAGGAATTGCTTTGTTTCTAGCCCTGTCCTAGGGCAGAGGTAGCTCAGCCAGGGCAGAACATGGGCATGAGGCCTGTGGGCTGTGATCCCTTGCTGCTGGGATGCTGTCAAAGCTGAAAGAGGGCAGTGCTGGTGTTACAGCAGGGGTGGTTCAGGCTCACCTGCCCTGTTTGGCTGTGGGGGGTGGATTGTTGGTTGGATGGTCGCTGGACAGATTCAGCAGCTTACTATTTTCTGTTCTTCAGGTTTGTAGTTTATTATAAGGGCGTGGGTGTAAGAGAGAGTGGAGAGCATGGAGAGTAAGACAGTAAGAAGTAAGAGATAAGAGCAAGAGGGTAAGAGAAAGCTCAGAGAGAGACTAGAGAGAGATTTCCCTTTTACAATACAATAAGTATCCTTCTATGATGAATATTCTAATTTCCATTAACCAATCTAATACAACATACTAATTTCCTAATATTTGCACACAACCTATAGGAATCACTAAATTACCATGTTTTATGGCTTTCTTATCTGTAACCCTTATCTTCAGACCTTTCTTGCCAGGCTTGGGACAGGATGTCTGTTGGTTCTTTGGTATTTGTGGCATTTGGTATTATCTAAACAAAGGAAGAGGCCTCAAACCTTCACATGACTGTTTTCAGCATCTATGTCAAAGATTGCCAACATCTCTATTTCACCTGTTGTTTCAGAACTACTTGCTAGGCACTCATGAGATTTTGCTACTCCCTCCCCAACATTTGGGACGGTCTCTCCTGCCTCTCTGCCCAGCCAGATCCCGTGTGGATGTACCCTCAGCAGAGTCCTGCCAGCAGCACACGCCCAGCAAGAGCTCTGCAGCTCTGCAGAGCCCACTGAGCATGTCCCATATCATTATGAGGAGATAATAACTCACATCCCCCCACCCCAGTTCCTCCTTGATGGATGAGATACGCACAGCAGAGCAAATTGCAGCCTTAGCAGCACCTCTGTTTTACCCAGGAGGGAGATGAATTTCCCAGGACACGTCCTGGTCTGGTGTTACCACACTGGAAATACTGATTGCTGGTGATTTCTTGTTATGCTGCAATTTATTTTTTCTTTTATCTGTAAAAACAAAATATGGAAAAGGAGAGGTGTATCTGTGAAATGTGAAGCAATTTTCTGGAGGGAAAAATCCTTCATTTTTGAAAACATGATGTTTTTTCAAGTCTTGTCCTGTGTGCTGGGTGACCTGTTGGATTTTTGGGGGAGTCCTGTGCCCCTCTTCACCTTGATGCCATCCTCTAAGGAAGCAGAGAAGCTGTTTAACATCAGGCTGGACCATGAGCCCATCCTGCCCTTCACTGTGTCCTCCTGCTGCAGCTGCCAGATGCTTTTGGGGAAATGGCAGAGTGCCTGCAACAAACTGGGAAGTGACATCCCATGCAGGGTGTCAGATCAGGTAATGGTGGAGTGACAGGACAAAGGGAGAATGGCTTTAAGCTGAAAGAATGTCAATTTCGAATGGATATTAGGGTGGAATTCTTCCCTGTGGGGGAAGTTACCCCGAGCAGCTGTGGCTGCCTCATCCCTGGAAGTGTCCAAGGCCAGGTTGGATGGGGCTGGGAGCAACCTGGGACAGTGGAAAGTGTCCCTGCCTCTGGCAGAGGGTGAGACTGGATGAGCTTTGAGGTCCTTTCCAACCCAAACCATCCTGTGATTCTGATTTTTCATCTCTGACCTGGTTTAACCCCAGCCAGCAGCCACTCACTCACTCCCCACCAGTGGTATCAGAGAGGGAACTGGAAGGTAAAAGCTGGAGAACTCGTGGGTTGAGATAAAGACAGTTCAATAGGGAAACCAAAAGCCACACACACAGGCAAAGAAAAACAGAATTAATTCACTGCTTTCCATGGGCAGGCAGGGACTCAACACCTCCAGGAGGGCAGGGCCCCATCCCATGGAACAGCAACCTGGGGAGACAAGCACCAGCACTCTAAACATCCCCCCTTTCCTCCTTCTTCCCTCCAGCTTTACACACTGAGCATGATGTCCTGTGGGCTGGAATATCCCTTGGGCCAGTTTGAGCCACCTGTCCTGGCTGTGCCTCCTCCCAGCCTCTTCCCCAGCACAGCCTTAGGAAAAGCAGAAAAGGCCTTGGCCCTGTGTGAGCCCCATTCAGCTGTAACAAAAACATCTCTATATCATCAACCCTGCATTCAGCAACATCCAAAACACAGCCCCACATCAGCCCCTGTGAAGACAGTTAACTCCACCCCAGCCAAAACCAGCACAATCTCCTTGCATTTAGGGTGCAGGACTAAGCCTGTGACCATTAGGAAATGTCTGTTTTCTGCACAACTCCCATTTTTGACCCAGTGTCTGTCCTGTTGCTGTGGGATCCTCTGGAAGAAGGCAGAGTGCCCTGGGCACAGAAGCAGCCCTGAGCAGCCATCACTTGACATTTCCCATGCAAAGTGTAATTTCACAGCCCCCAGGTGTTATTTTAACACACTATATGCAAATTCAGTGCTCTAGGCTTCGTTTTGGGGTGAAAGTTTTTATTATTTTTAAATCCAACCTGTGTGTAATTAGGTGGGAAGATCTGCTGCTTGCCCAGAAGTGAGGTGAGGGGAGCACAGATGAAGTTTGGAAGTTCCTTGAAGCCTCTTGTAGAGGAGAGCAGGAGGAGAATGGATACCAGTGCTCTGAAAACCCTCCTTGTGATTTGGACAAGCCCTGGCAGCCCCAGCTGATGCTGACACCAAATTTTGTTGTTGATGTGGCAGGCTGCCAGCATGTCCCCAGTGAGTTTGGGCCCTGGAAAAGGGAAGTGATGTCTCCAGTGGCCTGCATCCAGCTCAGCAAACCTGAGCAGCACAGACATGAGCTGCTGCAGCAGCCAGAGGGGCTTTCCCAAACTCTGGTGGTTTCTGCAGACAGTGAGATGTCCCCAGGCATGTCCCCAGAGGATGGGCTCGGTGACCTTCTGTCCTGGAGAGGAGCAGGCTGGCTGCTGGGCACTCAGCTGCCTCTCCAGTTCATGTTTCTGGGCCCCCAGGACCATCAGCTGCACGGGGCCCCCCTCAATAAGTCACCATCATTCCTGATTTCCTGTGTTAACACAGTCATTCCTTTTATTTGAAGCAAAAGCTCTCACTTTTCTTTTCCCTGCACCACTTATGATTACTCAAAGCAGGAAATCTACCCGGACTTCTAATCATGTTAAAGTAAACCTGATAAAGTGTAGTTCTTAGTCCATGTGAGAGCAGACAGTGGATGGCTCTGTGAGAGCTCTCATCTGCAATGGGAGTGGGGACACCCATGGGTCTGGTTTCTGTGACCTGCAAGGAAACAGAAAGGCTGGAGGGGCTGGAAGGGGCAGCAAGGAGCTGTAGGATCTGAACTGCCCAGCACATGGGCACAGCTGAGCAGCTCAGCACTGCTCAGGGTCACACCACCTGCCTGGGGAGAAGCAGTGCTGGCTGCATGGGGACAGCAGGGACTGTGCATCCTGAGGGCTGCTGGTCACACCTGGAGGTGTGCAGACTCCTGAGAGAGGTTTGGGGCCTTTAGGAGCTGATTTTGGCAGGTCAGGAGGCGTTCCCTGCTGCCCCTGCTCTGAGCCTTGCTGCTCATGTCATTGCCTACAGCAGCATGGGACATGGAAATGACAAACTGTGCAGGAAACAACTTCCAGCACGAGTCAAGAGGGGAAATCTGCCACAGGGTGCAAGAGGGAAGGAGCTGGCACTGCTTGGCATGGCTGAGGAGTGAACTGGTGGCAGCCTTCATCCCTGTGCTGGTGCTCACTGCCATCTCTGCTCTCTGGCAAGTGCTGAAGAGCATCAGCACCAGTCAGGGCCCATCTGTGCAGAGCACAAATGTTTAGATTGGTATTTCCCTCGTCTTGGATACCCTGGAGAGGTGCCTAGCGTTGCAGATCAAGCAGTGACCTTTCCATTTCTAACAAGAGTACTCAGTCCATGTCCTGCTCCCAGGGAGCTCAGGGTCAAGTTTCTGGCCTATGTTCCTCCATGCCATGGAGCAGGGATGCTTAGACCCCTGCAGCATATGGAAATCTCCTCTCTGTGCCTCTCAGACTTTTCCTGCTGGCCCCAGAGCCTCCTGCTGATGGGGAGGGCTGGCCAGGATGGTCTGGTGTGCACATCCAGCAGACAAAGGAGCTTCCAGAAAATGGGTCTGTCTGGATAGATTAGATCTAGTTTAGGACTGTGCAGAATGGTCTCAGCTTTTCCACCCACTGGAGATGGAGTTTGCCCTCCTCCTTTTGGCTGAAATAAGGTAAGCAGAGCCCTGCCTCAGCTTTCAGGCTGCCTGGGGAGATAATCCTGCCCCTCCAGCTGTGCTGAACCTGCTGATGGCTGTGATGATGTCTTTCCCTGACATGTGGATCTGGCTTTCCCTGCCCAAGGAGGCCAAGGCCATATGTCACCTTCTTGATGACCTTGCCATCTGGCCACCACTTTGGTAAGGAAGAGTTAAACTCCAGCCCTTGCCAGCCACCCTTGTCCCCCCACTCTGCTGTCCTTCACCTGGTCTAGGTCCTCCTGCCTGCTCACCCCTGCATCCACCTTCCCCTACCTGCCATCACCCAGACCTTCATCCCAAAGCAGAGCTGGCCCCTCTCAGCATGTGCCTGCCCATGCTCTGCTCCCTGTAGACATGTAGAGGCACATCTGGAAAGTCTACAGCTGCAGGTAAATATTTCCCATTGTGGCATTCTGCAGGAGCCACAAGGAGGGCTCTGTGCTGGGTAAAGATGGTTGGGATGGCTGGAGGGGCCCCTTGGCAATTACAAATGTGGGGTTTATTCCCTTTACCCCACTTTTTTATTTTTTCCAGCTCCAGTGAGACATTGCTCAGAGTGGAGGTGCCCCATCAGTTGATCCTTAATGCCATACTAACATCACCTTGGTTTGGTACATTGCATTTCAGACCTGTTTCTTCTGTCTCTGAGCATGTAAAGCTGTTATTACTGAGCTGTCTGGGGCTCTCTCCAGCAGGATTATAGATGATGGTGAGTTTGGTGGTACCCAGCAGCAGGTCAGATGATCCCCATGGTGATTGAACTCCCAGTTATCAACACTGAATTCCCCTTGCCACACAGCCAGTCTCTGTGAGCAGTGAATTCCCTCCACAGCTCCCTCCAGCCTCTCACACAGACTAACCCAGATAATCCTTTGCTATCTGCCACATCTCAGTAGATCTATTAAACACATACGAGTTCTTGTGTCCTTGTGTGTAACCAGGATATGCTGAAAGATTTCAAATCCCCCAGTGTAAGATTCTATCAAAGTTTCTGTCAAAGTCTAAATAAACACACCCCTTTTACTCATCCATTTCCATGTGGCTCCAAGGGTTTTTCTGTTTTAAAGGTGAAGCCTTGCTGTTCCCCTGATGAGCTGGTTCAGATCATTGGTGGTACAGCTGGCCAGGAGCTGATACAGCTGATAGGGAACCCATGGTAGGGGACTGGATTTGGGATTCCAGGAAGCTTTGTGAGGTTGGGTCTCCCTACTGCTCTAGTGGAGGACGAGGACTGGCTGGATTTGTTTTGGGGGCTCACAGTGCCTCATTTCATGGTGATGAAAGCAAACCCTCAGCCTGTGTCCCCCAGGGATGTGCCCAGGTGTGGAGGTTGGGTTGTTGGACAGACTCAGGAGCTCTCTATTTTCTGTTCTTCAGGTTTGTAGTTTATTATAAGGTGTGGGTGTAAGAGAGAGTGGAGAGCATGGAGAGTGATAAGAGCAAGGGGGTAAGAGAGAGCTTAGAGAGAGGTTAGAGATCAGAGGTAAGAGGTAAGAGAGCGATTTTCCATTTACAATACAATAATTATTCTTCTATGATGAATATTCTAATTTCCAATAACCAATCTAATACAATATACTAATTTCCTAATATTTGCATGCAACCTATAGGAATTACTAAATTACCATGTTTTATGGCTTTCTTATCTGTAAACCCTTATCTTGAGACCTTTCTTGCTAGGCTTGGGACAGGATGTCTGTTGGTTCTTTGGTATTTGTGGCCTTTGGTATTATTTAAACAAAGGAAGAGGCCTCAAACTTTCACATGGCTATTTTCAGCATCTATGTCAAACACTGCCAACATCTCTATTTCATCTATTGTTCCAAAACTACTTGCTAGGCACTCATAAGATTTTGCTATTCCCTCCCCAACACCCAGATGTCTGGCACTCAGCAGGCCAGCAGAGCAGGCAGCACACAGAGCACATTGCTGCTGATCCTCTCCGTGCTCGGTGCCTTACCTGTCCCCTCCTCCCTGGCTCTCTGCAAAGGGCTCTACCACTCCTGCATTCCTAATGCAAACATTGCAGGAGGATGATTCAGCACTTGGCAAAGAATTGCAGATGCTTCAGAGATTGTTCTGAGTGTGTTGGAGCAGCTCTGGGAAGGGGCAGGGTGCTCAGGGTCCTGCACTGCTCCATGTGCCAGTCCTGGCCCATGCAGGGCTGTGGGACCAGCCCTGGGACAGCCCCACACCCCCCTGTGTGTGCTCATGCCCCCGAGCCTACCCTGATGCTCTCCCCCTCCCCAAACCCCTCATCAGCAGCAGGGATCCTGTGGTTCTCCTTCCCCTCAGGGAGCAGGCAGCTCATCCTGCCAGAGCGATCGAACACAATTTCCTTTTTCTGTGTCACAGGCTCATCCCTGGGGCTGTGCTCAGGCCAGGTGCTTGCAGGGCAGAGGTCTCCTGTTGGGAATAATCCCTTCCCCTGGGCTGGGGGGATTACTCAGACCAGTAATTTGAGGGGGGACTAACTGATGTTGGTCTAAATACGGAAACTTATGTCTGCCGTGATGGGAAGCAAAAAGAATCCAAAAGCAGCTGGAATCAATAGCTGCAGGTCGGGGGGATGAATGGAGCCCCAAGGTGGTGACAGGCTTCAACAGGGACTGTAGGATCTTCTCATCCCCTGGGAGCTCAGAGATTGGCATCTCCATGGAGCTCTGATGCTCAGAGTACCTCTGCTGCCCTGCCCTGTGCCCTGCAGAGCCCAGCACCACGGCAGTGCCTTGCAGGGAACCTCACTGCTGGGAACCCTGTAAAAGCTTTGGCAGCTCCAGAAGCTGTTTAATTAGGGGCAGTGATGAGGGCTCAGTGTCTCTCCCTGCTCTGAGGGGAGCTCTTGTGTGTTTGGGGCAGGTTCAGCTCATTGAGGGGTTGCTCAGTTTTCCCCTGCCCCTGTCCCTCCCTGCCTTCAGTGAGCTCTCCTGCTGAGGGTTCCTCCACACTCTTTACTGCATGATTCCACTCTCTGCTGAGCCTCCTTGCTTCCTGCCTTGTCCTGGCACTGCTGATGGCCCTGAGAGATGGAGCCAGCAGGGAGGTGATGGGGACACAAGAGTTTCCCAGCTGCTGCCCAAGGGATGGTCTAGGAGAGCGTCCTACACCCAGGCACAGGTGGATCAGGGTAAGGGATGGCTCCAGTGGGAAAGGGGGAGCAGGAAGGTGCACAACAAGGCTGTTCTCAGAGCAGGAGCAGGGCCAGACCCACGCAGCTGTTGCTGGGCAGGATGATGGAAGAAGAGGATTATGACAAACAGCATTACCAGGGAGCTCTTCCCCCGCCTCACTTTTTTTTTTTTTTTTTTTTTTTTTTTTTTTTTTTGATAATGCAGAACACAGCCACAGAGATTTTGGCTCAGGTTCCCCCCAAAAAAACCTTTCATCTGTGATGAAGATTGAGACATCTCCAGCACAAAGAGTTGGGTTTTTTAAAAGTCGTTAACGCCTTAAAAGAGGGGTTTAGAGAGAACAGCCTTTGGTGCTGGTTTAATCTCACTGCATGAGTCTCTAATATCCCCTGCTCACACAGATACATACACTCAGCTACTTCCAGAGCATCCTTGGAGAAAATCGATGAGGAAATGGGATTTGCTGTGCTGGTCCAGCTCCCTCTTCAGAGGTGACCAGACTCATGCACTAAAGGTGAAAATCCTCTGCCACCGACATGAACAATCCTGCAGAAAGAAATCCCTTTCCCTGGGATCCTGAGGGGAGCACTGTACACCCTCAGATTTTAAGTAAATATTTTGGCTATCACTGTTGGAGGGCCAAACCCTGTTCCACTGCTGCAAAGTCTATGGCATTGTTGTGAATTAATTTGGGGGCTGGTTGGCATGTCTTGCTCCAGGCCCCTCTTATCTAGGGGAGTAGTTCCAGGAAGCTCCAGCTGTTAAATCAGGTCCTCAAAGAGAGTGAAACAGTAGTGATATCTCATGGGGACTGTTGATGTTGATATCAGCCATAGAAAGATGCCAGCTGTGTGTTCTGCTGTGCCCCTGTGCTCACACCCTGAGATGTGACCAGCCCCACCAGTGTGCCACCTCCAAGGGCTCAGTGAAGCTGGGAGAAAACGGTTCTGCAATTATTTGAGCAGAAGGTTGTGGTGAACTGATTTTCAGAGCTTCTGTCAACCTCCACTTACTGTGTGATCCTCAGATTGCAAATTTTTGTCAGATCTTTTCAATTTTCCCCCCAGGATTGAATCCATGGCTTTAGCTGTGTTTCTCTAACTGGGACAGAGAACCATCATAGAAGCTTACAATATTTTGGGTTGGAAGGGATCTAAATGTCCACCCAGTTCCACCCCCAGCCATGGGCAGGGACACCTTCCACTGTTCCAGGGTGCTCCCAGCCCTGTCCAGCCTGGCCTTGGGCACTGCCAGGGATCCAGGGGCAGCCACAGCTTCTCTGGGCACCCTGTGCCAGGGCCTGCCACCCTCACAGGGAAGAATTTCTTCCTAATATCCAATTTAAATCTACTCTTGTTCACCTTAAGGCCCTTTCCTCTTGTCCTGTCACTACATGCCCCTGACAATGTCCCTCTCCAGTCTAAGCACACCCTTGAACTCAAGAGTGCTGATCCTCTGTTCCTCTGTCCTTCTGTCCCTCTGTCCTGGTTTGGAGGACAGATGTCTGACAATAAAGGCAGAAGCTTCTCTTTGAAATGGAGAATATAAACCTCCTCCCTCCAAATTATTATAATTTTGAAATTAAGGGGCTCTCAGGCAAAGATACGAGGGAATTAGGAATTACAGTTCTTTACTAGGAAAATTAAAATAGAAACACAGTATTACAAAGAACAATCCCAAAGCACTGACAGAGTCAGAATCCAAGCTGACACCCGTCAGTCAGTCAGGGTGTTGGCAGCAGTCCCATTCAATGGTGGCTGCATCCTCCTGCAGTGGCAGATGTGGTTCAGCTGGAGCAGTGCTCCTGTAGAAGGTGCAGTTTTCCTCTGAAGCTCCAGGGATGATGTGGAAAGGTCTGGCTTTCCTCTGGAATCCAGTGGAAAGAAGGTGCCTTGGTGTCCAAAATCTCCGTTTTGATCTGGGTAGGAAAGGCTTGGCTCCTCCCCTGGCTGGAGCATCTCCCAGTGGGATGATGTAATTTTATCAGTCATGCCCTGGGACTCAATGGCCATGAACAGGAGATATCTCCTGGAGGGAGGATGGGCTGTGGGAAAGATAAAGATGATTGCCCCAGCTGGATTTTAACAATGGCCCATTAACAGGAGATATTACCACAGAGATAGGGATCACTGCCACACCCAGTTTATAACAATGGCCTATTAACAGGAGATATTCCCACAGAGATAAGGATCACTGCCACACCCAGTTTTTAACAATGGCCCATTAACAGGAGATATTCCCACAGAGATAAGGATCACTGCCACACCCAGTTTTTAACAATGGCCCATTAACAGGAGATATCTCCCACAGCAATAGGGATCACTGCCACACCCGGTTTTTAACAATGGCCCGTTAACAGAGATATCTCCTGGAGGTAGGATAGGCTGTGGAAGGATAAAGATGATTGCCCCAGCTGGTTTGAAGATGGCCCATTAGCAGATAATATGTGCCAGGAGATAAGGGTCATTGCCCCACCCGGCTGAAGCAGATGGGGACAGAATTCACATTTCTGGCCACACAAACCCAACACACCCTCTTGTCCTGGTGATGTCCATCTGACCGTGCAGATTCCATGGCAGCCCCGTTGCAGTGCTGGGGCCTCAGGCTGGTTGTCACAGTGCAAGACACCACGAGGAACGTCCTAGAAGTGGTGGGACACACAGCTCAGCAGTGCAGCATTGTGAACATCCCAGCGTTCAGGCAGAGACATCAGCACTTCTTTCTGTGCTCAACCTCCGTGCTGGCTGTGGCTCTTTGCCATCCTGCTGCTGTCTGTGCTTCCAGGGTTTCCTTTCTCTGAGCAAGCCAGAGTTACTCGTAGTGCCTGCTCCCCTTTTCCCTGGCAGGGCCAGCCCTCCTCCCACCCGTGTGGTTGCTGCAGCTCACAGCCACATGCTCCATCTGTGCCAGGGACACAGTGGCTCTTGCTGCCTGCAGGCATGTCTCAGCACTCACTGAGCTGTTCTAACTTTGCCCTTCTGCCTTCTGCTCACCAGCTCCCAGATCTGCCCTTCCTGGTTCTCTCCACAACTGTTGGCTCCAGGACTTTTCCAGCTCTAGGATCGTGTCAGGACATTTCCACTCCGGGCTGTTCTCACTGGGAGTGGACAAAACTCTCTGAGCACTACCAAAGTGCGTGTGTTCAGTTCAAAACACCAGTGCTCATCCAAGCTCAAATGCTCCTCAAATGTTATTCCTACCAGGAGCCACGTCAAGGGTTAGCTCGAGTTTCTTTTAGGAATCACATAATCCCAAAGAAGTTTGGGTTGGAAGGACCTTAAAGCTCATCCCATTCCACCCTCTGCATTCACCTTCCACTATCCCACGTTGTTCCAAGCCCTGTCCAACCTGTCTTGGACACTTCCAGGGATGGGGCAGCCACAGCTGCTCTGGCAACCTGTGCCAGGGCTTCCCCACCCTCCCAGGGAAGAATTTCTTCCAACAGCTAATCTAGATTTTCTGTCTCTCAGCTTAAAGCTATTCCCCCTTGTCCTATCACTACATGCCCTTGTAAAATATCCATCATGCTGCTCAGAGCAGCCTGCTGACTCACTGCTGGTCACAAAACTGAGCTGCAAAACCCACCCACTTGTGTCCCACCACTGCTGCAGTGCTCCTGCCTGCACTTCCTCTGGGCAAATCCAGTCCACTTGCAAAATTTCCTCTCCAGCAGGGTGCACAGAGGCATGTGAATCTTGTAATGACAGCTGAGATTTGTGAGAATTGACTTCATTATTCAGTGATTAAAATATTCCAGCTTCACCACAGCACAGGGGTGCATTAATGATTTATAGTATTGCATTTTGATTCGACACCTTAGCAGCCTTTAAAAAGCAGATTGTGCCGTGGATTCTTCTGAAATCTGGTAATCAGATCTCGAAATTTGCAGATCTCAAAATTTAGCACCACTGAGAAAATAATCTGAAATACTCTTTGAACAGTGGCTGTGTCCCAGAGCTGGTGGCACCAGCTGCCCAAGGGATGGCACTGGCTGGGGGACACACCATCCACTCACACCTGGCATGGCTGTGCTCACTCTGCCATTCTTGAGGGACCTTTTTCAGAGCTTTAAATCTTTTATAAAGTGATGGGGTCTTAGGAGCCCAGGGGTTTCCAGGAGTATTTCTGGGCCATGGCACTTCTCTCCATGTCTCTGTTCCAACTTTCCACTTTTTTCTGTCCCAGCAGAACACCCCAGCCCTTGTTGTTCCTCTAGTGGAGAAGGCTGAGAATGAGACACAGTCACTTGTGTCTTGTTGTCCCTGCAGGGAATCCATCACTGAATGTCCATGCCCATCCTCTGCCTCACCTGTTATTATCAGCAAATGCTTTGAGACCTGCTTGGACAGAATCTTGTACACAGTGGGGGCCCCCATTGAAAACTTCATCTCTTACCACTGCTCTTAGCAGACTCCTGGGGCTGTGTCTTCTCTTCTTGCCTGTGTCCTGAGAAGAGCAGGAGGAACAATTTCAGGGCTACAGATGGAAGGAGGGATGTTTCACTCCAGACATCCCCACTGCAGAATTTCCCCCTTGAACTGATGCCTGCAGCAGCCTCAGCCCCTGGGGACCCCCAGATCTCTTTTGGGAGTTTCATCCTATCTCCTTTTTATCTCCACTCCATCCCAGCCTGATCAGCTGTTTGTTTAAGGCACTGCAAACTTCACTTGATAAATTTACCTAATTGCTTCACTTAAGCGAATTACTTCTTTGCTGAACAAGAAAGCAACATAATTGATGTCAAAGCATATTTGTCACTTCCATTAATGACCTGAGAGAGGGAGGACTTGGCCCTCAACCACCACAGCACCCTTCCCTGAGCAGGAGGCCAGCAGCAGGCTCCCAGCAGCTGTGGGAGAGTGGAGGTGGGCTGGCCTCAGGCTGCCCTGCCTGTGAGCCCCCAGGGCAGGGCACAGAGTGCTGCTGGTGCTGCCTCCTGCCCCAGCTCCTGCCAGACCCTGGGAACAGCCAGCAGCTCTGAGGCACTCTCAGTAAATCCCATTACCTGGCACTGCCTGCTTGGTGTGTAGGCAGGGCAGGTGAGGGCAGGGAGGCTGCCCAGAGCACAGGTGATGAATGAGTCTCATTGCAAACACCTCTGGCATTAACCTGTCACTGCCTGAGGTGTCTCCTTAGCCCTGAGATCACCTCTGCAGGACATGCAGGTGGTCTGGAACCCAGCTCTTTCCAATGCCCACTGATGGAAGACTGCAGGAGCTGTTCTTAGAGGTTTTCCTGGCTGTTTATTCTTCCTTATCTCAGGATTGCTCTGTCCAGCTCACAGCTCTGCTCGCCAGACATCCAGGGCAGAATCTGCCTGGAGAGGCAGGACTGATCTTTTATACTCTAAATTACCTACTAGGGATTTACAATTATTTTCCAATACAATACAACTTTGTTAAACAGTCCAGCTCTGTCCCCATCCAATCTAAAAATGCCAGCATGTCACCCAGCATGGATGGCACGGAGAAGGAGGAGGAAGAGGTATCCACACCCCAAATTCTCCATCTTGGACACGTGTCCCTTATCACAAACATCCCCAAAAGTCCATTTATCTACGTTCTAGCAACCTAATTTACACTTTACTAATTTTGGTGACTTGTTTCCATTCCCTCTGTGCTGGTAATTTCCCCCAGGGGTTTGAATTCAGTGCCTGAGACACCAGGGTCTCACTCAGGGGTCTTTGAGACCCTCGCCAGGGGGGTTTAAACCTCCCAGGGAAGCCAGAGGAATACTCTGGGCTCCCACATTAACCTGTTGAGGTAAAGGGATGATCCTCATGGATCCAGCCTGCCTGACATGGGGAGCAGCATCACAGGGACACCCTGGCCAGACCCAGACCAGACCCTGCACAGGGCTAAACCCAGTCCATGCTCTGGCGGCATGGGGCTGGATTTGGGCCAGGACACAGCCTCAGGTGACACCCCGAGTCCTGGCTGGTCACTGGCACTTAGGAGAGCTGGCAGGATGTTGAGCTGCGGAGGTCTTTGCTGCTAAATGAGGCTGGCAGTGATTGCCAGGGAGTTTGTGTCTGCTTCTTTCTTTTGGAGGGTGGCTATTTTTGTTCCCTTTGCATGTGAAAGGATTTGAGGCAGTAGGTTAGCTCATGAAACGGTTTCCCTGGGAGCAGCTGCCTGCCGGACTTGAGGTGAATGCCCTGGAGAACACGCCTCCCACTCCAGCGAAATCTTCCTCCTGTGACCTGCACCAGGAGGTGAACTTTTGTGCGAGGGAAAGATAATCCCCTTTGCTCACCGGGACTGAAGGCGCTGTGATAAAAGCTTTATTCAAGATCAAAGACATATGCTGCTTTTTTTTTTTTTTTTTTGCTTTTTTTTAAAATTTTTTTTTAAGCTACTACCTTAAACAAAAAGTTTGGTTTATGCTGGATTGAAGCTCAGAGTGGTGACAGCTCCACAGCTCATCTTCCCAGCTGGGCAGTGCCAGTGGGGATTGGGACAGTGTGGGAATGGAGGGCACCAGCACAAAGAGGGTTTGGGGGCTCAGCTCCATTTCCCAGTGCAAGAAACCACTCAGGGTTCAGGTTCCCTTTCACTGGAGGGATTATCAGGCAGCTGGAGCAGGCGGGGGGGAGCCTGGGCAATGGTTTGTGTTTGATCTTGCTCAGCAGTTTCATCTGCACCAGTGTCCAGTGGGGGCTGTGCTCGGGGGTGCAGGTGACATAAAGGGCTGGGGCTGTTCCCGGGATGAGCTGGGTAATGGGGGGTTTTGTGCTGGTTTGCACTTCAAAAGCCACAAGATGGGCTTCCAAAACTCTGGGCTCAGCTACAAATTGCAGGGTTATTTCTTTATTATCAGAGCCCCAGCGCTGGCACCTTTTTTTTGTTGCTTTCTGCCCAGCTGCAGACATTTCCCTGCAGCCAGCCAGGCTGGTGCCCAGTAAAAATCCACCTGAAGTGCCTTGTATCAATACCTGTGTCGTCAGGACTTTCCATTCTCTGGGATACCCTGCAGCTGAGGATACCTTGTGTGGTTGGGTGCATCACAGGACACACACCTGCAGGGCTCCCCATGTCACAGGACACCCCTAACACAAATATTCCATGTCCCCAGACACCCCATCCTGCAGAACACAAGAGCAGCTGCAGCAGGAGAAGCTTGGTTACCAGGATCACACGTCTCAGTCAGTGGAATAAGTCCCACATAACCCCACTTTCACCCCAGCACTGATTTGCACATCACAGCCGTGCAAAATGGCAGAGGTTCTCTCCCTTCCACTGCTATATCCTCTCCGTGTTTAGCCCTTTGTAAAATGAGGGATCACAGGCTGAACTGTGTGCTCAGGATAACTCCTCTGAAGCTAATGGACTTATTATGGTCCCTCACTTCAGACCTAAGCTCAGCAAACCTGGTCTCAGGGGGAAAAAAAAATCTCTCTAGGGATGAAATTCACTCTGTCATGTGCAACACGTTTTGCATGGAGATAAAGTTTTTCTCTGTGTGGCTTTTGCAGGGCCTGGTCCCCTCACTGTCCCCAGGCACTGCTGGGTGTGCAGCCCAGAGCCCAGACCCAGCTCTGCTGCACCTGGCATAAGGGCTGTGTCCCAGCTGTGCTGAGCCAGGGGTGTCAGATGATGTCTGCCAGCTTGTTCTGGTGAAAATCTAGCAATCCACAGGCCAGGGCATTGGAAAAGACCTCCCTGCCTTATGCTGTTAGAGAAAAAACTATTTAGAGAATTCGGTCTCCAGCATTTCCAGCTGGCTTAGGCACAGCTGTCTCACCAGATCAGCGTTGGGCTGGGAGAAGATCCTGCCCAGCAGGACCCAGGAGCCAGCAAGGGGGACCAGCAGCTGAACTGCTGATAGGATGCCACCACCTGCAGCTTGAAGCCTCCTCACCTTATGCTCTTCCTGCACATCCTTCCCCTGCACCCACATGCAGGTGCCAGCCTGGATGTGTGAACAAGGCCACTGAGGTTGAAAGGAGAAGGCAGGAAGCCCAGGGGACTGCCTGAGTTTGGGATCTCATGGCCCAAGCAGAGAGAAGGGGTTAACCCACACAGATTTGGGAAAGGGGGACATTTTCCCTGTGGAGCCTATTGAGGCTGAGGCCATATCATAGGCTGCTGCCAACAAATATGATGTGAGAGGCTGAGATAGAGATTGCTCTTGATTCCTGCTGGGAATCCACAGAAGAGAGTGGAAAATCAGTACAGCATCCTGCATCCCTCCAGAAACAGAGTGACATGGACACCTGCTCCCACTGAAGGGCTGCAGGCTCTACCTTGCACTTCTGAGGTCTGTCTTTAAAGGAGAGCAGCTGAGCTGGGATAGTTCCCAAACCTGGGGGAACACTTGCCTTCCCTGGAAAGAAGTTGCAGGAGGTTTTTGATGTGGGCAAGGGCTTTCCCTGAGGGCTGGGCCAGCACTGAATTCTTCTGCTGTGCCTGTGGGGTGGAGTAATACCCCACTCCCTTCTTGTGGCTGCCAAGGAGCCTCACAGAGCTGTCTGACAGTGGTCAGGGAGCAGGTGGGCACAGGAGAGGGGCACAACCCAGACCTTCTCACAGGAAAACTGTCCTTTTCTTTAGAGTCAGAGCTGCACTGTCAAAGGGGTCACTCTGGACACGGGGGAGCTGGCAGCACAGTGGCTGATGGAAGTGCACTCTCACTGGGTAATCCAGGAGCTCTAATGATCTGCCTTTGATCTCCTATTCAACAGGGAGATTTATTACAGCTTTCATTTCAAGTCAGAACCGATGAATTTCAGTGGACCTGTTGAGCGGCTACAATCTGGAGGCATTTATCTTTCAGGAGGAAGAAACCATCTCCTCTTTTTGTCTCCTGAAATGAGGGGGGGAGGCACGGCAGCCAGCGAGTGTCAAATGATGTCCTGCACGGCAGCAAGGTCTGCCTTGCTCAGGGCAGGGTTTCTGCTCCAGCTGTGGCCCAGCAGCTGCTTCAGGGGTTTTTCTGCTCTGGCACAAAGTTAATCTGCTAATTACATGTTGCTCTCCCTCCTCCTCACTCTGCAGCCAGCCCTGAGATCCAGCATCACAGGCTCCCAGGTCCCTTTCCCTGCAGCTGAGCATCCTCCTGGAGCTGGAAGATGCCTCTGCTTCTCCAGCAGAAGGAGGCCTGGAAACCTGGTGTCCAAAACTGTTTTTTATGTTTTGGATAGTGCAAAGGACCTCTGTTGAATTTAAACTATTTTCTGCAATTTAATCAGAATCAAGACATTTTGCTTCTGGCTGCTCACAGGTGCTGGGGAAAGTCCATTCCAGGCTTTTCATGTAGGTGCAGTTTACCTGTCCCATCTAACTCTATTTTCTCTCAACATTGTTGTCATTTTTTCTGAGTAAAGCTGCACTTGAATAAACCCTGGCAAAGTGACACCAGTAAAGTCCTGACTATGAACAGTATTTTCAATAATATTTGCACTTACCATGAGCTATTCTCAAAACTAAATTGTAGAAAATCACAATGCATTTGCCACACCTTTCCAATCTCTCCAGAAAATCCATGTTGCTGCTATTTTCAGTTACAAATCAGTTGTTTGCTTGATATTGTTCATTGAGATTTAACTGTTGTATGACAAATTTTCTAGAGTTTTCTTGTAACAGTGGCATCAAAATGAGTTAAATTCGGTTGTATATGAAACTTTTAAAGGAATACACTCAACTCTGACTTAAGTTTTGTTAAATTTAAGTGATGTTAGGTTTACCTTCTGTTAATTTTAAGTTCTGTTAAGGTTAAGTTGAATTTCTGTCAAGTGTTGTAAAGTTAAATGAAGTTAAGAGTTATTCAGTTTAAGTCTCATTTTAAGCTCTATTAAGTTCTATTAAGATTAATTTCTGCTCAGTTTCAGTAATGTTAACTTTAAGTTTTGTTAGGTGTACTTTTGGTTATGTTTAAGCTATGTTAAGTTGTTATGTTTAAATTATGTTTGAGTGACATTAAGTTTGAGATCTTTTGAAATATGCTCATTTAAATTACAAGATGCAGTTCTTTCATTATAGAGATAAGATGGAACCTACTGAAACAATTATGATGAAGAATTTGGCAACCAACTGTTTACGAATATAAGATAATAAATTGTGTAAAAATATGTGAGGATGCAGTTTATTAGAGCCTTAATTTTATAAAAAATTCCATGGGTATAAACATTCTACATTGATCAATTAACATGATTATTCATAACAATCTTTGCTGTTTTATCTTCCACAGATAGCACAGAGGAATGAGTAACAATTCCAAATTATGGCTGTTATTAATTGTAAACTGTTTAGTGCTCTCTTTCTTGCTTTTATTTTGCTTTATTGTCATAGATGTGTGGAAAAACATAATCTTGACTTCTTAGGATGATTACTGTCAATGTATTAATGATTCTGAATATGTTGTTGATGTCATAGTGTGAATTCATTGACTTTTCATAGTGGGCATTATCCATAAGATTCTCATCTGAGGTTACATATATACATTGCTTTGGTTATTTGCAGTTTGTTCATGGTACCATTGACTAGTTAGCTAAGGATGAGTGACAAAGACAGCAGCTTTATAAAACTTCCCAAACCGTTAGTAGCTATCTGCAGGACAAGTATAATTTTAAGGAATTTTATAATTTAAGGAATTTTCCCAACTGCTATTACTAGAGACTATAGGATATGTTAGGGAGACCCTTTGTCCTGGTTTGCAGGACAGGTGTCTGCCAATAAAGGCATAAGTCTTCACTTTGAAATGGAGAATGTAAACACCCTCCCTCCAAATTATTGTAATTTTTAAATTAAGAGGCTCTCAGGCAAAGATATGGGAATTAGGAAGAACAGTTCTTTACTAGGAAAATTAAAATAGAAATACAGTATTACAAAGAACAATCCCAAACACTGCCAGAGTCAGAATCCAAGCTGACACCCGTCAGTCAGTCAGGGTGTTGGCAGCAGTCCCATTCAATGGTGGCTGCATCCTCCTGCAGTGACAGATGTGGTTCAGCTGGAGCAGTGCTCCTGTAGAAGGTGCAGTTTCCCTCCAAAGGTCATGGGACGATGTAGAAAAGTCCAGCTTTCCCCTGGAAAGAAGGTGCCTTGGTGTCCAAAATCTCAGCTTTTATCTGGGCAGGAAAGGCTTGGCTCCTGCCCTGGCTGGAGCATCTCCCAGTGGGATGATGTAATTTTATCAGTCATGCCCTGGGACTCAATGGCCATGAACAGGAGATATCTCCTGGAGGGAGGATGGGCTGTGGGAAAGATAAAGATGATTGCCCCAGCTGGTTTAAAGCTGGCCCATTAGCAGAGGATATCTCCCATGGAGATAAGGGTCACTGCCCCACCTGGTTTCAGCAGATGGTGATAGAATACAGACTTTTGGTCACATCCTCTGTTTCAGCCTCAGACACTGCTCCAGAAAGCCACACCACAAGGGTCTGAGGGGGCCCTCAGCAGTGCAGGAGTGGGAAGGAGATGTCCCAGATAGTGTTGAGTCCTGGGCTTCAGGAGATGAGGAGATGCTTGGTGACTCATCTGGTGAACTCTGAACTGGCACATGGTACCGGTGTGGAAACCTCCACATCAAGTTCTGTGTCTGCTGGATTTGACAGTGTCTTTAGAGGGATCAAGGATGCAAGAGGTGACTGGGGCTGGACAGTTTGGGGTTTTTTTCCCACAGAAAATACTGTTTTGCTAATCTTGAAGGCATTTAAAATTTTCTTAGGCAAAAACACCTCTTTGGAAAAAATGTGGGATTCAGGAGGTTTCATATTTCTAACATGACCACTTTGGAAGCCATAGGATTGGCAAAGATCAGAATCTTTTTGTTCAGAGATTCAAAAAGTAAAACTGATTCCTCTGGCCCTGCCTGGAGATGCAAAACTCCTTCACAGTCATTCATGTGCCTGTGGGGACTGTGGTGTTTGCTGGGCCCAGGCTCTTTGCAGATGTTGTTTCTGTTGCTGGGCCCAGGCTCTTTGCAGGTGTTGTTTCTGTTTCTGGAAGGAGAACAGTTACCAAGTTCCAGTGAGAAGAATTGGGATGTTCTGCACCAGTGTGTGCAGCACCAGCTCTGCACCAGTGTTTCCAAACTCTCTTCCAGCCTCTCCAAACTCTGCTCACTCACATTTGTGTGTTGTTTATCTCTTGAATGGGAAAATAAGATATATGTAGTTTTCTCTCTCATCTGCCCCTCATTAAGATAATTCTGAGCAGCAGAGCAGACCTGAGCAGTGCTGCCAGACCTCATTACAGGGATCCAGCCCAAAGAGCACGTAGCTCTGGAAGCTCACTGTGAGGCCATCCATCACCCAGACCCAACTGTCCCTGTGCAGACAGAATGCCAGAGCCCAGCAGAAAGAGGAGAGAGTGATTCCCTCAGCCCAGCACAGACCGAGCTGCTCCTGCCATTAATCCTTTCCAGAGAATGTGGCTCCTTTCTTTCACAATGGCCTTAAATTGAAAGAGGGCAGATTTAGAATAGATAGAGGAAGGGATTCCTCACTGGGAGAGAGGTGAGGCCTTGGCATAGCGTGCCCAGAGCAGCTGTGGCTGCCCCTGGATCCCTGGCAGTGTCCAAGGCCAGGCTGGATGGGGCTGAGAGCAGCCTGGGACAGTGGAAGGTGTCCCTGTCTATGGCAGGGAGTGGCACTGGATGAGCTTTAAGGTTCCTTCCAACTCCTGAAATCACAGCATCAAAAAGATCTTGGTTTTCCACTTACCTGTCTGCATTCCTGGGGCAGTCACTCCATTTCTGTCTCTCCAGCTGCCTCAGTGGACCTTGGATTATTCACCAGGCACAAAGGCTGATGACAAATCCAAAAGGATGATAAAGCTGTTGATGAACTTGAAACTGTGTTTGCCTCTCTGACAGATCTTTCCTTTGGGCAAGACATTGAGGGGATGTTTGTGTGTGTTGGTGTGAAGGTCCCCTTGGAGCAGCAGATAAATCCTCACCAACCTGCAGAAATTCAGATTAGTTCTTCCTTCCCCACAGAGCACAGACCAGATGTCTGCCCTGGAAAGAGCTCATGACCTGGACTTGTCCCCCTGCAGCCATCCTGCAAACCCAGCCTTTGTGCCCTGCCCTGGGAACAGCCAGCAGCACTGGGTCAGCTGGGAAAGAGCTCTGGCTGTGCAAGTGGCTGTGCAGAACAAGGACACAGCCACCAGTGCGATGGGCAGTGACTGGACCCATGGTCTGTGAGGGTGAGAGAAGCAAGATCCTGAGGTGGGAAATGACCCTGGCATCCCCAGTGCTTCCCACAGGGTGTTAAAGGCAGTTTGTTGTCACTACTATGGGGGTGGCACATGGAGTGACATCCTTCTGTCAGCATCCTCCTGCCCTGCCTCCTCCTGCACAACTCTCTCTCCCAAACAAGCACTCCTGCAGCAAAAAGGAGCTCAGCAGGTGTTGCATTTGAGCTATAGGAGAGTGGTGAAAAGGATAATGCAACACAGTTCTTGGTGTAATGGAGAATCAAAAGAGAGAGAGCTTTATTTAAAGAGACAGTGCACTTATATAGGGTAGTTTGTGCAAAACAGAATAAAAAAGGCTCATTGGTCCAAGAAGGCAACACCTCTTTGAAAACATGCTTTCTGCAAAATATCACGTCTCTCACACCTCCAGCAGGTGTTTGACCATTGTTATAATTTATTGTCCTTGAGCAGCCTGAGAAACCCCAGGCTTCAAGGCTGCTTTTTCCCTGGCTCCCAGCAGTACCCAACAACAAGCAGGGACTGATGGGGTTTGGTGCTGGGGCCAGTGATGGAGGCACCTGGCTCAGGTGGGCAGGAGGCTGCTCCCCTTGCCCTCGTGTTGGCACTGCTGGTGCCTGTGGGGGGGTGAAGAGCTGCTGGGGGAAAGCAAAGCAGTTGGAGCCTACAACATCCCAGCTTCTGGCATTATTTTAGGAGAGAGGATAATTAACAGCCCAGAGCTGAAGAAGTTTTGTTTCTGTCATGGCTTTCTGGTCATCCTACTACTTTCCCCTGGTAGCCAAGTGACAGGATTTCTGGGGAAGTGCATGGGGTCAAGATGAGACCCTGAAAACTGGGATTGGAGGTTTGAATTTCCAGCACAGGCAGCACCCTGCAGAAGGTGGCCAGGACGTGATCCCACCAGTTGCAGACCAACTGGCCACCTGATTATCAAAGCTTGGGAGGCTTTGCTGGGTATCAGGAAAAGGTTCTTCCCCCTGATGGTGATCAGGCACTGAACAGGTTCCCCAGGGAATGGCCACAGCCTCAAGGCTGCCAGAGCTCCAAGAGCATTTAAACAGCCCTCTCAGGGACAGGCTGGGATTGTTGGGGAGTCTGTGCAGGGCCAGGGGTTAGCTTTGATGATCCTTGTGTGTTCCTTCCAGCTCAGGATATTCCATGGTTCTCTGTTACTATGAGAAGCAGCCATGGTGGATATTCCCAGTGATCCCTGGGTGCTGCTTTTCCTTGCACGTTGGAGGTTGGTGACCTTGGCCAAACTGCAGGTGGTGTTTCAAGCCTCCTCCCATGCAGGGGACTTGGGGTTTACATGTCAGGAGCACACACTCAGAGCCCTGGCACTGGCTTCCCTGCCTGCTGCTCCTGCCTGGCATGTTGGAGTGCTGGGCTGTACCACAGCATAGGCTGCATGACCTTCAGAGAGCCCCAAACCCACCCCACACTTCGGTGTTCAGCCCAGACAGGGCTGGGAAATGCAGTTAAATGCCGTGAACTAGCCAAGGTGGTGGAGAAAAACCTTCTCACTGTGCGCTCTGATGGTGTATTTGCTAGATTGGATCTGTGCCTCCTTGTGCTTCCTTGTCAGAAATCCAGGGAAAATCACAGTAAGGAGCTAACAATTTGGAGGACAGGCTCAGCCCTGGACTGTGTGACCTTTCTGACAAAACCCTCAGCAAAAGCCTCTGCTCAGCCTGTGCCAAGTGTGCTGGTGACAGCAGGAGCTCCTCTGCCTGCGTTGGAGCAATTTGCATTTGCTTAGGAAAATGTCACAGGTTACATGCTCTGGGGCAAGTTCTGCTCTGTCTCCTGCAGCTCAGGGGGAATTGGCCACACTCTCTGCCTCTGACCTGCTCCCAGCCCCTCTCAGAGCCCTGTGAAACCTGCAGCTCTTGGCTCGAAGACATCCTGTGCCAAGACACCAGAGTGTGACCAGTGCCACTCTAAATCCCATCACATCAGCCAGGGAATGAATGGAACAGCTCTATCCAACAGCAGCTGTCTGCCTAAGGATTCAGGCTGGCAGGGAAACCTCTGCTCAGACTCAGGGCAGGCAAAGGAAATGATATGTCCTGGGCTGGAGCTGGGAGAAGAAGCAGCAGTGTCTGGCTGGGGAGGGTCCCTCCTGGAGAGCAGGGATGCTGTGCTCAGCCTCCCAGGAGAGGGGAGATGAGAAGGGGCCTGGTACTCATCCTAAAAATCAGTATTTCTGGGAAAATCCTTGTTGCACTTAGCTGGAGCAGATTGACAGACCAATTTTGTCTGTGTTGAAAAAATCTGCTAATGGGAGATGGTGCAGCTGTTCTTGGGGCTACTGCCCACCATCCCACTGTATGCAGTTCCCTGGATTCCAGTGTCCCAGGGGAGTCCCATGAGTGCCTGCACTCACCTCTGACAGGCACCTTTGGGATGCATCCCTGGGGTTCAGGTGAGGAGAAGCCACTGCTGGGCCTGATCCTCTTTTTCAGGGCCAGATTTTCAGAGATCTGCCTGGGGCTCCTGCTGCTGCAGCTTTCCAAGGGTTTCCTGGGGCTCTCCAGGTCCCTTCCTTGGGGCTCAGCTACCTCTGGGACAGCAGGATGCTGACTCTGGTCTCTGGAAGGTGCTGGAATAAAGCACAATGTGGAAGAAGCCAGGGGAGGGGACTGTCCCTGCTTTTGTGGGACTGATGCTGGCTCTGCATCCCCCCAGAGGGCTGTGATGAGCTGCATGTCCTGATCACCACGTCAGCTCTGGGAAAGGCTGGTCCCTGTACTGGGACTGGGGAGGGTCTTTCTCCCCTGGGTATGAATTTGGCAGTTCCTCAAGGGCATGGGGGCTCCTCTATCCTGGGTATCAGTTTGGTATGGGGGGCTCCTCTGCCCTGGATTTCACTTTGGCAGCTTCTCATTGGCATGGGGGCCTCCTCTATCCTGGGTATCAGTTTGGCACGGGGGGCTCCTCTGCCCTGGGTATCACTTTGGCAGCTTCTCATTGGCATGGGAGGGGGGTCCCTCTCCCCTGGGTATGAATTTGGCAGCTCCTCATGGGCACGGGGGGCTCCTCTGCCCTGGGTATGAATTTGGCAGCTCCTCAAGGGCATGGGGGGCTCCTCTATCCTGGGTATCAGTTTGGCATGGGGGGTCCCTCTCCCCTGGGTATGAATTTGGCAGCTCCTCATTGGCATGGGGGTGGGTTCCCTCTCCCCTGGGCATCCTCTGGCAGCTCCTCCTCGGCACGGGCAGTGATGCTGCGGCCGCAGCTTGGCCCCAGGGCACAGACAGGGAGCAGCCCTGACCTGTCTTTGCTCCTTCCCTGTGAGCGCCAGCCCGGCCCCGTTAATGGGAGCTTTGAAACGAGTCGCTCATTTAAACTAATGCAGCGAGAGCCCGGTGTGAGTGCGGGCTTTGTGCCTCTGCTCCCTGGAAAGGCAGCATTATGCTGGCTCCCTCACTCCAATATGCTAATACACCAACTCCCTGCAATTTCATTTTCAACAGGGACTAATTTAAAAGAAATGACCAGCCTGCCAGTGGACTTCAAAGATATCTTTTGATGAGTTTTAGCAGCTTCAGCAAAACTCTAATTTGAATTTCAGTGGCTGCCGTGTGATTTTCTCCGTGACAGTTAAGAGAGATGATAGTGCCAGCTCCATCTGTCATTGGAGCCTCTTCTCTTCCCTCTTTTCACTGATTTGTTACAGAGTGGGGGAAAGGAGAAAGGGGGAAAGTTGAAAGAGAGGGTGGCCAAATTCTGGTGCCCTTGTGCAGGGGCAAACAGAGGGGAAATGTGGGGCTGGTGGTGGGAGGAGGTGATGGGAGGAGCTGGACAGCAGAGAGCACCCCAGAACAGGTGACACCCCAGGACAGGTGACATCACAGCACAGACAGCACCCCAGCACAGATAACACCCCAGGACATGTGACATCAGAGCACAGGTGACACCCCAGGACGGGTTACACCCCAGCACAGGTGACATCCCAGCACAGGTGACATCAGAGCACAGGTAACACCCCAGTACAGGTGACACCCTAGTACAGGTGACACCCCAGTACAGGTGACACCCCAGCACAGGTGACACCCTAGTACAGGTGACACCCCACCTGCCCAGGCAGTGTGCTCTGCAGCCCCAGGGTTTGGTGCACTGGCTCAGGCATTCTGGGTGAAACTGCTAATGGAACAGAAGTACATCCACGAGGAAATCAGCAGGTGTTTTCTGTGCTAGCTGGGCACTCGGGCTGGCAGCCCTGGCACGGTGAAACACCCTGAGTGCTGCCATCCCCTTTGTGTTGAATAAATTTCATTCAGGGCTGCAGCACTGGACAGCAGCATCCAGCAGCTGGAATCACGGCCAGGGCTGGGACATAGTGTCACCTGGTCCCTGTGCTGGTGAGACAGGACAGAGCATCACCAGGCTGTGGGAGCCCAGAGCAGTCCTCTGGCCTTCTTGGGGGTCTCAAAACCCCCCTGGTGCGGGTCTCAAAGACCCCTGAATGAGACCCTGGTGTCTCAGGCACTGAATTCAAATCCCTGGGGGAAATTACCAACACAGAGGGAATGGAAACAAGCCACCAAAATTAGTAAAGTGTAAATTAGGTTGCTAGAACGTAGATAAATAGACTTTTGGGAATGTTTGTGATAAGGGACACGTGGCCAAGATGGAGAATTTGGGGTGTGGATACCTCTTCCTCCTTCTTCTCTATGCCATCCATGCTGGGTGACATGCTGGCACTGTCAGATTGGATGGGGTCAGAGCTGGACTGTTTAACAAGACTGTATTGTATTGGAAAATTGTTATAAACATTTAGCAGGTAATTCAGACTACATAAGATCAGCCCTGCCCTCAGCAGGCAGATTCCATCCTGGGTGCCCGGCTGGGCAGAGCTGTGAGCCGGGCAGAGAGTTCCTGAGACAAGAAACAATCAACAATCCTTGGAGCCTCTGAAAACTGTCTCCTGCAATCTCTCTTTGGCAGCTTTGGGAAAAACAGGATTTGAACCACTGCATGTCCTGCTGAGGTGATCTCAGGTCTAAGGAGACACCTGGGCTGTGACACCAGGCACGGGGCAGTGCAGGGCTGTGTCCATGTCCTGCTGTGCCAGCCCTGCACCCAGCACACGCCTCCCCTCTCTGCAGAGCTGGCTGTGCCTCCCGGCTGGATGCAGCACAGCTCCTGCTCCCCCTCACACGCCTGCCATGGTTTTCACCCCTGATTTCATGCTGCCTCTTACATCTTCAGCTTGCCTTGTCAGAGACAGCTTCATTGCTGCCTCCCCTGAGCCCTGGGAGTCCTCTCACGCTGAGCTGGCAGCTCTGGGGGCAGAGGCTCTGCAGCCCTTTGTTCCCAGGGACCCGGATTTGCATCTGTCCCATGGACAGAGCCATGGCCGGGCATGTTCGAGGCCAGTCCCAGCATCTGAGCTTGCCCTTCTCTCACAGGGAAGCCCTGGCCTGGATGACAGGAGCCCCTTGGGGCAGCTCTGGCTGGCCAGGGCATGTGGGCATCGTGGGAGCAGCTGTCAATCCCACTGTAAGCCCCAGGCAAGTGGCAGGAGCTGTTCAGCTCATGTAAAATCTGGTATTAGAGACAGGGTCAAGTGCCCTGCTCCCAGCTACAGCTGCTCCCACAGACCCAGGCCAGGAGTCACACTAGCAAAGCCTTGTTTCTGTTTTTCTCTGGTACCCTGCATTGTTGGCTGGTCCCTGGCAATGGGATGATCACAGCTTGGGCTTCTCAGCAGTGAGCATCCAGAAGAAGAGTCTGGAGAAGGACAGGATGTGCCCCATCCCCATGCACCCATCCCATCCATGTATTGCCCGTGCACTCTGGAGCTGTGCATTCCACTCTGGGAGCCCAGCACTACAGGGGTCAGTGCCAGGAGGTGTCTGTGTGAGACATGGGTGCTGCCAGGGTGGGCAGCAGGACCCTGAGAGCTGGAGACAGAAACTCTCTGCAGGTGCTGGATGCAAAAGGTGCTGGAGATGTGATGAGAATCATAGAATTATGGAACATCCTGAGGTGGAAGGGACCCAGAAAGATCACTGAGTCCAAATTGTGGCCCTGCATGAAAACCCCAGCAATCCCAACCTTGCCTGAGAGCATTGTCCAAACACTCCTGGAGCTCTGGCAGCCTTGGGGCTGTGACCATTCCCTGTTCAGTGCCCCACCACCCTTGAGGACTGTCCTTGGGTGGGGTCAGCTGCACGAGTGCAGCTTTGAGGGGCCCTTGCATCATGTGGGAACAGGACACAGCAAGGAACGAGGCAGAAGCAACAAGGAAACCCTGCAAAGGGCAGGTGAACGTGTCCAGAGTGGCAGCTGCAAGGCCAAGGAAGGGTTTTATCCTGCCCCTGCTGATCTTGGGAGGGTTTGGACCAGCACTGCCACTCCTGAATGGCATTCCCAGTGTTTCTGAGCATTCCCCTCCTTCACCCTAGTAGAGCTACTCCTGCTGCTGATGGCTCATGCACAGAGCACTCGCCCATTGCCACCCTCAGGGGGACACGCAGGTGGGGACCCCCTCCATCCCTGCCACTCC
Source organism: Luscinia megarhynchos (assembly GCA_034336665.1). Classification (NCBI taxonomy): domain Eukaryota; kingdom Metazoa; phylum Chordata; class Aves; order Passeriformes; family Muscicapidae; genus Luscinia; species Luscinia megarhynchos. The sequence goes on along the minus strand of CM067583.1, from coordinate 2,144,084 downwards.
CATTGTCCCCTGGTGCACAGAGCTGGGGCCAGTTGCCATCTAAGCTGGTGTGACAGCGCTGCCAAGGCTCCCTGGTGGGGATCCAGCTCTCAGAGTCAGCCTCTGCTCTGAAAGCCTCTGTGAAATCACTCCGACGTTAGGCACTTCCTAATAAAGCTGTCACAGACACCCCCATTATCTCCCGGCTCAGCCCCCTGCCCTCTGTTTAACCAGATAATCTGCTTTTTAAAAATACCTTTTCCTCTGGCTCAGTGGAAGCTCAGGTCTGTCCCAGTTCCTTGTCACCGAGGCGCATTGAGGAATTATCAGCACGCAGAGCCTTTTTTTTTCCCCCTTTTGTCATTGTGTGATACTGAAAAGTCTATTTTGTGGCTAATTATGCTGGCATCTGCGTGCCTCCCTCGGCGTGCATCTGAGCCTGTCCCTGCTGCAGTGGAACAGCCTGTGCGGGGAGGCTTCTCTTCCATTAGACATGCAGAGATCAGACCTGAAATTTGTCCCAGCCCTGTGCACAATGCTGATGCTCCGGTACTTACGCATCCTTTTGTTCCCGACCCTGGGAAATTCCCATTTCTCTCCCACAGCCCGGGGGATGAGCGGGTTTTCTTTCCAGCAGCAAGGTCTGCCACCAGACGGTGGCTGTGGGATGTGTCAGGGTTTGAGAACGTCCTGGGAGCAGGCTGCAAATGGCACTGTGGCGTCACGGCCATCCTGCCCTGTCTGCCATGGCAGAGCCAGTGTGGCCCCACTCCAGTCTGCAGGGGCTCCAGCTGGGACCCAAGTGGGGCAGCGCCACTGTGGATGTCCCTGCAGGTGTCACTCACCCCAAGGACCATGGGGGTGAATCTGCTCCTCTTCCTCACGGTGCACAGCCCATGGTGATTGCAGCCCCAGGCATCGGGGGCAAACAGCACAAAGGCTGTCCCCACCTTGTGGAGGAGCACTAGGCTCTCTGGTCAGCTGTGAAGTGCCAGGATGCTCCCCACTGCAAGGTGTGCCCTTCATCCCTGTGCCCAGCCAGCACAGGGGCAGGGCAGCATCTGCCTGGGCTGTCCTCCAGGCTGGCACTTCCCTGTGCTGGTCCTTGGGGGTAGCCTTTCCTTACCCAGCCTGACAGGGTGGGAAGGGTTCACCTGTGCTTCCAGTCTTGAATTTTGCTGAGAGTAGGGGAGTGGCAGGAGAAGCCACCCTGAGTCACTCCACTCCAGGCTCTGCTGGTGGTGCTGGTGTGACACCTGGTCATCACCTGGAAACCACACAAAAACCACTTGGCCATGAATGGGCAGGCTGCAGAGCCCGGCTGCCATTGCTAATGCTTTGGTTTGCCACTGGGGAAACTGGTGTAAAGCATTGCACCATGCTCTGGGGGTCAGCAAAATGACACATCAGCCTGGAGAAGAGGCTGATTTATATTCCAGGACTGAGGCTACCATCTCCTGGGAGGATGATGTCTCTAATCCTGCTCACTTTGCTGAGACAGAGCACCTGTAACACCCACAGCCCTGGCAGAGCTGGAAGCAGCTCCAGCTGTAATTACCCGAGTCCTCACCAATGTGTCTGGGGTTAAATTGCTGCTTTGGAGAGCTACTGGAGCAACACTGAGGATTTGTGTCAGATAAGAAGTGTGACATTGTTTTGCAGAATAAAAAAAGAGGCTTATCAGGGATGTACCAGCCCAAGTGTTTGTTCAGCTCTCTGAGCAGCTGACTCTGGGAGTGGCCAGGCTGGCGGGGCTGGATGCTGGATCCCAGAGGTGCTGCCTGCACTAGTCCCAGCACTGGTCTGTTGGGTGTATGTCCTGGAGGACAGGTGTCTGCCAATACAGGCAGGAGCTTCTCTTTGAAATGGAGAATGTAAACCCCTCCCTCCAAATTATTATTATAATTTTGAAATTAAGGGGCTCTCAGGCAAAGATATGTGAATTAGGAATAACAGTTCCTTACTGGGAAATTCAAATAGAAATACAGTATTACAAAGAACAATCCCAAAGCACTGCCAGAGTCAGAATCCAAGCTGACACCCGTCAGTCAGTCAGGGTGTTGGCAGCAGTCCCATTCAATGGTGGCTGCATCCTCCTACAGTGGCAGATGTGGTTCAGCTGGAGCAGTGCTCCTGTAGAAGGTGCAGTTTCCTCTGAAGACCCAGGGATGATGAGGAAAGGTCTGGCTTTCCTCTGGAATCCAGTGGGAAGAAGGTGCCTTGGTGTCCAAAATCTCAGTTTTGATCTGGGTAGGAAAGGCTTGGCTCCTCCCCTGGCTGCTGGAGCATCTCCCAGTGGGATGATGTAATTTTATCAGTCATGCCCTGGGACTCAATGGCCATGAACAGGAGATATCTCCTGGAGGGAGGATGGGCTGTGGAAAGATAAAGATGATTGCCCCAGCTGGTTTAAAGCTGGCCCATTAGCAGAGAATATGTGCCAGGAGATAAGGGTCATTGCCCCACCCGGGTGCAGCAGATGGGGACAGAATTCACATTGCTGGCCACGTCCTGTATTGCAACCCAAGAGAGTGTAATGGAGAGCTGGGCCAAGCAGTGTGAGCAGGCCTGGCCAGCTGCTCTTTGCTCAATGCTGGCAGTTCTCTGATGGCTGGGACAGGACCACAGCACCCATGACCCCCAGCTGGAAATGCCTCCAAGGCACTGCACCCCTCTGAAGGGACAGCCATGGTGCCATGCCCCTGATGTCCAGGAGCAAACTGGTGAGGAATCATAGAGAGGCACATGGTGCATCCTCCTAGAGCAGCATGAGAGGGTGGAAAGAAGGAAATTAAAGATAGCAGTGCTGAGAGGAAGATCATCTGTAGCTGGGAACATTCAGATGTGCTTCCAATGCCCCTGCACGGAGACAGGGCTTGGGAACAGAGAACAATGAGCTCTCACCAGGGGATGGTACTGCTGCTAAAAGGGAGGAAATGAGTTTTTCCACATGCATTAAGGCAAGACAGGCTGGTGTGCAGGCAGATGTTCCATGCACACAGAAATGCACTGAGAACTGCTGCGTCCTCGTGTCTCATCACAGTGGATACAGCAGAAAGGAAAATCATGAAAATGATAATGGGTGGAGAGCGATTTCCACATGAGGAGAGAGGAGAAAGGAGCTATTTAGTTTGAGGAGGGATGATAGGGCGAGATGGATGGAATAATGAATGGGACAGGGGAGATGCACCCACCAGCCATCCTCAGCAAAGCAGGAGGCACCTGGGGAGCTGAAAGGGCCCTTTTGCAAATGGAGGCAAGGAAAGAGCTTTCTTAGGGCTCAAGTGATCTGTGTGGAGTCTGGGGCAGAAGGGTTCAAGTGGGGTCCAAGGCAGCAGGAAGCAGAGGACAGAGTACCAGCTCCTTTCTGCCAGCAGAGTCTCCACATCTCTCCACCTTCCCACCAGCACTGAGCAAGGCAGCATCTCTGCTCTGCTCTGCCTGCTGCCCCAAAGGAGAGATGCCCAGCAGCTCCCAGTGTGGTGCTTCCCTCTGGTGTCACACCAAGCAGATCGTGGCTGTGGCCACTCATGGGCACAAAGACATTGGTGGTGACCACAGGGCCCTGGCACACTGCAGACAAGTCAGCCAGGTGTGAAATGCAGCAGCTCCCAGCCAGTGCTGAGCACCAAATGCCTCCCTGAAATGGGGATGGATCCATGGGGATTGGATGCCCATGTCCCAGCTGCACATTCCCAGCCATGCTGAACCTCAAGGCAGTGAATGCAAGTTGGGGTGAGCTCAAACACAGTTCCCTGCTGAGCCCTGGCCACTCAGTGTGGCTCATGTACGACTGGGCAAGGAGCTCTGGAAATTGGGAAATCCTGCCTGAGATGTAGTTGGGCACTCCAGAGTAAAGGGGGTGGGTGAGGGGGAGCCAGCTGTGGGGGACCAGCATTGCACAGAGGCTCAGAGGTGCATGTGATGTGGAAATTGAGATTCAGATGATTTCTGTAGGATTTAGGAACAGTCAGAAGGGAGATACCCATCCAGAGTGGAAGGAGAAGGAAAGCAGCATTAATACTTTTGTCATTTGTTGTTGCTTTTTCCCCTTTCTGCAGGGTCAGACAGCAATGATGCTTCCCATGCATGAGGAGTTGCTCTGTCCTCTCCTGTGAGAGGGGAGCTGCTGCAGGAGTCTCTGTGTTGGGATAGATGGGTCGTCAGGGACAAAACTCAAGCGCTCTGATGTAAGCTAAAAGTTACAGCTGCAGTTTATTATAAAAGAGATAAAAGGGGGATGAGAAGGAGCAATGGGATGAAATGGTTATGGGGTAAGAGAAGAGGGAGAGAGGAAGAGAAGGAAGAAGAGGAAGAAGAGGAAGAAGAGAAGAGGGAGAAGAGAGCGATTTCCCGTTTACAATACAATAAATATTCTTCCATGATGAATATTCTAATTTCCACTAACCAATGTAATGCAAGATACAAATTCTACAGCATTTACATAGAGCCTATAGGAATCATGATATTAGCATAGTATGTTACATTTTAAACTCTAAGCTCTAATCTTTGAACCCTAGCAAGTCTTTCTGTGACCTTTGGAGTGTCTCTCTGGCCGAGGGCATTGTTCTGTCAAGGAGGGGATTACCTTCAGGGGCCATCCCATTGTTTCATGGTAATTCAGTAACTAAGGCTTGGCATCTCAAAAGTGGCTTTCATTTCAATCTCGTCCATGGTTTCAGAATCTGAGCATTCATATTTGCAAGATTTCTCTGTTTCATCTTTCCCAACAAGCTGCCAGCTCCCTGTGCCCTCTCCCTGGGCATTTGCTCTGCCAGGCTGTGCCCTGCCCCATGGTCTGGCCCCCAGTACCCTGCAATGATGCTGGCACAGAATTTGGAATGAGCTGTGGAGGAGCCTGAGTGCTGCTGCCTTCAGAGCTGTGTCCTCCCAGGATGAGGTGGGTGGGTCAGAGTTCAGCTTTGCTGGAAATAGCACCTTTAAATCAACACCTGGGACCAGTCCAGAATGGTACTGGCATATTTTTCCCCCCTACTCTCTCTCCTTCAACATTTTCCCCAAATCAAGAAGTCATAAAAAGTCTCTGGAAGTGTTAAAAAATGTGTGGATATGGTGCTTAGGTCCATGGGTTAGTGGTGGATCTGGCAGTGCTCGGTTAACAGCTGGACTTGATGATCTTAGAAGGCTTTCCCAACCCCAGTCATTCTATTATTCTGTGACTGTACGGTGGTTTTGGGGTGAATTGAGTGATTTTTCAGCATGCAGCATGCAGGCTCATGGGCCTGAGGAGAAGGGATGCATAGACAGGGATGTGGCTGAGTTTTAAAAGCCATGGACTTTGCAGGTGCCTTGCACAGGAAGGCCAGCACAGGAAGTTGCACGCAGCAGTTGTTGCAAGGGGATCCATCCATCACATCATCACTACATAACCAGGGACACACTGCACTTCCAGCTCAGCCTGCAGCAGGTCACCTCCTCACCTGAGGGGATCTGTCACGGGTGACCCCACACCAGAGGCTGGGGCTCAGCCAGGGTGCAGGACTCCTGCCTCAGGGTCGGTGGGGAGGCAGATCCCAGTGTCCAGCACATCCCTGAGTGCCTGCACTTCCCCACGCTGACAGGGTAATTGCAATATTGTCATGACATGTAGCAGATCAAAGACTTAGTGCAGGGGAGGTGGCAATGGTGGTGAGACTGACATGCAGTTTGCATTTAGAAAGCACTTAAAAGGCAATTATCCAGTGCTGGGAGCCCTGGCCAGAGAGTGTGGCTCATGTATTTTAATGTGGATTTCAAAGAGATGAAGATTGGTGCCCAGCAGGAGGCCTGGCAGTGCAGGCAGCTGTGTGCAGCTTGCTGCAGGCCAGGCTGCACTGCAGTGCCCTGGCAGAAGCTGCAGGCACAGGCAGCTGCCCTGAGCCCTGCTCTGAGCCCTGCCCCTGAGGCTCTGCTGCAGCCAGATCTCCCTCCTCTTCCTCTCCTTGCAGGTGAGCAGATAAGAGGTGAGAAGGAGAAGGAGAAGGAGAAGGAGAAGGAGAAGGAGAAGGAGAAGGAGAAGGAGAAGGAGAAGGAGAAGGAGAAGGAGAAGGAGAAGGAGAAGGAGAAGGAGAAGGAGAAGGAGAAGGAGAAGGAGAAGGAGAAGGAGAAGGAGAAGGAGAAGGAGAAGGAGAAGGAGAAGGAGAAGGAGAAGGAGAAGGAGAAGGAGAAGGAGAAGGAGAAGGAGAAGGAGAAGGAGAAGGAGAAGGAGAAGGAGAAGGAGATCTTAGCATTGCCCCAGGCATCACTGCTTTGGAGCAGCTCTTTGTTCATGGAGAGGGAGATAGGGTTGTCTATGCAGGGCCAGGAGACTTCCATGACCCTTGTGGGCCCCTCTCACCTCAGGATATTCTATTCTATTCTATTCTATTCTATTCTATTCTATTCTATTCTATTCTATTCTATTCTATTCTATTCTATTCTATTCTATTCTATTCTATTCTATTCTATTCTATTCTATTCTATTCTATTCTATTCTATTCTATTCTATTCTATTCTATTCTATTCTATTCTATTCTATTCTATTCTATTCTATTCTATTCTATTCTATTCTATTCTATTCTATTCTATTCTATTCTATTCTATTCTATTCTATTCTATTCTATTCTATTCTATTCTATTCTATTCTATTCTATTCTATTCTATTCTATTCTATTCTATTCTATTCTATTCTATTCTATTCTATTCTATTCTATTCTATTCTATTCTATTCTATTCTATTCTATTCTATTCTGTTCCGTTCCGTTCCGTTCCGTTCCATCCCATCCCACATGGGCTCTGGTTGATACAGCCAGGTCCATCAATACCAATTTTCCTGCCCTGGCACAGGGGCTCAGGACTCCCCTTGTGCCAGCCACTGACCCTGTTGCTGATGGAGAGGGTCTGTCTCAGCCTCTCCTGTTTGCTAATCCCAAAGCAGCTGCGGCTTTGCTAAGCTGGTCTCATAAAAAGGAGGAAAACAGAGTTTTTGCACAGGCAGACAGTGACAGAACATGGAGGGGTGCCCAGAGAAGCTGTAACCACACTCCTGGCAGATGTGGTTCAGCTGGAGCAGTGCTCCTGTAGAAGGTGCAGTTTTCCTCTGAAGCTCCAGGGATGATGTGCAAAGGTCTGGCTTTCCTCTGGAATCCAGTGGAGAGAAGGTGCCTTGGTGTCCAAAATCTCAGTTTTTATCTGGGTAGGAAAGGCTTGGCTCCTGCCCTGGCTGGAGCATCTCCCAGTGGGATGATGTAATTTTATTAGTCATGCCCTGGGACTCAATGGCCATGAACAGGAGATATCTCCTGGAGGGAGGATGGGCTGTGGAAAGATAAAGATGATTGCCCCAGCTGGTTTTTAACAATGGCCCATTAACAGGAGATATTCCCACAGAGATAAGGATCACTGCCACACCCGGTTTTTAACAATGGCCCATTAACAGGAGATATCTCCTGGAGGGAGGATGGGCTATGGGAAAGATAAAGATGATTGCCCCAGCTGGTTTGAAGATGGCCCATTAGCAGATAATATGTGCCAGGAGATAAGGGTCACTGCCCCACCCGGCTGCAGCAGATGGGGACAGAATTCACATTTCTGGTCACATCAACCCAACACACACCTCCAGCATCAGCAGGGACCTCTGCTCTCTGCAGTCACTGCTCTGAGCTGTGAGGATGCTGCTCTGTATTCCCAGAAAATCTGGGAGGTGCCTCCAAAGAGCCCCAGCAGCTCCTGTCCTTACTCCCCACCCTGCTGGAGCAGGGAATGCCTTTATGGGAAGGCTTTGTGCCAGAGTGGGACAGGCTGAAGATAACAAATTCTGATAATTCTGATTTCAAATCACAATTCTGACTGTAGTTTAAAGTTGTTTGCTCTGTGTTGCAGTGCCCTCCCACTGCCCTGGGATGGTAACTGGGACATCAGCTCTCCTGCAGGGAAGGGGATGTGGTCACTGGATCTAGCAGAGCCATGCAGGAAAGAACCTGGCCTGGTCCTTAACTGCACCCATTGATTTTGGAAACTTCCCCTTGGGGATGTGTATGTCTAACCAACATTCACCAAATCATTTAGACAGAAGAGATGTTCTGTCTTAGGTTGAGGTTGGTCTCCTCAGACATGTCCACTGAGGAAATTGTCCCCTCTGTGGGAGACCCTGGTGCCAGGCTGGAGCCCATTCTTTAGGACATCTTGGATGTAAGCTGTTCTCATCTGCTCTCTTCTGCTGCATGGGAAGTACTCACAGAGTCTTTGGGAGTGTATAAAATACTTTTCCAACCCTATGGGGCAGGACATGGGCATTCCATGCAATATGCACGTGGAAGAATTTGAGATTTAGTAGCCTGGCCAGGATCTGCTGCCTGGGCTTTGAGGCAAGGCAAGACTTGGGGAGTAACGCGGCAACAGTGGAGACAACAGGACCCAGGTGTCTGTCTGCTCTGCAAAGGCAGTTCTGTCCTCTCTGTCCTCTTCTCTCCTCTTCAGACATTTTATTTAATAACTTCAAGAGCAGCAGCCTTTTCTTCTGGGTAGAGGAAGAACATGGTCTGGAAGTCTTCAGCCTTGATCGTGTTATGGATGGTCTGCTGTGCAGGACAGCTTCCCAGTCAAGCAGGGAGATAAGTTTTTTACTTGGCTGGTTGGGGCCTGGTACAGTTCACTCTCGTGTGCCTCAGCTCTGGAGGGAACATCTTTAATGGGATTTTGGCCCCACAAAACCAGCCTGGTTGGTGCAACCCACCTTCCCAGCCCAAGACACCTGCAGTAGAGCCAAGACAGCCTGGTGTCTTCTGGAGCTTGGGAAAAGCAGAGAAGACAAAAATTCTACTCTTCCGAAGGCATGATCCTAACTCCAGAGTGTTCTGAGTTTGGTTTCCACACCTGACCCTCCAGGGACCTTGTTGGGACAAAATCTGTCTCTCCAAGCCCTGCAGAAGGGTGAGCTGCTGCACAGGCTCTGTGCTCAAGCCTCACATCTCCCCACGGGGTTTAGCCACCACCATCTGCAAAGGCTGGGGCACAGTCTGCAGAGCAAAAAGGAGGGGGTGGGATCCTCTTGGGCAGAGGGAGGTGTGGCACTTCTGCCCCACAGCACAGGTGAGTTTGCTGGTCACCTTTGCCTGCAGTGTTTATTCTCCTGACTCCTTCTCTGGCTCCTGGGGTTGTGGGAGGATGCTGGAGTTCCCTGGCACGTGCAGAAAGCTTCAAGCAGCTTTCTCACTGGAAGTTGTGGTAAAAAACAAAGGTGTCAAGGCCTTACTTTTGACACTGTCTGGTTCTGCAGCATTTGATTTCTCTGGTAGCATTCAGCTGACTGAGGCTGAGGAGGCTAATTATGGGAGTGTGGCTCAGAAACCCGAGGCATGTGGGAACACCATGGGAAAAAACGAAACATATAAAAGACATGCTTTAATCAAAGAGGACAGGAAGAAAGGGAAATCTCAGAAGAGCTGGTGACTGATGTGTGGCTGGAGAACAGGCAACTGAGAGGGAGGCAGAGGCAGTGAGCAAGGTCTGGTTGCAGAACTAACGCTGGGCACAGCAATTAGAATTTGCCAGGCAGAATTCACCCTGTCCAGGGCGACACCTTTGAAGGGTGAGCAGTGTGGAACCTTCATAAACCCCTGAAAGTGCTTGAGAGCACCAGAGTGACCCGTGGCAGGGATGAGAGCAGATCTGAGAGCAGGGTGAAGCCAGCCCAGCAGCTGAGTGCTGCTCTGATAAGCTGAGAGCAAAGCGCCCGCACTCGGGAGAGGCAGCAAATGCAAGAGCCTGAGAGCACCAGCAGATGCACGGGCAGGATAAAGATGAAATTGCCCATGCTATTAGCTCAGGTGAGTTCTTCAAAGCAGGGAAGGAAAGAGCTGCTGCAGAAGGCAAATGGACTCTAAATATCCAGGTCAAGGCAACTTGCTTTAGTCTGAGTGCAGATATTTGAGAGAAAACAGAAAATATCTCTACAAAAGGAGCTGCCTCTGAAAGGGGTGGAGAGACTTGTCTGTGTTATGTGTGAGCATCACCTCAGTGTGCCACTGACCAGATAAGAACCTATTTCTGCTAACATCAGCACCTGAGTGCTGGAACTGGAGGACCAAAGGAATGAGATGTCTTAGGGAACGTCCTCCTGCACAGCCAGATGACAGAAACACAGGGCATGGAGCCTGCTGCAAAGCTTTCAGTGGCTGGACTGGGATAAGAGACCCTCAGGGCACGACACAGTCAGAAGTGCAACTTCCAGCAGAGCTGCCTTCAAAGGAGCCTATGGCCTGAATCAGGGCACCTCAAAACCCTGGGCACACTGCTGGGAAGGAGTATTTGCAATGAGAGCTTAGAAAGAAGATATGGACCCAGGGGTGCTGCCCTAGTGGGCTGAGCTGCCTAAGCTGGAGAGAATCTTGCCTTGTAGGCAGAACAAAGCCTTGGGTGGCTCTTGGCAGTGCCTGGTGCCCCGTGGGACCTGGCACAGCACAGCAGGGCTGCTGGCAAGGACTGAGGAGCTTTGCTGCACTGTCCCCAGGATGGGCACTGGAGAGGAGAAACAGCCATGGGGAAGCTGGAGTGACTAAATCAACCCTGCTTGGAGCTCTGTTTGCTCTGCCTTATGGAGATCCAAAGATAGAATGGGAAAAAATGTATGTGTTTAAAAATTAGAGACAGCTTGCTGTCAGTCAGAGCAAAAGGAAGATGGCTGGGGAGTGTCTGTCCTGCCTATTCTGGGCATCCATCTCAGGCCCTGCAATATCTGGAGTTTGATGACATTCTCCTCTGAAGCCACTTGACTTCAATTTAGCCCAAATTCCCCAAACCAGGGGAGAAATAAGCTTCCCCCATGCTGCAGGCTAGGAAAATCTCAGGATGTTTGAAAACAAGGCAAGGGGAAAAAGTGCTGCCAGAATCTGGCAATGTGACCCTTGCTCCTTGGCTGTCCTCAGCTGAGCAGGCAGCAGCACAACACACTCTGGCCAAGCCCTTGCAGCCTCTCCAGGAGCAAGGCTGGGATCTAATCCTGGACCTGTGACTGAGTGTGGGAGTCCAGAGTATTCCTCTGGCTTCCCTGGAAGGTTTAACACCCCCCTGGCGGGGTCCCCAAAGACCCTCGAATGAGACCCAGGTGTCTCAGGGGCTGGATTTAGCTCCTTGGAACAATTTACCAACATTGAGAGAAGAAATGCAAGCTGCAAAAATAAACAGAGTGTAAATTAGACTGTTAGAAGGTAGAATTAGCAGATTTTTAGAATGTTTGTGATAAATGACATGTGGCCAAGATGGAGAATTTGGGGTGTGGAAACCCTTCCTCCTTCTTCTCCGTGTCATCCATGCTGGGTGACATGCTGGCACTTTAGATTGGATGGGGACAGAGCTGGACCATGTAACAAGACTGTATTGTATTGGGGGTCATTTGTAAATCCCTAGTATGTAATTTAGACTATAAAAGATAAGTCCTGCCTCTACCAGGCAGATTCTGCCCTGGATGTCTGGTGGGCAGAGCACTGTGAGCTGGACAGAGCAATCCTGAGATAAGAAACAATAAACAGCCATGAAAACCTCTAAGAACAGCCTCCTGCAGTCTCTCATCAGTGGGCATGGGAAAGAACTGAGTTCCAAACCACCTGCATGTGCTCCTGAGGTGATCTAAGGGCTAAGGAGACACCTGGGCTGTGGCAGGTGAGCAGCAGCATGGGGGCAGGCTGAGCAGAGAGGAGCTGTGGGGTGCCAGATTCTGGCAGGTTCTCCTGGTGCTCTGTGCAGCTGGGAGAGCCTGCCCTGAGCTTTGGGAGCAGCCAGCAGTCTCCTCCTGGCCCAAGCAGGGAGGTTCCACAAGAGATGTGTGCTTCTCCTCTGTGACACATGGTGCTCCCACGAGCAAACAAAGCCCCAGCTGTCGGGAAAGATGTAACAGGAAAGCCTTAGTTACTGAATAACTATAAGACAATAGGATGGCCCACTGAAGGTAATCCCCTCTTGATAGAACAATGCCCTCTGCCAGAGAGACAGTCGGAAGGTCAGAGACATCCCTGCTAGGGTCCAAAGAGTAGTTTTTAGAGTTTAAAATGTAACACACTGGGGTAATATAAGGATTCCTATAGGCTGTATGTAAAGTGCTATACAATTTGTATCTTGTATTACATTGGTTAGTGGAAATTAGAATATTCATCATGGAAGAAGATTTATTGTATTGTAAACGGGAAATCGCTCTCTTCCTTCTCTTCCTTCTTCTTCTCTCTCTTTCCTTCTTCCTCCTCTCTCTCTCTCTCTCTGCTGCCACCTCTCTCTTACCTTGTCCCCTTACCCCTCTCCCCTTCTTTCTCTTCCTCTCTTGCTTTTACTCTTAACTTTAATACCTCTTCTTTCTCTTCTCTCCCTCTCTCCCTCACCCTTTTATCCCATTGCTCTTCCTCTTCCCCCTTTTATCTCTTTGTCCAACCCTGGGCTGTGCCAGGCAGCTCTTAGCAGGGTCCTTCATAATAAACTGCAGCTGGAACTTTGAGCTTATACAGAGCGCTTGAGTTTTGTCCCCAACCATCTACCCCAACACAAAGACACCCAGCTCTAGGCCAAAGGCTGGGCTTTGTCTATACCTGAGTCCTCTCTGTGTGAAGCCCTTGTGTCCTCCCTGACCCTTTCTCACTTTCTGTTAAAGCACAGGTTATATTCTGGACAATTTCCAAGTGAATCTGTTAATTATTTCCTGAGACAGAATTAATTGAATACACTTTTTAAAAGAAATTTCAATTTGTTTTATCATCTTCTTCTGACCCTTGAACTGATGAAAGGTTTTCCACTGACCCCTCACACCCCACAGGGAGTTAAATCTCAGTGACATGAGGTGGAGGGGTGGATGTTTGAAGAAATTAGGCTGCAATTCTGAAAGGTTACCCAAGGTAACCTGGTTATTTATAACTTTCTGCAATAGCCAGGGCTGGGTGAATAGCTCCAGAACTTCCTAAATATTCCTGCATCCATTATCCCACATGAAGAAATGCTCCTGGGCAGGAGGCTGGCTCCACACTGTGTACACAGAGACCTATGCTGGGTAATAAATAGGCCCAGCTGGTGGCATGGTCCATGCTACAGCTGAACTTTGTCATTGGACAGAGCAAATATTAAACCTGAAGCTGTAGCTGGGGATCCCAGGATGTGTAACCAAAACACAGGAGAAAATCAAGTCCTTTGCCATTGCCAGCCCCACCTTTGCACACTGATGGCCTCTTCCCAAATTCCCCTAAAGTGGCAGACAGCACAGACAGAGCTCTGGGAAAGCACAGCCCAGGTAAGCAGGACTGGGTACCACTCTGTGGGACCTCCCTGTGCTCAGGGAAACCCTGCCTGGGCTCTGAAGTGCCTCTGGGTGCTCCCATATGTTTTGCTCTTGTTCCCCCATTACTCATCCCATTTTAAATGCAGCTTTGTTTGGTTGTTTTTATAGCATCAAAATTATTTTTGGACAGCATCTCATTGTCAGCTTTCAAAAGGATTATGTCTGGGTCTGCCCAGCTCTGTAATTAAGTCTCTTTGAGATTTCCACTTGCAGCAGAAACAATGTGCTTGAAGTGAAGCTGACAGTTTCAACAGCATCAGAGCACTCACTTGGCTGTGCAAGGGCTGCCTGAGATGGGCTGGAGGTGTTTTCTGCCTGTTTTGTGTCTTTGCCCCTTAGCACCAGTGATTTGGGGTCAAACAGAGACCTTTAGCTTGGGATGGCAGAGGCTGGGAATGCCAAAGGGTGATTCTTGCTGCAATGTACTTCCAAGGCAAGGCTGCAGGACTCTGGAGGTGGCTGGTGAGGTTTTCCTGCTTTCCTTTCCATCTCATGGCAGGGTCTGGCTTGATTATTTTGGTCAAGAAACCACAAGAAGAAACAACCATGAAGTGCCCCATTTGATCCAGAGGAGAATTTGCATCCCACAGCACAAATATCAGGGGTTTGGGTGCCTTGGAGAGCCCTTGAGAATCCTGGTGGTGCAGGCAGAGTGAGCTTGAGCTGGGAGCAAAGCAACCTCTGAGCACCCCAGTCTGGGGGAAGGTGTCCCTGAGATGAGCTTTAAGGTCCCTCCCAAGCCAAACTATTCTGGGATTCTCTGGGAGCAGCGAGCAGCTCTGCGAGCAGAGGAGGCAGTGATGGGTGGCAGGGATGGGGATGGAGGTGCCACAGCCATCTGGCAGGCACAAAGCTGTTCATCTGTCCGTGTGGGACAAAGCCCCAGAGACAGGACAGAACAAACCATGCACAAGAAAGGAAAGAGCAAGGACAGAAGGGAGTGAAGAAAAGTGCTGAATAAATTGGGAGGAAAGATGCACAGGCTGGGTCCAGAGACACAGCAGGGATGGCCCAGGGCAGGGTGATGCCAGGTCCTGTTGGGAGGGGTGGTGAGCTGGTTGCTGACTCAGCTGTCCTGCAGGGACCCCGTGTTTCCCCAAAGTCTGAGCATTTCAAACCACCTGCTCAGCCCACAAAGCCATTCCCTTCGGCAATATCCAAGCTGCTGGGCTCTGGAGACTGGGGTTAAAGCACATGCCTGGGCTTGTGGCAGCCTCTGTTTTATCAGCTCCAGCTAATTTCTGTTTGTTTGCACCAGCCCTTCTCTAGAGAGCTCTGGGGCTGTCCCTGTGTCCCTTTCTTTTCCAAATGCGTGTACACTGGATGGGGGTTGCCTGCCTTCCTCCACAGCTGCTGTCTCTCACAAATGCCACGGGCAGCCTGGTTCTTCTGAGGTGCTTGCACAGCTCCTGGAGGCCTGTGGTTATAGCAGCAGGGCCTTTGCCTTCTCTGACCACTCAGCACAGCCAGGGGCATGCCAAGGCTGGAAACTGGTGGGCAAAGAAAAGATATTGAGGTGTGCTTGTGGCTCCTGTGCCATTTTAGCACCTAATTCATGGCTTTTGTTTCGTGATGTGTCTTTGATGTGGTTGGATTTGACTGTGTTGCACCTCTGCTTTGTCAGCCAGCAAAGCATCTTTGGGCTGTGGGCAGAGAATTCCAGGGGCTGTCACAGCCCTGCCTGGGCTGGAGAGCTGGCTGGAGCTCCTGTGAGAGCTCAGCTGGCCATGCCAGCTCTGCAGACAGCTTGAGACCCTCTGCAGAGCACCCACACCCTCTGCTGTGGCAGTTGGGGGGGCTCCCTCCAGCATTCGCACAGCAGTGCCCCTGTTTGGGAAGCTGAGGGACGGTCTCTGAAGTCATTACAGCACTGAGTGTGCTCCCAGAGTGGGGCAGAGGTTTTCCCCAGGCCTCTCTTCAGGCAAGGAAGCATTTTTCTCCACCTGGAGATGTCTGGGGATCCCCAGGACTCAATGCCAGACATATTTCCAGGGTGTACCCCTGTTGGGGAGGTAAAATCATATGAATGCCTAGCAAGTAGTTCTGGAACAATAGATGAAATAGAGATGTTGGCAGTATTTGACATAGACACTGAAAATAGTTATGTGAAGGTTTGAGTTCTCTTCCTTTGTTTAGGTAATACCAAATGCCACAAATACCAGAGCCAACAGACATCCTGCTTTATGCCTGGCAGGAAAGGTCTCAAGATAAGGGTTACAGATAAGAAAGCCATAAAATATGGTAATTTAGAGAATCCTATAGGTTGCATGCAAATATTAGGAAATTAGTATATTGTATTAGATTGGTTATTGGAAATTGGAATATTCATTAGCGAAAAGTACTTATTGTGTTGTAAAACGGAAAATCGCTCTCTTCTCCTCTCTTCCCCTCTTCTCCTCTCCTCTCTTCTCTCTTATCTCTCCCTTGCTCTAACCTCTCTCTGAGCTCTCTCTTATACCCACGCCCTATAATAAAACACTAACCTAAAGAACATAATATATTAAGCTTTTGAGTCTGTCCTGCAACCGTCCAACAACAAAAACCCCACATACCCCATTCCCTCACCACCCCTCAGCCTTGGGCCTGGGGCTGTTGGGGCCATTTCACTTGGTTGGAACTTGTGACTGCTCATCCCCACCTCCTGCCAGGACCAGGCTGCCCTGCCGAGGCACGAGCTAACATCTCTGTTTGGGCAGCAGGAACGTGGTGGGACTGGGAGACACAGGCACCCAGCTCAGCCCTGCTGTGCATCTCTGTACAGCCCTGGTCCCCAACAGCTCCAAAGCACTGTGTGCCCCTGTTAGACAGCAGAGACTCAGTTCCACTTCAGCAAGACACAGAATAGGCAAGAAGGCAAGTGCAGCCCTGGCACTCTTGGATAAAAGCACATTAATGCTGTTAATATCCAGCAATCAGAATTTCTTAGAGAACAGTGCTGCATCCCCTTCCCTCCTGCTCATCCCCTGCTTGTTTAATGAAAATCAGAGACAGCCCTTAAAGAGCTGCTTAGCATTTCAATACATTTAATATCCTCACTGATAAGGGAACGATGGATATTACCAAAAGACCTTTCTTAAACTCTCCCCTTCTGCAGCAGGTTCTACTGGCTTGTGTTTGTCTCAATTCCAGCTCCAAACTGTTTCTTTCAATGGGGAAAAATTATGATAAGATTATTTTTTTAATATAAAGGATATTAATACACAGCATTTCCGATAATGACAAGGAGGAGAGGCATGGCCAGCCTTGACCTGAATTAATTGGGTGCTGATTGCTCAGCTGCCCAGTGGTTCCCACAGCTGTACCTCATCACCAGTGATGCCAAGGGCTGTCCCTCTTGGCTGGCACTCATGGAACAGCCTGGGCACCTGCTTGGGATAACGAGGAGGGAGCAGCACCCTTCACTGGAGGAGATTTTCAGCCGTGGCCGCTCATGGAAGATCCTGGCTGGATTACCCTGGCTCCCCTGGGCAAGAGGCAATGATGGGAATACTGAGCCCCAGAGAGGACTGGGCAAGCAGGGAAGGCACCTGGATGAAAAAGGGTCTTGGCACATCGGGAAAAGAACAACCTCAAGGCACTGGAGAGGGAAAAAACCCTGCCAGTCTGCCCAGGAGGTAGGGAGGAGGTGAGACGTGGTCCCTGCAATCCTGAGCTGAGCAGCCTGTGCCAGCCCTGGCACAGCACAAGGAATTGCAGTGATTGAGCACCCAGATTGCTCCAGGTGAATTGCTGTGTGGATGGAGATAGCTTCTCACATGTTCATGTGGCAGATGCCACTTCAAAGGGCTGTCCACAGGCAGCCAGTGGGGCACACTGGAGCTCCCCGAGAACTCCTGCTGGCAGCTCAGGCTCCAAATGCAAACTTTGCTGGGGGATGCCACAGCCCCTGGAAGTGTAGAAGTGTGGATCCTGCACCCTCCTCCTGTCCTGTGACCTCTGGGCTCTGCTGTAGAGCCAGAAGGGCTCAGGGTAGAGGGGAAGGCAGTAGGAATCTGACTTGTTAAAGTTCCTTGGAATTAGGGCTGTTGCATGGTCAAGATGTGGATGGAGCATAGTGACAGAGTGGTGACATGGGTGTGGAAATGGGGCATTCCCTTGGTGACTGCCACCTGTGGTGTCCCCTCCAGCCTGGACCCTGAGGCACACGACCCTGCAGATGCCACAGGAGAGCAGAAGTGCCTGGATGTGCTAGACACCAGAGGCAGGGCTGCTCTCCTCAGTGCAGGCACAGATTTGCTCTTTCAGGGCTGCGCTGGGCAACCCCTGGGTGCAAAGAGCAACAACCCCTCAGGTTTGGGCTACTGAGTTGGCAAGGAGACTGTGGCCTCCCTGCTGAAGGCACAGTGCTGTGGGTGCTGCTAAAAAGGGGGACACCCAGGCTTGCTGTCCTGCTCTGCTGATCTCCCTGCTGAGCTGCACTCTCCTCTCTGCTGCATCTATAAATATCCTCCCCATCTCAGTGACAGCCAGGTGCAGGACCAGGGCTGAGGGACGTGCAGGAGGCTCATCAAGGGGTGGAGGCAGCAGGAAGGGGGAGGCAGCTGGGCTCAGACCAGAGATCACTGAGTGGGGAGGGGGACAGGGGTCCTGGGGTGATGCCCTCCATGCTTCTGTTTCCTGGTCTGTTTGGGGTTTCTGGGATGCCTTGTGACCATGTTTCATGGCTGCACGTGGATTCCAGTGTGGGAGGGGTCTGCATGCCCAGCCAGGAGCATCCCAGAAGTGTTTGACCCTGCACCAGCTCCAGCACCCCTGAGAGTGCCCAGCTTTGGTGCACACACATTGCTTATGCACTCAAGGCACATCCTGACCACAAAACCCAGCGTCCCGGGAAGGCAGAGTGTCTGCCCCTACCCCCACAGCCCTTCTGTGCCCAGTGTGTGTGCACAGAGCTCACACTGGCCCCTGCACTCACCACTGCTTGCAGACATCCCATTACACAACTGGTTTGAAGGACAGGTGTCTGCCAATAAAGGCAGAAGTTCCTCTTTGAAATGGAGAATGTAAAACCCCTCCCTCCAAATTATTATAATTTTGAAATTAAGGGGTTCTCAGGCAAAGATATGGGAATTAGGAATAACAGTTCCTTACTGGGAAATTAAAACAGAAATACAGTATTACAAAGAACAATCCCAAAGCACTGCCAGAGTCAGAATCCAAGCTGACACCCGTCAGTCAGTCAGGGCTGTTGGCAGCAGTCCCATTCAATGGTGGCTGCATCCTCCTGCAGTGGCAGATGTGGTTCAGCTGGAGCAGTGCTCCTGTAGAAGGTGCAGTTTCCTCTGAATATCCAGGGATGATGTGCAAAGGTCTGGCTTTCCTCTGGAATCCAGTGGAAAGAAGGTACCTTGGTGTCCAAAATCTCAGTTTTTATCTGGGTAGGAAAGGCTTGGCTCCTGCCCTGGTTGGAGCATCTCGCAGTGGGATGATGTAATTTTATCAGTCATGCCCTGGGACTCAATGGCCATGAACAGGAGATATCTCCTGGAGGGAGGATGGGCAGTGGGAAAGATAAAGATGATTGCCCCAGCTGGTTTAAAGATGGCCCGTTAGCAGATAATATGTGCCAGGAGATCAGGGTCACTGCCCCACCCGGCTGCAGCAGATGGGGACAGAACTCACATTTCTGGCCACGTCCTGTATTGCAACCCATGACTACACATCCCCTCTCCCATGGCTGACAGGGTACCTGAGGGGCCTCCCCTTCCCTGGGAGGGATTTTGGGGTGTTTCTGGAGTGGCTCCTGCAAAGCTGCTGTGCAGTGTGCAGCAGTGCTCAGCCAGCACAGGGGACTGCTCCAGTTCTGTGCCATCCTGGAGCCCAGCAAAGCCAAAACCTGTGGGACATGCACTAGCTGGTAGCTCTGGGCACCTCTGCAAGACCCAGAGGACCCACAGTGGTGTCACACGGGGCTGGGATGGCACCAGGGCACTGGAGAGCCCATGTGGGCAGCTGGGCTGTGCTGAAGGTCTGCAGGGTCAGGGGCATGGCACTGGGATAGAATCACTCAGTGCTGGGAGGCCAAAGCTGGCTTCTGCCTCCCCAGAGCTTTTTCCAGAGTTTGGGACTGAGATCACAGAATCATAGAATTGTTTCTGTTGGAAGGGACCTTAAAGACCATTTTGTTCCACCCCATATCCAACAGACCAGGTTGCTTCAAGCCCTACCCAGCCTGGCCTTGGACACTCAGGGATGCAGGGGCAGCCACAGCTGCTCTGGGCACCCTGTGCCAGGGCCTGCCCACCCTCACAGGGAAGAATTCCTTCCCAATATCCAGTCTATCCCTGCCCTGTGTGAGTGTGAAGCCATTTCCCCTTATCCTGTCACTCCATCCCTTGTCCAAAGTCCCTCTCCTGGAGCCCCTTTAGCTCCTGGAAGGGGCTCCAGGGTCTCCCCAGAGCCTTCACCTCTCCAGGTGGACACCTGAGCTGGAGGGAGCTCTGCAGGGGGGTTCCACAAGAGCCAGGCAGACGATGGTGGCAGTGTGAACAGTGTCCCTCTGGAATGCCTGGCCCTGCTTGGGCAGTGGGGGACAGAGCTGAAGGATCCAACCCTGAGCTGTGACAAGCCCTTTCAGCAAATGGAAGTGTCTGGGTCAGACTAGCAATGTGAGAGCTGGCTGAAAATTTGCTTTCCCACCAGCTGCAGGGGTGCAGCTACTGTGGCATCATCTGGGCCTTTCTGGTGGCTTGCTGTGATTTTGGAGACCATCAGCCCTGACCCCTTTGCTCCAAGGCCTGCTGCAGAGGTCACTGTGTAGCTGCAGCCCCATCCAACAGCACTGCTCAGGCTCTGCCAGCTGCCTTGGGAATGTCTGGTGTCCTCCTGAGCCCCAGCTGTGCCCCTGCCTCAGCCTCCCTGCCAGCCCGTCCTGTGATACCTCTGATGACAGGATCTCTCCAGCACTGACTGACGGCTTCCCAGGCAGCCAGGGGGAAAATCCTGGAGGGACCCGGGGCTCTGTGCTGTTCCCAGGTCCTGGTGATGAGTGGTGCAGACATTTCCCTGCAGGTACAGTGCTCAGCCCTGCTGAATGAGGAATTGTTGCTGCTGCGTGCTGGGAGATGGGCAGGGAGCTCCTCTCACCCCTGCAGGCAGCGAGCTGCTGGTGCCACTGTGGGGTGCCCCAGCACGGGGTTCAGCATCTCCAGGGAGCACAGGGTGGAATGGAATGTGCAGCACCCCCTCTCCCTCCCTGGCCCCTCTGAGCTCTTTCCAAGGCATGGCCTGACAGATGAGGGAGAGATGCCTATCCTGCCGTGTCCCAGGGCAGCTCCTGGGGCAGGCAGAGCTGCAGTCACAATGCACTGGCCACAAGAACAAATAATCACTGCACGAGGTGTAGATGGGAGTCAGCATCTGCGGTGAGCACAGGTATTAGTGATGGTTCAGCATTTAGATGGGGGAAGCAGCAGTGGCTGTAGGGGGTCTGTTGACAGCTGTCGAGTGTTTAATGCTGAGCAAGGCGCTCACCTGGCTCGGTGATCCTGGTGGCTCCGAGCAGGAGGGATGCAGAGGCTGAGGGAAGGATGCTCTGCCCTCCCCAGGCAGCCCCAGGTCCCTGTGACAGGACACCCTTGCCCAGTGCCCAGCCTTTCTGCCTTGGCACAGCTGCTGTGTCCTCCCAAACCGCTTTGGGAAGGGCTGACCCACTGCCAGGTGACAACGTGGCACTGAACAGGGCGCCGTGAGCCCTGGCTGTGCTGTCCCTGCTCCCAGCGCCACAGGTCAGTTGTGAGCAAAGTGTCTGTCCCAGATGGAGTGGACGGAAAGCATCGCGATGGGGGTGTTCCGTCTCCTTCAGCCGTGCAAGGGGAGCAGCTACAAGGGTTTTTTTCTCTTTTTGCACACCGGGAGGGACAGGTAACCCCATCCCCTCCGCAGCTGACCCCGACTGAGTGCAGAGCTCCCGCAGGGCTCCAAGTTTCTCCGTGTCTGCGGAGCAGCGGGGCGGGCTGGGGAGCACAGGGTGCTGGGGGGCACAGGGAGCAGCACAGGGTGCTGGGGGGCACAGGGTGCTGGGGGACACAGAGGGCTGGGGGACACAGGGTGCTGGGGACACAGGGTGCTGGGGGCACAGGGGCTGGAGCAGCACAGGGTGCTGGGGGGCACAGAGGGCTGGGGGCACAGGGAGCAGCACAGGGTGCTGGGGGCACAGGGAGCAGTGGGAAGGGTTGGGGGCACAGGGTGCTGGGGGCACAGGGTGCTGGGGAGGCACAAGGGAGCAGCACAGGGTGCTGGGGGACACAGGGTGCTGGGGGGCACGGCCGGAGCTGGCCGGGGCTGGGGGGCACAGGGTGTTGGGGGCACAGGGTGCAGTGGGCAGGGCTGGAGCTGCCCGGGGCTGGGGGGCACAGGGTGTTGGGGGCACAGGGAGAAGCACAGGGTGCTGGGGGCACAGGGTGCTGTATGGCACAGCGTGCAGTGGAGCGGGCTGGGGGCACGGGGTGCTGGGGGGCACAGGGTGCTGGGGGCACGGCCGAGCTGCCCGGGGCTGGGGGCACAGGGTGTTGGGGGGCACAGGGAGCAGCACAGGGTGCTGGGGGGCACAGGGTGCTGGGGGCACGGCCGGAGCTGCCCGGGGCTGGGGGACAGGGGCAGCGGGAGCCCGAGTGCCGCCGGCTCCGGGTACAGCGTGTGTGCGCGGAGAGGGGGGCTCGCTGCAGAGCCCACCCAGCCCATTGGCTTGCGGGCGGTGACGGGCGGGCTGTCCCTCCCTGCTCGCAGCCCGTGTGTGCGAGCAATGTGCGCTAAGTGCCTCTGCGCTCGCCGGCCGCTGCCGGAGCTCTGGGCACAGCCAGCGAGCTCGCAGACGTGCCGGGACAACCCAGGTGGCCCTGTCCTGCGGCTGGTGGCCCCCGCCGGACCATGGCATGGGCACAGGGGGGTCTGACATCCTCGCTCTCCATCGTCATCAGCCTGGCTGCCTGCCTGTCGGCCACCACCAGCGAAGGTAGGGAGCGGGTGGCCCCGGAGTGACGGGGCAGTGTTGGGGGCACCCTCGGGGTGGCTGTGGCTGCTCGGATGTGTCTGCACGGGCTCTGCCCTGCCGGCCTTTGCTCTTCCGTGCTCCCAGGGGAGCGCAGCTCCAGGTTCCTGCCTGCCTGAGTTTGCTAATCCTGGAGCTTTTGCACCAGAGGCAAAACTTCGGAGCTGGCCGGGAGAACCTGGCTCTGCAGCAGTAGCGGCAGCTCTGCCTCCCTCCGCTGCCCTGCTCTGCTGCAGCACGCAGGGGTGGCTGCAGAGGGGACAGGGACACCGGCACCAGCTCAGCCGTGCTCCCCATCCCCGCAGCCTGCACCGGTGGCCGAGCAGCGTGGGCTGCGATGGAGCCGGTGGGTGGGCACAGCACGGTGTGCAGGGGATCAGGGCAGCTGGGAAGGGCACTCAGGTGGGAAACTTCTCGTGAGGGAAAGGGCTGGAAACTTCTGAAGTAGGAAGCAGGGATGCAGCTGAGGATGCTCTCCGGACATCTTGGTGTCAGACACGTCAGGCCTGCTCTCTCCAGCCGCTCTGCCCGCTGCCCTCATCCTCTGTCCGTGTCCCTACCCCGGTGTCTCAGGCCCCCCTCGGTTTTGGCAGTGCTGCTCCTGCTCCTGCCAGCCGCCCTCGCCCGTGTCCCTGCGTGCTGGCAGCGGCAGCACGGCTGCTTCCCGGGGCTGCTGATCTCCATCGCCAGCCCTGCCGCTCCCGCTGCCGCTCCCGAGCGTGTCCTTGGCACGGCAGCAGCATCCTTCGTCCCTTCTGCTGTGCTTCAGAGCCATGGCCAGCACAGCCCAGCCTCTGCAGCGAGCCCCAGGCCGGTGTCCCTGCCCCACGGAGGCCGTGGCATCTCTCCCTTCTCCCTCTGCTGCGTCTCTGCCATCCTTGCACCCGCTGAGGCCCAAGGGCTGCACCCTGCTGGGCTGGGTCCCTGTGCTTGCAGCCATCGTCCAACTCCCACCAGCATCTCCCTCGCTTCTGTTCCCAATTCCCAGCTCTTTGCTGGTCCTGGCCCTGTTTTCTGCCCAGTGCCTACTTCCCGGCCCTCTTCCTGCTCCTTTTCCCATCTGCCTTGCTGCCCGTGCAGCACTGGGATGCGTTGGGGTCTCAGAGCTGGGGATGGGCTCTGAGGGTGCAGAATGGGGCCCCAGCACCCCGACTCTCCCAGTCCGAGCTCGGTCTTTGCTCTGGATGCAGGAGCTGCCCTTTGCCCCACGCCCCAGGCAGGGTGTGGTGCAGCCCCACAAAGCCAAACAGCCCTGCCCGGACTTGGTGCGCCTGGGCACTGACTGGTGAGGCCCTTGCTGTCCTCTGCAGAGAGATCCCTGGGCGCTGGGTTGGGTTTTATGGCGTCTGCATCGACAGCCAGCCTGTTGCCAGCTGGGAGACACCTGGCTTTCCTGCTTTCCAGAAAAGAAAGCTGTCCTCCCTCACTGCCTCGCGCGGGAGTTGGGGCAAACCAAGCGGGCTGGAGCTCGGTTAGACCAGGGCAGGAGAGGCACCAAGAAAAGAGGTGTGGGAGCTGCAGAGAGTGCTGCTGCTCCTGCAGTGCCACCATGGTGCTCATGGCCTGCGGACCCTGGGGCTCTGCTCAGCGCCAGCGGTGCCCAGCGGTGGCACTGGGACGTGTCCAGTGTGCTGGGATGGGCTGGGAGCAGCGCCACGCTGGGACGGGCTGTGGTGCCAGTCCTGGCACGGGGTGGGACTGGGAATGTGGGGCATGGTGCAGAGCACAGCCTGGGCCCTGGTGCGTGTCACCCTCCCATTGTGTCACACTCCCGTTGTGCCACCTTCCCGTTGTGTCACTCTCCCGTTGTGTCACCTTCCCGTTGTGCCACCTTCCCGTTGTGTCATGCTCCCGTTGTGTCATGCTCCCATTGTGCCACCCTCCCAATGTGCCACCCTCCCGTTGTGCCACCCTCCCAATGTGTCACCCTCCCGTTGTGCCACTCTCCCAATGTGCCACCCTCCCGTTGTGTCACCCTCCCGTTGTGTCATGCTCCCGTTGTGTCATGCTCCCATTGTGTCACCTTCCCGTTGTGCCACCCTCCCGTTGTGTCACCCTCCCAATGTGTCACTTTCCCGTTGTGCCACCCTCCCGTTGTGTCACCCTCCCAATGTGCCACCTTCCCGTTGTGCCACCTTCCCGTTGTGCCACCCTCCCGTTGTGTCACCCTCCCGTTGTGCCACCCTCCCGTTGTGTCACCCTCCCAATGTGTCACTTTCCCGTTGTGCCACCCTCCCGTTGTGCCACCTTCCCGTTGTGCCACCCTCCCGTTGTGCCACCCTCCCGTTGTGCCAGGCTTGGCTGCCCCATTCCCAGGGCGCGTGGTGACCGCGGGCACGGTGCCAGGGTGTGCCCATCACCTCTGCCTGTCCCCACGGCCTCTCTGTGCCCTGCATGTCCCCGTGCTGGTTTGGGAACTGCCAGGCAGGAAAATTACAACCGCAAAGCAAATTCCAGGCCAGGGTGTGCTGCGCTCTGCACTGGGAGGCAGTTGATATATAAAAACATTTATTAACCAAAAAAACAACTTCAATCCTTTCTTTTTTTCTTTCCACGAGCTCCCAGTGCCTTTCTCTTTCCTGAAATATTTGTTCCAAGAAGTTTTAAGCTTATATTTTTTATTCCTTTCAGTCTTGCGTGCAGGCGTGCCCGAGAAATAGGAGGAAAAGGGAATCGCCATTCCATGGGAAATCCCCCATTTCAGCGCAGCAGCCATTGCCAAATGCACTGAAAACCAAAACTCAGATTTTTATTTTTTTTAAGAGGGGTAAAACTTCACAGGATGTGGACGATTTTTTATTAAAAATAATTATCTGAAATTAATAAATTGCTTTAGAGCAGGGTGGTAGAATAGTTATCTTCAATAATATGAAGTAAGAGAGACTAAAAATATTTGCACTATTGCAGACCGAGTTGAATAGGTGAAAATACTGAAGCGGATATTTTATATTTTATATTTTGTATTTTATTTTTTAATATTTTATATTTTATATTTTGCATTTTATATTTTATATTTTTATAGTTTACAGTTTATATTTTTATATTTTATACTTTATTTTTATATTTTATTTTATATTTTATTTTATATATTTTATATTTTATTTTTATATATATATAATTTTTATATATATAATTTTTTATACATTTTATATTATCGCACAAATTGAAGTTAAACAATAAAATACGAAATATCTTTGTTAAATTGAAAGAAAAGCAGACGAGCAGAAATTACCGCATTTGGAGCTCGGGTGGGGGGTAACAAAATTGTATTTTCTGTCAAAAATGGCACTTCAAGCGCTGCTGCTGGGGGTCTGCTCCCTCCCAGTGAGGTCCATGAGGTGGGTGAGCTTCCTCCCCATCACAGCCTGGACCCCACGGTGAGCTTGGAGGGATCCATGTGTGCAGCAGGGAAGGGAAATTTGGGGGCATTTCCCCCGCATTTTGGGGCGCTGAGGCAAACAGGGTGATGTGCAGGGCGGGATGCAGGACGCTCATCTGTGCCACGGTTGGGGTTTTGTTCCTCCACTCACAGCCACGGGGTGCGGGAACGCGCCGGAATCCTCGGGCAAACCCGGCTGGGGGCTGCAGGAAGGGTCCCCCCTCTAATCTCTCATTGTAATCCCATTAATTACCCCTCTGCTCAAACAGAGAAAAAAAAAGGTAAAAACTAATCTGCATGTTTATTCAGTGCTCCTTCCCTACTTCTGTGCAGCAGTGCTGGAGTCGGGGCTGCGGGAGAAGCGATGACAGGGAGAGGAAATCGCCTTTTCCCATTTCCAAAGGCTGTGGGGGTGTGGGTTCCTCAAGGAGAGGAAACACGAGCGTTTCAGCTTGTGGACTTGTGGTGATGGGGAATGGAGAAGCATTGGTTTAAAACAGGGAGCTTAGTTAAAAAAAAAAAATAAAAATTCGGGGGTGTTTAATTTTTTGATTGCTCCCCAAAAATGCTGATATAAAGCAAATATTTGCATAATTTTAGCCAGGCTTATGGGGATGTGTTTCTGGTGCCATCTTCGTTTTCATCCCTCTTGTGTTAATAGCTTATAAAACTTCCAGAAAAATCAACCTCCAAAATTTGCAGGAAAATAACACACCTGTGCACAAAACACACCTACTTTGGCAGGGTTTTTCATTCTCCTTGAATTCTCGTTTCCTGAAATTGCAAGGGGTTGTTTCTAGTGACAATAAACGAGCACCCATTTTGGTGGTGGTGGAAACATCTGACGAAGCCGAATTTAAGCACAACTGAAAAACCCCATGAATTGCTTCAGGGAGGAAAAGATTCACCTCGTTGATTGCTGAAAGATGGTTAGCAAAATATTTTATTTGAAAAAAAATAAAAAAAATATAATAATAAAAAAAAAAAAAAAGAAAAAACCCAGACCTCAAGGATGCTCAGGAAGGGTGGAAGCTCATCCCACACATCCCTGGCAGGATTTGGGGGAGCCACGGGTTTCAGGGAGCCATCCTGACACCTCTGCTCTTTGTTCTGTGTTTTGCCTGTCCCTGCTGGCCTCACTGGCAGCCTTTGGTGCTGCCTTTATCTCCAGGGGCACATCCATTCATATGATAACTCTATTCATACCCTGACAGTTTTTGATAGTTCATTCTTCTAACCCAGCCTGTTTGCCTGGCCAACACTCAAAATGATTCCTCTGTCACAGAGATGATTAACCCCTTCAGCCTTGCCAGTCCCAAAGGGAGAGCTTTGGGAATGGGCTTGTTTTACCTAAAAATGAAATAAAACCCGTCCGTCCGTCCTGCCTGCGTCGATGCGCCGTCCTCGGTGCCATGAACAACTGTGGATTGTTTTTAAACAATTAAAGGATCTAACTCCTTAATGGATCAGATCCAGGCACGCCAATAAAGCCTAATGAAGTGTGTTTGGCCCAGGGATAGTGCCCAGAAAAGTATTTGTCATTTATCTGAAGATACTGGCAAAGGCAGCACTGTTCTTAATAATCCCTTCCAAGGGCTCCATCAGCCCCAGCCTTTAAAAATCAGGCTCCCTTTTTCCCTAAAACAAATTTCCCTGGCTTCACCTTCCAGCCACTTGTTCTTGCTAGGCTTTTCCTGCAGGGTTAAAGAGCCTATATTTTTCGGCTGTGCAATGGTAAATTCAGCCTGTGCACCTTGCAGCCCTTGTGGCAGGTTTGGCTCTGCAGGTTCGCTTCTGTGATTTGTCTTTACCTCCAACCGTGGTTATCATGGTTGTGCCTGTGGTATCTCCTGCTCTGTGTTCAGTTTCTCATTTTTAAACTGCTTATTTAACCACATTAGTGAGTGGCAGCAGTGCTGGCTGCAGCTGGATAAATGAGTTCTATCCCAGCTCCATCCCAGCATCAAGTTCCTGGGTCTTTCCTTGGATGAAATACCTTCTGTGTTATGCACCTTCCATGCAATTACTAAGGACTTCTGTGATATTTAATTACCAGTGGTATGAGATATTCAGCCTGTCCCCTCAAACACAGTTAGTATTGGTATTTTTGTCTGTGAAAATGTTCAATTTTAGAAAGCTATTTTTAAGAGAGCAAAGGCAAAAGCCTTTAAAATAAATTATCTTGCTTTAAAAATGTCACCAGGGTACAAACAGCTCAGCACAGTTTAGGGTGGCCAACTGGTGTGAGAGCAAAGATGTCCTCAGAGAAATTAGGGAAAAAGCATATGACAGCCTGAAAAATTGTCATGCAAAGCCCCTCCAGATAATCCAGATAAGCGAGCACATTTATAAATCCCATGTTTCCCTAGTGAGGATTCCAGAGAGGACAGCACTCCAAGCTTTGCCAGGAGGGTGGGAATGGCAGAGTGGCATTTTCAGGGTGCTGCAAGGTTTGCCTTGGCTCTGATACAGGCACAGATCTCCAGTGCCAGTGAGTCACTGGGGGTGACATGGGAAGTGGCAGTGTGGGATAAGAAATTTCCCAAATCCCAGACAGGCAGGAGATAACAGAGTGGGCATGCAGCTTCTGCGGGGGATTGAGACACTCTGGGAAAAGGAGTTGGGACAGTGTTAGCAGCTTACCTGGCATGGGCTTCAGTGTCCAAAAAATGCAGCAGAGGTTGGAAACCTTGGTGACTAAAGGTAAAAATGCATTTGTATCTGTTTTATTATGCCCAAACAGATGTGAGGAAAAAGAAGAGGGAGTCAGGACTAGTGTGAGGACACTGGGACAAACCCCTCCCTTTTCTTGGAGTCTGTACCACGGAGGTGTTGCTGACTGCAAGCAGAAGACATTTATTTTGTGTTAGGAAAGGTCTGTGTGATTTTTAAAGGCTGTCATGGATTGCATTGCTGGTACCATGGGGTGTCCAGGCTGTCCCTGGGCTGCAGGAAATCCCCAGGTGGGTGCAGGTTGCCTGCTCCTCCAGCTCCTGGCCGTGGGACAGAGCTCAGGGATGCCAGGAGCTGCCCTTTGGTGCTGGGTGGGAGGTGGAGGGATCTGTTCTCACAGGGCTTTAGCCAGGTGAGGTATCACGGGTGGCTGTGCCAGGCATGGCTCCTCTCTGCTGGTGACCAGGGCTGTGTCCTTGTGCCATCCATCCCTCAGCCTGGGGATGTTGTGGTAGAAAAGACTGGTGTGACTCCCAGATGGCCAAATCCAGACCTGGGGCACCAGCTGTGCCTCCCCCAAGGGCCACAGGGAGCCCAGGGCACCTTCCCCAGCCCCAGTTCTGCTTCTTCCCCTGCTCACACTGGATGTTTCCATGGAATTTCTTGAATTCCTGACCTTTCTTGCCCCCCATCCCCAGAGCCTTCCCACCTCCTCCTCTGGCTTCTGCCCTGAATTCCAACGAGCCCAGTCCCCCCTAGAGCCTGAAACAGTTCCTTTCCCACTGGCTGTGGGACCAGGGGCATGGCAGTGAGGGCTCAGCCTCACTCTGAGCCCTGCCCAGCCCTGCTCACTCAGCCTTGAGCCCTGGCACAGCCTGGGGAATTCTGACATTTCCAGTTTCAGCTTGCACTGGAACCAGTGAGTGCTGCAGTGCTGGGCTGAGCACCTGTGCTGGGGATGGTGCACACCTGTGCTGGAGATGAGTGCACACCTGTGCTGGGGATGGTGCACACCTGTGCTGGGGATGGTGCACACCTGTGCTGGGGAAGATGCACACCTGTACTGGGGATGCACACCTGTGCTGGGGATGGTGCACACCTGTACTGGGATATACACCTGTGCTGGGGATGGTGCACACCTGTACTGGGATACACACCTGTACTGGGGATGGTGCACACCTGTACTGGGATATACACCTGTGCTGGGGATGGTGCACACCTGTACTGGGGATGCACACCTGTGCTGGGGATGGTGCACACCTGTACTGGGATATACACCTGTGCTGGGGATGGGTCACACCTGTGCTGGGGATGATGCACACCTGTGCTGGGGATGGTGCACACCTGTACTGGGGATGCACACCTGTACTGGGGATGGGTGCACACCTGTACTGGGACATACACCTGTACTGGGGATGGTGCACACCTGTACTGGGGATGAGTGCACACCTGTACTGGGGATGTGTCACACCTGTACTGGGAATGGGTGAACACCTGTACTGGGATATACATCTGTACTGGGGATGGGTCACACCTGTACTGGGACGATGGGTCACACCTGTACTGGGACATACCCCAGTACTTTCACAGCCTGCCCAGTGGAGTGTGTTTCATTTGTGGTCTCCTGCACCAGTTCTCCCAGTCTGTCCCACTGCACACAAGCACTGGGAGTCTCAAAGCAAGCAGGAAACACGACCATTTTACATCTCTATTTTCTCACCTGTAGTTTTGAGAGGGAACATCTTTTTGTTGTTTGGCTTTTGATGTGCTTTTTTATTTTTTTTTCTGGGAAGAAAAACCTGCCCTATAATTTCAAGGTTTTTAGCCTTAGAAATACTTTATTCAGGGTGTTTTGTTTTGTTTTGTTTCATTTTTTGCATTATTTCACAACAGCTCACTCCTACCACAGGTTATGCTCTTGTACTGCACATTATCTTACATGATATCATGCAGGGGCTGGAAGGATCAGGTTGATAATTTTATTTTTAAAACCTGAACTGAGGCTTTTTGTTAGCACTGATTGAACAAACAAGCTTTCTTCCTACATCAAAGTATTTCCTGCTCTGGGTATAGTGAAAAGGGGTGACCCTCTGGGCAGTCCTTATGGGCATTGCCGCTCCTGATGCATTACAAAATGATATAAAATTAAATACAGAAAGTTCACAGCAACAATCTGGAGGTCTGAGAAGAAATCCTGAAACGGGAATTAGGGCACAGCCAAAAAGCAGCACTGCATTCGTTTGAAAATGTTTCTTTTTAGCTTGATTTTTTTGCTTTCTTGTTTTTGGTTTTTTTTTTCCCCTTTGGTCAGTTGATATTTTTCCTCTCTGATTTTTTTTTCCTTTTTTTTGGTTTTATTTTGTTTTGTTTTGTTCTCCAGCCTGATTCTGGCATTTCCAGAAGCGTGGAAATCCAAAATTCCTGCCGGATCTGATATTTCCTGGAGGTACCCTCAGTGCTTTTCTGAACTCCTCCTTTGGGCAGCCTGCGGGTGCCCAGGGCAGCCCCATCCCTGCTGTGTTGCAGCCCTGTGGATGAGCAGCTGCTGGACAAATCAAATCCAGGTCTGGCAGAGCATCACCCACTGCTGACCTGGATCCATGGGAACATCCCTGCATGGAAGGGGGAGAGCTGAGCTGCTCCCTCTGAGCCCCACCCGGGCAATAAACGCCTGTTTTTCATTCCTTAAAGAGAAATTCTGTCCCGGGGATCAGGAGGCTGAAAGTGAAGCTTCCCATCCTGCCCTCACCGTGCTCCATGCCAGCAAGGCACGGCTCTGTGTCAGCTCTGCCTCCCGAGCTGGAAAGGTCACAGCTGCCTGCTCAGCCAGCCCTTGGATGAAGTGGTGGGCACAAACAGCTGATCCACCCTGGCCCCACTGCCCCTTCCAAATCCTGCCCCAGATGCTGGGAAATGGATGCCACTGGCTCTTGTTCCCCTCTCCCAGACTCTTCCTGCTGTGGATAACCCTCCCTGTGTCCTTCCCCCGTGAAGAGGGCTGTGGTTGCTGTGGGCTGTGCAGACCTGCCTGGAGCTGTGGAGCTGAGCCTGCTACTCTTTGGGTAGCAGGGAGCAGCCCAGCTGTGCTGGCAAGGGTTTAATTATCCATGCAAAAGGCGTTGCATGGGGGCGAGCCCTGCTGTGGATCTTGGGAGGCCTTTGAAGTTGTGCTGGAGAGGAGCTGGAGCCCAGGGGAGCAGGGCTGCTCCCACTGACCCTTCTCCCCACGCCTGTGCTGCAAAGCCCCTGCCTCAGAGGGAGACAGTGGAGTAATTAGAGGAAGGACCACAGTGGGTTAACAATTAGTGAGGGTGCTCAGAGCCCTCTTTGGTCCCCCAGTGTTCTTCCAGAGGCTGGGACTCTGCACCCACCAGTGTGCCACCCCCAGGCTTGCTCCACCACCCCACCACGGACCTGGGCTGGGCTGAGCATGCACAGGCTCCCCTGAGCACCAGGAGCCCGTTCCTGAGCTTGGGTGTGAGACCCCAAAGTGCTCCCACACCTGCTTGTAGGGATGCAGTGCAATCCTGCAGGAGCTGGGGCCACCAGTGCAGGTGTTGGGAAGGGTGAGAAGCACTCACTCTTTATAGATTATATGGATGATATAGATATAGATATAGATAGAGATAGAGATAGAGATAGAGATAGAGATAGAGATATAGAGATATTATATAGATATACATGATATATATATATATGATATATAGATATATGATATAGATATAAATTATAGATATAGATATAGATATAGATATAGATATAGATAGATAGATAGATAGATAGATAGATAGATGATTGATATGATATAGACATAGATATAAATTATATAGATATAGATATACAGATAGATATAGATTATATAGATATAGATGATATATAGATATAAATTATATAGATCGATATAGATTTATATATTATATAGATTATTGATATAGATATAGATAGATATGATATAGATAGATATAGATATAGAAATAAATTATATAGATATAGATATACAGATATACAGATATATAGACAATATAGATATAGATCATATAGATACAGATGATATAGATATATATGTAGATATAGATATAGATATAGATATAGATATATAGATATATAGATAGATATACAGATAGATATATAAATAGATATAGATGACATACATATAGATATAGATGATATAGATAGATATAGATTATATAGATAGATATAGATTATATAGATATAGATGATACAGATATATAGACATAGATATAGATATAGATTTATAAATATAGATATAGATATATAGATAAATATATATGATACAGATATATATCTCTCAATATAAATACATACATATATATATAAGATGGAGATCTACAGATATAGATAGAGATATATGACAAGAGATATAGGGTCCCCCAAAAAATGCACATCCTCTGGATGCTAGTCCCAGTCTCGGCTCCCTCACCTCACCCCAAGCAGGGTTTAGAATTTGGGTATGGAAATGGATACAGATACAGCTCCAAAAGCAGAGATACAGGTATAAATATACACATATTTAATGTGTGATTTGCACACTCCTGCCTAGTCTGTCCCATGCACCATCTCACAGTGCAACTGGGTGCAGCAGGAGGGTCTGCCTCCCGTGGGGCTCTGCCTGCAGAGCCCACTGGTGCTGGGGAACGACCTGCTCGCTCCTAGGTGCTTACATCTGAAGGGGCAATCAGGCTTGACAGCTCTTCCACCAGGGTGAGAATTTCCCCTGACACCTCCTGGTGTTTTGGCTCAATACGCCGAGGCAAGGCCAAGGCACAGAATAGGGGAACGACAAAATGGTGCTAAGGGAAACAAAATGGAGCTCAGGCTTTGAGACTGATACGTGCAGACAGTCCATGGCATCAAAGAGAATTGCCCAGCTGTAGGAGAGAGAGAGGTCTCCCAAACAGGCACTTTTTCTGAGAAAAATGTTTCAGCTGAAAGGGGTCCTTTGTGGAGGTCCTGCTCACCCTGCAGCGGGCTCTGAGCATCACCCCGGAGGAGCAGCACAGCCAGCAGCTCACCTGCACTGCACCTGCCACACCAGGTGTGACACCTTCCCTTTGGGGCTGAGCTGTGAGCTGGGCTGGCAGCAGAACAGCCAGCAGCTCACCTGCACTGCACCTGCCACACCAGGTGTGGGGCTGAGCTGTGAGCTGGGCTGGCACCAGAACTGCCAGCAGCTCACCTGCACTGCACCTGCCACACCAGGTGTGGGGCTGGGCTGTGAGCTGGGCTGGCAGCAGCACAGCCAGCAGCTCACCTGCACTGCACCTGCCACACCAGGTGTGACACCTTCCCTCTGGGGACTGGGCTGCGAGCTGGGCTGGCACCAGCTGGGTTTGGGGACACTGTTGGTGTCCCCACATCGGGGCAGGTGGCCCTGCTGCTGGGTGGGCACTGGGATCCACGGGGGCATGGGCTGTGCCACGAGCTAGCAGGAGCTCTCAGACACACAAAGCCTTTGTGTCTGTGCTGTGTGGGCTGCTTGGCTGAAGTGAGGGAATAAAAGAAACTTCTCCCTCTTCCTGCAAGGAGGGATCTGACCATGGGTGGGATGCAAAGTGATGCAGGTTGTCTGGGTGCTGGAGTCAGTGAGTCAGGGGTGTCTCTGAATGCTTCAGAGAGAAATCACAGTGCAGGGATTGAATTAAGGCCTTTGGATGGATTGAAGTACATTAAGCCACTCACACATAAAGTAGAGATTTGAGTAGAAGTAAGCTACTAAGTTTTAGGGTGAGCTCTAATGCTTTTAGTAAGTGAAAGGGTTTAGATTCCACAGTGAGTTCTAGTGAAGGTTGAAACATACTGGGAACCAAAGGAGAAGACTCCTTCAGGTCGTGACAGCATCTGTGTGAGACTGGGTGATGAGCCCACGGTCAGGGTGGTGGGATGGGGTGCAGCAAGCTGGCTGCAGGTCCCACACCCCGTTGGGGCACACCACACCGTGTGCTCTCAGCTCTGCTCATGATGCCATAACGCTCATAATGCTCCTGCTGGCTCCTCCTGCTGCCTGCAGAGCACTGCTGAGCATCCCAGCGTGGGAAAGAGGGTGCAGAGCCCAGGCTGGGGGGCAGCCAGGGGCTGTGGGGGCTGTCCCCTCCCTGCAGCCTGCCTGCTGAGGGTCACTGCGACTGTGCTCCTGCACTGGCAACAGGGAAACTCCCAGGCCTGGGCTCCTGCTGGGTGAATTACCCAGGGAAAATAGGCAGAAAATCTTCAGATTAACAATAACAAATAAAAATGGATTTGAGATCTCCGAGGTAATTACTGCGTGCTGAGGGCAAGGGGCCTCTTTAGCAGTGGGAGCAGGGAGTGGAGGGGCTTGGCCTGCTGTTGGGCCAATGGAACCACACAAGAAACCCTGGAAATTCTTTCAAATTGTTCTGCTAACATTAATAAATGCCTCAAAAGCTTCTAATCTGCTCTGTCAGGAGCATGACGTCCGGGTGTTTCACAGCCAGCTCACGTCCCCGCTCCTCTCTCCCCCCTCTCCTTCCCTGCCTGGTAATAGTAAATGAAAGTGGCACCCCTTCCTGGGGCTGCAGGGATCAGCCTCACGCTGAGCCAGCTCTGCCAGCGCCGGGGCTGCTGTCCTGATATGCCCTGCACTGTGAGCAGGGGACTGTGACAAGCTGCTGCTGGCCACGAGCCCACGGTCCCTCCTCAGCCCAGGGGCCAGCCCAGCCCTGGTGGCAGAGGAGGCTGTGACAAGCTGCCTCCAGGTCCAGCCTCAAGGGTGAGGAAAGACAGCCAGCAAGGATGAAACCTCCTGAGGCATTGACCTCACTGGGAGGCTTCAGGATAAAGGGAATGGGGAGAATTGGGGAGTCCCTGTGGGGGTCTTGAGGCATCAGGGTCCTGGTGCCCCCTGCACTCATTCCCAGGGGTAAGGGCACCTTGTTGGCAGCTCCCCCAAGCCTCCATCCCTCTGGGATCTGCACCACGGGGCTGGGTGGGGCTGGAAGCAGCACTTGGCTCCTTCCCCAGGGGCTGAGCAGCTCGGGGCTATCAGGCAGGGCTCTCCGTGCCGGCTGCTGTGGGATCTGGCTGTGGGCTCAGATGGCTCAAAGGCAGCAGTGCCACGGCATCCTGCTCTCCTCCACTGCTGCCACTGCCCAGGTTTCCCCAGGAAGCTTCTGGAAGGCATCCCCACTCTCCCCCCACGCAATCTGCTCCCCTCTGCCTGCAGTGTTTGCCTCTGTCTCCTCTTTAAGCCGGGCTCCTGGTGGTGGCAGGGATTTGGAGGGGCTGGCTTTGATGGGCTTCTCCAGGAGCACGGGGAGTCTTTGTGCTGGGGCTGGGCACTGCACTGTGCAATTACAGCAGCTGCTGGAGTGCAGGCTTCAAACCTGGGATGCTGGCAGGGGGCTGAGCCTAAAGGGCTTCCAGAGGAGAAGTGTCCAGCTGAGGAAGGATGCTCCAGTTGCATCAGTCCTTGCCCGCGGTGGGACTGGTGGGAGTTTGTTTCCACAGCCCTTCCTTGCCTTGCCTTCCCTCCAAGCTGCTGTTTGCAGCCTCCTCTCCTCCCAAAGGACACACTGCCCTCAGTGCTGGGGCCAGTTTCACCTCCACCCTGAACCAGCAGCTCTGGGGAGCATCACTTGTTGCCACCCCTGCCTCACAGCCAGCCAGGCAGTCCCTGGTGAAAGGCTGATGGGTGGGGGGCATTTTCAAGGCAGTGGCATGTGAAGAGGGCTGCTTCATGGCTCCTCACCCCTTGGGGATGGGGACAAAGCTTTCTAACTCAGCTTTTTGCTCCTGTGTTTTCAGTGAACTTGCTGGACACGTCAACCATCCTGGGAGACTGGGGCTGGATGACTTACCCCGCACATGGGGTGAGTATGAAGTGGCTGCTGGCACGGGGGTGGGGCACTGTGGCAGGGTCAGGGGGTGGGTGGGGAATGCACATCTCAGCCCCAGGTCAGTGATGGGGCAAACAGACCATGTCTGTTGGGAAAAGCCAGCCTGGCAGAGGGATACAGCTGGTTTGGAAATGCCATTTAACCCTCCTTGTCCCCTGGAAGGGACCAGCTGTCACCAGGTCCTGAACTTTGATGGGACTCAAGAACTGGGACACACTAACAATGTCTCATTCCTCACTGCACTGGGTGAGCAGTGGGAGAACAGCCCCAAAGGAGCAGGGAGCTCCCAACCGCCTGTAATCCAAGGAATTTCTGTGGGAACTGGGCAAGAGGGGCAGGGCAGCCTCCCCTTGGATCACACCCATGGGAATGGGGATGCAGACTCAGAGCCCTGCAGTGTCCAGGGGGGATGGCAGGGGGGAACCCCACCTGAGTCTGTCAGCTCCACTGCCTGGATCCCTTCCACTGCCTGCATCCTTCCCACACCTGCATCCTTCCCACACCTGCATCCTTCCCACTGCCTGCATCCTTCCCACTGCCTGCATCCTTCCACACCTGCATCCTTCCCACACCTGCATCCTTCCCACACCTGCATCCTTCCCACACCTGCATCCTTCCTTCCCACTGCCTGCATCCTTCCTTCCACTGCCTGCATCCTTCCCACACCTGCATCCTTCCACTGCCTGCATCCTTCCCACTGCCTGCATCCTTCCCACACCTGCATCCTTCCACCGTCTTCCCACACCTGCATCCCTTCCCCACTGCTGCATCCTTCCCACACCTGCATCCTTCCCACACCTGCATCCTTCCCACTGCCTGCATCCTTCCCACACCTGCATCCTTCCCACACCTGCATCCTTCCCACACCTGCATCCTTCCACTGCCTGCATCCTTCCCACACCTGCATCCTTCCACTGCCTGCATCCTTCCCACCTCTGCATCCTTCCACTGCCTGCATCCTTCCACTGCCTGCATCCTTCCACTGCCTGCATCCTTCCACTGCCTGCATCCTTCCCACACCTGCATCCTTCCACTGCCTGCATCCTTCCCACACCTGCATCCTTCCACTGCTTGCATCCTTCCACTGCCTGCATCCTTCCCACACCCTCCCTTCACTTGCCCAGGTTTTCCCAACACAGTAGCTTTCTGGAAATATTGAGTTTCAGATGTCAGGGTGACCTGGCTGGAAGGATTTTGCTCATTTAGTGAACAGAAACAATCCCATAAATACCCACAGGACCAACTGCAAGGCACAGTGGGGCTTTCTGCAGGCACAAAACGTGCAAAATTGGGGTGCCTACCTGGCTTTTGCTGCTGTGTTGATTTTTCATGTCCATTCTTTTTATCCTCTCTCTGAACTAAATGGTCCTAATCTTTTCAATTCCACCTCCCACAGAAATCTTCCCAGGCCTCTAATAATTTTCATTGATCTGTTGCTTGAGACTTTCAGTCCCTGCACTGCTTGAGCAGGAGTGATCAGAACAGTGAATTCATAATAATACCAGTGATCAGATTTCTATCAGACTTTATCATATATGTAAATACATTAAATCGTTAACTCAGCTCTAATTTTAGCAGTTAGTTGTTGCAATGATGAGTATCCTGGGAATGTAGGAGATTGAGAGGTACAAGGTCAGAGGGGACCGTGGAACTAATGTGATGTGATCTCCTGCATAAATACAGGCCTTCAGACCTGTCAATTAATTCAGCTCTCAGAGCAGCCCAGCTCTGAGGAAAAAACATCCTTGGCTGCAAAATTGCTGGTGCTGGTAAATCCTGCAGGTCCTGTGGCGATGCTGTTAACAGGCCCCTGTTAAAAAGCCATCACTGCAGGGCTGAGCCTGGCTCCAGCCTCAGCCAGGGACCTTCCTGTGCCTCTGCCTGGGTGAGGCAGATGCTGTCCTCCTCCTGCTGCCCTGCCACTCATCAGCTGTCATCTCATGCCAGCCCTGCTGCCAAACCTGCCATCCTGGCACAGCCAGGGAGCAGGGCTGCCTCTGCTGCCTGCAAGGGAAATGGTGCTGGGCTTTTCTGGGAGTCAGGGCTGTTTTCCATTGCCCACATCCAGTGTTCTGTCCTTAATCCCTCCCTGGGCAGTTCCTCGCCGTGGTCAGACCATCTGCTGCTCACAGGACTCTCCTGGGGATGCCCCCAGGGCCTGCTCCCTGTCAGGAGTGCAGGTGGGATCCCTGGCATCACTGAGTGACTCGGGCGAGGATGGAGCCTTGAGCCTTGCCCTCCCAAAGCACACAAAAGGGCTAAAGGAGCCTCATTCTCACCACAATCCAGAGCCCAAGCCCATTTGCAGTGTCAGTGTGACTGTCAGGTGTCCACAGGGACTGGGAGTCTCAGGGATTTCTACAGCAGATGCCCAGCAGTCCCTCACCAACAGCTCTTGAACACTGATCCAGCTGAATTCTCCATATTGCACATCCATATTCTCCATATATTCTCTGTTGGTGATGCTTACTGAAAATATATAATAAAACAAGAAATAATCTATGTAATAAAAATAATATATCATGCATTAAATAAATTAGTAAGCAATTTTTAAAGAGTAAATAATAAGTATAATAAAGAATAAAAATAAATTATAATACTGGGTGCCAAAAAAATGAAAGAAAACCAAAAAGGCAACATTAGGTAACACCCAACCCCAGAGCCACCTCTTGGCCATGCTGCTGGGTCCTGGTGGGGTAACTCCACTGTGCACTTACCCTGTGCTTTTGCCCAAATTGTGGCCCTGTTCCTGACAGGATGACCACACACCTGTGTGGAAGCTGTCCTGAGCACCCTCAGCTTTGCATATCTTTTTTTCCAGCTGGGTGTTTTAATAGCTCCCCTATCTGGACCGTGGTTTTTCCTCCATGGGCCACTGTATTCCAAGAAAGCACATCTCCTTCCTTTAGCTCCCTGCAGCTCCAGCCCCTTCCTGAGCAGGAATTTGCCCCGGGTTGTGTTTGCTGTCCCAGGAGGTGGCAGAGGGTGTCTCAGGGGAGCTGGGGCACAGTTCTTCTCTCTGGTTTGGCTCTGGGCAGGTGCTCCCAAGCAGCCCCTGCAGTGCCCAGGCACAGCTGGGGTGGCTCTGCTGTGATCCCTGCACTGAGCAAGGAGCTCCCTTTGCTTTGGCTGTCCCTGGGGCTGTCCCTGCTCACTGCTGCAGCTTTGGAAACCTTGGACTGGGGTTGTGTAGTGCCACTGTGCTGTGAAGCCAGATTTCCACTGAGGTCATTTATTTTTGCTGCCATTTCCTTAATTTAGATACTCTAGATTACAGGTTGGTGGCAGTGTCCCCCATCCCTGCTGCCTGCCCCACCCCTGGGCAGACACAGGCAGCATCCTCCTGCCAAGGGACAGCACTGCTGCTGAAATCATGTTTGTTTTGCTTTACCCACACCTCCATTCCCCCCAGGGCCACCACATGGTGACAGACAGCAGGAGCTGGGTGGCTCTGCTGGGTCTTTTCATGGCACTGAGCAGCACAGAGCCTCAGCCTGAGGAGCTTCAGGAGGTGTGTGCAGGCTCCCTGCCAGGTCTGCCACACCTGGGCATCCAGGGGAAGGGCAGCAGCCTCAGAGGCTCCTTCCTCTGGCTGGACATGCCAGAGCTGCCTGCACAGCCAGCGTGGGTGCAGCTTGCAAAATCCCGAATTTTCATCACACCTGTGGGCAAGGTGAGCTTGCCTCACCTGGAGGTCACTGCCCTGTCTGGGCAGGAGCAGAGGGGCAGGAGCTGGGCACAGGGAGGGCCAGCAGTGCTGTGAGCCCTGGGAGTGTCAGGCCATCAGGGAGCCCTGCCTGGCCTGTTTTGACATTTTCTCTTGCCAGACAATTAACACAGGGGTAATTGGCTGTAATTGCTGCTCAGGGGTTTAATTGCATCCCCCCTCAGCTCAGCCCAGAGACACGTGCAGGAAGCAGAGGGGTCACCAGAGCATCCCTGTCCTGCAGGCTCCTCTCAATTAGAACTTCAAAGGGCTCCCAGGAGCTCTGCAGCTCGCTCCTTTCCCAGAACAATTCCCTTTGCACTGAAAATTAAACTCTGATCACTGTGGTCAGCCTTCCCCTGCCGTGCCTCCTGTATCCCAGCTCTCCCCAGCACACAGTGCCCCTCTGTCCCTTCTCCTTGCCCAGCACCTGACCTGCTGGATCAGAGCGAGCCCCTTTGCAAATTGCCTTTCTACTGACTAATTAAAACACTGATGAGATAAGTCAACACATTATTAATAATTATTGTATCATCTGCTTTGATTTACAAAGTCAAACAGGAAATTGTTTAGCTCAGACATGGGGTGTCTAAGGAGCTGGAATGATGCCTTGCAAGAGGTAATTAGGATGGGAGCACCTTGAGAGCTGGAGGAAGGCCCCCCATGCTGCCCATGACCCCCCACCCACCCCCACCAGCACCTTCTGTGCTGGCCCCACAGTTTCCCCTTGCTGCAGGGACTGGGGGTCAGCCCAGACCGATGCCTGGGTGTGGGGTTTGGGTTGTTGGATGGTCGCAGGACAGACTTAGGAGCTTAATAAATTCTCTTATTCAAGTTAGTGTTTTATTAAAGGGTGTGGGTATAAGAGAGAGCTTAGAGAGGTTGGAGCAAGAGAGAGCAGAGACAAAAAGAGAAATAAAAGGCAAGAGAAAAATTTTTTATTTACAACACAATAAGTATTTTTCGCTGATAAATATTCCAATTTCCATTAACCAATCTAATACAATATACTAATTTCCTAATATTTGCACGCAACCTATAGAAATTCCTAAATTACTTTGGTTTATGGCTTTCTTATTTGTAACCCCTATTTTAAGACCTTTCCTGCCAGGCTTGGGGCAAGATGTTTGTTGGTTCTTTGGTATTTGTGGCATTTGGTATTATCTAAACAAAGGAAAGAGGCCTCAAACCTTCACATAACTATTTTCAGTGTCTATGTCAAACACTGCCAACATCTCTATTTCATCTATTGTTCCAGAACTACTTGCTAGACATTCATAAAATTTTGATATTACTTCTCTAACACCTGGGCATTGCCCCCCAACACAGAGCCAGGGGATGTGCTGAGCTGGAAGCACCCACCAGGGTCCTGTACAGCCCCCAGCAATCCCACCTGGCTTTGTTGGTGGGAACCTGGAAAATCCCTCAGAGGGGTTTGGAGCTCTCCATCCCTGCCCCTTTGCTCCTCAGGGATGTGTCCTGAGGCTCAGCTAGCCAAGGGTGCTCCCCCCTCATCCTGCAGTGCCAGAGAACAGAAAGGCACCAGGTCTGCTGGAGCCCCCAGCTGAAAGCACAGCCATGGCCTCAGGATGGTTTCCCAGCAGTATTTGTGTACCAAAAATGGGGATTTCAGCCCTGGCACTGGGGTATTTGCAGTCATGCCCACACACCTGGGGCTGTTTTTTGCCTGGGTCTGGTCCTGCAGCCAAGCAGTTCATGGCTGGGATGAGCCTCATCTGTCGTGGTGCAGGGTCTCTCTCTGCCCCAAGCCACTCTGTAAAACCCCATCCCCAGTCCCAGCTGTGCTGTGTCCTTGCTGTTCCACCTCCCTTCAGGTTCATCTCTCCTTCTCAGAGCACCAAGATATATTTGGGCTCTCCCATGTGCTTGGCCATCCCTCAGTTTGATGTCCTTGTTGAATTTCTTGGGTTTCTCTACCTGGATCCAGGCAAGTTACAGCTCAAGCTGTGGTGAAATTAATTTTCTTTGAAAAAAAAAAAAAGTGTAGGAACAGAACATTGGAAAATAAAGAT
Organism: Luscinia megarhynchos; assembly: GCA_034336665.1. Lineage (NCBI taxonomy): Eukaryota > Metazoa > Chordata > Aves > Passeriformes > Muscicapidae > Luscinia > Luscinia megarhynchos. The sequence goes on along the minus strand of CM067583.1, from coordinate 2,102,160 downwards.
TTAGACTGGTAATTGAGATAAAAGCTCATCTCCTAGTGCTTGTTCAGTAAATGCTGGGTTATTGCTAATTCCCCAGATGCTGGTCACTACCAGGAGTTAATCACCTGCAGTGAAGCTCAGGGTAGTTAACTGCCTGACAAATCCCTCCTTAGCCCCAGCAGTGACTGATTTCATGGGGATTATCTCCATTAAGGCCTCCCATCTAATGATTTAGAGCTGCAATAACAGCCCTCTCTTGTTTTCCTCTCCCGGTGACGATGGTTGAGGAGGTGCCATGGCAGGCTGGCAAGGAAAGTGCTGGATGCCTCAGTGGCCACAACAGCCCTGCTATGCCAGGCAGAGCTGGCATCCCTCCTGGCAGCTGTGCCAGGGCTGGGGACCCTCATTCCTTTGCTCTGCAGGGATGGTGGGAGGCTGAGCTGCTGCCCCAGGGGGACACAGTCTGTCCCCCTCTGTCCCTCCTCCTCCTCCTCTGCTGTGCCCTGGGAGACTTATGAGACTTTAGTCAGCTGCCCAGATATCTGGTGTTTGCATCTCTTGCCTTTCATAATCTGGCAGGTTTTTTGGTTTTTTTTTATAACTGGTGTTGACTTTAATTTAAACTATTAGGCAAACTCCTGAATGCAGATGCAATCACGCCCCCCCCCCAGGGCGTGCGCTCCCCACGTTAATTATGATGTCCTCATTTCCATCTCACTGGGGGATCTTATCACACTGCTGGGGCTGAGCTGAGCCTTGGCTCATAAAACCACTTCAGCCCATGAGCTGAGAGCCAGCAGTGCCTGTGTTCTTGAGCCAGTGGTACCCAGTGTCACAGACGTCCCCTCCTGCCCACAGAGCCTGGAAAACAAACAGTGAAACAGAAAAACCCCTCCAGTCATGGGGATTCCTGAAGCAGGTCCTTCCATCCCCCTTCTGCTCCCTAAAACAGCCCACAGGAAGGTTGGAGAGGGACTTTTTGGGAGGTTAAGCAGTGACTGAATAAGGGATAATGGCTTTAAGCTGAAGGAAGGTATATTTGGATTGGGTATTGGGAAAAATTCTTCCCTGTGAGGGTGGTGAGGCCCTGGCACAGGGAATCTGTGGCTGCCCCATCCCTGGCAGTGCCCCAGGCCAGCTTAGACAGGGCTTGGAGCAGCCTGGGACAGTGGAAATTGTCCCTGCCCATGGCAGGGGTTGGAGCAGGATGGTCACTTCCAACCCAGACCATTCTTGGGTTCTGAGATGCCCAGGGCCCTGCAGCTCCTGGGACCTGGCAGGGCCTGGGGGACCTGAGCTCTGTGACACACTGGCAAGGTCAATCTGTGGCATCTGAGCCAGGAGCTCAGGTGCCTGCCTGCCCCATGCTGAGAGCTTTCCCTGCAGGCCAGGTGTGGTATTTTGGGCTGGTCCCAGACTGGGATCCCCGGGGACTCTGGGACAGAGCTGGCAGTGCAGCTGCTGGGCAAAAAACACCAAGTTTGGAAGAGGGATGGTGCAAGTTCAAACTCACCAAATTCACTCTGGGGCTGGACACGTAGCTGTCCCAGCTGCTGCTGGTGCTTGGAGCTGGGATTTGTCTCCTGCCCTGTCAGTGGGGAGGATCCCTCCAGCTCTGGCAACTGCCACAGGTGAGTGGGGACATGGCAGCAGTGACCTCCAGATTTGGGAGAGAAGTGGATGAGCTGGAGCCAGAGAATTTTGGTGCTCACAGTAACTTGGCAGAACCTGGTGGAGAGCCCAGAGCACACAGGCAGTGCTGAGGGGAGCTGGGGACATCCTGGGGGACATCTGGGGACATCCCTGTGCATGCTGGGGACATCCCTGCACATCCTGGGGGACATACTGGGGACATCCCTGTGCACCCTGGGGTCATCCCTGTGCATCCTGGGGGACATCCTGGGGACATCCCTGTGCACCCTGTGGACATCCCTGTGCACCCTGGGGACATCCTGGGGACATCCCTGTGCACCCTGGGGGACATCTGGGGTTATCCCTGTGCATCCTGGGGACATCCCTGTGCATCCTGGGGACATCCTGGGGACATCCCTGTGCACCCTGGGGGAACATCTGGGGTTATCCCTGTGCATCCTGAGGGACATCCCTGTGCATCCTGGGGACATTCCTGTGCACCCTGGGGACATCCTGGGGACATCTCTGTGCACTCTGGGGACATCCCTATGCATGCTGGGGACATCCTGGGGACATCCCTGTTCACCCTGGGGACATCCTGGGGACATCCCTGTGCACCCTGGGGACATCCTGGGGACATCCCTGTCCCCCCCAGCCTCTGCCCCCCCCGCCTCTCCTCCAGTGCACAGCTCCGCTTCACTTCCCTCGGGAAGCTCGGCAGGGCACAGGCAGGAAGCAGCTGTTGTGTTAATTTGTGCTCAATTAATTTCGACAGCGACTTCTACCCCTCGGAAGCGCCGCAGCAGCCAGGGCACAGTGGGTGTGGGAGTGAGGAGCTGCCCTGCTCTGCCCTGCTCTGCCCTGCCCTGCCCTGCTCTGCTCTGCTCTGCTCTGCTCTCTGTGTCTCTGTGGGGCTGCACACCCTTCCAGCCCCCTGCCCCAGCACAGGACAGTGTCCTGGCTGTCACAGCACCTTTGACAGGCTCGTCTCTGGTGGGATTTGGAGCATCTGGAGTGACCTGTTTTCTCTGTCCCTCAGTGGGATTGGGAACATCTGGAGTGATCTATTTTCTCTGTCCCATGGTGGGATTGGGGACATTTGGAGTCACCTGTTTTCTCTGTCCCACAATGGGATGGGAACATCTGGGGTGACCTGTTCTCTCTGTCTCACAGTGGGATTGGGAACATCTGGGCTGACCAGTTTTCTCTGTATCACTGTGGGATTGGGAACATCTGGAGTCAGCTCTTTTCTCTGTCCCACAGTGGGATTGGGAACATCTAGAGTCACCTGTTTTATCCACATCTGGGATGACCTGTTTTCTCTGTCCCCTGGTGGGTTTGAGAACATCTGGAGTCACCTGTTTTATCTACATCTGGGGTGACCTGTTTTCTCTGTCCCACAATGGGATTGGGAAACATCTGGAGTCGCCTGTTTTATCTACATCTGAGGTCAGCTATTTTCTCTGTCCCACTGTGGGCCTGGGAACATCTGGGGTGACCAGTTTTCTCTGTATCACTGTGGGATTGGGAACATTTGGAGTGACCTGTTTTCTCTGTCCCACGGTGGGGTTGGGAACATCTGGAGTCAGCTATTTTCTCTGTCCCATGGTGGGATTGGGAACATCTGGGGTGACCTGTTTTATCTACATCTGGGGTGACCTGTTCTCTCTGCCCCACAGTGGGATTGGGAACATCTGGGAGTCAGCTATTTTCTCTGTCCCATGGTGGGATTGGGAACATCTGGGGTGACCTGTTTTATCTACATCTGGGGTGACCTGTTCTCTCTGTCCCGTGGTGGGATTAGGAACATCTTGGGGTGACCTGTTCTCTCTGCCCCACAGTGGGATTGGGAACATCTGGAGTGACCTGTTCTCTCTGTCCCACAGTGGGATTCCATCAATGAAATGGATGAGTTTTTCAGCCCCATCCACACCTACCAGGTGTGCAACGTCATGAGCCCCAACCAGAACAACTGGCTCCGCACCAACTGGGTGCAGCGGGACGGCGCGCGGCGCGTCTACGCCGAGATCAAGTTCACTCTGCGGGACTGCAACAGCATGCCAGGTGTGCTGGGCACCTGCAAGGAGACCTTCAACCTCTACTACATGGAGTCAGACCGGGACCTGGGCAGCAGCACGCGGGAGAGCCAGTTCCTCAAGATCGACACCATCGCGGCGGACGAGAGCTTCACCAGCGTGGACCTGGGCGTGCGGCGGCTGAAGCTGAACACGGAGGTGCGGGGCGTGGGGCCCCTGAGCAAGAGGGGGTTCTACCTGGCCTTCCAGGACATCGGGGCCTGCCTTGCCATCGTCTCCGTGCGGGTGTACTACAAGAAGTGCCCGGCCACGGTGAGGAACCTAGCGTCCTTCTCCGAGGCGGTGACCGGCGCCGACTCCTCCTCGCTGGTGGAAGTGCGGGGGGAATGCGTGGGCCACTCGGAGGAGAGGGACACCCCCAAAATGTACTGCAGCGCCGAGGGGGAGTGGCTGGTGCCCATTGGGAAGTGTGTGTGCAGCGCTGGCTACGAGGAGCAGCGCGATACCTGCATGGGTGAGTCCCTGCTTGCCTGCAGTGCCTGCCAGGGGCTCTTTGGGGAAGGGCTGAAGGCTGCGCGCAGAAACTGGGACAGCCAGTGGAGGCTCAGAGCTGTCCATGCCTTCCCTGGCTGGCTTCATGCTTCCAAAATGTGTGGCTGGTACTGCGGGTAGTCTTTGTGTCGGGGATAGACGGTCCCCAGGGACAAAACTCATGTGCTCTGTATAAGCTCAAAGTTACAGTTACATTTATTGTAAGAGTGAAAGTGCATAGAGTCCTACTGAGCGTTGCCAGCTGCAGCACAGAGCAGGACAAGGAGTGAGAGGGGGTTAGAGAAAGAGCAATGGGATAAAAGGGTGAGGGGGCAAGAGAAGAAGGGAGAGAGTAAGAGGAAGAGGTAAGAGGAAGAAGCAAGAGGGAGAGAGAGAGAGGAAGAGCAAGAGAGCGATTTCCCGTTTACAATACAATAAATTTTCTTCTATGATGAATATTCTAATTTCCACTAATCAATGTAATACAAGATACAAATTCTATAGCATTTACATGCAGCCTATAAGGATCCTTACATTACCATAGTGTGTTATACTTTAAACTCTAAAAACTACACTTTGGACCCTAGCAAAGTCTTCTCTGACCTTCGGACTTGCTCTCCAGCAGAAGGCGTTGTTCTATCAAGAGGGGATTACCCCTAGCTGGCTATCCCATTGTTTCATGGTAATTCAGTAACTAAGGCTTTCCTGTTTCATCTTCCCCAACATGGTACCACTAACAAACTCCCCTGGGAGTTCCTGTGGCTCTGGCAGGTCCTGGTGCACAGGGCATGGATTTGGGATGGGGGCTGGCTGGCACCAGGACAGGGGCTGCTCTGGCTCCATCTTTCTGTGCCATGGCCCAGAGATGCCAGCTCAGTGCCCCCAGCAGCTCTGATTTTTGATGTGCTCCAGCAAGACACTGCGCCTCTCCAAATCACCCACAGCTGGAAGGGATTTACAAGGGAGGAAAGCAACAAGGAAAACAGAGCTTTCGTGGAGCAAGGTCATTGTGTCCATCCCTCACCTCCCAGGGCTGCTGCAGAGCCCCTCCTCATCTGGGGGTGTGGGGAGCCCTCCCAGGGGCCCCCAGTGCCACTGGGCACCTTCGAGCTGCCAACTGAGCAAACTGTGATAAGGAAGTGGGGTGACCAGCAGCAGGCACAGGATGTGTGTGTACAGAGCACGGGCTCCCCAGGAGAGCCCTCCACACACATTTGTTTGCTCTCTGTTTCTTCAGGGAGCAGCACATATACGAGTGCAGGGCCTTTGTTTGAGTTTTCCTGGTGACATCAAGTGGAGCATTTGTCTTAGGGAGACTTGGCTCAAGGTTAGGACGTCCAGCACCAGGCTGGGATGGATCCAGGGGCTGCTGGGACCAGGCTGGCTCCTGCAGGTCTCCAGCTACAGAGTGGGAGGGATGGGCAGAATAAATGCTTTTATCTGAAACTCCTCCTGTCTGTGACAGTCGATCTGAAAGTTGTCCTGGATAGATCTAATAACTCAGAAAAGGCCTTGCATGGTGTTAAAGAGTGGGTGCAGGTTGTACGTGGGGCCATGCCAGAAGGGGCACTGGCATGTGTCTCCTGGCTGGCTGTGCCAGCCCCACCACTGCAGGCACCTGCAGGTTGGCTCAGACAGACCAAACAGCCCTTCCTGTATTCCCTTCCAGCAATCCTGTACTGCCCTGTGCTCCTGTACTCTGCCCCAGGACATCCCCAGCCCAAGGGCAGCAGGCTGAGCTGGGTTCATTTTCGTGTGATTCCTTGGATAGGTGCTCTCTCCTGGCAGCAAAGCTGTGCCAGAGCTCCTTCTCTGCCCTCCTGCCCGTTTCTGGTGGGATTGCTCCTGCCCCAGGAGTGGCACGGGGGAAGTGTGGCCCAGCACGTGTCCCCACAGGTGGACTCACACTCAGCAATGCTCTCTGGTAAAACTCTCCAAGCCTTGTGGAATCAGAAACAGGACAGAAACATCACTGGATTCCTCTGACCTCAGTGTTGTCTCACCCTCCTGCCTTCCCTGCTCCACTTCTCTGGCTCCAGCACAGTTTGATGACCTGACAGGGGCAGCACCTCCCCTCCTGCATCTCCTTCGGACATTTATTTACACTAGGAGGGCAAACAGATGCAAATCTCTGATCTTGTGCCTGATTGGGGCCAGAGTTCATTTTTCAGGCTGAGAAGTGCCTTTTGGGGATGATTCATAAGCCCACTGGATCTGTTGGAGTTGGAAATTAGCCACTTTAATTGTCAGGTGGACAAAAGCAGGATTCCAGTGGCTGTCGCCCCAGCAATTTTTCATTCTCGGTCACAGGGATGAGATGATATAAATCACTCCTTGTGGCCCTAATAATCTTTCTATAAATATCAGGGAAATTCATTTTTTTTTGCCTGGGGAGAGGAGGTGTGGAGGGGGAGAAATTAGAGAAGATACTTTGCCTCTATGGCAGTGTTTAAAATATGATTCCAAATTAATTTCCTTCTGCCTTTCACAGCCGGACGCCTTATTTGTCAAAGCTAAAGATATTTGAACAGTGGAGGTTTCTCCCCCTCCTCTTTAACATTCATTTTTCTAAGGGCCTGCCAGAGTGATGGAAGACAGCTGAGGAAACCAGAACATAGCCAGAGCTGTTCCCAGCCCTGCAGAGGAGGAGTAAGGCAGTGCCACAGACCCGGGAAGGAAGGGGTGAGGTGGGATGTGCTGAAAGATGTGTAGGAACATCAGGAACGTCTTTGCCTCTTATCCCCATTACAAAAGTTGTAGAATCCCAGACTGGTTTGGGTTGAAAAGGATCTTAAAGCTTATCCTGTTCCACCCTCTGCCATGGGCAGGGACACTTGACCAGTTCTACTTGGCCAGGCTGCTCCAAGCCCTGTCCAGCCTGGCCTTGGACACTTGCAGGGATGGGGCTTTGCTGCCATCCATCATGTTGGATCCTCTGCTGCCCTTTTTTGGGGCAGGAGGGTGGTGGCTGGGCTCTGACTCCTGCACTCATCCCAGCAGGATCCACACGTTCTGCCTTGCTTTGGTGTGCTGCTGTTTGCCATAAGGGTGTGAGGGGCAGCTCCCATGGGACTGAGGGGGGCAGATCTCAGCCCAGGGGCTCTGGGACCAGGATCATCTGGGGATGCCAGCTGGCATCTACTGTGTCACAGCCCCACACCTCAGACATTTGTCCCCATATCTGTGCCTGACTCCTCTCCAGAGAACTCCCTTCTCCAGTTGGGGCTGGGCACGTGCTTCACTACCTAACTGAGCAGAAATGGGATTTCAGGTGGAATTCCTACATCTGTTGATGGTATCCTGGGTTCTGCCCTCTCCTAACATTCCCAGCACTTAGTCCTGCAGCACCTTGTGCCACAGCCACCCCAAAGATAAAACCCCTCGTGGCACAGCACACCCCACTTGTTTTCCCCTCTGTTCTCAAGGTTCTGAAGGACTTTTCTTTCCTCACCCCCTCACCCACAGCCTCTGACTGCTCTTTCCTCCTTGAAATGCAACAGTCCACACATGGCACATTAGCATCTCTTACACACAGCAAATAGCAACTGCTCTGCCTAAACAGAAGAATAAGCAAGAGCAGGAGGGAAAGGGATCTGCCCCAGCAATTTATCAGATAAGGAGACAATCAGCATAATTCACCTTATTGATATGCAGCTACTGTGCAGGACAAATAGAGACCCATTTCAATAAGGTCAGTGCGATTAGAGGGATGTGGGAAAGGGGAGAGTTGTGTTTCTGTGGGCAGGGAAGGGCACCTATCCACCTCCCCAAAGGCTGAGAGCTGGGACATGAGCACCCTGTCCTGTGTGTGGATGGATGGATGAATGGATGGATGGATGGATGGATGGATGGATGGATGGATGGAGAGGTGGACACAGAGGCTCAGGCAGGTGGGGACAGTGGTTCTTCAACCACAACCCTCCTGCCAGCCCCACTCAGTCCCCCTCTGCAGGCTCCTGGGTTTTGATGGTGGCCCTTGGTGGGCAGACCTTGGTTTTGGACCATGTAAATCCATGGTCCTTGCATCAGGGTGCCCCTTTTGAGTCAAGTCTGAATTATTTCTAGGGTAGGGCTGCATCTCTCACCAGCTACCAGTGAGAAAAACTTCAGGTTGGGCTAGAATCTGTTCAGCTGGTTGTACACAGAGTTGGAGCAGCAGCAGTGCCATGGATCATGGTGCTGCTCTGTGGGAGCTGACACAAACCCATCCAGCATCCAACCTGGGGGACCCCTGGGAGCACAGGATCTCCCAGGAAGGGCTTTTGTTTTTGGCAGAAATGCCCCTCCCAAAGTGTTGTTGCGTATCCATGGCTTTCAGGAGCTGTTCATTTCTGTCTGAAGTTTGGGAACAGTCATCTGATCCTCTGGGTGTTCTGGTTGCTTTCCCTCTGCTGCTCTTGGCACCTTCAGTTTGGCTGCTCCCTTTAGATGGAAAAGGGTGATGAGGGAGCAGGAACTGAGCAATTCCTAATTCCAGGAGCCCTTTTGTACAGGATGGGTGTTTGTAGCTGAGTGAGAACAGGTCTGCTGTGTGTGGCTGAATGAGAATCTGGCCCTGGTTAGACTTTGCCCAGCTCTACTTCAGCAAGAAAATGTTGGAATTTTTCCTCTGGGCAAGAGAAGAGAGGGACTGCCACTGCTGGGACCTTTTCCCCTCCAGCCCCCAAAGTGAAGGAGAGGTGGGAATAGACGAAGGAGTGCTGAGCTCTCTCGTGCCTCCTGTGGGACACAGCTGGTGGAAAGGGATCTGGAGAGTCTGGTTAGCAATCTGGAAGCCAGTTAATTTTTTCCAGTTGGTGGGATTCATGCTGATGAACCAATCAGCAGATTTAATGTACCTTAAACCTTCCTCGTGGGCAACTTTAATCGAGCAATTAAAGCACCACAGCATTGCTAATTAAGAGGAGAAAATACCCAGCTTGGTAATTATGTGCTTGTGAATACAGCTTTGCATCCATGGGCGTTTAGGAAGAAAGTCCCACAGCTTGTGGGGCAAGGGGGGAGCAGGGCTGTGTGAGAGGAGGGGAGACCCCATCCAGCTGCACCCCATGTGCTGTGCTGGGGGCAAGCCCTGCAATCACCTGGGGAAAAGCATCCCAGCTGAAGCCACTGGATGGGGCCTGGAGCAGCCTGGTTGTGGAGGTTGGGTTGTTGGATGGTCTCAGGACAGACTCAGGAGCTTACAATGTTCTGTTCTTCAGGTGAGTATTTTATTATAAGGCGTGGGTGTAAGAGAAAGGTGATAAGAGAGAGCTTAAAGAAAGAAGTTAGAGATCAGAGGTAATAAAAGGCAAAAAGGCAAGAGGCAAAAGACAAAAGAGTGATTTTCCATTTACAATACAATAAGTATTTTTCCATGATGAATATTCTAATTTCCAATAACCAATCTAATACAATATACTAATTTCCTAATATTTGCATGCAACCTATAGAAATCACTAAATTACCATGTTTTATGGCTTTCTTATCTGTAACCCTTATCTTGAGACCTTTCCTGCCAGGCTTGGGACAGGATGTCTGTTAGTTCTCTGGTATTTGTGGCATTTGGCATTATCTAAATAAAAAAAGAGGCCTCAAACCTTAACATAACTATTTTCAGTGTCTATGTCAAAGTATGTCAACATCTCTATTTTATCTATTTTTTCAGAACTACTTGCTAGGCACTCATAAGATTTTGATATTACCTCTCCAACACCTGGTGTGGTGGAAGGTGTCCCTGCCATGAATGAAATGGGCTTTGAGGTCCCTTCCAATCCAAACCATTTGGTGATTCCATGGTTCTGTGAGAGTACCCTGTTATTGCAGCTCCAAGCAAACATCTTGGAAGTTGTCCCAGTTTTCCTGGTGTGGATTTCAAGAGGAATTTCTGTGCAAGTCCCAGCCACAGCCTGGCCTGCTTGCAGCATCCTCTGCCTGCAGTCTGGGTACCAGGCTGTGCCACCCAGAGCTGCACCAAGCCAAAGCTTCCAAGGGCAGGGGCAGAAACAGTTCCAAAGTGGTGCTGTGGGAGCTTTGCAAAAGTCCTTTCTGTAATGCCAGACAAGGGAATCGAAAAAAGTTGGGGACTCACAAGATTTTCATTGTGGTTTGCAAGGCCATCAGCTGCTCTGTAAAATACAGGGAATGCTGGCTGGTGAGATCATGTCACCTCCTGGTTATCCCAAAGCTCTGCATTTTCCCCAAAAAAAGAAATAAAGAAGAAAACCAGTTTGTTTTCCAAGATGCATAAGCTGTGACTGTTTAGGAACACAGAATCATAGAAAGGTTTGGGCTGGAGGGAACCTTAAAACTCATCTCCTTCCACCCCCTGCCATGTCAGGGACACCTTCCACTGTCCCAGGTGCTCCAAGCCCCTTTCAGCCCAGGGAGGTCACTGGAGGAGGCAGGAGGCAGGACAGGGAGAGCCCAGCACCTCCAGCATCACTCCTGCCTCTAAAATACAGTGGCTAATTGCATTTGCTTGGAAAACAAAACAAAGCAGAACCCCAGCACCTAAACCCATTTATTTCTTTCTCTGCTGAGGAACAAAAAAGGATGGAGGTGCCTGCAGAGCAGCACTGTGTCTTACCAACACAACAAAAGGGGGTTTGTCCTTGGCTGAGTATTTTGTGTGCCCGTTTTCCTCCGAGTTTTGGTGCTGACAGAAATGAAGGGTGAGAATGATAGGAAGCTGGAGTATAGGGTAGTGATGGGGATTAATTAAATTTTATTTGTGCTTAGCAGGTCTCTGTGGCCCTCTGAGAAGTGGTGAAGAGCAGCTGGGCTGTGATGGATAAAGACATTTGCCAGTTTGGGAATGTAGTTTTTTTTGGGAAGGGATTTTTGTTTTGAACTCTTCCACAGACCTTGGCTGCCTTTGGGTGGTGAACACAGGTTGTGGCTTTGGATTTCTAGTGTGCAGGTGCCTGGGAAGCTGTTGTAGGGGAGTTTGGACACAGAGCTCAAGAAATAATTTTGCACCAAGGGATTGTGTAACACATTGAGAGGTGGGGAGCTCAAATTCCCCACCAGCACATTCAGAGAATTGGTGAGAAGGCCTTGCATGGAGAAGATTCTCCTCATACCACACAGCAGTAGAGCCCTGTGTCTTGGTTTGAAGGGCAGGTGTCTGCCAATAAAGGCAGAAGCTTCTCTTTGAAATGGAGAATGCAAACCCCCTCCCTCCAAATTATTGTAATTTTGAAATTAAGGGGCTCTCAGGAAAAGATAGGGGAATTAGGAGTAACAGTTCTTTACTAGGAAAATTAAAATAGAAATACAGTATTACAAAGAACAATCCCAAAGCACTGCCAAAGTCAGAATCCAAGCTGACACCCGTCAGTCAGTCAGGGTGTTGGCAGCAGTCCCATTCAATGGTGGCTGCATCCTCCTGCAGTGGCAGATGTGGTTCAGCTGGAGCAGTGCTCCTGTAGAAGGTGCAGTTTTCCTCTGAAGCTCCAGGGATGATGAGGAAAGGTCTGGCTTTCCTCTGGAATCCAGTGGAAAGAGGGTGCCTTGGTGTCCAAATCTCAGTTTTTATCTGGGCAGGAAAGGCTTGGCTCCTCCCCTGGCTGGAGCATCTCCCAGTGGGATGATGTAATTTTATCAGTCATGCCCTGGGACTCAATGGCCATGAACAGGAGATATCTCCTGGAGGGAGGATGGGCTGTGGAAAGATAAAGATGATTGCCCCAGCTGGTTTAAAGATGGCCCATTAACAGGCGATATTCCCATAGAGATAGGATCACTGCCACACCCAGTTTTTAACAATGGCCCATTAAAAGGAGATATATCCCACAGCAATAGGGATCAGTGCCACACCCGGTTTTTAACAATGGCCCATTAACAGGAGATATCTCCTGGACGGAGGATGGTCTGTGGAAAGATAAAGATGATTGCCCCAGCTGGTTTTTAACAATGGCCCATTAACAGGTGATATTCCCATAGAGATAGGATCACTGCCACACCCAGTTTTTAACAATGGCCCATTAAAAGGAGGTATCTCCCACAGCAATAGGATCACTGCTACACCCAGTTTTTAACAATGGCCCATTAACAGGAGATATCTCCTGGAGGGAGGATGGGCTGTGGGAAAGATAAAGATGATTGCCCTAGCTGGTTTAAAGCTGGCCCATTAGAAGATAATATGTGCCAGGAGATCAGGGTCACTGCCCCACCCGGCTGCAGCAGATGGGGACAGAATTTACATTTCTGGCCACATCAACCCAACACATCCTGCCACAAACTTGTTTTGCCTTTGGCAGGAGCTGCAGGTGCCACTCATGTCCCTGTTTGTGTGAGGGCATCTTCCCCTTCTGAAAACAAGCTGCTGCTGCTGCTGACACTGGTCCAGGAAGGAGAAAGGAATCCAAGGCTGGTGGGGCTCAGCTGTGCCCTGGTATGTCTGGGCACCCTCATCTCACAGCTCAGCCTCTACACACCCATCCACAGCCATATGGATGTGCTGGGAGGGCTCACAGGCCCCCCAAACTGCATTCCAGCTCCTGCCAGGCGTGGGATGAAGTTCTCGGTGCTCTGTGTGTCCTTCCCTCTTTTGTGCCTCACAACAGTGACACCCTACCCCTGTCACCTTCAGGGTGTGTCCCATTCAGCCCCACCCCTTCCTCCAGGCTGTATTTTCTGGGTTTGGTTTTGGTTTGATGAAATCTTTGGGTTTTTTTCCAGAAGATTTCAATACTTCTGTCTAAAACTCTTTGACAAGACTGAGTTTGGGAAACAGCTTTTTTTCTAATTCTGGCTCTAGGGCTGCCTGTTTCCATCCTACTCCAGCAAGCTGTAGCATTCCCCTGGATCAGCTTTACAAAAAAGCCTTTGCTCTGAGCTTGCCAGGCTGTCTCACCTACACAAGTCTGCACAGCATCACCTCCACTCCCACAGAGGGATGTCTGTGCCAGGCAGCAGAGCAGCACTTGTACCAAACTGGGATTTGGGTGTTTCCTTTTACTTTTTTCTTTTTTTTTAAGATGTGGGGAAGTGCAAAAGGGAGTCGAGTGTGTGTCCAACAGTACCGAAATCAGACTGAATGGGGATGTGATCAGCCTGGTCTAATGGGAGGAGCTGGATGATCTTTGAGGTCCCTGCCAAACCAAAGCCAAGCCAAACCCAAACCAAACCAAACCAAACCAAACCAAACCAAACCATTCTGGGATTCCGGAATTCTAAGGCTAGAGGTGTGATTCTAAGTGAGTCTATGACTCTAAGACCTGCTGATTTTTCTATGGCAGCATCATGCAGATTTTCCAATTTGGGCTGCAGCCAGACTGCACAACTTTGGTTCCAGTTTTCCCAGCACTACAAGTGGAATTACTCCCCTTGGAAGGGCAGGACCCTCCCAAATACAACTTGCTCTGGTGGCAGTGAAATCTGGGTGTCACCAAGAGGGATCAGGGTGTCCTTTGCTGTGTGTGCCCTTTGCTGGGAGCCCCAAGAACAGGGTCCTGTTGGCTTTGCAAAGCCTTCATGGGTAAAAAACTCCTCCTGTTCCCCCCTCTGAAAGACTCAGGGGTAGAATGAGGTGTGAAGTGGGTTAATTGTGGGAAGAAGGGCCAAGAAGTGGGGAAGTGATGTGAGGTGGAGTGTGGGTGACAGGAGCCAAGTTCAGGGGTGTGCAGTGGTGTGCTGGGTTGTGTTGGGGGTGGTAAGAGCTGTGAACTGTGCAAAGGGGCTGCAGGGTGGGAATGGGGCTGAGGACAGGCTGCTCAGGGGCCAGAGGGGCTGAGACAGGGCAGGACGAGCAGCACAAGGAGGGTGTGTGAGTGCCAGCAGGGCTGTGGGGTGAGGCATGACCTCAGGAGCAGGAGATTGATGAGAGCAGCAGCCCAGAGCCTGGGCTGACCCTGGGACTGCAGGGACAGGGGAGCACAGCCCTGCTAAAACAGGAGATTTTGGGCAGCGAGGCAAATGCCTCATTTCAAGACATGACTGAGAGCAACCTGCTTGTGTTTCAGTGTGTGTCAGATGGGAGCTGAGATTTGAGGCATCATGCTGAAGCTGGATTGAAAGCAGGCTGGGATTTTCTGTGCTGGCTTGTGCAGCCTGGGGGCTCTGGGACTGGTGCCTGTCTCTGGCTGTCACAGTGGCTGTGACACCTTTATTTCCATCTCGATCTCCTCCCAGCATGGCCAAAGGGAGCATGACTGCTCTTCTGCTGCCTGCAGATGCCCAGATCTGTTGAAGGGTCGGGGAGGGGCACCACTGTCACAGAGCTGCCCCATGTCACCCCCAGCCATGCCCTCACCCTGCCCAGAGCTCCTGGGCTGAGGACAGAGCCAAGAAAGAGTGACATGGGGGCAGTGCTGGCATTTGCAGCCCCACTGGAGCTGCCCTTGGTGGTCCCACCTGCAGAGCCCTGCAGCCTGGAGAGGGACAGGAGCAGCTCCTTCCCTGCTGGCATGTCCTTGGCAGGTCCATCCATCATTCCTGAGCTCTGCCAGCTTGTTAGCAGATGTTGTCCTGTCCCCAGAGGATGGAGAGGGAGTGAAACAAATGGACCAAACTCCTGGTGGCTGGCAGATCCCTCCAGTTCACTGTTCCTGAGACAAACACGAGACAAACCCTGCTCCAGGCTCCTTTGGGTGTGAGAGTGGGGCTGGTGGGCTGGGAAAACAGGCAAGGTGCCAGTGCAGGGTGGAGCCCCATGGGACAGACCCAGAGAGCCTGGGGTGATCACTGGGGACTCACCTGTGTGACACAGGGCTAGAGATGTGCTCTGGCCAGCACAGGTGCAGGGCTGGGCTCTGTAGGCTCTGCTGGTGGCACTGGGGTCACCCCAGTGTCTGCAGGGAGAATGTGGGGGTGCAGGTGTTGAGCTGAGAGCAGGTGAGGGGCTGCTCCTGTCCCAGGTGCCCTGCAGAGCCCCTCTGTGCATGTGAGACCCAACTGCAGGGACAGGCAGCCAGGGCTGGTGTTACAGGGTGGCACTGGGGGACACAGCAGCACAAAGAGCAGGACCTGAGATCCTCAGGCTTAGAGCAATCACATAAAATAATGGGAATAAGAGAAACCCTCACCTTCCCCAGGGCTCCAGCAGGACACTTGTGGCAGGTGGCTGTAGCTGGCTGCCATGAGGACAGCAGAACAAGCCACTCTGCAGCTCTCTGCAGGTTTGGGAGGCTTCTGTGTGTGCCACCACCACGGCTGTGGAGCCCACTGTGTTATAGACCTGGTGCATTTGATTGAATTTTTCCTGCTGGTCACTTCTCTGCTGCTTGCTGTTCCCAGAACTAACCTGGGAGGTCCTGGCCGTGTCACTGGTGTGGCATGAGAGAGCTCAGTCCCAGAGCAGCACATGCCTGGCACCCTGTACTGAAGTATTTCACACCATATGCAGGTTCCAGCTGGTGCCTCTCCCGTGCCTGTGGAAGGCTTTGCACTGCTTTGTGTGTCCTGCTTCCCTCTGCAGTGGGCACTGAGACACTCAGGGGTGCATGACCCCCAGATCAGTGCCTGTCCCAGCCCCAGGTGCTCCCCAGCCCTCCCTGCCTGCCCATGCTGTCCCCATGCCAGGAGCTGGCTCCCCGTGGCTCTGCCCTGGTGCACAAATTCACCTGCAATTTGTCATTTAGTGTAATTTTCCCCTTGAGTGCATCTAAAATAATTGTGACTCATTGCTACAGGTAATTAATGGGATTTTTACAGCATTAAATGCTAAGTGATTACAATTGCTCCATGCAAATCTGCTGTGCTTTGTGTTCCCATCCTTCCTGCTGCCTGTCTCTCTGTACCTCAGGTAACACTGATTTCTCTGCCCTTAATTAAATAGTGGTGGAGGGAACCACTCCAGTGCCTCTGGTTGCTGCATGGGTGGAGATGATGGTGGTTTGCAACTCCAGGGGACATTTACACAAGTTAGAGGCAGCAGTTCCTGCCCAGCACTGACTGGGGCTGCTCCATTGCTCAGCTCCCATCCCTGCTCATGCAGTGTCATCCCTTCCCATACAGAAAAGCTGGGAAGTTTTCTTTCTTCTGATTTATTTTGGAGTTTGGTTGGGTTTTTTTTTCACCAGCTGGCTGCCTCCCAGATTTGTCCCCACCTGAGAACAGGGTGTGTCTGTGCTCATCTCAGTCTTACATCCAAAACCAGACTGGAGGGTGCTTGGCACGGGTAGAGTCCCTGAATCTCTTGGTATCATCAGCACCAGTCAGCACCAGAGCCTGCCAAATGTCTCAGGCTCTCCTTGGTGCAGCTGGAAATGGACAGCAAACCTCCTCTGAAATCTGCATCCCCTGTGCTCTCTCCCCGCTCTCCTCTCCTGATGCCCTTGAGAGGTGAAAGGTGCCAGAAGAGCTGGGGGGCAAAACCAGCCCCAAGCTGCTGCAATTTCACATCTGCCTTCCCTTGCATCCCCAAGTTTGGGCATTTCTGCTCCTTGCCCTGATGTCCTATGGGAAGTGGAGGAGCAGAAATTTAGGAACAAAGTCTGGAACTGCTGGCCTTTGCTGTACCAGGATTTGACACCAACCTGTGACAGCAGCCTGTGGTACCACCTCTGGCACATGCAGCAGGGTCTGTCCAGCCAGTGGTATCAGTCCTCTGCTGTTAACAGAGCATTTGGTGCAAAAGTGCCACAGAAACTGGTGACAGAGCCTGGAGAGGGACCAGCAAGTGCTCCCCACACAGGGATGTGTGACTGGAGCACTGTCTTCAGCTGCCAGTGCTGGAGTAGCTCAGTTGTGGAAAGCCCTTGTGTCACTGTGCAGTGTGTGATCGGTGGAATGTGCTGGCAGCATCAGTCCTGGGAGATCTGTGGCAAGGAGAGGAGTGTTATTAATATAAAAACAAATCAGCACCTTGAAACAGAACAAACAGCATGGAGGGACCCAGCCCACTGAGGATGCTGGATCACAAGAAAAACCCTTTTACATGCCTGAAAGCAAAGATTGAGGCTGTATGCAGATCTGGCCACTGGAGGTAAAGATGAGAAAATGAAGGTATTACTACCTCAGTGGGAAAAAAAAAGAGATGAGTCAGTCAGGAATAATCATTGAAACACTGGAACTGGTCATAAAAGTACCTCATGAATACAGGGGACCCAGACAGAGCCTGCTTTCCCTTATTTAGAATCCAAGTCTGCAGGAGAGGGCAGATCCTCCCACCCCAGACAGACACCTGACATGCCACATGTCACTCTTGAACAAATCGATTTTTTAACGAGAGACGAGCTGTTTGTTTGTGTGACAAATGATCCACCCGAGGGGCTGCTGGGAGAGGGGGGTAGGATGGAGCACAGACCTGGCGTGGGATGAGCTCCTGCAGCAGGAGGAGGCAGAGGAACTGAAGGCAGGTTGTATTGTCAGAAAAAAATTTTTTTCCAAGGCTGTGTCATTTGGACTGAACGTTCTAGAGAGAGGGCAGGGGGTGTGCAGAGCCTTTTTGCTGTACTATTCAGCAACAGAGGCTCTTTCCCTATTGTTTTGTGCTTTTTTGCTCTGTGTGGCAGCACCCCAGGGTCGCACAGAGGGACATGTACCATGTCCCAGATGTGGAGATTTAATTTCTGAGACCTCCCACATAGATGCTTTTAGGGAACTTGGGCGCAGCCAGTGTTTGTGGCAACCACTATGAAGTGAGCACTGTGCTGTAAATTTGCCCCATAAATGGCACATTTGAATAGCTGTCAACAGATTTCCACAATTTGATCCTTGCAGTGCTCTCTGTCCTGTGGACAGCAGACATGGGAACACCTGGAGCAGCTCCTGGACAGCAGAGACACCCAAAGTTTGGTGGTGAATCAGTGGGGAATGGGTGTCAGGATGGCAGTAATGCAGCTGGGGGAACAGAATTTTCCACAGAGCCCAGTTTCCAGATGAACAGCTGGAGGGGACTCACCCAGGTGCAGGTGCTGGTTTCCTGTGCACTTCATGAGAACACAGCTGAGCTCTGTGCTGGTGGGATGATCCTCACCCTAGGGATCCTCATCCCTCTGACCTGTGCCCTTCTCTCTGCAGCCTGCCAGCTGGGATTTTACAAATCAGCCCCTGGGGACCAGCTGTGTGCCAAGTGTCCCTGCACAGCCACTCGGAGAGCCGGGCAGCTCGCGTGTGCCGCTGTGACAGCAGCTTCTACCGCGCCGTGCAGGACCCTCCCTCGGCCGCCTGCACCCGTGAGTACCCCCTGAGTATCCCCTGAGTAGCTCCTTGAGTACCCTCTGAGTATCCACTGAGTATCCTCTGAGTACCCCCCGAGTATCCCCTGAGTATCCCCTGAGCATCCCCTGAGTACCCCAAGTACCTTGAGTACCCCCTGAGTACCCTCTGAGTACCCCCTGAGTAACCCCAGAATACCCCCTGAGTACCACCTGAATATCCCCTGAGTAGCCCCTGAGTATCCCCTGAGCACCCCCTGAGTATCCCCTGAATATCCCCTGAGTATGCCCTGAGTATCCCCTAATCATCCCCAGAGTACCCCTGAGTATCCCCTGAGTATCCCCTGAGCACCCTCTGAGTATCTTCTGAGTATCCTCTGAATATCCCCTGAGCACACCCAGAGTAACCCCAGAGTATCCCCTGAGTACCTATTGGACCTCCTCCTTAAACTCTGCCCTAATTCCTCCCCTCCTTCAAGTTTATAAATACCCCTGACTTGCCTAACACCTGATTTTGTCCATTTGCCCTCATGGATGGAACTCGCCTCCCTGTACCATCTTTCCCAGTTTGTTCAGTACAAACTGTTCACCTTAGTGTTTGTTGTTTTCTAGTATTAAAGTTTTTTAGTTTCCAAACAATCAGATTTTCTTTCTGCATAAAATTGCCGAGTTAAGTGTAGCCTCCAGCCCTAATAGCCTGGTTGGGAAGGATCGGAGACTACACCTAAACTTTTAAAAAATACATAGAGCCGTAGTTTAAAGTTTTGAGGTGCTTTGAGAAGAGCTATCCCCCATGCACCTCAGAGATAAATAAATGCATACCTACTTGTCTTGGTTTGAAGGGCAGGTGTCTGCCAATAAAGGCAGGAGCTTCTCTTTGAAATGGAGAATGTAAACCCCATCCCTCCAAATTATTACAATTTTGAAATTAAGGGGCTCTCAGGAAAAGATAGAGGAATTAGGAATAACAGTTCTTTACTAGGAAAATTCAAATAGAAACACAGTATTACAAAGAACAATCCCAAAACACTGCCAGAGTCAGAATCCAAGCTGACACCCATCCGTCAGTCAGGGTGTTGGCAGCAGTCCCATTCAATGGTGGCTGCATCCTCCTGCAGTGGCAGATGTGGTTCAGCTGGAGCAGTGCTCCTGTAGAAGGTGCAGTTTTCCTCTGAAGCTCCAGAGATGATGAGGAAAGGTCTGGCTTTCCTCTGGAATCCAGTGGAAAGAAGGTGCCTTGGTGTCCAAAATCTCAGTTTTTATCTGGGTAGGAAAGGCTTGGCTCCTCCCCTGGCTGGAGCATCTCCTAATGGGATGATGTAATTTTATCAGGCATGCCCTGGGACTCAATGGCCATTAACAGGAGATATCTCCTGGAGGGAGGATGGGCTGTGGGAAAGATAAAGATAATTGTCCCAGCTGGTTTGAAGATGGCCCATTAGCAGATAATATGTGCCAGGAGATAAGGGTCACTGTCCCACCCGGCTGCAGCAGATGGGGACAGAATTCACATTTCATACAATACACATCAACCCAACACACTACTTTACAACTCTCATTTCTCACAAGTTATGAAATGTATTTTCCGCCTATCAGGCACATCTTTACCTTGTAACCTAGAACCTTCCCAACACTCAGCAGCAATCCTCGTTTCCCTTCCAGGGCCGCCCTCTGCCCCAGTGAACCTGATCTCCAGCGTGAACGGCACCTCGGTGACGCTGGAGTGGGGCCCGCCGCTGGACAAGGGCGGCCGCGCTGACGTGGTGTACAATGCGTGCGCTGCCGGCGCTGCGCGGGCGAGGCGGGGCCATGCCAGGCCTGCGGCAGCAGCATCCGCTTCGTGCCCCAGCAGATGAGCCTGGTGCAGGGCGCGCTCACCGTCACCAACCTCCTGGCGCACACCAACTACTCCTTCTGGGTGGAGGCCGTCAACGGCGTCTCCGACCTCAGCCTGGAGTCCCGCAGAGCCGCCGTGGCCAACATCACCACAAACCAGGCAGGTAGGAGGAGCTGACCCACTTTGCAGGCTGGGCTTGTGGGGGGGATTGCAGGAGTCTTTGGTCCCCAGGGACAAAACTCATGTGCTCTGTATAAGCTCAAAGTTACTGTTACATTTATTGTAAGAGTGAAAGTGCATAGAGTCCTGCTGAGTGTTGCCAGCTGCAGCACAGAGTAGGACAAGGGAGTGAGAGGGGGTTAGAGAAAGAGCAATGGGATAAAAGGGTGAGAGAAGAAGGGAGAGAGTAAGAGGAAGAGGCAAGAGGAAGAAGAGAACAATTTCCCGTTTACAATTCAATAAATCTTCTATGATGAATATTCTAATTCCCACTAACCAGTGTAATACAAGATACAAATTCTATAGCATTTACATACAGCCTACAGGAATCCTTACATTACCATAATGTGTTACACTTTAAACTTCTAAAAACTACTCTTTGGACCCTAGCAAAGTCTTCTCTGACCTTTGGACTTGCTCTCCATCAGAAGGCATTAGTTCTATCAAGAGGGGATTACCCTTAGCTGGCTATCCCATTGTTTCATGGTAATTCAGTAACTAAGGCTTGGCATCTCAAAAGTGGCTTTCATTTCAATCTCGTTCACGGTTTCAGCATCTGAGCATTCGATATTTATAAGGTTTCCCTGTTTCATCTTCCCCAACAGGGGATGCTGATGTTGCTCCAGCTGGGGTCTGAAAGAGCCAGAACCTCCTCTAGTAGTCAAAGACTTCTCACAGTATATGCTAGGAGTTGTGTATAATAAGGGCAAAGACTTCTTGAGCTGTGAGGCTAAAGAAGCATTTTATTGAAAGTCCAAACCATATTTATAGTGTGGTTTGCAAGTTTCTAACAGGACAGCAGTCTATTGACAATAGGAGAAAACATGTTCTGTCATGTAGCATGAGAACTGTTTCTCAGTCAACACCAGGTGCTAATCTCTGTTATTAATTCCTTTCTGTTTTTTTCCCGAAAGTTATTATCTTGGGAAAGGCTCAGGCCAGAGCTGAGAAACTGTCTCAGCCTGGGAAAAACAGTTTCCCAGCATGAGAAAGGAGAAAAAGAGCTCAGAGCCTGAAAAAGGCCTAGCAAACCCTGCCTGGGCCTTCAGTGGTGTCCACAAGGCTGGGTTGGGATGGCTGAGAAATGGGACCCCTGTCCTCTCTGCTGCTGGAAGTGGGTTCAGAGGGCTGGGATGGGCTGGGGACAAGTTTCTGCCCAAGGTAACCTTCTTGCTTTTCTCTGCTTCTGCTTCATGGTGTCCTTTTCCCTTCTCTGTTCACTTCAGCTTGCAGCCACTTTGGAGGCTCCTTTTCTGCAGGAGACAGGGGGCATGCAGAACACTTGTTTATTGGCAGGAACACTAAGTGGAGCATGAATGTTTCAGGCTGATCCTGCAGCCTTTTGTCCCTTCCCAAAGGGCCAGGCAGCAGTTCATACTCTTATCTCACACCGTTGCCAGGCCCTGGCAAGTGTCAGCAATGTTTGCTGGGAAAAGTCTCTCCTGTGTATGTCTCACCTTTGCAAATTCCTCACTGTAAAATGACCTTTCCCCAGGAAATTCCTCTGGGCAGTGCTCTAGCCCAGGTAGGACAGGACTCTGCTCCATGGCAGAGCACTCTGTGGGGAGACAGATCAGAACAGGGACTGACCCTCCTTGTCAGTCCCCCCAGTATGAAATGAGCCCACCAGAGCTTCCCATGATGCTGAGCCCCTTCTGCTCTCGTGGCAGGGGTACCAGTGGGAGAAACCTGGGCAGCCTTGCTGCATAGCTCATGGCTGGCATGAGAACAGGTCCCTCTGTCACTGATGCCAGCCTGGAGCCCTTCTGCAGCATGTGGAAATGGCTCAGTCCTGCTGGCTTGATCCCTCACAATCCCTCCAAGTGCTGATGAGCTGCCTCAGCCTGATGCCTCAGATGGAGATGCTCTCAGGAAGTGCTGAATATTCCTATTTTAGCCACTCAGCTGTAAAATGGATTCTGAGCAGGTGCTGTGAAAGCAGCAGGGTTGGGAATTTGGTAGTTCAGCTACTGTGCTCCAGCTGCTGCACGTGGCAGAGCCCCCTGCCCTCCAGGAAGCTGAGGGACCCTGACACTGCATGGGGGGACCTGCTGGTCATCCTTGTCCCCCCAGCCCCAATGGCTGAGCATGGTAAGGCAGATACAGCATAAGTCCCTGGGCTGTTTGGAGTAAAACATGCTCATGTTTAACTGACTCCCACCATCCCACCCCGTCCCATCTCCCCAGGGTGCTCTGTGCCAGCAGCATTTTCTCAGAGGAGCCAGCCCCAAAGAGCTAAAACTGCTGCCATTCAGTCCCTGGGTGCCCCACTGCTGCTGCAGCCCCTGTGGCCTCTTCTGGTCACTGTGCTGCTCTGGTGACACCCCTGCCCTGCAGCCGTGGCCGCAGCAGCTCTGTCTTCCCCAGAGCTGCCACATCCCAATTTTCACCTGAGAGTGAAGTTCACAAGTGGGGCCTGGAACCTTCCCATGAGCCAGACCCAATGGCTGCACATGGCCATCCCAGCACCCACTGCACTCTGGGGAACTTCCAGTGGATATTTTCCCAGCAGGAAAAGGGGCTGGTGAGTTGGTTCCTCCAGCTGTGACAGCTACAGTTCAGTGACAGCCACAGGTACAAGAATTGCTTCACAGGCTCCCAACTCAGGACTTGGGAGGTGACAAATATCCCAGGGCAGTAGAGCACCCCCAGGACACTCTTAGACTGGTGCTCAGACCCTGGCCACCCTTATCATCTCCTCTTTCCCTCTTCCTCTTTACCCCGAGTAGAACAAGAGGGGACAGAGGGATCTCCATGACCTGCAGCCACACTGATCCTTCTGCTTTCTGGCTCCAGATCACAGCAAATCACCAGTGTCCCCTGGTGCCTGTGCTGGGACAGTGCCCTCCTGTTGCGTTTGAGCTGTAGGAGAGCAGCAAAAAGGATAATGCTACACAGTTCTTGGTGTAATGGAGGAACAAAAGAGAGCTTTATTTAAAGAAACACTACACATATATAGGGTAGTTAGTGCAAAAGAGAATAGAAAAGGGTCACTGGTCCAAGAAGGCAACACCTCTTTGAAAACATGCTTTCTGCAAAACATCACATCTTCAGCAGGTGTTTAATCATTGTTAAAATTTCTTGTCCTTGAGCAGCCTGAGAAACCCAAGGCCTCAAGGCTGCTTTTTCCCTGGTTCCCAGCAGAATCCACGACACCCTCCTCTCTCATCCTCCCAGAGCTGCTTTACTCCATGGCAAACAGACTGATGCAGCCCAAACAAGGAAAAGCCTGTTTGCAATCCCCATCACTCATCTCCACATGGGCTTTAATTAAACCAGAAACCTGGTTTAAGCCAGGAGTCCTGCCTGGGGCTCTGTTTCCACCTTTCCCTGCTGCTGTCTCCAGCTGCCCCCCTCAGCAGGCACCTAACCCACTGTGTCTGGTCCTCAGCCCCGTCACAGGTGGTGGTGGTGCATCAGGAGAGCACGGGCCAGAACAGTGTCACCTTGCTGTGGCAAGAGCCAGACCAGCCCAATGGCATCATCCTGGAGTACGAGATCAAGTACTACGAGAAGGTAACGCTGCTGTTTCTCAGAGAGGCCCCTCTGTCAGCCAGCCTCGCACCAGGGGCTTCTGTGGGAGGCTCTGTGCTGAGGCAGAGAAGATTTTGTTGTTTATTTTCCCCAGGACAAGGAAATGCAGAGCTACTCGACTCTGAAATCCAAGAGCACCACTGCCACCATCTCTGGGCTCAAGCCTGCAACCCGCTACATCTTCCAGGTGCGGGCTCGCACCTCCGCGGGCTGCGGGAGGTTCAGCCAGACTGTGGAGGTGGAAACGGGGAAGCCAGGTGGGTGTGTGCAGGTGTGGGCTGTGGGAAGGGCGGGGCAGGGTGTAGGAGGCTGTATAATGGGACAAACTCAGGCGCTCTCTATATTCTGGTCTTGAAACTTGTGGTTTATTGCACAGGGCGTGGGTAAAAAGGGCCCTGCTGGGACCTGGCAACTGCAGCTTGGAGCAGGGCAGAAAGAGAGTGGCAGGTAGTGAGAGTGCTAAGAGGTAAGAGAGTGGTAAGAGAGGGAAGGAAGAGAAGGAACTAAGAGAGAGAAGTAAGAGAGCGATTTTCCTGTTTACAATACGATAAATCTTCTATGTTGAATATTCTAATTTCCACTAACCAATCTAATACAAGATAGAAATCCTACAGCATTTACATACAGCCAGTAAGAATTATTACATTACCATTATGTGTTATACTTTAAATCCTAAAAACTACTCTTTGGACCCTTTCTGCCAAGCTAGCAGGGTCTTCTCTGGCCTTTGGAGCTGCTCTCCAGCATAAGGCATTGTTGTATCAAGAGGGGATTGCTTTTGGCCAGCCATCCTATTGTCTTCTAGTTATTTAGTAACTAAGGTTTGGTATCTCAAAGATGGCTTTCATTTCAATCTCGCTTATGGTTTCCATAGTCTCAAAATCTTTTGCTAGGCAATCATATTTATAAGGTTTTCCTGATCCATCCTTCCCAACAGCAGGGAGCATGGAGCTGGTGATGCCCTTCTCCATGGCCACTGTCCCTCTGCCACGCAGGGAGAGGGTCTGAAGGCACATCCCCTGTGGTTTCAGCCTGCAGGGATTGCTTGAGGTTGCATTCCTGCCATGGTTGGAACAAGAGGAAACAGACTCAAGTTAAAACAGAGTTTAGGGTAATAGGAAATATTTCTTTGGTGAAAGAAGTGGCTGCCCAGGACAGTGGTAGAGTCACCAGTGCCTGGAAGTGCTCGATGAATCTGTCAGTGTGGCACTTGGGGACATATTTAAGTGATGGCCTTGGCCATGCTGGGTTAATGGTTGGACTCTGTGGTCTTAGAGATCTTATCCAACCCTAATGATTCCATGATTCTATTCTTTACACATTAGAAAGAAGAGGGAGGAAGGATGTAGCACTTAGGGCAGGGAGGACCTGGAGAGGTCCTGAGGCTCCAGTCTTCTCTCTGTACTGGTTTACTGTGTCACCATGGCTTTCTCAGATCTCTCCTTGGTTTCCACACATGCAAATGGTCCCTGTGCACTGGGAGAGCCTCAAAACTGGGAATAGGTAGGACAGTGCTTCATCTTTGAAGACCATGACCCCATTGTCAGCCCAAGGCTTTATCTTTGAAGACCATGGGGTAGGTACATTCCTGAGCTGAGCAGTGCATTCCCCACTCCAGCTCAGCCCCCTCCTACCCTGCTTTTCCCAGTGTCTCTCCGGTACGACACGATGACCATTGTCTGGATCTGCCTGACACTCATCACTGGCCTTGTCGCCTTGCTGGTGGTTCTGATCTGCAAGAAGAGGTAAGGGTTTTGTGGGGGCTACTGGGGTTTTTTGGAGGTCTCCATCAGGGATGGGAGGGATGGGAGAACTTGGGCACAACTTTTCTTCTTTCAGTTTGTCCAGAGCATCCGTAGGTCCAGGATTAATAAGCAACCAAGAGACCTCATTTAAGGGTCACCAGTTTCCCTGAGGCAGAGCCAGTCTCCAGATCTTCCCCTCATGCCAGCAGGAAGAATAGTCATAAATCAGAATACATACTATAATATATAATTGTCCTGGTTTGAAGGACAGGTGTCTGCCAATAAAGGCAGGAGCTTCTCTTTGAAATGGAGAATGTAAACACCCTCCCTCCAAATTATTATAATTTTGAAATTAAGGGGCTCTCAGGCAAAGATAGAGGAATTAGGAATAACAATTCTTTACCAGGAAAATTAAAATAGAAATACAGTGTTACAAAGAGCAATCCCAAAGCACTGCCAGAGTCAGAATCCAAGCTGACACCCGTCAGTCAGTCAGGGTGTTGGCAGCAGTCCCATTCAATGGTGGCTGCATCCTTCTGCAGTGGCAGATGTGGTTCAGCTGGAGCAGTGCTCCTGTAGAAGGTGCAGTTTTCCTCTGAAGCTCCAGGGATGATGTGCAAAGGTCTGGCTTTCCTCTGGAATCCAGTGGAGAGAAGGTGCCTTGGTGTCCAAAATCTCAGTTTTGATCTGGGTAGAAAGGCTTGGCTCCTCCCCTGGCTGGAGCATCTCCCAGTGGGATGATGTAATTTTATCAGTCATGCCCTGGGACTCACTGGCCATGGACAGGAGATATCTCCTGGAGGGAGGATGGGCTGTGGAAAGATAAAGATGATTGTCCCAGCTGGTTTAAAGATGGCCCATTAGCAGATAATATGTGCCAGGAGATCAGGGTCACTGCCCCACCCAGCTTCAACAGATGGGGACAGAATCCACATTTCTGGCCACATCCTGTATTGCAACCCAAGACAGTAACATATGGAATATCAGTAGCAATAGCAACACCTGTACCAAAACTACTATCAGTTCAAGAGCTGACTGGATGGACTGGTGGGTGGGTCAGGAGTGGAGGGATCTTTTCTGCAGCAGGCAGATCCAGGGGATACTGTGTGCTCTGTATGAGCCAGGCACATGCTGCACACATGCTGTTAGCACTGCCAAGCCTTGGGGAGCACCTGTAGAGTGCTTTGGTCCACACCAGAGAGTCGGGCCAGTGAGATGCAGGGGTGCAGCTGGTGGATGGCCAAGTGTTTTCTGTGGCAGCCCACAACCCCAGCACGCACTTCCTTCTGCCCTGCTTTTGGAATGACTGACTGCTTTCTGCCCTGCTTTTGGAATGTTTGTGGCAGTGAGGGATGGGGGCTCCTGTTCTGACCCTTGTCCTCCCGTGGCAGGCACTGTGGGTACAGCAAGGCTTTCCAGGACTCTGATGAGGAGAAGATGCATTACCAGAATGGACAAGGTAGGACACTCTCTGGGAAGGATCCCAGCCCCATGGATGGGCAGAGATGGGCTGTTACCCCCTGGCACTGCTGTGGTTTCCAGGGGGAAGGGTTTTGCCTCCTTCTGGGAACGTGTCTTAAGAGACTTGAGTGGGTGATCTGATCCCAGATAATGGGGCTGGAAGGTTACAGTGTGCACTGAGAGTGCAGCAGGATCATCCCAGAGAGCAGCAGGCCAGGGGCAGGGTGGGATGGAGTGGGAGAATACCTGGGCAGCGAGGTCCTGAGCTGCTCTGAGGACACTGCTGGTCCAGGAGTGACTCAGTGTTCCTTGTGCTGTGGCTCCTCAGCCTGTGCTGCCCCTGCCCATCCTCTGCCCTGCTGCTGGGTGTCCCTGCTGCCAGCAGGGCTGCCTCAGAGTGCTCATCTCCTCTCTCCACTTTGAAACCCGGCAGTGAAGTTCCCTGAGTCCAAGTTCTACGTGGACCCGCACACGTACGAGGACCCCTGTCAGGCTGTGCACGAGTTCACCCGCGAGATAGAGGCCTCCCGCATCAAGATTGAGAAGGTCATTGGGTCTGGTGAGTCCTGGGGCCCAGCTGCCTCTTTGCATGGTGTCTGCTCAGGGGAATCCATGATCTGAGGGTGTGCTGTGCCCCTGGATCAGAGCAGGGCTTCATCTGCTCCTTATCCTTGAGTGGAGCGGGGTCTGGGGAGTGAAATAAACCCTCTGGAGCAGCCTGCTGCAGGAGATTGCTCGTCAGCAGGTGTGGCACTGGCGGCTCATCTGACACAGCAGATGGCTCAGCCTGCCCCCATGGGTGTCCCTCCGTGCACCCATGAAAAAACCCGGGGTGACAAGATGCAAATGGAATTGCAAGGGAATTTTGCATAGGAACGGGGGGTTTTGGGGAAGCACAGCGCAGAGCTGGAGCTGGAACTTCACCAGCAGCACCCTGAGGGTTTAACCCAGAGGAATGATGAGGGTCATCCTGCCTGCTCTGAGACTCTCAAGTTTGTTCATTAAAAGCAATAAAGCAAGTGCCACTGTAATCACTGCCCTTGGCCCACTGCCTTCAGTGACAGCCACCAGAGAGAGGTGGGTTTTGATGTTCCCACTCTTCCTGAGCTGGAAACCAGAGCTGAGCAATCCTTTCAGGAGATTGAATCCTGGAGGGGTTGGAGGGGATTGAAACCCAGACTGAAAACCAGAGGGGCTGGGGCATGCAGTGAGTGTGCTGACAGACTGGATGATTCATGGCCTTGGTGGGTGAGTGCAAGAAGCTGAGGAGTCCTCCACGCTCCCACTTTCCCTTGCCTTGCAGGGGAGTCTGGAGAGGTGTGCTACGGCCGCCTGAAGCTGCCAGGGAAGAGGGAGATCCCTGTGGCCATCAAAGCACTGAAGGCAGGCTACACAGAGAAGCAGAGGAGGGACTTCCTGAGTGAGGCCAGCATCATGGCACAGTTCGACCACCCCAATGTCATCCACCTGGAGGGGGTGGTCACCAGGAGTATGTGGCTGGCAGGGAGGGCAGTGTTTGCTGGGGTGCATCTCCCTGTGGGAGATGGGGGTCAGGGCTCACTTTGGGCAAGCTCCATCCTGCACTGCCCCAGTGGCTTTTCAGATTTGTGCATTTACCTGGAGCAGCCACCTTGCCTTCTCTTCCAGGACAAACTTCCCCGTGGCAGTTCCACGCCATGCTCTGCAGCCTGCTCCAGATCACTGTTGGTTTGGAAGATGTCCTACTCAAAGGCATTTATTTTAAGGGCTGCCTGTATTGAATCATAATTTGAAGTCTTCCTCCAAAAAGGCACATTCTGATGCAAAGCCTTACACTAATGGCATGCAAATTCCAGCAGGGTAACAAAACTGTCCCAGCCATATCAACAGCACCTGGAGGGAGGGGTTCCTGTCTGGGTTGTTGCCATATCCCCATCCTTGGGCCAGTCCTGCCCAGCGCTGGGTGACACCAGTCTGAGGGGCTGCAGAAGACCCACAGACCTGAATCCATGTCTCTCCCAGTAAAAACCTGGCACTGGGCTTCCTGGAAGAAGGTGACTTCTCTGCTAACTTGACCTCCCTTGTCTTCTGCAGGCAAATTGGTAATGATTGTTACTGAATACATGGAGAACGGCTCGCTAGACACCTTCCTCAGGGTAAGGAGAGAGTTTGTGTTCTCATTCACTGCACGTCCCCTGGGGCTGGTCCTGCTCCTCAGCCTCACAGCCACTGAAACCCCTGTGTCAGAGAGAGCTGTGGGTGCTGGGCTCTCAGCTCTCCAACAGACCCAGGCTCCAGGCATCACGTCTGGCTCCCTGCAGTGACACTGCCAAGGCAGGAACAGCTGCCTGAGCACATGTCAGAGGCACTGAGAGGGCAGGACGTGGGCAGGGGCACAAGCAGGAGGCACTGGGGTCAGAGGAGGTACTAAGCCAAAGATGAGAGGCACTGGGGGGCTGATTTAATGACAGCAGCACCGACAGCAGGGTGCTGAGCACCACAAACAAACTCCGGGTTGTTTCCTTTCCAGAAACACGACGGGCAATTCACCATCATCCAGCTGGTGGGGATGCTGAGGGGCATTGGGGCTGGCATGAGGTACCTGTCTGACCTGGGCTACGTGCACAGGGACCTGGCAGCCCGCAACATCCTGGTCAACAGCAACCTGGTCTGCAAGGTGTCGGATTTCGGCCTCTCCCGCATCCTGGAGGACGACCCCGATGCTGCATACACCACCACGGTGGGTGGCTCACATCAGCTCTGCTGGTGGTTGTTGCCCCAGGCCACTGACACGTGGACAAGTCAGGGAGTCTCGAGTCCAAATCGGTAGAGCAGGAATGGGGCTGTCACTTCTGGCTGGTATCTGGGCCAGCAGCTCGAACCCAAAGAGCTGCTGAGCCTTAATGCCTTGTCCTTCACACAGGGACATCCCAGAGCTGAGTGTGCAGTGGGCAAAGAGCAGTGGGGTGGGAGGGCAGGGATTTGTCCCCAGCCAGCTGCTCCCATGGGGGAGTGTGGCTTCTGTCTGCACTGGAGTCCTTCCCTAGGCTGTGTAGCTTCAGCCACTCCTCAGCTGTCCTGGAGCCATCAATCCATAGCAGGGAGTTCTGGTCCACCCTCTAGCATTGTGGATGCACACTGGTTTTTCCATTTTCTGCCTCATTCATATAGGAAAAGTGGGAATTCGTTTTGCAACCTGTGGTTTTATTTCATGCAAACCACACTTGTTCGTGAAGCCACATGACTTTCTGGCCAACCTGGAAGCTGTTTCTTGATGTCCTCCTCCATGGGAGGTCATCAGAAGCAAAATGAAATACATTTCCATGAAATACATAGAATATGTTAGATAAAATGAGCTCTCTTTGCTCTTCTCTGGCCATGAGAAGAATTAGTGAGCTCCCCGTGGAACACATCTGGTGGACAGACTGTTCCTGATGGAGGCCAGTTTGGAGCTGTAGAGGAGTCCAAGCATCGTTCCTCAGAAGGACCAAGACTAAAGAAGCAGAAAGAGCTTCAGGCTCCTTTGGGGTAGCTGGTGCTGAACACGTCCCAGCAGAGCTGCAGCTCTAGGGGATGAGTGCACCATGGCCCATGGTCTTCATGGTGCTTGCTTGGCTTCAGCAAAGTGGAGCAGTTGAGCCAGAAGAGCTCACTGTGTGTGTGTGTGTGTGTGTGTGTGTGTGTATGTGTCTGTGCATTCATCTGCTCCTTCTGGCATCTCAAGATATAGCATGTCTTTCCAGAGAATTTAACTCTGGGGAAGGTTCCTACTGCTTGGTTTCTGGTGCTTTGAGGTGCCTTGGTGCAGTGAAGATTGGATAGAGCATAGTGTGGGTAGAGCTGAACCACAAGGATGTGGTTCAGAGATGTGAACAGAGCCAGGATCTCTGGTAGGTCTCAGTCAGAATATCCTGCAAATGAGGTTTATTTTGTGTTCAGGAACTTGGGTTGCTCCTGCGTTGTCTTCAACATGCTCAGGAGATTGCTTCCCCTAAGGAACTCTCCCAAAAGACAGATTGTTCATCCTCAGTCCTTTATCAAGGCACATGCCAGAGCAGGCAGGACTCAGCTGGGTAGAGGCAGCTCTCCTTATACAGGTGTCCCTGAATGGTGGTGGAACACCATTCCTGCCCCAGGTGCTCTGGGAAGCCCACCTGATGTCCCCTACACTGCAACTTCCTCTTCAGATGGCTGGCAGCCACATTTCCAGCTTAAAAGAACTCTTAGTGCATATATTGCTGATTTTTGTCAGCATGGTCCTTTAATTGAATGTATCTGCCTTTTCAGTCCTTGCCTGGGCAAGCAGGGAAGGACAGGGAGCACATCCCGTCACTCTCCCTGTCTGCTCAGGTCAGGCTCTCTGCTTGCACACACAGTCAGCTCTGTGCTTGTGTAGCCCAGGGCTCATCCTCATCACTGTGAATTCCTTATCTCTTGAGCACTGGGGGACCAAATAGTGCATGAAGACCTTGTAAAAGAGCACAGTGCTCTCCTTGCTCTGCTGGGAACGCCTTGGCAGTGTCCTTCACGTACACCTCTGGGCTTACCTCGTGCAGATTACCACCTCAGTCTTTTATAGGAGATGCCACCCCAGCTTTTCCCTTGTCCAGCAGCTGTCCCAGCTGCAGTAGCTGGGGATGCTGAGCCCTGCCTGCTCGTTTTTGCAGGGTGGGAAGATCCCCATCCGCTGGACGGCACCCGAGGCCATCGCCTACCGCAAGTTCTCCTCGGCCAGCGACGTCTGGAGCTACGGGATTGTCATGTGGGAGGTGCTGGCCTACGGAGAGAGGCCCTACTGGAACATGACCAACCGGGACGTGAGTGCTGCCAAGCTGTCCTGGTTTGAAGGACAGGTGTCTGACAATAAAGGCAGAAGCTTCTCTTTGAAATGGAGAATGTAAATCCCCTCCTTCCAAATTATTATAATTTTTAAATTAAGGGGCTCTCAGGCAAAAGATATGGGAATTAGGAAGAACAGTTATTTACTGGGAAAATTAAAATAGAAATACAGTATTACAAAGAGCAATCCCAAAGCACTGCCAGAGTCAGAATCCAAGCTGACACCCGTCAGTCAGTCAGGGTGTTGGCAGCAGTCCCATTCAATGGTGACTGCATCCTCCTGCAGTGGCAGATGTGGTTCAGCTGGAGCAGTGCTCCTGTAGAAGGTGCAGTTTTCCTCTGAAGCTCCAGGGATGATGTGCAAAGGTCTGGTTTTCCCCTGGAATTCAGCGGAAAGAAGGTGCCTTGGTGTCCAAAATCTCAGTTTTTATCTGGGCAGGAAAGGCTTGGCTCCTCCCCCTGGCTGGAGCATCTCCCAGTGGGATGATGTAATTTTATCAGTCATGCCCTGGGACTCAATGGCCACGAACAGGAGATATCTCCTGGAGGGAGGATGGGCTGTGGAAAAGATAAAGATGATTGTCCCACCTGGTCTTTAAAGATGGCCCATTAGCAGGTAATATGTGCCCCGGAGATAAGGAAATTATTACCCCACTCAGCTTCAACAGATGGGGACAGAATACACATTTCTGGTCACATCCTGTATTGCAACCTAAGTCACACAGACCTTCCTGTGAAAGAAGGAAGGAACTGGGCGGGGCTGGGGGTGCAGCTCCATCCAGCCAGCAGCTGGTGTCTTCCCTGCAGGTGATAAACTCTGTGGAGGAAGGGTACCGCCTGCCTGCCCCCATGGGCTGCCCCAGCAGCCTGCACCAGCTGATGCTGGACTGCTGGCACAAGGAGCGCGGCGAGCGGCCCCGCTTCGCCCACATCGTCGGCATCCTGGACAAGCTGATCCGCAACCCCGACAGCCTCAAGAGCACGGGCACCACCTACAGGTCAGGCTCCCTGGGCGGGCAGGGGTGGTGGTTTTGTAAATGGATATTTGGATATGTTCATTTTGTCTGATTAGTCAGAACAACAAGGTTAAATTTAGCAGCGATTTATTACTAGCAACAATTGTATATGAATACAATCTTAATGTATTAGTTACATAGATTTAAGTAAATACAAAATTTAGCAGTGAGTAATTTAGTATAATTAAGGCTTGGTTCAAATAAAGCATAAGCAAAACCAACTGGGGAATACGCCGACCAGGGGTATGGGCAGGGCCATTCCTGTCACACCATACCAAATCAGCCAAGCTAAAAATCTCACTTATATACTGTTTACCAATACATATTAATACAGAATCTTCTAGAAAGCTCCTCCTCATTTCTATTCCTAAAATCTACCTCACTATGTTGTGTTGCCTATGTGTCACCGGTGGTCAGGGTCTCTCCTCTTTTTGGGGTCTTGTTTCCGATGAAGGCTCTGGGTCTTCCTCAGTGTTCGCTGTGTGACCTCTCAGGTACTGCAGGGGCACTGAACTTAAAGTTATATAATTAAATATATGTTCCCACAGCAGGCCCTAGTTCCGTGTCTAGTGCCTGGAATGGTCTCAGTTGGCCCAATTCAAGGTTGAAAATTTTATTTCTAGATGCTGTTCTCAGACCTATACCCTCACTCCCACTAAAAGTTACCTGGTCTGTGCAATAAAGAGCACCTGCAGAGCCCTCTGAAGTCTCCATCTCCGCCCAGCTCTTCCATTTAACCCCCTGTGCTCTGCCCCCAGGTTCACCCAGGCCCGCCTGGACAGGGGCCTGCTGGAGCTGAGCAGCTGCCTGACCGTGGAGGACTGGCTGGACTCCATCCGCCTGGGGCCACTACCGCGACAACTTCGCCATGGCCGGCTACTCGTCCCTGGGCATGGTGATGCACATGAACCTCGAGTGAGTGCAGGGAGCAGACAGCTCTGGCTGCCTGTCCTGCACCAGCCCAGCCCACGCAGTGACCATCCTGCCTCAGCTGGCTCCTTCCAGCTGGCCCCTGATGTGTCCCAGAGGTGTCTCTCTAGTGTTGAGGCTTGGGACAATGTCCAAGGCTGTGCTGAGCTTTGAGGGAAGGTGTGGGGGTCGTACTGAGAGGCTGTGAGCTCTGTGGTGGCTCCCCAATGTCACCATAAGACCCACAGGAAGTAATTCAGGTTGCAAAGTGCTCCAGGAGTCACCTAACACAAGCTCCTGGTCACAGCAGGGCTCAGGCAGGAGGTTGCTGTCTCCCGGTGCTTCTCCTCTTTGTTTTCCCTGCAGAAGGCATCTCTGGACTAGAGTGTGGCTGTGCTATTCTGCACAGCTTCTCTAGGATCTCTGGGAAGCAACCATAGCTGGGCATTGCCTTGGAGCCGTGTCCTTTTGTGCACTCCTGCTCCCTGCTCAGTGCAGCCAGGAGGGAGACACCCCTGGCAGGTCATTAACACATGGCCAAGGGCGGGTTAAGCAAGAAGAGTCAGAGAAGAGCTGTCCCACCACCCTCCTGCTGTAAGGAACTGGATCTCCCACCTGTCTAGGGAGTTCCCAAGGTGGAGCACCCAAGCAGTACCAGAAAAGAAGGCAGCTGTGCCAGCTCCTGCCCTCATACCTGCTTACATCCCTCATCCCTTGCTGTGCAGCCTCTGAGGAGCCTTGTTCCCTGTCCCAAGGCATGGAGCTGCTGGACAGGGGTTCCTGTGGCAGTGAAAGGGAGCACAGGGACACAGACAGAGGGCTGTCATTGCATTGATCGGGGCTGTACATGAGGCCTTTGCTCTGGGATTGAGTGATATGATCCTTGCTTCTCATGCACATCAGAGAATCCTTTGAATGGGGAAGGCTCATCATCCATCCTTCTCTCTGACTGGGTTATCTGAGGGCATCTCACTAAAACTGAATCCAATTTCCCAGCATCGATGTTGTCAGCTCCCAGCCTGTCAGGAGTGACGCTGCCCTGCTCCCCAGGCTGTCCCTGTGTGTCAGCAGGACATGCCCGAGGGACTGGCAGCCTCTCTGTGCCTGGGAGGACAGCCACGGGCCAAGGCAGGGCCAGCCCTGTGCTGCTGGGCAGTGGAGGGAGCCAGGCACAGGTTTTTGGTGCTGCTGTGTCCCTGGGACTGGCACAAGGGTCTTTGACAGTGTCCTTGTTCTGCAGGGATGTTCGGAGCCTGGGCATCACCATGATGGGCCACCAGAAGAAGATCTTGAACAGCATCCAGGCCATGAGATCCCAGCTGCTGAACACAAATGGCCCCAGGAGGCACCTCTGATCACAGGCCCTGCAGAGCTGCACCAGGCATTCCTCAACACTCACCCTGGCAAAGGGGCAGCAGGGTGGTGGGCAGGAACAGGGGCACCAGGAGCACCTCTGTGATTTCAGCATTGGTATTCCAGGTACCTTGGTGGTCCTGTTGCCTCCTTGCCCCACCTGAAGAGGGGAGCAGCCTTCCAAGGGGACACATCGTGACTCTGCCCTTCCCCTGTGCACTGGGTGTCTCCCCACAGCTGTGCAGGACAGGAGACAACTCCTTCAGCCAGTGGGTGAGGGGTACCAGGCACATCAGCAATAACCAGGAGCAGCAGGCTGGGCTTGCTGTGGCACGCAGCTGCTTTGGGTCAGCAGCTGAGGAGCTCCTTGGGCCTCTGAGCTGAGCAGGGCTGCACACACTGCACACAGCAGGGACAGCCCTGCTTCCCACCCCTCCCAGCCGGCTCCAGCCTGCTCCTCCTGAGCTGCACCAGCCCACAGGTGCCTTCATGGGCACTCTGCCACGAGCAGGAGGGCAGGGACACAGTGCAGGGTGGCAGTGCCAGGAGCAGCTGGCTCTGCCTCAGACCCTACTTCCCAGCTCAAAGGAGAGTTGTCCTGGAGACTCCAGGAGCTCTGGAGTGCTGCAGGGCACTCTCCACCTCTTTAACCCACCAGCTCTGTTCCTCCACGGATCCAGCACAGCCCTCCAGGCAGCTCAGACATATTTTCTGTGGCCACAAGCTTTCTCTGCTAGCAGAATCATCCTGGTCTCCCCCAGAACAGAGAGGAATGGGAAAGAAACAATTCTTCTTTGTTCTTGTATTATCCCAGAGAAACCCAAGAGCTGTGCCACCACCTGCCTGCCAGGTCACCTGCAGAGAAGGGGTCCTGGCAGTATTTCCAGATGCAATCACAGCATCCTGTGGCTGGGGACAGGGGCTCTGGGAACAGAAGATCTCACTGCTGGTGACCCCAGTGTCTGGGAGGGTGCTCTGTCCTCCACAGGAGCATCTCTCTGGGTGAGCTTGCCTGCTGCTGGGCAGTGGCCTCTGAAGATGTGAGGAGCTGGCCCAGAGGCTGAGCTGCAGATGAACTTGGGAGCAGGGCAGGCTGTGAGCTGGGAGCTCCTTTTGGTGTAAATACAGATTTCTATGGGTTTGGGAACTGTTTTACTGAAGTAGGATGTTAAGTACACAAAATGGTCTCAAAGCACAGAAGCCTCAGTCGTGGGGCTGAACTCACTGCAAAAAAAAAAAACTCTGCTGGGAGCATGGCTGGGGTGGGGGGTGATGGGGGGACTGGAGGGGAGCCACACTCCCTGCCAGGTCCAGCCTGGCCTCAGCACCCTGTCCTTGTCACGGGCACACAGCCCAGCATCACTGCAAGGCAGGTGCTGGTGGGATGCAGCTGGGGCTGCTCCTGCCAGGCCTGTGTGGGCACAGGGGGGTGGGGGGTGGGCTAAAGCCATTTCTCAGCTGCAATAATCCTGGCTAAAGCAGCCTGTGCAGGGCTGGTTTGGCCTTCCAGGCAGGGCACTCGTGTCCTGATGGATTCTCTGACTATGGCTGGCACTTTACTTCTTCCTATGGAAGCTTTTTGTAAAGGGGACAGAAGCAATGTGTTGTTTCATTTGTATTGCACCCTGTGTCCTGCACCCAGCCCTGGCACACTCCCCACACAGCCAGCAGGTGAGGAAGCTCACCCAACCCTGCAGCACAGGGGCTGGCTGCTGGCCCTGCCCTCTCTTCCCAACATTTGGGACTCTGCCATGCACACCCGGGTGAGAGCAGAGGTCAGAGCAGTGCCACACCTGTGTCCTTGGGGTTTGCTGGGCAGCCCCAGCCAGGTGGGCTGCAGGATCTGAGCTGGGAGCTGCCAGATTGCCCCTTTCTGGCTGGTTCATGGGTCAGATCCTGCAGCGTGGGGCCACTGGGCTGCTCCTGGCTCTGGGGATGGTGGGGCAGGGTTTGTCTTTTATGTTCAGAGTGTGCACTTCCTCCTGGACAATAAAAATCCCTCTTTCTGTGACCCATCTCCTTGCCTGTTGTTGTCACTGGGCTGCACAGAGCTGTCACCACCTGCAGTGAGGACAGGGGACACCCCAGCTGCTTCAGGGGGCCAGCACTGAGATGCTCAGCTTGTCACCAGAAACCTTCCCACAAGTGGAGGATGCTTCCCTGCAAAGCAGGAGTACCCAGGGCAGGGACAGGGAAGGGCCAAGAGGGTTTTGCTCTGTGTCATTAGGAATGATGCTCTGAGATCTCTGTGTGCTCTGTGTGCTGTGTGTGCTGTGTGAGCTCTGTGTGCTCTGTGTGCTCTGTGAGCTCTGTGTGCTGTGTGTGCTCTGTGACCTCTGTGTGCTCTGTGTGCTCTGTGTGCTCTGTGAGCTCTGTGTGCTGTGT
The DNA here is from genome assembly GCA_034336665.1 of Luscinia megarhynchos. Lineage (NCBI taxonomy): Eukaryota > Metazoa > Chordata > Aves > Passeriformes > Muscicapidae > Luscinia > Luscinia megarhynchos. Next base: position 2,064,621 of record CM067583.1, on the reverse strand, counting down.
GAGCTCTGTGTGCTCTGTGTGCTCTGTGAGCTCTGTGTGCTGTGTGTGCTCTGTGTGCTGTGTGAGCTCTGTGTGCTGTGTGAGCTCTGTGAGCTCTGTGTGTTGTGTGTGCTCTGTGGCCTCTGTGTGCTCTGTGTGCTGTGTGAGCTCTGTGTGCTGTGTGAGCTCTGTGAGCTCTGTGTGCTGTGTGTGCTCTGTGACCTCTGTGTGCTCTATGAGCTCTGTGAGCTCTGTGTGCTGTGTGTGCTGTGTGACCTCTGTGTGCTCTGTGTGCTCTGTGACCTCTGTGTGCTCTGTGTGTGCTGTGTGTACTCTGTGTGAGCTCTGTGTGAGCTCTGTCTCATCAGGAACGATGCTCTGTGAGCTCTGTGTGCTGTGTGTGCTGTGTGTGCTCTGTGTGACCTCTGTGTCATTAGGAATGATGCTCTGAGAGCTCTGTGTGCTCTGTGACCTCTGTGTGCTCTATGTGCTCTGTGACCTCTGTGTGCTCTGTGAGCTCTGTGAGCTCTGTGTGCTGTGTGTGCTCTGTGACCTCTGTGTGCTCTGTGTGTGCTGTGTGTGCTCTGTGTCCTCTGTGTGCTCTGTGTGCTGTGTGTGCTCTGTGACCTCTGTGTGCTCTGTGTGTGCTGTGTGTGCTCTGTGTCCTCTGTGTGCTCTGTGTGCTCTGTGTGCTCTGTGACCTCTGTGTGCTCTGTGTGCTCTGTGAGCTCTGTGTGCTGTGTGTGCTCTGTGACCTCTGTGTGCTCTGTGTGTGCTGTGTGTACTCTGTGTGAGCTCTGTGTGAGCTCTGTGTGAGCTCTGTCTCATCAGGAACGATGCTCTGTGAGCTCTGTGTGCTATGTGTGCTGTGTGTGCTCTGTGTGAGCTCTGTGTCATTAGGAATGATGCTCTGAGAGCTCTGTGTGCTCTGTGACCTCTGTGTGCTCTATGTGCTCTGTGACCTCTGTGTGCTCTGTGAGCTCTGTGAGCTCTGTGTGCTGTGTGTGCTCTGTGACCTCTGTGTGCTCTGTGTGTGCTGTGTGTACTCTGTGTGAGCTCTGTGTGAGCTCTGTGTGAGCTCTGTCTCATCAGGAACGATGCTCTGTGAGCTCTGTGTGCTCTGTGACCTCTGTGTGCTCTGTGTGCTCTGTGACCTCTGTGTGCTCTGTGTGTGCTGTGTGTGCTCTGTGACCTCTGTGTGCTCTGTGTGCTGTGTGTGCTCTGTGACCTCTGTGTGTTCTGTGTGCTCTGTGACCTCTGTGTGCTCTGTGTGCTGTGTGTGCTCTGTGACCTCTGTGTGTTCTGTGTGCTCTGTGACCTCTGTGTGCTCTGTGTGTGCTGTGTGTGCTCTGTGTGAGCTCTGTGTGAGCTCTGTCTCATCAGGAACGATGCTCTGTGTGCTCTGTGTGCTGTGTGAGCTCTGTGTGCTATGTGTGAGCTCTGTATTCTCTGTGTGTGCTGTGTGTGCTCTGTGTGCTCTGTGTGCTGTGTGAGCTCTGTGTGAGCTCTGTGTGCTGTGTGAGCTCTGTGTGAGCTCTGTGTCATCAGGAATGATGCTCTGTGTGCTCTGTGTGCTGTGTGAGCTCTGTGTGCTGTGTGAGCTCTGTGTGAGCTCTGTCTCATTAAGAATGATGCTCTGTGTGCTCTGTGAGCTGTGCCATCAGGAACGATGCTCTGTGTGCTCTGTGTGCCTGGAGGTGGCAGTCTGGACCTGCAGAGCACCTGCAGAGCCCTGCCTGAGCTCCCCCCACACCCTGGCTGTGCCAGCCCTGAGCAGGTTTCAGGGGTCAGATTCATCCCGGGGCTGGCAGGAACAGATGGTGAACTCGGCTTTGGATTTCCTGATATGGTTCCTGTCTGATCACATAGCAGCCCAGTCTGCCAAGGCTGTATTCCCACACCACCTACTCTCCTTGCTTTTAGCACAGTTGTTTAGAATCATGTCCAAGTAAATGACTTAGGATAATCTGATGTAAGATAGAAATATCAGCTCCAGCTTCTGCTTTAACTCTTGGAAGGATTATGGGTTAAGTTCTGCGTGGCCTTTGAAGTGTCCCATAGGTCATGTCTTGAAATCCACCATCCAGGACTGAGATAACAGCACAGCTCATCCCAGGATGACAGAAGTGCCCAATGTCTTCTCACCTCAAGCCAGCCAGGACTGGGGAGAGATGAGCCAGGACTGCAGCTGCCCTGGCTGCAGCAGGGCTGGGAATACAGGGCAGGACTCAGGGCAGAGAGGCAGGTCCCACATTGTCAGGCTGCCAGAGCTGTCACCTGCTGTGACAGGAAAGGGGAGCAAGGCAAAGGCACTTCATCCCCTGCCTGTGGGGGACTCCCTCTCTCCTCTGGGTGTGAATCTGCACTAAGCAGCCCATCAGAACTCCCAGTCATGAGATGCACAGCACACTGGTCCACGGGATGCACCCTGAACCATCCCAGCTCCTCAGGGATCTTCTCTGAGCCCCTGGGGCCAGGGATGGGAGGGTTTGAGCAGGATCCTCATCTCTGCACCCTCAGCAGTTTGTTGGGCCCACACAGAGCAATCTCTTCTGCACAGGCTGCCAAAAATCCCCAATGTCCAGTCAAACAACAAAGCCTCCTAAATTTCCTGGGTAAAAACTCCTGGCAGGTGTGTTTTGGGAAGTCCCAGTGCACATCTCCTGCTTATGACGGTCCTTCCAGAATAAAATTGCAGACAGCCTGCAAGTGCCAGAAAAGTTTCTGGATCCAGAGCTGCTAGTATTCCCCTACACACTGTCCTGCTTATTGCAGGAAGAAAAAATTTAAAAAGCAAGAATTTTTAAATTGAGTTTAAAGGACACAGGGGTTGCACACCACATGGGAAACCTGTGAAAAGGGTAAAGGCTTTGGAATGTGTTGATCTCGAATCCCAGCCATGACAAGTTATTTTCATTTTGCTAATGATGAAAGAAGGTTCTGAAATTGTTCCCAGCACTCACTGTTGTCTGCCTGACCCCGGAGTCTTTTAAAGATTTCTTATTACTCATCATATGTCTCATTTCCTCCCTGCCTTCCCAAGCTCCTCTCACAAAGCTGTCCTGAAAAGTGGACCTTGCAGGGGGATAGAGGGGGCAGGGGGTGGCACTGAGCAGGTAACAGCAGGTAATATTCCTTCCCAAGCACAGAATGGTGCAGAGGAGGGGTGAACCAAGGACTAAAGGAATGGCAGAAGGTGTGCTTGGGGAGGTTTAGGTTGGATATCAGGGAAAGGTTCTTCCCCCAAAGAGGCTCCCCAGGGAATGGGCACAGCCCCAGGGCTGCCAGAGCTCCAGGAGAGTTTGGACACGGTGGGATTGGTGGGGTGTCTGTGCAGGGCCAGCAGTGGGACTGGATGATCCTTGTGGGTCCCTCCCAGCTGAGAATGTTCCATGATTCTGTGATTGCATGATTCTGAGGAGAGGTGAGGGATGTGGTGCAGGCCATGGGGAGCAGTGGCTTCGTGCCTGAATGGGAGCTGAGGGAACATGGGAGGACAGAGACTGAGTGGATGGGCTTTGTGACCAATGGAACATGAGTTTGGGGACCAACAGGCAGGGCATGTCCCAAAGTCAGCAGCTGATCACCAGGTGAGCTCACACCTCAGTGCAGAGGTGATGAGATGGAGAGGCTGGAGATGACAGAGAGGCAGGAGATGATGGAGAGGCAGGAGGAGATGGAAAGGCAGGAGATGACAGAGAGACAGGAGATGATGGAGAAGCAGGAGATGGAGAGGCAGGAGATGGAGAGGCAGGAGATGGAGAGGCAGGAGATGGAGAAGCAGGAGATGATGGAGAGGCAGGAGATGGAGAGGCAGGAGATGATGGAGAAGCAGGAGATGGAGAGGCAGGAGATGATGGAGAGGCAGGAGATGGAGAGGCAGATGATGGAGAAGCAGGAGATGATGGAGAGGCAGGAGATGGAGAGGCAGGAGATGGAGAGGCAGATGATGGAGAAGCAGGAGATGATGGAGAGGCAGGAGATGATGGAGAGGCAGGAGCAGCAGGACTGATGACATCTCTCATGGACACACAGCAGGAATGTGTGAAATCCCATTTAATGCCTGAGTTCTCAAAACCAGTCATCAAAAATGAGGTTCCTCATTACAATTCCTTTATTTCTCTCACATTCAGAGCTGCCAGGGAAGGGTCAGCAGCACTTATGAAATTTTCAATTCTCGCAGGTTTTGAATTTACATGTTTTTTCTGTGTCTGAGCTGGAAGGAGATTATGAATAAAAGATTAAAATTGGAGGTCTCCAATCATTTAAGAGCAATGCAATGAGCATTTATTCTGGGAACAAGCAGGAGCCAAACACCACACCGTGCATACCAAAAATTAACAGCAAACTTCAAACAGGGCCTAAACAAAGGGCTGTGCTCTTTGATGTGACTCTGCTGGGGTGTGGGGAGAGGTGAACCTGGGGACCTGCAAATCTCTGGGCACTGCAGGGTCTCAGGAGCAGAGCAGCAGCCTCCTTGACTCTGGGTGCTTCAGAGGAGACACAATTCTGCCACCTCCATTGCTGCAGTTCTGTCACTGAGAGGTGCAAACATCACAGAAACACCTCACCCAGGGAGTGGAGCTGTTCAGGAGAGGTGGAGGGATGGGTGGTGGGAAAGGGAAGGTGGCCAGGACAGATTTGTGTGAAGCGGCTGAGGCAGGAGGAGGAATGGGAGATAAGGAGCACAGGGAAGTCAAGGTAAGCCTGGGTGGGGCAGTAGCTGAAATAAGAGTCCAGGACAAGATGCCTGGCATGGAAAAGGGCTTTTCATAAGTTTATTGAGCACAAGCTTTGCAAAGGAAACAAAAGCTCTGGTGAAATCTTTGGCTTCTCTGCTCAGACAGATGCAAACAGGACGGGATCTGCTGGTGTGTGGCCCCTTCTCTGGCCACGGGCACATTTCTGTGCATGTCCTCACCAAGCAATAAAACTCCAGCCCTTGCTCCTATCAACACCTGCCCTTCCTCCCTGAATCCTTGCTTTTCCAGACCCTTTCATTTATCAGGGCTCTGGTGTGGGGGTTTGATTGTTGGTTGGACGGTCGCTGGACAGACTCAGGAGCTCTCTATTTCCTGTTCTTCAGGTTTGTATTTTATTATAAAGGCATGGGTGTAAGAGAGAGTGTAGAGCATGGAGAGTAAGAGAGTAAGAGATAAGAGCAAGGGGGTGTCCTGGGTTAATAATTTGACTGACTCCTCACCCTGCCCCCCTTGGCCATGAAGCTGTCTGCTCCCGGGGGAGGGGCCGCCTGGGCTCTGCTCTGCAGAATGGCCTTGGTTTGCCGTGGGCTTGGCTTGGGGGGGCTCATGCTGCCGGCTTGGCGGCTCTGGCTACTGCTGCGGGTGGCTATCGCTGCTGTGGTAGTGGCTCGTGGCCTGGTTTGTGAGTTAGCTGTTTTTGGTTTTTTTCTTGATTTTTTTTTTGACTTTATATTGCTTGAATTATTCGGTTTAGCTCGCTGCTGTTTAAGGCTTGCTGGCTATTCCGGCTGTTTTTTTCTTTCTCTCTCTCTCTCCCCCTCTCCCTTCTCCCCCTCACCCCCGAGGATTCAGCACCAGCTCCGGAGGAACCCTGCGGCCTGCTGCTGGACACCGGCCAGAGAAGCATTTCGCCCTTCTAGTGAAGATCAAAGCGTCCAAGTTTCTCTCTCTCGGTAAAAACTTTTTTGTCACCTGGGTCTGTGCTGGGAAGTGTTTCTCTTGTATGTGTTAATAAATAGGTTTTTTCCACTTTTCCCCCTGAGTGAAATTTTTTTTTCTTATTTCCTGGGAAGCTCTTCTGGAGGTTTTTTCCCTAAGTTTGTCCAAACTTAGACATTCATTATTTGGTGGCCCGTACGGGGAAGAAGAAAGTAGAAAAAACTTTAATAACATCTTGTTTTTAATTAGCCTGTATTAATATCAGTATGTTTTTTAAAGCCGTGATGTCTGTTAAATTGAAAGCCTGCCTGTATGTTTGCTCTTTAAAGTTTTTTGAAATCTTAATACCCCTGTAGTCTCTAAGCCTGTTCTCTTACTCAAAAATAGCCCCAGTGTTGTCTCTAACACGTAGTTTTTTCATGAAAGGGGTATTAACCAAAATACTCATTAGGCTAGGCTTAGTTGTAATGATCTGCCAGAAGTTTATAAAGGTGTTAAAATCCACTTCAAGAATGTACAAGTCGTGGTTTGTGTTGTGCACTCAATTCATTAGAGGAGAAGCAAGCAAAGAAAATTTTTTGCCTTTGTTTTCCTTCTTCTCCCCTAAATTATTTACATCTTTGTTAAAAAATGTTCAGCTCTCCCTGAGTGTAAAAGAAACCATCTTTCTGGTATTTAATTTAGTAAGTTTTTTCTATACTGTCTGCAGTTTATACAAAATAAAAGCTAAAATTTCTAGGGATGCAGGTGTTACAACCCCTGATTCAGTAGCAAAGCAAAGTGTAAAGAATTCTAAGTAGTGTGGCAAATAAAAAAAACTAGGCCAAATTCTAAAAAAGTTTTCTAAACCTATAATCTGAAATTTTTCATCTAAACAAATTCAAGACCCAGTCAAAATTGCAAAGTACTTAAAAAAAAAGTGTCAAGACAATTCTAAAAAAAAAAAAATCACTGCAGTAAGCTAGGCTCTGGCGTACGCTTATCAAACCCTGTTAGATAGTGTAAGACAACAAACAAAAAAGAGGGAACAGGAAAATAACGTAGCTACTATTCCAGTTACTCAAACTGCAGTTAACACCTCAGGCTCCAGGACAAGGGCAAAATTAAACAGCAAGCTTCAACCTATGGCTGTGGCTACCAGTACCAGGAGTAAAAAGTGCGCAAAAAAAACAAATCGGCCGGTAAAAAATAATAATAATGAAAATGCAAAAGAAAAACCTTCAACTCCCCCTGATATAAAATCCGGGGTTAAAGTAACTAATAAAAAATCAAAAACTAATAACTTTTCCCTAAAAAATCTTCGTAGTCTAAAAAAAAATTATACAAAGCGACCTGATGAATCCATAATTAGTTGGCTGGTCCGGCTTTAAGATGCGGCAGGTAAAGCAACCACCCTGGATGGCACGGAAGCGAAACATTTAAGATCCCTGTCTCAAAATCCAGTCATCGATCAAGGTATGATAAGAAGAGCTAGTCCTCAAAGCCTCTGGTCACGTGTATTAAACAGTGTGGCACAAAATATCTCTGCGCTAATGACCTGTACATGCAGCAAACCAGATAGAAAACCATCGAGCAGGAAATCCAACGTTTAAAAAAGATAGCGGTGGCAGAAATTATTTTCTCAGATAATGTAACAACTAAAAATCCAAATCTAGTACCGTGCACACCAATTATGTGAAAAAAGCTTGTGAGGCTTAGACCATCTGAATATGCCTCAGCTCTTGCAATAATGAAACCAGAAAACACATATGAAACAGTGCTTAATATGGCAAAAAAGCTTCGGGCGTACGCTGATGCTGTGCATGGCCCAACGCATGCCAGGATTGCAGCCGTAAAAACACGTTTACAGAACTTAAAAAATAAGTTGGAGGAAAACCATAAAAAGCTAAAAAAAAAAATCAAGAAGAATCTCCTCCAAATCTCAGCTGTGCAAATCAAACGTCCTGGCAGTCAACGCAAACACTCCTCTGCTGAGAAGAAAAAGTACACCCCACGCGCGAAGTTGTAGTTTTTCTTGCGTGACTGCAAAAAAAACATGAAGAGGTGGGATAGAAAGCCCACAGCTGTTCTGGCACGACGAGTGCGTAATTTAAAAGAAGACAAGGCTCAACAAGAAAGTTCCACCAGAAAGAGAGCAGCTCCAATCGCCCGGAACCACAGTGCCACATATAAAAAAAATAATAACAACATGTCCGATCCACTTAAAGAAACTTCTAAAACCTATGCCCCCGTCAAAAAGAACAAACAGGCTTAAAAAAGCCCTGCCTCTAGCCAGAGTGAAGCCAAAAAAAACCAAGTGTTTTAAACCGTGTGGATTCGGTGGCCTAGCACATCAAAACCACAAAAGTATAAAGCTTTAGTAAACACTGAAGCACAGTGTACTATATTCCCATCAAGATGTGTCGAAAAAAAAACTGTTTCTATTGCTGATGTAACAGGTAAATCACAGAACTTTACCATAATAGAAGCAGAAATAAGTCTAACCGGCAGAGAGTGGAAAAGATACCCAATTGTGACTGGCCCAGAGGCCCCGTATATTTTAGAAATAAATTTCCTTCAAAACGGGTATTTTAAAGACCCAAAAGGCTTCAAGTGGGCATTTAAAATAGCGGCTGTAATGGCGGAAAAAATCCGGCAATTGAACACCCTGCCCGGACTATGTGAAAATCCAATTGCCGTGAAACTCCTGAGGGTAGAGGAGCAGAGGGTACCGATTGCCACTTCAATAATACATCGTCGGCAATACAGAACCACTCGGGATGCTGTGATTCCAATCCATAAAATAATCCGAAAGCTGGAGCGCCAAGAAGTGGTGAGCAAAACCCACTCACCCTTCAACAGCCCCATCTGGCCTGTGCGCAAGTCTAACAGAAAATAAAAACTAACTGTGAACTACCGTGCATTGAATGAAGTCACCCCACCGCTAAGCGCTGCCGTGCCGAACATGCTGAAGCTCCAGTACGAGCTAAAGTCCAAGGCAGCAAGGTGGTATGCCACCATTAACATTGCCAATGCATTTTTCTCCATTCCTTTGGCAGCAGAATGCAGGCCTCAGTTTGCTTTCACCTGGAGGGGCGTGCAGTACACCTAAAACCGACTGCCCCAGGAGTGAAAGCACAGCCCCACCATCTGCCATAGGCTAATCCAGGCTGCACTGAAAAAAGGTGAGGCTCCAAAACATTTGCAGTACATCGATGACATCATTGTGTGGAAAAACACAGCAAAAAAAGTGTTTGAAAAAGGAAAGGAAATTATCCAAATTCTCCTTGAAGCCGGTTTTGCCATCAAAAAAAATAAAGTTAAAAGACCTGCTCGTAAGATCCAGTTCCTAAAAGTAAAGTGGCAAAATAAAAAACGTCAAATTCCTACTAATGTTATTAATAAAATCACAGCTATGTCTCCACCTACTAACAAAAAAGAAACACAAGCTTTCTTAAGTGCTATAAGCTTTTAAAAAATGCACATCCCCAAGTACAGTCAAATTGTAAGCCCTCTTTACCAAGTTACTCAAAAAAAAAATAATTTTCATTGGGGCCCAAAACAACAACAAGCCTTCATCCAGATTAAACAAAACATCGCCCATGCAGTAGCTCTTGGCCCCGTCAGGACAGAGCCAGATGTAAAGAATGTGCTCTACTCTGCAGCTAAAAACCACGGTTTGTCTTAAAGTCTGTGGCAAAAGGTGCCTGGTAAAACCCAAGGCCGACCCCTGGGATTCTAAAGCAAAAGTTACAAAAAATCAAAAGGCAATTATACCCCGACAGAAAAAAAAATCTTGGCTGCTTATAAGGGAGTCCAAGCTGCTTCAGAAGTAATTGGCACAAAAGCACAACTCTTTCTGGCACCCCGGTTGCCAGTGCTGGGGTAGATGTTCAGTAAAAAAGTTCCTTCCACCCACCATGCCACCAGTGCCACATAAAGCAAGTAAATAGCCCTCATTACGCAGCGCGCCCGAATCGGGAAATTAAATCGCCCAGGGATCTTAAAAATAATTACCAACTGGCCAAAGGGAGAAAGTTTTGGTGTAACAAATAAAGAACAAAAACCGGTAACCCGGGCTGAAAAAGCACCACCTTACAACCAGCTACCGGCAGAAAAAATTCGCTATGCCCTGTTCACCGACAGTTCCTGTCGCATTGTAGGAACAAATCAAAAATAAAAAGCAGCTGTATGAAGCCCTACACAACGGGTTGCAAAAGCTACTAAAAGAAAAGAAAGGTCTAGTCAATTCGCTAAACTCAAAGCTGTCCAACTGGCTTTAAATATTGCCGAAAAAAAAAAGTGGCCAAAGCTCTATCTTTACACTAATTCCTAAATAGTAGCCAACGCTTTGTGGGGATGGCTGCAGAAATAAAAAAAAACAAACTGGCAGCGCAAAAAAAGACCAATCTGAGCTGCTAAAAAGTAAAAAGACATAGCTACTCGGTTAGACAAGCTACCCGTAAAGGTTCGCCATATAAACGCCCATGTCCCCAAAAGTAAAGCTAATAAAAAACAGCGAAATAACCATCAAGTAAATCAAGCAGCAAAAATAGGAGGGTTAAAAATAAATTTAAATTAGAAACATAAGGAAAAGTTGTTCCTAGCTCAATAAGCCCATGATGCCTCAGGCCATCAGGGGAGGGATGCCACCTATAAGTGGGCACGAGACCAAGGAGTAAATCTTACCATAAACAGCATTACTCAAGTTATTCATAATTGTAACACTTGCGCTGCCATCAAGCAGGCCAAGCAAGTAAAGCCCCTCTGGTATAAAAGACAGTAGTCCAAGTACCGGTATGGGAAGGTTTGGCAGATTAATTACATCGCACTGCCACAAACCCGCCAAGGCAAACGTTATGTGCTAACCATAATAAAAGCCACCACCAGATAGTTAGAAACCTACCCTGTATCTCACGCTACTGCCCGCAACACCATCCTGGGCCTGAAAAAACAGGTCCTTTAAAAGCATGGTACCCCTAAAAGAATCGAGTCAGACAATAAAACTCATTTTAAAAATAACCTTGTCAACACCTGGGCTAGAAAACACAATATTAAGTGGGTGTACCACATCCCTTACCATGCACCAGCTGCAGGTAAAGTAAAAAGTACAATAAATTGTTAAAAACCACCTTAAAAGCATTAGGTAGGGGATCCTTTAAAAATTGAAAGCAGCATTTAGCAAAGGCCACTTAGTTAGTCAACACTCAAGGTTCCACCAACCGAGCAGGTCCTGCCCAATCTAAATGCCTTAATACAGTAAATAAAAACAAAGTCCCAGCGGCCCATGTCAGAAGATTGCTAAAAAAGACAGTATAAATTAATCCTGCCTCGAGTACAGGCAAACCCATTCAGGAAATTGCCTTTGCTCAAGAACCTGAATGTACTTAGTAAATAATGCAAAAAAATAAAACAACCCGCTGTGTACCTCAAAAAGATCTGACTGTGGGATAAGACAAAAAAAATATGTAAATGTTAAAAGTTTAAGCAAGCCAGAAAAAGTTTTCATATTGTGTTTAATAAGTGTATATCCCAATCGTGTGTCAATAATCACAATATAAAATAAAAAGTAAAATGTCCTGAGTTAATAATTTGACTGACTCCTCACCCTGCCCCCCTTGGCCATGAAGCTGTCTGCTCCCGGGGGAGGGGCCGCCTGGGCTCTGCTCTGCAGAATGGCCTTGGTTTGCCGTGAGCTTGGCTTGGGGGGGCTCATGCTGGCTGCGGGCGCTTGGCTCTGGCTACTGCTGCGGGTGGCTATCGCTGCTGTAGTAGTGGCTCGTGGCCTGGTTTGTAAGTTAGCTGTTTTTTAGTTTTTTTTCTTAATTTTTTTTTGACTTTATATTGCTTAAATTATTCAGTTTAGCTCGCTGCTGTTTAAGGCTTGCTGGCTATTCCGGCTGTTTTTTTCTTTCTCTCTCTCTCTCCCCCTCTCCCTTCTCCCCCTCACCCCCGAGGATTCAGCACCAGCTCCGGAGGAACCCTGCGGCCTGCTGCTGGACACCGGCCAGAGAAGCATTTCGCCCTTCTAGTAAAGATCAAAGCGTCCAAGTTTCTCTCTCTCGGTAAAAACTTTTTTGTCACCTGGGTCTGTGCTGAAAAGTGTTTCTCTTGTATGTGTTAATAAATAAGTTTTTTCCACTTTTCCCCCTGAGTGAAATTTTTTTTTCTTATTTCCTGGAAAGCTCTTCTGAAAGTTTTTTCCCTAAGTTTGTCCAAACTTAAACAGGGGGTAAGAGAGAGAGAGATTAGAGAGACATTTCCCATTTACAATACAATAAGTATTCTTCTATGATGAATATTCTAATTGTTGTTAACCAATATAATACAATATACTATTTTCCTAATATTTGCATGCAACCTGTGGGAATTACTAAATTACCATGTTTTATGGCTTTCTTATCTGTAACTCTTATCTTCAGACATTTCCTGCCAGGCTTGGGACAGGATGTCTGTTGGTTCTTTGGTATTTGTGGCATTTGGTATCATCTAAACAAAGGAAGAGGCCTCAAACCTTCACATGACTGTTTTCAACATCTATGTCAAAATATGTTAACATCTTTATTTCACCTATTGTTTCAGAACTACTTGCTAGGCACTCATAAGATTTTGATATTCCCTCCCCAGCTCTCTGGTTCTGAAGGGAACAGGCACAGGAGTGGTTTGTCACTGCCAGCACAGCCCCTCTCAGGCTTTGTCAGGGTAAGGGACATCCAGCCTGAGGGGAGGTGTGAATCTCCTCAGTGCTGCTCCTGCCTCTCTTTCCTGCTGCTTTCTGAGGCAGAAGCTCAGCTCTGTCCCTGCATGTCCTACACTGCCTGACAGTGACCAGCACTCAGCTCCGCTGGGCTGGGATTGCTCAGATGGGGGCTGGGGCTGCCAGTGGAGAGGCAGCAGGACAGTCTGCAGTGAGGAGAGGCTGGCAGAACCATCCAGGACATGGATGGGACACACAGTGCTGCAGGACAGCCTGACCTGTGACAAGTGACAGCCACACCAGAAACATGAACTGCACAGGAGAACCTCGAGCCTCGAACCCTTCGCCAGCCCTGCTCCATCCTAGGAAACTTCCAGGCAGTGACACCTCTCCAAGCTGCAGAACTCATTGATAAATGCTGCACAAAAGCGCCTAAATGTTATCACACAGCTTTGTGAGACATCTGCACACCTTCAAGCAGCAGGGGCTTGGCAGTAGGGCAGCATGTCCCCCTGAGCTGTACCTGAGCTGTACCTGAGCTGTACCCTGAGCTGTACCCTGAGCTGTATCCTGAGCTGTATCCTGAGCTGTACCTGAGCTGTACCTGAGCTGTACCTGAGCTGTACCCTGAGCTGTACCCGAGCTGTACCCTGAGCTGTACCTGAGCTGTACCCTGAGCTGTACCCTGAGCTGTACCTGAGCTGTACCTGAGCTGTACCCTGACATGTACCCCTGAGCTGTACCCCTGAGCTGTACCTGAGCTGTACCTGAGCTGTACCTGAGCTGTACCCCTGACATGTACCCTGAGCTGTACCCTGAGCTGTACCTGAGCTGTACCTGAGCTGTACCTGAGCTGTACCTGAGCTGTACCCTGAGCTGTACATGAGCTGCACCCGAGCTGTACCTGAGCTGTACCCTGAGCTGTACCTGAGCTGTACCTGAGCTGTACCCTGAGCTGTACCCTGAGCTGTATCCTGTCCTGCATCCCTGGAGCAGCCTGGGCTCCAGCCTGGAGTCTGTGCAGGCTGCAGGGTGACAGTGACAGCCCTGAGGCAGCAGTGCCCCTGCACACAAGAGGGTGGCAGCCTCAGCTTGTGTCTGCTCGTGGCCAGGGGAAGGGGAACAGGGGGCTGGGACAGCTCCTGTGGGCAGAGCTTTGCTTCCAGCTGGCAGTGAGCCTGGAGGTGCTGTCCTGGGAGAAAGTGAGCACAAGACTTTTTGTAGCTCACCTGCTCTGGTTTTCATTCCCTTCCCTTGCCCCTGCTCTCTGGACCCTGAAAAGCTCCCACTCCCTCTCCTTCATCTTCCTCACAGCCCACTGAGGGCAGTGAAACATCTTGGGCTGCTCAGGGATTCCATGGTACCTGTGTAGTGATAGAAAAAGGGGGGAATGGCTTTAAAATGAAAGAAGGCAGGGTGAGGCAAAGTGCCCATTCCAGATATTATAATTCTATTCTATTCTATTCTATTCTATTCTATTCTATTCTATTCTATTCTATTCTATTCTATTCTATTCTATTCTATTCTATTCTATTCTATTCTATTCTATTCTATTCTATTCTATTCTATTCTATTCTATTCTATTCTATTCTATTCTATTCTATTCTATTCTATTCTATTCTATTCCATTCCATTCCATTCCATTCTATTCCATTCCATTCCATTCCATTCCATTCCATTCATCTAACATCCCAATTAGAATGTTAGATATGCTGAGAGATATTAGGATAGTAGGACTAGATATTGGGAAGAAATTCTGGGTGCCCAGAGCAGCTCTGGCTGTTCCTGGATCCCTGGCAGTGTCTCAGGCCAGGCTGGACAGGGCTGGGAGCAGCCTGGGACAGTGGGAGGTGTCCCTGCCATGGCAGGATCTTTCCCAGTCCCACATTCTGTGGGACCTGTTTCAGCTCGGTGGGAGTGCCCAGGAGCCCAGCTGTGACAGGGACAGCACACTGCCTGCAGGAGGATGGCAGCACAGAGCTCCTCCCTGGAAAAACTGCAGCACATTTGGAATTCCCCACACATGTATTCAGGAGGGGGCCTGGGCTGGGGGGAGCTGGGTTTTGTTTTCTCTCTGCAGAGAGCCTGTCAGACATGCCCACCTCTGGGATGGTGGGATGGACAGACAGACGTGGCTGGGCTGAGCAATGCTCAGGATTTGCTTCTGGGAGCTCGGGGAGCTTTGATGAGCCCTCCAGCACTGACAGTCACCAGCTCCCTGCCCTTGCAAAGCTCTGCCCTCGGTCTGATCCTCTCCCCACCACTGAAAAAATCTCACCCTCTGCTTTCACACATCCTCATTTCAGCAGCAGAGAGCTGACATTGCTGCTTTGGAGCAGGGACTGACCCTGTGCTTGAGCAGAGCCCTCCCTGCCTGTCCTGCCCTTGCTGGGAATGCACAGCTGGATCCTGTCCTGTCCCAGAGCTCGGTGCAGTCTGAAAAATCCTTTATTCTCACAGCCTGCAACTGGGACAGACAAGGGTAAATCCCCAAAGGGAGGCTTTTGGAGGCAAACACACCTCAGCCACGCTGTCTGTCACAGGTGCTGCTCTCCTCTCACCTTGCTAGCCATGATCTTCTTTGGGCTCTCACCCACCTCTAGCAGCACTGAGGAGCAGCTGCCCAAACCCAGGGCCCAGGAAAAGCAGCCCCAGTCTCCCACTTGCCTCATTGACCTGCAGAGGCCAGAATCTGAAATGGGTGAGCAGCGACTCACCTGGGCTGTCACTGACTCACCTGGGCTGTCACTGACTCCCTCCCACAGCCCCAGCCCTCGGGTCCAGCCCTTGGCTCCCCTGTCCCCTGGCCATTCCTCACTCTCCTGGGCTTCTCCCCACGCCAGCCAGGGCTCCCCTACCTTTGCACCCTCCTTTACCTTGGCAGGGTGGAGCAGAGCATGAAACATGGATGAGGCGCCCTGGCCTGTCGCGTGCTGCTGGGCTGGCCCCGGATTCGATTAGCCCTGATGTTTCTTTCATGAGTCAGAGAGAGCAGAGAGAGGCTTTTTCCTCTCTGGAGCTCTTTGCTGTGAGCTCAGAGCTCAGTCACGGAAGCAGCTGGCTGATTAACCACCCGCTGCTGCTGCTGCTGCTGCATCCACCAGCCTCTCCTGCTGCATCCAGCCAGGCTCTCCTGCCCTGCCCCTGCCACCAACAGCCCCTGCTGCCCTAGACAAGCAGAGAAATTATAAAAGAATAGCCTCATAATCAATCTGTGGGGGTTGGGTTGTTGGACAGTCGCTGGACAGACTCAGGAGCTCTCTATTTTCTGTTCTTCAGGTTTGTATTTTATTATAAAGCGTGGGTGTAAGAGAGAGGTGATAAGAGAGAGCTTAGAGAGGTTAGAGATCAGAGGTAAGAGAAGGCAAGATAGCAAGAGAGGGCAAGAGAGAGATTTTTTGTTTACAATACAATAAGTATTTTTCCATGATGAATATTCTAATTTCCAATAACCAATCTAATACAATATACTAATTTCCTAATATTTGCATGCAACCTATAGGAATCACTGAATTACCATGTTTTATGGCTTTCTTATCTTCCGACCTTTCCTGCCAGGCTTGGGGCAGGATGTCTGTTGGTTCTTTGGTATTTGTGGCATTTGGTATCATCTAAACAAAGGAAGAGGCCTCAAACCTTAACATAACTATTTTCAGCATCTATGTCAAATACTGCCAACATCTCTATTTCACCTATTGTTTCAGAACTACTTGCTAGGCACTCATAAGATTTTTCTATTCACTCCCCAACATCATAAAATCAGGCATTCTCTGATAAATTAAAAACTAGCCTGTCACTTCTAAGTGCAGCCCCTGAGGTCCCAGGCAAAAGCAAAAAGAAGTTGATTAACACAACAAACTATTCCTGGGTGAAAAACCAGTACACCTGGATAAACAGGAATGTTTGTCCCATGAGAACGCACAAAAGAAAAATGTAAACACTTGAACCTCAGCAGGTGCACACAAAATCAGCTTCTGACCAATAAATAAAGTAGGAAGAAAACTAACAACTAATTGGAGTCAAACACAAGGCCTGTAAGAAGTGGGTAAAAATGCATTATGTGAATAAAGTGTGCATGTGAAGCAGAGTGCAAGGATTGAATTAAAGCCTTTAGACAGATTGAAGTATATTGAGCCACTCACACATAAAGTAGACATTTAAGTAAAAGTAAGTTAGTCATTTTAGGGTGAGTTCTAATGCTTTTAGTAAGTGAAAGGTTTCAAATGCCACAGTAGTAGTACAAGTTCTAGTGGAAGTTGAAACATACTGATATCTTCAGCAGGAGTCTCCAAGCCCACAGTCCTAAACAAGACTTAGACATAATAGAGCTATAATGGGAATATTGCTTACATTTTCAGATAAAACAAAATAAACTGTATGCATAGTTCTATGCATAACCTGGTGTGCTAAGAAATTAGAATTCTAATAGGTTAAGGAGTGGTGGTCTGAGTTTACATTTAGCTTGTTGGAAAAATCCTATATAAGAGTGTGTTTTGGGGGAAGTTGTTGCTTTTAGCCATTGGGTTTTGCCAGGGCTTTTAGCCATTTGCTTATTGACACTGCACTTGCCACTGCATTTGCCATTGCTGTTTGCTATTGCCTTTTGAAACTAATGTGCTTTGTAATAAGATGTGCTTTGTAATAAATAACCTTTTTAACTATTAGCTGCTTTGCTTGTTTAAAAGATAACCTGACAAAGTAAGAGCCTAAAAGCTCCAAAGTTAGGAGGTCCAAAAACCTCACAGGTGGGCTCCCACACAGGCTGACAAATGCTCTCTCTTCACTAAGATCCTGATGATTTTCCTAATGACCAGGCCTGGCTCTGGAGAATTCTGCTGGGCTATTTCAGGCAGCTAATTGTACCTAGCAAGGACGTTCCTACTGTTCAAATTTTCACTTATCTGGGGCAATGTGTGTGCTAACAGCTTCCCAGAGCTGCTCTGGGGGGCTGAGAGAAGGGGATACAGCAGAGCCTTCAGTGCTTTGTGCCTCTCTCTGTCCCTGTGCTTTCCCAGGGTAACCTTGGAGCTGGTGTGTACCTTTAGATTTGAGACTGTGCATCCCAACTCTCCTCAGCTTTTCTTGTGCAGGAGCAGCCATTCCTTCCTAGCTCCATCCACACACCTGAGAACGTGGCTCATGCTTGGCAGGACCTTGGTATTCTTCCCAAGCAACCAGCTGCAGGAGGCACCAGAACTTTGCACAGATGTAAATGCTCAAGTCTCTGAAAAGGGATGGGTAATTTTGCAGGTGAGACAAAAACTTTCCTCTGCCTTTTGACCCCCTGAATGGCAGCTCTGCTGTTAATTGTGTGCACGTGTAAAATTTCCAAGGCAGTGCTGGTGGGGGCAAAGAAATCTGCACTGGTGAAGATCTTCAGTTCAAGGGAAATCTTGATCTAGTTTTGAAGTAGCTGTGCTTGGAGCTGGGGGCTGGACTGTGGATCTCCAGGGAGCCCTTCCAACAAAAATCCTTGGCTGAATCCTGTTTTGTGACAGCCCCAGCACCACACACACCCTGGACTGTGTGATTTTGTGATTTTGCCCTTTCCCTGCTGGAACAATCCAGTCCATCCTCTCTAGGGTTTCTTTGCTCTGGGAAAAGCTCTGGCCCTTCTTACAGGCTGACCTTCAACAAGTGCCAATGCAGAGACTGTCACTGGGCTGCAGGGATGATTTTTCTGTCTGCCTACACGTGCTGTGATCCTTGGCTGCTGCCTGACACCCCACAGCTGTGGGAGAGAGTCTGGAGGGTTCAATCACCTTTTCAGCTCCTACCCCTGAGCCTTTCAGCACCTCTGTGGGCCTGGGAGGAGGGTGGCAATCCCTGATCAGCCCCTGCTTGGTGGCTGCTGCTGCCAGTCCTTCCTTTGCTCTACCCCCAGACGTGGCAAAGGCACCTGTAACAGGGGGGCAATCTGTCCCCCAGCTCTCCATGCCCCCAGCCAAGGGCACAGGGGTTTCCATCACCTCCTGCCCACACTGACAGGAGGTGATGTGCAGGAGCAGGAATCACCTCCAGCACACTGCAGCTCTAAGCCAGTCTGCTGGAATAAACAGAGCCATGACAGGAGAGCTGAGATGTGCAGCCTAAATGCACTGACCCACTCCTCACCCCAGCTCCCCCTGCCTCCCCTGTCCTAGCAGGGTGGATTTTGGGAGCATGTCACTAATTTGGGGAGCCTGGCAGTGACTGCTCCTTGCTCAGTGTGTGTGCTGCCTGCAGGGATGCTGCTCCCAACCTGTCTTATCAGGATGGGTTTCAGGAACATATCACTAATCTGGGGAGCCTGGCAGTGGCCAGCACTGCTCCCTGCCTGGTGGGTGTGCTGCCTGAAGAGATGCTGCTCCCACCCCCTGGCTCCTGTGTCTTGGCAGGGTGGATTTTGGGAGCATGTCACTAATTTGGGGAGCCTGGCAGTGACTGCTCCTTTCTCAGTGTGTGTGCTGCCTGAGGGGATGCTCTCCCAGCCCCTGTAGTGCAATTTTGGGAGCATGTCACTAATTTGGGGAGCCTGGCAGTGACTTTCTCAGTGTGTGTGCTGCCTGAGGGGATGCTCTCCCAGCCCCTGAATTGCAGGCTGGATTTTGGGAGCATGCCTGCTCTCTGCCTGGTGTGTGTCCTGCCTGCAGGGATGCTCTCCCAGCCCCTGTCTCAGCAGGATGGATTTTGGGAGCATGCCTGCTCTCTGCCCGGTGTGTGTCCTGCCTGCAGGGATGCTCTCCCAGCCCCTGAATTGCAGGCTGGATTTTGGGAGCATGTCACTAATTTGGGGAGCCTGGCAGTGACTTTCTCAGTGTGTGTGCTGCCTGCAGGGATGCTCTCCCAGCCCCTGTAGTGCAGGCTGGATTTTGGGAGCATGCCTGCTCTCTGCCTGGTGGCTGTGTCCTGCCTGCAGGGATGCTCTCCCAGCCCCTGTAGTGCAATTTTGGGAGCATGTCACTAATTTGGGGAGCCTGGCACTGACTGCTCCTTTCTCAGTGTGCGTGCCGCCTGCAGGGATGCTCTCCCAGCCCCTGTACTGCAGGCTGGATTTTGGGAGCATGCCTGCTCTCTGCCCGGTGTGTGTCCTGCCTGCAGGGATGCTCTCCCAGCCCTGTCTCAGCAGGATGGATTTTGGGAGCATGCCTGCTCTCTGCCCGGTG
Source organism: Luscinia megarhynchos (assembly GCA_034336665.1). NCBI lineage: Eukaryota > Metazoa > Chordata > Aves > Passeriformes > Muscicapidae > Luscinia > Luscinia megarhynchos. The sequence goes on along the minus strand of CM067583.1, from coordinate 2,045,179 downwards.
TGTGTCCTGCCTGCAGGGATGCTCTCCCAGCCCTTTCCGCCGCTGTGCCTCGCCCCGCACGGGGCAGCAGCGATCCCGCGGCCCCGGGGAGCGCTTGACACGCGATTCTGCTGGCGCAGACAGCGCTTTACACGCTATTGCTGCCACAACACAGCGAGCGGCCAGCGGCTGCTCTGCGCACACACACACACACACACACACCCTGCATCTCCCTCTCCCAGCCAGCACCCCGCAGCCAGCTCGGGCGCAGGAAGGGAGAATGGCTCGTTGTGCCGGTTGTATTGTTGGTTGGCCGGTTGCTGGATAGACGTAGCAGCTTACTGTTTTTTGTTTTTTAGGTTTGTAGTTCATTCTGAGGGCATGGGTGTATGAGGGAGTGTAGAGCATGAAGAGTAAGAGAGTAAGAAGTAAGAGATAAGAGCAAGGGGGTAAGAGAGAGATTAGAGACAGCGATTTTTTGTTTTCAATACAATAAAGTTTTTTTTATGATGAATATTTTAATTTTTAATGACCAATTTAATGCAATACACTAATTTCCTAATATTTGCATGCAACCTGTGGGAATTACTAAATTACCATGTTTTATGGCTTTCTTATCTGTAACCCTTATCTTCAGACCTTTCCTGCCAGGCTTGGGACAGGATGTCTGCTGGTTCTTTGGTATTTGTGGCATTTGGTATCATCTAAACAAAGGAAGAGGCCTCAAACCTTCACGACTGTTTTCAGCATCTATGTCAAAGTATGCCAACACCTCTACTTCATTTATTGTTTCAGAACTACTTGCTAGGCACTTATAAGATTTTGCTATTCCCTCCCCAACAGCTCATCACTCTGCCTCTCACCCTGGCCTGCCCCACTGCTGCAGCCTCTGTGGCTTTCCCTCTGCAGCAGCTCCTGGGCTGGTGGGAGAAGTCTGTCCCAACCACAGCAATCCCACCAGCATGGTTCAGAGATCCTTTTTCAATTGGAAGTTGTCATTCCTAGATCTTGTGGCCAGGCTTTGGGGTCTGCTGTCTTATTCCAGCTCCAGCTGACAGCTCTGGGCCAGGATCATTGGGTACAGTGGTCCTGCCCTGGCAGCTGCAGCTCCTTGTGGTCCCTCACCCAGTCCCCCAGATCCCCTCAGGGGTGACAAGACTCTCTCATAAGGTATTCCTAAATCTAAGGCTGTTTTCCATCTCCTGCACTTCAGTTTGGGGCTGCTTACATGCACAGAGGGCTCACTGTGTGTTTTTATCTCTGTGCATTTGTGGTGCTGTTCATCTGCATGTATTGGCCACCCTCCACACTCAGCCAGGGCTCCCCAGCAAGCTCAGTTTGGGGCTCAGAATTCCAGGGAAGAGAGACAGGCCCCTGCAGACAGAGTGAGAGACTACCAGGGCCACCTCTCCATGCTACAAATGCTGGAAGTGAAGGACAGCAGACACTGGTGAGGCAACAGCAGCAGCAGGGGATGCACCAGAGGTTCCATCCAGGTAGGAAATTCAGGGGAAACAGCTGGTGTGTGCAAGGGGGTGAACTTGGGGGGCCTTTGTTTACCAGGCAATCAGAGCAGAGATATTCACCCTGGGGACATGCAGGACACTCCCTCTGTGCCCTGCTGTGGTCAGAGGGGATATCTGGCACTCCTCTCCTCTCCTCTCCTCTCCTCTCCTCTCCTCTCCTCTCCTCTCCTCTCCTCTCCTCTCCTCTCCTCTCCTCTCCTCCTCCTCTCCCTCTCCTCTCCTCCTCCTCTCCTCTCCTCTCCTCTCCTCTCCTCTCTCTCCTCTCCTCTCCTCTCCTCTCCTCTCCCTCTCCTCTCCCTCCTCCTCTCTCCTCTCCTCTCTCCTCTCCTCTCCTCTCCTCTCCTCTCCTCTCCTCTCCTCTCCTCTCCTCTCCTCTCCTCTCTCCTCTCCTCTCCTCTCCTCTCCTCTCCTCTCCTCTCCTCTCCTCTCCCAGGGTTCTGACTCCATCTGCTGTAATAAAAGTGCAATTTCCACACCTTGCACCGAGCTCCCTGTGCTGGGGGAGCACTCAGCACTGAGCAGGAGGAAACTCGAGCAGGCAGGGATGCACTGGGCTGTGCCTGCAGCCTTGGGAAGCCCGGCTGTTTCCCGGGAAGGCTGAAACTTCCTCTCCTCTTGATTAGAAAGAGTGCATGGCAGGAGCCTGCAGCCAGCTGTGCTTGCAGCAGAGAGAGGGGGACACAGCTGGATGTGGCTCTGATGCTCCCTCTGTCCCCTTCTCCCTCCTTCCTGCTCCCCTGGCAGGGACATGTGGGCAGCTCCTGCCCATTTATGTGTGAGGAAAGAGAAAATCCAGACTGGTGATTTTCTCTGGGGGACTGAGCAGAGATCAATCTCACTCTGCGCTCTGAAGCCTAAAGGACACCTTGAGAACTTCTTTTGTCAGGAAAGAAGCTGATTCCTCACTCCCTGAGGCTCCTGGGGGACTTCCCAATAGATTTCCAGCATTTGAAAGAGCATCTCCCCACACCCCCTTCCCCAGGCAGTGTGAGCCCACGGCCTGGGCAGGGGATGCACCTGGTGCAGGGAGCACCATTATCATGGATCTGTTTCTTCACTGGCTCGTTGCAGCCTCTGCTTCCTGTGACCTCAGTGACCTCAAATCCCCAGAGAGGGAGAGTTTCTCTCCAGTTGGGTCCTGGGTGCTCTTTCCTCTTTGGCTCAGCACCCAGGATGGTGGATGCAGGAGATGGAGAGATCCACCCTCAGGAGGATGCAGGAGATGAAGAGATCCACCCTCAGGTGGATGCAGGAGATGGAGAGATCCATCCTCAGGTGGATGCAGGAGATGGAGAGATCCACCCTCAGGAGGACGCAGGAGATGGAGAGATCCATCCTCAGGAGGATGCAGGAGATGGAGAGATCCACCCTCAGGAGGACGCAGGAGATGGAGAGATCCATCCTCAGGAGGATGCAGGAGATGGGAGAACTTTGCAGATCAGCTGGGGCCAGGCCCCCACCACAGCTGGATTCAGGAGCGTCCCTCTCCTCCCTTTCCACCCCTCCTGGCTCCTGCAGCTCCCCAGCCTTGCTGTGCACAGCAGAGGGGACAGAAATCCCCACACAGAGGGGAGCAGAGTGTGGGAGTGCGGGGAGGAGGCGGCAGGCACCTCCCAGCCCCCACACCCCCCTGCCCTCCCCCGCAGCTGCCAAATTAGGGATGAAAGGTTAACGGGACAAGTCTTCATGGAGGTGACAAGCAGCACTTGGGCTTCTCCAAAACAGCCACGACAGCTCCTTGCCCCCTAGCCCACGCAAACACAGGTCACCCCAGCCCTTCCTTTGCTCCAGGTGGGGAGTTCACCACAGGCATGGCAGTGTCCCCATGTCCCATCAGCTCCAGGCAGGGCCCCTCGCTTTGATACTGTAATTTAGCAACACGAAAACAGTTGCATTCTGAAATTAAACATACGAGGAGTTCTCCTTAAACTGGGGGAATTATTTCCACATCATTTCAAATTTTCTGCTCTATTAATTTCCCTCTAGTCTGTCATTTTCTTCATTTGTCCCACAGCTCCTGGGGCTCAGCAGAGGCAGCACCAGGCATGGTGCTCAGTCCCTTCTCCTCTGGGTAAATGATGGCTGGCTGTGCTCTCAGGCTCCCTGGGAGCTCACATAAACCCTGGATTTGCAGGTCAGTGGCTGCTCCTCTAGCTCAGCATCAGTGCAGCCCTTCCGAAGGCACAGGAACGTGGCACTGCCATGCCATGGAAGCCCCAGCAGTGCGACCCCTCACAGCAGCCCCCACCCTCGCTGCAGGCTGCAGGGTGCTGGGACAGCCTGGCTGGGATGTCTGGCCTTCCCACGGGGATGCTGGCAGTGCTGAGAGCTGCTGCCACCTCCTGTCCTCTCCTGACACTCGCTCTGGTGGCACAGAGAGCTGGCAGGGATGCAGCCTGCAGGGAGCAGCTGTGTTCGCAGGATCATGGAATTGTTAGTGCTGGAAAAACCCTCGAAGATCATCGACTCCAAGCATTCCCCCCACACTGCCGTGTTCTCCACTGAACCACGTCCCCAAGTGCCACATGCACATGGCTCTTGAGCACTTCAGGAGCCTGGGGCTCCACCGCTGCCCTGGGCACCTGGGCAGGGCTGTCCCTGCTCTTTGCCTCTCCAGCCCGGCTGCCGTGTCCTGTCAATGCAGATGGTACACCTGAAGGAGGCAGAGCGGGGGGAGCAGAGCAGGTGAGCAGTGAACAGGTGAGCAGTGAGCAGGTGAGCAGTGAGCAGGTGAGTAGTGAACAGGTGAGCAGTGAGAGGTGAGCAGTGAACAGGTGAGCAGTGAACAGGTGAGCAGTGAGCAGGTGAGCAGTGAACAGGTGAGTAGTGAACAGGTGAGCAGTGAGAGGTGAGCAGTGAACAGGTGAGCAGTGAACAGGTGAGCAGTGAGTAGGTGAGCAGTGAGCAGTGAACGGGTGAGCAGTGAGCAGTGAGCAGGTGAGCAGTGAATAAGTGAGCAGTGAGCAGTGAACAGGTGAATAGGTGAATAGGTGAGCAGAGAGCAGTGGGCAGGTGAGCAGTGAGCAGTGGGCAGGTGAGCAGTGAACAGGTGAGCAGTGGGCAGTCAGCAATGAGCAGTGACCAGGTGAGCAGTGAGCAGTGGGCAGGTGAGCAGTGAACAGGTGAGCAGTGAGCAGGTGAGCAGTGAGCAATGAGCAGTGAACAGGTGAGCAGTGGGCAGGTGACCAGTTCTGCTCCTCACTCCCATTCCAGCTGAGGTGGGTCTCTGACCCCAGTGCCAGCTGTGCCTGGGCCCTGTCCCCCTGTGTTCCTGCCCCAGCTCAGAGCTGCCTCTGCCTCTGGCTCTGGCTCTGGCTCCCTCCTGCCCCATGGCTCACAGTGGCTCCTGCAGCTCTCTGGTTCCAGGATTCCAGCCTGGGCCCTGCCCTCAGCTGAGGATGGGCACTGGAGGCTCCTCTGCACCAGGGGCTGCATTCATCCCCCTCCTCCCCAGTCTTTTTGCATTTCCTCCCCCACGGTGGTCCCTCATTAGCATCCCACTGCTGTCCTCCAGCTGCTCTCCCTGTTTACACCATTTCCAAGACTGTGGTAGGACTTTATGAATCATTTATCTTAAGCAGCAATTATTGTACAAACAAGTCATAAATACTGTGTCGATCAGGCAGCTCTGCACACACACACAAAGAGAGAGAGATAAACATCACAGGAGAGGGACTGAGAGAGGAGCTGTCCCAATTACAGGAACACCCTCATCTCCTCCCCGCTCACCAGGCCATTTCAGGGGTGCCTGGGGTACTGGGCTGAGATGGATTCCCAGGATTTTAACCAAGGGCAGAAGGCAGGAACAGTCTGGCTGCAACAGGGCAGCAATAAATAGGCAAAGTGCCCATCCCAGATACAGGAATTAGGATGTTAGGTGTTAGGATGGATATTAGGGCTAGATACTGGGAAGAAATTCTCTCTTCTGAGGGTGGGGATTCCCTGGCAGAGGTTACCCAGAGCAGCTGTGGATCCCTGGCAGTGTCCAAGGCCAGGCTGGACAGGGCTTGGAGCAGCCTGGGATGGTGAAGGTGTCCCTGCCCATGGCAGGGAGTGGAATGAGATGAGCTTTAAGGCCCTTTCTAATCCAAACCATTCTGGTGTTCTATGATTGGTCCTGTGGCCCAGGGCAGGCAGCTGAGCATGATGTCATGCCATATGTGTGTGTCTATGCATATATAATGTTTACATTTAATACAAATATAATATATAAATATAAATAAACCTCAGAAGTCTCTGGGCAGGGTCTGAGGAGGGTAATGCTCCAGAATGGTGCATTCCAGGAATCTTGCAAGAAGCAGAAGTGCCAAGCTGTTTGTGAAAGGAGGCTTTTATGCAGGAGGGTAAACATCCAACCCTCAGCATATGGTCAGTGGGGAAAACTTCAAAGATGGAAACAAAGCCAATTCCACAACAGCTGCAAGTCCTGCCAGGATAATCAGTGTTTGGACAACCTCAATGACTGCAGGTACTTTGTGATAAAATAGACAAACTTTCCTGGGGACAACTGCCATGGCATCCCTGCTCTGCCCCAGCCAGCACCTGCCAGGCACAACCTGATCCAAGCCCTGGAGAGCACCCGAGTGCCCTAAAGCATCTCTGGGGAGCACCTGAGTGCCCTAAAACAACTCTGGGAGCACCTGAGTGCCCCAAACCATCTCTGGGGAGCACCTGAGTGCCCTAAAACAACTCTGGGGTGTTGGGGAAGATGAACAGGGAAACCTTACAAATATGAATGCTCAGATTCTGAAACCATGAACGAGATTGAAATGAAAGCCACTTTTGAGATGCCAAGCCTTAGTTAGTGAATTACCATGAAACAATAGGATGGCCCCTGAAGGTAATCCCCTCTTAACAGAACAATGCCCTCTGCCAGATAGTGGGTCCAAAGGTCAAAGAAGATTTTGCTAGGGTCCAAAGAGTAGTTTTAAAAGTGTAACACACTATGGTAATATAAGGATTCCTATGGGCTGTATGTAAATGCTATACAATTTGTATCTTGTATTACATTGGTTAGTGGAAATTAGAATATTCATCATGGAAAAAGATTTATTGTATTGTAAACGGGAAATTGCTCTCTCTCTTACCTCTAATACCTCTTCTTTCTCTTGCTCTTCCTCTCCCCCTCTTCTCTTACCCCATCACCCTTTTATCCCATTGCTCTTTCTCTTCCCCCTTGTATCTCTTTGTCCTACTCTGGGTTCTGCCTGGCAACTCTTAGCAGGGCCCTTTACAATAAACTACAGCTGGAACTTTGAGCTTATACAGAGCTCTTGAGTTTTGTCCCTTAGGACCGTCAATCACAACACAAAGACTCCCACACTGGGGGAGCACCTGAGTGCCCCAAAACAGCTCTGGGAGCACCTGAGTGCCCTAAAACAACTCTGGGAGCACTGAGAACCCTGTGTGGAGCAGCCCTAAGTCAGGCTGGCTTGGGCTTTGCTGGAACTTGGACCAGTTATCGGGAAATGGGCCAGCCCTTAGAGCTGACCAGCCTTGTCTTGACCACACTGAATGAACTATGCATTTATCATTAATAAATTGTATGTATATATGGAGGTGGCTGTGTGGTGTAAGCAGCCCGTGTGTGTGGGGTGAGAGCATCTCACATCCCACATGCCACATGCCACATCCCTCATGCTCCATCCCACATGCCACATCCCACATCCCACACCCCACATCCCACATCTCACACCCCACATCCCAAATCCTCCATCCCACATCCCCCATCCCCCATTGCACATCCCACACCCCACACCCCACATCTCACATTCCCCATCACAAATCTCCCATCCCACATCCCCCATCCCACATCCTGCATCCCACACCCCAAATTTCACATCCCATACCCCGCATCCCAAATCCTCCATCCCCCATCCCACACCTCACATCCCCCATCCCTCATCCCACATCCCACACCCCACATCCTACACCCCACATCTCACATTCCCCATCACAAATCCTTCATCCTACATTCCCCATCCCACATCCGTCCTACATCCCACACCCCACACCCCACATCCTCCATCCCAAATCCTCCATCCTGCATCCCCCATCCATCCCACATCCCGCATCCCACACCCCACACCCCACATCCTCCATCCCAAATCCTCCATCCCCCATCCCCCATCCATCCCACATCCCCGCATCACCCATCCCACATCCCCACATCCCCCATCCCACATCCCCCATTCTCCATCCCACATCCACCCCTCATCCCAGCACACTCTGGCCTCTCCCTGCCGCCCCCTCGGGGAGCTGCTCCCCTCGCCGGGCCCCGCCTGACGCTCAGGGTGTGGTTTTAGTGCTGAAAACCTTTTTTCGTGACTCTTCAAAGGCGGCTGTGCCGGGCTGGGGTCACGGCGAGGCCGCTCCCCAGCGCTCTTCCCCCAAAACACACAGAGCTGTTTGGAAACTCATTGAAATGAATCACCTCTATTCCACTGACAAACTTCTCTCCTCCTCGCTCTCCTTTGAAGAGTCTAACAACATGTTGGAGTTATCAAGACTAATTTTAGAGAAAAAACAGGGAAAAAAAATATGCAAACTACCAACTCAGCCCCTGAAGACTAAAGCACCGAGCGCTTCTGAGGGATGCAGAGGCTGCCTTATCTTGGAGTCAGTGCTGAAGTGGAGAGCCACGTAACGAGGGACTATTTCCCATCTGCTGCATAAATCTAAAGTTACTTCAGGCAGAATGAGGAATCAGAAGATACTTCAAAGGCATTTGAGCTCTGTATCTGTGTCAAACCGCAGCTCTAAGCACTCTGTGTTGCCCTCCTATTAAAGATGAACTTTTGTACTCTGTTAGACATCTTAAAAAGCACAAAACATAAGTTCATTTGCTTTTCAAGTACTCCCATCCCCACTCCCCCGCTCAGCTCCCTGGCAAAACAGAGTATTTGTGAACAAACAGGTTTCATCTTTCCTGGCAGCACGGGAGGGGTTGGTGGGGTGAGCTGCAGCTTTCCAGCACGGAGGGGAAATGTCAGAGTGCTGTCAGAGGGACCAGGCTCTGCTGCCCACCCCACCCTCAGCATCCTCCAGGTGCAGTTCTGTGCCAGGGGAGAAGCAGCTCTGCCCTGCCAGAGCCAGGGGAGCTGCACAGGAGGAGAGCAAACAAGGCTGACTGTCAAGATAACCCTGTTCCTGGTGGAATTTGTGGCTTTATCAGCATTTTTTTGCAGAGTGAGATGAAATGTGAAGGGTTTTCAGCTGTGAAAATTAATTGCTTCGCTCAGGTCCTCAGGGGATGCCGTGGCATTCCCCACACAGGTGAGTGACCATGCTGCTCCACAGGGCTCCACAAACACCCCGGGAGGAGCTGGGGGGTGGTGGGAAAGGGAAAAAAAGCCCCTAAGTGGAATCAATTTATGGCACTGAAACAAAAAAAAAAAAAAAGCTTTGCTGTTTCCACAATCCACTGTGTATTTTCCAGCAGCTCAGCTGCAGAGTCCCAGCCTGTTCTCTGTAGGGTATTTCCTGACAGGGCTGTGGGTGTGGGGGGTTTTTGGTTGTTTTTTCTGCTTTTTTTTTTTTTTTTTTTTTGTCAGGAGCAGTGGGGAGAAGAGTATGAGAGGAGAAGGAGACAGTGTTAGGAAGAAAGAGAAGAAGGCATGGGCAGGGCATAGTACAGTGAGATCAGAGGGGGGCAGCACAGTGGGAGTAATTAGGGGTTTGTGATTCAGGTGGGAGGCAAAAGGAGGGGAATGCCCACAGGGATTGGGGGAGCAGAGAACGAGGAGGATTCAGAGCCTGGCAGCAGATGGGCTGGAGGGGGTGAGTGCAGAGGCAGGAGGGGAACAGCCAGAGGAGCAGCAGAGGTAGAGCAGACTTGAAAATGGCTGTGACAGTGAATTTCTGCTCTAGAGCAGGTGGAGTGCCTGGCAGAGCCTGCAGAGGGGAGAGGGAGCATTGGGTAAAGCAAAGCAGGTGCCAGGGGCACAGGCAGAGAGCAGCATCCCTGTTCAGGAGGGCAGAGGGGCTGAGCAGGGGTGGGGTACAGCAGATAGAAGGGATGGGAGCCAGGAGCACAAAACATACAGGATTTCAAATTAGGAATTAAAGTAACATCCACAATCATGACTTAAAACACAAGGAGCTGCTGCTCGTGGGAGGGCACAAAGTCAGAGATGGGGGCAGGAGTGGGGCAGGTTTGTACAGGCCACTGGGGATGCCCAGATTTTGGAGCACCCCCTGTGCCACTCAGCTCTGGGGGCACAGCAGGGACAGAAGATTATTTCTGTCCTGTGTCCCAGTGGGTGAGCCCTGGCTCCAGGGGAGATCAGGATCCATGAAGAAGGTTCTTGAGGGATCTCTTCAGCCTGTGAGAAGTTGTCCTGTGGCAGCAGCAGCTCTGATCAAATCAGACCCCTCTCATGTGGAGCCCTGCAAACATCTCCTCCAGTCTGGGATGGTGCTGGTGCACCCCAGTGTCACCCAGAGGTTTGGCAAACTCCATCAAACCCAAGGCAGAACAAACCAGCCCTTCTCTCCTGTTAGCAGTTTACAATCCCTTCTCTAATTTTCATTATCTGCAGCAAGGAGCAATTCAGGGAATCAATTTTCCAGCAAACTCAGAGGCTGGATTTGCCTGGACTGCTGCCTGCTCACAGTGTGTGTTCTCCCAGTCCCTTTGCAGCTCCTGGTGGGGCACTGAGGAGCCCGTGGCTGCCTGCCCAGCCTGTCCAGCATGCAGCACTGAAATCCTGGACCAGCACACTGCAGGTGGCCCCAGCAGCACAGCTCCTGGCAGGACAGGGAGCCCCAGAGCCAGCACCCCACCCCTGGCAAACCAAAACACATCCCTTCCCAATGCCAGCTGACAGCCCTTCACCATCACACCCAGCAGCGCTGCACAGACCTCCAAACATCCCTCAGCCTATCTGCCCACCCCTCCCACCTCTCCTCCTGTACCTGCTCTGCCTCTGCCACCACCCCACCTCTCTCCTTTGCCCCATTTCTGCTGCAAGAACTCAGGTTTGGGTGCCAAGGCCAGAACTGCCTGTGCTGTTCAGGTCACTGGAGCTGTAGCAAAGTTTTCCTGTTGCTCTCAATATTTTACTTCATTAATTTCCCTTTCCCTTTGCTACTGGATATTTTCAAGGTACCATCAGGGAGCTTAACATAGCTGCAAGATTCTTTCTGAATTCTTTCTCTAGTTTGGAGCCTGTTATTGCATTCAGCTGGGGTTTCCTTTCTATCTGAATGACTTTGTGTCTGGGGCATGGACTCAGGCCCATTTTATCTCCCTGCCAATCATTATTTTGCCTTTCTTGCAGCTTCTCATATTCCCTTTCAGATCTGAACATTGTGAATAGATCTGTATCACTGCCTCAGCTTTCTCCTTTGGTGTTACAAACACATTGCCAAGCCTGGGACTCTGCCAGGATCCTGGGCCTGATGGTGAGCTCTTCCTTCCATCATGGAACTGGAAATCTCATCCCAGTTCTGGTTTTCTCTGCTTTGAGCTCATTATCAGTGCTCAGGGTTGAGCCCTTTGGAACAGGAGTCTCTTCTGAGGCACCTTGGCACAGAGACCCAAGGACATGGTGCTGTCCACAGTCCTCCACACTCCTTTTCACCACCTCAGAGATCTCTCCAAGGTCTGACAGACCTGACTCCCCTGTGCAGAAAATCCCAGGCACTTTCTCAATAAATTCTGTTTATCAAGGTGTCTATTCAGCTCCTGGCTGCAGCTGGCCCAGTTGCTTGGTGTGACACTCAGACCTGCTGGTGATCTGCTCTCTAGGTGGCCACGGAGAATTTTGTGTGACTCAGTGTCACATTGTCACCTTCAACACCCATTTGAGGTTACACATTGGAGCTTGCAGCTGATTTGATTCTTCTGGAATTCCTGTCTGAGTCCAGTTCTGGCTGTTTGGGACTCTTCAGGCACATTTTGCTCCATCACCTCCTCTAACACCTCTCCGAGGCAGCTTCTCGTGTTTATCCTCTGGAAAAACCCTTGTGGTGCAGGAATCTCCTTGGTCAGAGGGTGTTCAGAACACCATGCAAAGGTTTAACTTGATTTTTCTGTGCTCCCACTGCCCTCTAACAGAATGCCACCAAGGAGAGGTGACACTCCTGACCATCTGACCTCCTAATGCTTGGGGGGAGTTACATCCTTAGCTGTGAAGCTGCCAACAAGTTGCTCTTAAAAATATTTAATCCCATTCATAATGGTTTGACACTCTGGGCAAAATTTTCTTTTCTGCATTTGGACTTTATTTTCTTTTAATTTCTGTGAAAGTGATTCACTTTGCAGTTTTACCATGATAGATGTTCCAAAGCTAGCAATGCTGTGGTGCAGCGTTTAAAAGAGCATTTTTCCTGCTTAACATGCAGCAGTGCAGAAGTTTTACAGATTTTTAAACACTCCTTCCATTTCTAGGTTTATAAAGCAGCCTGCCCTAAAAGTGTGGTTTATCATATTGAAAGATAGCAGAGGCAGTTATGGGCTAACAACCATGACCAAGACCCCAAAATGGATTTACCTCATTTGAGAGGCTTTTCCATTAATTTGTTTCACTCCAGGCAAATTATATGTGCCTCTCAAATCAGGCTTGGTGAAGATCTTAGTCACAAACAATTGGTCTCAAACCTCAGAGATCAAGGGTAGTTGATATCTCTTTTTTCCCCTAATCTAATTTGATTCCCAATAGTCTGTGGCTAATTCGGGCACACAATGCCCCAGACAGAGCGTTTGCAGCAGAGCCAGCCACGTACAAGGCACTGTTAAGATCTTACTCACATCATTATCTCCAGCTCTGGCACTTGGCAGCAGTGCTGGGAGGATTTGGGAAGCAGAGGAGCACAGGGACCTTGGCCTGACGCAGCAAGGGTCGAGAAAGGAGATCCCCATCTCTTCAATATGGAAAGGGATTATCCCGTTTCAGAGACAATTCTGTCAGCACACGGAATCTGCATAAACTGCCCGTGACCAGGGTGACGTGGAAAATTAAGAGATTCACAAACACACAAAGAGGAATGGGTTCCCAAGCAGGGAGAATGGGACAAAGAGGTTTGGGATTAATTCCAAAGCAAAGGGTCAAGGAAGGAGTCAACCTGGTGCTGGAAATGCTGGTTTGCATCACACACAGAATAACAGCATCCCCCGGAGAGGCTCAAAGGGATGGTCCATCACTGCCTGCCAGCAGCTCTTTGTCAGCTCCTGCTGGCCACCTGCAGGGCCAGAAACCATCTTTTCCATTATAATTTTTTTTTTCTTTCCCCTAACACAGTGTCTTGGTTCTCTTCCCTGCCTGAGCACTGAAACAGCTGGAATGATGCACAGGGTAAGATCAGTCAGGCCTGACACATCTGTCATTGTAACTGAGGTATGGATGAAGCTCCTCCAGCCAGAAATGCTGTTATTTTCCCTCTGTACTATAGGTTTTGTACACTTTCTCCTGGGATTAGCTGGAATTTTCCCCAGAGAAATTGCCTGCTGTCAGTTCTCTTCCTTGATACCTGTCAAGCTTTGCAGAAATACCTTCTTTTCCTTCACATTTTACAAGCCCAAGCGCAGTGAATGTGTTTTTGGAGCAAACATCCATGAGGAGTAGCCTGGTCTAGTGGAAGATGTCCCTGCCCACAGGAGGGAGGGTGGAAGGAGATGATTTCCAAGTTCCCTTCCAACCCAAATCATTCTGGTATTCTGGGATTGCCCTGATTGTGGAGAACTGGGCTGAGCTCAAGTAATCCTGTCTCTCCTTGACCCCTGGTTTTTTATGTTTTGACCCCTTGTTTTCTTCTGAGAGGGCAGCTTTTGGTGTAGGAACCAAGGATGACTTTTGGGGGCCTGGATGAAGCAATCAGAGATGAAAAGGTGCACAAGAAGAGAGAGGTCACATCCACAGGTGGAGTAGGGTGGAGCTGCAGCCAGTGTCCTTAGGGATAGTTTCTGCAATCCAAAATGTGGAAGATGTCCAAGGGCTAAAGAAGAAGAAAAGTGCCAAGGGAAAAGCTGGAGAAGTGCAGGACTTGGCTGGGCACACTGAAATTGCAGCCAGCTCCTCCTTGCGTCCCACATCTTCATGAGACACCAAAATAAAATAAAATAAAAATAAAAAAAATATATATAATATAATAGTATAAAATAAACCCACGAGACCAGGAATGATCCCCTTGATACTGCTGGGGAAACCTTGCCAGAGGAAAATTAAGAGGTTAGGGTGACCCAAAGACTCACTTTGTCTAAAAGGGTAGGACAGGAGTAGGACAAGACCACAGATTGTCCCCTGGAGAGTGATGGAAGCCAGGGGACTCCTGAACCTTCCTGCTCACCCCTGGGAGGGTCCAGGCTGTGCTGGGAAGGATCCCAGAGCAGCTTTGTGCCTGATGAGTGCTGGGAGGGGGACTGGGGGCAGGGGGAAGGCTGTGTTGAAATTCAGTGCAGCACACCTGAGTGCTTCTTCTTAAATTCTCAATTTAGCAGCACCCACATCCCAGCAAATGGGAAAATGGGATCTGAAAAGCACAGAGGGGAATTCTGCAAGGGGAATATTGATGGGGACACAGGGACCCAGCATCAGCACCAGCTCCCTCCTGCAGGGATTCCCTCACACCCTGAAACACAACCCAAAGCATGAGGAAAGATAAAATCACAGAATTCCAGGCAGGTTTGGGTCAGAAGGGACCTTAAAGATCATCTCACTCCAACCTCTTGTCATCAGGGACAGTGCAAATGTGGCAGCACTCACCAGTACAGGATGGGGAGAAACCCTCCAGCTTCCAAGGAGCTGCTGGCAGTGGAGCAGCAGGACCCAGCTCTGTGTCTGTGCCAGGCAGCTCCACCTGTCTGTGACTGATGGATGGTGCCATGGCACAGCTCCTCTGCAGGGCTGCTCTGCTCCCCTCCACGGGGAAGGCATTATTTTCTCTAAGCACTGGAATAAGTGAATATAAATCCTTTCCAAGTGTTCACAGCTGTTTTCTGTGAGAGCCCCAAGGGACACAGGACACAGGAGGGGCCTGGCTGTGGAAGCCCAGAGTGTTCCCCTGGCCTCCTTGGGGGTCTCAAAACCCCCCTGGTGAGGGTCTCAAAGAGCCCTGAGTGAGACCCTGGTGTCTCAGGCACTGAATTCAAACCCTTGGGGGAAATTACCAACACAGAGGGAATGGAAACAAGTCACCAAAATTAGTAAAGTGTAAATTAGGTTGTTAGAACGTAGATAAATAGACTTTTGGGAATGTTTGTGATAAGGGACACGTGGCCAAGATGGAGAATTTGGGGTGTGGATACCTCTTCCTCCTTCTTCTCCGTGCCATCCATGCTGGGTGACATGCTGGCACTGTCAGATTGGATGGGGTCAGAGCTGGACTGTTTAACAAGACTGTATTGTACTGGAAAATTGTTATAAACATTTAGCAGGTAATTCAGACTATATGAGATCAGCCCTGCCCTCAGCAGGCAGATTCCATCCTGGGTGCCCGGCTGGGCAGAGCTGTGAGCTGGGCAGAGAGTTCCTGAGACAAGAAACAATCAACAATCCTTGGAGCCTCTGAAAACCGTCTCCTGCAATCTTTCATTGGTGGCTTTGGGAAAGAACAGGATTTACACCACTGCATGTCCTGCTGAGGTGATCTCGGGTTTAAGGAGACACCTGGGCTGTGACATTTGGCGTCCCTGGGTGGGCAGAGACACCTGGCCACCACCACAGCACAGGCTGCAGGTGTGACTTGCTGCTGTCCTGGCTCACAGCAGGACATCGCTGGGGACAAGATCATAAAGAATGGCAGAGTCAATAAGGTTGGAAAAGCCCTCTAAGATCGAGTCCAGCCCTTAACTCGGCATTGGTATGTTCACCAATAAACCACGTCCACATGGTTTTTGAACACTTCCAGGGGTGGTGACTCCAGCACTGCCCTGGGCAGCCTGTGCCAGCGTGTGAAAACCCTTCCTTAGATCCAACCTAAACCTCCCCTGGCACTGCCTGAGGCCGTTCCCTCTCCTCCTGTCCCCTGTCCCCTGGGAGCAGAGCCACCCCCTCCTGTCAGGGAGTTGTGCAGAACCAGAAGTTCTCCCCTGAGCCTCCTTTGCTCCAGGCTGAGCTCCCTCAGCTCTCTCAATGGCTCCTGGTGCTCCAGACCCTTCCCCAGCTCTGTTCCATCTCTGGACACACTCCAGCAGACACAGCTTTTGCTGGGAGAGCTGACAGCATCCCAGAAAAGCACTTTCTGCATGCAGCAGAAACAGCAGAGTGAGAAACCCTCCAGCCTTTAAGGAGGATGCAGAGATGAGCTGGCTCTGGGACAGGTGGTTCAGCCCATGGAGCATGCCAAAGGCTGCTGGAGGCTCTCAGAGACCATGGGAGACACACTGGCTCTTCTCAGCCCTGACAGATGTGTCACACCACTGCCTTCCAGGCGTTTCCTGGTGGTTGTGTCCCAGCACAAGCTGCAGAGCCTGAGGGAATGACAAGCAGCCTGCCAGAGGTGGAGTGGGATGATGGAATCCTCATGGAATGCACCCTGGAGAGGCCCAGGAGGGATGCAGTGGCACAGTGAGAGCTGTCCTTGTGCCTCCCCTGCCCCAGGACACCACAGAGTCCCCACAGGCCTGCAGCAGCCAGGGAGGGCCCAGGGTCCCTGGGAGGAGCAGCCCGTCATGTTTGATTACCAGCAGATGGAGGATGCATGCAAGAGAGAGATAATTAATTGATTGCAACTTTCCCAGCCTCCAGACTTTGGTTTCTATTGATCTCAGCTTTATCTGGAGTAATAGAGACAATTAGGAGGGAACACAGCAGCAGAAGTTAATTACCAATGGAATGGAAACTGTGTCTTTCAATTTATTAAAGTTTTATCACAAAGCAGCGCTGCTGCAGGAGCACAGCCTGTCTCCCTGCATCCTCTGTGTCCTGCAGAGCACTCCCCACTCCTGACAATCAATAATAAATCACAAACCCATCCTCCCCTGTGCCAGCCCTGAGCAGAGCAGTGGAGCTGTGGGACAGGCTGTGCTGGCTCCTGGGGACAGGGCAGGGCTGCTCCTGTTGGCTCCTGCTGGGGACAAGGTGTTATGAAGGACTTGATGTTGGGCATGGGGTTATAAGTTATTGGTTATATTGGTTAATACAGTTATATTGGTTAATACAGTGAAGTTATGTTGATTAATACAGTTATATTGGTTAATACAGTGAAGTTATATTGATTAATACAGTTATATTGGTTAATAGAGTGAAGTTATATTGATTAATATAGTTATATTGGCTAATACAGTGAAGTTATATTGATTAATATAGTTATATTGGCTAATAGAGTGAAGTTATGTGTGCATTGTTAATGAATTGTTGATGTTTGTGTTGAGTGTGTCCACCCAGTTGACCATAATTGCTGATGTCTGCGTTGGCTATTTGTTGTTGATGTCTTATGTCTTTGTAAATTGTTAATTAACAATTAACTCTCAGCTGTTTGTCCCTCACCCCGTCCCATACCCACTCTCACATCCACACCCACCTCCACTATCCTGTCCAAAATGGTGTGTGACAGCAAGTGCCCATGGGATACCACTCAGTGATAAAAACCCCTAAAAACAACGAACCAGTGCAACATCTAAGACTAAAAATGGTATTTCCAGGGGGGGAAAGACAGTGGAGAAGATGGAATCACCCACCAGAGCTTTTTTGCCTTGTCACCATGACTTCAACAGCACTCGGTCAGCATGACATCCCCTAAACTGAGAGCCAGTAAAAGTTTTTCTACAGATTCTCACAAGGATGGAAGCACAGCTGTGTCAATTGGCCAAGCTGGTTTTCTCCTTTGTGCTGTCCAACGGAGCAGTGGTGGCATGTGTGACCCCTCAGGTTCCCCACCCAAATCTGACCCACAGTAAAGGCTCTGACAAAGGAGCTGGTGTCCTGGCCCCTTTATCTCAAAGGCAGGTCCTGACCTGAGGCTCTGGAGCAGCAGCTCTGCTTGGGGCTGGGAGGGATGCTGTGGGCAGGGGAGGCAGCACAGCCAGCTCAGCTGGGGAGGGACCAGCTCACAGCAGGGCCCAGATGTGCTCTTGGTGCTTCAAGAGCCTCAGGGACACATCTCTCTTCTAGGCTTACAGAATCATGGGATGCCAGAATGGGAAAAGGATCTTAAATTTCATCTTGTTCCAACACACCTTGGCACAGGGACATTTCCACCAGAGCAGGCTGCTCAGAGCCTTAACAATTGGCTCTAGGCAGGGCAGGGCTGCAGGAGGCAGCCAGAGGGGGTCTTACCTGTCCCCCCTAGTGCCATCACTCCTCTGGCCTCCTTCCCGTGGCAGGAGGCTGGGATGTCAGCCAGAGATCAGGGATGGTCCTCCCTTCCTTCCCTCCACCTTCCCACCTTCATCCCACCCTCCCTTCTCGGTGTCAGGACTCGATGACCTCAGAGGTTTTTTCCAGCCTGAAGGATTCTGTGATTCTCCTGCACATCCTGGCCCAAGTGCAGCTCAGAAATTCCAGCCCACATCCCCAAGAGACCCTGCACCTCTGCATTGAGGTCACTGAGCACTGGGTCACTCAGAACCCTGTGAGGGCTCTCAGAGAGCCCACACCTGTGGCTGCTGGCAGGGCAGGGCTGCTGTGACAATCCCCTGGGACTCCTTGTCCCCACGAGCAGTGATGTCCCCAGAGCAGCACCTGGCTCACAGCCCGAGTTCACTCTGCTCTTCCCACAGAACACAGGAGAGAATGGTTGGTTTGCTACCACACAGGTCTCTGGAGGTGCTGGCACAAGTGATGGGACATGAGGGCTCTGCCTTGGACCCATTTTCTGCAGTATCACCCTACAAAAAGCTGTGCCTCTCACCTCATCCCCATGCCTGCCTGCTGCCTGCTGAAGTGCTCCCTCCAGCCTGCTGTCCCCCAGACATCAGCAAACTCCCACATCCCGTCCCCAGGGCATTAAAGGAGTGTGTTTAAATTGCTGAGGTCATTTGACTTCTTCAGCCTGGAGGAGGCTGAGGTCAGACCTCACCAGGGTCTGCAGCTTCCTCCCAGGGGGCAGTGGAAGGGCAGCTCCCTTCTCTGCTCTGGTGACCAGGGAGATGACTCAGGGATGGCTGGAGCTGTGTAGGGCTAGGTTGGATATCAGGAAAGGTTCTTCCCCGCGAGGGTGCTGGCACTGCCCAAGGGGATGGGCACAGCCCCAGGGCTGCCAGAGCTCCAGGAGAGTTTGAACAGCACTGCCAGGGATGCTCAGGGTGGGTTATTGGGTGTCTGTGCAGGACCAGAGTTTGGACTGGATGATCCCTGTGAGTCCCTTCCATTTCAAAACTTTCTGTGATTCTTTTAAATGAGTCCCTACTGCTGGTGCAGGACCAGCAACTAGATTGCTGGTTTGCTCCTGTCTCTCTTTCTAACCATCCCAAAGACTCTGTTTGCCTTGCACTCCCCCCCAGAGCTGGAGGGAGCCCAGCTGAGGACAGCCCTCACTGCTGGCTCAGTCCAACCCAACCTGACCCACTCAGCCTTGCCCAAACTGGAGATTTCAGCAGCAAACTCTCTCTGGTTCTTTATGAACACATGGCTGCTCACACCCTGGAGTGGGTGCAGCCAGCAACCTCTCTTCTGATGGAAAAAAAATTGTTTAATTGCATTTATTTAATTTGGTTCATTTTCATTCAAGATTCTTTTTTGAAGCATCATGTCAAAAGATTTTGACACGGCATCGCTGACTGCTGCACTGGGGTCACAGGTTTAGGATTCATGGTCCCAGTCCTAATGTGAGGTGACACTACCCTGGGCTGCAGAGGGAAGGGGCACTCTGGAATGTCTCCTGTCTGATGGCTGAGAGTGCATGCTATTAGAAATGAGGCAGTCGTGGGTCTGACCAGTGCTTGAATAGGATACAGGTTTTAAATCCCTTGTATGGTAGGCACAAGCCATTAGTCATGCTTAAATACTTGGGAGATTGCTGGAGCCTGAGCCTCAGTGAGCTGTGAGGCTCAGCCCTGCCCTGCCAGGGAACTGACTTGCAGGGAAGGAGATCTTTTTCTCAAGGTGAAATGGATGTTCTTGGAGGATATGTGGGTTTAAAACACTCAGATGCTTGGCAGATTGACTCCCCAGCCTTGATTAGCCCTGCTCTGGCAGTCCCAGGTGAAACAAAACCAATCTACAATCACAGAGATTTGCAAAATGTGACTTTCTGTGGCAGCTCAGCTGGTCTGGATGCTCATGCAGTCACAGAATCTCAGACTGCTTGGGTTGGGAAGGACCATGGGCAGGGACACCTTCCACTGTCCCAGACTGCTCCAAGCTCTGACCTTGGGCACTGCAGAGGGATGCTGCAATCCAGGCTGCAGGAAAGAGAGCCAAAGGGGAGGCAGGGCACAGCTAAACCCACCCAGGCCAAGCTGTGCCCATCCCCACCGTCCCCACTCCTGCCCAGTGTGGGCTCTGGCTGTGTGCCCCAGCCTGGATTCCTGTCCCTTACCCCCACTTTTGGGGAAATCTCAGCAGCCTTGTCCCTCCCAGCCCAGCCAGACTGGGCCATCTCTCATTTCCATCACTCAGCACATCGTCCTGCTCACCCACGAGTCCCAAATTCAATCTGATTTCAGTCTGATTACTTTCCCCTCCACTTGAGAGAATTAATTAATATCCGGCTCTGCTCCAGTTTTTTTTCCCCAATCGATAAAAGGAGGAAGGAAAAGGTGGTGTACCTGTCATTAATCATCATTAAATTAGTGACTCCAGAATTAGCTCACCATGAAAGCAGCAGAGCTGTGCTGTGCAGAGAGACCTGGAGCCCTGCTCAGCTCAGGCAGCAAGAAACAGGAGAGAGAGGAGACCCGCACAGGGGTGTCACAGGAGGGATCTCTACATGGTGCTTGCAGCTCCAGGTGCCTCAAGCCAACCCTCAGGCCAAGCCAGAGCTTCCCAGTCACTGATCAGTGCCACCCCCACCCCCCCAGAGGTGACATCCTGGTCCTGAGTGCTGGCTCCAGGCACAAACAGCACAGGGATGGTTTCCCTGCACCCAGCACAGCCCGTGGCCTCCACTGCACAGGGAACATAAAGGGTTAGGAAGGGTTTTCCCTGCATTGCTGCATCCATCCAGCCACGGGGATCAAGTGATGCTGCCCCCTGCCCTTGCTCCTGCCTCCTCCCCTCACCCATCCTGTCACTGTCTGCTCTGAGCTGCAGCAGGAATCACAGAATCCCAGACTGGTTTGGGTTGGGAGGGACCTTAAAACTCATCCAGTCCCAGTCCTGCCATGGCAGGGACACTTTCCACTGTCCTAGTCTGTTCCAAACCCTGCCCAGCCTGGCCTTGGGCACTGTCAGGGATCCAGGGGCAGCCACAGCTGCTCTGGGCACCTGTGCCAGGATCTCATCACCCTCACAGGGGAGAATTTCTTCCCAATATCCCATCCAGCCCTGCCCTCTGTCCATTTGAAGCCATTCCCTGTGTCCTGTCCCTCCATCCCTTGTCCCCATTATGTTTTCTCTCCAAAGCTTGTCCATCAAGATTTGCTGGCAGGAAGACAAGCTGTGGGTCAACTGCTAAAATACTCAAGACACTCTCAGTGTCACAGGCACATTTCCCCATGGCTCATTTTTTGTTAAAAAACCAAAAATCCTCTCTGAGTTGTAATCCTCAGTGACAAATGCAGAGAGATCAGTAAGTGGTGTATTTATGCTTGGGAGTGGGTGCCTGTCCATGCTGTACCCATATTTATAGAGTGTAAATATATTTTTTTTATTTATATATATATATATATTTATATTTATATTTATATTCATATTTATATTTATATTTATATTTATATTTATATTTATATTTATATTTATATTTATATTTATATTTATATTTATATTTATATTTATATTTATATTTATATTTATATTTATCTATATATCTATATCTATATATCTATATATCTATATCTATCTCTATATCTATCTCTATATCTATATCTATATTTATTTTAATGTTTATGTTTATGTTTATGTTTATGTTTATGTTTATGTTTATGTTTATGTTTATGTTTATGTTTATTTTTATTTTTATTTTTATTTTTATTTTTATTTTTATTTTTATTTTTATTTTTATGAGTGTTTGTGTGTCTGGGTGCTACAGCTCCTCGCACACCTCCTGCTCACACGTGCTGCCTTCCTGCTGTGCCCTGCTCTAGTCCCTTAGTCAAGGGATAAGGGATTAGGCTCAGCACAGGACCGGGGTCTATCCAGATCTTTGGAATGGGAATCTCTGTGCAGCCTCCACAGGATGGGAACCCTTTTTTATGTGGTGCAGTCCATGAAATGAGGCTATAAAAGCTGGAGATGATCTGAGATGTTCTGTGAATATCCCTGTCCTGTCTACCTGACTCCAGCTCTGTGCCCAAAGTGTGGGATGTGAACCCATCCCTGCCAGGGTCCCAGTCAAACCAGTGCCATCCCACCCTGCCTGTGCAGGCCAAGCCTGGATCTGCACTCACAAATCTCCTTTCCCCTTGCATCAAAAGCAGCCAAATTCGCCACAATTGCAGGTGTTCTTCCAGTGAATGTGATCATGAATTAATAATGGCGTTTTGAAGGCTCGTCCCTGCTGCTGCGCTCCCAGCTCGGAGGAGCTGCATCCACGCTGATTTATTTCACACTAACAGCAGCCTTCCCCTCAGAGGGATAAACAGCACGCTGAAGTTTCTGCTGGCAAAACGCACCTTCAAACGAACTGCTAAAAATGGTTAACAGAAGGATATTTCCAGCTCCTCCGCCCAGCCGGAGCTGCCTCTGCTCCCTGCCTGCGTCTGCCACAGGAGTTCTGAGCAGCAGCTCAGGAGGTTTGGGACAGGCACAGAGAGGGGACACAGCCCTGTCGTGCATGCCACTGTTAGAAATAGTAGAGACCAAGCAGAATTAGATTAGATTGAAATAAGCAAACACACTCTGATCTCTATCGCACCGGATCCCCCAAAGTTCACAAATGCTGTCTGGGTCAGTCCTGTTTTTATACAGTTTTTCCTAGCCTGGAGCAGAAGTCCTCCTTTCTTTTTGTAGTTTCGCATATTCATGGAGTTTTCTTTCTCCGCGTTGGGCTGGAAAAAACCATTTCGGGGAAGCGATCAATTTTGGTGAATGCAGATTTTGGCTTAGGGAAACCGAGCATTGAGATGTCGTTTTCCCTGATGACTCCGGTTATCTTAATCATCGATACTTGCTGGGTGTTCATCGTTTGGGTGTTCCCTGGACAGTTTCTGAAAGGGCTATCCACCGGAGCCACTTCTATTAACTTGCTAATTTTAAGTTCTTCAGCTTTTGTTGGCAGCTGCAGTGCTGCAATGAAGCAATCCCTGTTCCTCCCTCTGCAGCTTTATATTCTAAAGTTTCTTTATTATTTTCTTTATTTATACAGACATGATTTATTTCACATTAATTACAAACTAACACGAATTATTTTATAACAGGTATTACATCACCAGCCAGCATGGCCAGCACAGCCCATCCAGGGAGGGCTGGGTGTCACAGACACCATCCTCATCCTCCTGCTCCTCCCTGGCCAGGCTCTGGGCTCTGCAAGGACAGCAGGTCCCAGCAGTGCCTTTCCCTGCTCACCCACAGGGATCCTTCACTGCTGCTGGCAGAGTGAGCACTGTCAGACCCTTCTCTAATCTCAGGTATAGCAAACCTCCCCCGCCAGCTCCCTGATTCCCAAATCTGTCAGGTGAGCCAGCTGTGCACAAGGAAAGCTCTTTGCATGTAGATGATTTATCTGTCCTCAATCTGATCCAAACACACTCCCTGAGCACCATCAGGCAGCAACAGCTCCTCCTCCCAGAGCCTGCTTCCAGGACACTGGGGGAGAGTTTGGATTTGCAGGGATCACAGGATCCCAGACTGGTTTGGGTTTAAAGCTCAGCCAGTCCCATTCCTGCCATGGCAGGGACACCTTCACTAGCCCAGGGTGCTCCAAGCCTTGGACACATCCAGGGATCCAGGAACAGCCACAGCTGCTCTGGGCACCCTGTGCCAGGGCCTGCCCACCCTCACAGGGAAGAATTCCTTCCCAATATCCCATCCAGCCCTGCCCTCTGGCAGTGGGAGCCATTCCCTGTATCCTGTCCCTCCATCCCTTGTCCCCAGTCCCTCTCCAGCACTCTGGGAGCTCCTCTAGGCCCTGGAAGGGGCTCTGAGCTCTCCCTTCACTTCTCCAGACTGAACAGCCTGATCCATGCTGATCCCATGAAGGAGCACTTAGGACTGCAGCCTTCCCACGGGGCTCTGGGGGTGTTACACACTGCAGAGAGCACAGGGAAGTGCAAACATGCCATGAGCACTAAAGAAAAGGGAGGTGTCTGGTTCAGGCAGGTACCCCAGGGTGCTTCCCTGCAGCCTGGCCAGCTTTCCCTTGGATGTCACAGTCTTGGTCCCATCTGCTCCCACCCTGTAGAGCTGGATGAGAAAGCAGCAGGAGGGTAAATTTAGATTAAATATTGGGAAGGAATTCTTCCCTGTGAGGGTGGTGACACCCTGGCACAGGGTGCCCAGAGCAGCTGTGGCTGCCCCTGGATCCTTGGATGTGTCCAAGGCCAGGTTGGACAGGGCTGGGAGCACCCTGGGACAGTGGGAGGTGTCCCTGCCCATGGCAGGGGTGGAATGGGATGAACTTTAAGTTTGCCTCCCCAACCAATCTGGGACTCTGGGACTCTCTGAGAGAATGGCTGAGGCACACGGGCACAGCAGCAATGTCACCTCAGAGGTGCCAGAGACTGAGGATCCTCAGCAGTGCAGCCCTGGAGGATTGAAGATGGCCACTGGCAAAGAGGCTTGATTAGAAATTAATCAGCATCTGAAGCAAAGTGTGATATTCAATAAAGGCTGAGGAGCTGCAGCAGAGCCCAGGGGCCAGGCTGCCAAAGCCACAGCCCTGAGGCACAGCACGAGGGAAGGGGCCCCATCCCCAGCCAGCCAGGGGACAGGGCTGACAGGAGGTCACAGCTGCTGCTCAGGACACCTCTGGACCCCAGAGCCCCCAGGGAAATGCTGCCACCCTACATGACATCCATAGTCCACTGTCCATGAGTCTCCCAGATATTTAGGAACACTTCTCAGCATCACCCTGGGGGTGCTGGTAAATGTGCTCTGCCCCAAACCTATTCCAGCTTCAGATCAGGTCTGAATTAAAACCATTATTGATTTTGGATTGACACTCCCAGCTTTTGATGTCTAAACTGGCAGCAGCCTTTTAATAGTGGTTTTGAGGTTCTTCCTTCACTAGATGGGAAAAAAATAAACCTCTTTTAGGCAGAAACTGAGTATTATGCTTAATGTCATCACTCAGGGAAGTGGAGTTTTAACAAATATATTTTTATCAGAGTTCCTGAAAGCAAGGGAGCATCCCTTCCTAATTCTTGTCTGGGAGAAGGGAATGGCCAGAGAGGGAAGAGGGATTTTGCTGTGGAGGAGGCAGGTCTCAGTGCAAACTGCAGCAGGTCTGCATTGTCTCAGCTCCAGCTGCAGAGCACAGAGTGACTGAGATGCTGAGAGGGCTTTGCGTGCCACGCTCCGAGCTGGGGCCATCCCAGAGGAGCAGCAGGATGTCTCCTGGAAGGGCATCATGGGCACAGCTTCTTGCTCTTCTCTCTCAAAAGATTCTTTTTTCCTCTCCCTGCCTGTACACCCAGAGATGCAGCACTCCAGGGTCTGCAGCAGGGACAAGAGTGGGCAGATTCCCAATCTCTTATTCACTAAATTGTTGGGTTCAGTGCTTTATTTTAGTGGGAGCACATTAGCTGGATCCAGCAGCTGAGGGATGTGAGGCTGCTGAGCTGCCTGTGCCCTGCTCTGTGTCAGTAGTGAGGCTGCAGGTGTGTACAGCACACACCTGTACTGCATGCACAGCTCTATACCTGTGCACACCTGCCTGGCCTCACAGCTCACAGACAGACACCAGCAGCACCCACATGAACACCAGCAGCACCAAACAGCCTCATCCTGCTGCTCCTGGGGCTGAGCAGGGTGCAGGTGTAATGGGGAGAATAGAAAAAAACCACACACACACACACACACACACACACACAGGTATGTGCAACATTGATCCCTCCAGCAGCAGGGCTCAGACACCAAATTTATCCATAATAAGTCAAAAAATGCTCTTCCCCCACATCCCACGTGTGTCTCACACCTGTCTCAAAGGGCAGAAACGTCCCTGTTCCAAAGGTGACCTGGGGAGCCACTTCCAGTGATGATATTCACAGCCCCACACTGGAACAGAGGGCTCTGCTGGGACAGCTCTGGAAGGAGCCATGGACAAGGTGGTTGTTCCTCGGGTTGTTCCCCCATAACTTCTGGACATTGGATGGTTCTCCTCTGGGGAGTCCCGGGGTAGCCCCAGGGTGGTGTTTGAGCTCCCCCTCCTGCCATTGTCTCTTCATGCACCTTTGTGGATGTACAAACGAGTTTTTATCACATCCTCTGGTCTCTAAGTGGAGCTGCCCAAGCCCTGCAGGGATGTGGATGGTGCTCTGCACTGCCTGAAGTGCAATTTCTTGCCCACTTTGCCCAGTTCTTCCCCCCAGCGCTCTGCAAAGCCTGCTTTCTGCCAGCCCTGGCTATGGGCACGCTGTGCTGCAGTGGCTGCACACAGAGTTTAAATTCAGGGGAGCTGTCCTGTCTAGAACAAGAATTGTCACTCATTCACATTCTGATCAAGCACTTCAAACCTCCCAGAGTGGCGCCCAGGCTGGATCTGGAGGCAGCAGGCAGAGGGACAGGTCCTTGTCCCTGTCCCCATGTAGAGGCAGGGAAGCCAACAAGGGTGACAGAGCTGCCATCAATCACAGGGCCTGAGCAGAGGCTCCCAAGTATTCAAATCCTTAATTAAGATTAATGAAATGCACTTTTGCAGTTTATTTAAGTGCATGCTCCGAACCTGAAACCTGGTCGTTAATTAGTGAGGGAATAATTTGAAAGGCTCTGTAAATCCCCTCTTAAGCCCTGGTGAGGCACACCCAGCTCCAAGTGCAAGGATGTGGCTCTACCCAGGGGGTGCTACATCAGCTAAGAGTAGGAGACACTTGAGAAGGGACACACATCCCAATAATATGTGATTTTTGGGAATCCATCCAGCTCAGGACTGAGAATGGGAGGCATAAACTGTGATCTCCTTGTATCATTGTGGCAAAAGAGAGGCTTCATTTGACTTCTCCACATAAATTAAATCGAAAAAATTCAGGCATTACTGGAAGGATTAGAGCTCCTTAGAGATCCCACTGCCCAGCCCTGAATCCTCCTCATGAAGGCTAATGCAATCAAAAACGTTGCAATATAGGATGAATCTGACCTGGAAATAAAAATGCACTTTTTGTCATGTGAAATCTCACATGAACCCGGTTGTAGGGTCCTGCACGCACCACCTTGTGCTTGGCCTCATGCTGGGACCTCTGCATTCACCAGATCAGATCATGGAATCACAGAATCCCACAAAGGTTTGGGTTGGAAGGACCTTAAAGCTCATCCAGTCCCATGAGCAGGGTCACCTTCCACTACCCCAGGTTGCTCCAAGCCCCATCCAACCTGGCCTTGGGCACTTCCAGGGACCCAGGGGCAGCCACAGCTTCTCTGAGCACACTTTGCCCACCCTCACAGGGCACAATTCCTTCCCAACACCCAGAGGAGCAGGACCTGCTGTGCAGAGGCAGCCATTCCAGGATGCTCTATGGCTGCCCACTCTGGTGACATAAATAGGATTATATAGACGATTGTATATAGAATTATATAGAGGATTATATATAGAATTAGATACAGAATTATAGCCACTCCCTGCTGTGGCAGCCACAGCTGTCTGCAGCTGCACAGAGAGCTTGGCTTGGCACTGACTGACCAGCCCAGCCGTTGGATAATAGAAATAAACAACTGCCCAGGAATGAACGTGATTGGCTGAATTCAAGCCCAGACAAGGGCCCCCAGCCAATCCCTTTGAGCCAGGAATGCAGCCACATCATTGGCCAGTGAGCTGGGCGGAGCTCAGACCCTTGGCCAATCACGTTTGTAAGCACAGGAAATTGGGAGCCCCTATAAAAGGGGATATAAAAGCCCCTATTTGAAGCATCTATAAAAGGGGGTGAACATCAATAAACCTGAGCTGGTGCTGCATGACCCCAGTGTGGGGTGTTGTGGCATTCCTGTCTCCAACATCAGTGACACTCCAGAGCAACCTTCCCTCAGGATCCAGAGTGTGGAGCTGTTTCAGGGCTTTGGCCCCCTCACTGGAGTGTTTGGAAAACCAGTGTTCAGAGTGACCTTCCCCACAGTGCAATAAACCAGGCACACTGGCAGTAAATTGCATCAATTACAGGGAAGTCAGTAATTAATTAGAAGCTGTGATTCTTCCCGTCCCTCATTGCAGCTCTGAAATTAAAAGTCCAGGTGAAGAATAACTCCAGGCCAAGGAGTCAGGGCTGGGGCTGCCACACAATTGCCCAACATGAAGAAGAGTGTGGAGTGGCCTCTGAGGTTGTTGATTGATTTGCTTCCGAGTTGGCAGCAAGGACATGGGTCTAAAGAGCACTTGGATGGGGGTGAATCCTGGGTGGCTGATGCAAGTGGAAGTGCCTGTCCCAGCTGGGAAGGGGCTGTGTCCTTGTGGGAAGCAGTGGAGGGCGGGCTCATGGCAGAAGCACAGAGGTTGGGATGTGTCCATGGAGGCAGGATGATGGAAGTGCCTCAGAGGATGTGGGAAGCATGTGGAGAACCCCAGGATTGAGGATACAGGTACTGCTGCCCTCTGCTTAAGAAGCAGAGCCAGAGAGCCGCCAAAGTCAGAGCTGCTGGAGGTCTGTGTTCATCTGACCAGGGTCATCAAATCCCAGAATGGATTGGAAGCAGCCTTAAAGACCACCTCATTCCAAGCCCCTGCCACAAGCAGACACTCCCTCCATTGAGGTGTGCATCTTTCAGAGCACAGGAGTGGTGTCCTGGTTTGGAGGACAGTTATCTGCCAATAAAAGCAGAAGCTTATTTTTGAAATGGAGAATGTTAACCCCCTCCCTCCAAATTATTATTATAATTTTGAAATTAAGGGGCTCTCAGGCAAAGATATGGGAATTAGGAGTAACAGTTCTTTATTAAGAAAATTAAAATAGAAATACAGTATTACAAAGAGCAATCCCAAAGCACTGCCAGAGTCAGAATCCAACCTGACACCCGTCAGTCAGTCAGGCTGTTGGCAGCAGTCCCATTCAATGGTGGCTGCATCCTCCTGCAGTGGCAGATGTGGTTCAGCTGGAGCAGTGCTCCTGGAGAAGGTGCAGTTTTCCTCTGAAGCTCCAGGGATGATGTGCAAAGGTCTAGCTTTCCTCTGGAATCCATGGAAAGAAGGTGCCTTGGTGTCCAAAATCTCAGTTTTTATCTGGGTAGGAAAGGCTTGGCTCCTGCCCTGGCTGGAGCATCTCCCAGTGGGATGATGTAATTTTATCAGTCATGCCCTGGGACTCAATGGCCATGAACAGGAGATATCTCCTGGAGGGAGGATGGGCTGTGGGAAAGATAAAGATGATTGCCCCAGCTGGTTTTTAACAATGGCCCATTAACAGGAGATATTCCCACAGAGATAAGGATCAATGCCACACCCGGTTTTTAACAATGGCCCGTTAACAGGAGATATTCTCACAGCAGATAGGGATCACTGCCACACCCAGTTTTTAACAATGGCCCGTTAACAGGAGATATTCTCACAGAGATAGGGCTCACTGCCACACCCAGTTTTTAACAATGGCCCATTAACAGGAGATATCTCCTGGAGGGAGGATGGGCTGTGGGAAAGATAAAGATGATTGCCCCAGCTGTTTCAAAGCTGGCCCATTAGCAGATAATATTTGCCAGGAGATCAGGGTCACTGCCCCACCCGGCTGCAGCAGATGGGGACAGAATTCACATTGCTGGCCACATCAACCCAAGACAAACAGGGAGGCTGAATGATTTGGAAACATCCATCCCAGCTGTGCCATCCATCCCAGCTGTGCTCAGCCCTGGGGATGGTCCTTGTCAAAGCTGAGCTGGGCTGGCTGGTGCAGCCTGAGGCACACGCTGGGGCTCTGCTGGCCATGGGCAATCAGAGCCTCAGGAGCAGCAATCAGCCACCCCCCAAATGGGCCAGAGGAGACAAACGAGCCCGGGAGTTCACATTGATCCAGCAGCCAAGGTCAGGTAGAGGGCAGCTGAGTTCCCAGAAAAGCCCCTGTGGAAAGGAGTTTGAACAGAAATGAGGTGTAATTGGCTGCAGCCAGCACAGACCTCCAGCTGCCATGACCCAGTTAGCACTGACACTCACCTGCAGGAAACTTCCACTGCATTTTCAAGGCCTGATGTCAGGGAAAGCAGCTCACAGCATGGAGATAAGTCTGGCAAGGGGCATGATGCTCCAGTAGCTTTCAGATCTGTCTGAAAACAGGGTGCAGGGAGGATCAGTGCAAGTCATCCCAGTCCAGTGGGGGAGCACAACTGTGCTGCAAACTAGTGCCTGATGGTTCCCAATCCACTGGGATGAGCACATCCCTGCCTGGTGGAGAGATTCCTGGTGGTCTCACCAGGGCCTAATGGCCCCAAAGAGTCCAAACCCCACAGAAGCAGAACTGAGCACCAAAGCTGACAGCCCAGAGAGGGCAGCACCCTGTGCCTCCCCTCCAGTAGGGCCATCCCATGGGTTTTGAAGGGAACCTCACCATGACCAGGATGTTTCTGAGCCTCATCCTCTGAACCCGTAGCACAAAGCCAAGAGGGAAAGGAAGGACAATAATTGGGATTTTTTTGTTGTTGTTGTTGCTATTGTCTTTAAGAATGGCACTTCAAGCTATTTTTAACGTTTAGGGATATTTAGGAGATACCAAGGACTCTCCTTTAAGGGGTGAACAGGGCTCAGGACTCATTGCTGGAGTAGGGAAAGGGTTCGGGTGGGAATCAGTGGGCACCAGGCTGAGTGTGAACAAAGCATAAACTGCTATGAGCTGAACTGCTGCACTGGAGGGAGTGTGGCCAATTCAGGGGAAATTGTTCATCCTTATGATCAACAGCAGCAAGGCCACCTCACTGTCAGCCAGGGGAAGGGGGGTGAGGTGGGAGCTGATCTCTGCTGCAGCTGTTTGGGAATAATTGCAAGGCAACAGAGCCAAGCACATCTCAGTGATGCCAAATGATGTAACTAGGGATGGTGGGCACTCAGGGGACCTTCAGAGATTTGGGATGGACATCAGGAAACATTTCTTCACCTGAGTGTGGTGCAGATCTAAGACAGGTCACTGGAGCCATGGGCATCTCTGTCCTTGGGGGGTTTCCAGACTCAGGTAGGCAAAACCAGGTCCTGATCTAATGCTGGAATAGTCCTGCCATGAGCAGAGAGCTGGGCTGGGCATCCCTGAGGTCCTTTCTGCAGCTCTGCTGGACACCACTCCTCTCTGGCAGGACTTCCAGGTATGCCCTGGCATGGAAGGGTACAAAGATCCAGCTTGGCTCCCTGATCCCACCCCAGCTGTGCCCGCTGCCTGCAGGAAGCCCTGGGGAGCTTTGATCCCTTACTGACCTTGGGATGGGCAGAGTCTCATCCTGGATGCATCCATTGACTTTGGATGGAGGTGGGAAGATGCCAAACATGATCCATTGGTGGCAATCAAATCAGTATCCTATACAGGAGTCCTGAGGCTCCCTTACTTACTTACCCTGTGCTGGGCTCTGTGGAGAGCACTGTGAGCAGCCCTTGGTTTTCAGCCAGACCCCACCGTTCCCAAAAGCCTTTTGTTTCCTCTGTTTGCCCTTTTCCCTGGGGAAGGAGCCAGGCCAGGCCAGCTCTGCAGGGCAGGGACTCCTGCTGCTCACCCTGGGGCTCCTGGCATGCTCTCAGCACAGCTCAGGGCACCCTGCTCTGATACCACCTTATTTATGGCACATCCTTCCTGTCTTCTCCCTGCTATTATTGCCTAAAATGCTGTAATTTAGATTCTGGCTGTGTTTGATTGCAAACTCCTCCAATCTACAAATTTCAGTGACAAGCACTAGAGCAGCTCATTTACATGCCAGAGTGATCAATCTGCAACTGCTTGTTACACCAGAGAATAAATAAATAACGGATACGTTAAAGAATGGGGAACAATCAGCCAAATTAACCAATAGATGTCGAATAATGACAAGCCTTGACATCCTTAACAGGGAACAAGAGAGAGAGGGATGGGACAAGCTTTCCCAGCATTGCCCAGGGCTGCTCAGCACTCATCTATCTCCTCTAGTCCCATGAGCCAGCAGAGATGTGCATCAATGACAGCAGACAGCCAGCAAGGGCTGGAGTGTGAAATCCTGGCTCTTAAACCACGTACCTGTGCTTGTTCCTCACACCTGCTCTGTGCAAGCATCCCCAATAGGAATAACTCATGCCCTGGGACAGCAGGGGACCCACGTGTGGCAGTGTGGCATCTAGTGTGACACAGTGTGGCACCCAGTGATACTCAGTGTGACACCCAGTGATACCCAGTGATACACAGTGTGACACCAGTAATACAGAGTGTGACACCCAGTGTTACACAGTGTGGCACCCAGTGATACACAGTGTGACACCCAGTGTTACACAGTGTGGCACCCAGTGATACTCAGTGTGACACCCAGTGATACACAGTGTGACACCAGTAACACAGAGTGTGACACCCAGTGTTACACAGTGTGGCACCCAGTGATACAGAGTGTGGCATCCAGTGATACAGAGTGTGACACAGTGTGGCACCCAGTGATACAGTGTGACACCAGTGATACACAGTGTGGCACCCAGTGAAACAGAGTGTAGCACCAGTGATACAGTGTGACACCCAGTGTGACACAGTGTGACACCCAGTGATACACAGTGTGGCACCCAGTGATACACAGTGTGGCACCAGTGATACAGTGTGACACCCAGTGTGACACAGTGTGACACCCAGTGATACACAGTGTGGCACCAGTGATACAGTGTGACACCCAGTGTGACACAGTGTGACACCCAGTGTTACCCTTTGTGGCACCCAGTGACACCAGTGTGACATACAGTGATACACAGTGTGGCACCCAGTGATACTCCGTGTGGCACCCAGTGTTATACAGAAGAGATGATTTATTGAAAAGCCATGGCATTTATTATATGCATTGGTCAAAGAAGGCAGCACCTCTTTGAAAACATGCTCTCTGCAAAATATCACGAGACACTCACACGGCTCAGTGTCAACACCAGGTGTCCATCTGTGTTTTCTTTCTACCTCTCCTTGTTTTGTCTCTGAGAAAGATTCCCATCTTGAGAAAGATCCAGGCTGGAGCTGAGAAAAGCCAACAACCTGGGTAAAAACCAGATTAGGTTCCCCACGAGCCTTCAGCAGTGTCCACACCTGCCAGCACTGCTGCTCTCCCTCACTGCCTCCCTCTGAGTGACAGGTACGTGCCAGCTGCCTGATTCACCCTCCCCTGGCAGCTCCTGCCTGTCAGTGCTCAGCACCCCAGGGATCCCCAGCAGGGAAGGCAGCCCAGCACATCTCTCCTGCTGTGTGCTGTCAGCAGCCCGTGTGTGCCTGCAGGCGCTGGGGACGTGGGGAGGCTCTGCAGGGGCCAATCCCCTCCCACAGGGGCTGCAGGGCTGGGGGGCACTGACCCCTCTCACCTGGCACCCGCAGCTGGGAGGGCAGCCAGAGGTGAAGGAGCTGCCCCATGTGGAAAGGAGGAGGGGTGCTCGGGGTAAAAATCACCTGGAGCAGAGTTCCTGGGTGTGCAGCAGAGCCAGGAGTGCCCTAAATCACGTGGATGCTCACCTGGGTACTTGGATTCCCCAAAAACCAAGGCACCACCCTCTCTGGGGAGGGTTTTGTGACCCCTGGAGCATCTACATCCTCTGGCTGTTCCAGGTGACCTCTGCACTGGGCCTGGCCCCATTCCAGGTCATCCAGGGGTTCCCTACATCATCTCAGCCCCTGCTCTGTGCTGGGGGAATCTGCTGCACCTGCCCCACAGGGAGCCCAGCAGGGCTGTACCTGCCCCCACACCCCCACCACGGGCTGCTCCTCACCCAGCACACCCAGCTTGGCATTTAGCTAAGAGCACACTTGTTTTGGAGACACTTTTTAAATTTATTTGCCTGTTGCATATTCATATAAATTTTCAAACTTTTTTATAAATTATTTTTCATATTTTAGGAACTGTTTCACATGGCTATTTTTTGAGTTTGCTTTTTTAGAGCATGTGAGTTTTTTGATTGTGGTTTAAATTTATATTTCTTACTAGTTTTAATTTGGATTGTGGTTTTAAATTTTTATAGACAGTCGGTGTTGGTAACTGGTATATCAGTAGCGAGTGTCTTTACTGGGTGTTGCTCAACTAACCAAGCAACAGCCAAGCAGGTAGTTTACCTACTATAAAGACACTTTATTAGTTTGTGTTATTCCTAAAGAAAACCGTATTTTAAAACCATTTAAACACTACACGTATATTATTCACTTTAATATTTGAGAAAAGCCAATTCCATAATAATAATACCATAATATAATAATTTATAGCAGATATGTTATCCTGGCTCTGATGTGCCAAGTGGGGTGCCTGGCAGAGGTGTCCGAGTGGGCATTGTGGACATTGTGCAGCTGGACATGCCGTGGGACCCCTGGGGACACCGGGGTCACCCTGTCCCCGTCGCGAGCAGAGGTGGGCGGTGCTGGCAGGTGACACCGCGGTGCCGGGAGGTGACAGCGCGGTGGCTGAGGCAGCAGTGCCATCTCGCGGCACATCCATCCCTGCTCCCGGCCACATCCGTCCCTGCTCCCGGCCGTATCCATCCGCTTCTCCCTGCACACCCATCCTTGTTCCCTGCACATCCATCCCTGCTCCCTGCACATCCATCCCTGCACATCCATCCCTGCTCCCTGCACATCCATCCCTGCACATCCACCCCCGCTCCCTGCACACCCATCCCCTGTTTCCTGGCCACATCCATCCCCTGTTCCCTTCATATCCATCCCCTAGTCCCTGCACATCCATCCCTGCATATCCATCCCTGCTCCCTGCACACCCATCCCTGCTCCCTGCACACCCATCCCTGCTCTCTGGCCACATCCATCACCTGTTCCTGGCCACATCCATCCCTGCTCCCTGCACACCCATCCCTGCTCCCTGCACACCCATCTCTGATCCCTGCACATCCATCCCTGCTCCCTGGCCACATCCATCCCCTCTCCCAGCCAGAAAGAACCAGAGGGTCCCGGGCTGGGGACATTTTGGTGCTGGCAGTCACAGTTTTCTCCTGTACCTGGCACTGGTGAGGCCACACCTCGAGTGCTGTGCCCAGTGCTGTCCCCTCAGTTTGGAAAGGACATTGAGACACTTGAGCATGTCCAGAGGAGGCAACGACGCTGGTGAGGGGCTGGGAACACAAACCCTGTGAGAAACCTGGAGAAAAAGAGACTCAAGGGTGACCTTACCACTCTCTACAGCTCCCTGAAAGGAGCTGTGCTCAGGTGGGGGTTGGTCTTCTCCAGGCAGCACTGGCAGAATGAGAGGACAGAGTCTCAAGCTGCACCAAGGGAAATTTAGGTTGGATATTAGGAAAAGGATTTTTACTGAAAGAGTGATAAAATACTGGAATTGTCTGCCCAGGGAGGATGTGTTTAAAAAAAGATTGGATGTGGCATTTGGTGCCATGGTCTAGTTGAGGTGTTAGGGCTGGATTGGACTCGATCATCTTGCAAGTCTCTTCCAACCTTGTCATTCTGTGATTCTGTGAATTTTGTGAACTCTGTGAGTTTGCAAAGCCTCTGGGATGGCACCAGCTCGTGCTGGCTGCCTGTGGCCAGCACCTTTGGAGCCATGGCTGTCACTGTAAATGGCTTCCATTGCCAGAGGGCAGGGCCAGGTGGGACATTGGGAACAAATCCCTTCCCTCCAAGGGTGGAGAGGTGCTGGCACAGAGAAGCTGTGGCTGCCCCATCCCTGGAAATGTCCGAGGTTGGACGTGCAAGGTGTGCCTGCCCATGGCAGGGAGTGGAACAAGATGAGCTTTAAGGTCCCTTCCTACCCAAACCAGTCTGGGATGTCTCAGCTGTAGATCCAGAGGAGGAGGAGAAGATGCTCAGAGAATGGGATAGGAAGGCTTGGCTTGGCCACAGCAACTCTGAAAGTCAAGTGAGTGGGGCTAAACACTTCTCAGAAATTCCCAGGACCTGGGGGAGGGAACATCCAGACCAACACCAGCTTCCAGAGATGCTGGAAACCCACAGCCAGCAATTCAGCACTGAGGCTGAGGGGACAGCAGAAGAGAAAGGACACCGAGCATGAGGACACAGCCATCAATCAATGCTGGATGGAATGATGGAGTGGTCTAATTTGGGCTGTATATTAAGAAAGGGCAATAGGACAGAAATACAATTGCTGTCCAGAAACACTGTTTGCTGAATGCGGGTCCTTTCAAACTCACCTGTCATCTTGTCTTGACATGGTTACAGGTCAGGTTGATAGGGAAACTCTGCTGATAAAATAAAATCACGTTTCTTCTGGGCATCTGATTTATTATGGGTTGAAATTGTGATTAAAAATGTGTAGTATATTGCATAAAGCAGGCATCTAGTCAATGAATTAAAGACCAACTCAGTGACAGATCCCTGCTGGCAAAGGTCTCTGGACTGAGTTTGGGCATTGCCTTTTTCAGCTCTTTGGGAAATGATGCAACACCTCTCCTGGGAATGCAGGGAGCAAAAGGCAGGGGGTAGGGGGCTTGTCAATCCCCCTTGACTTTGGAGCCACCCTAATCCCAGGTCTGCTTACCACCCTCTTTCCTTGGATATCCTTCCCTGAGCCCCAGCCACAGGGCGGGCCAGTTGCCACAAGACTCTCAATGGACACTCAAGGGGATAAGGATGAGAAGGACCCTTCTCACTGCCCACTGTGACCCCATGGGGTGGCCTGGATGGTCCCCAGGCTCCCAAGGATGTTCACCTGCTGGAGTCACTGTGCACCTCCCATCCCTGATGTGATGGGGTTTGGGGACTGGTGGCATTTTGGGGTTCTTGTTTAGCAGAGCTGGAGGTGCAACTGTCTTGAGTTGCAATGCAAGATGTGACCAGAAATGTGAATTCTGTCCCCATCTGCTGCAACCAGGTGGAGCAGTGACCCTTATCTCCTAGCATATATTCTTTGTTAATGGGCCATCTTTAAATCAGATGGGGCAATCATCTTTATCTTTCCCACAGCCCATCCTCCCTCCAGGAGATATCTCCTGTTAATGGGCCATTGTTAAAAACTGGGTGGGGCAGTGATCCCTATTGCTGTGGGAGATATCTCCTGTTAACGGGCCATTGTTAAAAACTGGGTGTGGCAGTGATCCTTATTTCTGTGGGAATATCTCCTGTTAATGGGCCATTGTTAAAAACTGGGTGTGGCAGTGATCCCTATCTCTGTGGGAATATCTCCCATTCTCCCTCCAGGAGATATCTCCTGTTCATGGCCATTGAGTCCCAGGGCATGACTGATAAAATTACATCATCCCACTGGGAGATGCTCCAGCCAGGGCAGGAGCCAAGCCTTTCCTACCCAGATAAAAACTGAGATTTTGGACACCAAGGCACCTTCTTTCCACTGGATTCCAGAGGAAAGCCAGACCTTTCCTCATCATCCCTGCAGCTTCAGAGGAAAACTGCACCTTCTACAGGAGCACTGCTCCAGCTGAACCACATCTGCCACTGCAGGAGGATGCAGCCACCATTGAATGGGACTGCTGCCAACACCCTGACTGACTGACGGGTGTCAGCTTGGATTCTGACTCTTGCAGTGTTTGGGATTGTTCTTTGTAATACTGTATTGCTATTTTAATTTTCCTAGTAAAGAACCGTTATTACAATTTCCCATATCTTAATTTCAAAATTATAATAATTTTGGAGGAAGGGGGTTTACATTCTCCATTTCAAAGACGAGCTTCTGCCTTTATTGGCAGACACCTGTCCTCCAACCTAAGACAGCACCCCTGGGCTCATTCCTTGCACTCAGTGATAGGAGGTGCTGGTGTTTCTCTTGGCAGATCTCGAGGCCACACACAGCTCCTGGGGCTGCCCAGATCTGGTTGGTGCAAGGCACAGCTGTCCAGAGTGGTCTGAGAGCGTCATCAGTGCCAGACACCCTCATCTTTTCCCACTCTACTCCAGCCACCAGGTCCCCAAAACACCAAAGTGAGCGCAGCAGAAAGGAGATCATTGGACCATGGACTATCCTGAGTTGGAGGAAACCCCCAGGAATCATCAGTCCCACTCCCGGCCCTGCACAGACACCCCACCAATCCCATCCTGTGCCTCAGAGCATTGTTTGAACACTCCTGGAGCTCTGGCAGCCTTAGGGCCATCACCATTCCCTGTGCCCAGTCCCCACCAGCCCTGCTGCTGGGCCAGGCTGGGCACCCAGTGGCACTGCACTCTTCCTGCACTGAAACCAAACTGTTTCCAGTAAAGCCAGAGTCGAGCATGGAAAGGGGAACAAGCTTCTCTTAGAAAGTGAAACTCAACACATCCCTTCTCCAACCAGGCAAAACTACAGTGCATGCAAGTTCATGCTTCCCACCCCTCTGCTCTTCCTCCCCACTCCCAGAGGAGAGCTTCCAGCAAACACAGCTGCTGCTCACGCTGCTGTCTGCAGCCCCTGACCAGGGTAAGTCACCACAAACACCTGGGGACACGCTCCTCTTCTGCCACCACTTTCCAGTCCTTGCTCCCTGTCCTCCTTCGCTCTTCACTTCCCCCTCCACAAGGGTTCAAAGTAGAAAAACAGAGAGAAGAGGACGTGGGGGGAAGAGGAATCTGCAGGAATCTGTCCTTGCTCTGTCTGACTGTGAACATCACCGGGCTCTGCAGACTTGTCCCAAGCTGAGAACCTCAGGTTTTGGGATAGGTCCATGTCCTCTCTCCCAGCTCTGGATGTTGGATCCCGTTTGCTTTTTTCCCTTTCCTGTTTATCACTGTAGTGTGTCTTTGCATCCTTTCTTCCCCTGTGCTTTCTATCCCACTGCCCCACACAGCAGTGCTTCTTCCCCCAAACTGGAATAAACATTCTCTACAGGCATCTGAGTGCCCATACCCATGCCCAGGACATGGAGGGAAGGTTTTTTGTGGATGATACAACTGTTCCTGAAAAGGGCTCCTGGCATCTCATACCCTGAGACAATGAAACCTTTCATGAGAAATGTTCCCCCCACTACTGAAACCCTGTTATCATTTAGGATTTCTATTGGTCTTTAACTTTATTAAATGATTGGTCTTTTCTCACTTAGAATCCCAAAGTAATTGGATAGTTCTCAACTTATAATTTTACTGGTTAGAACTTCAATC
The DNA here is from genome assembly GCA_034336665.1 of Luscinia megarhynchos. NCBI lineage: Eukaryota > Metazoa > Chordata > Aves > Passeriformes > Muscicapidae > Luscinia > Luscinia megarhynchos. The sequence continues at coordinate 2,006,392 of CM067583.1, read as the reverse complement.
CCCCTAAACCAAATAGTTTTGTGCCATGCTCCATGTCCTGGGTTTCTCAATGCCAGAGCTCTGCCATGGGCACGCTTGAGATTTCCAGTGACATCAGTGGGTTCAGATCACACAGCCTCAAAACCCTTCCAGGAATTTATTTCCACCACTGCAGGTGGTGTGTGGTTACCCGTGCTGGACAGTTCAGTGGATGTGTGGCACCTGCGTGTCTGTGACCAAGGTGTGTCCGTGTGTTTGCCTCCATCCCCAGTTCACCCCTGTGCTGTAGGAGGCAGGATGCAGCCCGGGCTCTTGCTGGCAGCCAGCACCCTGGCAGCAGTGCTGGGCATGGCCCTGCTGGAGGAGGGAGTGTGCAAGGCACCGGACGGCAAGAACGGCTCCCCTGGCGTCCCCGGCCGAGATGGGAGGCCGGGGCAGAAGGGTGACACAGGAGAGCCAGGTAAGAGGCAGCTGGGGGTGGTGGGTGCAGGAGGCCTGGGACCCTCCTGGTGGGAGCATCCCAGGCTGTGGGAGCAGCTCAGGAGATGTGCCTGAACTCCTTCTCCTCCCCCTTCTCCGCAGGGAGAGCAGCGCCAGCACGGGCACCAAGGGACCCAAAGGGGATGCAGGCGATCCAGGCTTACCTGGCCCCCCAGGCATTCGTGGTGTACCTGGCAGTCCTGGCCTTATGGGAATTCCAGGGTTGCGAGGGCCCCCAGGGCAGAAAGGCAGAGCTGGGGACGTTTTGGAGCACCCTCGTCCTGCCTTCTCCGCCTCCAGGCTGTCCCCGCCCCGCGCCGGCACCACCGTGGTGTTTGACAGGATCATCACCAACCAGGAGAACTCCTACAGCCCCCAGACTGGGAAATTCACCTGCAGCGTTCCCGGGCTGTACTACTTCACCTTCCAGGTGGTGTCCAGCGGGGACCTGTGTCTGAGCATCACCAAGAACGGGCAGCGCGTGGTCAGCTTCTGTGACAACAACAGCCAGGGCATCCTGCAGGTCAACTCGGGCAGCAGCGTGCTCAGCCTGGCCGTGGGGGACCAGGTGTCCCTGAGCACCGACCCTGCCCAGGGCAGCTCCATTTACAGCGGCTCCGAGGCCGACAGTGTTTTCAGCGGGTTCCTGGTGTCCCCAGAGACGGCCTGAGGGGCTCCCACAGCACCCTGGGGTGTCTGCCAGCCTGGCAGCTCCCCTCTGGGTGTATGGGGTGCTTTAGTGCCACAGCACGTGGGGGTGGTTCCAAACTGAGCATCCAGAAGTGTTCTGTGTGTCCTGCAGGGTCACAGCTGTGGGTCAGCACTGCAGCACTCAGCTCCGGTGCTGAGCCTGCCACACTGTCCTGGAGGCTCTGGACTCTCACCCCTTTCTCCTCCTGGGCACTCAGGCTCCACTCCCAGCTGTCACCAGCTTTGGGTCTTTGCCCCTGAGTGGGAAATCACTGCCTGCCACTGCTTCTGCTCCACTAACCACTGCAAAAGCCTTGCTGGCACTGGGGCACATCCTGTCACAACCTCCCTATCAGTATAAATAAAGGCTTCTTCTACCACAACTCCTTGGGTTTTCTTTTCTACTCATGCATCTTCCCCAAACCATCTTGGACCCCTTCCAAGCTGCCCAGGGAGAAAAGTGATTCCAATTGTCCCAGGCACTGCAAAGGCAGGACAGGAGGGAATTGACTGTCCAATCAGAGCTGACACTTCCAGGGGGGAATAAGAAACGTTTGGGACAGGGCTATGTGTGTCCTCCTCTGCTGAGCCCAAGGCAGCTGTCCTGCAGGGGAAGGCAAAGGCAGCAGATCCTGCACCTCACCCACACAGTCCCAAGCTGGCACCAAGCTCTCCCAGGAAGGCAGAAGGCAGCTGTGGTCCTCAGCAAGGAGGGACAGGGACACTGAGACACCGGTGGGGCTGTGGGGTGATGGTGGTGGAGCTGTGAGGGTTTAGGGTGATGTGAAAGGGAAGAGCAGCAGGCTGGGCTGGTCAGGAAGCATCAGGTGCCTGGGACTGCTGCTCAGGGGAGCTGCTCCACAAACACTGGGCACTCAATATCCCCATTCCTGGAGCACTGAGGAGGAGGAGACCCTCATGGGTCACCTGTGAGGAGCAGCACCCCAGGGAGGGATCTTGGGGCCTCACCGAGTCAGAACTCAGCAGAACTTGGTGGGGCATGGGGTGTGGCCACTACAGGCCCAGGGAGAATCTTAAAAGTTTTTTCCAGTCTAGCTTTCTCAGCCTCAGCCAGGATTTTTCCCAAGGTAGAGGCACTTTCTCTACTGTAAACATAAGAGAAATAATTATAACAAAAGATAAACACCTGCTGGATCTGTGAGAAAGCCTGGGACAAGAGGTGTCTCCTTCTCTGACCAATGAACTGTCTATATTTTGTTATGCACAAAGTGTCTTGTTTAAAAGCCATGGCTTCCTTCAATAAATTGCTCTTTCTTGCTGCATGCAAGAGCGTGCCATGCTACTGTGTCCTTTCTCCACTCTGTAACCCATTTACAGTAGCATTTGGAGGTTCCACCGAGATCAACAATGGGGAAAGGTGCAGATCAGAAATTCTCAAAGGGAAACGTTTTCCAGTCCTATTTAGGGGTGCAGCATTTTCCATCAAAGGCAGGCAGGGAGCTGGCAGCAGCCCCTCAGTGCCACAGGCATCTCCACCCAGCTGGAGCCGGCCTGAGGTGCAGGAGGGACAAAACTCATGCGCTCTGTATAAGCTCAAAGTTACAGTTACATTTATTGTAAGAGTGAAAGTGCATAGAGTCCTACTGAGTGCTGCCAGCTGCAGCACAGGGCAGGACAAGGAGTGAGAGGGGGTTAGAGAAAGAGCAATGGGATAAAAGGGTGAGAGAAGAAGGGAGAGAGTAAGAGGAAGAGGTAAGAGAGCGATTTCCCTTTTGCAAAATTTTCTTCTACGATGAATATTCTAATTTCCACTAACCAATGTAATACAAGATACAAATTCTGTAGTATTTACATACAGCCTATAGGAATCCTTATATTACCATAGAGTGTTACATTTTAAACTCTAAAAACTACTCTTTGGACCCTAGCAAAGTCTTCTCTGACCTTTGGACTTGCTCTCCAGCAGAAGGCATAGTTCTATCAAGAGGGGATTACCCTTAGCTGGCTATCCCATTGTTTCATGGTAATTTAGTAACTAAGGCTTGGCATCTCCAAAGTGGCTTTCATTTCAATCTTGTTCATGGTTTCAGAATCTGAGCATTCATATTTGTAAGGTTTTCCTGTTTCATCTTCCCCAACACTGAGGCTCTGCTCCCAGGCTGCCCTTCTGCTCAGAAACAAGGGAAGTGAGAGGGGAAGTAGGGGATTTGGGGAGGGCTGTTCCCTGCAGTGGCTGGGGGGTTGTGCCCGTCTCTCTGAGCTGTGCCCCACCTCTGTCCCTTCCTGTCCCAGTGGCACCAGTACAGGTTTTGCTGGGCAGCCAAGAACGCGCTGGCTCAGCAGAAACCATCAGGCAGGAGGATGTGAAATTCGGGTGGGAGCACTGGGGCTGTGTGTTCCCTGAGGGCCCTTTGCCCTTCCCTAGCTGTGACTTCCTCCCCAGGGAGCCACGCCCAGCGCTGTGCTGACAGGACTGCACACCCAGGGGACCAGCACAGACCTCCCTGCCTGGACCCACCCGAGGTAAGAGTGCTGCAGGGTCTGGAGGGTGGCACTGGGGGCCCAGCAGCGTTGGGGAGGTAATATCAAAATCTTGTGAGTGCCTAGCAAGTAGTTCTGGAACAATAGATGAAATAGAGATGTTGGCAGTGTTTGACATAGACACTGAAAACAGTTATGTTAAGGTTTGAGGCCTCTTCCTTTGTTTAGATAATACCAAATGCCACAAATACCAAAGAACCAACAGACATCCTGTCCCAAGCCCGGCAGGAAAGGTCTCAAGATAAGGGTTACAGGTAAGAAAGCCATAAAACATGGTAATTTAGTGATTCTTATAGGTTGCATGCAAATATTAGGAAATTAGTATATTGTATTAGATTGGTTATTGGAAATTGGAATATTCATCATGGAAAAATACTTATTGTGTTGTAAATGGAAAATCGCTCTCTTCTCTTCTTGTCTCTGCTCTCTCTTGCTATCTTGCCTTCTTGCTCTAACCTCTCTTTCTAAGCTCTCTCTTATACCCACGCCCTATAATAAAATATTAACCTAAAGAACAGAACATATTAAGCTCCTGAGTCTGTCCTGCAACCATCCAACAACCCAACCCCCACACAGCAGCATGGCACACTGCTGGAGAGGGACAGGGTAACGTGGATGAGAGAGGAGGAGGAGGAGGAGAGGAAGGAGACGGAGGCACTGAGGGGCTGTGCGCAGGTGTGATGGAGACAGGAGGCAGCAGCTGATGGAAGGATTGATCCTGCTGCACAGAGCCAGGACACTCAGGCTGCTGCTGGAGGAGGAGGGAGATCAGCTCAGGGGTGACAGTCTGCAGCGGTGTGTGCATCTCCAGGGTCTGGGGACGCTGCACTCAGAGGGCTTGGGGCTCACCATGGGCACCTCAGACCTCATGGCTCCATCCAGACTGAAAGTCCCACTCCTGCTGTGCCATCAGGGGCTGCCCTGGGGTTGGAGCTGAGCCTGGGGCCCATCTCCACACATCCAGCTCCCCACTGTCCTGCAGTGTGTGTAGGTGGGACGCTGAGGACACACCCATGGCATCCAGGTGTTTCTGGTACATCCAGCCTCCTTCTCTCCATGCCCTGCAAGCCACCCTGCTGTCACCCCTCACCCCAGCCCTTTCTTTCCCTTTCCATGCTACAGAACACCAAAATGGAGAAGAGATCCTGGGTGCAGCTCTATCTGGCCCTAATTCTCTTCTTCCTGCATCTGGGCTCTGCTGTGGTTGCAGAAAGCCCTCCCAGCTGCTATGGAGCTCCAGGGCTGCCAGGCATGCCAGGTTTGCCAGGCAGGGACGGCCGGGATGGGCTGAAGGGAGCCAAAGGGGAACCAGGTGAGTGAGCAAGGAGGGAAACCACCTGGGCTCTTGCAGGGGGCACTGAGTCCTGCATGGCTGGTCTGTCCTGGCTTGCAGGATGTGCAGAGCATCCTCTGTGGTCAGTGGGAGAGGCAGCAGCGCTCTCCTGACCAGGGAAGGGGCTGGAGAAGCCTCTCCCCCTATCCTGCCATTGATACTGACTCCCTTTCACCCCCACCACCCCACAGGTATCCCAGCTTCTTCTACACAGATGGGGCCCAAGGGCATAAAAGGGCAGCGAGGACTCGAAGGCCCCCCAGGCAAGCATGGCCCCCGTGGGCTCCCAGGTGCAACGGGATTCCCTGGGATCCCAGGCGTTGCTGGGCCCCCAGGACTGCCAGGCAGCTTCAAGCAGAAGCAGCAGTCAGCGTTCTCAGTGACCAGGCAGACCAGCCAGTACCCCCTGAAGAACGTCCCTGTGGTTTTCAACCACGTCATCACCAACACCAACAACGACTACGACACCACCACGGGCAAGTTCACCTGCAGGCTCCCCGGGTTCTACTACTTCGTCTTCCACACCTCCCACACAGCCAACCTGTGCGTCATCCTGCTCAAAAACCAGAGGAAGATGGCCAGCTTCTGTGACCACAAGACCAACAGCATGCAGGTCAGCTCGGGGGGCACGCTGCTGCACCTGGCTGCGGCGGACGAGGTGTGGCTGGGGGTCAACGACTACAACGGCATGGTGGGCATTGCCAGCTCTGACAGCGTCTTCTCAGGCTTCCTGCTCTTCCCAGACTAGAGCACAGCACGCCCTGAGCTCTCCTGCCTGCCCTGAGCACACTGCTCATTGCTGGGTTTGTCCTGATGCTCCCAGTTTCTCTGCAGGGAGGGCATCGAGCCCAGCAGCCGGACCCACTCTGCTCTGGGGGCTGGGCACTGGCAGCTGGGCACATCTGGGTGCATCTGCAGCCACAGTGATGGTGCTGAGCTCCTGGTCCTGCTGGCAGTGCCCCCTGCTAACCCCACATTTCCTCAGAGGTCTCTCTGTTGTGTATCCCCTCCTCATCTGGGCTGCCTCAGGTTCAGCTCAATGTCCTGGCACAGGCTGCAGCAATCCCTTTGCCATGACCTGGCTGTGGAAAGTGTCAATAAAACCTTCCCCAGTGCACCTGGTGTAGTGTGTCGTTTCCTTCGTGTCCTCCCTCTCTGTGGTGTGCACATCTGGCCATCTGTGTGGCACCAGCATGTCCCCAAGCCTCACTGGCATCACAGACCATCACACTCCACCCACACCTGGCTTTGGTGGGATCCTGCTGAAGGAACAGGATGGTTCCCATGACCCCACACAGTCCCCACCAAGAGGGCACCAAGATTCCTCCAAGCAGGGCCCTGATTCTCCCCTTCCCTCCAAAGCTTCACAGGGGCACAGGCTGCAAAGGAAACCCCAACACCATGGCTGGGACATCCCTGGGCTCCCTACCAGGATGGGGCAGGGGAAGCACTCTGGCTTTGCTGAGCCAGAACAAAGGGAGCTCGTGGTTATGGAGGCTGCAGAGCCCACCAAAACCCAAAAAGGATTTTTCCTGGTGTCACACATTGCAGGGTGGAACAGGCAGTCACCTCTCTGAACATCCTTCATGTGTTTCACCTCCACAAGGCAGCAGCCTTTTTCCCAGGGTAAAATCCCTTCCCAAGCACAATATTCAGGAGAGTCAGGGGCATGGGCTCAAGGTGATGGATGCTGACACCCTGCAGCATCCCCTGGGCCTGCAGAGCTGGAAGCATGCAGAGCAGCCTGAGGGGGCTCTGGCTGAGTGCAGGTTTCTGCAGCTCTGATGGGTCACCCTAAACCCATCTGGAGCTCCCAACAGCATTCCCCATAGCAAGAACCCCTGAGCAGGAGCCAGGGACCTCCAGGGCAGAGCTGTGGCTGCAGGGGCTCAGGCTGCTATTTGGGGATAGCTTGTTCTGCTCAGCTGACAACAGCATTCATGGAGGATCTGAAACTGCCATGAGAAAAGCAGAGGAGCTAAAGATAAAAAGGGGATGTGCCCCAGATCCTTTCACAATAACCCTTACAGCAAACTTCTGCTTCTCCTCGAGGGCATTTCTGAGCAGTCACTGGGGTGTCCTGCTGGGGTGTCCTGCTCCATCTCCCCACCTCATCAACGAGGAGCTCAAGGTAAGAGCCCAAGGTTCCCCTGCAGGAAGGAGCAGGGAGGGAGCCCAGCTCTGGCAGGGTGACAGTCACCTGCACTGCTGCACTGCCCTGTGCTCTGGGGAGAGGGGGAATGGGGGTGGAGGGGCTGGGCTGGGGGTCCCTGATGGGACCCTGACCCCTCCTGCTCCACCTGGAAGAAGGAAAACCTGAAAACAGAGATGGCAGAGGTCCAGAGGGGTGATCAGGGACTGAAAGGTGCATCAGGCTGAAAGGTTCCCTGGGGGTGCTCTGCTGCTCTTGAGTTCTGGGCTGGGCTGGGAGCTGTGGATCAGTCCTGTGCCTGCCACACCCAAAGCAGAACAGCTGTGCCTGGAGGATTCAACTCACCAACATTTCCAGCACTGGGAAAATCCATCTGAGGTGGGGGAGCTGTGGCTGGGATGTCCAGATACAGCCCCCATATGGCTGGTGCTTATCCCACACCTGGGGGAAGGAGCTGGGCAGGGAGGGCAGGAAGAAGGTATGGAAGGCATGGAAGCCCAGTAAGGCCTGTTAGATACAGAAATGCCCCTGGGATTGAGCAGCTGTGTGACAGGACACAAGGGGAAGCTGTGGGATGGGGGAGGGAGGTTTGGGGGCTCACTTCAAGGACCAGCATATCCCTCAGACATGCTGGTAGAAGGCAAGGCCCATTCCCCTGCTCTGGCTGGGTAAGGATTTTATCCTGCAAGGATTTTACCCTGGTCCTGAGATGAGATGGAGAATTTATCCCACAAGGGAGCAGCATGGCCACGCTGGACATCAGATCTCTGAGATAACCTGCTCCAAATATTGGCTGAAGCTGTGGGCACTTGTAAACTGGGAATTTAAGAGAGACTGACAAGCCCTGCCTTGCCCAAGAGTTCTGGTCCTCTGCTCCAGGGCCAGCAGCAGAGTGCATTTGGCTCTGCAGTAGGAAGTTTTCCCTCCCTGATGGTGTTCCCAGACTTGCTTGCAGCCACCCTCTTTCAGAGCAGCTCAGAGCCTTCCCCAGCCCTGCCACCAGCCAGGAGAGCGCCCTGACACCGTTCCATGCTCCCGCAGATGTGGACCTTGTGGGCCACGCTGCTCTGCCTGGCTGGGGGGCAGCTGGCCAGTGCCACACTCTGCAGGACCTACGGCACCATCCCAGGCATCCCAGGGATACCAGGACAGCCTGGCAGCGATGGCAGGGACGGAGAGAACGGCCCAAAGGGTGAACAAGGTAAGGAAGAGGCTGCAGGTGGGTAAAACATTGCCTTGTGAATGCCAAGAGCAGGGAAAGACAGTGCCAGGCACATGGTCCTGGGAAAGCACCCCATTTCCACCAGTTCTTTGAGGTGTTGTCAGGAGGGCATGATGGAGCACCCCAAGGAATTTGGGGGAGGAGAGGGATGACAGCAAGGTGTGACCCACACCCTGCACAGGTTTTCTTGCTCATGCTCCCTCTCTGCAGGGAAATGGGGCTTGGCTGTGACCACAAGGACTCTTCCTTGTTGGATTTTATGCTATAGGTGAGCAGCAAAAAGGATAATGCAACATGGTTCTTCGTGTGATGGAGAAGCAAGAGAGAGAGTGGGAGAGGACTTTATGTAGGGTAGTACGTGAAAAACAAAATAGAAAATACTCATTGGTCCAGGAAGGCAACACCTCTTTGAAAACATGCTTTCTGCAAAACAGCACGAGACACTCACACGGCTCTCACACACCCTGCAGGTGTTCAGTCATTGCTATAATTTCCTATCCTTGTGAAGGCTGAGAGAAGCAAGGCTTCAAGGCTGCTTTTTCCCTGCTTCCCAGCCGCATCCAACAACACTTCCTCCTCTTTCCTAGGACCCCCTGGCCAGGGTGGAGCAGAGAGAGGGGAGACGGGAGACCCAGGAGTGCCGGGCCCGCCGGGGAAGGTCGGTCCCGCCGGCCCGCCGGGTCCAGCCGGCATGCCGGGCACGGCGGGCGTGCCTGGCCCCATGGGAGAGCCTGGGGACTACAAGGTCACCTCCAAGTCGGCGTTCTCGGCCGCCCGGAGCATCAGCTCGTACCCGCGGCGGGAGCAGCCCGTGCGCTTCGACCGCGTGCTGGCCAACGCCAACGGGCACTACGAGAGCCGCTACGGCCGCTTCACCTGCCGCCTGCCCGGCACCTACTTCTTCACCTACCACGTCACCTCCCGCGGCAGCCTGTGCCTCAGCCTCAAGAGGGGCCGGGGCTCCGGCCGGGGGGACAGGGTGGTGACCTTCTGTGACTTTGTGCACAGCAGCTTCCAGGTGACCACGGGCAGCGTGGTGCTGCAGATGGCCGCGAACGAGTCCGTGTGGCTGGAGCCCAGCGAGAAGAACTCCTTGGTGGGGCTGGAAGGCTCTGACAGCATCTTCTCGGGTTTCCTCATCTTCCCTGAGGCTTAGCCCGCTGCAGAGCTGAGGACTCCCCTGGAAACTCTTTTCTTCCACAATAAAGGACAGCTCTTCGCACTAGTGGTCCCTTTCTGGATAGGATTTTCCCTTTGCCTCCTCAATAATTTTCACATAACCAGGGTGGTGATTCCTGCCCCTTTGGGTGCAGCCCAGGCCCATTGGCATCTCATTGCTGCTGAGCACAGCCAGACAAGTCATGCAGCTCCTGCTGCACTTCAGGCCGAGCATCTCTGTCCGGACACCCAAAGGGTCCCAGCCCAGGGTTAGGAAAACGTGGAGAAGCAGCTCATCCTTCAGCAGGCGACAGGACAATGACATAGTGGGCAAATTTGGGGCCCTGGGGAGATGCTGGAGATGGTGCTGTACTGGAAAGTCCTGACAGCAGCAGGATCTGGGGACACCAACCTCTCTTAGGCTTTTTTTGGGGGGGTGGTGGTGACAGAAATACCCACAGAAGATTGTCAAAGCCTGTGACAAGGCGAGGCAGGCGGGTGTGGGATGCCCTGATGGGGGTGGTGTGGAGGACAGCCCCAGTACAGCCTCCAGCACTGAACCCACACGTCCTGCAGCACAGCCAAGTCCTCCCAGCCTGCTCTTACCAATAGCAGAGCTGTGGAATTTGCAGATGAATTAAAGCTGAGGAGCCCAGGGACACCCCTGGGTGGGTTGCCTGCAGCCCCCAGGCCATCCCTTGGGGGTGGACACGGGACATTCAGGAATTTTTGTGGGAGTCTGGGGTTTGAAAAGGTCTGGCTAAAAAGGATGATGATAAAAGGTCTTGGGGAGGTGAGGACAGGATTTATTGGAACATCACCCGTGAGGTCTCCAGGCCCCCCAGCTCTGGGCTGCTCAGGTGTCCCCTCCCCAGCGCAGGACAGTGGCCGAGGCTGTTGTCACCCGCTCGGAGGCTCCTGCTCAGGGCGATTTGCCGGCAGGTGGCACTGGAGACTGGCTCAGCCCCTCACCTGGCAGCAGCAGCATCCTCATCATCCTTATCCTTATCCTCATCCTCGTCCTCACCCTCATCCTCATCCTCATCCTCATCCTCATCCCTCATCCTCATCCTCATCCTCATCCTCATCCTCATCCTCGTCCTCACCCTCATCCTCGTCCTCACCCTCATCCTCATCCTCATCCTCATCCTCATCCTCATCCTCATCCTCATCCTCATCCTCATCCTCATCCTCATCCTCATCCATCCTCATCTTCATCCTCATCCTCGTCCTCACCCTCGTCCTTGTCCTCATCCTCCTCCAGCCCCACGGGCCGGGCGGGCTCAGCTCCTGGGAGGGCAGCACGGGGGGCTCAGGGAGGGGGCAGCGGGCAGGATGAGTTCAGACATCAGCTCCAACCCCAAATCTCTTCAGGGTTGCTGTTAAGTTTGCTCCCCCCATCCTCACCCAGGCTTGCATTTGAATTTGAATGGGAAGGAGCAATTGCTTCTTTGCCTGGATCGACACAGCCTGGCTTGTCTCCCACAGGGAGTTCCTGCTTTTCCTGGCTCTCTGCAGGGACCGGGAGCCCGGAGGCTCTGCTCTGGCTGGCCACCAAGGAGTTAAATCCCAGCCCTTTTTTTTTTTCCCTGCTCTGCTTCCTTATGAGGAACAGCCTTCGCGGGGCTGCAGAAAGGCTCTTTCTTTCCCCAGCAGATCTCTGGGAATGAAAAGTCTGTGTTCCAGATATTAAATTACTCATAAAATAGCCGGCGTGTCCCCGAGGCGGCTCCGCGCCCCCAGCCCCCGCTCTGCCGGGCTGTGATGCGCATCTGCATGTCACCTCCTGCTGCAAGGGCGAGCTCTCCGATTAAAAGCAGCAACGCTGGAAAGCAAACCAGATTTCAGCCGGAATTAGCTTCAAATGGAGCATTCAGGGAGCTCCATTTGAGCGCTGGGCGGAGAGCGCAGGAGAGGGAAGGCACAGACCGGGGTGGGGGCGATCCCGGGCCGCAGCCCCCCTGGGGCACCCACGCACCCCGAGGGGCTGGGATGCTCCAGGGCTGGACCGGGGGGGTGGGGATGGTGCCTGGGGGTGATTCCCGGGGATGGATCCCTGGGAATGGAATTCGGGAATGGATCCCTGGGAATGATCCCCGGGAATGGATCTCCGGGAATGGATACGTGGGAATGATCCCCGGGAATGGATCTCCGGGAATGGATACGTGGGAATGCTGCCCGAGAATGAATCACCGGGAATTGATCCCCAGGAATGCTGCCTGGGGATGATCCCAGGAAATGGATCATGGGGATGCTGCCGGGGATGGATCCCCGGGAATGGATCCCTGGGAATGAATCCCAGGGAATGGATCCCAGGGAATTGATCCCCGGGAATGCTGCCTGGGGATGATTCCAGGAATGCTAAGTGGGGATGGATCCACGGGAATGGGATCCCCGAATGGATCCCCCGGAATGCCTGGGGATGATTCCAGGAATGCTGCGTGGGGATGGATCCACGGGAATGGATCCCCGGGAATGGATCCCCGGAATGCTGCCTGGGGATGATTCCAGGAATGCTGCGTGGGGATGGATCCACGGGAATGGATCCCCGGGAATGGATCCCCGGGAATGAATCCCGGGGAATGGATCCCAGGGAACTGATCCCTAGGAATGCTGCCCGAGAATGAATTGTCGGGAATTGATCCCCGGGAATTGATCCCTGGGAATGCTGCCCGAGAATGAATTGTCGGGAATGGATCCCAGGGAATGGATGGCTGGGAATGAATCCCAGAGAATGAATCCCAGGGAATTGATCCCCGGGAATGCTGCCTGGGAATGAATCCCAGAGAATGAATCCCCGGGAATTGATCCCCGGGAATGGATCCCCGGGAATGCTGCCCGAGAATGAATTGTCGGGAATTGATCCCCGGGAATGGATGGCTGGGAATGAATCCCAGAGAATGAATCCCCGGGAATTGATCCCCGGGAATGCTGCCTGGGGATGGATTCCAGGAATGGATCCCCGGAATGGATCCCTGGGAATGCTGCCTGGGGATGGATCCCAGGAATGGATCCCCGGGATGGATCCCCGGGATGGATCCCCGGGAATGCTGCCTGGGGATGGATCCCAGGAATGGATCCCCGGAATGCTGCCTTGGGATGGATCCCAGGAATGGATCCCCGGGATGGATCCCCGGGATGGATCCCCGGGAATGCTGCCTGGGGATGGATCCCAGGAATGGATCCCCGGAATGCTGCCTTGGGATGGATCCCAGGAATGGATCCCCGGAATGCTGCCTGGGGATGCTGCCGGAGATTCCCAGCGCTGCGGGCGGGGGTGGGAGAAGGGCTCAATCCCTGCTCTGGCAGCCTCGGCAGGTTCCCCCGGGTATCGGGGAGCTTCATTTCCCCCGGACATCCCCCCTGTCCCCCGGACCTGCTCGGCTACCGGTGACCTACAACCGGGCGCGGGTGCGAGGCGGGGCCGAGGTTTCCATGGGGATGTGCGGGATGAGAAGCCCGGCCTGCTTCAGCTCCAGGCACGGACCGCCCGAACGCCGGGGCTCGGCTCCTTCCGCCCCGCTGCCCTGCGCCCGGCTCCGGGGGCATGGCCCCGGGACCCCGGCGGGAGCGGTGCGGGAGGGATGCGGGAGGGGTGAGGGAGGGGTGAGGGAGGGGAGCGGGAGGGATGAAGGATGGATGCGAGAGGGAATGCGGGAGGGGATATGGGAGGGATGCGGGAGGGATGAAGGAGGGATGCGGGAGGGATGAAGGAGGGATGAAGGAGGGGTGAGGGAGGGGATACAGGGGAGGGATGCGGGAGAGGATGAGGGATGCATGCGGGAGGGATGAAGGAGGGGAATGTGGGGGGGATGCGGGGGGGATGCAGCAGGGATGAGGGAGGGGTGAGGGAGGGATGTGGGACGGACGTGAGAGCACGGCCTGGCCCCGTGCGTGTCCTTAACCCCTTTTGAGGGATGCACCGCAGTGAGCTCAGGTTTGTCCCCACCCACTGAGAGCAGGAACCACGCGGGATGCTCTGCTGAGCTAGGGATCCCCTGTCACTGGGAATGTCACTGGGAATGTCACTGGGATCCTCTGTCACTGGGGATGCCATCGGGATCCCCTGTCACTGGAAATGTCACTGGGATCCCCTGTCACTGGGGATGCTCTGTGTGATAGGGATGCTCTGTGTGATGGGGATGCTCTGCCATCCTCTGCTGTCATGCAGGACAGGGGTCTTGGCAAAATCCCAGTGACAGTGCAGCTCTGCTCTGCTCTCCAAAGGTTTTCTCCAAGAAAAAGGAAAGGAAAACGTTTTTTTTCTTCCACTGCTGGCTGCTGGCAGTATCCGGGAACAAATCAGTGTCTGGGGACAGGATTGCACTCAACAGCCTCACCCTGCCCTAAAATTTTGCTTGCATGGGGGAAAAAATCAAGTAAGGCAGCTTGAAGCCACAGCACAGCAAGGCACTGCCCTGTGTGAGAAGGGTACCCATGGAAATGCACGGACACATACCTGGAATTCCCACCTGGTTTGCAAACAAGGAATATCTGTGGGCCTGCTGTCCTCAGAAAGAGCAGGGGCTGGAGCTCTGGGAGGAGGGCTGGGGTGGCAGCTCCCCAGGGGCTGTGTGGGACTGCCCAGTGCTCCCTTCTGTTCCCAGAAGTGCCAGGAGAGAATTTGTCTGGAGATGCTGGCGTGTGGTCATCAAGGTGATGGGAACAGCAGTGGGCCATGGGTGGCATTTCCAGGGGAGCCAGGAGAGAGCTGGACATCCCTGAGAGGGAGCTGGACATCCCTGGGATGGAGCTGGACAACCCTGGGAGGGAGCTGGACACCCCTGGACACCCCTGGGATGGAGCTGGACAACCCTGGGATGGAGCTGGACAGCCCTGAGAGGGAGCTGGACAACCCTGGGATGGAGCTGGACACCCCTGGGATGGAGCTGGACAACCCTGGGAGGGAGCTGGACAACCCTGGGATGGAGCTGGACAGCCCTGGGAGGGAGCTGGACATGCCCTGGGAGGAGCTGGACACCCCCTGGGATGGAGCTGGACATCCCTGCACACTCCCTGGGAGGGAGCTGGACAACCCTGGGATGGAGCTGGACAACCCTGGGATGGAGCTGGACAACCCTGGGAGGGAGCTGGGACATCCCTGGGATGGAGCTGGACATCCCTGGGATGGAGCTGGACAACCCTGGGGATGGAGCTGGACATCCCTGGGATGGAGCTGGACAACCCCTGGGAGGGAGCTGGACATCCCTGGGATGGAGCTGGACATCCCTGGGATGGAGCTGGACATCCCTGGGATGGAGCTGGACAACCCTGGGAGGGAGCTGGACAACCCTGGGATGGAGCTGGACAGCCCTGGGATGGAGCTGGACAACCCTGGGATGGAGCTGGACAGCCCTGGGATGGAGCTGGACAACCCTGGGATGGAGCTGGACATCCCTGGGATGGAGCTGGACATCCCTGGGATGGAGCTGGACAACCCTGGGAGGGAGCTGGACATCCCTGGGATGGAGCTGGACAGCCCTGGGATGGAGCTGGACAGCCCTGGGATGGAGCTGGACAACCCTGGGATGGAGCTGGACATCCCTGGGATGGAGCTGGACATCCCTGGGATGGAGCTGGACAACCCTGGGAGGGAGCTGGACAACCCTGGGATGGGAGCTGGACAGCTTGATCCTGGTTTTTCTGTGGCATCTCTTTGGTACAGGACTGCCCAGAGGGACTGGAGTCACTGTCACAGGAGACAGGGAACCTCATCCTGGGTTTCCTTTTGCAATTTTCATCTTCCAGCTGGACAGCACCCTCCAGCCCAATGGGCTGGGTTCAGCTGCACATCTGGCTGCTCACAGCGTGGCACAGGCTCTGGGCACAAGCTGTGAGAATCCATGGAGGCTACAGCTGCTCCTGCTCTCTGCAGGGCACCAAAGGCACCTCCTGTATCTGTATTTCTGGTCTCTGTGCTCTCTTGTCAGTGTGGTCCTGAAGTTCTCACTCCCTCCTGCATCCTCAGGTGCATCCTTCCTGCATGCCCTGTGTGCCAAGGGGTTTGTGTTGCAGGAGAACTTGTTGCACCCCTGCCATGGGCACACCTTCCACCACCCCTGCTGCTCCCAGCCCCACCCAAGCCAGCCTTGGACGCTGCCAGGAATGGGACAGCCACAGCTTCTCTGGGCACCCTGTGCCAGGGAAGCCAAGGTGATCTGCTGCAGAGGAGGCTGTGCAAGAGAGGATTTAGGCTCCATGTTCTGTTTTGCCTTGGGACAACACCCATCAGCAGCTCATGGTCCAGCAGAGTGGGTGCTCTGCCGTGCAGTGAGCCATAAGAATTCGCTCTGAAATGCTGCATTGGAGATTTAATGACCAACCTCTCCAGTCTGTGCTCTCCAGAGTGGGTTTTGCAGTGTCTGCTGGGGTATTCCTGACATCCCAACACACTTTGGCTAAACACTGAGCAGCCCAGGCTGGTATTTAGCCTCGACCACCCCATCACCCCCTGTCAGGACCACCAGAGGTCCCGGGGGCCGCCTCAGCTGGGGTGAGCTGCCCTGCCAGCATCCCTGGAGCCACATGCTGTGCTTCAGGGCCACTGCTGCTGCGAGCACTCTGCCTGCTCTGGGAGCACTCCCAGGCCTGCCCTGCGCGTCTGTGTGTCACACAGCCCCCTCTGAGCCGCTGGCAGCACGCACGGGGATGTGCTGGAGCACAGAGGGGACACGATGGGTGTGCTGCTGTCTGTGTGCCTCCATTTCCAGCCCAGACATCTGCTCCAGCGCCCCTGGAAATGCCAGACGAGGCGCAGGGAGCAGTGTCAGGGTGGGCTGGTTGACATCCCGGGGCTGCCGAGGCTGTTGTGCCGCTGTTTGTGCTTCCCTCTTCACCGGGGGCTGTCTGCTGCCGTACAAAGGGCAAAATGCCGCAGCGGGAAGCGCCGCGCTCCAGCCAGGAAAACCCAGCCGGCGTTTTCCTCCTTCCCCGGCTTTACCACTAGATGTCATTGGAAAAGCAGCACTGCCAGCCCTGTGCATCGCTCCGAGATGGGATTTTGGGGGGTAGCAGGTCCTTCACCCACTGCTGGACACGAAGCATCTTCCCAGCCTCCTCCTCCTCCTCCGTGGCTTTGTCTGTCTACAGATCCTTTGGAAAAAAAAAAAACAACAAAAAAACCAACAAAACAACCCATCGCCGGGGATTCAGGGTTCAATGGACATTGAAATGCAACTGAAACCTTTTTTCCCAGCGCCTGGCTAAGCCGCCCGCTCGGACCTTCCCAGGAGGGAGCCGCACGTCCCCGGCTCTCAAAGGGGCGACGCTGTCACGCCGGGACCCGCGGCACCTACAGCAATATGTTCCTCTCAAACAAGTCGCACAAACAAGGCCTTTATAGGCACTTTCTTTTCTTCTGGAGTGGAAGAGAGACGAGCCGGGGGAGAACTCGGGGGGCGTCCCACCGCAGCGGAGCAGCACACAAAGGCTCGCAATGAAAGGGGCACCAGCAAATCCTCTTAGGGGCTTCACTGTGTGCGCATTCACATCCCAGCCCTGCGCACATTCACATCCCGGCCCTGTGCACATTCACATCCCAGCCCCGGGCACATTCACATCCCGGCCCCGTGCACATTCACATCCCGGCCCTGTGCACATTCACATCCCAGCCCTGTGCACATTCACATCCCGGCCCTGGGCATTCACATCCCAGCCCCGGGCACATTCACATCCCGGCCCTGTGCACATTCACATCCCGGCCCCCGGCACATTCACATCCCGGCCCTGTGCACATTCACATCCCAGCCCTGTGCACATTCACATCCCAGCCCTGTGCACATTCACATCCCCGCCCCGTGCACATTCACATCCCGGCCCTGTGCACATTCACATCCCGGCCCTGTGCACATTCACATCCCAGCCCTGTGCACATTCACATCCCGGCCCCGGGCACATTCACATCCCGGCCCTGTGCACATTCACATCCCAGCCCTGTGCACATTCACATCCCAGCCCTGTGCACATTCACATCCCGCCCCGGGCACATTCACATCCCGGCCCCGGCACATTCACATCCCAGCCCTGTGCACATTCACATCCCGGCCCTGTGCACATTCACATCCCAGCCCTGTGCACATTCACATCCCGGCCCCGTGCACATTCACAGCCCGGCCCTGTGCACATTCACATCCCGGCCCCGGGCACATTCACATCCCCGGCCCTGTGCACATTCACATCCCGGCCCCGGGCACATTCACATCCCGGCCCCGGGCACATTCACAGCCCGGCCCTGTGCACATTCACATCCCAGCCCTGTGCACATTCACATCCCGGCCCCGGGCACATTCACATCCCGGCCCTGTGCACATTCACATCCCCGGCCCCGGGCACATTCACATCCCAGCCCCGGGCACATTCACATCCCGGCCCTGTGCACATTCACATCCCAGCCCTGTGCACATTCACATCCCGGCCCTGGGCACATTCACATCCCGGCCCTGTGCACATTCACATCCCGGCCCTGTGCACATTCACATCCCGGCCCTGTGCACATTCACATCCCGGCCCTGTGCACATTCACATCCCGGCCCTGTGCACATTCACATCCCGGCCCCGGGCACATTCACATCCCGGCCCTGTGCACATTCACATCCCGGCCCTGTGCACATTCACAGCCCGGCCCTGTGCACATTCACATCCCGGCCCTGTGCACATTCACATCCCAGCCCTGTGCACATTCACATCCCGGCCCTGTGCACATTCACAGCCCGGCCCTGTGCACATTCACATCCCAGCCCTGTGCACATTCACAGCCCGGCCCGGGGCACATTCACATCCCGGCCCCGGGCACATTCACATCCCGGCCCTGTGCACATTCACAGCCCGGCCCTGTGCACATTCACATCCCGGCCCCATCTGCCGGGGCATCCCGGCTCTCGCTGCCCCGCGCCGCCCAAGCAAGCAGAACGCATTCAGGGAGGGAGAAAGGGATGAAAAGGAAGAAAGCACGAGGCACGGCCGGGCAGAGGAGGGGGAACGCAGCTCTGCCTGCTGGGGATGGAGCTGGCTCATGGGGGAATGGGCTGCGGGGCTGCTGAACCCAGCTGGGTCCCCAGCGATGAGAGGGGAGGAAGGTGGGCAGGGAGAGAGGCTGGAGGGCAGGAGAGCCGTGCTGGCAGCCTGAACATCTTCCACGGAGCTCCTTCACCAGTGGAGACCTGCTGGGAGCACCTGCTGGGGCTGCAGGAGGATGGAGGTGACCTGGCCAGGTGGGCAGCCACTGAGCTCACAATGGAGCTTGGTCCCACACGAGCTGAGCCAAGCTAACAGGACCAGAGTTTCTTCCCAGGACAGGGGAAAGCCACGGATATTTCAGTCTGGGCTGGAGGAAACACCTGTCCCTTCCCAGCAGGAGGTGCTGACTCAGTAATAGCACACACTGCTACCCAGCTCTTGGTGCTGCAGGATGGCAAATGTCCTATCTCCAGTGGGTTTGCCTCTTCTTTTTCCTGCCCATCCTGCAGCCTTGGTGAGCACGAGGATGTGTCTAAACCAGATCAGTCTGCACCAGAAATTGTCTCCCTGCTCCACCGGGCTCAGAGCAGCCAGGCTGAGGTGCTCAGCTGAGGGACAGCAGATCCAAAAGGTTGGGTCAGTGCGCTGGGAGTGTTTGGACAGCTGGCCCAGAGGAGCTGGGAGCCCTTCCTAGTCTCAGACACAGCAAGGACAGAGCCCAAGCAACTCAAGCCCAGCCTAACCCACCTGGGGGATGACTGATGCACTTGCCTAGCTGTGCCAGGGACTTGCACACTGCAGCACTGCGGGGGGAGTGGGGAGGATGGGATGCTCTCTCTCGTTTGGGCCAGGGATTTAATTACTGCAGCCAAGGCAGCCTGTCTCTCCTTCCAGCCTGGAGCAGGTCCAGTGCAGGGAGGGGTCCTTCCTCTCCGGTGGCCTGGCTCCAGGACCCCTTCCAATTCTGCTGTGAGGTGGTGGGGTCATGCAACCGGGAGATCGTGCCTTTCCTGCAGCTGGGTGGGGGTGTCAGGGAAGGAGGACAAAATGCTGGAGAGGCAAAGGGGATCAGAGCGTCCCAGGTCTCCTCAGGAGTGGGGCTGAGGTTGGGATGTGGCTTTGGGCAGCCCCACCAGGGTCCCTCAGGCTCTCAAGCACGTGGCTGAGGAAAGCCTGCAGGTGGTGGCAGCCAATTCCCACCTGGGGAGCTCCAAAGCAGCTCCCAAGCCCTGTGACTGGGCTGGAGAGCAGCAGGCACATCCATTTCTGGAGGCTGCTGCTCCCTGCTGAGCGCAGGGATGACTCAGGAGCAGGTCAGGTAACTCCTGGTGCCAAGCTGGTGACGAAGGTCAGGCAGCCTGTGCGAGGCTCTGCAAGGTGAGACAGCAGAGGAGGTGCAGGCAAGGCCACCACGGGCCACCCACACCACTGCTGAGTGACACCGTGGGAAGGGCTGGTGACACCTCAGCTCTGGGGACTGCCCACGCACCCAGCCAGGTGCCAGCTGGCTCCCCAGCACAGCCAGAGCTTCCAGTCACGGCAGGAAAGGTCTGTGGGAAGGGCTCAGGGGTTTGGCTGCTGTGTGACCATCAGATAACTCTGAGCTGGGCCTGGCCTGGCTGCCTTTGGGAGAGCCAGCTGGAGCAGTTCTTGCACAGGCAGGAACAAGTTGTGTTTGTCCCGCCTGGATATTCCAAAAATTTCTGAGGTGCGTGGGAGAAAGGAGGGGTGCAAGAACATCACCAATGACTCCCCTGGGGATCCAGAATTAGTGCAGGGATCAGGGAGGGGATGTTGAAAAAGCAAATGAGGAACATGTGGAGGGCATGGCACTGCCTCACAGTCTCTGCTCCTGCTTCACCCTTGTCTCAGCCACCCCTTTCTCCTCAGCCAGGAGGGCCTGTGGTGCCCCAAGGAATGCAACCAACCTTTGTGAAAAGTGCTGGCACAGGCTCACCTTGGCAGGCAGGTGTCCATGGCCTCAGCTTCCAGGGAAGCCTCCCCATAGCAGAGCAGGAGTGTGAGGGCTCATGGAGAAGGTGCTGGCCAGGTGCCCAAGGCACAGTGGGCAGTGCTCTGTGCACCAGGAGATCCTCTCTGGCAAGGGCAGGGTGAGGTGCTTCAGAGTGAGATACAGCTTTTGACACAGACCAAGAACCACAGGATGGTTTGGGTGCAATGGGACCTTCAGGGTCATCTTGTTCCAGCTCCCCTGCCATGGGCAGGGACATTTTCTACCAGACCAGGTTGCTCCATCCCACTTCCTGCCCATCACCCAGCTAGGAGCACTTGACACACGGGAAAAAAGGTTCAACATTCATCCAGGCTCTGGGTTGGATTTTTTTTTTTGCCTCTGGTGGAAGGCAGCACATGTGACCTTTTATTTCTATTATTCTATTTAATATATTCTATATTCCATTCTATTTGTTTCTATTATTCTGAAGAGAGTGCTTTGAGTGTCTTCAGTCCCCACCAAATGCAGACACATTTTGTTGATCCCACAGAGCTCACATCCTGTGACAGGGAGCTGCTGGGCAGTCACACCGTGTGTGAAAGCAGATCCCTAACAAAAAAAATCCAAAATTGCATCAGAAGACCTCGAACATCCCCTGTTGGAGGCCAGCAGAGCCTCCCTGAGAGCAATAAACGCTGCTGACATTCAGCTGTGGTGTTCCAGCAGGATGTGGGAGGCTGAGCCGTGCCAGGTGCTGTGCTGCTGACACACACACGGCAGGGACCCAGCAGGGCTCTGAACCACGCCAGGGGACAAATGCAGAGTGCCTGGTGCTGCCTGGCACCCTGACAGCCTGGTATCCTGCCACCCTGACATCCTGGCACCCTGGCACCCTGACACCCTGGCACCCTGGCATCCTGGTACCCTGACACCCTGACACCCCTGGCACCCTGGCACCCTGGCACCCTGGGAGCCTGTCATCCTGGTACCCTGATATCCTGACACCCTGACATCCTGATACCCTGGCACCCTGGCACCCTGACACCCTGACACCCTGACATCCTGGTACCCTGACACCCTGGCACCCTGGCACCCTGACAGCCTGGTATCCTGCCACCCTGGTACCCTGATACCCTGACACCCTGGCATCCTGGCACCCTGGCACCCTGACACCCTGGCAGCCCTGTCATCCTGGTACCCTGATATCCTGGCACCCTGACACCCTGATACCCTGGCACCCTGGCACCCTGACACCCTGGTACCCTGGTATCCTGACACCCTGACACCCTGGCATCCTGGTACCCTGACATCCTGGCACCCTGGCACCCTGACACCCTGACATCCTGGCACCCTGGCACCCTGGCATCCTGGCATCCTTACACCCTGGCATCCTGACACCCCGACATTCTGGCACCCCCTGCTCCCCTCGGCCTCTGCCCCACCCTTGTCTCAGCAGCTCGCCCACTGTCGCTCCTTGCAGCTGCACGTATTTGTGCTCTTGGCTCTCCTCCCCTTCCTCCGGCAGCCCTGGAGCTGCTGGGAGGAGCAGCCCCTTCCCGGAGCTCCTGAAGCTGGGCGGGACGGGCTCCTGCAGCAGCACACAGGTCTGTGCTCCGCCGAGGGATGCTCTCCTCGCACTCCTGCATCCCTGCACAGGGGCAGCGCCCTGCGGGACGGAGCGGGAGCAGGACATGGCAGAGCCGTATTTGCAATCCCAGTGGTTCGTTTTCCCGCTGCTCCCGAGCAGGACAGGGCACAGCTGCATTTTCAGCCCCATGTTCGCTTCCCCGCCGCTCGCGGCAGCTCCCGGAGGTTTCTGGCACCGCCTGTCCCCGCTGGCAGCGCTCCTGCCGCTCCGGGGCCGCTGTTTGCTTATCTAGGGCCATGATTTAACACAGACGCAGGAACTCACACACTCTCTCCCAGTCCCTTTCAAATTACTTTATTGCTTCCTGTCAACCAGCCGAGCATATCCTGTTAATATACAATCCCCAACGAGCCGTTTGCACAGTAATCCCCCTCGGGCAGATAACGCGGCTCGGCTCCCGCAGGATGCTGCTCTGCCTGAGGACGCAGGATCCCAGCACCGGGCAGGTATTTCCCAGCAAAGCGGGCTTGCTGCTGTTAAAGATAAACCCCAGGGCTGTGAGAGGTGCTGGCTTGCTGCCAGGCCTGGGTTATTCCATGCCCTGGTGACCTTGCTCAGCCAGCGCCAGTTGCTGTGCCGTGCTGGAGGGTCCTGGTGCTGGAACCTTCCTCCCATCGCTGCCCCTGAGATCTGTCCTGCTCCAGAGACACATCTTTATCTACATCCTGCAGTGGGACAGCAATAGAATCACTGACTCACAGAATCACTGAGGCGGGAAAAAACATCCAAGATCCAACTTTTGACTGAATATCATGCTAAACCATAATAATACCATGCTAATACCATACTAAACCATATCCATATCCACATTCATATCCACGTTCATATCCATATCCATATCCGCATCCACATCCACATCCACATCCATATCCACATCCACATCCACATCCATACCCACATCCATATCCACACCATATCCACATTCATATCCATATCCATATCCATATCCATACCCATATCCATATCCACATCCACATCCACATCCATATCCATATCCACATCCATATCCACATCCATATCTATATCCACATCCATATCCATACCATATCCATACCCATATCCATATCCACATTCATATCCATATCCATATCCACAATCATATCCATACCCATATCCATATCCATATCCACATCCATATCCACATCCATATCCACATCCACATCCATATCCACATCCATATCCATATCCACATCCATATCCACATCCACATCCATATCCATATCCATATCCACATCCACATCCATATCCACATCCATATCCATATCCACATCCATATCCACATCCACATCCATATCCACATCCATATCCATATCCACATCCATATCCACATCCATATCCATATCCACATCCATATCCATATCCACATCCATATCCACATCCATATCCATATCCACATCCATATCCATATCCATATCCATATCCACATTCATATCCACATTCATATCCATATCCACATCCATACCCATATCCATACCATATCCATATCCACATTCTTATCTATATCCATATCTATACCATATCCATACCTATATCCATATCCACATCCACATTCATATCTATATCCATATCCACATCCATATTCATATCCACACCCACATCCATATCCATACCCACACCCACACCCCACCCACACCCACATCCACATTCATATCCATACCCATATCCATACCCATATCCATATCCATATCCATACCCACATCCACATCCATATCCACACCCATATCCATACCCATATCCATATCTATATCCATATCCACATCCATACCCATATCCATATCACTTCAGGGACTGCAGGTTGTTCCTTTTGCTGCTGCACAACCTGTGTCCCAGAGAAAATCAGTTCAGGAGATACCCCTAAATCCTGGAGGGGGGATCCTCTCTGGGGGCTCTGGTCCAGCCTCCTGCAGTGTCATCAGCACTAGGTCAGGGTGGATGTGGCAGGTCCATAAAAACCCTCCAGGGGGATTTCCTGCGACCCCAGGTTTCCTGACATTGAGTGTTGGAGCTGACAGTGTTCTACCACCTGCCACCAGGTCCTGTGGAATGTCCAAAGCAGGACATCTGCCACCTATTGCTGTTTTAGGGAGCCTGCTGTGTTTCTCCTGCATGTTTCTGATCCTCCCTGCTCAGCTCCCTCGCTAAGACATCTCTGTGTCCTGACACTGCATTTGTAGGACATCCACTCTTCTCTGCCCCATCTGCTCTCCTCGTGGGCTTGCTCCCTAACCCTGCTGTCCATCTGATGTTCAGCTGAGCCTGTGTCCACAGCAGAACACTAGCAAAGTCCATTTCACAGAATATCACTGTGATTTTTGCTTTTTTTGGTCCTGAAGACCAGGTCACTGTGGAGCCCTGTGCCAGGTGGTCCTGCTGCTCCCAGGCACAAGGAGAGATGGAGGTGGCTTTGCTGTGGAGGGACTGACACCAGCTGGGCTTTTGGGGAGCTCCAAAGGCAAACAGAGAGGGCAGATGATAAATTCGGCTTCAAGATTCACCCTGCTCCTCTCAGCACTGCAGACACTGCAAGCACAGCAGCTCAGGCCCAGAGGGCATCCCTTCTGGGAGCAGAGACTGTGCCGAACGTCCCTGACAGGATTCACATCTTCTGTGGACATTCCTTCAGGATTTCAGGACTCTTGGGGCTGTTCCCACTTGCCAGCTAAAAGCCATTGCTGCTGCCTCTCCCTTGTCCTCCTCCATTGACATGTGCAGCCACATGATGCAGCTGTAGCATGACCCATGGCTGTATTTTTGTATTTTGGAACCTATTTCCCAGGTTTTCCCTTGCTCCTGCCCTCAGAAGTTGCTCCTGGAAGTTGAGGACGATCTTGGTGCTGGTTGTTGGTTTCACTACCAGCTGGATCCTGCCCTCAAGTACTTGTGATTCTCTCTACACTTAACACCTCATTAGCTGGAACATCCACTTACAGAGCTCGGCTTTGCTGTCTGAAAAGAAGGAAAATCCTGTTTGACTCAGACGTTACACAGATCACTTATCTCAGAGACATCTGAACAGCCGCTTGGAAATTGAGTCCAAATTAAAAACCAGTTGAGAAGAAGTGTCTGTCCTCCCAGGTAAATCAGGGGCTGATTTATTTCCTCCCCAGTATTCCTGCTGAGCATTCAGCACAGCACCAGCCCAGCACATCCCTCCATATGCCAAGGCTGGGGGGTTCAGTGCTTGCTGTGCACCCACCCACTCCCCTCCTGCTGCCCCCTGCTCCCCTCTGCTCCTCCTGCTGAGGTCCCCACCCCAGCACTGGCATAGAAACTCCAGCTCTTGGCATTCCCAGCTCTCCAGACACAACAGAACGCATCTCGAGGAAGAAGAAAGCAGAGCAAACCCGAATTAAAGAGCTCTGGGGTGCATGGATGTGGCTGTGCTGGAGGTCCCCATGCTGCCATAGCTCAGTGCAGAGGTTGGTGTAGCCCACTGGAACAAGTCTCCAGTCTCCAAAACATCTCCTGAGGCACCAGGAAGAATTCTAACAGAAGAAAGGCTGGGGGCTGTAGGAGTCCAGGAAGATCTGTAAAGATGACTTTCCAGCTACTTTAATTTCCATGGATTTCCCTGTGGGTTCTAAATTCCTGGATCTCCATTCCAAGGGCTTTTCCAGCCTGCACTTGGAATCCCTGTGAGTTTTGTCCCCAGCTCTGCTGAGAAGGTCAAAGGTTCACTTCCCATCCATGTGAAGAATCACCTCCTTTGATCCCAAACCCCAATCTTTTAGACCCTGGACAGCACACAAGTGTCACTTGATGTCTTTGGTTTATTCCAGGGAGAAGACAGAGCAGGAGGGAGCAGCCTTGTCACTGTGCAAGTGAAGTTCTGGCTGTTTTCCCTAAGGCATCACTTATTCTTGTGTCACCTCCTTGTCCATCCCTGTTGCTGCCACTTCTGGGGCTGTTGGACATGACAACTCAGACCCTGCAGGACAGGCTGACCTCCCCCTGTTAACCCCTCTCTGCAGCCATCTCCTGTGCAATTAAAATGACAAGGAGCTCCCTGGACTCCCCCAGGCTTCCTGCTTTCCTTAAAAACTTTTGGCAAGGAAACTTAAAGGAAAGCCTTTGGAAGCCCCAGCAGATGCCAGCAGCAGATGGCACTGACCATGTGTGTTTGGCCACTCTGCAGGGCTCTGAGGGGCTGTGGAGCAGGATTCCCCTTCGGAGGACAGCACTTACCCAGGGGGACAGGATGAGGAGGGATGCCTTCACACTGAAGGGTTAGATGGGATACTGGGAAGAAACTCTTGCCTGTGAGGGTGGTAAGGACCTGGCACAAGCTGGATGTGTGAAGCTGTGGCTGCCCCATCCCTGGAAATGTCCAAAGCCAGGCTGGATGGAGCTTGGAGCACCCTGGACAGTGGAAGGTGGGTGGAATGGGATGTGCTTTAAGGGCTCTTCCAATCCACCCCATTCTATAATTCCATTATTCTATGATACCTTGCTGATAGATTATTATCCTCACAAATCTTCAATAAAAGAAAAGGCAAGCCAGCATCAGGAGCCTGTGCATGTGCTTGGTATCCCTCTGCAGGAATTGTTCCAGTTCAGTCCCATTTCCCAGACCTTAATGACATGGATAACCCAGACCCAAAGGGAGAATGGGAAATGCTCATCTCAGAGCACGAGCCCTGCTCCTGCTGACTCCTGACCTTTCCTCTCCAGACCCTGTGGGGGTTTTGCCTGCACACAGCTCTGCTTTCTCTGTGCCACCACATCTCCTGCAGCTTGCTTCCCTTTGGAGAATCCTGCACAGAGTCACAGATTGTTTGGGCTGGAAGGAATCCTAGAGATCACCCAGCTCCAGCCCCCTGCCATGGACAGCACATCTTCCACCCAGGCCACCCAACCTGTGTGTTTTCCACCCCTGTGCTGTGGAAGGAGATGTGGTTGCCTCCTGCAGCACCTCTGAGGAGGAAAGAGCAGTTCCACACTCGATCCTGTATTTGCCACCTCAGAGCACTGGGGGATTTTGCTCACAAGTGCCTCAAAAGGAGCACATAGTGTTGCATTTTTTCATAGTGCCCATAAGCACGTGCAAAGCTCCTTTATTTAACACCAGCACGGACAAAACCCAGGTCGTTTTCTCCCCGGTTTCCCCAGTTTCCTATTAAATGCCATTTCAGCATTCTCAATTTCAAGGATGCCACCCTGTAATTTTACAGTATTAAACACAGACCCGAGTTTGACTTTTCAGCTTTTCCACCTTCCTTTGAACAACTTTAAAACAATTTTCTGGAAGACTTCTGGACCTTGGGTTCCCTGCCACAAAATAGCTTGGGTTACATCCTTTTCTTTTACAAACCTTTACAAATGACAGCAATTAAACTGAGCATCCTTTTATGTCGTTACCCCTGTCAGTAGGTAATGCCTGGCAGTTTTTCATCACAGGTTATCCCTGGGCAGATTTATTCTCTTAACAATGTTATTTCTGGCTATAACCAAGAACTAAAATGGAAATATTTTCCAGAATACAAATCCCATCTTCTGCCAGTCATGCCTCTGGCTCTAAAGTATTTTGGATTAAGTTTCTATATATAACATGATATTCTGGTGATGGTTTCACCTTTTCTTTGCTGTATATCTAAACAGCCTTTTAAAATGCATTTTTTAAAAATATAGAGTAATCGTTTACATACCTGATTGAGACATTTCTCTACATTCTAGAAAAGTAGTGGTACTCAGTTGAAGGTTGGACTTGATGATCTTGGAGGTCTTTTCCAACCTTAATGATTATATAAATCTATAAATCTGGAAATTCTTGTTTTTATTTAAAAATATATATAATATATGGTTTCGTTTAAATTTGCCTTCTTTTTATAATTGTTTTCCTTCCTGCCTCTCTATGGTCCTGTTTATTCACCAAAACAAATTTTTCCAGAAGTTCTGACATCTTTGCAGTCCCCAAGAAGATTCTTTTATGAAATCATTTTTCCCCAAAAGTTACTTTCAATTCTCAACCTGGGTTCAAACAATCTGTTGAACAAAACATCCCAAATTTCCTGCTCAATTCTACATTTGTAAAATCTATTTTAAATGCTTCAAAAGTGCCTCTTCTCCTTAATTTGTTCCCATGGCTACCATTCAAAAGTTTCATTCATTTTCCGAGCGGAGAACTCTCCAAATCGTTACTGCAATCTACCAGTTGACTTTTCCTTCTTAATTTAGCTGAAGGCTCTAAATCCTCAGATTTATAGGTGTTGCAACAGAAACAGAAACAGGGTTACCTTGCACACCTTGATGCTCCATCCTTTCTGCAGCTGGGATTTAATCCTTGGGATGTCTCTGTGGCTCTGCCTCGTTCCTGGGATGCTCAGTGCCATCCTCTGACTTTCCTCCTCTCTGTTTCACCCCTCAGGTACCAGGGTTTGTACCCACTGGGATTCCCCCGTGCTCAGAGCTCAGAAATGCCAGAGGAGAGAGGGAGCTGCTGGTTCCCCCTCCCTGCAACCGGGTTACCTTGCACACCTTGATGCTCCATCCTTTCTGCAGCTGGGATTAAATCCTTGGGATGTCTCTGTGGCTCTGCCTCGTTCCTGGGATGCTCAGTGCCATCCTCTGACTTTCCTCCTCTCTGTTTCACCCCTCAGGTACCAGGGTTTGTACCCACAGGGACCCCCCATGCTCAGTGCCATCCTCTGACTTTCCTCCTCTGTTTCACCCCTCAGGTACCAGGGTTTGTACCCACTGCTATTCCCCATGCTCAGAGCTCAGAAATGCCAGAGGAGAGAGGGAGCTGCTGGTTCTCCCTCCCTGCAACAGGACAAACAGGTTGAGTGAGGTGGGGCTGTGCAGGGTCGCGTTTCAGCAGGAGCCGTGCAGGGACAGGTACCCTCAGCCAGCCAACAGGGATTTAAAAGGTTAATCTTTATTTAATCGGCGGTGGGGTGGGCAGGGTGGGGGCTGCAGTGATGGTGTGGCTGGGAAAGGAGCTGGGTTGCTCTGGGACAGGTCTGAGATGCCTGGAAATTGTGGATTTATGGCGCAGAGCAGAGTGGGGATGCTGAGCTGGAGGGTGCTGGGCATCCCTGAGAGCTCAGCCTTCCTCCCTGGAGCACCAGACCTGCCTGTGCCCAGCCTGAGAGCACTCGGGGTGGCTGGGAAAGGCAAGGAAGGACAGAGGGGTGGTGACAGGCTGCAATCAGAGATATCCATGGGGTTTCTGGCTGTTCACACACCCTTCACAGAGGTTAGAAAAATCCCCTATTGGAAACAGTTCCTCCATCCCTGCTGAGCTGGGGAACATTAAGTAGGTGATAATAAGCGGTCCCTGGGTGGGAGGGCCCGCTCTCCTCTGGAAAGTGCTACTCCAAACAATTTATCATTCGAACAAAGAGGGGGAAAAGGGTTAAAGCTGCCCGGCCTCCCCAGCCAGCGTGGCTTTGGTTATCTGCAGCATGGCTGCAGGGCTACACGGTGCCTGTACATGTCCGGGGATCAGGAGTTAAGTGTTTAAATGATAAGTGATATCTTAAAAACATAAGTTTAGCAATGAATCTTTACCGACAATACTATACTATTAGTTAATAGGCAGAATTAACTCACTGGCCTGGGGCCAAGCCCGTCACAGCCAGAGCCAGAACAGCTGAAGCTGCTTTTCACTTGGGTTTTGCTTTTACGGGATTTTCTGCTGCAGGGAGACTCCAATTTCTGTAAAAATATGCTCGTGTTTTCCTCCTCCCTACCTGCCCCTGGAAGCTTGAGGCTCCTTGGAGCCCCAGGGGTTCAGCCAGGAGCTGGGAAGCTTTCCTCCTGCATGCAGAGGTGTGAGCAAGGTGCTGATTCAGGAGCAAGGCTGATTCTTGCAGGGCATCTCTAAACAGCTCCCTGTCTGCTCTTGGTGGGACTTACAGGCAGATTTGCTCTTGGTGCCAGCATGGGACTCACTCCCTGTCTCTGCCATCCCAAAGAAACCTCCCTCTCCTGCAGCTGAGGCACTGAGACTGACCAAGCAGCTTCCTTGGACCAGAGAAGCATCTCCTGAGTCTTTCTGGTGGCTGAGGCTCCCTGGAATCACCAAAGACGACTGGCAGCTCTGTGCCACCCCTTGCTGCTTTCCTTGGTGCCTCCCTGGACTCCCAGCTGTCACCTGCTGCACCTCTTTAACCCCTCAGAGGGTGAGGGGGAGCCACTTCCTCCAGATGTGAGGAGCCAAGGGCTTCACATGCCACCGACCTTTTTCTTTCTGCATCAGGAACTGCAAACGCAGTGTAAAATGTGCCACCATCGAAGCTGTTGTAATGTCCCCTAGATGTCATCTCTCCTGGCTCTGTTGGCCTGGGAACCATCTTTTGATGTAAACCAACACGTGGGTGTGGCTGGAGGGGTGGTTGTCCCATTTCTGTGACCCCCATCAAGGCTGTAGCTGATGCTCTCTGCAGCAGGGCTTGAGGGTCCCGTGGCAGAGCTGCCCAAGGGCTACTCGTGGGCAGCAAGGACCAGCAACACCAGTGTGACCTGACTTCCAAGCTGCCCGATGGTGGCCGTGCCCGTGTGACACTGTCACCAGATGGCAGCAAGGAGAGCATCAGCTCCCAGCGTGGCTCCTGGTCCATGGCCAGCCTCACTGAAACCCCTAAACCTGGTGCACAGTGAGTGGGAGGGGCAGAGCAGGGCATTGGAGGAGCTCTGGAGTCACTTGGTGCTGGTCTGCTCAGATGTTGTGGCACGGTGACCAGAGCAGCTCGTGGCACTCGGGTCACTTGTGGTGACAGCTGGTGGGAACAGGTTGTGAGGGTGGCAGTGGAACCTTGGCAGGCCTTCCCATGGGTGCCTAAAGGATGCAGCAGTCACAGAAAGCCCTTCCAGGGAGCAGAGTGAAGGTGTGAGGTGGGACCAGCGCTCTCCAGCTCATGACAGGCCCTGAAGAGCATCTTCAGGGCATGAACCAGGAGCATGTAAGAATGCAAAGTCAGTGCTGCAGCCAAGCCAGTCTGCACAGCCCAAGATCCACCTCCATCAGCCACAGCCTAAGGGGGAGCTCAAAAGGGAAGAGAGAAGGTCTCCAGTGACTGGAGGGTCAAAATTCCCATTGTATCTGGAAGTGGAGAGCTTCAAGAAAATGAATCTGAGGGTCTGAGGGCACTGGCAAACACAGGGCTGCTGCTCCTGGACTCCAGGTTTCCATTCTGGAGAATGGATGGATCCTCTGGGATATGGAGGAAACAACAGCCCTGGGATCAGGGGGATTGAAATGAGGATGTGAGGAGTTTGGAATAGTGAGTGCTTTCAGATATCTGATAGGAAATGCTGCTGCTCCAGAGCGGGGAGTGAGGAGTGTGGGAGCCTGGCACAGAGCTGGGATGGTTGGTAACTGCTGGGGATCCTTGGGATTCCCAAGGAGAGGAGCACATCTGAAGGAAAAGGAAGGAGCAGCAAGGGCACTGGCTGTCCTGGCCTTCAGCCTCCTTCCTCAATGCAAGAGAGATCCCAAAAGAGCTCCTGAAGATGAGAGCCTCTCCACACATGATGGGGCTGGGCCACAGGGCTCTCGTGTTGGATGTGGGGCCAACCTGGACGAGCAGCAACATCTGCAGTGCCAGGAGCTCCCGAAGCAGCTCAGAGCCTGTGGCTGGCTCATGCACGTGGCCAGCACCATCACAGAGCTGTGCCCCCGCTAACCACTGCTGTGGAATCATTTCCTGTGGCCAAGGCAGAGGACACAAGGTGCTCAAGCTGCTGATGCAACAAAGGGATGAGGAAGAGCACAGTGGAGCCCAGACTGTTTTTTCCACGTCCTTCCATGATGAGTCGAGGGACAGGAATCCATCCCTGTAGTCCAGTGGGTGTTCAGCTCCTGGCCTATGAACCTGGCACAGCTTGTGAGAGATCCCTGTGCAGGGTGTGACCTCCCTGGGAAGATCTTCCAGGACACAAGTGCTTCCTGCAGGATGCACCTGAACCTTCTGCCCAGCCAGCAATAATTGGGACAGAGCAAGGGGGGGTGAGCAGAGGGCACTGCTGGGTACAACGTGGATACTGGAGGGGTGAGGAGATGGCAGAGGGACAAAGCAGTCACGGTCACATCATAGATTCACAGAATGGTTTGGGTTGGAAGGGACCAATCTCCCCAATCTCCCCACCGTGTCCTGAAGGTGTGGATCATGTGGTGCCCACAGATGTTGGCAGATGTGGTTCCCAGGCATCGGGGCTTGTTGAGTGATGCAGAATTGGAGCTGGGTCTCACCTTCCACCCCCTGGGAAGGTCCTGCCTGAGCCCAGCAGTGCCAGCGGGGCTTGTGACCCACTCACAACTGCTCCACGTGGGAACTGGGGGGATTCCTGTTCTCTCCTCACCGAGCCTGGCTCCGGGCAATGGGGGAGGAGAAGGCTGCGGGGGCTCAGGGCTGCCCACAACAAGGATTTACCAACTCCTTGCATTTTTCTTTCTTTCTTTTATTCAATCCTGCCGTATCTCCGGAAGGGACTCTCCCACCGCCCCGGCCGCCGGCTGCGGTGCGCGCACCCCGCGGGGGCTCCTCCCGGGCGCGGCGGCGCTGGGGGCATCCCCCGGGACCCCCTCCGGTCCCCTCCCCTCCGCCCCCTGGCCGGTGCCGGCGGCGCGGCGAGCCCCGCCGCGGCGGATTTGGGCTGAAATCACGGCTTTCTCCGCATGATCGACAGCTCCGGGACAAACCATCGCGGCCTGGGGGGATCCGCCGCCCGCCCGCCGCCGCGCCGCCCGCCGCGCCGCCCGCCGCCGCGCCGCCGCCCCCGGTGCTGCCGCCGCCGCCCGCCGCCGCCGCCGCCCCCCGAGCCCCGCGGGCGGCGCGGCTCCCGGGCGGGCGGGCGGGTTGGGGCGGGCGCGCGGCGCGTCCCTGCGCGGCGGCGGCGGTGGCTCGGCCCGGCCGCGGCGGCGGGGCCGGCGGAGCGCTCCGTGCCCGCGGCCGTGCCCACGCCGGCGGCGGCCCCAGCGAGGGGCTCTGCGCTGCGGGCTCCGCGCTCGGCTCTGCTCTGGGCTCCGCGCTCCGCCGCCTCCATGGAGCGCCGGCCGCCGCGCCGCCTCTGATGCCCGGCCCGGCGCGCACCATGGGGCCGCTGTGGCTCTGCTGCCTGCCGCTCGCCCTGCTGCCCCTGCTCGCCGCCGTGGAAGGTAAGGGAGGAGGGGGAGCGCGGGGGGCGGGGGCCCTGCGGGTGAGGCGAGCCCCTCCGGGTTTCCCCCCGTTTTTGTTTTTTTTTAGGGGGTGGCACTTCTCCTTCTTGCCCCCCCACCCTCCCCCGCCGCACGCCCTTGGGAGGGGAGGCGAAGTTTGGGGAAGTGCTAGTCCAGCTGGAGGTGTCGCCGGTGTGCGGTGCGTGCCCCCCCTGCACGCCCCCCAGACCCTCCCGGGGCCCGGCCGCGCTGCTGCCCCCGTCCCTGCATCCCTGGGTGCCGCCGGGGGTCCCGGGGGATGCCCGGCATCCGCCGCCGCTCCCGGCGGGGTCTCGGCGCTGCCCCTCCGCCCGCCAGGCCTTACCGGCGTTCCGGGGCTGCCGGTGCGCTCGCAGCCTCCCCGGGAGGAGCGCGGCTCCCCGGTGCTCAGACAAAGCGGTGCGGGGCGGCAGGTGGGGAGCCGGCGCCGGGTGGGAGCCCCGCGGTGGGCTCGCTGCGAGGGGGGCTCGTTCTGCATCCCCGAGCATCCCGGCCCTTCCTGCGCGCTGCCTGCCCGCCCCGGGCGCTGCCGAGAGCTGGGCTGGGCAGCGGCGAGGGCCAGGTGTCAGGCCAAAAACCGGCTGCTCCAGGGATGCCCGTCCATTGTGGAAGGGCTGTGCTGGAGGAGCTGGGTGGCTCCGCTGGGCCGGCTGGGTGGCCACTGCTGGCCCTGCGTGTGCCGGGCCACGGTGGGAGCCACTCGGACCGTCTGGAACATGGATGAAGCACCATTTATTAAGTTGGAGTTTTGGGAGATGACTCATGGGTTGGCCAGCTATACATCGTGATATTTACAATATGGGAGCTTGGCATAAATAGGACTATTTACGTTGCAGCGGAGAGTGCTCGCCAGCTCTGCTATTCAAATGAGCCTAAGCATGGTTTTAATTATGGGGGGGAGGGTTGGGGTGATGAGCGTGTTTGTGAGAGCATACGTGTCCGTGCAGGACGTCTGGCCCCGTCCCTCTGGTGGCCCGGACACCTCCAGCGGGCTGGGCTGGGCTGGCAGCCCACGAGTGGCACTGCCAGGTGTGCTGTGCCCGGTGCCCTGGGCAGCGATGGGTGGCACCCCCAGGGGTGGCTCCTGCTGCTGCCCCAGAGGTGCTGCGGGCCCGTGCCCAGCTCCTCTGCGTGCTCCGGGAGCGAGAGCGGCTTTGCCGCGGCCTTGGCAGGCGCCGAGGGATGGGCAGCGTGTCTAGGAACGAGCGTGGCCAGTGCAGGTGGGCTTCACCCACCTGAGGCGATGGCTCCAAGGGGAGATGGTCAGTGGGCTTCCAGCAGGGCTGGCTGTTGGTTTGGTGTGGTTCCCGTGCTGTTCCCTCTTCCCCTTTGTGCGTGCGTGTCTGTTTGGTGGGGCTGTGATGGTCACTCTCAGCCAGCTCCCCAATCCAGCCTTCCAGGAAAAGGCTTCTGGAGGGCTGGCGAGGTGAAACCGTGTGGGATGCAGCTCCTTGGGCGTGCCTCTGCCCCTTCTTTCTGCAGCTGCCTCTTCCCAAGTGCCTGGATGTGGTGTCCACCTGCACCTCTGATTGCTCTGGATCCCTTCGGTGTGGAGATGGACCCAGCGGTGGTCACTGGCCATGGAGTGGTGGCTGGACCCACCGTGCTCCCAGTGCAGGAACCTCCATGGCAGCGATTCCCTCCATCACCAGCCCCAGCACATTCCCAGGCCAAAATGGGGGCAGAAAGGCGTATTCAGGGGAAAGCCACAATTCTGGAGGATCCCGCCTCTTGAGCCCTGTTCTCGGCTCTGTCACAGAGCATTTCTGTACTGCGGGCAATTTCACTTGTCTCCTCTGTGCCTCAGTTTTCCTAATTACAAGGCGTAAAATAATCCAAGCGTCTTTCCCAAGGGAGCCGCGAGGTTTTGTTAATGAACATGACAAAGTGCTTTGGGATCCGTGGTTGAAAGCGCAGCCTTAGTCAGTGTGGCTGTGTGTGGGGTGTTTATTTATCTACATGCTTTATATTTCTCTGCACGCTATATATTCACTTGCATTTAACAAACCTTAATTAGAAACAAAGCCGATAGGGAAGGAAATATAAACAGGAGTGTGCATGGAAATTGGAAGTTGATTGCTCACTGGCCAGCAGAATGCATGGCTCGGGCTCGGGAGGGAAGGCTGTTTGGTTAAAGCCGGCTCTGTTAAAAGGAAATGTGAAAAGAACGTAAAACATAAATCAATATGGAAAACAGGGAGGTGGATGACAACATACATAAAGCAGAGGTTAGGAATTGCCTATAGTTGTGAAGGCGGCTGGAAGGTAACATGTCTGCAAGCTGAGAAAGTTCAGGCTTCTCAAAGGAAAGTTTTTTTGTGTGTTTCTCAAAAAAAAAAAAAAAAAAAAAGAAACCCCAAAAAACCACCAACAAAAAAAACCCAAAGCAGAAAGTCAAGAACAAAGGAGTCCTGGAAGGGTCTGGATCCCACCCCGGCTGGTGACGGCGGCCCCGCTTTGTATTCCTGCGGCGTGGGCTGCAGGGGCTGCCGCTGCCGGGGGAGCTGGGGAGGACACCGAGCTCTCTGAGCATCAGCAGCCTGCCCGACTCACGTGTGAGGAGGGAAAAACCAACCCCGCCACGCTCTCAACTTCTCACAAACCTTGTGGTGCTGGCGAGCTGCCCGAGGGCTGGAGGAGAGCCAGCGCTGTGCCAAAAATGCAGAAGGAGACAGGAGATGGCCCTGCTATCAGTGAGGGTGTGGGCAGCACAGTGGGTGATGGAGTTGTGCTGGGAAACAGGATCCTGGAGAGGGGACTCGATTTTGAGCATCAGCTGTGCTGGGCAGCTCTGATCCTGAGCCCAGTTCTGGGTTTGGAGAGGGATGCTGGGGCAGGAGGGCTGTGTCCACTCCTGGGGTGGGTGTTCCCAGGGTGTGGTGTGGCTGAGGTGCTGGGCATGGACATCCCTGCCCATCCTCCAAGACAGGACTTCAGTGCTTCTGTGTATTTAATAGTGAATTCTAATAAATGTAGTATTTACAGCACTCTCAGACACGTGGTGGGATTGTTTGGAGTCCTGTGCAGGGCCAGGATTTGGACTGGATGATCCTTGTGGTTCCCTTCCAGCTGGGGATATTCTGTGATTCTGTAGTACATGCTATATTTAATTTCACTCATGCTGTAACATACTGCAATATTAAAGCATATTCCATT
The DNA here is from genome assembly GCA_034336665.1 of Luscinia megarhynchos. Lineage (NCBI taxonomy): Eukaryota > Metazoa > Chordata > Aves > Passeriformes > Muscicapidae > Luscinia > Luscinia megarhynchos. Next base: position 1,970,026 of record CM067583.1, on the reverse strand, counting down.
CTCCTGTACCGATGTTGAGCACCTCCACATGGGGTGTGGGGAGATGCCAGGGACACAGGGTGCTTTGGGTATCCCTCTTTTTGGTCTCCCAGAGGAAGGTTTCGAGCCATCCCTTCAGGGTCACATCACACAGAGCATTGCTCTGACCCTGGTGCTCCATGCAGGTGCATCCAGGTGTGCCAGGACCAGGGGGGTGCAGGAGCCTCCCAGCAAGCCTGGCATGCTCTGGAGGGATGTGGCAGAACAGCAGGTCCAGGGAAAAACACAGGGTCTGATCCTTGAGCTTGAGCTGCAGATCTGCAAGCACTGTGCTAGGAGCAGGAGAGGAGCAAATGTTTTGGGATAAATGGGACTGAGGAGCAGAGCAGAGCCTGTGGTTTTGGCCTGGCCCTGTGCCACTCATCTCCCTCCTGCTGCTTTCTCCTCCCCTCCATTTCCTGGGTTAATTTTTGACAAGGAACGTTCCTTGCACCCACCTGCCCTTTGCATTATAGGGGCAGCAAAAGGGAAAGCTCCTTTTGGAGACCAAATAAATCGGTGCCTCATTTAAACATTCACTCTGCTGCCCTTGCTGCTCTGTTCTGTGGCTTTTCCAGGTGGGAGCAGCAGTGCTCTCAATCCCTGCTGACTTTCCAGCTTCTCTGGGTGACAAAAGCGTGGGGAGGAGAGGCTGGAGGGGACAGGGCTGGAGGGGACAGGGCTGTAGGGACAGGGCTCGGGGCTGGTTTGGCACTGCTGTCCCCCAGCTCACCCCACAGAGGGTGGAAGGGGATGCTGCCCAGGTTTGGGGCTGTCCCCAGGGGTGGGAGCAGCAATCCCCTTGGAGACAGACCCAGGACCTGCCTGCACTAGTCAGGCCCTTTGTGTGCACATACCTGAGCTGCTGCACAGAGGGGTGGGCACTCTGGAGCTGCCCGAGGAGCTGGTAAGGAGTGGGGGCTGTCACAGCTCCCTGAGTGCTCTGGGGTGAGGGATGAACCAGAGCCTGAGCCTCCACTCCTGCCCCAAACCACAGCCCTGCTGGGAGGGTGATGGGGGGTTCCCACCCTGCCAAAATCCCGTTTTCACCGAGGAACAGCTTCATCCCCCCCCGGTCTGCATCCCCTCCCATACCTGGATGTGGTTTATGGAGAGTGTGGTTTCTGTGGTTTGTGGGGCAGAGCACAGCTGCCAGTTGGATCTGGTTGGGCTGGGGGAGCAGGGAGATCCTCAGAGGCAAAAGTTCAGCCTTAGATAAGGGAAAGGATGGGGCCTCCTGTGATAAGGGGCTGAATGCAGCGTGGGCTGGAGGGAGGAGAGCAGTGAGGGGGGATACTGGGAGCACTGGGAGTGCTGGAGGTGGGCAGGGAGCCCTTGGGGGCCAGGAGGCAGCAGGAGGGAGGTGTGAGGAAGGAGAGGTGCCTGGAGGTGTGCAGGGATTGGCATATTGTCTTTATAGCAGGATGGATGGCAGGTTGTGCCAAGGGGCACACACAGGGTGGCCGTGCAGCCCCCTGAGATAATCAGGATGAGGGGAAGGAGGGAGTGAGGATCATGCCATCCTGTTTGCCCCTCCCTCAATTTCCTTGCTTGGAGTGCAAGGAGCAGTGTCAGCTCTGGCAGGGAGTGTGGCACCTATTTCCAGGCATTAAAGGAGGGAGGGCAGAAAACACAACTGCTGCTGGGGCTGGTCTGTGCCTCCCTAAATTCACACCCAGAAATGACAATTCTAGTGGCTGAGAGCAGATGTGGTTATTTGGGGAGGAAGAACTCTGGATTTAAACCCAAACAACCACACACAAGACATCAGATGTGCTGCATGGGAGCAGATTCAGTCTCCCAACGGGCATGGGGAGGGGCTGGGGAGCTCTAAAAGTTGGTGAAGCTTTATCAGTTGATCCAATAAATGATGTTCTCTCCACCTTACCTCTCTCAGAGTCAGACCATGGCGTCCATAAAGCAGCCAGCACTTAAAAACACCACACAGTAATGGTCTGTGAGTAAAGCAAAGTGAAGGAGCTGGCTGGAGGGAGTAGCTAAAATAGGAAAATACTTGCCCACGATGTAGGAAATTAAATTAAACCTCAGAATAAATTCATGTGGCCACTTAACATGAGTTTCCTAAAAATAACCTAAAACCAACCAACCTTGATTAAATGGTAAATTGGAGGAGGTCATTGGAGGTAAAAAAAAATGGAAGTGGTATCTAAAAGGAGAAAATAAAAAAATCAGGAACTGTGGTCTGGTGAATGTGAAGCCATATAAGGCAGGCTGAGAGGAGTTTGAAAAAATAACTTGAGAGAAGAAATTGTTTATCCCCCAAGTTTCCCCACAACAGATGGGTATTGGGAAGTGAAATGTGCAGGATGGAGCCCTTGGGGAGGAGGGAGATGGCTTCAGTGTCACCCCAAGTGGCCAAAGGGACTCCTGCCAAGCAGCAGGGCTGGGACACTGCTCTGAAGTGATGGCAGGAGAACTCCTGTTTTACAATAGGTCAATAAAATGAATATTTGTGCCAGACTAAATGGGACGAGCATCCTTTAAGAAGATCTCCCTGGGTGATCCAGGAGACTCCAGAGCAGTAATTTTAGAGGAAGGGCTCTCTTATGGATTAAAATCTGCTTAAAGGAGGGGAAACAAAGAGTCAGTTTTCCCACTGGATGGGGTCAACGTGAGGCTTGTGCTGGGTGATGTATTCATAAAGTAGAGAGGGGTGAGAAAGGGAAAGCAAAGAGTGTTTGCAGATTATACAAAATTATTCAGGATGATAAAAACAACAGTTGTCTTGAAAATATTGCAAAAGGCTCTCATGACACTGGATAGCCTGGCTATAAAGTGGCAGATTAAATGTAGTCAGGGATGAATGAAAAGGGATTCAGATGGAAAAAATTACCCTAAACCCATGCATGCACAGTGGCAGTCTTTAAATTACTTATTAGCATTTTGAGAAAGAGATCTTAAAGTCATTGTGGATGGCTCTTTGAAAGCATCAGCTCTGAACTGGGAAAGACTGGGAAAGGGAGTGGAGCTGCTTGTACAGGAGGAGTGCAGGGGAGGGGGGCTGCAGCAGAGATGCAGCCTGGGGAGGGAGGGGGTGTAAAGAAGAGGCTGAGGATCCTTTATTTTATATTTTTTTCCCTCTCTCTGGAGTTCTAAAGGAGGTTTCCCAGCAGGAGCAGTGGATAGTGGAGGCAGGGTGGGGTGAATAGCAGGGGCATGGGGTACCCTGGTTCTGGGGTGTTTGTTCCCTGGTTTTGGGGTGTTTGTTCCCTGGTTTTGGGGTGTTCTCTGGTTCTGGGGTGTTCCCTGGTTCTGGGGGTGTTTGTTCCCTGGTTCTGGGGTGTTCCCTGGTTCTGGGGTGTTTGTTCCCTGGTTTTGGGGTGTTTGTTCCCTGGTTCTGGGGTGTTCCCTGGTTCTGGGCTGTTCCCTGGTTTTGGGGTGTTTGTTCCCTGGTTCTGGGGTGTTCCCTGGTTCTGGGCTGTTCCCTGGTTTTGGGGTGTTTGTTCCCTGGTTCTGGGGGTGTTTGTTCCCTGGTTCTGGGGGTGTTCCCTGGTTCTGGGGTGTTTGTTCCCTGGTTCTGGGGTGTTTGTTCCCTGGTTCTGGGGTGTTTGTTCCCTGGCTCTGGGCTGTTCCCTGGCTCTGGGGTGTTCTGAGTGCCCTGGTGCCCTGCTGGAGGTGGGGTGGGAGCCAGGGCTGCCTTTGGCTCAGCTCCCGTGGCAGAGGGGGTGTTTGACAGGAGGGAAAGGTGCTTTCCCTGGGCTCAGGGGGGCCTTGCTGGCCCCCAGCTCCCAGCTGGGCTTTCAGCATCATCTGCAGCTTGCAGTGCTGGGGAGACCCAGCTCGCTGTGTGTGCTCACGGCCCTGGTGACCCCTCCGTGTCTGGGGGCTCCTTTCCCCTTCCACAGGCTCCTGATCTGGGGAAGGTCCCTTGGGAAACTCCTGCTGCTGCTTGCCTTCATCCTCCCCAGAGTCTCAGACCCGAGAGCATCTGGTGGGGACTGGGCAGCAGAGGAGCTGGGCTGCCCTGGGGGGCTGTGGCCGGCTTGGGGTGGCCACTGTGGCCCCTCCCTGGGCACAGGGGACACTGTGAGCCTGCTGCTGCTCCCAGGGCCAGACAATGGAACAATGGGCTGGGCTGCTGGGCTCCTGCAGCTGCCTCTGAGCCCCCAGCCCGGGAGAGGAGGGGCAGGCACTGGGTCTGGGGTCCCCCCTGCTGCCAGCCAGGCTCTGGGGACACGGGGACACCCAGCAGGCTGAAGGGAAGCTGTGTCCCTGCCGTGGCCCAGCTGGGTCCTGCCCCGTGCCACGCTCCCTAAATGTGTCCCCAGAGAGTGTGGGGCCCTGCTGGAGCCTGCTGAGCTCTGCTTCATGTCCATGTCGTGGCTGAGGCCGAGGAGAGGAGAGCCTGGGAGGGTGGGGAGGGTCAGAGAGGAGGCTGGACCCTCCACATCTCCTGTCAGGACCCTGTGTGAGCCTGAGCGAGTCCAGCAGAGGATTCAGGAGGGAGAAGGCATCTCCCTGCTGTGCAGTGCTGGTGCACAGGCTGGGGGTGAGACAGGGCAGGTCCTGCCTGTCCCAGAGCTCTCAGGCTGGAGCAGAGCACAGGCAGTTTTCCAGGGGAGATCCTGCTCTCTGAGCCTCCCAGGAGGCCACTGATTCCTGCAAAGTGGCCCCTGAACCACCCACCTGGGGCTGGGACAGGCTGTGAGGACAGGCCAGCAGGAGGGGGCTGCTGAGGTGCCTCCAGGTGTGGGGTGGGTTTCACACAAGACAGGTGTGGGTGTGGGGTGTGTGTGCTGCCAGGACCCACACCTGCCTGTTCCCTTGCCCTCCACTGCCAGGGACAGGCTGGTGGCTCCTGTGCTCCCACCTCCTGCAGGTCTTTGTCCCCAGGGCATGCCTCTGAGTTTGGCTCCAAACCTTTCTCTGTCTTTCTTGCAAGGTTTGCCTTGGCAGTAGAGTGGGAGTGATGCCCCAGGAGGGGGGCTTGGTCCTGGAATCATAGAATCATTGCTGGCTTGGGTTGGAAGGGACCTTAAAGCTCATCCAGTGCCACTCCTGCCATGGCAGGGACACCTTGCACTGTCCCAGCTGCTCCCAGCCCTGTCCAGCCTGGCCTTGGGCACTGCCAGGGATCCAGGGGCAGCCACAGCTGCTCTGTGCAGCCTCTGCCAGGGCCCCAGCATCCTCTCAGAGAGGAGTGTCTTCCTGATATTCAGTCTGCCCCTGTGCTCAGTCAGTGGGAAGCTATTCCTCATTATCCTGTCCCTCCATCCTTTGACAAAGTCCTTCTCCAGCTCTCTTGGAGCTCCTTTAGGCACTGCAATAAAGTCACCATGGAAGTATGAGATGTGTCCAAAGCAGCTGTTTGTGCTCTTGAAGGAGAGTTGGGAGTGCTCTGGTCTGACAAATGCCTGTGCAGCTGGTTTGAGGCGAGGTGTGGCAGAAAACCTGCTGAGGATCAGCACTGGGCCACCCAAAGCAGCTGGGTGCTGTGGAGGGGGCTCAGGGAAGCCCTGGGCTATCAGGAGGGGGTTTGTGGTGGCCAGGCAGCCCCCAGGCAGAGCACAGCCCTGGGAATGGGCTGGGCTGGAGCAGGGAGGGTCAGCCTCGAGGTTACATTGCATTCTGTGATTTGCTTTGCTTGTAATCCTGTTTCCAGCCTCCACAACTGCCACTGGGAAACCTCCACAGCCAGCCTCACTTCATAAATCTCAGCCTTGTTTTACTTTTTAGCCCGTCTGGTATCAGGGGACAGAGCCAGCAGGAGGAATGCCTGACCTGGGGGCAGCGAGGATGGAGTGAAACAAGATGTCCAGGCTGAGAGCCCGGGGTGGGGGCTGGCAGCCTTGGGAAAGCATTTCCTGTGCATCTCTTCTCAGGGATCTCTGCTGCAGGATCCCAGCTCTGCTTGCAGAGTGCCTTGCAGGTGTCTGGAGCTGGTTCCACGTTTCCAGCCTTTGCCTGCACGTTGTGGCACCTTTGTGGTGAGCAGAGCAGGTCTGTGGCTCCCTGGGCATTGCTCTGGGAGGGAGGGAGAGCTGGGGGGTGTTCTCAGAGAGCAGCTGGTGTGTGCACACGGGGAATGGCTGGGCATTGATCACCCAGGGCTGCAGCGTGCTGAGAGGTGGCATGGAGCTGTCAGCTCCCCCAGACTGGGGCACTGAGGGCTTGGATCGGGCAGAGCAGGGCAGAGCAGCCCCAGCAGGGACAGTTTCCAGCCGTGGAAATAGCTGCAAGTGCATGGGTGGGCAAGGGTATGGATGGATGGGCAAATGCATGGATGGGCAAGTGCATGGATGGGTGAATGCATGGTTGGACAAGTGTATGGGTGGGCAAATGCATGGGTGGGTGGGCAAGTGCATGGGTGGGCAAATGCATGGGTGGGTGAATGCATGGGTGGGTGAATGCATGGGTGGGTGGGCAAATGCATGGGTGGGCTCGAATGCATGGGTGGGTGAATGCATGGGTGGGTGGGCAAATGCATGGGTGGGCTAATGCATGGGTGGGTGAATGCATGGGTGGGTGGGCAAGTGCATGGATGGGCAAATGCATGGGTGGGCAAGTGCATGGGTGGATGGGTGAATGCATGGGTGGATGGGCAAGTGCATGGGTGGGCAAGTGCATGAGTGGATGGGCAAGTGCATGGGTGGGTGAATGCATGGGTGGATGGGTGAATGCATGGATGGACAAGTGTATGGGTGGTCAAATGCATGGATGGGTGGGCAAATGCATGGGTGGGTGGGCAAGTGCATGGGTAGATGGGCAAGTGCATGGATGGGCAAGTGCATGGGTGGATGGGTGAATGCATGGATGGGTGGGCAAGTGCATGGGTGGGCAAGTGCCTGGATGGATGGGCAAGTGCATGAGTGGATGGGCAAATGCATGGGTGGATGGGTGAATGCATGGGTGGGCAAGTGCCTGGATGGATGGGCAAGTGCATGAGTGGATGGGCAAATGCATGGGTGGGTGAATGCATGGATGAGTGGGCAAGTGCATGGATGGGTGGGCAAGTGCATGGATGGGCAAATGCATGGGTGGGTGGGCAAGTGCACTCCCCAGGCAGAGCCTGGAGCTGCCCTGGCCATGCCCTGTCCACTCCCTCAAGTGCTCAAGGCCAGGCTGGAAGGGCCTGCTCTGGTGGGAGGTCCCTGCCCGTAGCAGGGGTTGAAAGGAGATGGTTGGAAAGTCCTTTCCAGCCCAAACCATCGTGTGATGCATGAAACTTGGAGAAAGCCCTGCTCCTCCTGCCTGCCCTGCAGGGGGATGGGTTGTCCCACCCTCAGGAAGGGTAAATCCAGGCATGTGTGTGATGCTGTGTGGGCATCCCTTGACACAGACCCACAGGGCTGCAGGGACAGAGTGCCCAGCGCCTCCAGGGCTTGTCCCCACCGCTGTCACCTCTGGCCAGGCTCAGGGTGTGGGCAGCTGCAGAGAGCGAGGAGCAGGGCAGGCAGGAAGGTGCTAATGAGGATGTTGGCAGCTCTGGCAGGGACTGCTGTCTGCCTGGTGGGAGGCGTTGCAGAGGCAGCAGGGCTCTGCTCCCTGTCACACTGGGCACAAAGCCCGGGGCAGCAGGCAGCTCACAGCTCTGCAGGGGGGGACAGGGCCATCCAGGGCTGGGTGGGGGCTGCTGTGAGCCCACCTGGGGCAGAGCTGTGATGTGGCTTTGTCCTGGGGCTGCTGGAGCATCCCCAGCTTTGTGTGGCTGCACAGAACCAGCCCTGATACACCTGCTCCTCTCCTCCTTTTGCCTCCTTACCTTTCTTTTCCCATGGCTGTAGGTGAAATAGAGAGTAGAGAAGCTGCTCACATTGCTTTTAGGTTTTTTTTTTAATCTGATGTCAAACTTATGCCATCACATTGAATAGCTGCCATGAGATTTTGGTGTGACTGACACCTGTTCTCGCTTCAGAGCAGCAGCTTTTGATAGAAACAAATCCTCTGGAAATGCTGAGTTTGCTGCCAGCTACTCCCGTGTCTCAGCTGGTCCCTGTTCCCTGAAGCTTGCAGCACTCAGGAGCAGTGCCTGGCTGGGTCCCTGAGCTCTTTTGGCTCACGGGGCCAGGGGGAGGGTGCAGGCAGATGCAGGTGAGGCTCTGCCAGGTGCTGAGCAGGGGCTGTGCACATGGCAGGGAAATGGGCACAGCCAAAAGCTGAGCCAGCCCGGCCGTTGGGAGCTCCCTTTGATGCCAGAGCCCCTCCTTCCTTATCTGGGGCTGGGGGTGAAGGTCGGCCTGGCTCCCTCACTGCTCCTTCCTTCTCACCACTCCCCCTGTCCCTGCACCAGGAAAGGTGGGGCTGCAGGGAGGGGGGCTGGATTTTGGGCTGGAAGTAGGGGTTGTGTAAGGGGGCTGGGTGGGTTTGGGAGTAGCACATTTGCGAGCCCAGAGGTCCCTGTGGTGTCTTGGGTGGGATGGCAGGGGTTTTGTGCTGGGGGAGGCACAGCAGGTCACCCTCCAGCAGAAGCCTTGCCCTGTAATTTGGGTGGCCTAAATAGGACCTGAACTCCTCCTGCTTGTGGGTGCTGAGCCCTTGAAAAGCTGAGCTGGTTTCACTGTGTGTTTGGGAGGTCCTCAGTGTGTGGGCTACAGAGGGAGAAGGGAAAAAAAAATGAGATTTGTGAGGTCAGCCCTGGGTGTGTCATCCAGCAGCCCTGAAGTGCTCGGTGGCCAGAGGGGTGGAGAAGGGCTCAGCCCTGCAGGGGGATGCCAGCAGCTTGTGGAGCTGTGGTGACATGCCACCCTTGTGTCACCGTGTGCCTGGTGGCATGCCAGAGGGAGCCCTGTGAGTGCACAGGCTCAGGTGATGCACCTGAGGCTGCTCTGCAGCCTCCTTCCCTTTGGTGGCAGGAATGTGCCATGCACTCACCCAGGACTGAAATAAATCTGCTGCCCAAGTCCCATCCCAGAGGAAAAGCCAGGGAGAGCACATTGGGGATGCTCAGTGGGGCTCTGAGGTGGATTTTGTTCCGTGCAGGAGGCAGTGCTGTGCTTGGCATGCTCCCAGAGCTGTAACTCCTGAGGGGGCTGGGGGTGAGAGCCCACCTGGGGTGGGTGTGGGGATGCTGCATCCTCTCAGGGAAGTGTCATGAGGGTGAACAAACTGATGGATGAGTCAGCAGAGCCAAAAAACAGAAATAAGGTAAAGGCAAGCCTGGCTTCTCTTCCAACTCTATAAAAATAAAATGAGACAAACTTGATGCTCACATTGCCTGAAGAAATCCCACCCACCAGCAGTGCTGGGGAGACCCTGCTGGCCCAGCATCCAGCAGTCACACTCTGAGGATGCACCTCCTGTGCTCAGCACAGCTCTGCCCTTGCCCCAGCCCCAGGCTCTCCCTTTCCAGCTGAGAGGAGGGTCTGGAGCAGAGCCTGGCTGTGCTGCACCTGCCTGGCACCCTGTGCCAGCCTGGGCTGCCATTTCCCACCCTCCCCATCTCTCTGCCTCCAATCTTTGTTTCCCTCTGGGGCAGTTAAATGTGCATGCTCCTGTGCTTTGGTCTGGGGGAGTCTGGTCTGCTGGCTGGTGTCTGCTGGGGTGTTTGATGTCCCCCCGTGCTGGGATTGCAGTCTGAGTGACAGACAGTGGGAGATCCACAGCTTGGAGCAGCTCAGTTCAGTGAGGCTGGCTCAGAATCAAGGTTTTAACCCAGCAGCAAGTGTTGCTGTGGGATTTCTCCAGTGTTTTAGGAGGGCTCCCTGCTCATCCTGGGGCTGCTTCTGGCAGAGGCAGACACCAAAGCCTGCAGCTCACAGCGTGGTTTTGTTGCATCTCCTGCACCCAGACCAAGCCCTGCAGGGGTGGTTACCCTTTGCTCTTCTCTGGGCTGTGGTAAATATTCATTGGAGATGTTTTATTTTGGTGTCTCAGGCTCAGGAGGCCAGTGGAGGTGTGAGCAGGGATGCCCCAAGCAGGGCTCACCAGCCTTTAATCCTTGCAGTGCTTCTGCTGCCTGCATTCACAGGGCTCTGGTGGGGATGAGACATGCTGGTCTCCATGGTTTTATGTGCCATGGGACTGTGCCAACAGTTTAATCACAGCTGAACCCTCACAGAGCAACATAAAAAATGTTGTAGTTGGGATTAGGTTACCCATCCTTCCTATAAAAGACTCTATAAACAGTCCATCAAGCCCCAGCATTCCTGTGTTGGCTGTGAGGTCCTTCTCACTTAATGGCTCTGGCATTTGCTTTGACTAAGCCTTTTTTGGGGGAGGCAGTGACATAAAGCAGCCCCCAAAGAATGGGGGTTTTGCTTGCTTTAGTGGGGGAACCCAACTGGGCTGGCTTGGCAGAGGCAGTGTTGGATGTCAGAGCCCAGGAGCAGTGACAGCAGCAGCTGCTCCCTCCCAGCACTGAGGGCTTTGCTATTTGCTGAGGTGTCTGAGAATTTTCCCTAATCCTGGGGCAGGCAAGGACCTGGGACTCCCATCTCCCAGCTCCCTGCAGAGCTGTGGTGTCTCTGCTGTCATGCTCCAGAGTTAAAGCTCCCCAAACCTTTCTGAAAACCTAAAGCTCAGTCTGGAGACCAAGTGGTGTCTTTGTAGCTACAGGTGTGTTCTCATCTTCACCTTCACCTTCACCTTCACCTTAACCTTCACCTTAACTTTCACCTTTACCTTCACCTTTACCTTCACCTTAACCTTCACCTTAACTTTCACCTTAACTTTCACCTTTACCTTCACCTTCACCTTCACCTTTACCTTCACCTTAACTTCACCTTTACCTTCACCTTTACCTTTACCTTCACCTTTACCTTCATCTTCACCTTCACCTTCACCTTCACCTTTACCTTCACCTTTACCTTCAACTTTACCTTAACCTTAACCTTAACCTTAACCTTAACCTTAACCTTCACCTTAACTTTCACCTTTACCTTTACCTTCACCTTCACCTTAACCTTCACCTAACTTTCACCTTTACCTTCACCTTCACCTTCACCTTTACCTTCATCTTCACCTTTACCTTTCACCTTTACCTTTACCTTTACCTTTACCTTTACCTTTACCTCCACCTTCCTCACCATGCCCTTAATGTATCATGCCACCCATGGAAAGGCTGCTAGTTTAACACCATCCATGGGACTTTGTTGAGTTTTGGGCAGCCAAAGGGGCAGGAAATGTTTTGGTACCCAGGTGGGAGACTTTGGTGGTGCTGAGGGTATTCTTTTACCCTGGTTGCTGCATGCCTGGGGTGGGTGTGCACACCTTGGTCGTTCCTTGGGGACAATGCAGATGCTCCTGCTCATCTCTGGGAAGGAAGAGCCCTGACCCTCCTGGCTGCTGGGATGTCCCAGCTGTGGTGGCACCAGCCTGTTTGGAGAGGGACTGGAGCCATCCAGTTGTTTCTTGCCCAGCAAACATCTGTAGGGTGGGAGCTGCATCCATGCTGTGGTGCCAGAGCTGGGCACAGGGGCTGTCCCTCATCAGTGCCACCCTGCCACTGGGGCCATCTGCAGCTTTTCCTGCCTGCTGCTTACACCTGTTCAGCCTCACCAGCTCCAGGGGCAGTTGCTGGAGGAGACCAGGCTTTCCAGTGTTTTTCACCACTGAGTTTAATTCATTTTAAGGCTTTTACCCCCCTGAATTTGCTTTGAAGATAATTGGAACAATTTAATGATTATCACAAAAGTGGGATTTCTTATGTAAGCTGGAAGCAATCCCCCCCCCCTCAGTATCCTGCTGAGGGCAATTCAGCTCACCTCCCTGGCTGGCTGGTCTCAATCATCAGCCTGTCCTCAGAGCCCTTTTTCTCTCTGTTGTTACTATCTGGAGAAAATTAACAACTGCATGAAAGTGGGAGCATTATTATTTCATATGGTGAATGCCAAGGGAGGGGAATCCCATATCCTTCACTTGAGAAGGCTCTGCAAGGCTGCAGGGGCATCACCCACCTGAGCAGTGGTTTCTCTCATCCCTCCCCATCCTGCTGCCTATGAAATGAATCCAAGGCTGGTTCCTGTGGAGCCCACCGAGGTCCAGCACTAGGAGCTATTGCTTGGATCCTGACATTTAGTCAGTTCTTAACCCCTTTTTTAGCATGTTTTTAGGTCTGGAGTGCAGGCAGTGGCTGGCACAGTGGCTCTGTTCCCCAGGCTGCCCTGACATCTCCTGATTCCAGCACTCAGACACTCCCTGCTCCTTTCACCAATCAGACTTGTAATCTCAGTGAAGAATGAAATCAGATTTGTTTGACAAGACCTGTTTCTTGTAGAAGTATGTTGACTGGTGCTAATTATACTCCTGTTCTTTAATTCTTTATGATTAGAATTACATCAGCTTTGTTCATTATTTCCCCAGAAGTGGTTTCAAAGCGAGCGAGACCTTGAGTGCTGCCATTCCCTCACGTTGTAATCCTGGTGCATCCACCAGACGTGATCCTGCTGCTCTGAGATGCTCTGCATTAGTGTCTTCAAGGACTTTCTTCTTCTCCAGGCATCCCCTCCTGGGCTTCCTAATCCTTGGAGTCTCTTGGGTCTGTCGCTGTGAAATGTGTTGGGTTTTTTTTAGTTCTCTCTCCTTTGTCGTGGTTTAACCCCAGCTGGAGCTCATCCCCACACAGATGGAATGCACAGAGAGCATTTCCTGGCACGGGCTGCCCAGGGCAGAGGTGTAGTCACCATCCCTGGAGTGCTCAAAGGCATGTGCATGTGGCACTTGGGGACATGGGTTAGTGGGGAGCCTGCAGTGCTGGGTGAGGTCTTGGAGTCCATCATCTTGGAGATTCTCTGATCCCTCAGTCTATGGCCCATCCCTGTACAGTGTCCATAAAATGTCCAGAAAATGACCACTGAGCTTGTGATGTCTGTGACTTTGACCTCTGTCTGTGGTGGTCACTCAGACAGGATTATTCCAGTGACACTCTGTGCAAACAGTGCTGGAAAGATCTACCCAGGTTTATTCCACTGCTCAGTTCCCCCTGCAAACTTTGACCAGTACAGGAAGCAGGCTGGGAAGTGTTCTTGGGGTTTTCTCACAGGTTGATAGTGCCTTGTCCAAAAATTTGATTTTTCATGTCTGTTGTGGAGGTTTTTCACAGGAATTTGATGTGGTCACGGTTTCTTGGGCTTGTTTATGGAAGTGTCATCACTGAAATGGCCAGAAATGAAGATAAACGATGGCTGGGGCTTCTCCCACCTCCACAGGGCCATTGTCTGTGCAGAAAACAGCAGGAGTTGTTTGGGCACCACGTGGGCCCGTCACATCTGTTCCAAAGTCACAGTTATTTGCTAAATGCTTGGAAACGTGTGTGATTTTTGAAGGAATCCCAGCCAGACGTTTCCCTGGCTCGTTGGTTATATATGAGCTCAGGAATCCTGGCTCCTCAGGGGAGGAAGCAGCTCTGTCCTCTGGAGGGCTGTGGAACAACATCCCACTCTCCTGATGGAGACACAGACTGCCTGACCACGTGTTCTGGTTTGGAGGACAGGTGTCTGCCAATGAAGGCAGGAGCTTCTCTTTGAAATGGAGAGTGTAAACCCCCCTCCCCCAAATTATTATAATTTTGAAATTAAGGGGCTCTCAGGCAAAGATATGGGAAGTAGGAATAACAATTTACTGGAGAAATTAAAATAGAAATACATTATTACAAAGAACAATCCCAAACACTGCCAGAGTCAGAATCCAAGCTGACACCCGTCAGTCAGTCAGGCTGTTGGCAGCAGTCCCATTCAATGGTGGCTGCATCCTCCTGCAGGGGCAGATGTGGTTCAGCTGGAGCAGTGCTCCTGTAGAAGGTGCAGTTTTCCTCTGAAGCTCCAGGGATGATGTGCAAAGGTCTGGCTTTCCTCTGGAATCGAGTGGAGAGAAGGTGCCTTGGTGTCCAAAATCTCAGTTTTTATCTGGGTAGGAAAAGCTTGGCTGCTCCCCTGGCTGGAGCATCTCCCAGTGGGATGATGTAATTTTATCAGTCGTGCCCTGGGACTCAATGGCCATGAACAGGAGATATCTCCTGGAGGGAGGATGGGCTGTGGGAAAGATAAAGATGATTGCCCCAGCTGGTTTTTAACAATGGCCCATTAACAGGAGATACTCCCACAGAGATAAGGATCACTGCCACACCCAGTTTTTAACAATGGCCCATTAACAGGAGATATTCCCACAGAGATACGGATCACTGCCACACCTGGTTTTTAACAATGGCCCATGAACAGGAGATATCTCCTGGAGGGAGGATGGGCTGTGGGAAAGATAAAGATGATTGCCCAGCTGGTTTAAAGCTGGCCCATTAGCAGAGAATATGTGCCAGGAGATAAGGGCCACTGCCCCACCTGGGTTCAACAGGTGCGGACAGAATTCACATTGCTGGCCACATCAGCCCAACACACCACAGCCACCCTTCCCAGCCCAGGAGCTGCAGTGGGGGAAGCTCTGCCTGTAAAAGAACCCCTTCATCACCCTGGGAGTGCAGCAGGACTGAGCAGGGCTCTGGTCACTGGCAGCACCTCCAGCCCTGAGTTCTCTCAATGCTTTTCTCTGTGTTTCTATGAATTTTAAAATTTTTACTTACCATTTTTTCTATGTGCTGAAAAGAACATCATCATAACTTTTTCTTGTCTTCACACGTGGCTTTCCCAGTAGGTTCTTTTGTTCACTTCCTGCCAGTCACAATGAAATGTGGATTGTTCTTATTCTCCTTCCGTTTCTCATGCACTGCCTTTGTGTGTGTGGTTGTCACAAACACTTTTTTCCTCTGAGGCTGGTTTTGGTTGAAGTTGTTTTCCTAGATTGCCTTTATATATATATATATATTAAAAAAACCCCAAACTATTTATAGTTTAAACTTTTTTAATGGTATCATAGAATGGTTTGGCTTGGAAGGGACCTTCAAGATCTCTTCCCATACCCTTCTGGTTTCCATTTGTACTTTTTGCTCCTGTTTCCTGCTTGACTCTGGTTGTAAATTTGATGGGAATTTGGAAATGGATAAGTTTGGATCAACAGGCAAAGCCATTTCAGGTTTGGTGTGTTCTCCCTTTGTCCCACACACACTGCAGTAACAGTGCTGGGGCAGCTCCGTGCTTCCAGTCCAGTGATTCATCACTCGTTCTGTGTCATTATGAGCTCCAGAATTGGAGACCTCAGGGTCTTTCATGCACAAAGTGCATTAAAATTATGTAATGAGCCTGTCCTCACAGCTGGCAGGGTGTGATCCAGTGGAGCAGTGACAGGTATTGACAGGCACCAGTGACTGCAGGCAGGGGAGAGCTGGGTCAGGGCGCTGTGGCATCGTGTGCTGCCTTTCCAGCAGTGTGACAGAAATGTCCTCAGCGTGGTTGTGGTTTAGATGGGTGCAGAGGGGGCTCAGCTGAGCCACTGTGAGCTGAGGGTTCTTCTCCAGCTGAACTTCCCAGTTCACAGAATGGCTGAGGTGGAAAAGCCTTCCAGCTCACCAATTGTTAACCCAGCTCTGCTGTGGTCACCACTAACCCCTAGTGCCACGTCCACGTGGGTTTTGGACACTTCTGGGGTGGTGACTCCACCACTGCCTGTGCCAGTGTGTGACCACCCTTTCCATAAAGAACTTTTTCTAATATCCACCCTGAGCCTCCCCTGGCTGTTCCCTCTCCTCCTGTCCCTGTTCCCTGGAGCAGAGCCCGACCTAGGGCTGTCCCCTCCTGGCAGGGAGCTGTGCAGAGCCACAGGATCCCCCCTGATCCCCTTTTCCCCAGGCTGAGCCCCTCTCCAGCTCCCCCAGCTGCTCCAGGCTGTAGAGCAGAGCAGTCCCAGTTGCTGGTGTGGCTGGATCCCATTCTTTGCAGGGATGGAGGAGATGTGCTCTGGGATGCTGCTCACCCTGCCCTCACTCTCCTGGCTCTCACCATCCTCCTCCTCAGGAGCCCTGCCCAGATTTCCTGCTCAAATGGAGAGGGCAGTCCAGGACTTCCTCAGCCCTGGGTAAAACATGGTATCAGGTGAGCTAACAGGATTTTTTAGGACTGAGGAGAGATGGTGGATTTGAGAGAACATTTGAGAGGATACACAGTCCTTTGTCAGCAGGAGTCATGCCCTGCTCATCTGCTGGAGAAGGTCCCACTGCCCTGGCAAAACCTTCCCTGTGAAGGTGGCACCTGCCAGATGTTTGCAGCTGTCTCTTGGTTTTGGGCTGTGCAAGTCCTGCTGTCTCATTGCCTTGCTGCAGTTTGAGGAGGGAGAGTCCCTTTGGCACCACTGAAGGGTGGCTGAGCCTCTGGGATTTTGGGATGGGATGCCAAGGCACAGACTTGCTGGTGTCCCTGAGCCTGTGTTCGTCAGGGAGCCCCTGCCTTCCTCCTGCCTTGCTGGCTTAATGCATCTGCTGGATTTTTGCTCCAAAACACAATAAAAAGGAAGCAATGCTATTTTTTCCCCCCACCAAAGTTCTAATACTCGGCAGATGAACATCCTGGATTAGGCTGAGGTGTTGTTAGTGGGTGATTAATGTGGAGATGTGTGGGAATGATGTTGTTCCCAGAAGACCTTCCTGGGGGCAAAATGTAGAACTGTAGCTGTAGTTCCATTTGCCAGAAAAAGAGCACTGGGTGTTTGAATGAGCTAGTGGCAGGGATCATTATATAGCAGTGATTTGGGATCCTGCTGGTCTCACCTTCTAGAAGAGCAGGATTTACCAGCTCCATCTGTGCTCAGGGCAGGTGCCCAGCTCTGGCTCCCTGCCCCAGCTGCAGCAGTGATCAGGGTGGATTTGGGCAGCCAGTTCCTGGGATCCTGGAGATGCCCCAGGTCCCTGGTGGCCAGACTCAGGGCAGGACAGCCCCCCTGGGGAAGCAATGTCCTAAACCATCTGTTAATGTTCAACCTGGACACCCCAAGTCACGATTTGGGTTTTAAAACAGTCTCTCATGGGTCAGGATGTCCACCCTGGAGTGACTTGCTGTTCTCATTTTATGGGATGAGTCACTGTTCTTGTTTTATGGGATGAGATCCCTTCTGAGCGTGGGTGAGGGCTGTGTTCTCCCTTCATTGCTTCCAGCTTTTTCTTTGTGAAATTGCATCTCTCTGGGAGTGGTTTGAACCCTGGTTTTGGTTCTCATTCTGCCCCAGGTGTTGCTGGTACATAAATAACTCTGCCTGGTGGTGCCAGTCCCATTTGGCCATGGATCCCCATTGCCCCAGAGATCCTGTCCCCAGAGGCTGGGGAAAGAAGCACCTGGGAGGAGGTGGGGAAGTTTATTTTGGGATGGCTCACAACCTTCCTGTGTGCACACATCCAGAATTCCTCACCAGAACACTGCAATAAACACTGGAATCGTCAGAGTTCTGTTCACAAGGGCATGGAGTCACAGGACAAGGGGGAATGCCATTGCCAGAAGGAAGGATTGGGTTGGATATTGGGAAGAAATCCTCCAGTGTGAGGGTGGTGAGGGGCTGGCACAGGTGCCCAGAGCAGCTGTGGCTGCCCCTGGATCCCTGGCAGTGCCCAAGGCCAGGCTGGACAGGGCTGGGAGCACCTGGGACAGTGGGAGGTGTCCCTCCTTTAAGGTTCCTCCCATTCCAAATGATTCTGGGTTTCTATGATTCTTTTCCTTGGAGCAGTGATTTGCAATCCTCTCCCAGCCTGCAGAATCTCCTGGCTCAGATGGGAGTGGTTGTTTGCAGGTAGCAGAGCTGCCTCCTCCCTCACTCCAGAGCATCTCTCACACGGAGGATGTGGCTGTGGATGTGACCAGGTGTGGGAGCAGCTCCATCCCAGGTCTGGGGACGCTCCCCCAGCCCCTGCTCCCACCTGGCCCCTCCCTGCTGGCCTTTAACAGCCGTTTTCTGTGAAATCAGGGGGATTGAGGGCTGTGAAATACAGATGATTCCTCCTAAACGCTGTGTAATGGATTCCACCGGCAGCCTGTGCGTTTCTAATAAAAGCCTCTGGATGAGGGGAGGCTCCCAGCTGGCAGGGTCAGGGTGTGGGGAGGGGGGCCCAGCCTGCAGGGTCCCCTCCAGCTCCTGGGCAGCTGGGCTGTGTGCTGTGAGCTGGAGCTGCTGGCCTGGAGCAGCTCTGCAAGCCCACAGGGCTGTGAACCAGGGGAGGGATGAATTCACAGCAAGGGGAGCTGTGCTTCTCTGTGCTGCCAGTGCAAATGGGGGCTCACAGAATCGTGGAATTTCCTGAGCTGGAGGGGACAAGGACATCCTGACCCTGCTCAGGACACCCCAGCAATTCCTGCCCTGTGCCTGGAGTCTGGCTGTGCCCATTCCCTGGGAGCCTGGGCACCCTCTGGGGGAAAAAACCTTTTCCTGATACCCAAAACCTCCCTGGCACAGCCCCAGCCACTCCCTCGGGTTGAGGTGTGGGGTTTGGGGACACAGGGCAGCAGCAGGACGTGTTGTGCATCACCCTGGGGCACAAAGCTGCCCTGAGGATACAGCTGCAGCTCAGGCTGGCTGCAGGGAAGGGGTTCCATGGGGATGGGGATGCACAGGGCTGGGGAAAAGCAGAGAAAAATTCCCTGCTTTCAAACCAGGGAACAGGTGAGTCCCCCCAGGGGCTGTTGCAGGGGGGGTTCACACCTTTGACGTGCAGCATTAGGAGCAAGGAGGGATTATTCCCACCGTGCTCCAGCAAGAGGTGGATTTACAGGTGTGTGCTGGAGGGGCTTAAAATTGGCTGGTCAGAGGGAAATATTCCAAGTGGGAGATTCCCATCTGGTCAAGTCGCAGTGCTGGGAGAGCAGCAAAGGCTGGGGGGGATGGGTTGGTTACCCCTGAGGGAATTCAGCACATCAGGGAGCAGAAGTGGGTCTGAGCATGGCCCTCTGTGGATGGGAGCACAGAGTGTCCTCAGCTATGGGCATAACCAGGAAACCTCCAGCTCTGGAAACTCCTTGGAAATGGGATATTGCTGGAGTGAATTCCTGGTCAGCCCTGGGCTGCTGAGCTGGGACACACCTGCGTGTCCTGGCCCCTGGATCTGCTTGTGGTGTCCGCAGCTGAAGGAGAATCAAAATAAAATAAAGCAGTTTGATGGTCCTGGCTCAAGGTGTGGAACCCTGCCTTGTTCAGGAGATGAGGAGTGTCTGCTGCCTTGTCTGCTGGCCTGGAGGAAGGACTGCTAATCGGGAAAGTCAGTTTAATTAGGCAGGGCAGGACTCTGTGCCTTGGAAGCTGGACTGATTCAGCCTGGTAGAGGAGTGTATTTTTAATAACGAGTCTAATTAACTGTACAGCAGATCACCCAGGGGTGGAGTTGATTCACTCTTGCTCCAATCTGCAGATCAAAGGTGCCTGATTTCTCATAAACTGGTTTTGCCCCCAGGGCTCTTCCCTCTGGCTAATGCTCCTCCATCTCCAGCCACCCCAGGCACTGGCTGGGGTGACACCTCTGCCATGGGCAGGGACACTTCCACCAGAGCAGGCTGCTCCAAGCCCTGTCCAGCCTGCCTTGGACACTCCAAGTGGAGGGCTGGAGATACCTGGACACGAGCTGCAGGTCTGGGTTATCCTTCTGGCACCTTCCTACAACAATCTTGGCTACTACAGAATCACTGGCACTTCCCTGCCATGGGCACAAACTGGGGTTTTTGGGAATTTGGCTGCTGAATTCTGGACATTCACCCTGCCTGAATAACCCTGGGGAAATCCTCACACCAGAGCTGGGCAGGGTCAGAGCAGATGTTCCCCCCTCACCCATCTGGGCTCAGGATGGGTGGAGCCAGGAGCTGGCCTTTGTTCCCTGCCACTGGCCAGGACACCAGCCCTGCTGCCCCAGGGCTTTGGGACCTGCTGCTTCCCTGCCCTGCCCCACAAACTGTTCAGCCCATGTGTGTTTGGGTGGTGTTTTCCAGGGTCTGATGTTTCTGTGCTCTGCAGGGAGCAGAGACACCTTGGTTTTGGGGTGGGCTGGCCAAAGCAGGCGTTGCCCTCAGCTCTGAGTAGGAATCTGCCAGCCTTGTGCCATCCCTGCAGGGAATGCTCAGCTCCATCCCAGGTGGATGTGCCACCTCTCAGTGCCCACCTGGCTGGTGGTGGCAGGGCTCTCTGGGTGTCCCTCCTGTCACCTGTGCTCTGTTTTGCATTGGGAGCTTTGCCACAGGAGTGACCTTGAGCAAATCCATGATATCTGCAAGAAAAACAAAAAAAAGATGAGAGGTGGCAGAGGGCTGGTGTGCTGTTGGACACCCTCCCAGCTGCTCCAGAGCCACCACAGCTGGCTCCTGCAGGGATGCTCCCCCTGCCCCCAGCTCTCTGTGGCTCCTTTCCCAGGCTCTGGGATCAGTCCCAGCCTGGGGACAGTGAGGGTGTGGAGCTGGGGCTTGGCTCTGCTGTGTTGTGAATATTATCCTGTGTGTTATCATGTGTGCCATGCTTGGAGTGGGGCAGCTGTAAGGGTTCACCAGGTTCCCTGAATCACAGAATCTCAGGGTTTGGATTGGATGGAATATTAAAGCCCAGAACTATGTGAAGAGTTAATTATTTTCTCTGAGCAAAGTAAACAAAGGCTCAGCCAGGGGATTTTTACCCAGCTCTGAATGCTGGGCAGTGTGAGCAGGTGGATGGGGCCAGCAGCCCAGAGCATCCCCCTGGCAGGATGAGTCAGGAGACAGGGAGACATCTCCTGCAGCAGGGGCAGGTGCTGCTCAGGGATCCAGGAGGTGTTTTTCACCCCATGGGCATGTTCTCCACTGCCCAGGCTGCTGCAGTGCCATGGGGTGCAGACCTGGAGTCCCAGAGTGGTTTGGATTGGAAGGGACCTTAAATTTCATCCAGTGCCACCCTCTGCCATGGCAGGGACACCTTCCACTGCCCCAGGCTGCTCCCAGCCCTGCCCAGCCTGGCCTGGGACACTGCCAGGGATCCAGAAACAGCCCCAGCTTCTCTGGGCAGCCTGTGCAGGGCCTCCCCACCCTCACAGGGAAGAATTTCTTCTTAATATCTGATAAATTAACCCTCCTGGCAGGGTGGGGGCTGGCTGGTACCCCCTTCCCTGCCTGCCAAGCACATGGGGTTTGGGGAGCCTTGCCCTGTGTGTTTGGGATGTGTTTTGGGAACAGGCAGCACTGGAAGCCCCAGGCTGTGCTCAGCACCCTGCCCTGGGTCACACCTGAGCTCTGGTCACACTGCTGCTCCTGGGCTCTCCTGTTTCTCATCACTGTTTTTGTGATGTGCCAGTGGTGCCCACAGACAGCTGAGTGCCACCTCCTGCTCTGCCTGGTCTTGAGGACATCAGTGTGGCCTCTCAGCCCATGTTCCTGCCACAAATTTCCCTGTGCATGCCCTGCTCCAGCATCACTGGCAGCAGTGCTGGGGCTCCCATGGCTTGGCCCCCATGGCTCAGATCCCTGTGCAGCAGCAGCAGCACCTGTGGGATGCTGCCAGGGGCTCCTTGTCCTGGAGAGGATGGGGATGCTGAGGTGCCAGAGGGCTGAGTGTGGTGCTGGGCAGTGGGGGGAGAGCAGGCTCCTCTTCTTTTACTGCTCCCTGAGACCTGGGTGCATCCCACAGGTCACAGTCCCTCCCTGAGCAGTGGATGGACATAGGAGAGATCCCTCCCATCACACTTGTGGGGTTCAGGGATCACTGGGAGGGCAGCAGCAAGGGGAGGATGAACTTGCTGCTCCCTCACGTGTTTTCCTCCTGCAGACATTGATTTAGAGAGGCTGCTTCATGCTGAGTGGGGAATTTGGGGGATGGGGCACTCACTGCACAGTACTTCTCACCTGATTTCCCATGTCAGGGCTGATGTCAGATAACACCTCAGTCACCCTGCAAACTAAATTTTGGAAGTGTGGTCCCTTTGTGAGGCTCAGGCAGCAAACCCTAAATCCTGCAAAGCTGTTAGAGGCTGTCTGTGAATCCTTTGCACCCTCAGAAAATGCAGGGATGCTCTCTGCAGAGTGGGAATGCAGCTGGAGGATCCTCCCAGGTTCCCCAAGATGCATCCATGCAAAGAGTGTTGGGGGTTTGGGGTGCCAGGGAGAGGGAGCAGCCACAGCCTGGCTCCAATCACCCAGCATGGATGGCACGGGGAAGAAGGAGGAAGAGGTATCCACACCCCAAATTCTCCATCTTGGCCACGTGTCCCTTATCACAAACATCCTGAAAAGTCTATTTATCTACGTTCTAACAACCTAATTTACACTTTACTAATTTTGGTGGCTTGTTTCCATTCCCTCTGTGTTGGTAATTTCCCCCAGGGGTTTGAATTCAGTGCCTGAGACACCAGGGTCTCACTCAGGGGTCTGTGAGACCCTCACCAGGGGGTTTTGAGACCCCCAGGGAGGCCAGGGGAACACCCTGGGCTCCCACACTGCAGGTCCCCACTGCTCATCCTTCCTGGCTGTGCCCTTGTTTGGGTTGGTGTGTCTGTGTTTGCTGCCTTCACACTTGAGCATCCCCATGGACTCGCCTTTCCACAGCTCTGATTTTGGTGTATTTAAAATTTCTTTTTTTTTTTTTTCCTCCTCTCTGTCTCCTGGCAGTCAGTTTTTTCATTGATACATCCTTTCGCAACTGTCTGCATCTTAGAGCTGCTAATTCACTGCTGCCAACTTCCCCTGGGTTTAATTTATACAATGTGTTTATTTTTACTGCAATTTTTTTCCTTTTATTCCAAGCCAAGATAATTTTAAACTCAAGACGCCTTCTTTTATGATCGCAGATTTATGAGATTTTTGGCAGAGCCGCCATAAGCCGTAATTACTCTTCATTGTTTTTGTTTACATTTCCCTCCCGATCAATTTTTCCTAATAATCCCTTTCAACTTGTGGAAATTGCCCTTTTGCACCTCCTGGGTGTGTTTGTGTTTCATGTGTGCAGAAATCCCTTCCCACAGTCGTGGAGGCAGATTTGGGGCTGTCTGTACCTGTACAGCAGGTAAATCCTGAGATCACTGCTCAGCTGTGCTCACAGCAAATGGATGGAGAGATGGAGGGATGGAGGGATGGATGGATGGATGGATGGATGGATGATGGATGGATGGATGGATGGATGCATGGATGATGGATGGATGGATGGATGGATGGATGGATGGATGGATGGATGGATGGATGGATGGATGGATGGATGGATGGATGGATGGATGGATGATGGATGGATGGATGGATGATGGATGGATGGATGACAGATGGACGGACGGACGGACGGATGGACGGACGGACGGATCGATGGACGGACGGACGGATCGGACGGATCGACGGATCGGACGGACGGACGGATCTGACGGACGGATTGACGGACGGATGGACGGACGGACGGATCGGACGGACGGATCGGACGGATTGACGGACGACGGATCGACGGATCGATTTGACGGATTTGACGGACGGACGGATCGGACGGATCGATGGACGGATCGACGGATCGGACGGATCGATGGACGGACGGATCGGACGGACGGACGGATCGATGGATCGACGGACGGACGGATCGGATCGATGGACGGACGGATCGGACGGACGGACGGATCGGACGGATCGGACGGATCGGACGGATCGGATCGGACGGATCGATGACGGACGGATCTGACGGATCGACGGACGATCGACGATCGATTTGACGGACGGATCGATCGACGACGGACGGATCGATCGACGGACGGACGGATCGACGGATCGACGGACGGATCGACGGACTGGACGGACTGACGGATCGACGGACGGATCGGACGGATTTGACGATCGACGGACGGATCGGATCGACGGACGATGGACGGATCGGACGGATCTGACGGACGGACGGATCGGACTGGACGGATCTGACGGATCGATCGACGGACGGACGGACGGACGGATTTGACGGACGGATCTGACGGACGGATCTGACGGACGGATCGACGATGACGGATCGGATCTGACTGACGGATCGACGGATCGGATTTGACGACGGACGGACGGACGGACTGACGGATCGACGGACGGACGGACGGATTGACGGATTTGACGGACGGACGGATCGGACGGACGGACGGACGGACGGACGGACGGGATTTGACGGACGGACGACGATCTGACGGACGGATTTGACGGATCGACGGATTTGACGGACGGACGGATGACGGATTTGACGGACGGACGGATTTGATCGACGGACGGACGGATTTGACGGATTTGACGGACGGACGGATTTGACGGACGGATCGGACGGATTTGACGGATTTGACGGACGGACGGATCGACGGATTTGACGGACGGATCGACGGATTTTGACGGATTTGACGGATGGATTTGACGGACGGATTTGACGGATTTGACGGACGGATTTGACGGACGGATGGATTGACGGATGGATTTGACGGATCGATGGATGACGGATTTGGACGGATTTGACGGATGGACGGATGGACGGATTTGGACGGATGATTTGACGGATGGATTTGACGATGGATGGACGGATGGATGGATGGATGATGGATGGATGGATGATGGATGGATGGATGATGGATGATGGATGGATGGATGGATGGATGATGGATGGATGGATGGATGGATGGATGGATGGATGGATGGATGATGGATGGATGGATGGATGGATGATGGATGGATGGATGGATGGATGGATGGATGGATGGATGGATGGATGGATGGATGGATGGATGGATGGATGGATGGATGGATGGATGATGGATGGAGGGATGCAGCACATCCCTTTCCTGTGTGGGACCACCAGCAGAGCATCCCTGAGTTCCACCCACTGCTTCTGAGGTGAATGAGTGTGTAAGAGGGGAGGAGGGAAGCCCTCTCCCTGGTGAGGTGTTGGAAATGGGGTTTTCCCAAGGAAGGAATCATTTGTCTCTCACTAAAACCTCCCACTCTCCACAGCTGCTGGCTGCTCTGGTGCTTTATCTGCCATGGTGGGGCTGGGGGGAATGCAGGGTTTGCATTCCTGTCAGGGCCCTGGAGACAGAAAAGGATGGCAGTGGGCAGATGCTTTGGCCTTGGGAGGGACTGGAGGGAAGCCAAGCTCCTTGAAGGAGTTCTGGGCTTCCCTGCATCTGTCCTGGGGAGGAGCTTCCTCCAGGCTGGCCTGAGCTGAAGCCCCCTGCTGACCAGAGGATCCCTCCCCTGCTTGACAAAAGCAAGGCAGCAACTCCTACTTGGAACTGCCAACCAGGAGCACGTTCCCAGCTGGTCAGTAACAACAGGCAAAACTTGGAATGCCAGGTAGATCCCCAGAGCCAAGGTGTGTGGCACAGAGCATCCTTGTTCCCCCCATGCTTGGGTTTGTGGGGGGCACAGGGGCCAGCATGGCACCAGCAGTGCCAGAGGGGCAGGAGCATCCTCAGGCTCTGGTGTTTGGGTGTCCATGTGGCACAAGCCCTGAGGTGTTTGGTGCTTTTTGTTTGCTGGGGAACCCTAATCCTGGATCCCTGGTGCAGGTGTAGCCTGGTGCCTGTAGCACTGCCTGTCCCTGCCTGTCCCTGCCTGTCCCTGCCTGTCCTTTCTCTGTCCCTGCCTGTCCCTGCCTGTCCTGTCCCTGCCTGTCCTTTCTCTGTCCCTGTATGTCCCTGCCTGTCCTTTCTCTATCTGTCCCTGCCTGTCCTTTCTCTATCTGTCCCTGCCTTTCCTGTCCCTGCCTGTCCCTGCCTGTCCCTGCCTGTCCCCACACTGCCATCACCTCCCCCAGCCATCCTGAGCTCTGCCATGCATTTCTTGCAGGGTGCCTGCAGTCGGGGGTGTTGGAGCAGCTGGTTGTGCTGCAGGCAGGGGCTGGCTGCCACACCAGCCCAGCACAGCACCCCTCTGCTCTGGGCAGTGCCCCTGCTGCTCTGCACAGACCCTGTCACAGAGGAGTTTGCCCAGGTCACTCTGAGAGGCTTGGCTGCACCAGGGACTCATCCTGCTCTTTAATTCTTCTTGACTGGTCCTGCTTCTCCCCACTGGTGGCTCTGGGTGGCCTGGGCAGGGCTGTGGGGCACAGCTGTGTGTCACTGCAGGGCTGTGGGGCTGCTGCTGCAGCTTTGGCTGCTTGCAGATAACATCTTTCCCTGTAAATGTTATTATCCTGTGTATGTTCAGGCCAGAGAGAGAGAGGGGGGTCACCATCTGTGTTTTCCAATAAAAGAAAATTAAAATTGAAGCCCATTAAGGATAGCTCAGTTGGGATTCTGAGCAGGACTCTGGAGCCTGCTGGGAGTGAGTTGCTTGCAGCCTGTGCCACCAAGCAGGGTGACAAAACCTCATTTAGTGCCAGCGGTGCTGGGAGGTGGCACTGGCTGTGCTCACTGTCCCCACTGTGGGGAGGGGGTGGCCCCAAGGGGAGGAGGGACAGAGCTGGCCACACAGCCATGCCCTGGGCTTGTGCCACCCCTCCTGGTCCCCTCTGGTGCTCTTCACATCCGAGGATGGGCAGGGCTTGGTGAGGAGATGTGTGTGCTCCTCACCCAGTGATGCTGTGCAGCCTCTGGGCTTCCTGCTGCAACCCCATCCCCTGGGTGTCCCTGTGCCTGGGGACACAGCACAGAGGGGCTGGGAGCAGAGGGTGGGTACAGGAGAGTGGCTGTGGCTGTCAGAGGGGTCTGGCAGTGCTGCACCCGGGTGTCACACCCTGTACCAGGGGGTGGGAGCAGGTTGGTGTGTCATACAGCAGCTTTTTGGCACCTGCTCCTGCACACCAGAGGCAGGGGCTCAGTTTGGGCACCAGTGTGACACCCCAGTGTCAGTGACATCCCATGGGGTGGCTGTGCCATGCTGGACCAGGGCAGTGCATGGTGGAGGCTGATGGCTCCTTTGGGGCTGGGGCACCTCTAGAAGGAGCTTCTGGAGGGTGTGGGACTGCAACCTCCCAGAGCAGCCCATCCCCAGGAGAGCAGGAGAGACCTGGAGCCTCTCAGGAGGGACATTGTGGGAGCCCAGGGGGGTCCCCTGGCCTCCCTGGGGGTCTCAAAACCCCCCTGGCGAGGGTCTCAAAGACCCCTGAGTGAGACCCTGGTGTCTCAGGCGCTGAATTCACACCCCTGGGGGAAATTACCAACACAGAGGGAATGGAAACAAGCCACCAAAATTAGTAAAGTGTAAATTAGACTGTTAGAATGTAGATAAATAGACTTTTGGGGATGTTTGTGATAAGGGACACGTGGCCAAGATGGAGAATTTGGGGTGTGGATACCTCTTCCTCCTTCTTCTCCGTGCCATCCATGCTGGGTGACATGCTGGCACTGTCAGATTGGATGGGGTCAGAGCTGGACTGTTTAACAAGACTGTATTGTATTGGAGAATAATTGTAAATCCCTAGTAGGTAATTTAGACTATGAAAGATAAGTCCTGCCTCTGCCAGGCAGATTCTGTCCTGGGTGTCTGGTGAGCAGAGCTGTGAGCTGGACAGAGCAATCCTGAGATAAGAAACAATAAAAAGCCATGAAAACCTCTAAGAACAGCCTCCTGCAGTCTCCCATCAGTGGGCATTGGAAAGAGCTGGGTTCCAGACCACCTGCATGTGCTCCTGAGGTGATCCAGGGCTAAGGAGACACCTCGGGCAGTGACAGGACATGGCCTGTTCCATCCTCTTGGAAAAGCCTTAGTGGGGAATTCAGGCTCTGCTGGGCCTGGATGAGACTGGATGTTTACCCTGGGGCTCCCTCCCTCAGGGTGTCACACCAGCGGGGTCAGTGCCACCACAGAGACATCAGCAGAGGCAGCAGCAGTGCTTGTTAAATTCCTGCCTCTGTCCCCTCTGGGAGGGGCTCTGCTCGCTGCCATTTGGCGTCTGCACTGTCCCTTCCCAGCAGCCTGCCCTGCCTGAGCTCACAGCACCTGCAGGCCCAGCTCCTTTTGGGGCTGATGCTGATGCTGTCCCTGGTTCCCAGAGAGCTTTGGTGGGGCCATCCTGCTTCTGCTGAGCTGCTGTGGGGAGCTGGGGCAGGCAGGATGCAGCACAGCCCTGGAACAGAGATCACACAGAGCCAGGGGAAATAAATGGGTATTTATTGAGAGGCCTCCAAAGGCCACACCCTGGCAGCAGCAGTGCCACAGCGTGGGCCCTGCCCTGCCCGAGGGGCTCCAAGGTGGGAGTAAAAGAGGGCTTGGACACATGATTTCACATTTTTACAGACTTCAGTCCATTTGCATACAGGGCTCAACCATCCAATTAATAGTCTCAAATTGTAAGGTGTCCTCCTCCCCTTCTCCTGGCTGGCCTGCCCTCCTCTTCTCACGTTGTTCATACTTTGGGCCTGGAATTTGAAGAAACTGTCCTTGAGCCCATAGCTGGAATCAGACTATTTTGTCTTCAACGGAACAGAGCAGAAAGCTCCAAACTTCAGGCACCACCTGTCCCTGCTGTCCGTGCAGGAGCTGAGGTGCATCCCTGGGTGCAGGGACAGTGTCCTGTGGCCTGCTCTCAGTGCAGGAGCTGCTCCAGCCCTGCCGGGGGATTGGCTTTCAGCCTGTTCCTCTGGCCCTTGGCCAGGCAAAGCAAAGCTGGGGCTGCAGGGGAGGGCCCAGCCTGGCTCAGCCCCTCTCTGCTCCCCTGGCAGGAACAGCACAGCAGCTCCAGTGAGGCACAGCAGGCAGAGAGGGGCCTTTCAGCTCAGGAGGGGTGAAGGGATCTTGTGGCAGGGGCTGCTTGGTGGGCACAGGGGTTTCTCATCGTGGCCTGGCTGTGCCTGAGCCCAGCAGGGTGCCTGGCTCCAGGAGCTCCAGTTCCAGTGTGCAGGAGTTCATTCTGGCCTGTGCTGTCTGCCCTGCTCCACCTGGCTGGGCTCTGATGCTGTGTGTCCCTGATGAGCTGCTTTAGCTGGGCTCCCAGGTCGTGTAAGGCACATTTGAGCTTTAATGTTGATGTCTCCTGAAACAGGGTAATCATGTTCTCCCACAGCATTCCCAACAGGTGACAAGGAATGATCTCCCTCTGTCTCTGGAAGTTTCTTGCCTGCTTTGCACACCCAGCACTGGCCACAGCTGATGTGGTTGTGAAGCTTGCACCCTGTGTTGATAATATTTAAAATCCTGGCAAGTGTTCTACCCTGAGAGAGGAGCTGGCATGAGGAGGAAAAGGGGAAGGGAAAAAGTTGTGGGTGGAAAAATGAGGATGGAGGCTCCAGCTATCTGTGGGGCTATTTATTTGTCCAGCTGTTTCTTTATCTGGATGAGCTTGGAGCCTGTGAATGTGAAGCATTTGCCAGGACTTCTGAGAAACTCAGGTCCAGATGCTTTAAATTGGTCTGAATTGGCCAAACTCCATGCAAGTCGTTTTTCTGGGTGGGGAGAAGTGTGTCTGCAGCATGCACAGCTCCTCTCTTCATCCCTTCCACCCTCTGCCACTGTCCCTTGCTCCTGCCACCCCCCATCCCCACTCCTGGCCACAAGCACCATCCCAGGCTTGTCCTGCCCTCCCAGTTCTGCCCACCAGTCCTGTTCCTGATGGGAAAAGCTGGTGCAGCTGAGAATCCCACACTCACCCCACTCGTGGCTGAGCAGCAGGAGGAGCTGAGGAGGCACAGGAGCCCCAGGCAGGTGTTGTCACAGCAATGACACTGCCCTAGCGTGGCTCTGAGCACCTGGGGGTGCTGGGGTGGGGGTGAGGATGTGGCTGGGGATGCCAAGTGTCCCTCCAGAGCCGTGGTGTGCCCTGAGAGCAGGCAGCAGTGCTGGGGACAGCCCCAGGGCTGGCAGGGAGCTGCTCAGGGAAAACATCTCCGGGTGAGAAGCAGGGGCACTGATCCCTGAGTGTGCTGGCTCCTGGTGGGAAGCAGCCACAGTTGGGCCTGCTGGTCTGGAGCAGCTGCAGATTCATTTGCAATGCCGTGGGCAGCTTGTGAAGCTGCAGATAGACAGGCAGGAGGGGAGAGGAGCAGCACAGCACCGGGGAGAGGCTGCTGTGGAGGGAGGGCTGCACACTCACAGCCACCCTGCCACCCTGATGGCTTTGCTGCAAGTCCTGGCTGCCATGGGCATCACCTGGAGGAGACTGTACAGTGTGACAGTGGTCAGGATGGTTGTGACAGACAGAGAGATCCCTACAAGCCAGGTCTTGACACTTGTGGTTTATTGCACAGGGCATGGCAGAAGCAGGGCAGAAAGAGAGTGGGGGCAGTGAGAGTTCTAAGAGGTAAGAGAGGGAAGAGAGTGATTTTTCCATGCACAATACAATAAATCTTTTTCTATGTTGAATATTTTAATTTCTACTAACCAATTCAATACAAGATACAAATTTTATGGCATTTACATACAGCCTATAAGAATCATTACATTACTGTAATGTGTTATACTTTAAACTTTAAAAACTACTCTTTGGACCCCTTCTGCCAAGCTAGCAGGGTCTTTTCTGACCTTTGGACCAGCCTAAGGCATTGTTTTATTAGGAGGGAATTACTTTTGGCCAGCCATCCTATTGTCTTCTAGTTATTTAGTAACTAAGGTTTGGTATCTCAAAGATGGCTTTCATTTCAATCTCCCTTATGGTTTCCACATTCTCAGAATCTTTTGCTAGGCAGTCATATTTATAAGGTTTTCCTGATCCATCCTTCCCAACAATCAGCCTGGTGCTGCCAAACCAGCAGGATGGCACTGTGAGGGTGGCTGTGACAGCCAGTGAAGGTGCCAAGGGGGTGGCCAAGGCACTAACAGCTGGGCTTGGGCTTTTCCATGCTGGGATTGTGTGTTTGCTGTCCCCAGCACAGGGGCTGGTCCTGCTGTGTGCCCAGGTGGCTGTGTGAGCGTGGGGCAGCCCCAGGTGGGACAGGGGAGGCTGATGGTTGCTGTGCCCTGGGGTTTGTCACGCTTTGTGGAGCTCACACCTGTGGCAGGACTTTGTCCAGATGATGTCCCTGGAGTCACCTGTCACTCAGAGGAACATCTGGAGCAGGTTGCCCAGAGAGACTCCCCATCCCTGACATGCCCAAGGCCAGGTTGGATGGGTTTGGAGCAACCTGGGACAGAGGAAAGTGCCCCTGCCCATGGCAGGGGGTGGCACTGGGTGAGCTTTGAGGTCCCTCCCAACCCAACCCATCCTGTGGTCCTGCAATTCTGATTCACACCCACTCGTGCTGACCCCACTTGTGCTTCACAGTTATTCCCAATTTTCTGTAATTCAGGCACTGTGCTCAGTGTAACCCCATCTCCAAGAGGATTTCAGCCACTTGGTGCAAAAACTGCCCCAGAAGGGACACACTGGAGTGATGCAGGGATGGGGACCACAGACCTGGGACCCCCCTGCACCTGAGGGGTGGTGGGCAGGAGCCTCAGAGACAGGAACCTGGTTTAGGGAGGAAGGAGGAGGAGGAAGCTGAGCTAATTTAGCTGTCTTGGAGATGGATCATTTGCCACCCATGAGCACCACAAGAGGGAAAGGTTTTGGACTGCAGAGTCTTTGTAGAAGGAAAAGGAAATCCAATAGCTGGCAGCTGAAGGGTGTAAATCCAGACTAAAATTAATGGAATATCTGGTGTTTTTTATGGGAAGATAATTTGCCATTGGAAAAATTTGCTTAAACCCTGCAGATTTCTTCTCCTCCTTGTCCCTGGGCCAGCCAGAGTGGATGCAGAGCTCCAAGGGGATCCTTGAGCTGAGGATGAGGGGTGGGGGCAGTGCTGTGCTGAGCACATTTCCACTGCACAGGGTTTTCATTAAATAAAAGGCTTTTAGAAATGCAAAATGCTGCAAAATATGAAGTTTATTTGGGGAATTGTTTGTAATGACTTAGAATATATCTTCTTTTCCATTTTAGTCACTGCTATTAATGTACTTACTGTGCACCAGTGTCAGTGATAGTTAAGATAAAGTAACAAATTCAGGGGGTTTTTAAAGCTTCTTGCTAGCACTGGGTGAAAAATACTGTTTTCCTTTCAGATCAAATGCCACTGGTGTTTTAATGAAAAAGCCAGATCCTCTGATAAAGCAAACACTATTATTGACCTATGTAAACAAATATTCAATTTAAAAAGAAATTTTATAAATCTGACCCACAACATTGCAGGATTAGCTGTTTTCCAGAACTCTTCCTAGTGGGAAAAAATTGAAAAGAACTATTTTTTGCTTTTTACTCTTGGACTAAAACCAAATTTTGAAATCCTGGTTTCCTGTGAACTGGAAACCGCTGGCTTGAACCAGGAGTAATGAACAAGCCACAGTCTGGGGAGGATTTACTGCCAGGAGTAGGTGCAGGGAGCTCAGTGCTGCCAAGGCACTTTTTGGGGTGCCACTGGGGAAGGGGAGCTCACACACACTGAGCAGTTGTCACCTCTGCATCCTGATGGGTCTGCTCCAGGCTGAGCTTTTCCTGCTTTGTTTTTGTTCAAGTGGAGGAGGTGGAGATGCTCTTTGGGGGGGTTTGTGGCAGAGTGCTGGTTTTTCTGGTGGGGAGAAGGACATGGCTACATCCAGAAACTCTCCATTCCCATTCTGGACCACTCTTGGCACTGTCCAAACCAGGCTGGACAGGGCTTGGGAAGGTGGGACTGGAGGGGATTGAAGGTCCCACCCAGCCCAAACCATTCTGGGGCTCTAGGTGTGCGTGGGATGAGCACTTCCCAGCATCCCTGCGAGTGCAGCTGGCATCCCCAGGGCATGAAATCAGGGTTCACATTGTCAGAATTTCCTCTCTGGGCATCCCCACGGTCTCAGCACAGAGCCACTGGCCAGGGGCTGCCCTGGGCAGTCTGTCCCTCCACACTCCCCTCGTGTCCAGCCTGTCCCACCATGCTCCCCTCGTGTCCAGCCTCAGGGTTTTGAGCCCTTTGGGTGGAATTTCTAAACTGCATTTCCTAAACTCGGGAATATTGTCCTGTTTTCTCAAACTGCCACCCTTGGGTGTGGTGCAGAAAAATCCCTGTGTTGCAGTGAGCACGTGGCTGCAGACCTGGAGGACAGAGAGCCACCCAGACTGTGGAAACCACTCATGGGAGGGTCCAAAAAACACTTTTGAGCACTCCCTGGGAAGGGATTAAAGGAGTGTGTAGATGCTTAGAGACGTGGTTTAGTGCTGAACATGGCAGTGCTGCAGTAATGGTTGGAATCAATGATACTGGGTGGCTTTTCCAGCCATGATTCCATGATTCCAAGGGTCTGTCCCACTGATTTCTGGTGGGGCTGGCTGGCACTTTCACCTGCTCATGTAGGCCCAGGTATTTGTTCACATATATATTTATATTTATATCTATATATCTATATCTATATCTATATCTATCTATATGTATATATATAGATATATAGATATATATTAATTATTAATATATTATATAATATATAACATATTATATATTATAATATATAATTAATAATTAATATATTAATATAATATTACATATAATTTTTCATTATAACCTGAGCACCCCTCCTTGTGCCATCAGTGCAGTTAAACCAGCCCACAGCTGTTTGGGGTGAGCAGAATTCCAGTGTTGGGAGCATCATGAGCTGCAGGGAGGGTGGAGAGGCTTTGCTGGTCTGTGCTGGTCAGTGATAGCATCACTATTTCAACCCAAATCATCTGGAAAACCAGCTTTAACAGTGGTTTAATTTTTTAGTACTTTTAAGGCCTAAAAGTGCTGTTCCTTCCCACACCCTGCATCTCTGAGGATTCTCCCTACTGTGCAAAGTGCTGAGAAAAAAAACATTCTGCTTTTGACAAGGGAAACCAGAAGGTGATGGAGGATCCCTGCTCAGGCTGCTCCTCATCTGCAGGGGTGGAACTGGGCTGGGGTGCCTGGATTTGGGATTGAGAGGAGGAAAATCCAGTGTGGCTGATGGATGGGTGGAAGAATCCCCATTCACAGCAGGAGACATTGCCTGTGAGGGCACCTCAAGTCCCACCTCAAATCCTGGGGTCAGTTTTGGGTCCCTAATGAAAATTAAGACATTGAGGAGCATTTCCATAGAAGGGAACAGAGCTGGGGAAGGGGCTGGAGCACCAGGAGTGGCTGGGGGAGCTGGGGGGGCTCAGCCTGGAGAAAAGGAGCTCAGGGGAAACCTTGTGGCTCTGCACAGAAGGGGCAGTCAGGGGGATTGGGCAAGGGACAGGACAAGAGGAAACAGCTTCACACTGTGCCAGGGGAGGTTTGGGTTGGATATTAGGGAAAATTCCTTCATGGAGAGGGTGGTCAGGCATGGAACCAGGGCAGTGGTGGAATCCCCATCCCTGGAGATGTTCAGAAAATGTGTGGATGTGGCACTTGTGAACGTGGTTTAATGATGAGCTGGGCTGATGGTTGCACTGGGTGGGGTTGGAGGTCATTTCCAGCCTGGACATTCAGTGATTGCATGATTCTGGGTGGGGAGGAGTGGGCAGTGGGTGGGGGGATCAGTGCCTGGCTGAGATGTGGCCAAAGGGCTCAGGGGGAGATGGGCTCTAGCCCTGCAGCCCTGGGCTAGCTCCTCTCCATCTTCAGTCCTTCCACAGCACCCAGTGATGGGATGTTTCACCTTCCTTCCACAGAGACACTGATGGACTCCACCACAGCGACAGCAGAGCTGGGCTGGACCGTGCATCCTCCATCAGGGGTAAGGCATCACCTGCTGCCACCTGAGCTGCTCTGGGCTCCCTGCTGCCCCTGGCTGTGGCAGCCTTGGCCCAGACAAAGTCAGGCACTGATGCAAAGTGCCTTGGCCATGTGGGAAGAGCACAAAAGGAGGTGACAGTTGAGGTTTCCAGTAGTTTTCTAGGAGAGGATGCTCCAAAAAATACCCTAGTGTTGGTGGGGTGTAATTCCCACCCCACAGAGCCAAACCAGTGTGGTGCTAGAGGGATCACACTGTCCACAGAGCTGGCCTGCAGCCACCTGAAAATGAGGTGAGCAGGAAACAACCTGCTTTTTGTCCCCAGTGTCTCACTTGTCACCTGTAGCAGGATGAGGGCATTGGGCTGTGGTCCTGGCAGGACTGCCCAGTCTCAGCTGCCTTGGCAGAAGAAAAGAAGCAGCCAGGAGCAGCCTGGGTGGGAGGGAGCTGGAGCTGAGCAGGGGCAGCCTGGCTGCAGTGCCCATCACCATGATACAGGGCAGAGCTGCCCCAGTGAAGGGCACACAGAGGGGGGAGCAGAGGTCAAGCCTTTTTCTCTCCTGGCCCAGCCTTTCTTGTTTGTGGTGTTTCCACATGTGAAGCACGCCCTGCTCCCTCTCCCCAGCCCGGCCCTAATGAGGCCAGGGCCTGCTGGAAGGTTTATTGTGCTGCTGCCTCCTTTTGAGCTCCAGGCATGTTAATTAGAGAGCCAGGAGAAAGGGAGAGGCTCCTAATTAAGCCTGGAGGAAGCTCAGGGGCTGGTGCACAGGGGTGACTTTCTCTCCCATCTGGGAAAAAGGGAGGTCTGGAGGGATGTGGGAGGGATGCTGTGGGGTGTGGGAGGGAGATGCTGTGGGGTGTGGGGGAGATGCTGTGGGGTGTGGGAGGGAGCTATAGGGGTGTGGGAGATGCTGTGGGGTGTGGGAGATGCTGTGGGGTGTGGGAGGGAGCTATGGGGTGTGGGAGATGCTGTGGGGTATGGGAGGATGCTGTGGGGTGTGGGAGGGAGCTATAGGGTGTGGGAGGATGCTGTGGGGTGTGGGAGATGCTGTGGGGTGTGGGAGGGTGCTGGGAGCTCCCCAGGGTGCTCCCAGCTCCCCCACCAGGGTGCAGGTGCCCACCTGGGCAGTGCAGGGCAGTGGGATCACCTGTCTGCACCTCTGGGCAGGGCCCCAGGGGGGATATGGGCACTCACACCCTGCTCTGTGCTCATCATGGGTGACAATTCTGCAGTGCTTTCGTGGCCTGCATCCCACTCACAGGTGACTGGGTACAGCCAGCATCACCTGGAAGACTTCTGTGTGCTCCTTTTTGGGGCTTGTGAGAGACCCCAAAGCCCAAACAGTTGCTGTATGTCTGGCTCTGAAGCTCCTGTGCCATTCATAGATGTCCCCAAGCCCTGTCCCAGCATCTCCTGTTCATCCCAAGCCCTGCAGACCCTCATTCCCCCATGTGCTGCCCCTGCCTGAGCAGGGCTGGGCTCTCTGGGCTCTCACCCTCCCTGGGGGCTGGGCAGGTGTGTGTGGGGTCCATTGCTCTTGGCCACTGCCAAGGTGAGTGTCTGGAGTGGTCCAGGGCAGGGAGAGCCACATCAGAGGCAGGGCAAGGGGAGGAATTGCTCCTGCATGCCTTGTCCTTGATTCCCTCACTCCCCTCCCAGCCAGTGCCCTGAAAAGCAGGAGGTCCTGCAGTTTTCCACTCACACACCCAATGTATTTCTGGAGCACAGAGCAGATGCTCTGGCTGTGTTTTGTGAGGATGCTCCTCTCGTCCCCCCAGCCCTGGCAGCAGATTTGCAGCCACTGCCAGCCTGAGGTGGTTGGAGCTGCTGGGGATCTTCCCTGGCAGCCTTCTGCTGGGCTGAGAGCCTTGCTGTGCCTGGGCAAGCTGTCTGCCACCTCCTGAGCCTCCCTCCCCAGTGCTGGTGCCCTTGTGGGGCCATTTCCAGCCCCAGGGGCTGGAGGTGCCCTGCTCCTGCAGGACTGTCCCTGGGCTTGGTCCTGGCACTGGCTCTGGCTGCTGTGATCCTGCACCCAGGCCGGGCTGTGCGTGGGGTGTAGCATCCATGGGAAACAGCTTGGCTTCCACTTGAGCAGGTTTATGAGCAAATTGAGAAGGAGCAGTTCCAGCTGGCCAGGGCTGTGTCACACGCCAGCAGGACTCTGGGTGGGGATGGGGCTGCAGGGAGATCTCTGCACTCTGGGCAGGGGGAGATGCTCTGTGGGCTCTCCCCCCACAAAGACCCTTCCCTGTTGGTGCTCCCCACAGAGGAGAGTGGCTGGTTGCAGGCTGCAGCTCATCCCCCACTCTGGAGCGTCCACATCCTCCACAGAATGGAGACAACAAGTCCTGGAGGATTTGGGAAAAAAACTGCCTGGGAAAAGGGCAGAGAGCTGGAGAAGGCCAGGAGATGTCACAGCAGCCCTGAGCAGTGTGGGGACCCGAGGGGACAGCTGGAGCTGTGTCAGGGGGTTTAGACTGGAAATCAAAGGTTCTTCCCCCAGAAGGTGCTGGACACTGCCCAGGCACAGCCCCGAGGCTGCCAGAGCTCTGGGGCTGTTTGTTCACCTCTCTCAAGCACAGAGGGGGATTGTTGGGGTGTCTGTGCAGGGCCAGGAGTGGGATTTGATGATCCCTGTGGGTCCCTTCCAGCTCAGGATATTCTCTTCTGTAACTCTGCAGAGCTTGCTCCAGAGCTGGGGGAGTTTCCCGTGGGGAAGCCTGTCAGCTCTGAGCTGTGCTGCTGAGGAGGATGCTGCTGTCATGGCACAGCTCGTGGGCATGCCTGCATTGCACAGATCCAGCCCAGGACAGCTGGGGCTGAGCACACCTGCTGGAGGACTCCCAAAGGGGCAGGGATGAGGGCTCAGAGTGGGGATGGGAGAGGTGAGGAGAGGGAGCAGCTCAGCACAGCCCCTGACTCTGTGTGTGTGTGTGTCCTGCCCTGGCAGAGCCTGCTGGGCACAGAGTGAGGATGGGAGAGGAGAGGAGGGGGAGCAGCTCAGCACAGCCCCTGACTCTGTGTGTGTGTGTGTGTGTGTGTGTGTCCTGCCCTGGCAGAGTGAGGATGGGAGAGGAGAGGAGGGGAGCAGCTCAGCACAGCCCCTGACTCTGTGTGTCCTGCCCACAGTGGGAGGAGGTGAGTGGCTACGACGAGAACATGAACACCATCCGCACCTACCAGGTGTGCAACGTCTTCGAGTCCAGCCAGAACAACTGGCTGCGCACCAAGTTCATCCGACGGCGCGGGGCGCACCGCATCCACGTGGAGATGAAATTCTCCGTCAGGGACTGCAGCAGCATCCCCAACGTGCCAGGCTCCTGCAAGGAGACCTTCAACCTCTATTATTTCGAGTCGGACGTTGACTCGGCCACCAAGACTTTCCCCAGCTGGATGGAGAACCCCTGGATGAAGGTGGACACCATCGCCGCCGACGAGAGCTTCTCGCAGGTGGACCTGGGCGGGCGGGTGATGAAGATCAACACCGAGGTGCGCAGCTTCGGGCCCGTCTCCAGGAGCGGCTTCTACCTGGCCTTCCAGGACTACGGGGGCTGCATGTCCCTGATCGCCGTCCGCGTCTTCTACCGCAAGTGTCCCCGCGTCGTGCAGAACGGCGCCGTCTTCCAGGAGACGCTGTCGGGGGCCGAGAGCACCTCGCTGGTGGCGGCCAGGGGCACGTGCATTGCCAACGCCGAGGAGGTGGACGTGCCCATCAAGCTGTACTGCAACGGCGACGGGGAGTGGCTGGTGCCCATCGGGCGCTGCATGTGCCGCGCCGGCTACGAGGCCGTGGAGAACGGCACCGTCTGCAGAGGTAACGCGGCCCTGCTGCTGGGGATTGGCTCTGGGGTCTGCACGAGCCATGGGAGGGGTGGCACGGGGGCGTGCGTGCAGGCAGCTCCTCGCTTGTCTTCACACGGAGCGTGGGGATCACGGTGCTGCACCACCCAGGGGTCCAGGTGGAGAAGGGCGTGCCAGGTGTCCTGGTTTGAAAAACAACTGTCTGCCAATGAAGGCAGGAGATTCTCTTTGAAATGGAGAATGTAAACCCCCCTTCCTACAAATGATTATAATTTTGAAATTAAGGAGCTCTCAGGCAAAGATATGGGAATTAGGAAGAACAGTTCTTTACTAGGAAAATTAAAATAGAAATACAGTGTTACAAAGAACAGTCCCAAAGCACTGCCAGAGTCAGAATCCAAGCTGACACCCGTCAGTCAGTCAGGGTGTTGGCAGCAGTCCCATTCAATGGTGGCTGCATCCTCCTGCAGTGGCAGATGTGGTTCAGCTGGAGCAGTGCTCCTGTAGAAGGTGCAGTTTCCTCTGAAGCTCCAGGGATGATGTGCAAAGGTCTGGCTTTCCTCTGGAATCCAGTGGAAAGAAGGTGCCTTGGTGTCCAAAATCTCAGTTTTTATCTGGGTAGGAAAGGCTTGGCTCCTCCCCTGGCTGGAGCATCTCCCAGTGGGATGATGTGATTTTATCAGTCATGCCCTGGGACTCAATGGCCATGAACAGGAGATATCTCCTGGAGGGAGGATGAGCTGTGGAAAGATAAAGATGATTGCCCCAGCTGGTTTTTAACAATGGCCCATTAACAGGAGATATTCCCACAGAGATCAGGATCAATGCCACACCCAGTTTTTAACAATGGCCCATTAACAGGAGATATTCCCATAGAGATAAGGATCACTGCCACACCCAGTTTTTAACAATGGCCCACTAACAGGAGATATCTCCCACAGCAATAGGGATCACTGCCACACCCGGTTTTTAACAATGGCCCATTAACAGGAGATATCTCCTGCAGGGAGGATGGGCTGTGGGAAAGATAAAGATGATTGCCCCAGCTGGTTTAAAGCTGGCCCATTAGCAGATAATATGTGCCAGGAGATAAGGGTCACTGCCCCACCCGGCTGCAGCAGATGGGACAGAATTCACATTGCTGGCCACATCAACCCAACACACCAGGGAATGGAGAGCCCCTCTGTGCAGCTGGAAGGAGTTGCTCATTTTCTCCTCTGGGTTTTTTATCTGGCTAATGGTGCCCCAGCCTGCTCCTGTGCTCGAGGGATATTTATGGAGGAAGTTCATGCATCTAGCAATTGCTGTCCCAGACTGATCCAGCCTTTGCAGAGGCTGTGCCTGACCTCCAGGTCCCCAGGGCCACTGGGGTCAGGGCTGGCACCTGTTGCTGGTGCCATCCTTGCTCTCCAGGTCTTGGAGCCACACACCTGTGGTGCATGTCACCAATCTGCAGTTGCCTTCCAAAATACTGGGGCTGTTGTGCTGTTAGTTTTGCTGTGTGCTTTGGCATGGGCTGAATCTCCTCTTGGATGAGGGGAGTGGGAGTGCACCCAAAGGCTGCAGTGGGAGGATGCAAGTTGTCTACAGGTGCAGATGGCCCAGGGTGGGACATGGTTCAGGGCTACCTGGCCCCTGTGCTCCTCAACAGCCAGAGCTTTCCTGCCCTGTAGGTGTTGTGCCTCTGTAGATGTTGTGCCTCTGTAAATGTTGTGCCTCTGTAGATGTTCTGCTGCCCCTGTAGATACTCAGAGCAGACTCTGTGAGTGCCTGCTGAGCCAGTGTGGTCCCAGGCCAGCAAGAGGCTCAGCACCCCTCCCTGGGCTGATGTCTGTGCCCCTGTCCAGTCACACATGGGCTCAGGAAGGTTGAGAAAGGAGCTCCTGGGATGGGCAGAGCTGTGTGATGGGCACCTGCAGCTGTGCCATGCATGGAGCAAACCACAGAGTTTGGCAGACTGGATCTTTTTCCCCCTGTCCTGGCTGAGCATCCAAATCCCTCTGTGGTTCTGATAGCATCAGCACACTCCAGGCAGAGCCAGGGGCTTCTGAGATCAGTTCTAGATGTGTCAGAGGCCGCTGCAGAGCCCAGACAGGAGCTGTGCCTCCTCTCTGCTGGCTGTGAAGGGGTGGTAAGGTACAACCAAGCGTGGGGAAGGTGCTGGTGATGGGAGACAGAGGGGAATGGACAGTCTGGCTGTGCTCAGTGCAGACTCCAGGCTCTGTGGCTGCTGCTGCTGGCTGGGCTGCTTACACACCAGTATTCAGGTCCTGGTGTGCTGTGGGATCATTTAATATCCATAGCCTGAGCAGGGATGGGGATGGCACAGCAGGAAAATACTGCTGGGAGCTGAGCTGCCTAATCCCTGCTCCACGGGCAGGGGGGTTTTACAGCTCCCAAGTGGAGCATCCTTAGCAGCACCAGGAAGCCCCAGTGATTCCTGGCAGCTTTTCCATCTCAGCCCTGCTCGGCGTGCTTTGCTCTGGGGGACAGTGCCCTGGCATGTCCCGGGGCTGGGGGAGCAGGGCAGGCAGGAGCAGGAGGGATGGAGAGGGAGGGAGAGGCGGGTTCTCTCTCTGTCTGGGCAGCAGCAGGATTTTGGGAGGTCGCTG
Source organism: Luscinia megarhynchos (assembly GCA_034336665.1). Taxonomy (NCBI): domain Eukaryota; kingdom Metazoa; phylum Chordata; class Aves; order Passeriformes; family Muscicapidae; genus Luscinia; species Luscinia megarhynchos. The sequence continues at coordinate 1,929,278 of CM067583.1, read as the reverse complement.
CCTCGGCAGCTGCGTGTGCAGCCACTCCTCCCTCATCAGTCACACCGCGGCTGCCAGCCCAGGGTCTGCTGGGGCTGGGGCTGCCTTCCCTTCCCTTCCCTTCCCTTCCCTTCCCTTCCCTTCCCTTCCCTTCCCTTCCCTTCCCTTCCCTTCCCTTCCCTTCCCTTCCCTTCCCTTCCCTTCCCTTCCCTTCCCTTCCCTTCCCTTCCCTTCCCTTCCCTTCCCTTCCCTTCCCTTCCCTTCCCTTCCCTTCCCTTCCCTTCCCTTCCCTTCCCTTCCCTTCCCTTCCCTTCCCTTCCCTTCCCCTCCCCTCCCTCTTCCCTTCCCTATTCCCTTCTTCCCCTCTTCTTTTCTTTCCCTTTCCCCTCACTTTTTGCCTTTGCCTTCCCCATTTCTTCTTCCTGTGCCCGTTCTCTTGTGGGGTGGAACTGGGGCTGGATGAGACCCCAGGATTCTGTCAGTCTGGGAAACCCCTCCATTTTTCCCTGGCAGCCCCCAGAAGAGGAGTGGGGACTGGCAGGAGAGCCAGGCACAGAGTTGGCAGGACAGCCATGGCATCCCCATCCCATCCCATCCCATCCCATCCCATCCCATCCCATCCCATCCCATCCCATCCCATCCCATCCCATCCAATCCCATCCCATCCCTCCCAGTGAGCCCCACAAAGGGCTGGGAAGGGGCTGGTGGTCCCTGCTGTGCTCGGGAAGGATGTGCAGGATGTGTCCCTGCATCCCTGACCCTCTCCTGGGATGTGTCCCTGATCCCTCCTGGGATGTGTCCCCATCTCTGACCCTCTCCCCCCAGCCCCCTGCCCCTGCTCCTGCAGAGGCAGCAGTGGAGCTGCCTGCCTTGGGGGACCCCCTCCTCCATGTGGCTGGCAGGTTTGCTCGTGTTTCCAGGGCTGGGAGGGAATCTGGGCCCCTTTCCAGAAGCAAAACAAAAGCAAATCCGAGCTGGCTTTGGGGGCCAGCTTCTCTCACTCACTCAGGCACCTAAACAGGACATGGCAGGGAGCTTGGGGGGCCAGGTCCTGCCCCACCCCGGGCTCCAGGTGCAGAAGGGCATCCCAGGGAACGGGCAGCCCCTCTGTGCAGCTGGGAGGGGTTGCTCATTTTCCCTAGTGCTTTTTCATCTGGCTAATAGTGCCCCAGCCTGCTCACAGCAGCGTGCACCAGGGATATTTATGGAGGAAGTTCATGCATCTAACAGCTTAAGCTCTTCTAAGCTCACAGCCCCAGCACAAAAGGATTTGGGGGCAGTTAACAATTCTGTGTGGTTAAGAGATTTTCATTTCGCTGGGTCTGGCTCGCTGCTCCCGCAGGGCCCTGTGAGGGGCTGGCTGCTCTGCTCCTCCCTGCTCCTCCCTGCTCCCCTCTGCTCCCCCCTGCCCCCCTCTGCTGCCTCTGCCCCTCTCTGCCCCCCCTCTGCTGCCTCTGCTCCCCTCTGCTGCCTCTGCCCCTCTCTGCCCCTCTCTGCTGCCTCTGCCCCCCTCTGCTGCCTCTGCCCCTCTCTGCTCCCCTCTGCTGCCTCTGCCCTTCTCTGCCCCTCTCTGCCCCTCCCTGCCCCTCTCTACCCCTCTCTGCCCCCCTCTGCTCCCCTCTCTCCTCTCTCCTCCTCTCTGCCCCTCTCTGCCCCTCTCTGCCCCTCTCTCCTCCTCTCTCCTCCTCTCTCCTCCTCTCTGTCCCTCTCTGCCCCTCTCTGCTCCTCCCTGGCTGCCCCCAGCCCCATCCTCCCTTCACCTTCTGCTCCCTGCCTGTGTCTTTTCTCTCCATCTCCCTGTTCTTTGTCTTGGCTCCCCCTTCCCTCCCCTCCCTGTCCCTCCCTTGCAGCACATTAAACACGTTTCTCCCTCCCGTGTCCATTGGCTCCTCGCAGCCACTGGAGGCAGAGCCATTGTGCTCTGCAGGCTGGCTGGGCAGGATGGACACTGCCTGGGCTGGCCTCTGCTCCCAGCAGTGCCCCCGTCCCTCCTCAGCTCCCCTCCATCCCATTTCTGCTCCTGCATTCCCTTCGTGGTGCCATACAGAGCCAGGTGCTGCCCTGGGGTGCCCAGGGATGGCTTTGCCCTGCACCAGCTGCTGGTGACACTCTGTGGCTGTCACACATCTGGTTTCATCCCTTGGGGTCACTGCCTTTCAGAGGAGGGTAGGAGCTGTGACCTGATGGGCAGGGGAGAAGCCAGCTCACATTCAGGCTGTGCTCTCAGCTCTCATTCTCTGCCCCTCTAGTCCATTTTTGTGAGACCCTCCTGCAGTGCTGCCTCCAGCTCTGGGCTCCCCAACATCAGAAGGATGTGGAGCTGCTGGGCTGAGTCAGGAGGAGCCACAGAGATGTTCTGAGGGCTGGAGCCAGGCTGGGAGAGCTGGGGGTGCTCACCTGGAGAGGAGGAGGCTGCAGGGAGAGCTCAGAGCCTGAAGGGGCTCCAGGAGAGCTGGAGAGGGGCTGGGACAAGGGATGGAGGGACAGCACAGGGAATGGCTTCAGATGGACCAAGGGCAGGGCTGGGTGGGATATTGGGAAGGAATTGCTGGCTGTGAGGGTGGGGAGGTGCCCAGAGCAGCTGTGGCTGCCCCTGGATCCCTGGCAGGCTGGGCAGGGCTGGGAGCACCCTGGGACAGTGGAAGGTGTCCACTGGGCCTGGATGACTTTTAAGACTTCCACCCAAACCATTCTGGGATTCTCTGATTTTGCAGCTCAAGGTGGAGCCCCAGGGCTCAGCAGGGTCCCTTTCCCTGCCGTGATCTTGATGCCCAGGGCAGCAGAGCTGCTACCACCCCACCGTGTGTGGGGGACATGTGACAACTGCGTGACAGGGACCCTGAGCCATCCCTCCAGCACGGTGGGTGGGAAGCAGCCGAGCTGTGCTTGGGGTTTGGAGGGGCCCAGTCTGTGCTGGGGGCTGAGAGCAGCTCCCAGCGTGCTGGAGCAGGGCCTGTCCGAGCTGCCTGGCAGTCAGGACGTGATGTTTCCACGATAAGAGGCTGTTTGTGGCTCTGTGCCTGTCTGGGGCCTGGGCCTCCTCTGCACTGCTGGGCCCAGCCAATGCACTCCAGGGGCAGTCGAGTTCTTCCAGGAAGCATTCCTGCTTCAGCTGGAGCAGATACAGCCAATTGTTGTGGAAATGCTTCCAGAGACAGAGAGCTGCCCATTAAATGCTTCCAGAGTTTTTCCCTGCCTGCTCCCAGCTCAGGAGCCTCCTCCAGCACCACACCTCTGTGCTCTGTGTGCCTGCTCAGGGGTGATCCTTGGCCCATGCTGCTCTGCTGAGGTTTTCAGCCAACTTTTCTGGCTCTTCCCAGCCCTTGGCACTGCTTTGGCCTTTCCCTGGCAGAGGCAGTTCCCCACATGCAGGCTGCTCGTGGCACTCACACACACACTGGAGGGGATGCTGAGATTCCCTCTGCCCCCCTTTCTTTCACCATTCTGGCAATGGCATTTCTCTGGGTGCTTTTGAAGATTCCTCATCCTTCCCTGTGGGTCTGGGGGAGCTGGGAGTGCGTCCTTGCCCCTGTGGCTGTGATGTGACAGGTTTGCACTGAGGTGCTCGTGCTCATTCTCAGTATTTACCACACCACAGCTTCCATGTCAGCAGCTAACTTCACTGGGAACACTCTGGGCTCTCTGCTGGGTCATTGATAAAAATGTTAAAGAGCCCAGAGGCACGAAGCACATTTGCTGGCTGCAGCAGGAGCAGCCCTGCTCAGATCCTCAGGGTTTGCCTGCCAAGTTTTAATTCATCGAGGATGTCCCACAGAACCAGAATATCCCGTGTGCTGGCCAGGGGAAGGCTCTGCAGAGCTTTGGGTGTGTGACATTAATGCCTTTATCCCCCCCAGCCAATCTAATTTGCCTTAATCTGTTTCCCCTGAGTGCTCACAGGTTGGCACTGCCATCCCTGCCTGTCTTTGATCCCGTGCTGCCCCAGCCCTGGAGCTGCCTTTGATGGGCCCTGCAATCCTGAAATAGCCACAGCTGCCTCATTCAGCAAATGGCTTTTTCCTCCATCTCTGGCACTCCCTGTTTCCTCACAGCTTGTGGGGAGTGAGTGTGGAGTGTTCCCCAGCCCAGCAGGCTCTGCCTCACCCCCTTAGCTAGGTGCTGCCCTGACTGAGCAGTGTTCAACCTCAGTGCCTGCTATTTCACATCTTGAGTTACTGCTGGAATGGAAAGTATTCCACCATCATCCTCGAAGATGATGACATCACCTGGCTCCTTCCCAAGTACAAAACAGGAATTTGTCTGCCTTTTCTGCAGCCTTGTTGACAATTTGAATGCTCCCAGCCGGCCGGGGCTCGCTGGCATTGTTGGATGCTGCTTTTGGGGCTTCTCCTTCTCCTCCCTCTCTGTCTGGGAAGCAAGAATACAGCTTCTTTCTTTCCATGGCTTTGATTCTTCTTGCTGACCTCTCCAAGTTGTGAATCCAATTAGGGCTGGAGGCTGCAGCTGCTCTGGGAGCTGCTCTGCACCTGCCTGGTGCTGGTCTCTGCACGTTCTGCTGGGGTTTGGGGGTGGGACCGGGGGAGCTGGGCAGAGCAGGGGGTGTCACAGGGGGCTGAGGGATTGATTGGCTTGTTGTGAAGCCCCAGGAGGTGCTGGTCTCACAGGGAGGGTCCGGGAGTGGGGCAGGAGGAGGGAGATGCACCACTCACTTTGGAAATGCACTTCTGAGGAGCTGCACCTTCCTGGGAGACAAAAGAAACGAGAATTCCTTTCTCATTCTGCTTTCAAGACAAGGAGTGGACTGACACCTCCCACAGAAGTGTTTTCTCTGCAGAGGAAGGGAGGAGATGAGGTTTCCCAGGATGTGAGAGTGGCAGCAGTGCAGAGCTCTCCCAGCCCTGCCGTGGTGCTGGAGGGAAGAGGTGACCTGGGGGAGCCCAGGGTGGGGCAGCATCTTCTCATTTATCATTTGTGAGCTCACAGGTCCCTTGGGATGGAGGGAAGGATGGAGGTCTCATGTCCAGCAAAACCCAGCAGTGGTTTCCTGATGGGAATGGTGTGCATTCCTCAGAGAAGCGTGGAGCATTGTCTGCCCCAGCCCCTCACCCTCTGCTGGAGGGTTCTCAGGGCCTGGGGCTGGAAGGAACCTTGAGGAGCTGCAGGGATGGTCCCTGCCCCCCTTCCCCCACTCACTGCTCCCAGGAGAAAATCTCTCCCTGACAGATTTTTTTTTTTTTACAGATGAAACAGCATTTTGTATCACCCACCACATTCCTGCAGCCATGTGAGCAGGGAAGAGCAGCTCTGGCAGCATCCTCTGCCAGTGGCAAGCAGCATTTATTCCTCTCCCTCCTTGGCCTCCCTTTCCCCTGCTCCCCCCTCCCCTTTTTTTTCCTGAGAAAAGTGGTAAACATTAATAGGAGCTGGAATGAATAGCTGGGATTCAGGCCCAGGATTCCAGGATTTTAACTCATTATTGCCATAAAATGAAGGGAATGTGGGTTTTTTGCTGTTAGTTTTTTTCCTTTGATTGAAAGTGCTCAGAGATCTTGGGGGGGAAGGAGGATTTTTTTCCTTGAATTCCTCACAGTGCTGGGTTTCTATAGGGCAAGAAGAGAATATTCTTCATCATATGTAACTTGAGGAAAATTGGAGAAAATACTGCTTTTGAGGATTTTTTTTTCTTTTTAATTTGAAATGTTTCAGCAAGTTAGGCCAAAGCCAAGAGATTGTGTTGAACATTTAATTTTGGGAAATACCCTCCAACATTCCCTGTGCTGATTTAAAGTTTTTTCTGATGTCAGATGAGTCAGATGTGCTCAGTAAGAGCACAGCTCTTTGATTTTAGTCACACAAGGTAAAAACCTTACAGAGAATTTAATCTATAAGTCATGATTATCTTAATTAGCTCCAGGGAAACTCATTATTGTTCCCCATATGCCTTAGAAACATAATCTATCACTGGGAAGTGTACAGAAAAGTCCCCATAAAGGTTGGGAAATGGAATCAAAGTGTTCATAGCTCATACAGTGGCTCTGTTAACACAGACCAAACTTCAAACAAGGTTTAATTAGGTTTGGCCAAGGAAAAGACATTTTTATTGTTGTGTTTTGAAGGAGACCTTAAGTTTGGTGACTCTGCTCTGTCCTTGTGGGGGGGGCTGGAACTTAAACACCTCCTGCCTCCCCTTCCAGACCCTTCCCCATCCTCATTCTGAACCCCATCCTTGGCTTCTCCCTGCTGTGAGCTCCAGCAGGAATTTGGAGTTTTCCTCCCCCAGGGCAGCCACCTCCTGCCCAGCTGCTTCTGCTGGACTCCAGGTACTGGGGAAAGTGGCTGGAGAACCAGAGAAACTGATTGTTCAGTTTTCTCTGATTCTGTAGAACCAGAGAAACTGGGGAATCACAGACATGATTTTTCAGTTTTCTCTGATTCTGTAGAACCAGAGAAACTGGTGAATCACAGAAATGATTTTTCAGTTTTCTCTGATTCCGTAGAACCAGAGAAACTACCAGAGGTGTTTTGCAGGGTGGCAGGTCTTGAAAATGGGGAGCAGGGAGTAGCATGAGCAGGAGAGTAAAAATTGGGTCTGAAAAGCAGCCTGGGAGGAGGAGGAGGCAGGGAAAGGTTGTAGCCAGACCTGGAGCCAGCAGCTCTGTGTTCTGGCACCCAAAAGGGACCTGTGTGAGCACACTGTGGCAGCTGTGAAGCATTTCCAGTCTCTGCAGCAGGATCTCCAGAAAGGGAGATCTCCCCTTCTCCCCAGGTGCTGAAGTGACACCTGCCAAGGGGCTGCAGCCAGCCCAGGGGTTTTGGCTTTGCTCCTGGTGTCAGAAACAGAGAGACCTCAGCAGAAATGGGTGTTTTCAGGTCAGTGGGAATCCTGGTGCTTGGCTGTGGGGTTCTGCTCCCCCTGGAGATCCACAGGCTGGAAATAGCTCCTGTGACCAGGAGCAAATCCAAACTGCACTTTGAGGGGATATCTTCAGGATCTGAGTGCTGGCAGTTTTTTAGGATGGCAGCCTCCTTCTCTTGGAGTTTTTTGGCACTTTCAGGCTGGAGCTCTTGTGTTCAGGACCATTGTTAAGGCTGAAACCACAGCCAGCAATTTGCTTCCAAAACATCATGATCCCAAGAGCCCTGTGGTTGTTACACCAGGAACAGGAGCAGAGTGAGCAGTGGATGACCAGGTGGAAAGGGTTTGTTATTCAAAATGCCCAAACCCTCCAGGTTAGTTCTGATGGGTTGGGATCCCACAGAACCACCTGTGGCTCCCAGGATCTCAGGGAAGGAGGAGGAGCAGGTGATTCCTCATGCCAGCCATCACCTGGAGGATCCCCAGGGCTGAAGATAGCTCAGGAGGGTTTGTCCCAGTGGAAATGCTCCTGCTGCAGACCTTTCCTTGAGCAGAATTAACTCAGAGCCTGTCAGTGCAGCCTCATTAATAAAACAGAGTGAGGAAAAGTGGGGAAAACAGGAATAGAAGAAACATTTGGGGAATGACTCATACACAGAGAAGCTTCTCATTCCCCTTTCCCCACAGTGCACCCCAGAGATGGGATTAAATCCTCTGCCTTGCAGAGCTGTTTGTGCTGCCCTGGGGACAGCCAGCACTGCCACCCTGTCCCCTGCACAGCCACATCAGCTCTGCCAGGGCTCCAGCCAGGAATGGTGATTTTCTCTCAGTTTTCACCCTGGGAGTCAACCTGTGGCACCAGCTGCAGAATAAGAGACGAGGGAGGTGCTGTAGGAAAAATAACTCCAGGTTTTCTGCAGCTTGCTTTTCCATCCAGGCAAATCCCAGCCTGAGCACCTTCCTGGAGCGTGTCCAGAGACAGGAGCAGAGCTGCAGAGAGCTCTGGAGCATGAGTCTGGTGAGGAGCAGCTGAGGGAGCTGGCAGGGCTCAGCCTGGAGCAAAGGAGGCTCGGGGGGTTTCTCCCTCTGCACAGCTCCCTGGCAGGAGGGGACAGCCAGGGGAGGTGGGCTCTGCTCCAGGGAATGAGGGCAGGACGAGGGGGAGCAGCCTCAAGCTGTGCCAGGGTGGATTCAGTTTTCAGATTGCATTTTCTTCATGGAAAGGGTGCTCAGGGGCTGGCACAGGAGTGGAGTCCCCATCCCTGGAGGTGTTTAATCAGCAGCTGGTGGCACTTGGGGACGTGTGCAGAGGTGGATGTGGCAGTGCTGGGTTGGTGATTGCACTGGCTGGTTTTAGAGGGCTTTTCCAGCCACAGGGATTCTATAAAAGGAAGTGGCAGCAGCTCTGGCTCACCCTCCGTGAGTGCTCTCTCTGCTAGCTGCTCCTGCTTCCCACAGGGGATTGGAGGCAGCAGAGGAATGTCACTCTGACCGTGCTCACTCATCTTGTCACCATGTGCAGGGCTAATCTGGAAACAGTGACAAATCTGAGTGTGTGTATCTTTGTGATACCCTATAATTAGAACTGTTCTTTTTTTTTTTTTTTTTTTCTCTTCTTCTTGAAAGTTTTGCTGTCTGGCACAGATGGAAGTGATCCCAGTTTGTTTTTGTGTTTCTTGAATTAGAGCGTGGCTGCTCTTTCCAGGATTTCCCAGGCAAAAAATATTCACACAGGGACCTGCCCAGCACACGGGGTGTGTCCTCTGGGATGTGATTTTGGGTGAGTTTGGCTCTCTGCATCGTTGGTGGCTGTCCAGGGGCTGGTTTTCCAGCACTTCCAGGTGCAAGGCAGAAATGAGAGCGTGGACAGAGCTGGAGCAGAGTGTGCAGAGAGAGCAGAGGGTTCAGACTGAGCCATGGGCGGCTTTGCTGTGCTCAGTCCTGCCTGGAGAATCCTGGAGTGGTTTGGGTTGAAGGGACTTTAAACAACCTCATCCAGTGCCACCCCCAGGGGCAGGGACCCTTGTCTTGGTGTCCAACACACCTTCCACCATCCCAGGTGCTCCAAGCCCTGACCTGGGACTCTGCCAGGGATCCAGGGGCAGCAAGAAGAGAGGCAGTGATGTCTCCCTGCAGCAGAATTCCTCTCCCAGCCCAGTTTCCTGACCCCAGGAGGGCTGTGGGGAGCTCAGCAGTGAGCTGCCAAGCCAGGGGTGGGCTGGCAGGACCCCCAAAGCCACGCCAGGCTGACTGTCCCATACATTTTGGGGGTGCCCCTCGCCGTGATGGGGTTTCCATGGGAACCAGAGGGTGCTTGCCTGCATGCAGGAGGCCAAAAGCAAAGGTGGGAGGAGGAAGCAGAGCCCCCCATCCCAGCCTGGGGGTGCAGGAGAGGAGGAGGAGGGCAGGGTGGTGCCTGAGCCTCAGGGGGGATGCTGTTATCTCCCTGTGCCCAGGGCATGGCTGGGGTTCTCCTCCTTTTCCCTGGGGCAGCATCCATGTGTGTGTCAGCCCAGCTGTGGAGCCCAGCAGAGCTCAGAGCCAGCCCAGGGAGCTGGGTAATGAGCAGGAGTCATTAATTAGCCCAGGGGGAGCTGCAGCAGCAGCTCTGGGTGCCTGGCTGTGGGCAGGGCAGGCTGAGGTCACAGCCAGCTCCTCACATCTGGCCCACATCTGGCACCAAGCACAGGGTTCCCAGGGGTGCCAGGTGTCCAATCCTGCATCCTCCTTGGGGTGCAGTGTGTCCTTCTGCCCCAGGCACATGTGGCACTGCTGTCCCCCTGTCCCCACTGCCACCATCACTCTGAACCCCGTGGCTGCAGCAGCACCGAGTGCTGGAGCTGCTAGCAGCCTGGAAATGTCTTTTGTCAAAGCTTGAGATGCCTCCAGCCTCCTTTAATTAAAGACAATTACTGCTTTCAGCCCCTCTTCACAGCTCAGCCGGGCTGTTTGCAAACACACAGCTGCGGGAGGCTTTGTGCCCCTGTGCATCCCCTTCCCTGGAGCTGCACAGAGGTTTCTTTATCGTCAGCACCGGGCTGGGGGGCAGCTGGGGGGGGGCAGAGGGGCTGTCCTGCCTGCTGGGCTGGTTCCTGGAGCAGCCCTGCCTGCTCCTGCCCAGGTTTTCCTGCCTGGAAAGCAGTGGAAAGTGGGGATGGATGTGTTTGAGCTGTGGAGAAGGGGTGTCTTGCCTGGCTGAATGCAGCCTCTTCAAAACTCTGCTGAGTGAGCCATGACTCTGCATCCCCTTCCTGCAGGGCAGCCCAAATTTGGGCTTCCTCACCTGAAACACACTCAGAGAGGAAAAAAAATTAAATCTGACCCCCCCTGTAAGCAATAACCCCCTTTCTGTGCTATAATAACTCCAAACCAAACTTTCCAAGCAGTCAGGGCTGGCAGGAGAGCAAGCAGCATGCACTGCAGCCCCTGGGATGCTGTTTCCAAAAGCAGGAGCCCAGGCTGTGCTGCAGCCCCAGCCCTGCCGGCCGTGGCCTCTCCCTCTGCAGGTGCTAAGGGGTGTCCTCAGGGCCGGGCCAGGACGGGGGGAGGCCCTGCCTGCCTTGGGTGCTAAATGGGAATGGTGAGTGCTCAGCCTGGGGGCTCAGGGGATCCTTTCTGAGCCTCTGGCAGCTGGCACTGCTCTCAGATTCATTCTGCAGCTCCCAGTCCCAGCACTAACCGCTGGGCTGAGCATGAGGGGAACAAACCCCTCCAGTGGGTTCCTTTCCCCTTGAACAGCCTCTCTGACATCTCTGCTCTGTTTTGGGGTGGTTTCCTGTTCCACACGAGGCTCTGGGAGGCCAGCAGAGGTTGGGGCAGCTCCCAGGCCAGGTTTGACTGCAGTGCAGGAGTGTGGTTCAGCACAGGGTCAGCCCCAGGGCAGGGACAAGGAGCAGGGCTCCAGAGATCCTGTGCTGGTGGCTGGGGGTCCTGGGGTGACAGGGACACAGTGCATGCTCCAGAGTGTGACATCACAGGGTGCTGGGGGGTCTGGGGATACAATCCACACTCCCCAGTGTGACACCATGGGCTGCTGGGGGTCTGGGGATGCAATCCACACTCCACAGTGTGACATTATGGGAAAATGGGGTCTCAGGGACACAGTGCATGGTCCAGAGTGTGACATCATGGGAAACTGGGGTTCAGGGACACAGTTCATGGTTCATAGTGGGACATTATAAAATGCTGGGGGGTCTGGGGATGCATTCCACAGTCCATAATGTGACATCATGGGAGTGCTGGGGTCTCAGGGACACAGTGCATGGTCCATAGTGGGACATTAGGGGATGCTGGGGATATAGGCTGCACTCCCCAGTGTGACATCATGGGAAACTGGGGTCTCAGGGACACAGTGCATGGTTCATAGTGGGACACTGTGGGATGCTGGAGGGTCTGGGGATGCAATCCACAGTGTGGCATCATGGGGTGCTGGGGGGTCTGGGGCACAGTTCCTGGTTCATAGTGGGACATTATGGGGTGCTGGGGGGTCTGGGGTTACAATCCACAATCCTAAGTGTGACATCATGGAGCACTGGGGTCTCAGGGAACAGTTCCTGGTCCATGGTGTGGCATCATGGGATGCTGGGAGCCTTGGGGCACAGTCCAACTCCCCAGTGTGACACTGTGGCCTGCTGGGCTCCCAGGGGCAGAGCCAGGTTCCTCAGTGCAATCTCCATGGTGCTGAGGTCCTGCTGTCCCTTGCCCTGCAGAGCCTTTGGCAGCCCCGTCCCTGCTGTTCCAGGTGTGGCTCTGCTGACAGGAGCTGTGTGGGGCTGGGGTGAGGACACCCACAGCCTGTGTCCCCTGGGAAGCTGCTGGCTGCAGCTGGAGCTCCCCAGGGTGCCAAGCAGCTGCTCTGGGCAGGCCCAGAAACATGCAGGAGGTGTCCAAGGGCCAGGTCCCCCGTGTGTTTGGGACAAGCCTGACCTTTCCAGGAGCACCTTGGTGTGCAGGGCTCTGCTCTGGCCAGGCAGCAGAGAAATAAGGGGTGGATGAGTGATGATTCTTCCTGCCCTCTACCGTGCTGTTCATATTCCCAGTGCCCAGCGTGCCTGTGGCAGCAAGTCATGCAATTTAATCATGCTCCATGCTAAAATGTGTCCTTGCACACTGTATGAAACGGCAAGCAGTCCATTCCCATTCGTGTGTCCCACACTCCTGATGGCTTTTATGTCCCTCCACGAGTGGCCTCTCCCCGTGGAGGCTGCTCTGTGTCCCTGGTTGTTTTTATCAGCTCTCTCACACCTTTGGCTGGGGGTGGCCACCACTGCCAGCTGGCTCCAGCATGGCTTAATGACATTCCTTCTGCACTGGGCTCCTGCCTTCATCATTCCTTACATTTCCTCATTTTTTTTGATGATGGATGAGCTTTGAACCGATGTTTTCAGAGCATTATCTCCAGTGCTGCGAGATCCCCTCCCTGCATGTTAATAGCTAATTTAGTGCCCATCACTGTGTTTGTATAATTAGGGCTCTTTTCCCCCAAGTGCATTCGTTTCCTTTTGTCACTGCTGAGTTTCATTTGCAGTGCTCTTGCCCAGTCATTCAGCACCTGGAGATCTTCCCATCCCCGTGCCAGTGGCTGCAGCTCTGGGGACACCAGGAGCTGTCCTGTGTCCTGGTCACCTGGCCTGGCATCTGCAGCACCCCTGTGCCTGTCTGGGGGTGTCACCTGTGCTTTGTGCAGCGGGGTCACACTGCTGGGTGTCCCTGGAGAGGAGGGGACACTCAGCACAGTTTCAGTTTCCTTGTGAGGACACTGATCTGTGGCCAGGGGCAGCACCCGGGGATGGCTGGAGCTCTCTCAGGGCTGGGTTGGTATCAGGAAAAGGTTCTTCCCCAGAGGAATGGGCACAGCCCCAGGGCTGCCAGAGCTGCAGGAGGGTTTGGGCAAACCCCCAGGCACAGGGTGGGACTGCTGGGGTGTCTGTGCAGGGCCAGCAGTGGCACTGGGTGTCACTGTGAGTCCATCCCAGCTCTGCACGTTCTGATTTTCAGGCTGGGTGGGGATTTTTGACCTCTGTTGCAGCTCCCAGTGCTCTGGGGCTGCCAGAGCCTTTCTGTGGTGCCTCAGGAGGCTCTTGGGTCTCGTGCTGTGTGCAGGGGTGGAGGGATCTGGCTGAGCTGCTGCTGCTGCTGCTTTGGCTGGATTTCAGTGCAGGGGGAGCCTGGAGCAGGAAACCCGAGCAGGGATCTTAGCACAGCCCCAGTTCTGTGTGGGGCCAGGATAAAAGGAAGGAGCCAGGCCCCCACTGGTGCTGCCAGTCCTGTAGGAAGGAATTCCCTCAGGAATCCCCAAGGCTTGGCTGCAGACAGTGCCCTGAGCCCTGTGTGGGCTGGAGAGTGGCCTGGGGACCCCAGAGGTGCCTTCCCACCCCCCCTGGGCTGCCATGGGTAATTCTGTGCCAGGCCATGATGCCAGCTGGAGCCAGGCACCCCCTCTGCTCTGGAGAGGGTGCTGGGGCCAGGCTGGGATTGCTCCTCAAGGAAAAAGTGGTGGCATGAAGGGAAAAAACCCTCAAATTGTGCCAGGGGAGGTTTACATTGGATATCAGGGGAGATATCATCACTGCAAGGGTTGTCAGAGAGGAAGAGGCTCCCCAGGGCTCTGTTGGTGTGGGACATGGTTTGTGGTGGACTCAGTGATGTCAGAGGGCTTTTCCAGCCTGGACTGTTCTAAATATGATCTTTAGGTGCAGGAGGGAGGAGCCCAGCATGGGTCAGATGCATCCAGACCTGCAGTGCTTGGTAGGGAGTGGGAAAACCTCTGCTGGTGAAACAGCAAGTGAGGAAGTTTGGGAGGTCATGCCAAGCCACACCTCAGATGAAGAATTTAAATGCAAAATTTACCTGTCCTGTAGCCTGAGGTCAGAGAAATCCCTCGAGGTGAGCACAAATGCCTCCAGGTGAGCACAAATGCCTCCAGGTGAGCACAAATCCCTCCAGGTGAGCAGAGCAGGTTCAAGTGGGATGTTGGAATGAACCTGGAGGGTGCTGCAGGGAAAGACAAATGTGGTTCCAAGAGCCATGGAAAATGCTCTGAAACCTCAGTAGCTCAGTGACTTGTCCTAATGAAGATTAGGTGAGATGATTACCAGAAGGAAAGCTGAGCCTCTAAAGGGCTTTTGATCTGCCAGAGGGAGGGATAACAAGAGCTGGGAGGGTTAAACTGAAGGCAAACAAATGTTTTAAATTAGGCCTGTGTTTCTAAGTGATTAACCAAGCTAATGAGAGAAGGGATTCTCCACGTTTTGGAGCATGCCAGACCAGGTGGCTCAGCTGGGTGCTGTGCTTAGCCTGGGGATCAAATGGGGTGGGGGGAAGGAGCCTGAACCCCAAATCTGTGCAGGGCCCAGAGCCAGCAGTGCCCTCTCTGCCCTGGTCCTGCTGCAGCTCCCATGAGGGGAGCTCTGTGCCCCCATCCCCTGGGACAGCACAGGCACTGCCAGCAGGTGACAAAAAGGTGTGACCTGTTAATGGTTTGGTGGTTCCTGCTGGAGAGATCCCCAGTGCAGCATCCTTTGGCTTGGAAGGGACCTAAAGCTCATCCTGCTCTTGCTCTGGTGCCATCTGCCCTGCCCAAGGACCCTCACCCAGCACAGCCCCTGCAGCTCTCAGTTCCCACCAGGACAACCCCACAGAGCTCAGGGCTGGGGCAGGAACCCTGCAGTGCCCCTCTGTGTGTCCTTGTGTTGCTTAATTCTGCCTTGCCTGCAGTAATATTTTTAATATTTTCACTAACCCTGGGTTAACTTATCCTTTGCAATTTGATTCTCAAAGCTTGAACAGCAAGTGGTCTGCAGGAGATTTTGGTTTGCTTTGCAGTATCACGTGCTCTAGGGAGCTGCTGGCTTTGAGATGCCCTCTGGGTGTTTCCCTTCACTCAGGTCTCAGTGTCCCAGCTCAGCTGGCAGAGTGTCCCCCAAGGCTCCTGAGAGCCCCAGTGCCTCCTCTCAGGTGTCCTTGCCCTCTGCTGGGGGTGGCTCAGAACCCAGCCCAGGTTCCAGCAGAGCTCTGCTGTGACCCCCCCCTGCTGCAGGGAAGAGCAGCAGCCCTGATTTGCCTTCATTAGCCAGATTAGCTGCTTTAATCTGCTCAAAGTGAGAGCTGCTGGCTCCTTGCACGGGGGATGGATGGATGGATGTCAGGGGAGAGGGGGATGGAGGCAGCAGGGAGCCTCTGCCTGCTGCTCCCACTGCTTCCCCTTCTCCTGCCACCCTTCTTTGTGCAGATGAAGGAGCATGTGAGGGATCACACTGTCCTGTGCTGTCCCCCCATGGATGGACCCTCAGCCTGAGTGTTTGACCCCCCTCAGCTTTTCTGCATCACACAGAGCTCTGGGTGATGGGCCAAATCCTTGTTGGGTCAATTATTTCAGTCTCCCCACCAAAAAAATGCCCTTTCTTGCCCAGCTGTGTGTGTCCAGCTCCAGTAAGGGCTGTGAGGTCAGCAGGAGGTCTGGCAGGGTGCCACAGGTGCAGGAAATGTTCCCCAGCTGGGCAGGACCAGGAGCTCTGTGCTTTCAGTCTGTGCCCAGGTGTGCTCATCACTTCACGAAACCACTGGTGGACCAAGAATGCTCCATCCTGGAGGATGGAGGCTCCTCTCTGCATCCATCTCCAGAGAGAAATCACCTCCCAGAGCAGAAATCACCTCTCCAGACAGAAATCACCTCTCCAGGCAAAAATCACCTCTCCAGATAAAAATCACCTCTCCAGGCAGAAATCACCTCCCCAGACAGAAATCACCTCTCCAGACAAATATCACCTCTCCAGATAAAAATTACCTCTCCAGACTGAAATCACCTCTCCCATCTGTTTCACTGCTGTTCCCCTGTTCCAGGGGGAGCAGGGTTGCCCAGGGCTGACCCCAATCCACTTTGGGTCCCAGAATACCCTTGAAGGATATAAATTCCTGCCCACCAAAAGTGAAGGTTGCAGTTTCTAAACAGGGAATATGGTTAAAAACAAAAGCCTGGGAACAATGTGAATGTGTCTTGGGTTTGAGGTTTATTTTTTTTTCCCTTGTGCCATCTGTGGTTTTTCTGGAGGAAGCCAGGGATGAATGGAAGGTGTTCCTGCAGAGGAGGTGGAATGAGATGGTTTTTAAGGTTCCTTCCAGCCCAACCCATCCTCTGTTTCCTGTTTTAAGGGACACGAGGAGTCAGGGGCAAAGCTGCAAAAACCAAATCCCAGCCCTGCACTCACTGCCCCCCTCTGCATCACTGCTTTTCATTTCTTGCTGCACTCCAGCTCGTTTTTTGCCCAAGGAGAAAAGGATCATGCAAATGATTTGCCCCAAGGGATTCCTGGAAGCTGTTTAAGGCAGCAAATGCTGCCTTCCCCCCAGCTGTGCCAGGCAACTCCATGTGCTCATGAATTTCCCCTCCCCTAAGTGCAGGAAGGGGCTGACAGATGTTAACACACGATCAGTGTCTCAGGAGAGAGGAATTAAAGCCACACTGGACCCTTGGAAGACACACATTAGTGTCAGAAATTTCTAATCAATCAGCTGGGAGCCTCCTGGGGTCAGAAGCCTCTTTGAAATTCAAATGGAGAATGGCTCCTAATGGGTTTTATTTTGATTGCTATAAATTGATTAGCGTTAAGATAAACAAGTTTTGTTTCTTTCTGAGAGCTCTAAACAGGCTCTGGGGGAGGAGGAGCACTGGGGTCTGTTGGGACATCCCCTCCTGGCTCCCACCCATCCCCAGTTTGCACAGCCCCAGGAGACACCTTTTCTCCTCCAGACTGCTAAAACAGAATCACAGCATGGAAGGGACCTTAAATCTCATCTTGTTCACTCACTGCCACGGGCAGGGACACCCTTCAGTATCCCACGGTGCTGGTGTTGGATCAAAGAGTTTCTTGTGCTGCTGGAGTAGGATATGGGTTAGAGAGGTGTGAGCACCCTCCTGCATTTTCCACAGCTTGGCTCTGGGTGTGTGGTGGGGAAGGGGCTGCAATTGAGGCATGGGCAGGGTTGGGGGCTGGAATGTCTTTGGGAGATGTTCCTTGGCAGCTGCACTTCTCTGGGTGACAGCTCAGCACTCAGCACCGGGACTGTCACAGGCTCAGGAGCACTGGGTGACACTGGGACTGTCACATGGACAGGAGCACTGGGTGACACTGGGACTGTCACAGGCACAGGAGCAGTGTGGTGACACTGGGACTGTCACAGGCACAGGCTGTGGCTGTGCTGGGTGGTGGTGGGGGTCTCTGTGGATGTTTCTGAGGGTCTCTGTTGATGGGGGTCTCACTGCTGGTGGTGGTGAGGGTCCTGCTGCTGTGGTGAGGCTCTCAGTGTGCTGAGGTGACACTGCTGTTGGTGACACTGCTATTGGTGACATCCCTGCTGTTGCTGGCAGTGCTGTTGGTGTCCCTCAGGTCCCTGCTGTTGGTGTCCCTGCTGTTGGTGTCTCTGCTGCTGCTGAGGTGTCCCTCAGGGTCCCTAGCTGTTGGTGTCCCTGCTGGCAGTGTCCCTCAGGGGTCCCAGCTGTTGGAGTCCCTGCTGCTGGTGTCTCTGCTGCTGGCAGTGTCCCTGCAGGTCCCTGCTGTTGGTGTCCCTGCTGTTGGTGTCCCTGCTGCTGGCAGTGTCCCTCAGGGTCCCAGCTGTTGGTGTCCCTGCTGTTGGTGTCCCTGCTGCTGGCAGTGTCCCTCAGGGTCATGCAGGACGTGTCCCAGAGGAGGTGACCGAGTGATCCCGTGTGTGTGCTGCACGTGCAGCCCAGGAGATCAGCAGTTCATATTTCTGTACTGAACAGGGAGCTGACATTAATGAACAGCTAATTAACATCACAGGCCTTGATGGTTGCAGTGTCAGCGTCCCTAATTAGTCTCGCACTAATCTGCTTTAATTAACTGTCCCTGTCTCGGTTTTAATTTAATTTTCAGCTCTAGACCAGCGAGAGCAGTTCTGGAGCATCTGGGTTCCAGTTCCATGGCAGGGCTGCAGTGACTGGGGCAGTGTGGCAGCCCAGGCACGGCCCTGCTCTGTGGGGGTGTTCAGGGGTGACAGTCCCAGCCAGGGCTGCTGGCCAGCCTGGGGCACACAGCAGGAGCTGCCTGCAGCCCTCTGCTGCTGCTGCTTTGAGTGTGCAGCCTGACCTGTGCTGTGCTGATCCCTGCTCTGGGCACAGGCACAGGCTGTGCCTGCTTGGGTTTGCTTCTCACTGCCTGGAGGGACCAGTCAGAGAATCACAGAGTGGTTTGGGTTGGAAGGGACCTTAAAGATCATCCAGTGCCCCCCTGCCAGGGCAGGGACACCTCCCACTGTCCCAGGCTGCTCCAAACCCATCCAGCCTGGCCTTGGCACTGCCAGGATCCAGGGGCAGCCAACCTGGGATAGTGGGAGGTGTCCCTGCATGGGCAGGGGTGGAATGAGATGGGCTTTAATGTCCCTTCCAACCCAAACCAGTCTGGGATTTGGTGAGTTGTACCTCACAGAGGTCCTGTCCATCCATCCATCCATCCATCATCCATCCATCATCCATCCATCCATCCATCCATCCATCATCCATCCATCCATCCATCCATCCATCCATCCATCCATCATCCATCCATCCATCCATCCATCCATCCATCCATCCATCCATCCATCCATCCATCCATCATCCATCCATCCATCATCCATCCATCCATCCATCCATCCATCCATCCATCCATCCATCCATCATCCATCCATCCATCATCCATCCATCCATCCATCCATCCATCCATCCATCCATCATCCATCCATCCATCCATCCATCCATCCATCCATCCATCCATCCATCCATCCATCCATCCATCATCCATCATCCATCCATCCATCCATCCATCCATCCATCATCCATCCATCCATCATCCATCCATCCATCCATCCATCATCCATCCATCCATCATCCATCCATCCATCATCCAACCATCCATCTATCCATCCATCCATCCATCATCCATCCATCCATCCATCATCCATCCATCCATCCTCCATCCATACATCCATCCATCCATCCATCCATCCATCCATCCATCCATCCAACCATCATCCATCCATCCATCATCCATCATCCATCCATCATCCATCCATCCATCCATCCATCATCCATCCATCATCCATCCATCATCCATCCATCCATCCATCCATCCATCCATCCATCCATCCATCCATCCATCCATCCATCCATCCATCATCCATCCATCATCCATCCATCCATCCATCATCCATCCATCCATCCATCCATCCATCCATCCATCCATCCATCCATCCAATTCCCTTTCCATGAAGAAATTTTTCCCAATATCCAATCTAAACCTTCCCTTGGCATGACTTGGTGCCGTTTTCCTCTTGTCCCATCACTTACTGGGAGAAGAGTCCAACCCTTCACCTCCTTCTTGTTGAGAGCAGTGAGGTGCTCCCCTACTAATCAGGCAATTCCCTGTCCCCATCCCTGTGCTGCAGCACATTCCTGCTGGGATGGAGGATGAGCATGTGCCAGGCTGGGGAATTTCAGGGGTTTGCACTCTGCTGGTGAGGATTCCAGCAGGAGAGGGCTGGGCTGTGTGGATGTTCTTTTGGACCTCAGTGCTCTACAGGCACCAAGCTCTGGAGCTCTTGGCTCCTACTTTGTCAGGTAATCTTCTATATAAGCAAAGCAGCTAACAGTTAAAAAGGTTATTTATTAAAAAGCACATCAGTCTCAACAGGCAATAGCAAACAGCAATGGCAGAAGCAATGGCAACAAAGCAGAAAGGCAAGAAAGGCAAAAGGCAAGTGGCTAAAAGCCACAATGGCTAAAAGCAGCAACTCTCTTGAATACAAACTCTTATTTAGGATTTTTCCAACAAGCTAAATGCAAACTCAGACCAGCACTCCTTAACCTGTTAGAATTCCAGTTTCTTAGCACACCAGGTTATGTGTAGAACTATTCACACAATCTATCTTGTTCTATCTAAGAAATGTCAGCAATATTCTCACTATAGCTCTATTATGTCTAAGTTCTGTCTACACCTGTGGGCCTGGAGTCTCCACTGAAGGTATCAGTGTGTTTCACCCTTCACTAGAACTCACTGCTACTGTGGCATTTGGAACCTTTCACTCACTGAAAGCATTAGCACTAACCCCTAAAACTTACTCAGTCCCTGCACTCTGATTTCTGTCTGAAGGATCCAGAGAGACCCCTGGCTCACTGACTCCAGCAGGGATGTGCATCCCGTGCTCCATCCCGTGCTGCAGTCCCACGCTGCTCATCACTCAGAGCTCAGCGTCTCCCCACAGGCCGTTTTTGGGGCTGGGTTAATCTGTACAGCCAGAGGGGCTGTGCACACGGAGCTGGGCTTGGCAGCAGCCCAGGAGCTGGGCTGGGCTTGCCCCGGTGGATTAGCAGGGCTCTGCCATCTGTGCTGCTCCCAGCCCTGCCTGGAGCTGCTCCAGGAGCCCTGTGCTTTGAAGAAAACCCTTCTGCGAGCACAGCCCCTTCTCCAGCCATCCCAGCTGCTGCCCCTGCCCTCTGCAGACCGGGGGAATCCTGGTGTCAGCCCTGCCTGGGCTCTGGGAGGGGCTGACCTTGGGAAAGGCACTGCAGGGCCCTGGAGAGCACTGCTGGGACCCTCCCTTGGGCAGTCTGGGGTTAAGGAGCCCAAATCTCTCTTTTCTCTCATGGCTGCAGAGGGAAGGTGTTGGTTGTGCAAGTTCTCACATCACACCAAGGCCTGACACGAGCTGTTGGGCACTCTCTGCCTTCAAAGGATCCCAAAATGATTTGTAAAGAACCTTAAAGCATCATCCCATGGGCAGGGACACTTTTCACCAGCCTGCAGTGCTCCAAGCCTCATCCAGCCTGGCCTTGGGCACTGCCAGGTATCCACAGCTGCTCTGGGCACCTGTGCCAGGGCTGCCACCCTCACAGCCAGCAATTCCTGCCCAATATCCCACCCAGCCCTGTCCTCTGGCAGTGGGAGCCATTCCCTGTGTCTGTCCCTCCATCCCTTGTCCCAAATCCCTCTCCTGAGCCCCTTTAGGCCCTGGAAGGGGCCTCTGAGGTTTCCCTGGAGCTTCTCCTTCTCTTCTCTTCTCTCCTCTCCTCTCCTCTCCTCTCCTCTCCTCTCCTCTCCCTCTCCTCTCCTCTCCTCTCCCTCTCCTCTCCTCTCCTCCCTCCTCTCCTCTCTCCTCTCCTCTCCCTCTCCTCTCCTCTCCTCTCCTCTCCTCTCCTCTCTCTCCCTCTCCTCCCTCTCTCTCCTCTCCTCTCCTCTCCTCTCCTCTCTCCTCTCCTCTCCTCTCCTCTCCTCTCTCCTCCCAGTTTGTGACGTTTTAAGATGCATTTTTACTCCTTCACTGTCATTTTCGGTTCAGAATTAATTTTTATTGCAAAAATCTGAATTGCCTTTTTCCTGGGGGCAGCAGCAACTTTATTTGAGGCTATTTTGGTAATTATTCACAGTGGTTCATTTGCACTCTCTGTCCTTGATGGCCTGGTGGGCATCTCTGGGAACCTGTTCCATGCTCATGCCAGGGCTGGCTGCCAGCCCTGGGAATTTGGGAAGCAGGGAAGACTCTGATTTACAGAGAGTTTCTTCTAAATGCACAGAGGCAGGGGCTGGGTCCAACCTGCACACCAGCCAGCATCTCCCAGCCTTCTCTTGGAGTGGCCAAACATCTTTTCCATCTCAAGTTCCTTCCAGTGGGAGCAGGAAAATCTGGTATTTGGAAGTTTGAGTCTGGTGGAAGAACGCTTTCAGATGTGGAAGGTGCATTTTGATGGATGCAGGCAAAACCCACCCAAATAATGGGAATTATGAGCTGTGGAAAATTGCCTCTTCCCATCTGTTTTCTGGCATGCTTGGCTCTCAGATCCCTCCACTGAGCACTGCTCCTGATGGATTTAGAGAGATAATTATTTGCTGCTGTTTTTCCTTCATCAGAGCATCCTTTTAGAGAAAGTTATCAGTGGAATGGGGGCCTGGGGACCCAGGGCTCAGCCTGCTCCCTCTGATGTTGATCCCTCCCAGCCCTCAATGACACATGGAGTGCACAGGGAATGCAGACACAGGGAATTGCTCCTGGGGGTTTGTTCAGCCATGAATTGTGGCAGTCATTACACTCCTGCTACACAGGGAGGCTTTAGAAAAGATTTCCTAGGAAATAATGTCTAAAATCCCTGCTTCAGCTTTCCTTCCACACACATCCCTGGCACAGGGTGATCTTGATGTGGCCACTCTGGTGGTTCTCACCAGGATGCTTCAAGTGGCTCTTTGGGAAGAGCTGCAGTGACAGTGGTTTTCTCAGACTTCACTCTACAGCCTCACATCCTGGTTCCTGCCTTCTGTCAAAAATTCACCTGCTGATTATAGGAATTGGGGTACAAGTCTCATGAGAGAGCTGGCAGGGCTCAGCCTGGAGCAAAGGAGGCTCAGGGGGAATTTCTCACTCTGCACAGCTCCCTGGCACGAGGGGACAGCCAGGGGGGAATGGGCTCTGCTCCCAGGGAACAGGACAAGGGAAATGGCCTCAAGCTGGGCCAGGGGAGCTTTGGATTGGATATCACAGAAAGGGTGACCAGACATAGCAGTGCTGGAATCATCAATCCTGGAATTGCTCAGTGAATCCATGGGTGCTGTGCTTGGTGGTTCTGGCATTGCTGCAATCACCAATCCCTGGTGGTGCTCAGTGAATCCATGGGTGCTGTGCTTGGTGATTCTGGCAGTTCTATAATCACCAATCCTGGAATTGCTCAGTGAATCCATGGGTGCTGTGCTTGGTGATTCTGGCAGTTCTATAATCACCAATCCTGGAATTGCTCAGTGAATCCTGTGCTTGGTGGCTCTGGCAGTGCTGGAATCACCAATCCTGGAATTGCTCAGTGAATCCAGGGGTGCTGTGCTTGGTGGCTCTGGCACTGCTGGGTTGGAATTTGGCCTCGAGGATCTCAGGAGGCCTCTCCAGCCCTGATCCCAGCCATGAGGGGCCCGTTTCAGTGCAGCCCCAGCTTTTTTGGCAGGTTGGGTGCCTGCAGACTCAGCGATTTTGGGTCATCCTTGCAGTTCACTTTGCAACAACAAGCAGCTTGTTCCACCTCCAGCTCTGTGGGGAATCCCTGCTGAGCTGCTGGGGCTGAGGGGCCCGAGGTGGCAGGGACAGATGGAGCAGAGCTGCACTCACAGGCTGGCACTGCAGTCCCTGAGCCACGCTGGTGACAGCACCAGGGGCTCCTCTGTGGGGAGGGGACCTCGCTTCAAATGCAAAAACAATTCCCTTCAGCAAAGGGAAAAGGGAATTTTTTTTCCCAGTCTGCTCCTACAAACGATTCCTGGACCTTGAGAAGTGGAGGCTCAGTTGGTTTGTAGGCAGAAAAGCAGCTCAGTCCCCAGGGGTGTCTCTGAGGATGTGGATTCCTGCGTGAAAAACATTCTTGTGTGGAGCTGGAATTTTCCATGTGCCAGCCAGAGTCCTGCCCTCCCTCTGAGGTGTGGCTCCACCTTCCTCACACCCTGCAGGCAGCAGCAGGGTCTCTCCTTTGCCTTCTCCTTCCAGGCTCACGTCCATCCCCATCCTCTCCTTGCCCACCTTGTGCTCCAGCATCCTTCCCTGGGCTCCTTTTTGTGCTGGAGCAGCCCTTCAGTGCCAGTGCATTTGGGAGGGTTTTTTTTTGGAGGTTCTCCTTGTGCTTCAGGGCACTTTGGGAAGCCCAGGTGGGCTCTCTGTGCCCTTCCCAGGCCGTGCTGCCTCCCCACAGCTGCTCTACTCACTGCAGGCAGCAGGGAAAGGTTGTGTGCAGCTCCCCAGAGCCCTAACCCCCCATAATGGCCCGTTTTAATCACCCTTGTGCCAGCTCCACTCAGCACTGGGGCTGACACACACAGCAGTGCTGGCACCAAACCCAGTGCCACTTTGAGCTGGTCCCAACTGGGTGCTGAGCAGCATTAAAATGTGATGGTTAAACGTGCCCATTCCATTCCAAGCTCTGGCCACCCTGGGAAGGGCAGGGCTCTGCTGGAGATGGGGAGTTGCTGCATTTTGGCTATAGGATAATATTGCATTTTGGCAAATATTTGGCAATATTTGCATTTTGGTAAAAAGGGTAATGCAACACAGTTCTTGGTGTAATGAAGAAGCAAAAGAGAGCTTTATTTACAGGAACACTGCACTTATATAGGGTAGTTTGTGCAGTTCAGAATAGAAAAGGCTCGTTGGTCCAAGGAGGCAACACCTCTTTGAAAACATGCTTTGTGCAAAACATCACGTCTGCAGCAGGTGTGAAATCATTGTTATAATTTCTGGTGCTTGAGCAGCCTGGCTCCCAGCAGAGTCCTGAGGACGGGCAGTGGGGGCTGGGAGGGCTCTGCTGCTGGGGGAAGGCAGGGCAGGGCAGTTTGGGAATGAGCCATTGGTGGGGATTGAGACATTGGGGTCACTGGGTCAGAGGATTCCTGCAGAGACCCCCATAAGGTGCAAACACTGAGCAGCCCCAGGTGCACCCAGAGCACTGGGTGGGGGCACAGACCTGTGCCAGCTTTATCCTCACACCTGGAATTGCCTGTCCCTGCCCTGCTGTCCCAGGCTGTGTCTGCCCCTGGGCTCTGTCCCCAGCAGGGACAGTGCCAGGGCTGGGACCTCAAACTGAAGGGCTCTTGTCAAGGAAAACTCCCTTTCTGCTTCCCTGTTTCCTTTAGGATTGAAGTTGTTCTCCTCAGGTTGGAAACATGGAATGTTTGTCAAGTTTACGAGGGCTTTTAGAGAGGCTTTTAGAAAGAACATCCTCTCCCTTCTTTTATAGGGCTGAGATAAGATTATCTTTGTTTTAACACCAATTAAAGCAGGAAGGGTTTATAGGATTAGGGGTTTTCCATCAGTGCAACTTTGATGTCACCACCTCCCTGCTTGGTTTGTTCCTTTGCCTGGGTTAGGTTATTCAATCTAAGCCTTCCCTGGTACAATTTGAAGCTGTTTCCTCTTGTTCTTCTGCTTGTTACCTGGGAGAGGAGACTGAGCCCAGACAGGGCCAGGGAATTCCTCTCCCTTTGTGTATGGATGGCCCTGACAGGATAAATGCTGCATTATGCTTTTCTGTTTCTGGCAACACCCCAGGGTGCTCAGGCAGGGACAGAAAACTTTCCATTTCTCTTTAAGAGCCCGTGGCAGGCTGGGGAGGCTGAAGCAGGTGAGGAATTCCAGGAGTTTCTCTGTGACAGCCAATCCCATCAGCACTGATGGATGTCCCTCCCCCTGCAGCACTCACAGGTGTGTTGCCCACAGGTGTGCTGGGCTCCCCAGATGCCTGAGCACTGCTGGGAGGGAGGGAGGTGACCTTGTGAACCCTGGGAACCAAGGGGGAATTTGCTGGAAACCTCTCAGAGCAGAGAGCTCAGCTCTGCTGCTGGAGCACAGCACTTGGGACAGGGCTGTATAATATATATTATATATAAAATAATGTATAATATGTATAATAATATATCATATTGGCATTTGGACAAGTGTTCACTCATATCTAAGCAATAACAAATCACTAAATATAGGTGATATCTATTCAAGTAAAATATAAAATGTCCTGTAGCTTCACCACTCCGAGAATTCCAGCATCTTTTGACAACAATGTAAAAACAAAGAACTTTAGCTTTAACATAGAAGAACTGTGTGGGAGAGAGGTGCCAGAGCAGCACTGAGGGAATGTGGGATGGGATGGGCAGAGCTGCAGTGCAGGAATGAGG
Source organism: Luscinia megarhynchos (assembly GCA_034336665.1). NCBI lineage: Eukaryota > Metazoa > Chordata > Aves > Passeriformes > Muscicapidae > Luscinia > Luscinia megarhynchos. Next base: position 1,903,802 of record CM067583.1, on the reverse strand, counting down.
GATGGGATGGGCAGAGCAGCAGTGCAAGAATGAGGAGTTGGGATGGCCAGAGCAGCACTGAGGGAATGTGGGGTTTGGGATGGGCAGAGCAGCAGTGCAGGAATGAGGGATGGGATGGGCAGAGCAGCACTGGGGGATTGAGGGTTTGGGATGGGCAGAGCTGCAGTGCAGGAATGAGGGGTGGGATGGGCAGAGCTGCAGTGCCTGTGGCAGGTGCTGGGAGCCAGGGCATCTCCTGGAGCTGCTGCTGGGGTGCAGGGTGCTGTCCCAGGCACTGGAGGATGTTCTGCAGCCTGTTCTGTCTTGCTTCCATTCCTGCCCCGTGGAGGATGCTGAGGTTAAACAGGAACGTTTGCACTGGGACCATTCCCTTTATTGGCAGTTCTGTAATCCACATCATGGAGGTTCTCCTCCAGTTAATCTCATTTAACCCTGTTTTCCCTCCTGTATTTCCCTCCCCTTCTCTCCAAATGCTGTCAGAGCTGTTGGCAGTGACAGCACCTGGCAGTGGCATTAATTGCTTATCTGAGGATGAGGTAACAGCACAGGCTGTTAATTAAATTTATCCCTAAGGAAACCAGAGGACCCCTGCAGCCCTGGGAAGGGAGAGTGCAGAGAACTGGCACCTGCAGGTCCCAGCTCCTGCTCTTCCCAAGCTGGCAGCATCCAGAGGGCTCAGGTGTCACCCCCTGCCTGCTCAAGGCCTGGCTGAGTCCTTCCCTGCAGCATCTCCAGCCTGGGGACACCAGGGGACAGCTGGAAGTGGATCCAGAGGCAGCACTGCTGCTTTGGGCTGTCCAAAGGCCACCCTTTCACTAAGAGGAAAAACCCCTTGGGGGACAGGGACAAGCAGAGGAGGGACAAATTTACAAGTGAGACAAAGTGAGACCTGTTTGGATGCAGAATTGAAAATTCAAGGTGCAAAGGACAGAGTGGAGCAGAATATGGGAAAGGTGACAATGTCAGCACCCACCTCATCTTCCAGCAGGGTGAAAGGAAAAAGGAGGAAATTCAGAGTTGGTTAGACATAATATTTCTGCACAGAACATCATAAATGGCTTTAAAGTGGAAGAGAGTAAATTTGGATGGGAAATTGGGAAGGGGTTGAGGGTGGGAGGCCAGAGGAGCTGTGGCTGCCCTGGCAGTGCCCGAGGCTGGGTTGGATGGGCTTGCAGCAGCCTGGGCCAGTGGGAAGGTAATTGTACCTGGGGTGAGCTTTAAGGTCCCTCTGAAGCCAAACCATCCTGCCCTGCCATGATTCCATTAAACACCCCTCACCACTCCCAGCAGAGAGGCAGCAGTGCTGCTCAGGGAGCCTCTGGGCTGCCACCAGCCATGGAATGCTGCTCCATCTACCCCAAGGATGGGACTCTACCCCCCTCTCCCAGGTCAGCCCCATCTTTTGGAGAAGGAGCTTTTCATAATGTCCTGTCTGAACTCGTGGTTTTTGTCCTGTGCACCCCTGAGAAGTGTTTGAGCCTGTCTTCACAGTTAGATCCCCCTTACCCAGTATGCCCAGTTACCCCACCCAGCTCCCTCCCACCTCTCCTGTGCCCCAGGGATGCCCATCTTGGTGTGCCACCCTTGAACTGGGCAAGCCTAGCCTAGCCATGGCAGCATCCCCAGTGCCTGGCAAGGGAAAGCAAAACACCTCCCTCAGTGTCCTGGCCATGCTCCTCCTGGAAATTGTTTTCTTTATTCTCTGTAAGATCTTATCTGTGGGACTCATCTCATGTGGGTTTGGAGTGGGGCCAAGGCACCCCCGTGGGGTTTGTGGGGTGCTGAGTGGGAGCAGGGAGGGCTGGGGGACTAGGGCACAAAGAGCACAGAGAAGGGATCCCCAGGGCATGGAGGGGGACCCCCAGCCCCACAGAGGAGGGCAGGAGGCAGGTGTGGCCAGGGGGCAGCCTCAGGGGGAGCTGCAGAGGCAGCCCCCAGCCCCGGCCCCGCGGGGAGAGAGGAGCCAGAGGGGAGGTAAGGTGGGGATTTGAGGCTCCTGGCAGAGCCTGACAGCCAGGGCTGCCTGCTTTCCATCAGCCTTTAAAATGCCTCTCTGGAGCTCAGGCATCCCTGCTGCCAGGAGAAACAGGGCCAGGCAGGGGGTGAGGAGGGTCCCTTCCTTCCTGGCTGGAGGTGCCATCTGAGGAGGGAGCTGGTGCTCAGAGCTGTTCCAGGAGGGGCCAGGGCACTTTGGGATGCAGGGGAGCCTGGCTGGAGCCTGCCCAGCTCACCCTGAATTAATCACAGAGTTGTTAGAGAGAGGCAGTGAGGCACCAAGGAGCAGGGAAGCCCCTCCTGCAGGTTTGGCCAAGAGCTTTCCCTGAGCCCTGGGATGTTTTTCCCTGCTGAGGTGCCAGCAGCAGAGGGGGCCTTGCCTCCCACATCCTGCAGGGAGGGCAGGACCCTTCTCATGGCACCCAGATCACCCTCCAGGGATGAAGGATGCTTGGATAAAGTAGAAATTTCTGTGCTTTTGCTCTTTCCAAGCAGGGATGTTCTTGCTGCAAAGCCTAATTAAAAGCAGCAGTGTCACCTCCCAGGGCAGAAAACTGGGGTGTCCTCATGTCTGTGCCAGGCTGGAGACCAGGAAAAGGTTCTTTCCTTAAAGGGCACTGCCAGGCTCCCCAGGGAATGGGCACAGCCCCAGAGGCTCCAGGAGAGTTTGGACAGTGCTCTCAGGCACAGGGTGGGATTTTTGGGGTGTCTGTGCAGGGCCAGCGAGTGGGACTGATGATCCTTGTGGGTCCCTCCCAGCTCAGGATGTTCCCTGGCTCTGTGATGCTGGTTCCAGCACAAGGTGAGAGCATTCCCATTGGTCAGGCAGGAGGGGTTTTAGCCCCTGTGTGAAGACTCCACTTTTGATTTGCTGTTTGGGTACAAGAAATTGGGTGGATTCCTAAAGAAAAATCTGTTTTCTTACCCAGGGGAAGATCTGGAGTTTTGAACACAATGTTCTTTTATTTTACTGTTGGAGGTTGTCATTACTTGAGGAAAATAAATAAATTTTAAAAAGGACCTTACATCAAATTTCAGTGATTTTCCTGTCTTTCCACATGATTTCAGAACATTTAACTTTGGAGAAGTTCTGATTTTTTCCAGGATTATTTTATCCCGTGCAGGACCTACTGGGGAGGAAAGGGACTTGCCAAAACTCCTGGCTGTGTTTTGGTGGCTCATGGAAAGAGTTTCAGTGTGCCAGCTTGGTATTTTTATTAAAAAAAACAAACCACTGAGCCTCAGTTTTTATTCCTCTCCAGCCATTGACCTGTTCCAGGGCCAATGTGGGGAATGTTTTTATCCCTTGGAGGAGTCACTGCACTCCACAGCCTGGGCACTTTTTGGATGTCTCACTGTCCTGATGCAGAAGCAGCATTATAGAAAAGTAGCTACTTTTAAAATAAACCTCAGGAAGGTGAAAGAGGCCCCTGTCTGAAACCATCCTCGCTGGAATGACCCTGCATTTTGCCTGGGCTGTCAGATGAGAGCAATTTTATGTGTTGGTCCTTTGTGTGTCTCAAATACTGGTATTAGTGCAGGCAGCCTGTTATCATGTCCCCGTGGCTCTGGGCAATGCAGAACTGCCCAGCCATCACCTCTCCCAGCAGCTTCACTCCCTCTGGGATGGGCTGGTCCCCGGGATGGGAGAGGGATCAATGCACACACCCATGAGCATGAGGAGAGTCCTGGTTTTCAGCAGCTCCTTTGACCATAAGAGGAGGAAGGGACAGTGCATCAGGAGGGATGATGGAATTTTTCTGTAGAGCTTTTCTCATTGGAAACTCAGGATAATTCTGGAGGAAAGGAGATGAAAACTGGGAAAAAAACCAACTCCAACCTTCTTTTTTTTCCTTTTTTCCCAAGTAAGAAATAGCTAATTCTTAGCAGTGGTTCTTGCTCACAGCAACTCCAGAGAATGTTTTTCCCAGGCTGTTTTCATTCCTGGGAGCCTTGGCAGGCCACTGAAGGAGAAGTTTGTTAAAGCTTGTTTCAGCACAGGAACCACCTGCCTCCCCCAGGCCCTTCAGGCTGGGTAAGAATGAGCAGCAGCAGAAAGTCACAGCAAGAGTAACCCCACAGGAGGAAGGGTCAGAGCTGAGCTTTGCCTCGGGCTCTGGTGATCCCTGGCCTAGGAAGGGACTTTGTGGTTGTGGATATGATTTTATCCATACCTGTTAGTGCTGGGTCACAGTGTGGTCCAGCCTTCACCACCATCTGCTGTGGGGTTGAGTGGCTGCTGCTTATGGAGCATCTTCTTCACCTGTGAGGGGCTCAGAGCCCTGGAGGGAGAGCCCAGCCCGCTGTTACTGCTCAGAAGAACCAATATTTATTTGTAACATTGAGTCAGAAAGTCATTAAGGTTGGAAATGCCCCCCTAGGATCATCAGCACTGCCATGTCCCCAAGTGCCACATCTACAAAGTCATGACAAACATGGAATTGCAAAAGGACCCTGTGAGACAGCATGACCAGGGAATGAGAAGGCAGCTGGAATTCAAAAGGTTTGAGGTGATGCAGATGGGAGAAAACAGCCCAGGTTCATGGAATGGTGGAGTTACAGAAGTGGTTTGGGTTTGGAGGTGCCTTAAGACCATCTGCCATGGGCAGGGGCAACTCCCAGTAGAGCAGTTCACTCAAACCTGCACAGAGATGAGCTGGGAGTTGGCCCAGTGTCCCCCACAACTCAGAGCTTGGGGCTTTCACAGTGGTGGTTAAAAATAATGTGGGCATTGCTGAAAAAAGAAGAGAATAAAACCGTGAATGTTGTTATGCAGTGTGGAGCATGACAGAGATTTGGACAACTCTAGAGGTCATGGACCAGGAAATGTGGGGTGGCATCAGGAATGGCAGCTTGGTTTCAAAGCACAGAGCAGCAGTGTGTTCCTGCAGCGTGTGGTTACAGCATGGGGCTCTTTTTGGGAAAACAGGTGCAGGACAGTTTGCAGGGAATAAAAAAATGAGTGGGTAACACAGTGGGAGAAACACCACGTGGAGTATTGAGTGCAAGGAGCTGTCTTAGAAAGGAGTGGGGAAGTGTTCATGCCCTGCTCCTTGGGTGGCTGTGGAATCACAGAATATCCTGACTTGGAAGAGACCCACAGGATCAAACCCAGCCCTTCACCCAACAGCCCCACCCTGGGCACCCCTGGCAGTGCTGCCCAAACTCTCCTGGAGCTCTGGCAGCCCTGGGGCTGTGCCCATTCCCTGGGCAGCTGGGCAGTGCCAGCACCCTCTGGGGGAAGAACATTTCCCTGATCTCCAGCCTAAACCCCCCTGGCAGTCACTGTTGGAGGGGGTGTCCATGGTCTGACCTAGCACAGTCACTCATCTTGGCAGTGGCTAAAAATCTCCTCTGCACTGCTGCAGTCCCTGTTCTGCACTCATGGTTGGTGAATGGGGACCATGTCTGCAGCCTCCTCAGGCCCTTCCAGCCATCTGCTCCTTCTCTGCTGTGTTCCCTCCAGCTGTCAGCGTTTCCTCTGGACTCTGCAGAGCCCCTGGGATTGTTCTGGCAGCAGTGCTGGGCTCCCAGGCATCCCCCCAGCCCCCTTCTCACTGCTCACACTGCTCTCCTTCCTTTGCAGGCTGCCCCTCGGGGACATTCAAGGCCAGCCAGGGGGACGAGGGCTGTGTCCACTGCCCCATCAACAGCAGGACAACCTCGGAAGGAGCCACCAACTGCGTGTGCAGGAACGGGTATTACCGGGCAGACGCGGACCCCGTGGACATGCCGTGCACCAGTACGTGGGCTGGGCACTGGGGGGGCACCAGGGGAGATCCTCTGTCACTGTAGGGTCTCCTGAGTCTCAGATCCCCACAGCAGGACATGGGACATGCCATGCACCAGGACATGGGACATGCCATGCACCAGGACATGGGGACATGCCATGCACCAGGACATGGGGCTGGGCACTGGGGGGGCACCAGTGGGAGATCCTCTGTCACTGTGGGGCTCTCCTGAGCCTGAGATCCCCCCACCAGGACATGGGGACATGCCATGCACCAGGACATGGGGACATGCCATGCACCAGTATATGGAGCTGGGCACTGGGGGGGCACCAGGGGGGCAGGAGGTCATGCTCTGTCACTGCCTGTGGCTCTCCTGAGCCTGAGATCCCCCCAGCAGGACATGGGGACATGCCATGCACCAGTGGGAAGGATGATCCTCTGTCACTGTGGGGTCTCCTGAGCCTGAGATCCCCCCAGCAGGACATGTGGACATGCCATGCACCAGTACGTGGGCTGGGCACTGGGGGGGCACCAGTGGAGATCCTCTGTCACTGCCTGGGGCTCTCCTGAGCCTGAGATCCCCCCAGCAGGACATGGGACATGCCATGCACCAGGACATGGGGCTGGGCACTGGCGGGGCACCAGTGGGGAAAGATGATCCTCTGTCACTGGCTGTGGCTCTCCTGAGCCTGAGTTCCTCACAGCAGGACATGTGGACATGCCATGCACCAGGACATGGGGCTGGGCACTGGGGGGGCACCAGTGGAAGGAGCGATCCTCTGTCACTGCCTGTGGGGAAAGATGATCCTCTGTCACTGGCTGTGGCTCTCCTGAGCCTGAGTTCCTCACAGCAGGACATGGGGACATGCCATGCACCAGGACATGGGGCTGGGCACTGGGGGGGCACCAGTGAGGAAGGAGCTGATCCTCTGTCACTGCCTGTGGCTCTCCTGAGCCTGAGTTCCCCCCAGCAGAACATGTAGGTGGTTTAAAATTCAGGTTTTCCCAGCCTGATCACCAAAGCAGATGCAGGAGGTTTCCCAAGGTTTCCAAAGTTGTTTATTGTTTCTTATCCAAGAAATTCTTTCTCTAGCTAACAGCAGTCTGTTCAGCTTGAGATCCAAGGCACACTGCCTGCCTTGGGGCAGGACTTATCTTTTATACTACAAATTACCTCCACAATATATACAAATATACTGCTAAATATACTACAAATTACATACCTAACATTTACAATTACTTTCCAATACATGACAATTTTATTACACTGTCCAACTCTGTCCCAGACCAATCCAGTGATGCCATCCTGTACTAACATGGATGGCATGAAGAAGAAGAAAAAAGACATACCACACCCAAAATCCTCCCTCTTAACCTTAAATTCCCTAATATAAACATTTCTAAAAATTCACTTTTCTATCTTCTAAAAATCTAATTTATACTCTACTTAGACAAGCACCCAGCTCAGCTCATGCTGAGTAATGTTGGGTATTTGAGGGCCATTTTAAGTTGCTTTTCCTCCAGATATTTTGCCCACTCACTTTCCCAGTTTTCTCCTTAGAAATTCCTGGAATCTCACTGAATTTTGGGGCCATTTTTGTGCAGATGTTAGGACTTTTTCTGGCCATTTTTTGTGCAGTTTCTGGGGGATTTTTGCATTTCTTAGTGTGAATTTTTTGGGCATTTCTCTGGATTTAAATCCTGAATTTTTCCTGATGCTTTTCCCAGCAATACTTGGAATTTTCATAGATTTTAGGTGGTTTTGTACAGAATTTGCTGGGGATGGGGAGGAGGAGAGCGTGCAGCCATCTCACACCTTCCTGTCTGTTCTGGATTTTGGGGCCATTTTTTGTGCAGATGTTGGACTTTTTTCTGGCCATTTTTTGTGCAATTTTTGATTTTTTTTATGTGAATTTTCGGGCATTTCTCTGGGTTTTAGTGCTGGATTTTTCCTGATGCTTTTCCCAGCAATCCTTGGAATTTTCATAGATGTTAGGTGTATTTGTTATGGGGTATGGGGAGGAGGAGGGCGTGCAGCCATCTCACACCTTCCTGTCTGTTCTGGATTTTGGGTGCCATTTTTTGTGCAGATGTTTGGAGTTTTTCTGGCCATTTTTTGTGCAAATTCTTAGTGTGAATTTTAGGCATTTCTCTGGGTTTTTATGCTGAATTTTCCCTTGGAATTTTCATAGATGTTAGGTGTATTTGGAGATAGGGGAGGAGGAGGGCATGCAGCCATCTCACACCTTCCTGTCTCTTCTGGATTTTGGGGCCATTTTTTGTGCAGATGTCAGGAGTTTTTGTGGCCATTTTTTGTGCAATTTCTCATGGATTTTTTGGCATTTCTTTGGGTTTTCATGCTTGGAATAGATGTTCGGTGTATTTGTTATTGGAGATGGGAAGTGCACCATCTCACACCTCCCCATCTTTTCCCTCCCAGCCATCCCCTCCGCCCCTCAGGCCGTGATCTCCAGCGTCAACGAGACATCCCTGATGCTGGAGTGGAGCCCCCCCCGGGATCTGGGGGGCCGTGAGGACCTGGTGTACAACATCATCTGCAAGAGCTGCGGGGCGGGCCGCGGGGCCTGCACGCGCTGCGGCGACAACGTGCAGTTCGCCCCGCGCCAGCTGGGCCTGACCGAGCCCCGCGTCTACATCAGCGAGCTGCTGGCCCACACGCAGTACACCTTCGAGATCCAGGCTGTCAACGGCGTCACCGACCAGAGCCCCTTCTCGCCGCAGTTCGCCTCGGTCAACATCACCACCAACCAGGCCGGTGAGGCCCGGGCCTGCTCGGCGCGGCTGGGCAGCGTGGGGTGGGTGGGGTGGGCAGCGTCTCTGATGGGTCAGCCCCTGGACTAGAAGGGGATAAAAGGGTGAGGTGTTGCTTATTGCAAGTGGGGGTCATCTCAGGGCAGTGCTGGCTCAGCCCTTGTGGGCTGGAAGGGGTTAAAAGGGTGAGGTGTTGCTTATTTTAGGTGGGCATTGTCTCTGGGCACTGCTGGCTCAGCCCCTGGACTAGAAGGGGATAAAAGGGTGAGGTGTTGCTTATTGCAAGTGGGGGTCATCTCTGGGCAGTGCTGGCTCAGCCCTTGTGGGCTGGAAGGGGTTAAAAGGGTGAGGTGTTTCTTATTCCAGGTGGGCAGCGTCTCTGGGCAGTGCTGGGTCAGCCCTTGTGGGCTGGAAGGGGTTAAAAGGGTGAGGTGTTTCTTATTTTAGGTGGGCATTGTCTCTGGGCACGTGCTGGCTCAGCCTCCTGGACTGGAAGGGGATAAAAGGGTGAGGTGTTTCTTACTCCAGGTGGGCATCATCTCTGGGCAGTGCTGGCTCAGCCCTCATGGGCTGGAAGGGGAAAAGAAGAAGGGTGAGGTGTTTCTTATTCTGGGTGGGTATCATCTCTGGACATGGCTGGCTCAGCCCCTGTGGGCTGGAAAGGGACAATAGGTAGGGTGAGGTGTTTCTTATTTTAGGTGGGTATCATCTCTGGGCATGGCTGGCTCAGCCCCTGTGGGCTGGAACGGGATAAGAAGTCAGGGTGAGGTGTTGCTTATTCCAGGTGGGCAGCATCTCTGAGGTGGAAGGATGCCAGTGAGGCACAGCCCTGCTTGGGAGCAGGAGATTCTGCTCCCCTCTGAAGCTGCTCTGGACACTACCTGAGCCCCAGGGCTGCAATTTGGCAGCCCTGGGTGAATTGCTTGGAGATCACGGTGTGTTCTGACTGCCAGGGGTGGTGTGTGGAGTAAAACAGTAAAAAAAAACAGCAGTAGGGCAGGTGGGCATCACTTCCAGAGGGTGAGGACAGAGGCAAAAATGCCTGGGTGAGCCATTGTGGTTCCCTCTGGTCTGGAGTTATCTTGGGAATGGGGCCGGGGTGTTTTGGAGCCTGAGGGCAGGTCTGGCACAGGCTGAGCCGTGGTTTGGCTCCAGGCAGGGACAGGTGTGCCCCAGGGAGCAGAGGATGGATGACCAGCTCCCTTCTCCCTGATGGAGATGGGGTGGCTGTAATGCCACCTGGAGCTGGAACGGGCCTCTGCACCCTCCCACTGTGGATTAATAATTTGATGCTCAGATTTTGTACTTGCATTTCTCTGCTGTGCTTGAACCTTCGTGGCTGCTCCACCTGAGCAGAACCAGCAAGCCGAGCTGAAGGCGAATCCTTTTCAGTCCCCTGGATCCTCCTCCTTGTGTTTTCCTGGTTTGACACTCCCTTTATTATCAGGGCTCACACTTCTTAGCCTGTGTGATGTCTCTCTTAATGTATCTATTCATTAGCACTAAACACTAACTGTCTGCTTGCTAATTCCTCTGTAATTAGAGGCTCTGAATTCCTCTGCTTACCCTCGGCACCGCCTGGCAGCCTTGATGTAGATCATTAGCAGTTGGTAACAGAAGCTGCAGGCACAAAGGCAGAGCTGGGACAGGAGAATGGAGGGTGCTGGGGGAGAGAGGGAGCAGAGGGAGAGAGAGGAGAGGGAGGATGAGAGGGAGCAGAGGGAGGATGAGCCCCCTCTGCCTTGGCTCTGCATGCAGAGCCAGCTGGGACCCCACTGTTGGATGTGTGATGGGTTGTGCTCCTGCCACAGCTGGACAGTGCCAACCACCCCCTGCAGGGGAGCAAGGAAAATCCCCCTGGTTCCCCCAGGGGCTCAGGGTACTGCTGGGCACCCTCTGTGCTGCAGGACTGAGGAGAGAGACCTCAGCACCTGCAGCATCCCAAACCTTCAGGTGTCACAGTTCTTTGATAAGGGCCTGGAGAGCCTAGACCAGGGGAGATGGCTCCCCACTGCCAGAGGGCAGGGCTGGATGGACTGCTGGGAAGGGAGGGTGAGGAGGCCCTGGCTCAGGTTGCCCCTGGGTCCCTGGAATTGCCCAGGACCAGGTTGGATGGGGCTTGGAGCACGCTGGGATAATGGAAGGTGTCCCAGCTCATGGCAAGGGGTGGGAGCTTTTATGTCCCTTGCAATCCAAACCATTCCATGAACCCAGGAAAAATCTGCTGTGAGAGTAAGAAAACACCCGCTCTAGATCAGAGGGAAGGAGGGTCCTGGGTGTGGCAGGTGGGTGGCACAGGGTGGGTGATGGTTTCGGTGACCATCATCCCGTGGCTGTGACCCCTTCCAGCAAACTGGATCCCCATAAACATGATCCTGCCTTCCTGGGCAGCCCCTTCTGTCACCTCTGAGCCCAGGCTGGGTTTTCTCTCTGCCCTCCTCGACCTCCAGCTGCACACTGTGCATCTCCAGCTCACCTGCACTGCTGCCTCTCCCACTCTGAGCAGCACCTCCTGCCCCAGAGCTCAGCATCCCTTCAGGAGTGAATCCATGTGCCACAGTCCTGTCTGAAGGGACTGTGACAGAGCCTGGGTGCCACCAAGAGCCTTTTCCCAGCCATTCCTCAACAAATGAGCTGTGCCTGAAAAGGGTGGCTGAGAGCCATCCCAGGGGGTCAAGGAGCTGAGCCTGGCCCAGGGCTCTGGATAACAACACTTGACTAATTAAGAGCCATGCCAGGCACCAGCTCTTGCTGGCAGCCTCTGACTACTAAAATGTGGCCTTTCTTTGGGGAGGGGTGAGGGGAGTCGTGGTGCTGTGAGGGTTTGCAGGCTCCATCCACACTGGGGACAGGCTGAGTGCCCTGGCAGGGCTGAAGGAAAGGGCTCCATGGGCAGGGATGGGTTAATAGCAGTGGGAAGGGCATTTCTTGGGGATTGGCTTCTGTGAGCTGAGGAGGGAGGAAAAACCCTTGGGCTCTGGAGTATCCAGAAAGAAATTCAAGACCTCCCAGTGGTGGGGGAAAGAGAGCATCCAGGCCCTTGGGAATGTGTCCCTTTTGTGAGCAGCTCTTGTCACAGGGGGTAAGGAGGGAGGATTAGTGATGTCAGAGGCTCTGGGCTGCAAACAGAGCCACAGAGAGCCATAAATGGCCCTTACAGAGAGAATACAGGGAGTGTGTGGGGAAGGAAATCACTGTCCTGATAAACCCAGCAAGATGATTTATCTCCCTTCTGCAGATCCAGAAAAGTTGTTGATTTTTTTGCATTATTATTCTGGGTGGCATTTTGCAGCATTATGTGACAATATGGTGATACGGGTTAGGGGACAAGGTGGCATTCAGTCAGAGGTCAGACTTGATGACCTTGGAGGTCTTTTCCAATCTTCCATGATTGTCTGGGTCTCTTGGCCAGGAAGATGTGCAGCTCACCCCTCTGTCCCAGGTGCATTCCAGGCATCAGTGGGGTTTGAATTTCAGTGGCTGTCACAGCCCAGGCTGTGTCCAGCCATGCAGGATCATTTGGGGAGCAGCCCATGAGCTCAAGGACAGTGACCACAGTCCAAAGCAGGGCCATGGGCCGTGCCCTGCTCTGCTGGGGTCTCCCTAGCACTGCACTGAGCCCCCTGGGCCGTGCCCTGCTCTGCTGGGGTCTCCCAGCACTGCACTGAGCCCCCTGGGCCATGCCCTGCTCTGCTGGGGTCTCCTAGGATTGCACTGAGCCCCCTGGGCCATGCCCTGCTCTGCTGGGGTCTCCTGGCACTGCACTGAGCCCCCTGGGCCATGCCCTGCTCTGCTGGGGTCTCCTGGCACTGCACTGAGCCCCCTGGGCCATGCCCTGCTCTGCTGGGGTCTCCTGGCACTGCACTGAGCCCCCTGGGCCATGCCCTGCTCAGCTGGGGTCTCCCAGCACTGCACTGAGCCCCCTGGGCCATGCTCTGCTCTGCTGGGGTCTCCTGGCACTGCACTGAGCCCCCTGGGCCATGCCCTGCTCTGCTGGGGTCTCCCAGCACTGCACTGAGCCCCCTGGGCCGTGCCCTGCTCTGCTGGGGTCTCCCAGCACTGCACTGAGCCCCTGATGCTGTTACAAACCTTGAGCAGTTCATCCACGAGCCATGGAGCACAGATCCTGGGATGTGCAGAGCACCTGAAAGGAAGATTATTTTTTTTTTTTGCAGCCATGGTCCCAGAGCTCTGCTGGCAAAGCAGAGGGGCACAGAGAGGTCAGGGAGCAGCTCAGGTGAAGCTGGGTGTGACCAGAGCTCCTCAGCAGCCAGCCCAGCCTGCTGTGTGCCTGTCACATTAGTGATGCTGCTGGCTGGATGGGACAGGAGACTTGTACTGCCTGGGGCACAGGGAATCTTGCTTTAACTTCTCACTTTCCCTGTGCATCACAGGATGTGTCTGGCTCCCTCCTTCTGAGGGGGGCCCAGCAGAGCCTGTGCTGCTCTGGATATGAGCAGGAGCAGTGGCTCCTCCTGTTCCCTCTCGTTGCTCAGCTGGGCCCTACTGCAGCCAAGAGTTACTGTCTGTGAAACCAGAACCTGGGAAAGTGCAGGAATTACCTCAAAGGGCTGGAATGAGCTTTCCAGAGCTTCAAAACGCTGAGAATTTGTTTAAGAGAATCCCAGAATGATTTGGGTTGGAAGGGATTTTAAAGTCCTGCCATGGGCAGGGACACCTTCCACTAGACCAGGTTGCTCCAAGCCCTGTCCAGCCTGGCCTAGGACACTTCAAGGGATGGGAATTTTCCTCCAATTCAGTCCTGGCTTTAGCTAAAACACTTTTTAGGAAAATAATTAGTCTTGAGCCATCAAGAGACAGGCAGCCCATGAAGTCCAAGCTTTTTTCTCCCAAGGAAATCACTGATTTTCTAAGGAAATACAGGAGACTCTGTCTGTCAGGACACCAGTAAAGCATTTGATTTGGAAAACTGCAAGCTGGAAGTGTTTCTGTGAAGTCTGTCCAGGAACTGCATAAATGGGAGACCACAGTGACCTGAGTGGGAAAGCCTCAGCTGAGCTGGGGTGACTGAGGCCCTTGAGAAGTAGTTTCATACTTCTTGATGTTTCAAGGCCTGGTAGAGTATTTCTTGTGCAGAAAACTGACAGAAAAGGGGGAAAAGCAGAAATTTCCTGAGCTTTGGAGCCATCTTCCACATGGAGGAGTTGCCCTGTGTGACAGGGCAAGCTGGGCTGGGCTGCTGTCCTGAGGGCACTTAATCCCAGATTTCATCCCTCTGGGGACTGGCCTGGTGTGTTTCTGTGACAATTCAGTGCCACACTCCAAACCTCCTGAATCCTTGACATCCTCCTGGCTGCTCCCCTTAGCCAGTGAGCACCCAGGCCTTGCCTTCCATGGCCCCATGTCACCTTCCTGGTTCTGTCACCTCTGTCTTCTCTCTCCTTTCCCATCACCCACACTCCCATTTTCACCCTGGCTGCCACCAGAAGTGATGTGGCATTTGCTGCCCTCCTCCCCTCTCTTGTCCCAACCTGTTGCCTTCACTGCACCCCCCTTGCCTGCAGCAGCTGGCAGTGAGTGCCCAGGAGGATCCTGCCATGCCCAGATCCCTTCTCCTGTGCCACTGGAGACCATCTGCAGCAGATGGCAGGAGCTTTCCCAGCTGCTGGCTCTTCAGGAGCCTCTTCCTGCCCCTGTGGGCAGTGGGGGGATGTTGGCAGAGCAGGGGCTGGGCTGCACTGCTGGAGCTTCCCTGAGCAGATGCCCTTCCCTGCCTGCCACCATCTCTGGGCTCCTCCTCCTGCTGCATAAATTACACCCTGTGCTTGAGGATCATTTGTTCCCACACCTGCCTGGGGCTTCAGAAACCTGTTCCAGTGCATCTGGAGCTGCCTTTGGTCAGAAAACAAGAGTCTGTCCGTGATGGATGGGGTGGAAAGTCCCTTCTGCTGAGCCAGGGCTCCCCCAGTGTGCCCCATCCCTGCCCTGTGCTGTGCTGGGAGCTGAGGGGCAGGCTCCAGGTTCACCTTTTCCTCCTGAGCTCCAGATGGTTCATTTACCTCTCCTGCTGCCCTTGGCAAGCACAGCCCTGGGGCAGTGCCCTGGGGAGGCTGGCAGCTTGTAGGGGTTGCTGCAGCCTCCTGGCTGTATCCTCCAGTGCTTTTTGGGGTCCCTGTGGGAAGGGATGGTCTCTGTGTGCCCCTGTGAAGCAGGAAGATGCTCACAGTGCCTGCCCCCCCACAGGCTGCTCTGGGGCTGTCCCTGCCCCGGCAGGGGTGCAGGAGGCAGCTGCTGGGGCTGGGCAGGGAATGCTCTTCCCAAGAGAAAAAAAAACTGTATTTCCAACATTTTCCCCCTACACAAGAGAACCTTGTAGAGTTTGCCATGCAAGAGAGCAAGGGAAAAGGTTCAGTCATAAATTAGCTGCACTTAGTGGTGCTCCAGGGGCTGGAGCCCCTCCAGAGCCAGGCTGGGAGAGCTGGGGGTGCTCACCTGGAGAGGAGAAGGATCCAGGGAGAGCTCAGAGCTCCTGGCAGGGCCTAAAGGAGAGCTGGAGAGAGATTTGGGACAAGGGGTGGAGGGACAGCACACAGGGAATGGCTTCACTGCCAGAGGGCAGGGTTAGGTGGGATATTGGGCAGGAATTGCTGGCTGTGAGGGTGGGCAGCACTGGCACAGGTGCCCAGAGCAGCTGTGGATCCCTGGCAGTGCCCAAGGCCAGGCTGGATGGGCTGGAGCAGCCTGGGGTAGCCCTGGCCATGGCAGGGGCTGGGAAGGTCCCTTCCAACCTGAACCATTCTGTGATCCATTCAGCAGCCACCACTCTGGCAGGGACTGTAGCTCTAAGCTTTCTGTGTTTGAAATGTTGCAGTCAGGTTGTTCCTAAGGATAGTTACCATTGCAATGAATTGGCACTTTTTGGGAGGGTATCATTTTATGGAAGATCTGTGGGGCAGGTTGGAGGTTTTGGGGGTCCCACTGTGTTCATGCCATGCTCTGGAGCACCCTTGGCACTGTGTGACCCCAAGCTGCTCTGGCAGCAGCGTGGGAGGTGCCAGGATGCTCTGGAGCAGCTCCTCCTGTGGGAACAAAGCCCTGCAGGCCGGGTGGCACATGCAAATGGGGCTGAACAAAGAGCTCAGACACAGCCAAAGCCTCACTGCCCGGGCCAAGTCGCTGGGCTTGTGGCATTAGCAGCTGCTCCAAAGGCTGTAATCCACACCAAAGCCTGCCTTGATTCCGGTGGGGCTGCAGCCAGCACCAGCTCTGGGCTGCTTTGCCATGTTTTTAAGATTTTCCAGCGTTTGTAGTTGCAGGCTGAAGGAGCTGCAGGCTGGGCCCACTGGGAAGTGTTCCAGACACTTGACACGGTGTGGGTACCAGCCTGATGGGCCACCTTGCCAAGAGCCCCTGGAACAAAAACCTCACACACTGTCAAACACCAATTTTCCAGAGCTCCAGCAAGTCCAGGAATATCCCAGACCTGAGCATTTTTACTCCTTTAAGGGCAAATGCTGCTTATTAAAGAGCCCCAGTGCTGCCATTCCTTGCTTTTCTGTTCCACAAGTGGACAGAACCTTCTGTTCTGCTTCCAAAAGTGTGTGGCTCCTGAGCATGGCACCACAGGGGCAGAGCTGGGAGAGGAATTGGTGGGGGGAACAAATGCTGTAGTAGTCCAATAGTGAACCCTTTCAGCAGGAGAGTCACAAGTGCTGGAGGAAGGGCTTGTGGAGGTCTCCAGCCTCCCCTCCCATGCAGAGCAGGGTCACCATGGAGGGCAGGCTGGGAGAGGAGAATCCTCCATTCTTCCTTCCTCAGCCAGGCACTCCTCCCTGTGCTGCATTCAGTCTCGTGGTGCAGGAAGGCATCTGAGTCCAAATGCATTCTCCAGGAGGGGCCCTGGTGTGAAAGCCTGGGGCACTTAAATGGCAGCAGGGAGTTTTACCCAGAAAAGCAAAAAATAAGGGAGGTTTTAACCAGAGAAAACAGTTTTCAGTTGGATACAGGAGCACAAAGCACTGGGGCCTTGGGGTCAGTGGAGGCCCCTGGGGTGGGGACTCTGCTGTGCCAGTGCCAGTGAGCTGCTGGGGACTGTGTGGGACTGGGGTGCTGTGGGGCAGGCAGAGAGGCTGCTTTGGATGGGGTGTCCTGCAGGTGAGCAGGGGCCATCCAGGTGTGTGGGAATGTCACTGGCTGGAGACACAGAGCTCAGCCCACTCCTCACCCAGCCTGGATCCCAAGGCCTGTGCACTGAAGGGCAGGGCAGCCCTTGTTCTGTGGCTGCTCCTGCACAGCAGCACCTCCAGCCTGACTGCAGGGGCTCTGGGGTCTGTCCTGGGCAATGCCCTGCTCTGCAGCACAGGGAATTTGGAGCTGCCTGGGTTACCCACTCACACTGAGCCTCTGGGTGAGGCATGAGAGGGAATCCTGCCCCTCCCACAAGGTTTTCCAAGTCTCCCCTTTGCCACAGTGGCAGGACAGTCACAGGCACCCCCTGCCAGATGCTGTGGCAGAAATTCTGCTCTGACAGACCCTTCTCCCCCATTCCCTGGGCTGCCCCTGCCCCTGGACTGGCTGGTGCCTTGCAGCATGGTGCTGCATTTCCCTCCAGTCTGTCTGAGCCCAGGTCACACAGCTAATCCTGACCCTGAGCTCAGCGCTGCTGCTCAGGGTAATTGAAATGCCACAATTCCCCGCTGACCCTCTGCAGTAAAAGCAGCTTCCCCGTGGGTAACCTGACACTGCAGGCTCTGAGATCTGTCAGGAGGGCTCCAGGAGATGCTGGAGAGCTCCCAGCTGTTCACCTCCCTTTTCCCCTGGGTCATTTCAAAGAGCTGCCGGGGAGAGGCCACGGGCCGGGCTGGCTTTGCTTTCTCTGCCTCCTGAGTGTTTTCCAGAGCAAATGTTGACTCTGTCTGACATGACATGGGTTAGTGGAATTAAAGTGATCAGAGATAGGGGGTTTGCTGCCTGAAACCTGACTCTCCCAGCTAAGCCAGCACAGGAATGGGATGCTTTGATTTCCCGGGGTCTCATCAGCGCTGCCCCTCCAGCAGGGAGCAAGGCTGAGCCCTGGGACTGGCAGTGAAGGGGGGCTGCCTGCAGCCTGGGGGGCAGATTGCATGGCAGCCTTTCAAATGGGCCTAAAGATGATGAAAGAGAAGCTGTGGAAAGATGCTGGTGTCCCCCCTGCAGGCTGGAGCCACACAATCCCACAGACACTCAGAAGATGCTGCCAGTGCTGCTCCCTGCAGGGCTGGTCTGGCTCATGGCAGTGGCTTTTCCCATTTTATTTCCTTTACAGCACAGGTCCATCTTCCCAGCCTGCACAGAGTGACCTTCTAGAGGTCATGGCCATGGTCACTTGGCCAGTGTGGGCTGGGTTCACTGGGAGCCAGGCATCAAAACCACTGGCAGTGGTGGCAGCCCAAGAGCCAGGA
Source organism: Luscinia megarhynchos (assembly GCA_034336665.1). Taxonomy (NCBI): domain Eukaryota; kingdom Metazoa; phylum Chordata; class Aves; order Passeriformes; family Muscicapidae; genus Luscinia; species Luscinia megarhynchos. The sequence continues at coordinate 1,885,903 of CM067583.1, read as the reverse complement.
CCTGGCACAGAAAATTGGCCTCTGCTATCAAAGTCTGTTAGACAAGAATGCCCTGATGGGTCCTTTGGGATGGGATGAACCAGGATATCATAATCATAGTGATACCTGAATCATAAAATCACAGAACCCCAGACTGGGTTGGGTTGGAAGGGACTTTTAAAATCATCTCGTTCCACCCCTCCATGAGCACCTCCCACTATCCCAGGTTGCTCCAAGCCCCATCCAGCCTGGCCTTGGACACTTCCAGGGATGAGGCAGATGGAGGTGGGGTAGGAGGGAGGTGACCTCAGGATGTTGAAAAAGCAGAGCTGGGAGAAAGGAGCAGCTCCCAGATGGAAGCTCTTGTTGAATAAAAGAGGAAGATGTCCTAGGAGGTGTCCTGGGGTTCCTGGAGCTGCTCAGAGCTGTGGTGTGGTGGGGATGGGTTGGAGAGACAAACACAGGAGCTGCCTAAGAACCCTGAAATCAAACCAGAGACATAGAAACAAGCAGGAAAACAGGCCTGTTTCCTTCTCATTGCCCCAAAACAATCCTTCATTGTATGATGCCCCCCTGCTGCTTTTTGCCAGCATTCTCCTAATGAATTTCCCTGGGCTTTAGAGAGAGTTTTACCAATTACAGGAATTTTGGATGCATTGAGGATATCTCCTCCTCCTGCTCCCAGCAGGACTGGGATGATAGGAAATGCAGGAACAGCCTCCTCCCTTCCCTGAGCTGGGGGACACAGCCAAAAAATCCCAGTGGAGAGGGAAGAGCAGCTCTGCAGGGCTGGGCTGAGGCAGAGAAGTGTCACCTTGGACACACTCAGGAATGTCACACCTCAGCAAGGAGCTGGATGCTGTCTGAGAGATGGACCCTGGGTACTCAATTCAGTTTTTAGGTTTGTTTTTGGAAAGGACATTAACAAAAAAAATGGAAAATGTAAAGGAGAGAGTCATCAGGCTGATAAATGTGTGAAGTGCTCAGGAAACTACTTAAAATCACAGAATTATTGGTTGGTTGGGTTACAAGAGGCTTTAAAGATCCTCCAGTTCCAACCCTCCATGGACAGAAAGGAAACATTTTCATTATCTTTCAGCTCTTCCATGAGGACAATATTCTTTTTCTAGACTCCTCCTTCATTTAGCTCCAAAACCCAGAAAAGTTCTGCAGTTGGAAACTGGAGTCCATAAATTTTAACCTGAAAATAAAAGGTGCATTTTCAAAGAGAACCTGAGGAAAACCTCCCCAGAGGCACGGTGGGCTCAGCATGGTCTGAGGACCTCAAAGGAAGCAGGGGTGTGTCTGAGGTGTACTCAGGGGGTCACAGCTGTTTCAGCTATTTTTAACTCTGCCTGGGTTTGTGCAGATGTTCAGACCTCAGTGTTATGGAGCTTTTCCCAGTTCTCTGCTAAATTTCTGGTGTTGTGCTGTCTCATCCCACTGCCCTGAGTTTGGTGTGACCTTCTTCAGGTTTTCCTGTGATTAAAAAGTGATTGCTTTCTTCTGGAAAACTCACATTTGGTTCCTTCTTGTTTTCTTCCATTTCCTTCTTTCCCTTAATACTTTCCAGTGCTTCCAGCAAGTCCCAAACAAACAACCATTTGTATTAAAATCAAATTCTGGCTATGCCAAGCCTGAGTGCAACCAGCACTCCCTCTGTCCCTGCAGGAATCAGGCAAATCCTGACAGACCCCAAAGCCTCTTGTGGAGGATCAGGGCTGGTTAAGCTGCCTGTGTGTGATGGATCTGTGCCACCTGGGCTTTGGTTTCCCTCAGCACAGGCTGCTGAAGTAGCCTTGAGGTGCAGCTCTGGAGCCATGGAGCTGCCTGGTTCTGTGCCCAGGGAGGTTTTATCCTCTTGTCACAGCATCCTCAGACACAGGGAAAGCTGGACATGCTTTCAGTCAAAGATGTGAAGGCTGTAAGGAGAGATGTGCCTGGTTGGGATCTTCAGCAAAAGCTCTTAAAAAAAAAAAAAAGAAGCTCTTTCAGAAAAGTGGCTTCAGCTTCATAATCAGGGCCCAGACCATCACTTGTGATCTCAGGGCTCAGGGTGGGGACCATGGCAGTGCCACCTGCATCCCTGCTGTGCCCCAGCCCCAGAGGGGTCACCCTGTGGGACACACTGCCTTTGTACACGAGTGGATTCTCATTAAGCTTGTTTCACACTCCAGTGGTGGTTTTTTGGGGTTTATGTCTCCAGCAATTCAGAGAAGCCACAGGGCTCCACTGTGAGGAATCTAAGGCCATCCCTGATCAAGAGGATGCAGAAAGTGCCTTTCAAGGACTGCAGTGGTTGCTTTGATAATGCCAGGGGTGTGGGTTTGATCCCCATATAGACCATTCACCTCAGAGATGGACTCAGTGATTTTTGGATCCTTTCCAACTCAAAATATGTGAAATCAAATGACATTGAGGCTTAAGGGATTCAGTCAGGAGCAGTGTTTCCATCAGCTGTGGAATGAAGGAAGGTCTGGTTGTTTTCTGCACTGTTGGGACACACCTGCCCCTGGGGACCCCATGGGGATAGAATCCTCACCTCTGTTCACACCTCCGTGGTGACATCCCGGGGTGATCACAGCTCTGAGAGTGAGGACTGTCCATATCTGATCTCCTGTGTGCATCACAGGGCACAGTCAGCTGCCTGGCCATTGTGTCAGGATCCAGCTGAAGCTGTTCCTGCTGACTGCACCCAGCAAAGTCACTCTGAGCTCTGGCTGGCTGCTCTAAACTGCTTCCAAGCCCAGACATCAGTGCCAGCCCAGCCCTGATTCCCAGGACTGGGAGCCTCTCTGTGCACCCCAGGCTCTCACCTGGCACGCAGGGTGTGACAAGGACCATGTTTTGTGGCATTGCAGAGTGCTGTGCTCTGTTAGCAAGAGCCCAGGAGGGGGATTGTTTCCATCTGCTCAGCAGTCTGGGGCTCCCAGTATCACAGCCATGGACCAACTGGAGCAGGTCCAGCAGGACAGTGGGGCTGGCCTGGGGCTGGAGCATGAGAGGTGAGGGCAGCCTGCAGAGGAGGAGGGAGAGAGCAGTGGAAACATCCACAAGGCACAGCCAGCAAAATCCCAGTGGAATGTGAGGGAAGTTCCTTGCCCCACAAGAGCAAGCTGGGGGCTGCTGCTCAGAGAGCCTGGGGGAGCCCCATCCAGGGGTCACATTCACTAGGTCTCAGCTGAGTCCTGAGCAAAATGATCAGCTTTTAAAATTACTGTGCCAGCCTGTGGGAGCAGAAACACGCAGAGATCACTGCTGACCCTTCCTTCCTGTGATTTCATTCTGCACTGCCCCGGTGAGTGTGGTAAGAGGGGCAGTACTGAGGACGTGCAGAGGGGAGGTTCCTGCCCTTGCAGAGCCCCTCCCCTGCCCCAGGTGCAGGAAGGGGCTGAGGCTGCTGCAGTCCTTCATCCCAGCTGCCTCCTCCCCCCGTGCAGCACGTTTGTCCCATTAAGCTGGTTAGGTGAGCCCAGCCTCGTCCATTTGGATCTTTGCTGAGGCAGAGCAGGGCAGGTTCACATGAGTCACACAGGTGTTGCTCTCTTGTTCATCTCCCCAGGGAGGGGCAGGAGGTGCTGGAGGAGTGCTGTGCTCCCAGCCTGGGCTGCAGTGTGTGGAGCTGGAGGAAGAACATCCCAGAGAGCTCACTCCTACCAGGAGGAACCTGGAGCTGAGGAGTTCTCCAGCTGCAGGGCACTGACCCTGTGCCTGTATCATGGGGTGTTGCCACATCCTGGTCGGGTGGTGTTGGGAAAGAGGAGACAGAGAAATCTTGCAAATATGAATGCTCAGATTCTGAAACCATGAACGAGATTGAAATGAAAGCCACTTTTGAGATGCTAAGCCTTAGTTACTGAATCACCATGAAACAATGGGATGGCCCCTGAAGGTAATCCCCTCTTGATAGAACAATGCCCTCTGCCAGAGAGACAGTCCAAAGGGCACAGAAAGACTTGCCAGGGTCCAAAGATTAGATCTTAGAGTTTAAAATGTAACACATTATGCTAATATCATGATTCCTATAGGCTGTATGTAAATGCTGTAGAATTTTTATTTTTTGTTACATTGGTTAGTGGAATTAGAGTATTCATCATGGAAGAAGATTTATTGTATTGCAAATGGGAAATCGCTCTCTTCTTGCTCTCTTCTCCCTCTTCTCTCTCTCTCCCCCCTTTTATCTCTTTTGTCCTGCTCTGGGCTGTGCCGGGCAGCCCCTAGCAGGCTCTTTTATAATAAGCTGCAACTGTAACCTTGAGTTTATACAGAGCGCTTGAGTTTTGTCGCGACCGTCTATCGCGACACAAAGACTCCCGCAGAGTCCCGCGCTGTGGCTGCGCGGGGTCCCTGTCCTGGAGCAGCTCCGTGTGTGAATGTGGGATCAGCTCCCAGAGCAGGTGGCAGAGACACCACAGGCTGTGTGCTCCCCTCATCCAGTGCCATCCCTGCCTCAGGGCATCTGCAGCAGTCGCATCTCCCTTCCCAGCCTGTCCCCAGAGACAGAGATGTTTGTCTTGGAAATCACAGCTGTCCTACGGAATCCCTGCCGACAGGGAAGCAGCCAGCTCTGGCAAGAGCTGACAGGCTCCAGAAACATTAGCTGTGTTTTATCCTCCTGCCAGGGAGGAGCTGTTCCCAGGAGTTTGGAAAGATGTGGCCTGAAGCAGTGGGATGGGGATGTCAGGGTGGGAGGGGAGCAGTGCCACAGAGCCAGGGGAGGGCTGGGGTGACACAGAGGGTCTCAGGCTGTTGGGTAATGGGGCTGTGCTTAAGCAGGGATGGATGGAAGGCTGGCCTCAGCCTTGGAATGGTTTGGGTTGGAAGGGCCCTTAAAGATCCCATCCCACCCTCTGCAGGGGCAGGGACACCTTCCACCAGAGCTGGTTCCTCCAAGGCCTGTCCAGCCTGACCTGGGACCCTTCCAGGGGTGGAAGTTCTCTGCTGTCCTTCTAGTTTTGTTCTCCTGGACAAAACTAGAGCTCAGCAACACTGCTGAGGCTGATCCACATCACACCTCCCTTCAGGAGTGGGGAAACCCAGGCAGGTGAAGGAGAATGGTGCAGCAGGGTAGTGACAGGTCTTGTGTTACCCCAGCCCAGCCCCTTGAGCATCCTGGCAGCTGCAGTGCTCTGAGTCAGAGAAGCAGCAGTGAAGAGGCAGACAGTGGATCAGGAAAATGGCTTTTGTTGGTGTGTTGAGAGGAGTTGCTCAGTGGTAATTCATTGTGATGTGCAGGAACATGCTGAGGCCACGCTCAGCACTGCAGTCCCAGCTGGCACAGCTCCTGCCAGTGCCCCTGATGCCAAGGGGAGCCAGCCTGGAGCTGGGTGAGAGGTGCCTTCCTTTGGGTGCTGCTGTTCTCTGAGCTGTCAAATGAGTTGTTCTTCCATGAAATATTGTAAGGGCTGGGCTTGGGAAAAGCCCATCTGAGTGCAAAGCTCTCTGCATCCATTTGGCCTGGCATGCAAGTGATGGGGAGGCTTCCCTGCCCCACTGCACTCCTGTGCCATCCCTGAGGCCTCCCCTGTGCCCTGGAGCTGCTGCAGCAGTGCTGTGCCACAGATGTGCCAGGGCTAACTCCACTGCAGCCTGAGCTCTGGGTGGTGTGGGCTGGCCTGCACTGGTGTGGATGTGCTGGCACAGAGGGGGGGCACAGACACTGCTCTGGGATGTGGCACACAGGCACCCGTGGGGGTCTGCCCTGCAGCCAGGGTGGGTGGGTGTCAGCTGCTCTGCTGTCAGCACCTGGAATCAGAGAATATCCCAGCTTGGAATGGGCCCCCAGGGATCATCCAGTCCCACTGCTGGCCCTGCACAGACACCCCAACCATCCCACCCTGTCTGACTGCTCCTGGAGCTCTGGCAGCCCTGGGGCTGTGCCCATTCCCTGGGGAGCCTGGGCAGTGCCCAGCCCTCTTTGGGGGGGAGAACCTTTTCCTGATATCCAACCTGACCCTCCCTGACACCTCCAGCCATTCCCTGGGTGCTGTCCCTGCCACAGCTGCAGACTGATGAGTTTCCTGAGCTGCAGGACTGAAATCACCCCGGGCTGTTGGCTCACCTGCCCAGCACACAGGCCAGGGCTGCTCAGAGTTTCCCAGGGAGGTGGCAGCAGCCCCACACTCTGCTCCCTGCCCCATGGGCTTGTCAGCACAGCTCCCTGGGCAGCTTTCCCAGGTGTGGCACAGCCAGGTCTGCATGGTGCCCACCTGGCCATGGCCATGGCAGCTCCCTGGGCTGTCTGCAGGGCTGGCAGGGCAGGCAGGGCTGGCAGAGCCTGGCAGGGCAGTTTGTGCTGAATGGCACAGGCAGTGGCAGGCTGTCCTGTGTGCAGGCTGCTCTCCATTGTCAGTGTGTCAGGTCAGCTTTGTGCTGCCTGCTCAGGCTGCTGGGTGCACCTCCCCTCACTGGATGTGCAGCTCACAGCCCAGCCTGCCTGAGCCTTGGGAAGCTGCTCCATGCAAATGGGAGAGTGAAAAACACTGATTTCCCCATGGCAAGCAGGGAGGAGTGCTGGGATGGGGCTGGTGGGGCTTTTCCTGGTGGAACAATGCTTTACCTGCTCCAACCACGGGCTCCTTTTGCATTTTCCTGCTTGACACACTGTCCTACATGTTTTCTAACTACCAATTCAGCAGAACCATATTTTTCTCCCCCCACTGCTTTCTGCAAACTGCAAAATCCAGGATCTCCTGACCCCTGGGCAGCTCTCCCAGTGCAGGAAGTGAATTCCAAAGCTCTGAACAGGGTGAGGGTCCTACCTGTGCAGGTGTCTGACTGTCCCACTCTCTGTTTCTCTTCCAGCCCCCTCTGCTGTGTCCATCATGCACCAGGTGAGCCGTACTGTGGACAGCATCACCCTCTCCTGGTCCCAGCCTGACCAGCCCAATGGAGTCATCCTGGACTATGAGCTGCAGTATTATGAGAAGGTACTGAGGCACCTTGGCAGCTTTTGGGGAGAGGAGGGGGTGCAGAGCTTCACTTAAGGGCATGCAGTGATTGGTCAGTAGATTTCCCTTGCTGCATTTGGTCACATGGGTGACAGTGGCCATCAATCCTTGGGTCCAGTGGTGGTTCCAGTGGCCCAAGTGTAGGAAATCCACTGGTCACTCAGGAGCTTCTCCTGTCACCTCCACAGAACTGGTGGCAAGTCTCATTATAGGAAGAGCAGGGTAGCCAAGCTCTAGGGTGTTTGGTTTTTTTCATGTACTGGGGCATCAGGAGGAAATGGGAATGACAGGGAACATCCAGTCCCAGGCTGGAACACACTCAGTGGATGTCCAGTCGTGGAGATTTTCTGGAATGCTGCCCAAGGGTGCCTTCACACCAAAGGTGAGTTTGGCATCTCTGCAGCATCCTGAGCCCAGATGTTGCACAGGGAGGAGGTGTCCCCTGCTCCCATGGAGGGTCCAGTGGGAAGGGGTCCCTCATCTTTGGCTCTTTCATCCCTGAGGAACCTGCTCCTTCCATAACCTCCCTGTCCAGGCAAGCAGAGGGGTTTCAGTCTGATTGCAGGGTGTCCATCCTGTGGAGGTTCTCTGGACCTCCAGTGCTCTAAGGTACCAAACTCTGGAGCTCTTGGCTCCTACTTCATCAGGCAATCTTAAATAGGCAAGCAGCTAATAGTTAAAAAGGTTATTTATTACAAAGCACATCAGTCTCAACAGGCAATGGCAAACAGCAATGGCAGAAGCAGTGGCAGTAGCAGAGCAAAAACCTGGCAAAGAGCAAATGGCTAAAAGCAAGTGGCTAAAAGCCACAATGGCTAAAAGCAACAACTCTCCCCAGTACACTCTTATATAGGATTTTTCCAACAAGCTAAGATGCAAGCTCAGACCAGCACTCCTTAACCTGTTAGAATTCCAGTTTCTTAGCACACCAGGTTATGTGTAGAACTACACATACAATCAATTGTGTTCTATCTGAAAAATGTCAGCAATATTCTCACTATATCTCTATTATGTCTAAGTCCTGTCTATAACTGTGGGCCTGGAGCCTCTACTGAAGGTATCAGTGTGTTTCACTCTTCACTAGAACACACCCTGCTACTGTGGCATTTGGAACCTTTCACTCACTAAAAGCATTAGAGCTCACCCTAAAACTCACTAACTTAAATGTCTGCTTAGTGTGTGAGTGGCTTAATGTACTTCAATCCATCCAAAGGCTTTAATTCAATCCCTGCACTCTGATTTCCCTCTGAAGAATTCAGACACCCCTGACTCACTGACTCCAGCACATCCCACCGGTGGCAGCTCAGAGACCTGAGCACCACGTGCAGGCTGGTCCCTGGTCCCTGCCAGGCTGAGCTTCACCTGTGAGCCCAGGGGAGATGGGGAGCAGGAGACTTCTCCTTCCAGGAATCTGCCCCCTTGCACAAGGGCTTATAAACTATACATCATAAATTGCAAGCTAACTAATTAAAAAGCTTTATGATTAAATGGAACTGAAAATATTTTTCCCAGCAGTTGCCGGAAGAAATGATTAATCCCCCCCACTGCCTGCCTGTGACCTATTTTCTCATCACCAAGAGCCAGAGGGAGAATGGGGAGGAGGGGGAGCTCCTTTGTAAGCTGTTAAATAGGTCCTGACCTATATTGCATAAATCACAGCCATTTATTTTGACCCTTGGAAATGATCCCAGAGTATGTGGCAAGATGGATGAGTAGATAACAAGACAGATCTGGGAAGCAAAGAGGGGTCCTTTCCCTGTGGGCCCTCAGTGGAGAGGCAGAAGATCTCAGGGAGTACATTCTCCTCTTACTTTATCTTAGTCTCTCACCCTCTTTCTTTCTTCCCTCTCCTCTGTTTTCTGAGGGAGGCTGTAAATAAAAGGAATTTTTGTCTTAAAAATGGTGCTGCTGTTGGTGGCCAGTCTTTGCAGGCAGCCACACCTCATCCATTGTCAGAGTTAGGAGCAGCATGAGCCTGAGATTAGCTCAGTTGGTTGGAGCATGGTGCTGATATCACTGGGGTTGTGTTCAATCCCTGCATGGGCCATTTACTTAAGAGTTGGACTTGATGATCCTGGTGGGTCTCTTCCAGCTGAGAATATTCAATATTCAGTGTCCCTGGGAATGGGGACAAGTGGCAGTGCTGTTCATGGGGCACTAAGCCTGGCACAGAGGGCAGAGCTGGGCTGAGCTTCTCCCTGTGCTGGTATTTCAGAGCACCATGGAAACATCCCAGACTGGTTTGGGTTGGAAGGGACCTTAAAGCTCATCCAGTGTCCCCTGCCATGGGCAGGGACAGCTCCCACCATCCCAGATTGCTCCCAGCCCCATCCAGCCTGGCCTTGGGCACTGCCAGGGATCCACAGCTGCTCTGGGCACCCCGTGCCAGGGCCTGCCCACCCTCCCAGGGAACAATTCCTGCCCAGTATCCCATCCATCCCTGCCTCTGGCAGTGGGAAGCAGCTCCATGTCCTTTCTGTGCTGGGACCCCAGAGCTGGGGGCAGCCTCAGGAGGATCTCACAGAGCAGGGCAGAGTCATTTGACCCCCAGGGAATCTTTTATTTTTTTGCTGGTTCTTGGTTTGAAGAAGGCCCAGCTCCATCTCCCCAACCCTGAGTCCTGCTCTGCTGCTGGGCACAGCTGAGTCCAGCTCACTCCAGCCATTCAGTGCTGAGTTCTGCAATCCAAAGCCATTTACTGGATCCCTGGGAGCAATCCCAAAATGCAGAGCTTTGGCTGTGCCTGCTCTTCCCCTGCTTCCCATCAACCCAGCAGCTGGATGTGCTGTGTGACACATCCCAGGTGTGTTCTCACTCCACTGCCAGTCTGTGCAGAGGTGATTTCCTTCCAAATATTTCATTACAAACTGTCCCATGTGCTTCTGAATGCTCAGCAAAGATCTCTGGAGCTGGTTAAGGTGTTCCTGGTGGAATTTTTTCTTCCCCCAGCAGAAAATTATGTTATATTTTCATGAAAACAGCTGAAATGAAGAGTAGCAGCATACACATTGTATATAAAAAGCACCTTGGCTCTTCATTTTTAAAAGATTCTCTTCTATATAAAGACATAAAAATTAAATTAAAAAAATAGAAGTATTTATTTTACAGTCAACAGAGAAAGAGCTGTTCACAATACCTGAAACAAAAGGTGTATTTTTGTTTTCCTTTCACAGATTATTTATAACACTGCTATTCTTAGATGCCATTAAAAGTGTCTGTACAAAGGCAGCATTATGAGTTTCTCTCTGGTGGAGTTGGAGCAGATCTGCACAGATTGTTGCACAAACACTGCCTGACGTGGCTGCTCTCTGCAGCCCTCGCCTTAATGGGTTTTTTTTTTCACTTCCAAGAGGCACCTGCCAACGTTTGTCTTATTAAAAAAGGCTTGTCTTCATTTAGAAAGGGTGTAGCAGTTTTTCTCCAAAGTTGCCAAACTCCTCCCAGAGTGTGAGAGCTGGAGACCCACTGCAGTGTCAGAGAGTAATTAGCCCTTCTCATTATGCACAGTGATTGGGTTTGATGATGCTCAGTTTGTAACTGTTTGAAGACATTCAGCCCAGTTTGGTCACCAGTGCAAGATCCCAGAGGGGGAAGGAGCCCTTTGATGTGTGCAGGCAGTGCTGGGGAGGGGGCACTGGCTGGCTGGGGGATGGAGGTGGGGAGAGGGGCTGGAAGGTGAATGTGCAGGTGGAGCTGCAGGCAGAGCCCTCCTGGTGCCCAGAGCTTCTGGCCAGAGCCAGCACCAGAGCTTGGACCCAGGGTGCTGGAGTGCTGCTCCCATGTCAGGGGCTGGAACAAGATGGTCTTTAAGGTCCCTTCCAACCCAAACCATCCTGGGCTTCTGTGATTTCTGATTTTTTGGGACTCTGTCCTGCAGTGTTGCACACCAGAATCTCCCCAGAGCCAAAGCTGCTGCTGGTGTTTCCCATCTGCCCTGAGCCCCTTCACCCAGTGCTGCCCAAACCCTGGTGTGAGGATTTTGACTTCTGGTGCTCTAAGGCTCCAGAGCTTTTGGATTTTATTTTGTTGGGGCTATTTTAAATAAGCAAAGCAGCTAATAGTTGCTAAAAACATTATTTATTACTGTTCTGGTTTGGAGTTAAAATCAGTGGTGTGTAGTTAAATAGAGTGTGTGATTTCACATGGTGAAGGGTTTTAAATTTGAGGGTTTTATAATATAGTAATAAGTATGGGACAAGATGGAAGATTTTGGGTTGGTGTCTCTTTTCTTCTTCTTCATGCTTTCAGGCAGTAGTTTTTGGTTGGACAGTTAGTGCTGCACTGAGGGACATGGGAGTTTGGTTATTGGGTCAAAAGTATAAATAATAGAGGTGTTAATTCTCTATTAGACTGTTTAGCTTTAAAAGTCTTTGTAACTAGCTGGAATCATCTCCATTTTGATCAATTTTAGCTGGTAGCTAGAAGTGTTGCTGAACTTTCTGTGCTTTAGATAAGATTTAATAAACAACCAAGCCCAAACACAAGAAAATTAGTTTCCTTCATGTATTTTTTAATCCTGGCTCTGAAGAAATTTCAGACTGTAATGAAGTGGTGCAAACACCACCCTGCTACATCCCCACAAGTGCTGGGTCCCCTGCTCCCACCCATGGGCATCCCAAAATGCAGCTGTGATGGTTTGGCACCCAGCCCTGGCATGGCTGTGTTTGCCCCCAGGGCCATGGCAGATGCCACTGTGCAGGCTCAGGGGAACTCTGCCAAATTCACTCAGTTGACATGTTTTTCTTGCCTTTTTTACTCTCAATTTTTTTTTAAATGTGACTTTTTAGAACCGATTTTTGTAAATCCTTTGGGTGTCTCACAGCCTATCTGTGTTTCCAGAGATTCTTTGTTAATCAGACTTTGGTTTCAGCTTCAGGGGAAGGGGAACCAGATGAGGACTCAAAACAAGCTAGTGAGTTATTTTGAGTTAGGATTTCCAAACTCAGAACAAAGATCAGCAGGAAAAAAAAACAAAACCCAACACCACAAACCTCTGCTTGAACTTGGGCTTTAAACCACCTGGGATGCCCTTGGCCTGCTGGAGGAGCCCAGAGAGGTGAAAGGGGAGAATGTTTGAGGGGAATGTGCAGGTGCTGGAGAGGTGATGCCAAGGAGAAAGAAGAGGTTTGATAAGGGAGGGTGGGGAGGTGTAAATGGTTTTTGCTTGTGGTCTGGATTTAAAGGAGAGCACATCACCTTCCTCAGCCAAGCTGACATCCATTTCCCAGGCTATCAACCACCTTGTAGGCTTGGCCATTACATTCCATTTAAAGTCCTCCAGGAGCAGGGATGAGGTTCTCCAAAAGAGTTGGACAAATGGTTTTAAAACAACTGTGTTGTTAGTGCCCTCCAAGGGCCTGGCTGGATTCATCCAAGCCCTTGAGCTCTAAAGCTGTAAACATTTCCTGACCTATTTTTCCCCTTGCCTGCCTGGGAAAGGTCCAAGGAGGTGTTGGGCCTGATCAGACAAACAAGGCCATGAGTTTGCTGTGTGATCATCTTTCCTTGGTCTCTGTGTATCTGTAATTGAGCTTGTCACTGTCAGTCTGATGGCCAGAGACCCCAGTGACAACCAGGAACCTTCAGCACCAGGTCCAGATGCATAGAACAGATATTGCAGTTTTAGAAGGGAAAAGTGTTCCTGAATGGTGTTAGTAGTGAAGGTCTCCCAGGTGTTTAATAGAATCATGGGGTGGTTGGGCTGGAAGGGACCTCAGAGCCCATCCACTCCACCCCTGCCATGGCAGGGACACCTTCCATAGGCCAGGCTGCTCCCAGCCCCATCCAGCCTGGCCTTGGGCACTGCCAGGGATCCAGGGGCAGCCACAGCTGCTCTGGGCACCCTGTGCCAGGATCTCATCACCCTCACAGAGAGAAACTTCTTCCCAATATCCCATCTAACCCTGCTCTGTTTCAGTCTAAGTCCATTCCCTATTCCTCCATGCCCCTACATGGAACCCAGAGCTGCCCTGCACTCCCTGCAGAAGGATTTGCATTTCCATCCCTTGGGTTTGGCCAGGCACTTCTCAGCTAACAGCTTGAGACATGAAATGAGCTCTGTCCAAGGCTGGATGGATGGTATGGGGAGGCCCTGGTGCCCAGAGAAGCTGTGGTGCCTCATTCCTGGAGGCTCTGGGCAGTGGGGTGGGAGCAGAACTTCTCCTGAGGCCCAAACCCAGTGTTCAGAGTGGGCTTCACCTCCTGGCAGAGGGAGGTGGGAGTGGGGAAGAGCAAAGAGCCAGTGCTGAGGCTGGATAAGGCACAGGAGGAGGGGGATGGAGGAGGAGGAAAGTGCCAAGAGAAAGGCACAGAAGAGGGGAGAAGTTCCCATCTCCATCCACCTCAAGGCTGAGAGAAGCACAGTGAGTTTTGCAGCTGCTGCCTTCTTTAGAGCCTTTGCTGAGAGGTGCTGAACAGCCCAGGGGTATCCAAGGTCCATCCCTGAGTCTGTGTCCCTGTTTGTTCAGACCTGTCTGTTACCCCTTGCTGCTCTCTCCAGCCTGGCCTCCTGCCCACCCTTCTCCCATGTGGCCACTGCTGAAGGCCTGGGCAAAAGCTGTCAGGCCTTTTTCTCAAATTCTAAGTATTTTTCTCAGGCCATGAAACTTTCTCAGCTCCAGCCAGGATTTTTCCCAGGCTAGAGCCTTTTCCTTTACTGTAAATATAAGAGAAAAAGAATCGTAACAGAGATAAACACCTGCAAGGTCCATGGGAAAGCCAGGGAGAAGAGGTGTCTCTTTCTCTGACCAGTGATCTGTTTGTATTTTGTTTTGCATGAACTGCCTTATTTAAGGCAATGCCTTTTTTAATAAATTGCTCTTTCCTGCTCTTTCCTGCACCACCAAGAGAGTGTCTTGTGGCTGTTTGTGCAGCACCCCGTAATCCTTTCCAAGGCAGCACTCCCAGGAGCACAGCTCCTGATTCTGAACCCACTCTGATGATGGATTTGTGTTTTCCTGGCAGGATCTGAGCGAGCTGAACTCCACCACAGTGAAGAGCCCCACCAACACGGTGGCAGTGCAGAACCTGAAGGCGGGCACCATCTACGTGTTCCAGGTGCGGGCGCGCACCGTGGCTGGCTACGGGCGCTACAGCGGCAAGATGTACTTCCAGACCATGACTGAGGGTGAGTCTGTGTCCATCCCAGGTGTCTCCTTAGACCTGAGATCACCTCAGCAGGACATGCAGTGGTTCAAATCCTGGTTTTTCCAAAGCTGCCAATGAGAGATTGCAGGAGGCTGTTTTCAAAGGCTCCAAGAATTGTTGATTGTTTCTTGTCTCAGGAACTCTCTGCCCGGCTCACAGCTCTGCCCAGCCGGGCACCCAGGACAGAATCTGCCTGCTGAGGGCAGGGCTGGTCTCACACAGTCTGAATTACCTGCTAAATGTTTATAACAATTTTCAAATACAATACAGTCTTGTTAAACAGTCCAGCTCTGACCCCATCCAATCTAAAAGTGCCAGCATGTCACCCAGCATGGATGGCATGGAGAAGAAGGAGGAAGAGGTATCCACACCCCAAATTCCCCATCTTGGCCACGTGTCCCTTATCACAAACATTCCCAAAAGTCTATTTATCTACCTTCTAGCAACCTAATTTACACTTTGCTAATTTTGGTGGCTTGTTTCCATTCCCTCTGTGTTGGTAATTTCCCCCAGGGGTTGAATTCGGCACCTGAGACACCAGGGTCTCACTCAGGGGCTCTTTGAGACCCTTGCCAGGGGGGTTTTGAGGACTACTCTGGACTCCCACAAGTCTGCAGCTGCCTCTCAAGGAATTCAGGGTCTAGAGACATGTGGAGATAGACACACAGCTGTCCCCTTGCTGTCAGTCCCATGGGTGCTCGTTCCATGCAGAGAAGGCCCCTATTTCTGCCCAGCTTTCTGTTGTGGGGATGTGTCTGCTCAGCTGGATGTAGAGGAAGCAAAATTGATGTTTTCTACCTGCACAGCTGCTGATGACAAGCACAGAGCCATGTCTTAATTTTCTAAATTTGTGCTGCTAAATAAAACAAGCCAAGCCAGTTTTCTGGCCCTGGGGCCAAGGACGAGACAGAGCAGGCATCCACAGGACTGGAAAGGAACAGCTCCATCCAACCTTCCTTCTGGGACACAGAGGGGAGTCCTGACTGCCCCAAACCAAAGCCATGCCAGGAATCAAACATGGCCCGTGCTCAGGGCCATCTTCTGACTTGGGTGAGCTCACACAGTAACCTGTTCCCTTTTGTGTGCCAGCCGAGTACCAGACCAGCGTGCAGGAGAAGCTGCCGCTCATCATCGGCTCCTCGGCAGCAGGGCTGGTGTTCCTCATCGCTGTGGTGGTCATTGGCATCGTGTGCAGCAGGTAGGACAGGCTGGCACAGCCCTCTCCATCTCCTGCAGCTCCCAGCTCCATTGGGACACAGCCCCACCCCAGAGCTTGGACCCAGGGTGCTGGAGTGCTGCTCCCAGGCTGGCTCAGGGGGCTGCAGCATTGGCTGGGTGGGGGAGAGGAGCTGGAAGGTGAATGTGCAGGTGGAGGTGCAGGTGGAGCCCTCCTGGTGCCCAGAGCTTCTGGCCAGAGCCCAGCACCAGAGCTTGGCCCCAGGGTGCTGGAGTGCTGCTCCCATGTCAGGGGCTGGAACAAGATGGTCTTTAAGGTCCCTTCCAACCCAAACCATCCAGGGCCTCTGTGATCTCTGATTTTTGGGAGTCTGTCCTGCAGTGTTGCACACCAGAATCCCCCCGGAGCCAAAGCTGCTGCTGGTGTTTCCCATCTGCCCTGAGCTGGCGCTGCCCCTTCACCCAGTGCTGTGAGGGGGGCGGGGATGGCACAGGGAGGGGACAGAGGTGTCCCCAGCACAGCCCCAGCCCGAGGGGCCCATGCTGTGCTCAGCTCTCCCTTCCCTTCCAGAAGACGGGGCTTCGAGCGGGCAGACTCGGAGTACACGGACAAGCTGCAGCACTACACCAGCGGCCACAGTACGTACCGGGGGCCCCCCCCGGCCCTGGGGGGCCGCTCCCTGCTCGGTTGGTGCTCCTGTTCACTCAGGGCTTGCAGGGAGGGCAGGGGGTGGGTGTGTGGGTGTGTGTGTGGGCAGGTGTCACCATCCCCTCAACCCCAGCAGGAGTCGCGATGGTTTGTTCGACCCCAGGGTGCAAAAGACAAACAGCAAGAGACTCAGGTTTTGTTCAGCAGAAAGCAGCAATGCAGTTTATTGAGTGAAAACAATTCAGTTTTGCAATAGAGACAGAGAGAGAGAGAGAGAAAGGATGGGATGTAGCTACCAACAGACAGGAGCATCCTCGTGGTCATCCAACGAGACGCGTCTTCAATCCGTTGGGGAGAAAGAGATCTGAGAGTCTCTTTAAGAAAGTCACTTTTTATAGTCCTTTTCCAAAGTGAGTGGCCTCTGGCCAAAAGGTGGGAGATTTATGGGCTATTGTATGTGGAGATCATTGCTCCAAGAAACAGGTGCTGGAACAGGTGCTGTGAGCAGCACCCTGCTGAGAGCAGCGCCATGGCAGCACCAGCACAGCCACAGACAGTCAGACAGTCCATGGCAGCACCAGGCACAGCCACAGAGAGTCCTGGGGCAGCACCAGCACAGCCACAGACAGTCAGACAGTCCATGGCAGCACCAGGCACAGCTACAGACAGTCCTGGGCAGCACCAGCACAGCCACAGACAGTCCTGGGCAGCACCAGGCACAGCTGCAAACAGTCCATGGCAGCACCAGGCACAGCTACAAACAGTTCTTGGCCAGCATCCACTCAGCCAGGCCAGAACTCAGGTCCAGAGTGAGTGGTGGGGTCCCAGGTCTCAGTCTCTGCTGATGGTCGTGAGGCAGATCAGAGAAACTTCAGACCGACTCTCACAGCAGGACAGTCCAGATCCCCCCAGCCCTGCTCCCAGCCCTGTGTGCTGTCAGGTGCCTGAGCACATCCTGCAGATCTTTGTGACAGCCAGCACCCCCTGAAGCATCCCTGTGTTCTGTGCTGCAGCCTCTGGCACCACGCTGTGTCCTGCTCCTCCAGCTCCTGGGCTTTGCCCATCTCCTGGGAGCAGTGAGAGCCCTTCCCTGACCTATCCCTGCAGGAAGGCACAGAGCTTTGCTAGAGCCCATCCCAGTGCTCCCAGATTCCCACAAGATACCAGATACATCTATATATAGGTATATCATACAGTACCTAACATGCCCTCTCTTGTAGCCTCCCTCTTCCAACATCCCTGTGCAAGGCACTCCCTCACACTCAGCATTCCTGCTCAGCCTCACTGCCCACCCTGCCTCACCCCAGGGCATCCCTCTTCCCCCATCCCTGGAAGGAAGGGCAGGTTGGACAGGCTTGGAGCAGCCTGGGATAGTGGCAGGTGTCTGTGGAATGAGATGAGGTCATTTGGGATTCCTTTCAACTCAAACCATTCCATGATTAAACTGTGCCTTCATGTCCCTGAAATTCCTTTCCCCTCCACCACTAGAGACCTGTTGCTCTAATCTTGCTTTATTCCAATCTCAGTTGTGATTTTCTTCATGTTCTACTTGCAGCTTCAGGATTTCTGCCCTTTTAATACTTTATTGTACAAATCCAGGCCTTGCTCAGAGCATGGAAAACACCAGCAGTGTTTCCACTCAGGAGTCACAACTGCTCCTGCTTTTACCTGGGAAACATGTCCCAAAAGGCAGAGCTGCAGCCCTGTGCCCCAGCAGCCTTGCTGCTGTTTTGCTATCACTTACCAGGAAAAATGACACTTTTCAGGAGACATTATGTAAATGCAGCTCTCAGTTGTTTGTCAGTCTGGGCTGCAAACACACATTCACACATTCTCCCAGGCCTGGTGTGGGGTGTGACAGCTCCAGGCTGGGATGGTTTAATCCAGGCCTGGTGACAGGGGATGCAGCAGAGCTGGTGCAGCCTGGGGTGCCTCAGCCCTTCCTCACCCAGCTCAGCTGCCCAGGGCTCAGTGCCCAGCAGGGATGGCTGAGCAGACAGTGCAGCAGGTTGCCCAGGGAGCCTGTGAGCTCTGCAGAGTGCCCTGGGTACAGCCAGCATCCTGGGACTCAGTCTGGTGCTGTGTGGGAGCTCCTTGCTTGGGGAGCTGTGAGCTCTGCTCTCCAAAGTGCCCCTTTTGGAGTGAGCCAGGGGCCAGGAAATGAGCATGGAAAGGGCTGGAGCACAGGTTAGAGCTGTGCCACAGTGCAGGTGGCTGGGGTGTGCAGCAGCAGTCCAGCCTCACCAGGTGCCTTGGCCATGACCTGTCACTGTGTCCCTGCTCAGCCTGGCAAGAGGAACATGTATTCTGTGCTTTTCATCACAATTTTCATCAATGAGGGTGTGTCGCACTTCTTCTCTTGAGGGCTCCCAAGAGGGAACCAGCCTTGGGCAGGGCTGCCAGTCAGAACAGGGCAGGCTGGACTATCCCTCCTGCTTGCCCAGCTCCTGGAAGAGTCACAGATCCCCCACAGAAGAGTCTGCCTGCAGTTTGTAGTCCAGGCTCACAATGCAGCTCCCCACTGCCCCAACAATTACTTGTGGGCCAGTGTTCATTACAATCAGCTTTAAGCAGTCCTGTGAAACATGGTTCTGTATGGTTCTTTCTCAAACTGTTTCTCTCTGTCTGCTTCAAGCCTTGGTTCTGCAACTTGCTGAGGTGAAAAAAACCGTCAGTTTTCTCTTTTCCTTGGTGCCAGCCATTCCAGTTGCATCCCTCTGTCTGACTCTCTCCCTTCACCTTTGCACAGTGACTCCAGGGATGAAGATTTATATCGACCCTTTCACCTATGAAGATCCCAATGAGGCTGTCAGGGAGTTTGCAAAGGAAATCGATATCTCTTGTGTCAAAATCGAGCAGGTGATTGGGGCAGGTAGGTGACCTGGGAACAGCCCTCAGCAGCACAGGCTCCTCCATGGGAGGATTTAAGCCTGATGCCACTGGGACTGATGCTACTAAGGTCTTGCTTAGCCCCAGGCTGGACTAGAAGGAGCAGGGGAGTCCAGTGTGACAGAAGCATCAGCTCCCATGTGCACATAATTCACTGTGCAGTGCTCATGGATGGCTGCAGCTGGAGGGGTGGGGAGGGAGGGAACACGGATCGGGGGTGGGTGATGAGCTCAGGGATGGATCAGGGGTGGTTACTGAGCTCAGGGATGGATCAGGGATGGGTAGTGAGCTCAAGGGTGGATGGTGAGCTCAGGGATGGATCAGGGCTGGGTGCTGAGCTCAGGGATGGATCAGGGGTGAGTGGTGAGCTCAGGGATGGATCAGGGATGGGTGCTGAGCTCAGGGATGGATCAGGGGTGGGTAGTGAGCTCAAGGGTGGATGGTGAGCTCAAGGATGGATCAGGGGTGGGTGCTGAGCTCAGGGGTGGGTGCTGAGCTCAGGGATGGGCAGGGCAGGCACAGGGGTCCCTCGGTGGGGGAGGCTGACAGGCCCTGCCTTGTGTTCACAGGGGAGTTTGGAGAGGTGTGCAGTGGGCATCTCAAGCTTCCAGGCAAAAGAGAGATCTTTGTGGCCATCAAGACCCTCAAGTCTGGCTACACAGAGAAGCAGAGGAGGGACTTCCTGAGTGAGGCCAGCATCATGGGGCAGTTTGACCACCCCAACGTCATCCACCTGGAGGGGGTGGTCACCAAGAGCTCTCCAGTCATGATCATCACTGAGTTCATGGAGAATGGCTCCCTGGACTCCTTCCTGCGGGTAGGACATCTGGGAGTGGGCAGCTTTAGAGGCTGTGCTGGCACAGAGGGGATCTGGGGAGGAGGTTCCCTTTCCAGTGACATTCCCTGCCTGGCATGCCCCCTGTCACTGGGGCAGCTGCTGAATATCCAGAGGTCTGTGGTTTGGGAACAGAGCTGGGGGTGACAGCAGGTTTGTCACTTCTTATGTGTCTGTCCTAGTGAGAGGCTGTGCCTGCCTGCCCCCAGGTGCACATCCACACTGACACCCCTGGAGCAGCAGTCACAGCTTCAACTCAGCTTTAACTCCAACTCCTGCTGCTCTGCCTAAATATTTCTGGTTCTGGGTTGGAGGTGGGTAATAGGAGCAGATTGGCCTTCTGAGCTCTGCTCTGCATTTGGGTGCATTTTGGGGTGATGCAGTGCTGTCCTTGGGGTGCGTGAGGTGGCTCCCAACCCCTGTGAGTCTGCACTGGGAGGGAGTGGAAGGAGGCTCGTGGCCAGCAGGGGCTGTGACAGTGCTCGTGTCCCTGTGTCCCCAGCAAAACGACGGGCAGTTCACGGTGATCCAGCTGGTGGGCATGCTGCGGGGCATCGCCGCGGGCATGAAGTACCTGGCAGACATGAACTACGTGCACCGGGACCTGGCAGCCCGCAACATCCTGGTCAACAGCAACCTGGTCTGCAAGGTGTCGGATTTCGGCCTCTCGCGCTTCCTGGAGGACGACACCTCCGACCCCACCTACACCAGCGCCCTGGTGAGGCTGCTCCTCCTGCAGGGCGAGAGGGGGAGAGGGAAAGGGGGGATCTTGACCTTCTTCAGGGGTGTCAGCAGTGGACAGGTCGGAATGAGAATGATGAATGAAATAAGGTGAAGAAGATTTTCCTGTTGTTCCTCTGGATGGTTGAGCCTTCCTCCAGACATGTCTGCAAACACGCAGGTGTCCCTGAAAAGCCCTTGGTTGGTGTCCTGGTTTGGAGGACAGGTGTCTGCCAATAAAGGCAGGAGCTTCTCTTTGAAAGGGAGAATGTTAACCCCCTCCCTCCAAATTATTATAATTTTGAAATTAAGGGGCTCTCAGGCAAAGATATGGGAATTAGGAAGAACAGTTCTTTACTAGGAAAATTCAAATAGAAATAAAGTATTACAAAAAAAGCCAATCCCAACCCTGCCAGAGTCAGAATCCAAGCTGACACCCGTCAGTCAGTCAGGGTGTTGGCAGCAGTCCCATTCAATGGTGGCTGCATCCTCCTGCAGTGGCAGATGTGGTTCAGCTGGAGCAGTGCTCCTGTAGAAGGTGCAGTTTTCCTCTGAAGCTCCAGGGATGATGTGCAAAGGTCTGGCTTTCCTCTGGAATCCAGTGGAAAGAAGGTGCCTTGGTGTCCAAAATCTCAGTTTTTATCTGGGTAGGAAAGGCTTGGCTCCTGCCCTGGCTGGAGCATCTCCCAGTGGGATGATGTAATTTTATCAGTCATGCCCTGGGACTCAATGGCCATGAACAGGAGATATCTCCTGGAGGGAGGATGGGCTGTGGAAAGAGATTGCCCCAGCTGGTTTAAAAGATGGCCCATTAGCAGATAATATCTGCCAGGAGACAAGGGTCACTGCCCCACCCGGGTTCAACAGTTGGGGACAGAATTCACATTGCTGGTCACATCAACCCCACACAGTTGGGATCAGGCTCTGCAGCTCCCCGTGTGATTCACCTGGGATCCTTTCAGATGAGACACTGCCCTGACAGGTTTGTTGCCAGGGCAGCAAGGCTGGGTTTTTTACCATCACTGTCCACTCGTGCTGCCCTGCTGTCCTGCCTCATGTCATCTCACTGGCTCAGCCCCAGCAAGGACAGACTGAAGTGTGGGAAGTGTGGGTGGTGCCAGATACTAGATACTGCTATTCCAGGGAGTATCCAAATTAAAAACACTCCTAAAAATGACTTCATGTTCAGTAACAACTCCCCAGGAACACCTTGGTGCCATAGACACAAGTGCCACCAAGAATTTGTGGCTCCTATCAGGCTGCAGAAGGTGCCCCAGGACCAGAGGATTATTTGGTTTTCTCAGTGAGAGCTCAGCCAGGACTCCTCAAAAATGCCACACAGAAACACTTTGCACAGCACATCAGGATCAATGCCCACGGCAGGAATTCTTGGAAATCAGTGTTGATAGAGCTGGGGCATGACCTGTGCAAATCATCTCTCCTGGGGCTTTTGAAGCTGGCAGTGTTGAGATGCCTGGCATAGCTCTCAGTAAATTTTATCATTAGCTGAATAGCTAACACACACCTGAAAAAGTGTGGGTTTATTCTCATCCATGTGGCTTCAGACATCAACTCGTCCATCTTACACAGCCATCAGTGGTTTTTGCAAACACTAATAATATTTATTTTCACAACATGTTGTTCACAGCCAATTAAATTTCCCTTTGTTAACTAAATGCATGTTGTGTACTGCTGTTCTCTAGCCCTGGTTTTGTGCCTGTAGCTTTTCTCTCTAGTAGTAAATTAGTCATCCCTAATTTATTCTCCTTGAACTGTGGGCACTGTAGCAGGACATTTATTATCCATAGTGACAGACTATGTGCACCTACTGTATCAGAAGTCTCTTCCTTTGCAAAATAGTTTTTATCATCATTCTGCCAGTGTCCATGTGTCCATGGGTGGGCAGAAGCCACAAGCTCTGGCCTGGGAGGTTCATGCTGGACCTCATCAAAGTCTTCAGGGTGGTGAAGCTCCAGCTCAGACCCCACAGAGATGGGAGGTCTCACTGAAGTGAGTTCCCACAAGAATCCTCCAAAGTCTAATTTCTACTTTAGGTGTTATTTTTTAGCCATTTTTAAAATCCACTGCTTGCCAGGAGTTCTGTCAAAAGCCTTCCTGATGGAGAGGACATCCTCTTTGGTATGGGTTGCTTCATCTTTCCCTCTTGTGGAAAACATAATGTTTTGTCTGAGGTTTGTGGCTGTGAGAAGATTAAGGAACATTATCTTTTTTCATTATTCTGGCATGTACTGGGACTGAGTGCTATGAAGTCCTGGGAGACCCTTAATAAGACATGGCAGTTGTTCATTGACAAAATATAATGTTTTTTAATCTTCTCACAGCCACAAAACACAGACACTTCTGCTTATTTTTTTCTGCACAAGGGAAGATTTTCCCTGCAGAAGGTCCCTTGAGTAAATGGCTGAAGTCCAAAGTCCCTGGTAGAAAATCAGGAGGCAGGAAGGGCTTAAGCAGAGCCTTCAATCCCTGTGTCCCCATTTGTGGGGACAAGCACTCCTGTGTTTAACTCCTCAGTGGGAGTGGAGAGTCCTGGTTTCTCCAGAGCTGGGTGACAGAGACCCCAGTGCCCACCCAGTCCATCCCATTTCCCAGCAGTGACCCCCATCCCATCCTGAAGGATCAGAACCTGCTGGATCAGGTGTACATCCACAGACAGACTGGGACAGCAGGACTCCCCCCAGAAATGGTGAGGTGCTGACTTCAAAGAGTGGCAGCTGTAGAAGGTTGAAGAGGAAGGTGTTCTAATTCTCTTTATCCTGCTTTGGAGGTAGCCAGGTGACAGCAGAAGGATGGAGGGAGATCAGTTTGGGTTTTTTACATTGCTGGCCATTCACTTTCCAGCAAAGACCATCTTAGCACCATGGGCATTCTGCCAATGCTGAGCATCACTGGAGCAGGAGGCAGGGGGAAGGAGCTGGCCTTGGTTAAGGTGATGAAGAGGAGACTGAGGGGACACCTCTAGTAATGAAGAGACAGAGCCAAACTCTTTGCAGTGGCACCAGATGATACAACATAGACAAAAATATGGCTGGGGTGGTTCAAGGTGAACAACAGGAAAAGCTCCTTCCTCAGGAGGGTGGTGGGACAGGTCACAAAATGGGGAGAATTATCATCACTGAAGGTTTCCAGCGTGGCTGGACAGTCCACATCCACCCTGAGGAGCAGACAGTCCTGTGCTCCCTCCCTTCTGAGCAGGCAGCTGCTGTGGGCACTGCTGCTGCTCAGTTGCTGCTGTCTCTGTTAGCATGCCCTGTTTCTGTCCTGCAGGGGGGGAAGATCCCCATCCGCTGGACGGCGCCCGAGGCCATCCAGTACCGAAAGTTCACCTCGGCCAGCGACGTCTGGAGCTACGGGATTGTCATGTGGGAGGTGATGTCCTACGGAGAGAGGCCCTACTGGGACATGACCAACCAGGATGTGAGTGCTGGGGGAGCCAGGGGCAGGAGCTGGCCCAGCCTGTGGCGTGTCACAGCCTTCTCTGTTGTGGCAGATGTGTGGAAGCACAACTGGAATAATTTGGGGGTTTAATCTGGGATTTGGGGATGGCACAGCACCCACTGCACGGGGTTAAGGGGAGCAGCCCAGGGGTGTTGGCAGGTGCTGAGAAGGGAAGGGGCAGATGGGTGGAAAAGGAGCAGAGAACCTCCCTGAGCTGAGAACCTGTGAAGCAGAGCTTCATCTGCTGGATCACAGACAGTCCAGGGAAGTCTGTAACAAAGCCACACAATGGCTTGGGTTGGAAGAGACCTTTAAAGATCATCTCCTTCCAACCCCCTGTCGTGGTCAAGGACATCTTTTGCTAGTTGGACATTAAATCTCCCATGGGATGCTTGGACTGTGATCTGTAAGAAGCCAAGTAACTTAGACACAGCTAGAAACCAAAACCACGAGGATTTTAAATATTTCATTCCTCTGCTCTAATTCAGGTCAAGCAGTTACATGCACTCCTTGCTCCCAGGGATGCAGTGGTTTCCTTCAAGGATGGTCCCTGGCTGCAGCCCTGCCCTCAGCACAGCAAGGCCATTTCCACTCTCCCTGCTCCTCTTGGTGTGGAACCTGGGGCTCACACCCCCTGGCTGGTGGCAGTGAGTGCTGGGAGGATGCTGCACCTGCATGTGTGTGTCAGAAGGGCTCTTCTAACTCTGTCTCACAGAACAGCTGCCCTTCCTCACCTCATGAATCCTCAGGATGTAATGCCAAGGTCCTGGTGCGCCTAGGGGATGCAGAAAGCTCGTCCTGGCTCTTGTCACCACTGTGACAGAGCTGTGCTGGGATAACAGAGCTGTGCTGGGATAACAGAGCTGTGCTGGGGGTGTTCAGAGCTGTGCAGGGATGGCAGAGCTGTGCTGGGATAACAGAGCTGTGCTGGGATAACAGAGCTGTGCTGGGGATAACAGAGCTATGCAAGGATGGCAAAGCTGTGCTGGGATGGCAGAGCTGTGCTGGGGATGGATGGCAGAGCTGTGCCTGGCCCCTGGCACCTCCCCCTGCTCTCTCCCAAGCCCCTGCTCTCCCTTTCTGTGCCCCAGGACACGATGCCCCATAAGTTGCCCCCACTTAAGCCCAGCTGCTCCTGCTGTGTGGAGCGTGGCAGGCATTGAGGGCAGCTTGCCCTCCTGACCCCGGGGTGTGAACGCCTGGGGCAGCTGCTGGGAGAGCTCACACAGGGCTGAGGGCTGCTCTGGGATGTGGCTGATGGCAGCAGGGCTCCCTGCAACACAGATGAGTGCCTGGGGTTTGCCTGGTGTTGCTCCCCAGCCTGGCCCTGCCCTGCCCTGGCACCCAGGGAGCTGCCCTGGGGCTCAGCCCCCCTTGGGAGGATCCCTGAGCTGCACAAAGCACTCCAGTGCCCATGGAATCCTTGAGGCTGGAAAAGGCTCTGGGGTCATTGAGCCCTGTCACCTGGACCAGCTGGTTTGTGTCAGGAGCACAAAACACCACTGGAGGGTGGCAAACACAGGGACAGGTTCCCTGTCTGTAACTCACTCCCTCCTCTGCATGGGGATGTTTCCCTGTGTCCAGGGGAAGCATGATCCCTTCCCTCTGCCTGGAGCTGTGGGGTCACACATTCTGTCAGGGCAGCAGGATTGCTCCTTCCCCACATCCTGACAATCAGCCAGGCTGGAGTCACCCCCCAGGACACCTCACCTGCCCTGCCAAGGGCTGGAAGTCACAGTGTGAGGTGGGGATGAGGTGGGAAGGCAGCAGTGAGTACAGGCTGCAGGATCAGTGTCCTGGTTTGAAGGGCAGGTATCTGCCAATAAAGACAGGAGCTTCTCTTTGAAATGGAGAATGTAAACCCCTCACTGCAAATTATTATAAATTTGAAATTAAGGGGCTCTCAGGCAAAGATATGGGAATAGGAATAACAGTTCTTCACTAGGAAAATTCAAATAGAAATACAGTATTACAAAGAACAATCCCAAAACCCCGCCAGAGTCAGAATCCAAGCTGACACCCATCAGTCAGTCAGGATGTTGGCAGCAGTCCCATTCAATGGTGGCTGCATCCTCCTGCAGGGGCAGATGTGGTTCAGCTGGAGCAGTGCTCCTGTAGAAGGTGCAGTTTTCCTCTGAAGCTCCAGGGATGATGTGCAAAGGTCTGGCTTTCCTCTGGAATGCAGTGGAAAGAAGGTGCCTTGGTGTCCAAAATCTCAGTTTTGATCTGGGTAGGAAAGGCTTGGCTCCTCCCCTGGCTGGAGCATCTCCCAGTGGGATGCTGGAATTTTATCAGTCATGCCCTGGGACTCAATGGCCATGAACAGGAGATATCTCCTGGAGGGAGGATGGGCTGTGGGAAGATAAAGATGATTGCCCCAGCTGGTTTTTAACAATGGCCCATTAATAGGAGATATATCCCACAGAGATAAGGATCACTGCCCCACCCAGTTTTTAACAATGGCCCATTAACAGGAGATATTCCCACAGAGATAGGGATCACTGCCACACCCAGTTTTTAACAATGGCCCATTAACAGAGATATCTCCTGGGGGGAGGATGGGCTGTGGGAAAGATAAAGATGATTGCCCCAGCTGGTTTAAAGATGGCCCATTAGCAGAAAATATGTGCCAGGAGATCAGGGTCACTGCCCCACCTGGGTTCAACAGATGGGGACAGAATTCACATTTCTGGTCACATCAACTCGTGTCAGTCACCCCCAGGATCCAAGGAGAGGCTCATGATGAATTCAGTAGTTTGTCCCAGCTGCACTGATGCCTCCTTCTCCTCCTGCAGGTGATCAATGCCATCGAGCAGGACTACCGGCTGCCACCCCCCATGGACTGCCCCAACGCCCTGCACCAGCTGATGCTGGACTGTTGGCAGAAGGACCGAAACCACAGGCCCAAATTCGGGCAGATTGTCAACACCTTGGATAAAATGATCCGAAATCCCAACAGCCTGAAAGCCATGGCACCTCTCTCCTCTGGGTATGTGTCTCTGTCCTCCTCTTGTTCTTTGGCTCCTCTGAGCAGGTCTGGTATCCTCTGGGTCCTGGTGGCACTGTCTCTGCACCTCTCAGGGGCTACTTCAGAGCTTGGCCTGTGTTTGATCCTTTATGGGGATCAATAATGCTTTATATTGCATTAAAAGATCATAGAATCACAATTTGGGCTGGAAGAGACCTTAAAGCCCATCTCATTGCACCCCTGCCATGGGCAGGGACACTTTCCACTATCCCAGGTTGCTCCAGCCCCATCCAGGCTGGCCTTGGACACTGCCAGGCTTGGGGCATCCACAGAGATGTCAAGGTCCCTCTCCTTGGGCAGCTCTGGTGAGCACAGGCAGCTCTCACAGTGCACTCTGAACCCAGAGGAGCACCTTGGTTTCATGAACATGGGGATGCTGGGGCAGTGGCATTGTTCTGGTGTTCCAGTCCCACTGCACTGGAAGCAGGTAAAGCCCCCTGAGGCAGTGTGGAGTTCCCTGGGCTGGTGGGTTGCACCAGTTTTGCTCCTATATGAGAATGATCTGTGTCCCCTTGTGCAGCCAGGATTTAAAGCTGCATCCCTCATCTCTGATGATGCCTGTCCTGCATGAACCAATCCAGCAAGGCTTCCCTGGTATCTGCACAGTCCTTCCCTTGGCACAGCAGTGATTCCTGGGTGGAATTGCACACAGTCCAGCTCACAATGCCTGCTGTGAGTGGTGCTGATCCAGCTGCAGGAGCAGCTGTGCTTGCAGCCCGTGGTCAGTCACTGCCCATTTCTGTGTTTCAGGATGAACCTGCCCCTCCTCGACCGCACAATCCCAGATTACACCAGCTTCAACACTGTGGATGAGTGGCTGGATGCCATCAAGATGAGCCAGTACAAGGAGAGCTTTGCCAGTGCTGGTTTCACCACCTTTGATGTAGTATCTCAGATGACTGTAGAGTAAGTGCCCAGGTTTTGAGTCCCAAAGCACAAGGGAAAGTCCCAGCAGTTTTGCATCAATTGGTATTGAATTAGATTTTATTTTTGTATGATGTAGTTTTACTTTTATAGAACTGTTGCTTTGTGGAGCCATTTTTATTCAGTCTCCAGACTGTGTGTCTGTCCCTCTGCACCTGCAGAATTCCTCTCCCCACTACCACTGTGAAAATGAACATCCCTGCCACAGGTGTCCAAAGCCCCACATGAAACAGGCTGAGATCAGACAGTTCCCCAGAGCACTTCTGAACTCTGCAGTCCTCCTGGGTGGCTGATGTGTTGATGGAGACAAGCATGGTGCCAAGTTCTGCCTAAGAAAGGCAGAATCACAGAGTGCTCACAGTTGAAAGGGACCACTGGAGGTGATCCAGTCCAACCTTCCTGCTCCAGCAGGGATTCCTAGAGCTCCTCACTCAGGATTAGATCTGTGGGAAGAGATTTCACAGCCTGTCTGGGAAGCCTGTTCCACCCACACAATAAAGAAGTTCTTCCCTCATGTTCAGGTGGATCTTTCTGGTTTCTTCCCATTGTCTCTCAGCCTGTTGCTCTGCCACACTGAGCAGAGCCTCCTCCAGCCTCTGCCACGTCCCCTCACACACCTTGATCAGATCCTCTTGTGGAGGGTGATTTCAACTTTGTGCTGCATCCACTAAAAATGTCTTGCACCTACAAAAACCATCCTGCAGGGACACATTCTCAGCTAGTTCTCCAGAGAAATCAGGCAGCTGAAATCCCTCTTCTGGTGGGTTTTGAGATCCCTTGGGGCTGGCTGGGACCTTGATGCCTCTGCTGAGAGGTCTGTGGCTGGCTGCAGGTATCTGTAGAAACCCTCAGAAAGGGCCAAGCATTAGAGCTGTCTGTAGGGCTGCAGTGTCTCTGAGCCTGGTGGCCAGGGAGATTTTTGGATTTGATGCTTAAATCCAGATCTTAAATCCAGTCATATCCATTCACTCAAACAGCCACTGTGACCTTCTCTGCTTTTTTGTTCTTACTTGCTGCTGAGAAGTTCCCATGCCAGTTGTGACTGTTTTGGGACATCTGTAGTGCAGTCCCGAGGCCCTGGGGATGACTCTGGCACAGTATTGGCTGTGTTTATACAACAGAGGGACAGTCCATGAAATCTGAAGGGTAGGGAAGAACTTTGACCAAAGAGAGGAATCAGACCACAGCCCACCCCTGCCTGGTTCTGCTGTTGGCAAAATACCTGACAGCAAGCAGGATGCAGCCAGCCCAGCAGTGCTGGCAGTTCTTTCTCAGACATGCCCAGCATCCCTTGAATGCCACCTCTCCCAGTCCCTTAGTGTCCCTCAAGAGCCTTCACCACAATCCCAAGAGCATCCTCAGCTCATGTCCCACCAGTTTGGGCAGATTTCCATTCCACATTCCTCACCTGCTTGGCTGGATGTACAACAGAGAGGACAGCTCAGGTCCTTTTTCCTTGGAAGATCTGTGGTGTGACAGGACTTGACACCACCCCTGATGTTCAGTGGCCTTTGCAGAAGTTGACAGGAGTCAGTGGAGCTGCTGGTTCATCCAGATTTGTAGAGCCAGCAGAGTGTGAGTGTTTCCTGCAAACTCAGCTCCCCAAATCCACGAGGTCCCAACACTGACCTGCAGGAAAGGGTTCTCACTGCTTTGTCTGCAGGCTGGGACATCTGGCACACTGAATTCTTTCAAGAATCACAGAACCATTTCAGTTGGAAGGGACCTTAAAGCTCATCATAAATCCATGGGCACCAAGACACCTCCCACCATCCCAGGTGCTCCCAGCCCCATCCAGCCTGGCCTTGGGCACTGCCAGGGTCCAGGGGCAGCCACAGCTGCTCCTGGGCAGCCTGGGCCTCATCACCCTGGCCAAAATGCAAAGAATTCCTTCCCAAAATCCAATCAAATATTTAATGTCCAGGGACAGCAGGTTTGGAATCATAGAGTTTGTGCAGAGCCACAGTCTTACTCTGATTTACAGAGGAGTGAAGAATTTTTTCCACCCTTTGGAGCTCCTCTTTACCCTTCTTTGCCCAATAACCTCTGCTCTAAACATGGCAAAGTTTTTGCCACTCTTAAACATCTGTTCCTAACACTCAAGCACAAAAGGCATCTGAAATTCCTTCAAGTCACATTTGGCTCACGTGGCCTCCCATCCCCTGATGGGAAGATCTGAAGATTTCATGATTTCATGAAGATTTCATTTTATTCACCAAGGGGAAAATGAGAGCAAACTCAGCTGGAGATATGGAGAGGATCAGTTTAGAGCCACACTCATGCTCTTGGCATAACTTTCATTTCTCTCAGATGTCTACATCTATAAAAAATAGAAGCTGCCCAAAAATGAGATTTGCCATGATTTAACAATAGGATAAGTGCAAATATTCATCACTTGATGGTCTTGCCAGCTCAAAGGAAAAGCATCAAGAACAGCATCATCTGCACATGGGGGTCAGAGCTACACTGAGGAGGGGCAGGACATCCCTGTCTGTGTCTCCAGGGGTAGAAAAAAAACAGGTTAGTGTGTCACAAAAGGAAAGAAAATCCAAAACAGTACAAGAGTAAAAAAAATTAAGACAAATTGACTCAGAAGCAGAGAGCAGAGCAGAGCCTGTGGCATTTGGTTTCACAGTCTCTGTTGAGGTTCAGGACTCTGAGGGTGCTGCAGGTAGGTGGAGAATGCAAAGATGGGACAATAAGCAAGAAAAAGGGAAAGAGTGGAAGTTTCACAGGTTTGTTGCATTCATGGAAGAAATCTGGATATTTTAGCTCCCTACACTCCTTTCTCATGGACTCAGAATCACAGAATGGTTTGGGTTGAAAGGGCCCTTAAAGATAATTTTAAATACCATCTCTGACCCTGTTGTGCTGTGAGGAAATAGCTGCTGATCTTTGTGTTTGTTTCCTTTCCTCCCAAAGGGACATCCTGCGAGTGGGGGTCACTTTAGCAGGACACCAGAAGAAAATCCTGAACAGCATCCAGGTGATGAGAGCACAGATGAACCAAATCCAGTCTGTGGAGGTGTGAGAGCTGCCTGTCCTCTCCTCCTCCTCGAGGCCCTGCTCCCCTTTGCCCCTGTGTGTCCAAGCTCCAGCTCCTGAGTGTTCTGCACAGAGCAGAGACTGGAAGCTGCTCTGAGGATCACAGCAGCAGGAGGGAACACCCTGTCCTCAGCAATGAGAAGTCACCAAGAGCTTCTAGAATTTAAGCAATGGAAAAAGGGAACAAAAAAAAAGACAACTATTTTGGAAAAAAAAAAAAACAACAAAACAAGCAAACTACAAAATATTTTTAAATAATAATAAAGCAATTGCATTCTTGAAAAGGGCTCCAAGACCAATGGGAGTCTCCAAAGGAAGAGAAAAAGCAGCTTCATGTTTCCTCTTGCACAAGGCTGCTGCAGCTGGCCCAGGCACCTCTGGAGCAGTGGGACTCCTCCAGGAAGAGGAATGCAAGGAGAGGCACGAGAAGCACATCTCTTCCTGCCATGGGCTCTGGGGATGCTGATCCAAGGGCAGAGCTGAAGCTTTTGGTGCTGTGGAACCAAGTGCATCTCACAAACTGATGGACTTCTTCAAAAGCTGAAGACTTTTTTTTTTTTTTTTAAAAAAAAAAAAAACAAAAACACAACAAATAAACTAAGACTAGAGGAGGCTGTTTCCAACAAATGAGAAGGAATCTGTAATGCCTGGGGGGGTGGGGATGGGGAGAAAACCAATCCTTTTTACATCTCTGATTTTCTCTTGTCATGGAACAGTTTTGTGAGTGACAGTTTCCTAAGGGTCCGTCCTCCCACCCTCCAGTGGCATCGTGTCTCACACATATCATTGCTCCAGACTTTAGTGCTGTCCTTTCTAGATGCCAATGATCTTTTCCCAGAAGACTTCCCAAGTACAGTATGTAGTAGTTTTTGATTACAAATGCTGAGGTGTACCTTTATTTTTCAGTTGTCATTGTTGGGAGATTTGTCCTTTTTGTTTTGTTAACACCAGTTTGTGAGTTTGGGGTTGAAAATTTTCAGTTGGTTGAGGGTTTGGGTTTGTTTTTTGCTTTTTTTTAATGAAAAAGAAATGACATCTCCAAGCATCATATCATCCCTTCCCTGTGGAAGGAAAAATTGCAGCTTATTGAGCATATGACAGGAGAAAAAGGTTTTTTATATGCACATTTCCTCCCGTTTGCTTATTTGTTCTTTCCAATTGCTCGTGGCACCACAGGTGTTTGTGGCTGTTGGGGTTCCAGGTGTTTGCCAAGAAAAAAAAAACAGTTCAGCTTGGGGGTGAGCAGCATCACAGGGAGGTTGGGAGGGAAAGGTGGGAGAGTGTTTGGGTTCTGTGAGGGAGTGATGGCTCCCCAGCTGGCTTCAGAGCCCCCAGGAAATGTCTGGCTGCTGAGGAAGGTGTTGGATTGGTGCAGGGAAAGTGTCAGAGGAGCTCCTGGCACAGCATTTTGGGGTGGGGGTTGTGCTACCTGCAGGGGGGGACGGTCCCTGCAGGTGCCAGCTGTGCCTTGGGGACCCTGTCCCTCTGTGGGTGCTGCAGCTTCAGGCTCAGACCCCACATCAAAGAGACCCTGGGACAGCAAACTCCAGTCCCAGCTCTCCAGAATGCCGTGGTTGAAGCTGAATGACCAATGGGTTTATAAATACCTGAGAAGAGTTTATTGGTTGCTGAGCAGGTCTTTGGGCTGTGTGAGGGGCACAGGGAGGTGCAGTGAGAGCCAGGCTGTCCCTGCACAGCTCACACCTCTGCAGTGTCCCACATGTGGCATCCCCCTCTCCTGGCCATGCCTCAGGGCTCTGGGCACAGCCCCTCTGCCCTGCCAGGGCCATCCCTGGCCTCTCTGGGTTTGGCAGCCAGGGCTGCTGAAGGCACCTTCACTGGGAGCTGCCTGGCTGCATTTTCCAGGAGCTGAATCCAAGAGGAAAGTGTCTGCTGTGCATGAAAATCCCAAGCTGTCTAGACCTCTGTGGCCAGACATCATCTCCCCAGACTGCTTGTAAAATATGAGGCCATTTATTAAATACTTTCTAGCATTTTCTGCTGCCAGACCAGATCCAACAGCAAAGCCCTTGTGAGAGGCATCAGAGCACAAGCAAGACTTCTCTCCTGAGCTCCTGCCCTGTGCCAGGGTTTGTGCTCCAGCAGCAGGAGCTTTCAGTGAAGGAATTGTCCCTGCAGCCCCTGTCCATCCAAAATCCCCAGAGCAGTGTTGTGTTGGTGTTTGCTCCAGCCCAGCCCTGGGTTTGCAGCTCTGTGTGCTGGCTGTCACTGTGCTGAGCTCAGTGCATCCCCTGTGAGCCCCAGCAGCTCCCTGCATGGCTGGCAGGTGGCACAGGGCTGGGCAGGTGGTACCTGGGTGGGCAGAGCCCTAGATCCAGCCTGGTGCAGCCTGTGACTCCAAAGGGATGCCTTTGGAACAGCCTTGGGATGCCTTTGCATCCAAAAAGTGCTCACCCCTGGTCAGGTGATGGCTCAGCTTCGAAGGGACAGAGATCCCTGGGGTTGACTAAACCCCAGGAAATGTTGCAGAGGGCACACAGGGACAGCAGGAGCTGCAGGTGAGGTGTGGTACCCACACTGTGGGCACTGTGCTGGGACAGGGAGCTGCTGTCACCGTGTCCCACAGGCACAGGAGCTGCAGGTGAGGTGTGGCAGCCTCTCCTGGGGTGTCTGTCACCACACTGCGGGCACTGTGCTGGGACAGGGAGCTGCTGTTACTGGAGCTGCCTGGATGGTGCTGTGCCAGTGCCCAGCTCTGCCACGAGAACTCTTCCTACAAAACTCACCAGCACATTCCCATGGGGCAGCCATGTGGAAGGAGCACATGATGCCCCTCACTTGTCCTCCCCAGACAATTCCTGCCTGTTCTCTGCCACCCCCTGCATTCCTGCAGGCACTCAGGAGCAGCAGTGCCCTGGCAGCATCCCTCCAGAGCCACCCAGGGCACTTCAGGTCTTCTTCATCTGGAGAATTTTTGTCTCAATGCACTGAATGTCCCCCCTGGCTGCTTCAGACACATCTACCTGCCAGACCCAGCCCACTGTGAAGGACAGGTGCCAGCTGCAGGACAGAGAAAGCACATCCTTGTCTCTTCTTCTGACCAAAAATCACATGGTGGTGGTGCTGAAAGCAACACCCTCCCATCTGTTTGTAGCAGACATGGCTGTGACATCTGTGTTTGGCTGTGGAGGACTAATGGAGAGCTGGACTAAAATAGGCATGGTCCAGAAAACACTGCAGTTTTCTGCATCCCTCAGCTCTCCTGGGAGCACAGAGTTCCTGTCAAGTGCTTTGGTTGTAAATGCCTCTGGCACAGGCTGCAGAGTGAGGGCAGAGGCACTGGAGTGACAATAACATATTTCTGTCATGGGTCTCCAGTGTGCTGCTGCAGAATGGGAGTCTGATGGAAAATTCCAAGGGGGAGAGGGGCAAAGGCACTTGCTGCCATTGACACTGTGAAATGCTGTTGTGCATGTGCATGTGTGCATGTGTGGGTACTTAAAAATCATCACCTGGAGATTTTCAGGCAGCTTGCTGCAATTTTCACATTTCCCCTCTACCTTTTGAGCTACCTCCCTGCCCTTCCCTTCTCCCCTCCCCTTCTGCTGCTGAGGGTCAGCCTGTGGATGGCATCCCATGGGAATGCTGAGCAGGCTGGGCAGTGAGGAGTTCAAATCCTGCACAGCATCACAGGGTAGAGCAGAGAAGCAAAGCATGTGTGGGCAGTAAAAAGTTAAAATCTGTTTTGTGGGTCATTTGGAGCTGTTGCCACCAGCCCATTTGCTGGAATTCCAGCCCAGGGGTGTGAAGGAGAAAGGAAAACCAAAGCTGTCAGACAGCAGGACCATGAGGAATCACTTGTCCTGGTGCTGTGAGGACACAGAACAGGGCACTGTGAGCTGCACACCCCCTAAAGGATCTGCTCTCCTCTGGTAAACCCTCACAGCTACATTAGTGGGGATTTGTGCTTTTCAGCAGCTGAGAAGCTTCTCCTGGCACCCTTCCCAGGCAGCAACCCCTGTCTGGGGTTCCTGTGTGCTCCAGTGAACGTGGCTGTCCCAGGGCTCCCCTCCCCTGCAGCGTTCCCCAGAGGGGACTGGGACCATCCCAGGGTCAGCCCTGCGTGGTGCAGGGTGAGCAGAGCAGGGCAGGGGCTGCAGGACCCGGGCTCAGCACAGCTCCATCCCTGGGGGCTGTGCCTGCAGCATTACCCACGAGGATGCTGCCTCTGCCACCTCCCTGTGCCCTGCCAGGACCTGCTGCCTTCCCAGAGCAGCTCCTGTGCCCTGGCTGGGCTGGGCTGGGCTGAGCTGGGCTGGGCTGGGCTGAGCTGAGCTGAGCTGGGTTGGGCTGGGCTGAGCTGGGCTGAGCTGAGCTAATCTGATCTGGGCTGAGGCACCCTCAGCAGTCCCAGGGCTCTCCCCACGCTCCCTGAGCTGTTCCTGCCCTTGGGGTTAAATAAAGGTTCTTTCCCAGGAGCATCACCCAGGCTCTTCTGTAGCAGAACCTCTTGGAGGCTTTGAGCAGCCAGGGAAACTTCTTGTTCTCTCTGCCAGGCTGATTTACATGAATCCTGGAGTCAGGGCTTGAACTCTGCTGCATTGTGAGCAGTTGTAGCCTCTGATGATGCAATAAATAAATCTGGGGCTGCCTTGGATGTACAAATCCAGAGCACTGCAAGTGTCACTGCTGTCTGCTTTGGTTTAGTGGAGTTCATGGTTTTACTGTAAATCATCTTTCCTGCATGTCTGACTCGAGGCTGATTTAATGTAGCTCTTTTTCCATCCTCAAAAATGTTACAGATTTGCATGTTCTTCACATACAGGATTCGACTTTTTTTAATCTGCAGTCACGTTTTTGGCCTTTTTTATTTGAACTTGTTCAGGATGTCTTTGCTTCTTGTAATTCTTTGCCCTTCCCAAGCACAGGACACAACCTTGGCCTGTGTTTGCTTTCTTCTGTGTTCCAATCTTCCACTGCTCTCCTAGAAAACTCCCTGCACTCTCCAAATATTTCCTGGAATTTACCTCCTTGCTGTCCCTGTGTGTTAACTCCTGCCAACTCCACTAACAAATGTTATTTGCAGAAATTTGGGACTGGAAGCAAGAAGTCCTCTCCCCACAAATCTTTTCCTGAATCTGCATTCCTGCTGTCTTAAAACCTATTCAGCAGTATCTCTCCCTTTTTTCTCCTTTTTAAATTCTGCCAGAAACTCCTCTGTGAGCTGTGCAGGAGTGCAGCAGCAGTGCCACTCTCTCCTGGCTGATTCCACTGAGGGCATCCCAGTGCCCCCATTGCCATCCCTGCAAGCAAACCCCAGCTCAGCCTTGCATGCCCCATTTTTTATCAGGAACCCAGTTTGCCTTCAGGAAACAAAAAACAACTTGGTTGATCCATTTCCAGCTCTTTTGTTGCAGTAAACTTCAGAAATTTTTCCCTTGCCTCGACTGCAGCTTCTGCTTCTCCCTCTGGGGTCATTCTGGAGCTCTTCACAGGTGTCATGCCATGTCCTTTCTTATTCCAGCTGAGTCTGGAGGGAAGGTGTGGGAGTCTGTGTGTCAGGATAAACAGTCCTCAGGGACAGAACTCATGTGCTCTGTATAAACTGGTGTTACAGTTGCATTTATTGTAAGGATGTGAGTGTGCAGAGTCCTGCTAAGAGCTGACAAAGAGATAAAAGGGGGAAGAGAAAGAGAGCAGGAGGGAGAGAGGGGTAATAGAGAGAGTAAGCAAGAGAGAGAGCGATTTCCCATTTACAATACAATAAATCTTCTTCCATGATGAATATTCTAATTTCCACTAACCAATGTAATACAAGATACAAATTCTGTAGCATTTACATACAGCCTATAGGAATCCTTCCATTACCATAGTGTGTTACACTTTTAAACTCTAAAAACTACTCTTTGGACCCTAGCAAAGTCTTCTCTGACCTTTGGACTTGCTCTCCAGCAGAAGACATTGTTCTGTCAAGAGGGGATTACTTTCAGCTGCCCATTCTATTGTCTTTAAGTTTTTCAGTAACTGAGGTTTGGTATCTCAGAAGTGGCTTTCATTTCAATCTCGCTCATGGTTTCCATATTCTCAGAATCCAAACATTCATATTTATAAGGTCTTCCTGGTTCATCCTTTCCAACAGGAAGGAATAAATTTTGTCTTTAAGAGCCAAACAGCTGTGTTAGGAAAAACTAATGGAAGGGGTTCAAGGAGAAGTCCTGTCCATGGCAGGGAGTTGGAGCAAGATGATCTTCAAGGTCCTTTCCAACCAAACCATCTCATGAGTACTGGGGAGAGTTACTCTACCTGAGGATGAAGCTGGCAGCCAGATCACCCTTTTCCCCAAATTGCCTTTGGTCTGCACGTCCAGGTTGAGTGGGCTGGGTTGGGAGATGGAGGTTGATAAAATCACCAGTCTGGGACAGATGGTGTGGCAAACCCACAGCCTGGCTTGGCCTTTGCTGCTGGAGAATAAATCTCTGATTGCTCTCAAATATTGGCATTCAGGAGCCTTCACACAAGGTCATGAGCCAGTGAATTTTTGATGTGCTGGCTCTGCAAATGCTGGAGATGCTTTTGTTCTCCTCCTCTCAAAAGGGATACACAGAAATGAAGAAATTAATATATAGATAAGTCCAGCCAGATCAGGGTTTCTGTAAGAGCCAGAAGTCTGTGGGAGGTATAAAAGATAAATAGATTTTGATTCTTGGCTCTGGCAGAGGTAAACCACAATGATAAAAAATTCATTTTCATGCCCTTAAATCGGGAAATACGTGAGGAAGGTGAGAAAGCAGCAGTCACTGCTCCTGACAGCAGGGGAAGCAGAAACAGAATATTCCAGTGATTAAAGGCTGGAACATGGATACCCAGCATTGGATGGATTGGTAGGAAAAGGAGAAATGACTTTAAGCTAAAGGAGGATGAGTTTAGATTGGATTTTAGGAAGGAATTCTTCCCTTTTAGAGTGGGGAGGCTCCAGCACAGGTGCCCAGAGCAGCTGGGGCTGCCCCTGGATCCCTGGCAATGCCCAAGGCCAGGCTGGGCAGGGCTGGGAGCAGCTGGGACAGTGGAAGGAGGGTGGAACGAGATGAGCTTTAAGGTCCTCTCCAACCCAAACCATTCTGGGATTGAAAAGGTGACTGGACAAACTTTTAAAAGAATAATCTCCTTGACACAAAAATACTTTTTTTGTGGGTTTTTCTGGGTCACAGATGCCTGGGGGCACAGGGTGTGTAACAGGATTCCTGCAGAAATTCTTGTACTCGATCCTATTCTTGGGACTGGCACATTCCACATCTCTTAAAAGCCCAGAGACTCCATCAGGCATCATTGATTTTCCATTTTCACTCTTTCTGGGGCAGGATTTCAGTGTGGAGCCAGAGGGTTTCCTGTCAGGAAACCACTGGCTTCCTCCTCCCAATTTCTTGTGTATCCCAAGGCGTCCCTGGGGCTCAGAGCTGCAGTGGGGCATCAGTGCCTCAAACAGCTGAAAAAGCAGAAAAAGGGAGATTGGCTGGGTGATCCATCATGTGCTGGATGTGGAAGCTCTCTGTGGAAGCATTCTTACCTCAAACCCTTTCATGAGCCTTGGGAGTGCTTGGTATGGCATGCCTGTCCTTCCTCTGCTCTGGGCTGGTTTCTCACAGTGAGATTTGTCCCCCTGCATTGGCTGGCTCAGCCTGTGACCTGCTGGTGGTTTGGGAGTCCAAATGGACGTGTCAGAGCTGCCTCAAGGGTTAAAATGCAGGAAAGGAGACTGGACAAGCTTCTAAACTGGACTGAAAGCTCTTGGTGGAATGGAGCAATTCAGGCTGGGCTGGGGGAGTGCAGGAGGGGCCCCAGAGCAGGCACTAAGAGCTGAGGGCTCCAGGACAAGATCCAGACAGGGATGAAGTGCAGGGCTCAGTTTTGAGTGCTGGCCCAGCTCTGAATTTGTTCTTTATGTCCTGGGGACAGCTTAGATCAGGCATTAAAACCCTTTGTTGCTTGGTCTGCCTTGGTGGCACGAGTGAAAAGCTCTTTGGCATGGGCTGGGGTTTTTGTTCTTCTGCAGGAATGTGGGGCAGGGTCAGGCTGGAGCTGGAGGGTCCCTGATTTGTGCATTCCTGGTCCCTGGAGACCCTTGGGAGCTGCAGGGGACCAGGGAAGGGACAGGTTTGGTGCACTTGTGCTTCTTGCTTGGCCCAGGCTGGGCTCTGGTCTCCAGGAGGAGCTGATGGGTTTATCAGCTCTCTGATGGTTCTTTTTTCCCTAAAAATCCCAGCTTCTGTGTCTAGGATCCCAGGAGCATTGGGATCATAGGAAAATCCCGGTTTTTAGTGAAGGACAGTCCAACCCTGCTGTGAGGCAGCCAAGGTTCAGGGCTCTGGGTTTTCTGTTGGCCAGCCCAGCTCCCAGTGACCACTGTGTGTCCTAGAGCCCAGCCAAGCTTTCCACAGGGAAAGTACAGAGAAATAAAGTTCAGATTGCAGGAGTTCCCAAAATCCTCCATGATTCTGGAGCCAGGATTTGCTCAGGGTGAGGCTGTGAGGTGTGGCTGGGTCCCTCAGGTCTGTAGAAGCCATCCTGACCATCCATCCTTCCAGAGTTTTCTTTCAAGCTGTTCAAAAGTGGAGGCATCCAGGCAAGTGCCCGCCTGCCCAGGAACAGCCATGGGCAGAGGGGCAGAGCAGTGTGGCCATCCCTGTGCCCCCCAAGTGGGATCTGAGCTGTGAAAAGCCTGGTTTGAGCAGGGGAGGAGGGAAAGCCTCCCTGGAGGGGAGCTGCAGGTCTGTGGGTGAGCAGTCCCTGGTGCATCCTCCAGCATCACCTGCCACAGCTCAAGGTGTCTCCTTAGCCCTGAGATCACCTCTGGAGGATATGCAGGTGGTCTGGAACCCAGTTGTTTTCCAATACCCACTGATGAGAGACTTCAGGAGGCTGTTCTTAGAGGTTTTCATGGTTGTTTATTGTTTCTTATCTCAGGATTGCTCTGTCCAGCTCACAGCGCTCTGCTCGCCAGACATCCAGGGCAGAATCTGCCTGGCAGAGGCAGAACTTATCTTTTATAGTCTAAATTACATACTAGGTGTTTACAAATGACCCCCTATACAATACAGTCTTGTTACATGGTCCAGCTCTGACCCCATCCAATCTAAAGTGCCAGCATGTCACCCAGCATGGATGGCACGGAGAAGGAGGAGGAAGAGGTATCCACACCCCCAACTTCTCCATCTTGGCCACGTGTCCCTTATCACAAACATTCCAGAAATCTGCTAATTCTACATTCTAACAGTCTAATTTACACTCTATTTTTGCAGCTTGCATTTCTTCTCTCCATGTTGCTAAATTGTTCCAAGGAGCTCAATCCAGCCCCTGAGACACCTGGGTCTCATTCGAGGGTCTGAACAAGATTTGTGTTTCCAGCTTTGCTTTGGAAAGGCTTTGCTGACCTCGTGCTTGCATTGATGTGAACTCAGTCCACCCAGGGAGCTTTGGACCCTGGTATAAGTTTGGGGAGCCTGGGGATGTTCCAGCCCCTGAGGTGTCACAGTTCTTGCTGGATAAATGAGCCTGGTGCTTCCAAGCACATCCCAAATGAAGGCATGGCCCTTCTCACTTCCCTAAGCCATGGTCTGAGAGCATTGGGGAGCAGGAAACAGGAATTTGGGGGCTCAGAGAGCCCCTCTCAGGATGAGAGGTATTTCACAGGTATCCAAACCCCCTTCCTGTGCCACCTATGGGCTTGTGAGTTGTCCATGCTCCCATTCCAAAAGATTCTTTGGAGGGAAGATCTTTTCCGAGCTGATACCAAATCCCAGGAAGGTCGCAGAGGGAAGGGAGAGGTGGCAGTGAGGTACAGGGGAGTGTGGCAGGGAATTCTCTTCTCCATCACTGGTTCCTGTGATCTGCTGTGGGGTCCTCCCAGGGTGCGACAGCATCTGGTGGCAGATGTCCCTCCCTGGAGGGTTTGTGGAGGAGCTGCCTGTCTGCCAGAGTCAGAATCCA
This sequence comes from Luscinia megarhynchos, assembly GCA_034336665.1. Taxonomy (NCBI): domain Eukaryota; kingdom Metazoa; phylum Chordata; class Aves; order Passeriformes; family Muscicapidae; genus Luscinia; species Luscinia megarhynchos. The sequence goes on along the minus strand of CM067583.1, from coordinate 1,845,158 downwards.
AGCTGACACCCGTCAGTCAGTCAGGGTGTTGGCAGCAGTCCCATTCAATGGTGGCTGCATCCTCCTGCAGTGGCAGATGTGGTTCAGCTGGAGCAGTGCTCCTGTAGAAGGTGCAGTTTTCCTCTGAAGCTCCAGAGATGATGTGCAAAGGTCTGGCTTTCCTCTGGAATCCAGTGGAAAGAAGGTTCCTTGGTGTCCAAAATTTCAGTTTTTATCTGGGTAGGAAAGGCTTGGCTCCTGCCCTGGCTGGAGCATCTCCCAGTGGGATGATGTAATTTTATCAGTCATGCCCTGGGACTCAATGGCCATGAACAGGAGACATCTCCTGGAGGGAGGATGGGCTGTGGGAAAGATAAAGATGATTGTCCCAGCTGGTTTTTAACAATGGCCCATTAACAGGAGATATTCCCATTGAGATAGGATCACTGCCACACCCAGTTTTTAACAATGGCCTATTAACAGGAGATACTCCCACAGAGATAAGGATCAGTGCCCCACCCAGTTTTTAACAATGGCCCATTAACAGGAGATATTCGCACAGAGATAGGGATCACTGCCACACCCAGTTTTTAACAATGGCCCCTTAACAGGAGATATCTCCCACAGCAATAGGGATCACTGCTACACCTGGTTTTTAACAATGGCCCATTAACAGGAGATATCTCCTGGAGGGAGGATGGGCTGTGGGAAGATAAAGATGATTGCCCCAGCTGGTTTAAAGATGGCCCATTAACAGAGGATATGTGCCAGGAGATAAGGGTCACTGCCCCACCGGCTGCAGCAGGTGGGGACAGAATTCACATTGCTGGCCACATCAACCCAACACTCTGCCAATGGCACAGGGAGGGTTTGCAGGCAGAGGAGGCTTTGCCAGGCTCTGACCTCGAGGGTCGTGGCTCTGGAAGGAGCTAGATGGGGAAATGGGGTGAGTCCTTCAGCTCCCCAAAAACGAGGATGTCCAGTCACCACTGTGTCCTGTCCTCCCCTGCCACCAGCCCCAGGGTCCAGCTGGGCTCCAGGCTGTGCCCAGCCCTGGGCTCCTGCTCTTCCCATGTGTTGGCCGTGACCCTGAGGACAACAGAACACTTTTCATGACAGTATTTGTATTTTTTTAAATTGTGAATGAGGAGATGGTGTGCAGGTCCTTGTTACACAGGGATGTGTCTTCCATTCAGCCCAGGGCTTCCCTGGCTTTGTCAGATGTCTTTCGATGTTACCGAGAATAAATAAAGAAATAAAGAAATAAATCAGATGTATTTATAAAGGAAACAGAAACCTGCTGCTCCAATGCCTTTGTAGGAGTATTTTTAACAAAACATTTTTTCAAAATAAATGTGAATTGTAAAGTTTGAAGCATTTGCTTGTGGCTTTCCTTTCTAAACACTTTGTCCCAACTTTTCCCAATAATCCTGCTTGGGTGTAAATATGAAGGTAGAGAAACAAGAGAGATATTGATTACTTAAAAAAGGGAAAACATGCCCAGGACTTGTTTAGTGACTACAAGAGAAACAAATATCATTGTTACCCTGCTTAAACCATTTAGTCTGAATAATTAATCCTCTAGTGGAGCAATAAATTATCCACTCTGTCACTAACTTGTTCTCTAGTTAAAATATGCTGTAAATTTATATGTGCACATGTTTGAGTAATTTAGCTTAGAACCTCAGTGATGATTTTCCTTTTCTTCATTATTCATGGAGGTATCAATGCCCAATGGATTGACAAGCAATTGTGAAGAGCGAGAAGGAAATTCAAGGCACTTCAGTGTCTAAGCAAAACCAACCCCCAGCTTGAGCCCCGTGTTGGGAGTAAATCCCAGCTGTTTTCATGGGAATCTCATTCTCTTGACAAGCCTGTGTGTGAAAACTAAAAAAAAAAAATAAAAAAAATTAAAAAAAAAATCACATATGTAAAGGATTATTGTAAATCAGTGAAAGGATCAAGTATGGTAATGAACTTGATTTTATTTTAATTACTATCCACAAATTCTTCTCTGCAATGCTCTTTCTACTCTAGAAGAGCCCCCATCAAGAGAACAAGGTGTAGCTCAGATGATTGATATAAATAATGCAGTGAACAGTCTGCACAGACCATTGGCTGTCATACTCCAACATTCAGCTGCAATAAAGACTTTGACTCATAAGAAGAGAACATCAATAATTTAGCTCATAGTCATGGATCTGTGTGTCTGGTTCTGTCACCTCCCACTTCTTTTCCAAAGGAAAAAGGAATTTCTGCGTGGATCTGTCAGGAGAAGCTTGGGTTTGATGTTTCTGAGGCAAATATTTCTGCAGTCATGAGGCACTTGTGTGCTTGGAGCCAGGGCAGAGGAGCTGGGGGATCCTCCTGGATCTCTGGGTCAGAGCCTGGATCCTCCAGCTCTGATCTCTGCTCAGGATCAGCCTCAAAATGTCAGCAGGAAAGTGGATGGGAAGCCTTGGAATGAAACCAGCTCCAGTCCTCCTGGCACCACACAGCTCTGTTGTTCCTTTTTCCTTTTCCATGGGGTCCTGGAAATACCTGAAGGTGTCTGGGGAGGAAGGGAGCCTCATTTGCTGCAGGGACAGCTCTTCCCAAGAGCCCGTGGTGAGCAGCAAGGGGTACAAGTCCCAGGAGCAGAACTGGGAAAAAAGGATCCCTGAGAGGGACCAGGTGGTTCTGAGCTGTAGGGAAACATCCTGACACTGACCCCAAACCCACGAGCAGAACAAGCACAGAGGAGGGGCTAGGAAGGCAGTAAAGGCATTAATTGCCTTAAATTAAGTAAAAGTTCACCTCCCACCCTGCTGGCCACTTCAGGGAACAGTGGTGTCTTCAGCTGGGGTAAGACTTGATCTCTGTTGGAAACCTATTGAGCAGATGATGGGGCTCAGGATTGTTGCCTGGGAACAGAGATTGAACAGAGCAGAAGGAATAAAATAGAATAAAAAAGGAATTTATTGAAAGAATCGACATTGGGCAGTGCAGGAGTGTGGCTGGGGCTACAACCCAAATCAAATCATAGGATGGATCCTGGTCACGAGTTTTTACACTTTTATAAGTTTTGGTTCATCTCCATATTGGGGTCAATTGTCCAACCACAGCCCCAGGCTATGAAGTCTCAGCCCCTGCCTTTCCCCTTCCTTTAGCTGTTGTTTCTGCTTTTTGGTACCAGTTGTCCTTGATTCTCTGGCTAGAAATGAATTATTTTGTCACTGCCCTGTGAACAAACCTCACTAACACCTAATATGAAGTTTCAGAGTTGCACACTAAGCAGCAGAGATTCTGAAAAATATAAAAGCTAAAATTCAAGGAGTCAGGATCAGCTGCCAAGGAGCACACTTGAAATGCTTCCCAAAGGAAGGCACACATTCAGCAGCAGTGCTGCCAGGCTGGCCTGGGGCAGGCAGCACCAGGAACCCTCTCAGCTCCCCATTTCTCCTCCCAGCCTGTGGGAGATCAGGGCCACTTCTCTCCCCAGTGCCTCTGTGATGTCCAGTGCAGGACACTCTCCTCCCCCTGCACTGAGTGCAGAAAGAACCTGCAAACAATTCAGGGAGGGTCCTGAGCCCAGAACCATTGACAAACCTGAGAGAGGTGACACTCTGCAGGATATTCTGGGAGGTGGAGCACGTGCACTCAAACCTGGTGATAAAAACAGAGCAATGGGTCTCTCATGTGGCTACAGGCAAAATATCTGGCACAGAGATCAAGGAGAGTTTGGACAAAGCTCTTGGGCATGGGGTGGGATCCCTGGGCTGTCTTGGGAAGGATCAGGAGTTGTGATCCTTGTGGGTCCATCCCAGCTCTGAAGATTCCATGGTTCTGTGACACTGGGGAGGGGATTTGCTGCTGTCCAAATGTGAAACTGGTCTTGCCTGGGCTGTTTCCAGATTGCTTCCCTGCTCTCAGAGCAAGTCATTAAAAAGGAATCTCAGCTGGATGTGTCTAGTGTGAAAACTTTAGACTTCCCAGGCTGTAAGCTTTTCCTTTCCTGCTCCAGGAAGGGAGGTGACAGCACAGAGCTGTTCTGGCCCCTGCCATCCATTCCCCCAGTAACTGCTCTGCTTTGGAAACCAGCTGGTGCCAACAGCAGCCCCAGATCCCCCCCAGGCTCATCCACTACACCCCAGGAAGACACAGCAGTGAGTGCTGAGTAGTTGAGAATTCCCTCCCATCACACTGATGCAAGTCAGGCAGAACTCAGTGGGAATCAGTGGAAAAACACTGAGAGGAAACTGCTGTGTAATCAGAATCTATCCTGGGAGTGTGGAGCTGCAATTTCCAGAAGTTGCAGAGAACTAAAGAGTGAATTGGAGCAGATCCAGATCAAGGTCTCAGCAACCCCTGCTTGAGACCCTCGTGTGAGCTCAGGCTCCAAAGTAAATCATGATCCCCAAAACTGTGCAGGCTTTCAAGCACCTGGATTTCTGCCCCAGGAGAACCTTGATTTGCTGAATTCAGCTCCACCCAGAACCTGGTGGCCAGGGACCCACTGCTGGGGTCAGTTTTACCTCTCCTGATCAAGTTCACCCTGAGGGCTCAGCCTTCAGCCCAGAGTGATTTTCCTGAGTTCCTGAGATTCTCTTCCCAGTCCCTGGGATTTGGGGATGTGTTTGCTCCCACCTGCAACCCCAGCAGTGAATCCCTCAGTGTCCTGGTGCTTGTGCTGAGATGTGGTTCATGCAATCATGGAATAATCATGGAATAATCATGGAATCAGAGAATAATCATGGAGTAATCATAGAATTAGAGAATGTCAGAATGGTTTGGGCTGGAAAAGGACTTTAAAGCCCATCTTGTTCCACTCCTGCCATGGGCAGGGACACTTTCCACTGTCCCAGGTGCTCCCAGCCCTGTCCAGCCTGGCCTGGGGCACTGCCAGGGGTCCAGGGGCAGCCACAGCTGCTCTGGGCACCTCTCTCAGTGCTTTCCCACCTCCACAGTGCCCTGAAAAGACCCCAGCAAAGCTCCTGGTGGGTTTCTCTGTGCCACAACTGCCGTGGTTGATGCTCTCTGTGACATCAGTTTTCACAAGCCTCCTTCAGGGTCCTCTCTGTGCAAAAGGAGGTGTGGGAGGTCAGTTTCCGTCTTGGAGCTCTTGGCTCTGAAGTCACACTAATATCTGCAGTTCTGGGCAGCAGAAACAACTTCTCCCTTGCTGGCAGATGCATCATCCTGACTGAATATTTTATGTTTGCTTACCCATTTCACTCCTGTGGGTTTGTATGGAATATTTCTCTCTGATTTCATGTCAGCATTCCTTTAATTTACTGCTGAAAGTAACAATCCCTGTGTTGTTTGGCTGATAAATATCCTTTCTGGTGTGTTTGTGTCTTACACTGCCTTAGACCCTGCATGAAATTTTAATTTCTCTTTGCTTAGCTCTGGGTTTGCTTTCTCTCTCGGCTCAATGCAGTGAAGTCTTTGTAGCTCTGCTCGTTCCCAGAGCATTGATGTCGACTTCCCATGCAATTTCCTGCTTGTTTGTGTGCCTCTGCCTGGTTATTTTCCTTATCTGGTGCTAGTCAGAGCTGTAAAAAAAATATGCCTGCCTTTTTGGAATGTGCTGGTGTCATAAATGTATAAAATCTAATATTTTGAGGCACTGCTTCTATTGTGCTTCCTTTCCTTGGCTTTTTCTGGGCTGCAGACTCCTGTATAATCGTTGATTTACCAATGATTATTAGATACAAGGCATTTTTCTTAAGGCATTTTATCCACTGTCTGCAGTGTTCCTTTTTTTGTGTATTTATCTCCCCTCTTGTATATTTTCTTATATGCTTTTCATGGTTTTTACAATTGTTTTGCTCTATAGAATCTCAAACTGGTTTGGAAGGGACCTTAAACTCATCCAGAATAGGAATAGGAATGGGAATGGGAATAGGAATGGGAATGGGAATAGGAATAGGAATAGGAATAGGAATAGGAATAGGAATAGGAATAGGAATAGGAATAGGAATTCCTTCCTCACATCCAATATTTTCATGTTTTCTCCAGCTCACTCTGGGTCTGCCCCCTATCATTTGGTGCTTTCCAGCCTCCCTCATCCCTCTGCCACCAAAACGAAGTCAGTGAGAGCCTCAGTTCTCTCATCAAGGCCTTGGTTGTGTCATCAAGGCTTTTTTATCCTTTTTTCTTTGCTTTCAGGGCGTTCAGCAGCCAAACCAAGTACAAGAAGCATCTTGGCTCGTTGTTGGGCCATTTCCACCAGGAGCTCCCCTTTTTGTGGTGTTCTTGCTCAGGGAATTTCCTGAATTTCCTACAACCCCCAGCACCTTTAGGAGCTGTAACTCCTTCCCAATCCCAACTTTTAGTGGCAAAACACGCTGAAAGCTTCACTCCTCAGGTCTTCCCAGGCACATTTGCAAGGGAATCTGCAATTACCATATGCTGAATATGAATTCCCATATGTGCCCAGTGCTGTGAGACTGAGCCAGCCATGGCTTTGTGCAGATGGGTCTGGGAGCAAATGGGGCCATCCCCCAGCACCCCTCAGAAATGACCCTTCCCAACTCCAACCACAGGCTCTGAGGCTTCATTCCTCCTTCAGATAAAGAGATAAATATTATTCTTTAGAGGGGCTCAAAATAAGAATTGTAATGTTCTATCAAACATCTTTCTTCCACACTTTCATTAATTATTAGCACTGAATTTGGATTTATTTCCTTTTTTTCTTTTTAATTCCTAGCCAAGATGTTTCACAGTTCTATTATTAATTTTATTTTCTGTTGTATCAAACTTCTTTTGGTCGTTGTTGATGTATATTTATTTTAGCAAGAATTTTAATTTGCATTCTCCTCTCTTAGTCCTTTATGCCATGTTTTGTTTAACATTTTAATGTCTAAATAAGGTTTTTTCTTGTGATCTTAATGGAAAATCCATCAAAGTATGAAATACAGCTCAACTTTAGTGAAGATCCAGGCTCACTACAAGCACAGTAAAATCAAACCACTGATCTTCAGATTTGTTGATAAAAATCAATTAAAAGTGTATTTCAGGTCAATCTAATATATATAAACTGCCAGGGTGAGATAACATAGATAATGGGATGTTGTGGATCTCAATTAATCAGATCAGGCCACATATATGAAAGTGTCACGTTTATGCTCGTTAGTACATTATTCATGAGAATTTATGGAGCTGGGAATGCTCTCAATGGGAAGATTTGCAGAGAGGGAAATAAATGCAGTGTCAGTGGTCGTGCAGTGGAAAGGGAATAATCAATTGTTCATTTACCAAACCATAGAGACAGGGCAGGATGCTCGAATCAAAATGAATTTTTTTTTGGCTGGGTTTTGTTGGTTTTGTTAAATCAAATAAAAAATTAAAACCATGTACATGATCCCTGAGGAATTTAAGGAGGCTGAAAATGACCCTTTTTGGTTCCACAGATTCGTGTATCCCACGAGTAAGAGTAGAATAAATTAAAAATTCCAAGTGTGATTTCTTCTTTTTGTTTTCCAAATGTAAATATCTTACAGATGTTATTCTGAACCAAAGGTAAGATCATTCCATGTGAAAATGTCACAAGTCACTGGTCTGGCTGGTCAGGCAGATGATTCTCTTGCAATTGTTGGGGGAGGATTTGTTGGACTTTGAAAAAAAATCCTGCTTTTTTCTGGTTGAAAAGATTCACCACACAATGCAATTTTTTACTCATTTCCATCCTTCCTGGACTCTTAGTTTTTCCTTTTCAAATGTGTTATTAGCATCAAATCTGGACACACATGGATGTGTGTGTGCTGGAGGTGTGTCAATAATTTCATTTACTGAGTGCAACAAACCCTCAGCCCTGCACCCCCAGCCCTCAGGTCTGGGAAACAAAGGGTGAAATTGCCATTATAAAAAAAAAGCAATGGGAATTTATAGTGAATAAATAATGTCATAAATCCAGGGATGGGGTAGAAAATGGCAGTGGATTATTACAAAGAAAACATGCTCCAAACCCTGGTAACAGCCAGTGAGTCTCAGTGAGCTGTGACAATAAATCCACATGGACAGCACAGCCTGGTGGAGTGAAAATGGCAGCAGGGAATAAATATGGAAAACTCTTTTGTTCAAATTAAATGGCCCTTTTTATATTTATTATTATTTTGTATTTTATATTATTATTTTATATTGATATTTACATTATTTTATATTTATTTTTACATTTATTTATTAGGGAGGGGGAAAGAGGGAGAAGATTAAACAACAATTAATTTATTTCACTGGAAAGATGTAAACCTAATTCGTTTTTTTCACTGGTACATGGAAAGAAAGTTTGAGTTTGCACTTGGTTTTTCAATAAACAAAAGATGTCTGAAATACCTGAAGACAGGAAATAATTATTTGTGTACATTTCTGGTTTTTTCTGCTGCCTTGGCATCTGGAAGAGATGCTGCTCTGACTTTATTTCCTCCTTAACTTAAATTCTGCAACTTTTCAAAAGCCCAAAAAAGGTGTTGCACCCTGTATCACATAGAAAAAAGATGGTTTTCCCTCTAGGAAATCAGCTGCTCAGTTGTTTTGCCACTCTCAATCAGATATAATGATTTAAGGTGTCTTGCTCCTTATATAAAATATTAAGTTCATTCAAAGCCCTTTCCCGTGCCTTCTGCTGTGCATTCCTATCCAAGTACAGCATCTCCATCTCAGCACTTTGCTCCATGCATATCTGCCGGATAGTTCTCTAATCATTTAGTGTTCCTCACTGAGCCTCAGCTTTCTTTCTGCTGCATTTGTATTTTTTTATTTCCCTTTATTCCATGGCCTGTCTCCACGGTGGAGCTGAGAATGTCAGCTGGGTGTCCCAGGTGATTCCTGTTCCTCTCCCACAGCAGATCCTTGTCAGGGCTGCCTGCTCTGGACTGACACAAAGGTTGGATTAAGGGAGAGTTTTAATGACCCCCACATGTTTCTGATCACATCCTCAAGCCAGCACAGGGCTACTCCTGCAGCCAACATTGCCTGGAGCTGTTCCCTGCCCCCTTCACTCTCCCTCTGAAATCCATGGAGGTGGTGGCTGGATCCCAGAGAGTGGAATGTTCACATCTTGTGGGTAAGATTTCCATGTTGTCTTTTAGGTTTGTCCTGGTTTGAAGGACAGGTGTCTGCCAATGAAGGCAGAAGCTTCTCTTTGAAATGGAGAATGTAAACCCCCTCCCTCCAGGTTACTATAATTTTGAAATTAAGGGGTTCTCAGGCAAAGACCTGAGAATTAGGAATAACAGTTCTTTACTAGGAAAATTAAAATAGAAATACAGTATTACAAAGAACAATCCCAAAACCCTGCCAGAGTCAGAATCCAAGCTGACACCCGTCAGTCAGTCAGGATGCTGGCAGCAGTCCCATTCAATGGTGGCTGCATCCTCCTGCAGTGGCAGATGTGGTTCAGCTGGAGCAGTGCTCCTGTAGAAGGTGCAGTTTTCCTCTGAAGCTCCAGGGATGATGAGGAAAGGTCTGGCTTTCCTCTGGAATCCAGTGGAAAGAAGGTGCCTTGGTGTCCAAAATCTCAGTTTTGATCTGGGTAGGAAAGGCTTGGCTCCTGCCCTGGCTGGAGCATCTCCCAGTGGGATGATGTAATTGTATCAATCATGCCCTGGGACTCAATGGCCATGAACAGGAGATATCTCCTGGAGGGAGGATGGGCTGTGGAAAGATAAAGATGATTGCCCAGCTGGTTTAAAGATGGCCCATTAGCAGATAATATGTGCCAGGAGATCAGGGTCACTGCCCCACCCGGCTGCAACAGATGGGGACAGAATTCACATTGCTGGTCAAATCAACCCAACACAATGTTCCCCATCCCGATATATTTTGACAAACCTTGGCAGCTGGGTCTGGCAGCAAGGCAGCACTGTGGGGCTCTCTCCAGCTGGGACAGTTTCTTTCCTCATTTCCCTCTCCCCTGTGTTCCCACACGGCTTCCTGGGAGGGAAGTTGTCGTGCAAAGAGCAAATGTGCATTTTCAGCAGCAGGAGTGGGAGCTGCTGATGGCAGTCAGCACATGGAAACAGTGAAGGGAGTCCCTCACCAGTGGTACAGAAATGGGGGTGCAGTGATTTCAGCTTCCTCCAAGCTCCATGTGATGGTGCTTTACCCATATTATTTAACATGTGTGTGTGTTTGAAAGGAAGAGTCTCTCTCTAGGGATTGAAGACTAGGGAGCCTTTAGCTCTCTCCAAATTAACATCTCCCATGGTCTGGTTTTAGACTTCAGGCTGTCAGAGTAATTGTTGCATTTGGGCTATAGGAGAGCAGAAAAAGGATAATGCAACACAGTTCTTGGTGTAATGGAGAAGCAAAAGAGAAAACCAGCTTTATTTAAAGAAACACTGCACTTGTATAGCATGTAGTTCGTGCAAAACAGAATAGAAAAGACTCATTGGTCCAAGAAGGCAACACCTCTTTGAAAACATGCTTTCTGCAAAACAACATGTTTCTCACGTCTCCAGCAGGTGTTTAATCATTGTTATAATTTCTTGTCCTTGAGCAGCCTGACAAACCCAAGGCTTCAAGGCTGCTTTTTCCCTAGTTCCCAGTAGTATCCAACAAGTAATCTCATCCTAAGTGTGAGACCACAGCCAGCATCCTCCTGGGCTTCTCTGAGCCTCCCCAGTGCTGTCTGTGCCTGGAATCTCTGCCCTTCTGGGGTGTCTGTGATGTAGGGATTACAGAAAGGTTTGAGTCGGAAGGGACCTTAAAGATCATCATTCCCATTCCATCCCCAGCCTTGTGGGCAGCAGTTTTGTCTGAGAGTCTCCAGAGTCTCGCTGGGTCTGTGAGCCTGAGCTTCTTCCTTGCATGGGTCATCTCTGGCCCACAGAATTCCTGGGATTCTGGAGCACTTGAAGTGCTCCAGAGAATTTTCTTAGCACAGGTATTGGCAGCAGCAGCTGTCAATGATTAATAAATCTGTTAAGGGAACCTATATTAATCTGTATTAATCTATGATTAATAAATCTGTTAAGGGAATCTATATGGTTCAAAAGAGGAGGGGGAGATGGGATCTGAAACAGAGGCCTGAGTTCCTCAGAGACACATCAACAAGTTTCAATGAGAGCTGAAAAACAAAGTCCTAGATATCAGTGTAGAAAACAAGTCTCAAAAACCAAGTCTCTGTGAAGGCTCCAAAAAATTGTTTTATAAACAAAATATAGTTGGACCCTGGCTCCCAACATTGTGCTGGGAGATTCTGGAGACTCTCAGACAAAGCTGCTGCAGGGACATGGCCCATGGGGCATGCATGGAAAAAGAGTGATGATCTTCAGGGTCCCCTCAAACCACTCTGATTCTGCACCACAGAGACCCCACGGGGCAGGGATTCAGACACAGCCACAGCCCTGGGGAGCCTGAGGGGAGCACAGGGGGATGGTGACCATGGTCTTGCTCTGGGGATCAGACAGCCTCGAGTCAAGAATAGACAGTGGGAGGTGCTGCTTTGAAAAGCACAAAAAGCTTCCATGTCTTTAATCCCTAGAGAGAGTTGGGGTTCCTCCCACACACTTCTTCCTGCTGCTCCTACCAGAAAGATTTTCCATCAGCCTTTGCCTTACACAAAGAGTACACACCCGCTGCTCTGTACAAAAGGTAGGAAAACCCAATGTTTTGGTGATTCCAGTGGGTTTTTCCACCCAACTTGTGTTGGGAAAAACATTTCAGGAAAATAAAACCACAACAAATCAAGGTCACAGGAGAGCTCGCCAATTCAAACTGCTCAGTGGCCTGGATTTATGATTTTTTTTTTTCTTTTCCAATTAATTTCACCTTCCCTAAGTGGGGATTTCACACCCCTCGTGTTAAGTAAATTGGTGTCTGGATTTTTATGAGCTTTGGCAGGAAAAAGTAGCCAGTCAACCAAGAAAAATCCCAAGCTTTTGGATGGGGGCACCCAGGATTTCAGGCTCACATCTGAACCAAAGGAATGCTTGTGAGACACCCTTTGATGAGTAAAGACAATCATTTTGATGCAATTTATAATTAAATATTGTTGTGTATCTCTGTTCTTCCAGAACCTCCCCCTACCACTGGAGTTTCATGGGGGTTATTTATGCATCGGTGATATATTCTGAATGCCTCACTAGCATTGACGGATATTACACTTGATGTTTTTCCTTATGTCCCTTTGGTGGTGCAAATGTGAGAAAGGGCAATGAACTTTCGATGACTCTCTTGTAAAAAAAAAAAAAGATTTTTTCCATCAGGTTCAAAAGTTCAGCACGTCAAGGGAAATCATCTTCTTGGCGCCATTGCGCGAGGGGCGGGCGAATTTTGGGGAGGTTTTTATTTTACAGTGAGAGATAATTAGTCTGGGGTGCAAATTTGGTAATTGCCACCGCCAATTGGCTTTCACATGACCATGTTATAAATAATTTGTGGTGTTTTTATCGTCCTCCATGAGGTTTGCCACGCTGAGAGTGGCGTTGAAGGACAAAGAGCTCTTGGCGCGCCATTCATCGCGGTAAGAGCGCCTCGGGCTCCCTCGGTTTGCGCTTTGCTGAGGTTGGGAGAGTCAGAAAAAACAAGGTTCTTTGCCTTGACAGCAGTGGGATGATGGGGAGGAAGGATGGAGAAAGAGCACAGCGAAAAATCCCAGCGATTCCGTCCCCCTCTGCAAATTCGTGCTGAACTCAGGGCTTGGGCCTTTCCAAAGGCAGCGTTTCCTCAAAGCACGCTCATTGGGAGGAACTGAAGAGCAATTACGTCTAAAAATAAATGTGTTGGCAGGAAAAGTCCATTCTGGAAAAAAGCCATCATTTTGGGTGGCCAAATAAAACCCCAACCAGCTTCTGTGCATGGGGAGAAAAACAAAACGACAAAAAACCCAAATGCCAACTGCAGTGTAGTTAATAGAATCAGCTTTTTATGGAAGGTGGTTTCTCTGAATGATGGGCTATGGACTTAAACAGAATCCCAGACCAGTCTGGGTTGGAAAGGGACTTTAAAGCTCGTCTTGTTCCACCCCTGCCATGGGACACCTTCCACTATCCCAGGTTGCTCCAAGCCTTGTCCAGCCTGGCCTTGGACCCATCCAGGGATGGAGCAATCCCTACCACACTGTGCAAATCTGGGCAGAGAGACCCTGATGATCACTTTGATCATCATCCAGCCCCATTATGGAACCTCATTAACGAACCCAAGCTCCTCCCCAGGCAGTGACATTTTCCCCATGAACCAGTCCATGTGCAGGGTGCAGCAGGGTGATCCCTGTCAGGGCAATGCTGCCCCACCGTCCAAAGCCTGTTGGACAAGAGAATGTGGAGATCAATACTGGGGCAGAAGTGTTCTCCCCACTCCATCCCATTCTCCTCCTGACTGATCCTGGCTTTGAGACCCTTGCCACTGACCTTTGATGAGTCCTGATGGACACGGCTGCAGGAGGATTGTTTGTGACAGGAGCATCCTGGAGAGCCTTTGGCAGCATTTCCATTGTCCTGTGTGCACAGCAGCTCCAAAGGCACAAATAAAGCAGGCAGCTGATGCCACATCTGAGCACCCTTGAAGCCTTGAAGGAACTGCCAGAGAAACCATCTGCACAAGGGGCTTAGAGTGAGGCTCATCCCACACCCCCACAGGCGTGTCTGCAGGCACAGGTATTTATTTTAAAGAGGAAGGTAAAGCCAGATGCACCTGAGCAGCCTTCTCCACTTGCACTGTGACATCCCAGAGTCTGGATCAGGCCAGCTCCCTCACCTGACAGCACTGGATTCTCTCAGACTTGCTGAAAAGTCACAGGACCTGCTGAGGGAGATGTCATTTCAGGTGGGAGGTCTGCAAGAGCTTGATTCTATTGCAAATGAGGCCTGGGCAACACCAGAGGGCTGTGCCCAGCAGATTAAGGGAAAATAACTTCCTCTCTGATCAGTGCTGGGGAAGACAAATGGGATTGACTGTGCCTTCCTTGTCCCCACTGAGGGATGAGGCATCCTGAGACATCCCAAACACACAGTGTTAGCAGGACTGCCCTTGCCACAGCTGGCCATGAAAACACAGATTGAGTGGGTGTTAAGGAGTGACTCTGGGACAGGTGCACCCCACTGGACTCCTCCACCTCCTTTGGCTTGGGTAGAAGAACCCCACAATGCTATCATAGAATCCTAAAATGATCTGAGTTGGAAGGGATGTTAAAGGTCATTCCTGGCTGGCACTTCCACTCCACCTGCACCATTCCAGGTGAGACAACTCCTGTCCACAAATCCTCACACCCCCTGGGAGAGCCCTGTGTTCCAGCTCTTTGCAGAGTAGGGAAAACTTGATCTTCTCCATCATTCCACCAGTCAAATCACTGCTTGAACTCCGTGGAGAAATTTAGATGGAATCTTTGGCTTTAGAAGATTTCTCTGGGATGTTCTCTGTTAAGGCTGAGCAAGACATTTCACAAGCACATCAACAAGTGGTGTGTGGAGACAGCTGTCTGTTTACATCCCTGGCACATTTGGGAAAGCTTTTCCTGGGAGATAGGTTCAGCTGCTGGTGGTACTGCACTGGCTCAGCAGAGCAGCAGATTGCCTCTGTTTGGAAAGTGGGAAAGTCACTCCCAACACTTGCTGAGACATTTGCAAAACGATTGTGCTCATCTTCATAAACTGAGCTTTGAAGGGTTTTTGACTGGAATGAGCCAATTGCAGGGAATGTGAGTGCCAGTGAGGGAGATGGAGTTTAAATTTATGAGCAGCAGAGTGATTGGGACAAAAAAAAAACTGAAAAAAAAACAAAAATATTTTGAAGTCTACATTTGCTAGCATCAAAGTTTAGCAGTTTCAGAGCAACCTTTGTTGGTTGCTGCTCAGGGGCCAGCTCTGTCCCTGGTCATTTTTTTTTTCTTCTTGGTTAGTGCTCCGTGACTGATGAGGATCTCAGTAAAACACAAATTGATTTGCTTGGCTTTCATGGTCACCTCTGGACTGTAATTACTCAGGCAGGAAAAATTAATTAGTCCAGTGTGGGCCGACTGCTGCTCTCCAAGCAGTGCTGAATCTTAATTGGAGAGCTCCAGAGAAAGGTGCTGATTCACACCATGGCACAGTGGGGTGGGGATTTTTTCCAGGGACAGAGGGTGGAGGGGTGAAGGGGGCTGAAGGTCAAGAGGAGATATGTTGTCTGTTCCACCATCAGCAGCTGGACTTTCTTTCCCCTCCTCATCTGTGATAATGAGCCTGTTAAAGCCAATTTGCCTCTTTCAGACAACAGCTGAAACAAGAGACTGTGGATTTGGTCATAAAATATCTGCATGGATCTTTCTGGAGGATGCAAAGCTCACTAGGAAAAAAAAAACCAGGACAAGTCAGTGGGAGCTGATCTCTGAGACATGCAGTGATTAATCTCTTACCACTTTCCATGATGCTGTTTGTGAGGATGGTGTGGCACTGACACCTCTTGGAATCACAGAATCACAGAATGATTTGTGGTGGAAGGGACCTTAAAGCCCATCTCATT
The DNA here is from genome assembly GCA_034336665.1 of Luscinia megarhynchos. Lineage (NCBI taxonomy): Eukaryota > Metazoa > Chordata > Aves > Passeriformes > Muscicapidae > Luscinia > Luscinia megarhynchos. The sequence goes on along the minus strand of CM067583.1, from coordinate 1,829,759 downwards.
CCACCCCTGCCATGGCAGGGACACCTTCCACTATCACAGTCTGCTCCAAACCCCGTCCAGCCTGGCCTTGGGCACTTCCAGGGATCCAGGGCACCCTGTGCCAGGGCCTCCCCACCCTCCCAGGGAACAATTCCACCCCAATATCCCATCTAAATCTGCCCTTTATCAGCATAAATCCGTTTCCTTTTGAATGGCTTTTGAGACTCTCTCTGCTGTGGTTGGGACTGTGCAGACGTGAGCTGCTGGCACAAACTCCCAAAGGTTCACAACGAGCTCATGGCAATGGGAATGGCTTTGCTGAATTATTTTCATTTTAGCATCTGTCTGCTCTGCTCTGTTCCACAGCTGTTTGATGCAATCTGATGCAGCAAGGTCCCCTTAGCTGTGCAGTGAAAGAAATACTGAAGGTGCTGGTTTGTGGAGGATCAAACAGTGAAACATTGCTCAGCCCTCGCTGGAAAACTGGCGTGGGAGACTGCCTGAGAAAAAAGATGGGAAAATGAAATTCAGCAAAGACAGTTTTCCAGACAGTTTTCAGTGATTACTACAGCTTGGCTGTGGGCTTGCTTCGCTTCCCTGGTGTTCCTACCCAACAGCAAACATCAGCACAGCGAGAGCCAAACAGGATTTTCTCATAGCAGATCAGCCCTGCTCACAGATTTGCTAATTAAATGAAGTCTCGTTAGCAAAAAATCCTTTACTAAGCTCTAAATATTTCCATTTGGGGTTTTGTTTAGGAGGATCTGAGGCTTGCTGCACTAAATCTCTGGTGAGGACGTGGTGCAGCCCTGCCTGGGTTCATGATGGTGGCACAGAGCCTGGCATGTTGCTCATTAGTGCAGCAGGCACCTACATCACCTTTACTGCTCCTGCTCACTCAGAAATTTATAGTCTCAGAAGCACAGTTTTATTGAGAAAAGATAGAAATCCTGTTTTTCTGGCCGGCTCCACACCTAATTTACTGCTCCCAGGCTGGCTGCTCAGGCAGCAATAGGTGACAGGGCTTGTGTCCTCCCTGCATTGAAGCAATTGCCAGGTGGGAGGAGAGGGTCGCTCCTGGTTTGTCATTCACAACATTTCTGAGCTTCAAATCATAATCCTTTTAATCCAGAGACCAAATCCACCCCTGGCTGCCCATCTGCAGTTTGAATCTCCCACCAAAGCCTTACATTTTCCAAATGAGAATTTATCTTTGGCTAACCAGTGTCACGATATCTTCTTCCACTGCCCACTCCTTTTGAAGGTGGGGGGAAAAGGCTTAAAATTCAGCAAAACCCTGAGAAGATGAGAAAAGGCCATGAAAAATGTAGGTGTGGTTTGATACACATCAATTCAACATGCTCTTCTTTCCAGGTAAGAATCAATATCCCAGAAAATATTGGGCAGGAAAAATGAAGCTTGGTAGCAACACTGTGGAAGAAACCTGGGAAGCAGGAATGGGTCCTAAGGTGCATGAACACATTGCTGTTGGAAAAAAACCACAGGAAAAAAAATAGATATAGAGATATAGATATATAGATAGTTAGATAGATATAGAGATATATCTTTTAAAATAAAAATAGAATATATTTGTATTTCATAGACTCATGGGATCACAGAATCCCACAGTGGTTTGGGTTGGAAAAGAACTTAAAATCCATCTCATTCCACCCCAGCCATGGGAAGGGACACCTTGGCTATCCCAGGTTTCTCCAAGCCCTGTCCAGCCTGGCCTTGGACAGTTCCAGGGATCCAGGGGCAGCCACAGCTGCTCTGGGTAAATATTTCTCTGCCTTTCTTTCAGCGTGTGCAGTGACCATTGTGCTGTGCTCAGAAAGGGCAGGATCACAGTGGGAATGATATTGCCAGTTTAGAGAGCTGGGGGAGAGGGAGACCAGTTGGATAGAGAATTACAAGGAGGGGAAAAAAGGATTTGAGATGTTTATCCAGAGGAAGAGCTGATTTACACAAATAGCTTTGGTTCCAAACCCATTATGGATAGGACAGAAACGACTCAGTTTCATTTGCATAACAGGATTTAGGTCAGAGTCAGCAGGGAGATTGTGGAATATTTTGATGTAGAGATTAGATGAATATTTATCCAGGCAGATGAATGCACAGAGCTGGACCAGCAGGATACAGATCCCCAGAAATTCCTGCTCTCTGATCCTGGGGCTCACCCAGCCCTTGCAGGCTGGAACAGGAGCAGGAGCAGGAGCCCTGGGGTGGCCTGGGTGTCCCCATGGATGTGTTGGTTTGGCTCTGCCTTTTGCAGTGACCTTCAGCTCCATCCCTGAGCAAAGCCTGTCAGCCCCACAGGACAATTTTCCAGGCAAGCTGGTGTTGCTTGGGCATCACCCACATAATAAAACTCTTATCTTGTGGAGGGGGATCCACCCATATTTCATCTTACAGAGATGGGCCCCTTTTCTGTCTTATAATGATCCAGCTGGGTCACCAGATTGACCTCAGTTCTGCTCTGGTTCCATTGTTTGAGTGCCTGAAATTTTTATATGAAAAGGGCTTTTCATTCCAAATCATTTGTGCAGAATGGAACTATTTCTTGAAGAAAAATTCATTATCATTTAAACGCTCTGCTTTTCACAAACTTACTGGTATCTAAAATTGATATTTTAATCAAAGCATTGCTAAACATCTATCAAACTAATTTAAATAATTACTGCTTTGCTGTCTTTACAGTAGACACAATTTTCTGTAAGCAAATGCAAATGAGCAAAGAGTGAATATTTCAAAAATGGTTTTATTAGCTTTAGAAGAAATCTTCCTTAAAATCTGATAGATTGCGTAGAACAAGGAGCATATGTTGGATCTAGTTAATGGAAAGTATTTCATAATCTTGATAAAGAGTAATTTTCCCATTTTTGCCAGTTTCCCTCTATCTAAAGCATTTTTTACATTAAGGATTTGATAATGCCCTAACCACCCTGTACCTCTTTCTAGTAGATAAAATGCCTCTCTATTATTGTGAGCATTTTCACTCAAACATTTGCTCCTGCTTCGTGACACCAAATGTGACTCAAGAGGGAAAAGCATTTTCTGCAGGCTGATGGGTTGAGCAGAGCAGCTCCTGTAGCAGTTTCACAACGATGGTGAATTATAAAAGCTTCAGAAAATGCTCCAGTATCAAAATGAATGGTTTTTATTCCATCTTTGCCAGCAGCTCCACCAGGGACTCTGCTCCCCTGGTATCATGTGTGTCACAGAGGATGACTGATTCATTAAAAGAGGCACTAATTGTTCCACAGGAGGCAGGTGGGGCAGAAGGATGAAGGGATGCAGAGGGTAGGGACAAGCAAACCATCTGTACCCCACAAGGCACAGGGACTGCAGGATTGCTGCCAGGTTCCCTTAAGGAGGAGCTCACAGCATCACAGAGTCATTGAGGTTGGAAATTGCTGCATTTTAGGCCATAGGAGAGTGGTAAAAAGGATAATGCAACAGAGCTCCTCGTGCAATGGAGAAGCAAAAGAGAGAGAGCTTTATTTAAAGCAACACTAGACATATATAGAGTAGTTAGTGGGAAACAGAATAGAAAAGACTCATTGGTCCAAGAAGGCAACACCTCTTTGAAAACATGCAAAATATCACAGGACACTCACATGGCTCTCACACACCCTGCAGGTGTTTAATCATTGCTATAATTTCTTGTCCCTGTGCAGCCTGAGAAACCCAAGGCTTCAAGGCTGTCTCTTCCCTGGCTCCCAGCAGCATCCAAGGACAGGAAATGACCTCTAAGATCATCAAGCACTGCCAGCACCACCACAAAACCATGTCCCCAAGTGCCACCACACCCCTTTGAACCCTTCCAGGGATGGTGACTCCAGAATGGCCCCAGGCAGCCTGTGCCAGTGTCTGACAGCCCTTTCCAATGGAAACAATTTCCCTAATATTCGATATAAACCTTCCCTGGCACGGCTTGAGGCTGTGTCCCCTCACCCTGTCCCTGTTCCTTGGGAGCAGAGCCTGACCCTCCTGTCAGGGAGCTGTGCAGAGTCAGAAGATCCCCCTGAGCCTCCTTGTTCTCCAGGAGCTCCCTCAGCTGCTCCTGGTGCCCCAGACCCTTTCCCAGCTCCATTCCCTTCTCTGGACATGCTCCAGCCCCTCAATGTCTTTCCTGCCATGAGGAGCCCAGAACTGACCCAGGATTCACCTCCCCAGTGCCCAGCACAGGGACAGTCACTGCCTGGGACTGCCCAGGTGCTGTTGGCCCTCTTGGCCAGTGCTGTTATAATATTTTAGCCATGTAATGCAGACCATGCTGCAGGAACACCCAAGTGCTTCACTGACTGCTCTGAGACCTCTGCAGCTGCTGAGGGAGTTGGGGAATTCTCTGACTCTGATCCCATCACTGGGGTATGATGAACTGGCCACTGGATTTTAGGTGAATGCTTGTGTGGACACTGCTGAAGGCTCATGGGGAACTAATCTAGTTTTTTCCCAGGCTGTTGACTTTTCTTAGCTCCAGCCTGGATCTTACCCAGGCTGGAAATCTTTCTCAGAGACAAAACAAGCAAAGGTAGAAAGAAAACACAGAGAGACACCTGGTGTTGACCACCAAGCCGTGTGAGTGTCTCGTGGTATTTTGCAGAAAAGCATGTTTTCAAAGAAGTGTTGCCTTCTTTGACCAATGAGTCTTTTCTACTTTGTTTTTTGTGATCTCCCTTATATAAATGCCATGGCTTTTCAATAAATCATCTCTTCTTGCTGCTTGGGAGTGGTGTTGCTGTATTCTTTTGCCACTTCCTAGCCTCACAAATGGCAAATGTTGACTTGCCAGCCATGGTGAGCTTTATTCTTGAGATGGGAAGGTTCTAATCCCAGTCCAAACTGGCTCATGATCCACCTCCAACCATTGCTGCAGACCCACCCCCAGTTCCTACTGACACACACCTGGGATTTATGTTCTGTCACATCAGCATTTTCCCCTGGAGGAATTATGAACACAAGGGACAGAAACAACCTTCTTGTTCATAATTCTTCTCTACATGTGGAAGGAGGTGGAACAAGATGGGCTTTAAGGTCCCCTCCAACCCAAACCATTCTGGGATTCTTTAACTGTACAACAAGTCTTGAATGAGTGTCAGAGCTGGTTGGTCCAGTGCTAAAAATAAAAATCCACATGCAACCTATAAATGCTTAAAACTTTTCCGCCTTCCTTATGCCTGTAGTTCATGCATTTTTATTTCTTAACTCTTGGCCCTCTATTTTACAGCAAGCATCAAAAAAGACAGCCTTGGTTGAGACTGTTTAAGGGCATGAGTCTGCTTTGTGCTCCTCATTCAAAACATGATCCATTTCAGAGTGAGATCCAGCTCTTCTGCCAGTCTTGGTGGCACTTCCCAGTTTGGTGTCACTTTCCAGTCATGAAGCTCCGACCTAATTTTAGTCTTTGCTCACCATCCCATACTAAAGAGATTTCCCTTTGCCCTAAGAGGAGTTTTCTCTCCAGAAATCTCTCCTAGGAGACTTTCCCCCACATTTCCATGTCCTGTTGGAATCAGAACTGAGCACCACCATTCCATTTTGTGTAACTGCCTCTTCAGTGGGAACACTTGCAGACTCCTTTTATTCACTTTCAGCTGCAGAGCCCAAATCCATGGCTAATTTATTAGGCTCTCACAGAAAGTGAGAGGGATTTAGTTCATGTATGTCCCATGCATGGCAGCACTGATCCTACCAGGAAATGCTGCTAAATTATCCAGAAACAATTTAGCTTTGTTAAATCATCTTGTACTTTATACATTTCTCCCTGCTCCCCTGGCTTTATCTGTTCTTGTTCCATAACTTTGATATGCAACTAAGAGCCTACAGTTGTCTGAGCCATGCTTCACCCTCTTCTTGACAGAGGTGTTTAATCTGTTACCCCATTATGGGGATTATCCCTAATTTCCATAATCATTATCCATGGTCGTCGCTCCATCTGTTGTTCAGACACTGCTGTGACTGGTCCAGGTAGAAATCAGTGGTTTATTTTTCACTTGAATCAGGCCAAACTGGGGTTTTTCCTCAGATGACATTGTGACCCACCCTTATTTACCCTGGGATTTCTGTTAATGCCCTTGGTATCACCTTGGTGCTGCCGTTAATTGTGGTAAATAGGATTTTCAGGCTTGGCAAACAGGTAACTTCTGATCCATTTTTGTCTCAGGTGTGCAACTGTCCTAATTTTCTCTTGGCTCCCCTTGGTTTCTATGGCTTAAGTGCCATTTACTATTATTAATTTTAATTTCCTATGTGAGGTGGGTTTTTGGTAATTTTCTTTTTCAGTTTGTAACCTCTCAAACATTCCTCTTCTCATTGCTCTCTCTCCCTTTTGAATTTTGAATTTTAAGTACCTGTGCCTTCTCCACTCACAGATCCCAGAGCTGCTTAGTCAGACTCAATAATTCATTTCCTTAGATTTAAAAGTTTGCCTTTCTAAGCTTCCGAACCTTCATTCTAGACCTACTTTTGCCCATTTTGAAAGTTAAAGTGAGAAAAGGCAGCTCAAGATTGCACTTTATTCAAATTTTACTACTTTCATAACCACACAGGAACGAGGTTTAAAGAAGTGTTATACTTGACTTTTGCAGAGAAATTCATCACCTAAAATATCTGAGCCCATATTGGCAGTAATTACCTTTCAATCCATTTTTGAGATGTTAAAGGCTCCCAAAATTCCCATCAATGCCCATGCATTTGATAACTGTAGGGGACTAATCATGATTAGTTTGGGGCTGGGAGTGCAGAGTAGCTGTTGAGACTTTCCTGTCCTGTCCAGCCTTCTCCCCTGGCCCTGCTGTGCTCCTGCCAGAGCCCAATATTTCATTTCCCCATTTCCTCTTGCTGACACAAGGCACCACCTCCCTCCATCCACTGGTTTCCAGCATCCCTGAGGTTCCCATTAGCTGTGAGCCTTCCATGGCTCTGTTCCAGCCTTTCACAGAATCACAGAATGAACCAGGTTGGAAAAGACCTTTGAGATCATCAAGTCCAGCCCATGGCCTAATACCTCCTCATCAACTAAACCTTGCACTGAGTGACCAGTCCAGGCCTTTTTCTGAACATGTCCAAGGAGCCCAATGGAACCAAGGGACCATGGTGAGATTTTGGAACCTCAGGGAACCAAGGGACCATGGTGAGGGTTTGGAACCCAATGGAACCAAGGGACCATGGTGAGATTTTGGAACCTCAGGGAACCAAGGGACCATGGTGAGGGTTTGGAACCTCAGGGAACCAAGGGACCATGGTGAGGGTTTGGAACCTCAGGGAACCAGGAAAACATGGTGAGGGTTTGGAACCTCAGGGAGCCAAGAGATCATTGTGAGGGTTTGGAACCCAATGGAACCAAGGGACCATGGTGAGATTTTGGAACCTCAGGGAACCAAGGGACCATGGTGAGGGTTTGGAACCTCAGGGAACCAAGGGACCATGGCGAAGGTTTGGAACCTCAGGGAACAAAGGGACCATGGTGAGGGTTTGGAACCCAATGGAAACAAGGGAACATGGTGAGGGTTTGGAACCCAATGGAACCAAGGGACCATGGTGAGATTTTGGAACCTCAGGGAACAAAGGAACCATGGTGAGGGTTTGGAACCCAATGCAACCAAGGCTCCAGTGTGACACAGTGGGGCCTCATGGGGCCTCATGGAGACCATGTTGATGCTATGGAATGTCAAGGAATCAAAATGCTAAAGTGACACATTGGGGGGCCCTTATAGAAGCCAAAACCACCGTGGGGGTTTGAAACCTCCTGGAACCAAGGCTCTGAATGGACACAGCAGGCACTCGTGGGGCCTAGGAGATGCTGGGAGGTTCTGCTCATTCAGGGAGCCAAGGCTCTCCTGGGTCACAGGGAGGCCTTATGGAACCCAGGAGACAAGGTGAGGCCATGGAATCTCTTGGAACAAAGGCCCCAGTGTGACACAGTGAGGCCTCTTGGAGCCCAGAGCATTGTGAGATTACAGAACCCAGTAGAACCAGGGCTCTAAGGTGACCCAGAGAAGCCCCATTGAACCAAAGACACCCTAGTGAGGGTATGGAACCTCCAGGGTGACACAGTGGGGCCTCATGGGCCCAGGGCACCCCGCTGAGGTGTTGGAACCTCATGAAAGCAAGGATCTCACTGTGCTGTTCTTCGTGAGTGCCAGGGCCTCCCCACCCTCACAGGGAAGGATCTCTCCCCAATATCACACCTCACTCTGCCCTCTGGCAGTGGAAGCCATTCCCCTCAATTCTGGAACTCCAGCCCCTTGTCCCCAGTCCCTCTCCTGCTCTCCTGGAGCCCCTTCAGGCTCTGGAAGGGGACTCTAAATTCTCCCTTCACTTCTCCACACTGGACACCCCCAGCACTCCCAGCCTTTCCTCTCAGGGGGGCTCTTCCATCTTTCCAACCATCCATCCTCTCTGAAAGACAACTTCCATGCCTTAAATTGCCATTGGCTTTAGAACATCATACAAAATTAAAGAACTTTTATCTTTTTCATACTCTTCTCTCTTGGATTTTCCTCAGCTTTCTAGCAAAGCTCCAAAATCCTGTGCCATCTTTTGCAATTTCATGCTCCGTTTTATTCTTATTTCCAGTGCAGGAGTCAACATGAATAGTGTCAAAGAAGCAGAAACATGACCATGAAAATGGTATTTTGATGTAGAATGGATATAAGAAATGCTCAGCTTTTCCAGTCAGAACTAGCAAAAAAACAGATCTAAGCCCTAAAATGCCAGAATTATGGCCAAAGAGTTTGGAGAATTGGCATTTTTTTTGTCCCAAAGTGGGATGTTGTCCAATCCCCTAGCTGGTGGGCAGAGCTGAAAGACTGAAATACCAACAGGAAACTCTTCCTCCCTCTGTGCCTCGTTTCTCCTCCCACTGCCCTTGTCTCCCTGTCTCTTTACATCCCTGTCTCTCAAACTGGTTTGGACATGTCTGTGTCCGTCTCAAACGTGGTTCCAGGCTCCTCCAAGGCATCCCCACCCCACAAACAACGAGCAGTGATCACGAGTGTAATTCCTCCAGCCAAACTGCTGCAGCCCTGCATCATTAGCTGAGAAAAAGAACCTTTTAATCAGTCTGATGTATCAGCTGTGCCTTCCCTCAGTGTCACTGGAGATCTGACAAACCTCTCCTTCATGCTGCTTGATTAAAAACACCATGGCAGGCACTGGGGCTCCTGGTGCTCGGGCAGTGTCTCACCAGGTCCCCTGTGGCCCATCCCTCAGGAGCAGAATGTCTCAAAACCTGCCATCTGTAGAAGGCTTTGTTCCCTCATTGCTGGTTGCTCCATTCTCTTGGTTCCCTCTCATGTGAAGCTCATTTTGGTGTGGGTTTGGTTCTGCCAGAGAGCACTTGAGGGAGTCACCACTCTCTTTATCCTATTTGAACTCCTCTTTATCATCTCTTTATCCTATTTGAACTCCTCTTTATCATCTGAAATTGGGGTTGTTCTGGTACCAGGCACACTGCAGATGAAGATATGATACTTACTGTATAAACATCGCTGCAAAGGGACAGGAGCAGCAGGAACTTCATGCAATCACACGAACTTCTGGTTTCTCCAAATCCCTGTCAGGATTTCAGCCTGCCAGGACCAGTGGGGAAGCAAACTCTGGCCAGGCACCACACAGGGGTTCAGGCTGTGGGGTCTCTTGTCACTGGGGGTGGCCAAAACATGACAGGAGCAGCAGGATGGGTCTTTAAAGACCTGCTCAGACTATGGGGTGACCACGACCCCTCCATGGCTCCTTTCCAACCCAGGATTTGTCTGCTATTAAATGAAATTAAAATAGATTGACCATTTGTCATTATTCCTCTCTCAGGGAACATCTGACACCTGGGAGTGGTTATTACAGTGCTGACAACCCACATGGAGAAGGCAGGGGCCTCAGGTTTATATTATTTCTACTGAAACCTTTCTCAGATATATCTGTCATTTCCTAGTTCTTCCCTGTGAGGGTGGGCAGGCCCTGGCACAGGGTGCCCAGAGCAGCTGTGGCTGCCCCTGGATCCCTGGAAATGTCCAAGCCCAGGCTGGAACAGCCTGGAAGGTGTCCCTGCCCATGGCAGGGGTGGGAATGGGATGAACTTTGATGTCCCTTCCCACCCAAACCATTATGGGATTATTTTTTGTTGTTTTGGTTTTGTTGCATTTTTTTCCCAGGAGTTCCAAAAATTGCACAACACCCACCTGGATGGGATGCCTGAAATAATTCAGACATTATTTGCCATGAAAGATGCTGTGCTTCAACATCTCACCATCTTCAGTGAAGGTAAAAGGAAACCCTCACTCACCAGCTCCTCTTTGAATTTTCCTTTTCTCCTTGAGTGACCAGAGTGCAGATAATCACACATCTTTCTTCTTTTCCCAATATTCAGAATATTCTGTCTGCTTAGATGAACCCACAAGAAACTGAAGCACCCAGGACATTTGTGTGGGTGTGTCTTTCAACTTTTTAAATGTGTGAATTCATGGACAGTCCTCATTCCCCAGAGCTCCAGAAGGGAACATCAAATTTAGTGACTGACATGGCTTTTCCTGTGCAGGTTTATTCAAGCCCAGAACAGAATCAGGTTGTTGGATCTGGCAGACAAACAGGAAAAAAAAATCCTCCTTGTTCTTATCATTTTTCAGATAAAATCTCTGTGGTTCATTGTTGGTTTTGATTTTAAGAGAAGTTTCTTTGGGTGTTTATGGAAAAGTGCCAAGGAAATCCATTTGAAAGTTATGGACAGTTCAGAGCCTTGTTACAAAAATTAGATGTTTGGTATTTCCTGTATCTTTAAATTCATGTTTTCCATCAACAATATAATTAACATTGGTTTTAATATTTAATTAAAGACTATAAAAAACAACACTGGCACAACCCTTTTCTTACCTCTGCTCCTCTGGGGAGCAAACTTCCATTGCAGTTCTTTGATTTGTATCTTTGAATGAAATCAGTTATTATGACTCATTCCCCTCTCTCCTATACCTATTTATTTTCCTTATGTCTTTTATGAGCAACCTTATAAAAAGTGTTTTCAAAATCCAAGGAAATGACACTCACTTAGGTCACCTTGCTCTTGGATTTTATTAACTTTTCCAGGTTAACAAGACACACTTCTCCCTTCAGCAGCTCTGATGTTTTGACCCAATCAAGCTGCTCTGCATTTATCTAAATGCTGGATTATTTGATTCTTAATTAGACTGTTTCTCTGGGACTGCTGTTCCTGACACCAATGGGCAACTTTCTAATCTTCTTGGTAATTGCTGCTGGTTTGGATACAAGGACTGATGCAAAGTCCACTGGAAAAGCAGCCTCAGGAACTACTTGAAAACCCGTGTGGAAATGTCTTTTGCTCCTGGTTAACAGCTCCTTTCACAGCACCATAGCTTTGGTTTTAAAGGTTGAAAATTCTTTCAAGGTCAGATTCATCTTTTTGGGGAAAAAAAAAAATGAGGGGTTTTAAAAAAAACAAACCAGGACAAAAGCAACAAAAAGCCCCTAATCAACCAACCAAAAAACCCCACAAAAATACCTGAAACAATCAATAGAGACCTCAAAACCCCAGACAGCTCTGCTTGCAAAGGTCAATCACATTTTTTATTATTCCCCCTATGGACTGGGTGATTATTTTCCATGTTCCTCTTCCCTTCCCTCTCTCCAGGTGCACCTTTTGTCTGCAGAAGTCTCTTCCTTGTCCTACTTTTCAAAATGCACTGGGCTTTTGGGACTAAATAGCCAAAGAAGGAGACCCAAACCCCCTGCACATCCAACCAGTCAGAAAATGGGATGCAGCTCTGTGTGTGTGGTTTGCCCACCTGGAAGGTTTGCTGTCCTCTGCCTTTGCTGCATCATGGAATTTGCAGAATTGTGGAATCACTGAGGTTGGAAAAGATCTCTCTGAGATCGGAGTCCATTGCCCCAGCACTGCCATGGTCACCATTAAAGGTCCCCAAGTGCCACAGTTACAAATTTTTTTGCACCATCCCAGAGATGGTGGCTCCACCACTGCCCTGGGCAGTCTGTGCCAGTGCCTGACCACTCTTTCCATGAAAAAAATTTCCTGTTATTCAATCTGAACCTCCTCTGGCACAACTTGGGGCCACTTCATCCTGTCCTGCCCCTTAAATTCTCATCCTAAGAATTGAGATAGGAGCAACATGTGCAGAATCCAGATGTTCCATGAACCAAACCACACTTTTCCATTCCCACCATTTCCACAATTTATGCTTAAAGCTGTGGATAAACAGCCTGAAAACATAAAAAAAGAAGTAGCTGAAGGCATTATTTGCATAACTCACTGTGTGTGGGGCTGTGCAGATGGGCAGCAGGTGCAGCTGGAACAACTCTGGACCTGCAGGTTTTGGTTTTTGGTTGCAAGTTCTGGTTTCTGGCTCAGTTCCAGGCATGCCACATTCCAAGCAGGATTTCCTGGCCAGAGGTGCTGTCCATGACAGGCTACTTTGCTGGCTCACCACTGCTCTGACAGGCTCAGATGCTGGTGCTCCTCTCATAATCTGCTGTAAGGAAAATTGCAGAGGGATGTTTGGTAGGGGTGGAAAAGGGTGAGGATCATAGGCTGACCAAGGAAGGGGATCTGTGCACGAGAGAAAAGCACCACAAGAATGCTCAGAGCAGCTGTGGCTGCCCCTGGATCCCTGGAAGTGTCCAAGGCCAGGGTGGATCAAACAGATTTGGAGCAACCTGGGACAGTGGAAGGTCCCTGCCCAGGACAGGGGACGGAATGAGATGAGTTTTCTGTCCCTCCCAGCCCAAACCAGACTGGGATTCTGTGGCTCTGAGGAGGACAACTGGACTTGGAGCATAAATTCCATCTTTCAGTGTGGGAATAGAGGGATTGGAGTTCTGGGATCCACAGGGATGTGTTCCACATTTTGCACAGAGTGCTGCAGTGGCTTCCCTGGCTTTGGGCTGAGGCTTTTCACCGCCTACAATGGGCTGCAAAGACAATTCCTTTGTGGGGCAGGGGAAGGGAATGTGCTCCAGAAACCCAGCAAGGCAGGAGCTCCCCACCTCATTCTCTCATTAGATGGGGGCATGCATTATTCTCAATATGAAGAATGTTTGGGGGATGGGAAGGACTCCATTGCTGGAGATGTGATTTCTCCCAGACCCTCTCACACCTCATGCTGCTCATACTTCACTTTCTTTAATTCTGGACAGCTCTCCTCTTTATGAGTGTCTTGTGTTTTCTTTGTGTCCACCACTGATTTTATTGCTCCTGGAGCATCTTTCTCCACTCCGTCTCCTCCTCCCCTGTGTTTTGCCTGCCCTCCCTGCAGCTGGCCAGCACTGCCTCCATCAGTGAAGTGACAGCCTGTCACCAGCCCCGTGAACTGCAGAGCTCCCAAGTGGCTGGAGCAGCTCAGGAGCACAGCTGCAGACCAGGGGGACACCCCCATGGCTCACATTTGCAAACTGCTTGTCGCAGCTCCTCGCTCCCAGCCCGTGATGCTGCCAACAGCAATCTCATCTCTCAGGCACCCATCCATTTCCTCTCTTCCCAGACCCTCGAGGTATCTGAGTCAAACCACCCCCCTCCATCCTGCCCCATCTGTCTGTCCCACATTCCTCTTTCCTCGGGGCCCATCTTTTCATTCCAGCAGCAGTAGCTCCTGCTGCTTGAGCCCCCAGCTCCCAGGGATTTGGGCTGAACTATTGAGAAAGAAAAGCTGTAAATAACAGGAGGAGGGGAGTGATACCTGACAATCTCTGAGAAGGAAGACACTTAACAGAATAGAAAATTGATAAAGGGGTTAAGGTCCTCAGTGAAAAATCCACAGCTGCAACCAATAGAGCAAAGGATTTTTTTTTGAGTACATTAGAAACCAAAATTCTGGTAATGACACAGATCCAATGTGAGGTGAGAATTGCTGAATAAGGATGAAAGAAGTGTGTGTGTGTGTGTGTGTGCGCATGTTTTGTGCTGTATTTCAGGAAAAAGCAGCTTGAAGAACACCATGTCATTGATGAGACTATTGCTGGCAAAGAGGATTGTTTGTCTCTAATAGAGAGCTCTTAGAGAGCTGATTTTGAAAGAATAGCCTTGGTGGTAGAAAAACTTCCTGCAAGTGCTATTACTGGAATCTTCATAACTTTAGATTTTAGCCAGGTTGGGTGGGGCTTGAAGAAACCTGGAACAGGGGAAGGTGTCCCTGCCCAGAGCAGGGGTTGGAACTGGATGAGGTTTGATGCCACTTCCAACACAAACCTGTCTGGGATTCTATTATTTAAACCAAGTTGGCATTTCAAAGTTTAAATCTCCAATAGAAGCTGTGTAGGATTTTCTTCTGGACATCCTTGTGGTCAGCTCTGGGAGCTGAGAACTGAAGCCAAGTTGGGTGTCACAGCTCAGACCTGTGGTGGGTGAACCACTGACTGGAGTGGTAATTAATTACTTACACATTGATGAGCAGAAAGGAGAAAATAACATTTGACAAAAGTCTAGTGTGAACACTTTTTATTAGGCAGATTTACATCTCTGGTAAGGAGTGGACACTGGTGTGCTGGTCCTTGTAAGTGGTCAAACTCCTGCCCAGCTGCTCACTCACTGCTCCCTGCAGCAGGAGGGGAGAAGGTTTGAAAGATCAGGCATGAGAAAACTCATAGGCTGAGATAAAGATCAAATATCATGGAAGTCATCCTAAAAATCATCCTAGAAATCATGGGATGGTTTGGGTTTGAAGGGACCTCAAAGATCATCAGGGAGGGATGGCCCCCACCAGATCTGGTTACTCAGGGCCCCATTGCTGTGGACTAAACAGACTCAGCTTGGGGAAATTATTTTAGTGCCAAATTACATATAAAAACATCTATATATATATATATTTAAAGCATTTTAAATTATTGATTTAGGTAGTGGGAATCAGAAAGACCCACAAAGGAAATGACCTTTCCTCCCCCTTTCTTTGGCTGACCTGAGTCCTGCTCTGCCCCTGTGGCTGCCATCAAAGGTCACACCAAGCCCTTCTGCACAGAGCAGGCAGGGCAGGGCAGGGCTGCAGTCAGGATGCAGAGGCTCCTTTCTCTCTCATTCCCCTCCTCTGCAGGCTGTGCTTCCTGCCAGGAGCCTCCATCTGCTCCAAGGCAGGTCCTGCAGGGAGCCCCTGCTCTCCCATGGAGCTCTCTGCACCAAAACCTCCTCACACACACCCCACAGACACCTGTGCAAAGGCTCTGTCTTCTGAAACAGCAGTTTGGGATCCAAGTGGGGAAAAGAGCTTTGTTTCTTTTTATGTCTCTGCAATGCTGTTTTGAGGGCACAGAGAGACAAAGAGGTTCTCATGGGTTCATTTGCTTTGGCCCAATTTGCAAATTATCCCGAGTCCAGTCTAAATCTGTTTTGATTTCCTGGTACTAGAACCATCCATCAATGCAGACAAGTCTTGTCCACTGTTATTAATGTTCAACTCCTTCCTCCTCCACATGCTCATCCCTCATCATGACAATGTTCTTCTGGCTAAATTCATGGTGGACTCCTGCTCTGTGGTGTGCAGCACCTCCCAAATTGAAGAGCAGGGGTGGGATTGGCAGTGCTGGGTCTGAAGTCTCCGGGTACCTTGTGTTGGGATGGATGGTCCAAGACAAAACTCAAACACTCTGTGTAGGCTTAAATGTTACGGTTGCAGTTTATTATAAAAGAGCCTGCTAGGAGCTGCCTGGCACAGCCCAGAGCAGGATAAAAAGGGGGAGAGAGGAGGAGAGGAGAAGGCAAGAAAAAGAGAAAAGAGGTATTAGAGGTAAAGGGAGGGGTGGTAGAGAGAGAGAGGGAGAGAAAGAAGAGTTATTAGAGTTAAGAGGAGCAAGGGGGAGAAGGAGAGAGGGAAAGAAGAGGAGTGGGAGAAGAGAGGAAGAGAGGAGGGAGAGGACAAGGAAAGAGGAGGAGGTAAGAGAGTGATTTCCAGTTTGCAATACAATAAATCCTTTTCCATGATGAATATTCTAATCTCCATTAACCAATGTACCACAAGATACAAATTCTACAGCATTTACATACAGCCTATAGGAATCATGATATTAGCATAGTGTGTTACATTTTAAACTCTAAGATCTAATCTATGGGCGCTGGCAAGTCTTTTGCGATCTTTTGAGTTGCTCTCTGGCCGAGGGGCATTGTTTAATCAAGAGGGGATTGTCCCCAGGGGCTATTCCATTGTTTCATGGTAATTCAGTAACTAAGGCTTTCCTGCCACATCCTCCCCAACAGCTGAGCTGGGGGGACCTGCACACGCTGGAGTGAGAATGGAAAGAGCAGCTCAGAGAGCAGAGCTGGTGCCAGGGATGATGCTGAGCACAGGGCTCTGCCCTGGAGATGGCAATGACACAGGTTGTGTGGAGCTTCTTCCACATGAGTTCACGTGTCTTTCCAAGAGCAGCACTTAGGCAACTTGTGAAATTGGGATTTGGAGCATGAAACTTATTCCTATGTTTAGACACTTAGACCTCTGTCTTCTCATAAAACATGGACAGCTGTGTTGTATCCTGCAATGGGAGCACCTGCTCGAGGCACAGAGGGTAAATCCTACATCCCTGCTGGGATCTGGAGTTATCTGCAGTTATTTGGGCAGGGGAGAACAGAAGGACCTGTCCCCACCACCCTCACTCTCTGTGAGCATTTGAAATTGGAGAAGGAGCATCAGTACATTGTGTGCATGTTTTGAAACTGAGCATAAAATCTACAGGTTATGGAACAAGCAGGTGGGAAATCTCTTCACTCTAGCACTGCTGGGAAAAAAAAAAAAAACTATGCCTTGAGGTCCTGCTCTGACTGTTTAGGTGTTTTACATCTGACATTTACTGAGTAAGGAAAAAAAAAACTACAACAACCAAAGGGCAGAGACTTAACAAGAGATCTCTGGGGTGAGCTCAGCTCAGTTCTGTGCTGCAGGGTGAGAGCAAGGCTCGTTCTGCATTGCCAGATCTGTGCCCAGCAGCACCAGCTCCCCAGCTGGGGTCCAGGGGAGCTGAGAGGGGAGGATGTGCCATGGGATGTGCCATGGGCTGCTCACTTGTCCAGGGCTGGGCTCTGCTGCAGCTCAGAGGGGCTCTGGACTTGGTGTGGTGAATGAAACTGGGGCTTCAGGGAACCAGCACCTGCACCAGTCCCAGTCCCAGTCCCAGTCCCAATCCCAGTCCCAGTTCCAGTAGTCCCAGTAGTCCCAGTAGTCCCAGTCCCAGCCCCAGTCCCAAGAATCTCAGTCCCAGTAGTCCCAGTAGTCCCAGTCCCAGCCCAGCCCTGGCTCTCTCTGCTCCATCCTGGGCTGCTCCAAAGGCTCCTTGGAGGCGCTGCCTCGGCGCTGTGACTTTATGAATGTGACACATCACTCAATACCGTCACCAAAAGCCACTCTGTTGCCATGGCGACTGCATCCTTAGCCCAATTCCTGGGGCTCCTCAGGACTGTTTGATATTCACCTTGACACCTTGGCAGGGGCCTTGGGGAGGCACACTGGGTGTGAGAGCCCCTCGTGCTCCTGGGCCAGGGTGGTTGCCCAGCCATGGTCCCAGAGCAAGGGGGGCTCCCATCCCTGAGCCCATCCGTGCCCTTCCCTCTGTCCCTCTGGCTGATGAGCGACAAAGCCAGACCTGAGAAGAGCTGGTCTCCTCTCTAATCAGGAATGCTGAATTCTCTGCTGGAATGTTGACCCCAGCCAATGATTTCCCTGTTTGCTAAACCCTGCATGTGACTGGCTCTCCTTGCTTTGAGCATTCCTTCTTTCTTGTTCAGTTATTCCTTTCTTCCTCATTTCTTGGGCTAGGCATTAAGTTTTCTAATTCTCTGTCCTTCCCAGGGAATTCTTTTCCTTACACATTCCTTCACCCTGCTCCTGTGTGTGTCTCTCCATTGGCTGATCCACTGCCCACAGTGTACCAGGTCCCAAATTTCTGACAGCTTTTGGGACTGGCAATCCCATACTCTGCTGCTGGATCCTGTCCCTGGCTCCTTACACCTATCACAGAAGGATCACAGGGAATCATAAAGGTAAAAAAAAAGAACTTTAATAACAGGCAAGATACTCAGGCAAATTGTGGCTATCCTGTGCAGGGCCAGAAGCTGGACTTGATGATCCTTGTGAGTTCCTTTCCAGCTCAGGATATTCCCAATTTGATGACTCTGAACTTTCAGGAGATATGGTCAGTAGGAATGAAGAATAAATTTGTTTACAGTCATTCCCTTGCTTTTTCCTGCAGCTATTATTGATGGCACCAGTGCCCTTCTGCTCTTTCTCATCCTGCCAGGTGTCCCTCCAGCACTCCTGCTCATGGATAATTTGGGTTTCCCTAATGCTGTGCTCCCACTGGAGATTTCCAGAGTTCTATTTCAAAAACCAGTCCCAGAGTGAGTGAGAGCCAGAGCTTTGCTGTAAAGCAGAGATACTCTGGAAGAAGGAAGATTTTGTATTCCTAGGAATGTCTTCTTTTCTTAGTGGTGGCCCTGGCAGTGCTGGGATAATGGTTGGACTCAATGGCCTTAGAGGGCGTTTCCCAGCTAAATAATCCTGGCATTCTGTGAAAGATCTCACTCTATTTCCTTTTCATTTGGATGAGAGATCTCCATAAAAAGGCTCTAAACCCCATGGAATCTACAGCAGGGTCAGGAAGCTGCAGAAGGGGGGGTTAGGTTGGATGCTAGAGAAAATTTCATCGGAAAAAAAGGTGGTCAGGCATTAGCACAGGCTGCCCAGGGCAGTGGGGAAGTGTTCAACAGCATGTGAGTGTGGCACTTGGGGACATCAACTACTGATGGGGGAACGATTGGACTCCATGATCTTAAAGGACTTTTCTAATTTTAATGATTCCATGATTCTGTAAAATCCTCCTGCAGGGAGGATGGGCTGTGGAAAGATAAAGATGATTGTCCCAGCTGGTTTGAAGTTGGCCCATTAGCAGATAATATGTGCCAGGAGATAAGAGTCACTGCCCCACCCGGCTGCAGCAGATGGGACAGAATTCACGTTTCTGGCCACATCAACCCAACACAGGTGTGTTTGGTGATTCCTGGGTGGGGGACCATGGATGGAGGGCAGGGGGTGTTGGTGATTCCCAAGTGCTCCCTCCTGCTCTGGCTGGTGCTGGAGAGGAACAATTGAAGCTCAGCATCGAGGAGATAGGGATGCCCTGAGCTGGCCTCACAGCCAGTCCCTCAGTCTCCTGTGATGTTTGGGCTACTGCAAAGACCTGCAGTGTGCTGGGTAATAATCAAGGAAAGCTTTTTGATAGGAAATGCTATTTGAGCACAAAAATCCCCTGCTTTTGATGGTGCTCTCCCCAGGAAGGTGTCCGAGGGCAAGAGAGCCTCCTCTGCTCTGTGCTGTGTCTGCAGAAGCAGCAGGGGTGGCCAGCCTGTTTTCCAGCTCTGGAGAAGGGAATTTACATGAGCTTCCCTCCACCCTCCCATCCTGCTGCCAGCCCACTGCTCCTTCCTGTGCTTTCTGCCTCTGAAAGGTTTTTACTCACATTTCACCCACCCCAGGACTGTGCTCCTGTATCCCCCTGCACAGTGTGAGTTCCCAGCCTGCCAGCAGAGCACTGACAGGGGAGCTCTGCACCATCAGAGCACCCTCCCTGGGGCTGGGGCACTGTCCTGGGAGAGGGCAGCTCTGCATTTGGGGATCACACTCGGCTTTTTGGTGCTCTTTCACATATTCTCCCCACTGGGCTTTTCTACAAGGCTCTGGGTGTTGTCCCCACCTCCAGCTCAAGTGAGGCACAGAGCCAAGCCCTGGCACCAGAGAACTGCAGCTTCAGGAGGATGCCTTAAATCCAGGCAGACAAGAACTTAAGCCATCTCTGTGCTTACAACCAGCAGGCTGTGCCACCCCCACATTCCCCATGAGGCTCCTGTGACTCCCATCCCACACAACTCACTTTCCTGGGCCGTAGAAACATACATAGAATGAAATGGTTTGCATTGGAAAGGATCTTAAAGCTCATTTTGTTCAACCCCCCTGCCATGGTAGGGACACTTTCCACTGTCCCAGGTTGCTCCCAGCCCTGTCCAGCCTGGCCTTGGGCACTGCCAGGGATCCAGGGGCAGCCACAGCTGCTCTGGGCACCCTGTGCCAGGGCCTGCCCACCCTCAGAGGGAAGAATTTATTCCTAATATCCTATCTATTCCTGCCCTCTGTCAGTGGGAAGCCATTCCCCCTTGTCCTTGTCACCCCATCCCTTGTCCCCAGTCCCTCTCCATCTCTCCTGTTCCTTTGCAGATCCTGAGGACAGCAAAGTGCCTGTCCCTGCTCCAGGCTGTGCATGGGGATGGCCCATGGCACGGAGCCCTGGCAGGGATCAGCCTGAAAATCCCTTTGCTGACGATGGTGTGGACTCTGTAAACTGGGAATGGCAACAACAGTGGGGCCACAACAGCCCCGGGCAGGATGGGGAAACCAGTGCTTGGCTTTTGCCCTGGAGAAGGAAGGTCTGGGTGGGCTGGGGCATTCCTGCCAAACCCTCCTCTGGTGGTTCACTGCTTTTGAAATACTCTGTGCCTCTGAGAACACTGATCTCCTGTGAGACCAACAGGATAGCAGAGACACTGTGGGTTTGGGGAGGGCATTGAGCAGGGAGGGAGCAGTGCTCACACTGAGCTGTCTCTGCTGCCGGGACCGGTTTGGGCTGTGGTGAGATGTGAGATTGGGATTTGCTGTCCCAGGGCTTGATCCCCAGCCAAGACAAGTTTTGAGCAATTGCTCAAGGGCAGATTTGAGAAAACAGAGCCAGTCTGGATCCAGAGCAGAGCCAAAGGCCGCGTCCCTGCAGGTGGGAACACCAGGATGCTGGAGGCAGTTTGTGATGAGCAACGGAGGTGATAACATCCCCCCACCCTCTGAAAGCTTGTGGACACTGTTCTGCTCTCACACCACATCCAGCAATGCCTCACAACCTCAGAAATATCTGATTTTAAACCCAGACCCTTCAGACAGACTCTGAGTACCCCACCCTGAGCTCCCAGCAGCTGCTTGCTGTGTGCAGGCACAAGAACTGACCCAAGATGTCACAGGAACAGAATATTCTGTCATCTCCCCTTTCAACCTTTGCTTTCAGTGCATCTGCTCCCTCTTTTGGTGTGGCTAATGGAACCAGAGGAAAACGTGGATGTTCCTCCCAGCATGGCCTCTCCTATCAGGTGGGAAAAGAGGGTCAGGCAGAGGTGTGGTGTGTAGGCAGATCCAGGGATGTCCCTGCACGATATGGCAATTCCTCCTGGCACAGGAACCCTGGCAGGAGCGCTGGGAGAGCTCAGGAGAGGAATGCAAGCAGCACATCTTGTAGGAAACTGGGAATCTTGTTCCCAGAGGGTGATCACCTGGTGCCTTCCTTTGGCTGTTGAGAAATGACCAGGACTGGTGCAATCCCTGCACTCCTGCCAGCTCTGGGGCAGAGCTGGGTCACACCTGCAGCCAGGCACACTCGGGGTGAGCAAGATCTGACAAGGTGCATCTGCAGGGGCTGAGGAGTACAGTGTGCCCTAAACCTTGGCTTTGCCTTTCCTGCAGCCACAAAAAGGTGGGAAAACCCTCCAGGGGCCTTTAACATCCTGATCTGTCCCCAGGGCTAATTTCAAAGTCAAAGCAGGGTGTCCAGAGCAGCTGTGGCTGCCCCATCCCTGGAAGTGTCCAAGGCCAGGTTGGACAGAGCTTGAAGCAGTCTTTGTGTAAGGAGTGCCATGGCAAGTGGGCTGGAACTGCACAGTCTTTAGGGTTTCTTCCAGTCCAAGCCTTTCTCTGATCCTGTGATTTCTCATTCGAGTTTTGAAAATTCCCAGGCCCAGAGATATTTTTTGATCAAACCTTTACCACAGACCTTCCCCAAGCAGCCCCAGGACCCTCCCACACCTCACACTCAGCACTTTGGGATGTTTCAGTGACCCTCCACCGGGCTTTGCAGGCTTTTCTGACCTTCCCAGAGTGTCCTCAAACTGCCCAGATGCAGCCCCAGGAATGCTGTGCAGGTGGGAACACCACCACCATCCCTCCAGCTGTGCTCTGGCTGGCACAGCTGGGGCTGTGCTGCCCTTTGGGGGTCTTTGCTGCACATCAGTCTATTTTTGTGATCTGCACTGGTGCAGGTGAGGACACCTGTGCAGCCCAGCAGCACTGCCAGTGCATCTCCCACCCAGCAGACATCCCTTGGGAGGGCTGACACACCAGGACTGACATCACCCAGAAGCAAAATCATGATCTGAAGGGTTGTAAATATTTTGGGGGACTCAGACTGCCTGCAGAGCAGATGTTTTAAGCAGCTGGATGGCAGTGGTGCAAGGAAAGACAGTGATGGACTCACAGACCAAGTTTAGACTGAAAGCTTGAGGTGGTGGAAAATGCAGTGGTAGTAACAGCCTAGAGAAAACCTCCTTTCATGTCAGGAGGGAGAAAAATTCAGAAGAAGTTTAAAAAATGATGGCAAATTCCAAAGAGATCTGCCTGGAAGCAGGTGGTACCCTGGAGAATTTGGGCAGGGTTGTCACGGGTGAGTGGGAGCTGGCAGGATTTATTGACAGACACTCAGATGACTTGACAGAACCCAGTGTGCCCAAATTACTCACACCTTTCACACCAAGCATGAGCCCCTGGATTATTTGGCCTTCTTGGAGCTGCATCACATTCCTGTGGGCTCAAGGGACACAGCACAAACATGGGAATTTGGGGTTTAACAGTATTCTCTGATCCTGTAATGTGGGAGTTTAAAGCAAAAAAAAAAAAAAAAAAGAAAGGGATATTCCAGGGGTCAGTGGGGTGATTCTGGCCAGTTCCCCAGCTGAAATTTGTAGATTCAAACTGGGGGCAAATAGGAGAAGAATGAGAAAATCAAAGGCACATCTCCAAAGCTACATGAAAAAAAATATATAAAAGGAAAGCATTTCATCCATCTGCTTGCATTTTCCTTGGTGCTTCTTTTCCAGTGCTTTGATAAGCAAGACTCTTAAAGAAATTCTATGGAAGAAATTTCCTTCCCCCAACAACCACTTTTCCTTATCAATTCCCCCCAAATGAAAAGATTATTTAAAAAAAATAATAGAGAAAGAAAGGAAAGAAAGGAGAAAAGCCACAAAGGTTTCTGTGATTTAACAAGACCATTGTGGGATATATGAAAGAAACTGAGGAACCCACTGGCCGACTTTGATGTGGAGCCTTTGAAAACCTGAGCAGGGAGAAACAGCCCTGACCCAGGAATGTCCTGATGAAAGGGGGGAGCAGGACTTGTCACACCAGAGCCAGGACTCTGCTGGAGTCCCGGGAGGTGCCAGCTCCAAACGTGGCTGTGCTGGCTCCAGATGTGTGCAGCTGGAGACGTGGCTCCATCCCGGGGCTCACTCTGCTGGAGCTGAACTGTTGGCTTGGAAGGAGATGTTTTATTTCTTGGTTTTCCCTGAGAAGTCTAATTTTCAGATGAGTGATAAGTGTGGACATGACTTCTAACACTGTTGCCCTGCAAGGAACTCTCCAGATGGCCACACAACTCCCACCAAACCAGGAGTGGAGGCCTTGGGCAGGATGTAAGAACAGAATAAAACTATTCTTTATACCTCCTCTTAGCATCTGCAGCTTATGCATATTTTAAAAAATATTTTAAAATATTATTTATTATTATATATTATTTATTAATTTTATATATAATTTATATATTTATTTTATATGTATCTTATTATAAATTACTTATATTAATTTGTTATTAATTATAAAATATTATACATTTATTATTATTTATTTATGTATTATATACATCTTATTTTTACCTAATGGTGTTTTGAAGCTAAGAAAGCTTGCAGCACAAAGGCACCCTGTGGTGTTGAGTTCTGCAGCCACGTGTGGCACTGGGCTACTCTGGGTTGCTGAGCTGAGCCCCAACCAGCACATCTGTACACAGGGCTGGGCTGGCAAAGCCTCAGTGAAACAGCAGAAAATCACGGAATCTCACACAGGGTGGGGCAGGGAGGAATCTCTGGAGGTCATTGGGATCTCTGGAGGTCTTTTAGTCCAATGTCTCCTTGTCTTAGGTTGCAGTACAGGATGTGACCAAAGTCTGTATTCTGTCACCATCTGTTAAACCAGGTGGGCCAGTGACCCTTATTTCTGTGGGAGATATCTCCTGTTAATGGGCCATTGTTAAAAACCAGCTGGGGCAATCATCTTTATCTTTCCCACAGCCCATCCTCCCTCCAGGAGATATCTCCTGTTCATGGCCATTGAGTCCCAGGGCATGACTGATAAAATTACATCATCCCACTGGGAGATGCTCCAGCCAGGGGAGCAGCCAAGCCTTTCCTACCCAGATAAAAACTGAGATTTTGGACTCCAAGGTACCTTCTTTCCACTGGATTCCAGAGGAAAGCCAGACCTTTCCACATCATCCCTGGAGCTTCAGAGGAAAACTGCACCTTCTGCAGGAGCACTGCTCCAGCTGAACCACATCTGCCACTGCAGGAGGATGCAGCCACCATTGAATGGGACTGCTGCCAACACCCTGACTGACTGACGGGTGTCAGCTTGGATTCTGACTCTGGCAGTGTTTGGGATTGCTCTTTGTAATACTGTATTTCTATTTTAATTTTCCTAGTAAAGAACTGTTATTACTAATTCCCACGTCTTTTCATGAGAGCCCCTTAATTTCAAAATCATAATAATTTGGAGGGAGGGGGTTTACATTGTCCATTTCAAAGAGAAGCTCCTGCCTTTATTGGCAGACACCTGTCCTCCAAACCAGGACACCCCAGCTAAAGAAGGGCTGCCTAGTTGCCCAAAACCTTTTCCAGATGACTTTTGGTTATCTCCAAGGATAGAGAATACACAACTTCCCAGGGCAACCTGTTCAATTCATAGTGCCAAGTCCTTGTCATTGGCAGGGAAAAATCTGGAGTGGGAACACCAGGTGTGCCCAGGTGCAGCTCTGAGCTGTGTGCAGGGGACTTTAATCCCATGGATGCAGGGTTAGACCAGACCTGTGTCATACAGATGAGGGTAATCCCAGGAATACAAAATCACAGCTGCAGGGGCCAGGGTGTGACACCAGGATCAGAGCTTGCACCTCAGTGCCCAAAGCCATCAGCTGTGGGGTTTGGGTATCCATTAGCACCAAGGTGATGGGGATAAGTGGGAACAACAGTGGGATAAAAACGTGGCAGCAAGGCGTCCCCAGGAGCCCCAGCCCAATGCCAGGCAAGTTCAAAAGTTCAGGAGCAAGGCTGAGTGTTGGAAAATAAAGACCTTAATTACAGTGACCATGTGTGACCCTGCCTTTGTTGGGGACTTGGTGAGTGAAGTGCCACTCAAGCAGGGCTGGAGGCTGTGCCAGCAGCCCTGGCAGTGCTGGCAGCAGGGACAGAGCAGCAGCACTGAGGATCAGGGCTGCAGGGCACAGCTCCCCACCAAAAAATCCTGCTCAGTCCTTTGGGGATCAAAGTTCCCCAGGCTGCAGGTCTGTCTCCAGGGGAAGAGCTGGAGTAGCAGGGGCTCTGCATGAAAATGTGTCAGGGAAACACAGGGATAGAAGATTTCCCTGGCAGAGCACGAGCAGGAAGCCACAGGGGAAATTTGTTGAGATAAGTGCCTGATTTTCAGGTACTTACACAGAATTTCTGTGGTGCCTCTAGCAGTGACTTCAACTTACAGTTTGATTATGTGAGAGACAGCAAGGCTAGAAATAACATGTTCCATGTTAGAATGGTTTCTAACATGGAAGATGGTTAGAAATGGTTAGAAACATTCCATAAAGAATGGTTTGGGCTGGAAGGAGCCCTAAACCCACCCAGATCCACCCCCTGCCATGGGCAGGGACATCTTCCACTGTCCCAGGGTGCTCCAAGCCCTGTCCAGCCTTGTCTTGGGCATTTTCAGGGGCTGCTCTGGGCAACTCCTTGTAAAAGTAAAACCAAAGAAATCATCAGTGCCAAGTGCAGCACCCCAGGCTGCTCTGATGGCTCAGCAGCCTCTGCACTCACAAAAAGCTCCAGTAAACATTAGTATTGATTATCAATTTACAAACGACCAAAGGACATGGGTTGAGACCCAGTGCTGGCAAAACCTCTGCTGCTCAGCTGTCACAGCTCCCTCGTGCTCCCCACAGCTTCCCACCCTCACCCCCAGACCTCAGCAGCCCTTGGGTGTGCTGGGCAGCTCCAGGCTCTGTGAATTATTTGTGAGATACCTTCCACATCCTCACTGAGTCCCTGGCAGAGGGGATTTTTATAAATAAATTAACTCCTTGCAGCTCTGTGGCATCCGACAGCAAACCCTCCCCCTTTCCCACATTGTCTAGGGTTTGGTAAGCCAGCACAAAACTTTATTTCCTTAACAAATGTTTTTGTGTGATCTAAGGTGCCCTGAGCACCCTGTGCCAGGGTGAAATTCTGTCACAAGAAGAAAACCCACTATTATGTCACCTCCTGTCTGCAGCATGCAATTTATTCAGCAAATTGATCTCCTTTTGTCTTAGGCTGCTGCTTGCTAACGTGCCTCTGGAACTGGTTTCCTATGGGAGATGGCTTGATGAGTTTGTTAGGAGAACAGTTTCCTCTGCTGAGTGAGCTGATTCCTGTCTAAATCTTTTCCCTTGACTGAGGCAGATTTTATTAAGCCATAAGGCACTTCTGAGCTCTGTGATGAATATTAGAATTTGTGCAAGGCAGGAAGGGGTGGGAGGGACTCGATTCAAGGAACACAGTGGGGTCTGGGGGATATTCAGTGTTAAATAGAGGTTTAAAGGGCCTGTACACGAGGCAGGGGATTTTGAAGTTCTGTGCAAACACAATGCAGCTGGGCAATGACCAGAAAGGTCAGGAGGAGCAGCAGCACTCACAGTGGAGGCTCCAGCCCCTCTGCTGCCATTTGTGGTGCTGTTAAAATTCCCCCAGATTCCCAGCTGACCCAGAGCCCTCATCGATTGACTCCAGAAGCAATTGAGAGCACATCACAACGATTCTGAGCAGCTTCTCTGGGCTGCCTGGGAAACAAATCACCTGTGCAGGAGCAATCAGCTGGCCCTAGTGGGGCACTTGGGTGAGCCCAGGTGTGAATGGATGGGTTCCCTGCTCAGCTTTATCTCTTCATTGCTGTAAACAGGAATTATTTGTCTCCCCTGCTCGCTGGTGCTGAGCCTTGGCTGGCAGCACTGATGGCTGGGTGAGATATTTGCCTGCTCCCAATTGCAGGTCATTGTTCTGAGCCTCCTGGTCTTTGGGAACTGCTGAATTTTGATCTGTTGGTTGTCCTCCCCCATCCTCAAGGGATTTGTTCTGCCTTGGTCTCAGTGGTTGGGGGCAGTAGGATGGCTCACCATCATCTCACCTCTGGAGGAAATGGCATCTTTTATTTTTCACTGCTGCTGAACTTAGGATTTGTGATGGGAACTTGTTTAGACAAACTCTTTTACACCCTGTTTCTTCCTCAGTGTTTTTCCCTGGCTCTTGCATGATCCTCTTGGCTGGGACTGCAGTGTTGGGAAAGAGGGAAGTGTTTCACAATAAGGAGCATCTGAGTCAGTGGGAAAGGCTGAGGTGGCCTTTATCAGAGTGCTCTGCCCTGTCCTGAAAATGCAGTTCCCAGATGCCTCAAGCCCAGGTGACAGCATCCTGTGACAGGTCAGTGTTTTCCCACTGCAGGAGTGAAGCTCAGCACAGAGACAAAAATCAGTGTCGGTTCTCATTAAACTGGGTGAGCAGCTGGTGACCAGCCCTGGTCAACCATCACCATGTGTTAAAAGTCAACCAAAAAAAAAAACCAAAAATCAGAAAAAATGGGTATTTTGGGGCTGAAGCACAGAATCATAAAATCACAGAATCCCAGACTGGTTTGGGTTGGAAGTGTCCCAGGCCAGGTTAGACAGGGCTTGGAGCAGTGTGGGATGGTGGAAGGTGTCCCTGCCCATGGCAGGGGTGGGATGAGATGGGCTTTAAGTCCCTTCAACACAAACCATTCTTCATTCTGGATTCTGTGATCTCCTTCCATCAGCTCTGGTGAAGGAGGTTTCCACACCAGGTCCTCCTGGGCTGCCCCTTGCCACAGAGTCCCTGTGCTCACCCAGGAATGGCCCTTGGTGCTGCCCTGCTGGGGGGGCCTGGGCTGCTCTGTGCCTGGTTCCACCCGTGGGACACAGAAATTTGCTCTCTGGAGGAGACAAGGCACAGCTGGAGCCTCTGTGCAGGATATTTGGGTGGCATGCCACAGTCTGTCCCTGCAGCTGAATTCCATTCACTCCTTGGTTCCCTCTGACCCTGAGGGGAGGAAGGAAGGCACAGCAGAGCAGGAATCAAAGCTGGATTTGTCTGTAATTTAATCACAGCTCTGCTGAATCTCCTACCACCAGCAGCTCCCTTGCCCTTTTTGTACAAGTGAAACAAAGCAGAACATGCAGGGTCTTGCAGGAAGGAGGGTTCAGGTGCCCAAAATTGTGTGCTTGAGGGTGCAGAGGGAGGATTCTGTGGATCTCCACGGCCCCACTTCACCACCAGGCAGTCCCAAGCCATCCCAGAACCCCAATTCAGGTTTGCTCCAGCGATGGACACCGTGCTGGGGGCACACACCAAGCCCTGCTGAGCTGGGGGAGCAGCTCCCCAGGGAGCTGAGCACTGCTGGAGCTTTGGGAAGCACAGTTAAACACCTCCAGGTCTGGGACATACAGCCTTTGGTCCCTTCACAACCTGCCAACTTATCACAGAAAATGATGTGTCATCCTCAGGTCTCAACTTGTCCCTTCCTGCTGCCTGCAGACACAGATTTTTGGCAGTGTTTCCCTCCTTCCCAAGCCCTCTGTCTCTCTCCCTGCTCCCCATGTCCTTGTCTCCCATCTCTCCCATGAGACACTTTCTGTCTGTAGAAAAAGGAAAAGAGGAGTTTGGAATCGAGAATTTTTTTCCTCTTTTTTAATTATTTTTTTTCTCTAGGGACTGAGTCTTCCCCCCTGTTCTGCCAGGCACCTGCAGACCAGCCAGCCAGGCCTTTTCCTAACCCCTGGGGCTGCTCACCCCTCGCTGTGCACAGAAAACAGCTGCAGAAATGCATCTTCCCTGGGGTGCACATGCAAGCTGGGACAGGCACCCCGTGGTTCAGGGCAGAGGGACAGAGCTCTGTGCAGGAAATCCCTCCATTCAGCCCTGCAGAACAGCCTGAGGAACTTCTGCAGGAATGCAGTGTTGGGGAGGGAACAGAAAAATTTTATGAGTGCCTAGCAAGTAGTTTTGAAATAGAGATGTTAGCAATTTTTGACATAGACTCTGAAAATAGTTATGTTAAGGTTTGAGGCTTTTTTCTTTGTTTAGGTGATACCAAATGCCACAAATACCAAAGAACCAACAAACATTTTGTCCCAAGCCTGGCAGGAAAGGTCAGAAGATAAGGGTTACAGATAAGAAAGCCATAAAACATGGTAATTTAGTAATTCCTATAGGTTGCATGCAAATATTAGGAAATTAGTATATTGTATTATATTGGTTATTGGAAATTGGAATATTCATCATAGAAGAATACTTATTGTATTGTAAATGGGAAATTTCTCTCTAATCTCTCTCTCTCTTACCCTCTTGCTCTTATCTCTTACTGTCTTACTCTCCATGCTCTACACTCTCTCTTACACCCACGCCCTTATAATAAAATACAAACCTGAAGAACAGAAAATAGAGAGCTCCTGAGTCTGTCCAGCGAGCGTCCAACCAACAATCCACCCCCCACAATGCAGGAGAAAGGTTCTGTCCCATAGGGGGAGAGTCTGGAGTGACTGTGGTGGGTGTACCAAAAGTGTGAGAAACTGCCAGGCAGCAGAAAATTTGATTTGATTTAATTTAAGTTTCCAGGGAAGCTGATCCTGCCCCCCTGATACTCACATGCACATACACCAGCCTGTGGTGCCTGGGTGGAGCACAGTGCCATAAATTGTTATCCAAAATCCATTTCCCAGAGCACCCAGGGAGGGATTGTAAGGACACAGCAGCTGACACCTTTCCAAAAAAGGATGTGTCATCACAATCCCTCCCTGGGTGCTCATGATTGTCAAGGATAAGAGGTTTTGGGGCAACAGTTTTGACCCAGAAGTCAACATTTATTGCAGTGTGATCTTTTGCTTTAGACTCTTTCATGCCCCACCCTCAGTAAGCCTCAAGTGAGATTGATTTCTGCTGCCTGTGTTTCCTTGTCTGGGGCCTCTGGTGGATCTGGTGTGTTTGTTGGGGTAACATGGTGAGAAACAGCACAGACACCGTGGTGTTTGCCTGCCAGAGCTGCTGGGGGACAGGTTTCTGCTGGGCCTTGGGCTTGGTACAAGCATCACTCCTCTCTTTTGCTGTCACTCACGTCCCTTCAGCCAGCTGTGCTCACCTGGAGACAGCCCACACAGTTCTGTGAGCCAGGGCAGGGTGGAAACCACAGAGGGGAAGGATCTCATAGAATCAGGGAATTATTAAGCTTGGAAAAGACTCCCAAGATCAGCAGGTTGAACCTTCAGATGACTTAATTCCTATTAAACCAAACCACAGCACAAAGGTTCTACTGTTTTGGGGTTTTTTTAACACTTCCAGGGATGGTGACTCCAGCCTGTGCCAATGCCTGAGCACCCTTTCAGTGCCCAGGAGGGACTTTTCTTTAATATCCAACATTTCTCCTGTTCCCTGGGACAGAGCCCAACCAACCCACACTCCCAGCTGCTCCCTCCTGCCAGGGAGCTGTGGAGACCCAGAAGATCCCCCTGAGCCCCTTTTACATTTAATTTGAAGAGCAGCCACTCATTTTCTTGGCTCACCTGTGAGCCCCCAGACCACAGCAGGGGGATCCCTGTTCAGCCCCTGCCTGGCTGGGACTCAGTTTTGTGAGATGCTTTTGGCTCTCTGTGACTTTCAGGAGGAACTTTGACAAAGGCTTTTGAAAGACTCACTAAATTGCATCCTTCACAACTGCTTTGCTGACACACTTAAAGCAGGCAGAGGAACACAATTTTCCTTTAAAGAGGACATGCTGGGCTCTCTGTCTTATGTGCCATAACCAGTAATGAAAGTCAAGCACGTCCCCTGCACACTCCCAGGCTCGTTTAACCCTTCTTGCTGCACTGCCTGCTGAGAGATGCACAAGGAAAAACAGCAAACTACTGAAAACCTGAGCAAACCTGCAGGTGAAATGGGAAAAAAGGTCAAATCCCAAAATGTCTGATTCCAGAGAAGCAAGAGGAATGGATTTTATGGAGAGATTTTTTTTTCTTGGCTAGAGATCATATTTACAGTTTGCCCTCCTAGAGTTTTAAAAACAGCAGAGCAAATTGCTAATTAAAAGATATAGCTTGACAAACTAACTCTAAACATCTGTTATATATTGTTTGTAGCTAAAACTTGAGTAGTTAACAGCAGGATCAGTAGGTAACTGATCCATCAGGTTCATCCCCAGCCCATCATCCCTCTGTGGCACTGGAATAACTCAGCCTGAGCTCCCCAGCTCAAACCTCCCTGTGCCAAGTCCCCTGGCTCAGAAGGAAATCCTGGCTCAGAGGGCCTCACCTTTTTCTGCTGGTATTTATTTATATGCCAAGTTTGGTGCAATCTTCAGGTTTTCCTCAGGAGTTTGATTACACAACTCAGGTACCTGTTTAGATCTGTGGTTTACAGTTAATAGTGAGCACAGCCACAAATAATGGAGTATTTCACCTGTGACTTAAAAAACCAGGAAAATTCCATCTCCTGGCATGGCAACAGTGTTATATAAGGGGGAAATGAGGGAACATCCCTATCTCTGTCCCACTGACTCTAAACTGTTCTCTCCTGGTCACTGAAGGAGATTTTCCCTCACAGTTGTCATGAACAAGCTGTGTGCAGGTGTTGGGAAGGCTCCTGCCTTTTCCCTGCTGCACACAAACCAGTGAAAGGACATCCTGAGGTGGCAAGCAAGGGGGATAATGCCTCACTGGGGAGAACAGATCCACGCAGGAATGCATTCCAGCCTCCCAAATAAAACATCCCCCAGGAGGGAGGGCATGGGGAGTGCTTGGCAATCCCATCTCCTGCCAGCACAAACAGTCCCAGAGCATAGCAAGGGGCAGGGAGCCCCAGACCACCTTCCAGTGATCCCAGGAGGGAAGGGTCAGACCCCAGCTAGGAAATGCACCCAACAGGGGGGACTCAGTGGAGTGGAAGGGAAACAGAGGAATGGAAGGAGTGGAGGTAACTTGGAGGGGGTAGAACAGAAGGCTGATTTCAGGAAAGACATGGAATCATGGAGTATATAATCATGGAATGTCCTGAGCTGGGAGGGACCCACCAGGACCATCCAGTCCAACTCCTGGCCCTGCACAGACACCCCAACAATCCCACCCTGGGATTGCTGTCCAAACCCTCCTGGAGCTCTGGCAGCCCTGGGGCTGTGCCCATTCCCTGGGCAGTGCCAGCACCCTCTGGGGGAAGAACCTTTCCTCATATCCAGCCTAAACCCCCCTGACACAGCCTGAGTTAATACAGGGAAAAATCTTGGGTTAAAGGCTGTGGCAATGGACAATCCCTAAGGAAGGGCAGTGGGTACAGTCACACTGGAGCTGATTCACTTCAGGTGACATTCTGAGTGTCTCAGGTGACATTCTGAGTGTCCCAGGTGACAATCTGAGTGTCCCAGGGCTAAGCAGTGGCCTGGGGTAGTTCGATATCTCCATGTGCTCTCTGGGTGACAATCCAGGTGGAGCCTCATTCTGTTTGAGGCAACACCAGAGATGAGGAAGCAGCTGGTATGGGAATGGCAGAGCTTTAGCCCAGGAGAACCTCAACAAACTCCAGATCTGGGCCAACAGAAACCTCTCAAACTGCTCCAGGCCAGGCCAGGGCAACCCTGGTGACCAGCTCAGCCTGGGAAGTGATGGATCAGTTGGAAGGACCAGGAGGACAGAGGGAACACGAGTCAACAGTGCACTCTGATGGCAAATCAGGGAAACCACAAACTGGGCTGCACGGGGACTGGGACCAGGACAGAGGAATTACCAGGTCCCTCTACTCAGTGCTGGGATCCCCTGCTGCTGTCCATCCCCCAAAGCCAGAGGCTGTGCCAGAAACACACAGGAGATGTGGAAGGCGTTCTCTGAGGGGTCAGAGGGATGGCTGAGGGGGTCAAGGGTGGGCTCAGGGGTCTGGGGATGGTTCAGGGGTCAGGGGATGGCTGAGGGGTCAGGGGATGACTCAGGGGTCAGGGGATGGCTCAGGGAGTTAGGGGATAGTTGAAGAGTCAGGGGATGGCTCAGGGGTCAGGGGATGGCTCAGGGATCAGGGGATGGTCAGGGAATGGTCAGGGGGATGGTCAGGGGATGGTCAGGGGATGGTCAGGGGCTCAGGGGATGTTTCAGGGCTCAGGGGATGGTTCAGGGGTCAGGGGATGGCTGAGGAGCTCAGGGGATGGTCAGGGGATGGTCAGGGGATGGTCAGGGGGATGGTCAGGGCTCAGGGGATGTTTCAGGGCTCAGGGGATGTTTCAGGGCTCAGGGGATGGTTCAGGGCTCAGGGAAGGGTCAGGGGATGGTCAGGGGATGGCTGAGGAGCTCAGGGGATGGTCAGGGGTCAGGGGATGGCTCAGGGGTCAGGCTCTGACCCTGGCCCCAGCACAGGTGGAAGGAGCTGATTTGTGCTGTCACACCAAGATGATGCTGAGGGGCTGCCCACAAATTGTTGGAGGGCACCTGCAGAATGACACCAAAGAGACAACAGGGTGGCACACTGGGAAAAAAATGCCAACAAACATTAGCTCTCACTCCATCAGCTCCCAGAGTGACCACGTTCCCCAAAATATCTGCTGCTCCCCAGAGCCACAGTGCTCCCTGCAGAATGATTCCCAGCCCGTGGTCTTCCACTCAGCTCCTCATCTGCACATCAGGATAATTGTTCCTCAAGATTTAATTCCGTGGAATTATATAAAATAAAACTTCTCACCAAGCAGATGTCAGTATTGAGACCTGTTCTTCCAGGAAAGGAAATGAAAAGTGGAGCATATTAAGATCAGCCTGTGAACCATCAGTGTTGTGCAAATTGGACAGTGAATTCTACAGTTTGGGATATTGCCTGCTTTGTGCACAACTATGGGAATAATTTCTGATAACAATTTTCATATAATGCAAAAAAAGAAGAATAGATCACTATGGTAGCTGAGGGTGGAAGGGAGGTGGGAAAAGCAATAGAAATGGAAGAAAATAAATTAACCAGTAGCTGAATTTTTCACATTTGTGTATCTGCAAAAAAAAAAAAAAAAAAAAAAAAAAAAACTAAAGCAGAAAATTTGATTCATTCAGAGCAGACAATGTTTTACTTGTTCTTAAAGGCATTGCAGGGAATGAATGCAAACTGAGAGGGAGATGTATGCAAATTCATGCAAATTCATCTGCAAACCAGCACATACCACCAGCCTCCTGGCAGCTCCCAGTGTCTGTGTGCTGCAGGGGCTGGTAGATGGGGACAGTGGAAGTGCTGAGGTCCCTCCTGGCAGGACCACAGCCCTGGAGGGGGCTGGCTGCACTGGGGCTGTTTTCCTGCTGTCCCTCCTGCACCACCAGCATCTCCTCCCTCTGTCCAGGGACACAGGGACAGGAACAAGGCAGGGGCTGACACCTGCTGTTCAGTTTGTTGGCCATCATCCTCCTCCCTCCAATGATTTGACCTCTGACTGAACAGAAATCTATATTTGGCTTCTCCAAGGCCTGCTCAGAAGTGTCTGTGTTTATACTCTCACACTTATGTTTCCTTTTTCTTTAGATTTCTCTGTATTTAAGAATTTACCTCTTCTCTTTGCCAACATCATTCCTCACACCCACACAAAGAAATGCTCATAGTTTTGTATTCTTTGGTTTTCTATTCAGATCACTTTTTTTTAAAATATTCTGTCAGAATAAAACATTTATGTGTGTACCTCGTTATGGGCTTCATCCTTATCTCCTGAGACCAGTGGTCCTTACTGACATCTTTCAAACAGTAGCACTAAATTATTTCTCTTTCTTCCAAAGGAAAATAACAATTTATTGTGAGTTTTGGGGGTATTTTGTAGGAGATATTATTTCTTCCTTCTGCTTTGTTGAAACAGCTTTGTATGAATTACTCTGGGAAAGTAAAGTATTAAAATGTATTAAGTTACTCATCATTTACCAATAAATCAAATCCACCAAAACACATTTTTTTGGGCAGTGTCTGTCAGTACCAGCTTTGAAGGCCATCTGCACATCTTCCCAATTCTTTCCACCATCCCACCCTTACCTACCGTGCTCCTCACAGAATTTTGTCTATTAGGACAGAAAAAGGGACTGGAAGTAGCACAGGGCAGAAACCAGGATTTATAGTTGCAATCAAATGTTGGACTTGACAATCTTTGAGGTCTTTTCAAACCTCAATAATTCTGTGGTTCCATAAAATAATAAGCACATTTTTAAGGCTATATTTTTATATAGCCCCATATACATATATTTTATATATGTATTTTATATTTTTAGGACTGTATTTTTAATAAATACGCTGTCACACATTGAAGAGCTCCACAAATAAAGGAATAATGTGCAGCTGAGTTTATGCTCCTGCCCTTGGCCATCCTGGCCCATGGAAAGCAAACCCATGTCCCTGGGAGCAGGGAATCCTCCTCTCCTCCTGCCTCCAGCAGGGTGGACATGGACAGTGGTGCTCCCCCTCCTCCTGGGCTGGGAGCCAGGAATGCCACAGCTTGCATTCAGCCCATC
Organism: Luscinia megarhynchos; assembly: GCA_034336665.1. Classification (NCBI taxonomy): domain Eukaryota; kingdom Metazoa; phylum Chordata; class Aves; order Passeriformes; family Muscicapidae; genus Luscinia; species Luscinia megarhynchos. The sequence goes on along the minus strand of CM067583.1, from coordinate 1,794,122 downwards.
ACCTGGACAAGACAATGGGATATAAAGTCATGTCCCTGAAGGTCAGAGCAGTGGGGCACAGCAATCTGAGTTCCTTAAGGAACCTTCCAAAGAGCCTAAGTGACACAAAACCAGTTCATGGAGTCACAGAGTGCCCTGAGTTGGAAGGGATCCACAAGGACCTTTGAGTCCAGCTGCTGCCCAGGACAGTCCCAGGAATCTCACCGTGCTGTCAGAAGACCAGAAGGATTTGTGGGTTTCCAAGACCTCACAGGAAAGAGCCTTAGGCAGCCTGGTGTGACCTCAGAGCTGAGCCTTGTTTGACTTGTAAGATGGACTAAATAATTTCCTGACCTCAGGACATCCTTCCATTCTGAAAGACATCTTAGGAAAAAATAAATGAAAAAGCCCAGACACAGCTCATGGAGGTGCAGTGTCTCCCTCATGCTGTTCCAGGACATGAGTAAGTTCCTCCTACCTTTTGAAGCAAAAAGGATTTTCTTCTCTGGATTTAAGAGACCATTCCTTTAATAATCTCACATCTGCAGCATTTGTCTGGAGCTGTAAATCTGCTGTGACATCTCAGCACAAGGGGGAGGTCTTGCCTTACCTTCCACTGCTCCAGAGGTGCTCAGCACACTCCTCAGAGGTGCTGGGATCTCCTGGAGGGGGTCTGGAAGCTGAAACCCCTTGCAGAAAAGTGGACAAGCACAGGAGATGCTGAGGGAACTGGGCTTGGGGTCAAGGAAGAGTGGGGAAGGTGGGAAGATGAACGGGAGGAGAGGATGGCAGGAGGTTCTGCACTGGCTGGATTGCCCTTGTTTCACCCTCTTTCCTCCCTGCTCTGTGGGTTAACTATTGGGATCTGGAGTGCCCCAGCTGCAGAGACAGTGGATCACCCCAGCTGCACCCCTTGTCTGTTCTGGCACCTCCAACACCATCACTCCTCTGGCCCTGGTTCCAGTACAAACTGTTCTGCCCTGCAGTTACTGGGGACCTTGCTTGATGAAAAAGCAGCTGCCTGTGTCAGCCCTGCTTCTCAAAAGGGCCTGCTGAGGCTGGGGCAAGGGGCAGCTGGGTTCAACACCAGAATTCAGGGGATAGTGACAAATCAGCCTCTCTCAGTCACACTGTGGGGATTCACCATCCCCCTGCCCCACACAGCTCACTGAGCAGCACGAGTCAGCTCCAGCTCTGGGCTCATTCTGAGCCCTCAGCCTGCTCATTCCCCCAGTGGGACAGTGCAGGAGTCTTTGTGTGGGAATAGACAGTCCCCAGGGACAAAACTCATGTGCTCTGTATAAACTGATGTTACAGTTATAGTTTATTGTAAGGATGTGAGTGTGCAGAGTCCTGCTAAGAGCTGCCAGGCACAGCCCAGAGTAGGACAAAGAGATAAAAGGGGGAAGAGAAAGAGAGCAGGAGGGAGAGAGGGGTAAGAGAGAGAGTAAGCAAGAGAGAGCAAGTAAAAGTGATTTCCCATTTACAATACAATAAATCTTCTTCTATGATGAATATTCTACTTTCCACTAACCAATGTAATATAAGATACAAATTCTGTAGCATTTACATACAGCCTATAAGGATCCTTACATTACCATAGTGTGTTACACTTTAAACTCTAAAAACTACACTTTGGACCCTAGCAGGGATGTCTTTGACCTTTGGACCCACTATCTAGCAGAAGGCATTGTTCTATCAAGAGGGGATTACCCTTAGCTGGCCATCCCATTCTTTCCTGGTAATTCAGTAACTGAGGGTTGGTATCTCAAAAGTGGCTTTCATTTCAATTTCGTTCATGGTTTCTATATTTTCAAAATCTGAGCATTCATATTTGTAAGGTTTTCCTGTTTCATCTTCCCCAACAGGACAGCCCTGCCCTCATGTTCACCCACGATCTGACATCATTTTCTCCACCACTCAATCCCCACCCCTGCCTCCCCTGCTGTCCTGTTGTGCCCCATGTCCAGACCCTGATGGTCAAGTCAAGACAAATAAAAGTCCAGTTGCACCCAGTGACACATGAAGGGCTGTGTTGTTCTCTGTTTACCTCCAGAAATGGAGAGATTTTGATTGCTGGGCTGAACTGACCCCAGAGCTGCCCCCACGGCTGCTGAGCTCTGCACTGACCCAGAGGGGCACAGAGAGAGGCTCTGGGCTTTACACCAAGTGCCCAGTGATGGCTTTGTCCCACACTGGTGTCTGGGACCTGTCCCTGTGCACGTTTAGAGCTGTGGTTTCATCCTCCCAACCTGGCTGGTGCTGCCTTGTGGCCAGGCTGAGGCCCACGGCGCGTGAGGAGTTAATGAAAACTGCAGGATTAAAATCATTACATTGTCACTGGCAATCCCTGCTGTTAGCCACGGGGAAGGGCCTCGTCTGCAGCTCCCTTACAATAAAATGAAGGGTAATTTCATCCAGTCACCTGCTGTTGACCTATTTAAAGTACCCAGAGCAGGGCAGAGCAGGTCGCCGCTGCCCACGGCAGCCGGGTCACGCTGCAGGTGACACGTCCTGGGGACACCTCCTGGGGGCACAGGGCACCCACAGCATCCTCTCAGAGTGGGCAGTGTGAGAAGGGGCTGCACAAACCCAGCCCAGGGGTCCCAACCCAGCACAGAGCCCCTCCTGTGCACACAGCCTTAGGGGAGGCCTGTGCTCCCCAAAACCTGTGAGTTTTGAGCTTTCTGTGCTTTCTGGAACTGAACCCCTTGAGAACACTTGACTTGAGGCTTTGGAGAAGGCTTCCAAATTTGTGATAGTGTTGGAGTCACTGGTGTATAATTAAAATAGTTACAGCTCTTTAAGATCTCCAAGTTCAACCATCAACCCAGCGCTGCCAGGCCTGCTCCTAAACCACATCCCCAAATGCCACATTCACATCCTTGCAGGGATGGTGACTCCACCACTGCCCTGGGCAGCCTGTGCCAGTGCCTGACCACCCTTTCTAGAAGGAATTTTACCTTCTATCCAACCTAAAGCTCCCGTGGCACAACTTGAGGTCATTTCCTCTATTCCTGTCTCTTGTTACCTGAGAGCAGAGCCCACCCCTCAGCTGGTTCACCCTCCTTGATGTTGGCAAAACTGCATAAAAAGGCCTCTGTAGTGGCAAGTTGTGTATTTTCTTAATTTGATGGTGAAGGGAATGGTGAGAGCCAGTTGCACAAAGATTATGGGAACATGAGTGGAGCTGTAGCAGGGCTCCTTGCTGGACCCAGGGGAAGATCTGGTGGGCTCAGGGGAAGATGGACAGAGCTGAAGAACTGTACACATGAGGGGAGAGCTCACTGCACCTTCCACAGCCTGAAAGGGCTGGAGAGAGGATGGGGCCAGGTTTGGGGTGCAGAGAAAGGACAGTGGCAATGGGCTCAGGCTGCCCAGAGCAGCTGTGGCTGTCTCACCCCTGCAGTGTCCCAAGGCCAGGCTGTGTTGCATTTGGGCTATAGGAGAACAGCAAAAAGGATAATGCAGCACAGTTCTTGGTGTAATGGAGAAGCAAAAGAGAGCTTTATTTAAAGAAACACTATACATATATAGGGTAGTTCATGCAAAACAGAATAGAAAAGGCTCATTGGTCCAAGAAGGCAACCCCTCTTTGAAAACATGCTTTCTGCAAAACATCACAGCTCTCACACACCCTGCAGGTGTTTAATCATTGTTATAATTTCTTGTCCCTGTGCAGCCTGAGAAACCCAAGGCTTCAAGGCTGTTTTTTTCCCTGGTTCCCAGCAGCATCCAAAAACAAAGTTGGATGGGGTTTGGAGCAATCTGGGATAGGGGAAGGTGTCCCTGCCCATGGCAGGGGAAAATGAAATGAGCTTTAAGGTCCCTTCCAAGCCAAAGCAGTCTGGGATTTTGGGGTTCTGTATTACTGTACAATGGGGCACACAAGAAAATTTAAGCACAAACACAGGGTGCAAAAAGTCTCTGCTGCAGACCACGTGAAGTGAGTCCTGTCCTTGAATGAAAACAGATTTCCTTTTTTTTCTTGCGAGGAAAATTAATACCTTTCCATTTTTAAAACACATAAAGGTTTCCTGTATGTTCACTTGACTCCATGAAAAAGAATTTTTAAAATATTTAAAACTCCAGTATTTTGAAACATTAAAAACTGCTCTGCCAGGCCAGGCCGTGTCATTTTAACACTCCTGTGATTGAGTGTGTTTTCCTGCCTTACCTGCAATGGGAAATCATCATTTCCAAGGGCCTGTGCTGGAGGCACAAGGTGGATTACCAGACCTGTATCCTTCATTTAGGAATAATAGCCATTAAACTCCTTGTTGCTATGGGGCTGCAATTTCCAGAGGCGATCCCCATTATGGGCGAGCTGGCTGCTGGCAAGCAGTTAATGAGAGAGCTTTGAAAGGGCTCAGTGAGAGCCCAGCTCCCTGCAGGCTTCAGAGCAGCTCTGAAGGGGCAGAGGGAGCCCAGGCTGTGACAGCCCCGTGTGGGGTGGTGGCAGCTTTGCCACAGGCTGAGGGAAGCCCCTGTCCAAGCCAGGGGGATTTTCTGCAGAGATTTGTCAGAGAATTGATGCCTTAAGATCCCAGTTTTCTGTTCTGCTTGGGTGTGCTGTCCGTTGTGCTTTAGGGTGATAAAGGTGAAATAGTCTGATTCCAGCTATGGGCTCAAGGACAGTTTCTTCAGATTCCAGGCCCAAAGAATAAACAACGTGAGAAGAGGAGGGCAGCCAGCCAGGAGAAGAGGAGGAGGACACCTTACAATTTGAGACTATTAATTGGATGGTTGACCCCTGTATGCAAATGGACTGAAGTCTATAAAAATGTGAAATCATGTGTCCAAGCCCTCTTTTACTCCCACCTTGGAGCCCCTCGGGCATGGCAGGGCCCACGCTGTGGAAATGAGACATATCCAATCCTTAGCAGTGTTCCCTGTTTTGTTTGATTTTATCACAAATCTGTTTTTAAAAAACCCAAATCCCAAGGTCTTGGGATCATGACATATTTAAAAAAAAAAAAGAGTAAAACCATTGTGCCTCTGTATTACTTGCTTTGAAGAAACCTTTGAAAACATGTCCTGGCTGCTTCCAATATGGAATATTTCCTCTTAGGCTTCTGACTCTTGCTTCTTGGTTCCCTGAGCTGGGCAATGTCAGCAAATGGCCCTGCTGGCCACCCCTCCCCTGCCACCTGAGCCATTGCCACTAATCCTGGATACAGGAAAGGCAGCTGGAGCCCCTCTGGAACTCTGCTCCATCTTTTGACTTCCCAAGCTCACTTCAGCGACACAAAGCCATCAATAAAACCAACCAGCTGGTAACAGGACACAAAGGCTGACAATGGTGCCTGGCAGGACACAAAGGACACCCAGTGGGACAACAGAGTCCTGGCTGGGCTCTGCAATGTGGGGCTGTGGGAGGGGAGAGCCCCCCTCACCCCCCTCCTGTCCAAAGGGCAATTAGAGCTGGCAATTACCTTCCCCCACAGCCCCCAGTGTCACTGTGAGACACTGGCAGCCCAGGCAGAGGGGACACTGCAGCCCCTGGCCCTGGGACATGTCACTGCTCTCCTGGATCACCACTGAGAGCCCCCCGTGTTCATTTTCCAATTCCTGCTTTAACTGCTCAAGCATCTGGGCCTGATTCATCTGCTCAGACTGTTTTGGTTTGAGGTGCTTTTTCTTCCTGCCAATGAAAAAAAATCTGACCACGAAATGTCCCCATCAGTCCCCTCTAGCCAGCAAAACCTGACCTTGCTCCCTGTGCAGGGACCTGCTCTGAGCCAGGGCTGGGCAGCAGCTGGGGCTTTCCTCAAGACCTGTCTGTAAATCAAAAGTCTCTGAATTCTTCAGAGAGAAATCAGAGTGCAGGGATTGAATTAAAACCTTTAGCATGGACTTTAACACTTGTGGCTCTTTGCCTTTTGAGACTGATGTGTCTTTGCAATAAACAACTTTATAGCAACGAATAGCTGCTTGGGTTTTTTAAAATAAAACAACCACAACTCACCCTGTGTGAGGATATTTTGGCAAAAAAAGGGCAGGAATACCCTTCAAGGCAGAGAGATTGAAGAACAGTACTGGGGGAAAGTCATAGGGGAGAACTTTTCCTTATGTGATCATGGAATCACAGAATCCCAGAATGGTTTGGGGTAGAATGGACCTTAAAGATCATCTCATTCCAAACCCATCGTTGGGGTGATGAGAGAGCCTTGGCTGACAGCAGAACTGCCCCACCCAGCTGCTCACTTCCACAAAAATTGGAGGGAAAAAGGGTCAAGAAAAACTAATGGGCTGGGGATAAGATGAGGAAGTCACCAATTACTGTCACGGGTTAAAACAGACTCAATTTGGGGAAAAGTAATTCAATTTATTGCCTTAAAATTTGGGTAGTGGGAAACAAAAAGGCAAATATCAAACAAACATTTTTTCCTCACTTCCCAGACCTCTCTCAGATTCAGTTTTGCTTCTTCACTCCAAACTCCCCTAATCAGCCCCTCCAAAAAAAGGTGGTGGAAGGGACACTGAGGGCAGCAGGTATGTGGCATGTGTGGGATAACTGGACATGAAGCCACCATAAAGAATGCTGGTAGCAGGGACAGAATGAAATCAGAGTTGCCAGAAATGGGGAGCAACAAAAACAAAAGGAGCTTGAACTATTCTAATTAGCCAGGAGGTCATCAGCAGCCCCATTCACCAAAATTTGGGCACAGCTCTGGGGTCACAGGCACGTGGCTCCACCGGATATTTTGGGCACTGTCAGATTCTGGGCTGGTTTTGGAGATACTGGAATGAAGGGATGGAACTGAGGAAAATGCCCCTACCTATGAAGATCTGAAGAAGGAATAGGATGGGAAGGAATAGATCCCCTGAGGTGCATAATGCCCCTGGATCTGGAATGGGACTGGGTGCATAACCACACCCTTCTCTTTGGAGAGCATTTATGATGGAATAGAATAGAATAGAATAGAATAGAATAGAATAGAATAGAATAGAATAGAATAGAATAGAATAGAATAGAATAGAATAGAATAGAATAGAATAGAATAGAATAGAATAGAATAGAATAGAATAGAATAGAATAGAATAATATAATATAATATAATATAATATAATATAATATAATATAATATAATATAATATAATATAATATAATATAATATAATATAATATAATATAATATAATATAATATAATATAATATAATATAATATAATATAATATAATATAATATAATATAATATAATATAATATAATATAATATAATATAATATAATATAATATAATATAATATAATATATTCTCATTTCCAGCTCACAGCATGTTACAGATACCCACACCCCAGCTCCCCATTTTCCACTCTGTACCAGAGAAATCACCAGCAATCCTCCCTCTGGCTGCATCCCTGGACAGATGCTGTGCTGCTTGTGGAGGGGTGAGGCCTGGCCCATTAATCTGCCCTCAGAGAGGCTGGCAGCTGGATTAGTGCTTCAGATGCTCTTAACATCTGCAGCTGCAGGACAGCCCCAAATTCCTCAGCTGGAAGCTGGAGGTAGCAGCAAGGCTGGTAAGAGCTCTTTTTGGGGGGCTGGGGATTGAATTGCTGCTGCCAGGTAGATGGATGGGGGAGATTTTCTGGGAGATTTTGTGGGAAAGATGGTGGTGGTGCTGTTATCCTGGCACTCCCAATCCTGTCATGCAGTCCCTTGGCTGTGGGTGTGATTCCCAAGGGTGAGGGGGTGTTGGGGGCTGTGTAGAGGGAACCAGACAAAGGAGCCTTGCAGGGGGCTGGAAGGACCCTGTGGAGGAGCCACAGTGGAAATGTGTCAGCCCTGAAGGTCCCAAAGCTTCAGTTTCTTGTGTTTGGAGGTGAGGTGAGGATAGTCAAGGGAAATGGGAAGTGCCAGAGCCTGGGAGCAAACACAAGATGCTGTCAGAGCAGAGGGAGGGAGAGGGGAGGTGTTGCTGAGGACTTGATTTTGTGGTTACTGTGGTTGATCTCATAGAATGGCTTGGGTTGGAGGGACCTCAGAGGTCACCTCTTTCCACCCCCATGTCCCTCTCCAAAGCCAGTCTGTCCCTGCAGCTCTGCTCACCTGAGCAGGGCTTTGTTAACTGGGGCTTGGTTACCTCTGCTTTTTTCCTGCACCAGCTCTGTTCTCTCCAGCACAGGGGTTTATAAACCCTCCATTTGTGGGGACCAGCAGCACAAGGGATGAGAAGAGCCTGCTGAGCAGCCATGGAGGGGTTACAGCTGCGGGTAAGGATCCCCTGTGCACCTCCCACTGTCCTGGCAGATAAAGGGGGAAGAAATCCCATCTCCAGCTCTGTCCTGTGAGCCAGGAATGACTGCCTTGTCTGTCACTGTGGGGGAACTCCGGGAGGCTGTTCAGGATTAAGCCCAGAGAGTGCCTGAGCTCCCAGCTTAACTCCCCACGTCCCCTCCCCTCCAGCAGATCCCAGGGCTGCTGGAGGCACTCAGGGACTGGTCCTCTGCTGCTTAATCGCCTCCTGTTCAGATGTCAGGAGGAGATGAAGCTGCTATAAATAGATGGTGAAGCCCTCCTGGTTTCAGCTGTGATTCACACACATGGCACAGAAGCATTAGGCAGAATTAACATCCAATCTCTCGGGCACTTTCCTGTGCAAACGCCATCCTGTCCCTGTCACTTAAGCTGCTTTCTCAGGGGAGATCAGCAGCACTCTCTGGAGGGCCTGGATGGGCCAAATGGATGGGGAAACCCACAGCAGGACTCCTGGGGAGATAAACCTGGAGCAGGATTCTCGGGGAGATAAACCTGGAGCAGAACTCCTGGGGACATAAACCTGGAGCAGAACTCCTGAGGAGATAAACCCAGAGCAGGACCCCTGGGGACATAAACTTGGAGCAGAACTCTCAGGGATATAAACCTGGAGCAGGACCCTTGGGGACATAAACCTGGAGCAGGATTCTCAGGGAGATAAACCTGGAGCAGAACTCTCAGGGATATAAACCTGGAGCAGAATTCTTGGGGATATAAACCTGAAGCAGAACCCCTGGGGAGATAAACCCAGTGCTCCAGGCAGTGCCAGAGCAGCACCTGCCCGTGACACAGAGCTGCCTCTGGAGGATGCTGAGGGCTCCTGCTCCCCCCTGCCCGGGGCTCAGGCTGACCAGGATGGGTTTGTTGAGGTGCCCACACGCCTGGACGAGGGACAGCAGCGTTTGGGACTGAGGCAGCTCCTGGAGGTGGTATGTGAGGGGCTGGGGGTGTTTCTGGCTCTCCCTAATCCCTGCTGAGATGTGCCTTGACCTGCTGGGGCAGGACAGTGACCTGGGTAGTCCATGGGGAATCCTCAATTTTTCTCTCCATCCTAATTGTCCAAAGCTCAAGGGGGAAAAAAAATGTATCCTACTGCTAAGCTGTCCCCATGGGAAGCTTCATGTGCTCATTCCTGCATGTGTTTGCATTCATTTGCATGTGTTTAAGGGCTCAGTGTCCCCCTCCCCCTGCCTTGCTGTGTCTGTGCTGTGAGCAGTGACAGTCACAGAGACAAGGAGTGAGGGGGAAACCAGAGGAAGGTGAGAGCAGACAGGTCCTGGAGTGGGAATTGTGATGAGTGTTTATAGGGATGTATCCATCTGCTTGCCTGACAGTCTCCCAGGTGCAGAAAAAGTGGTGTTTTCCCTGAAAGGTAGCTGGGAGGGTAGAGCATCTCCTGGAGTGGATGAATATTTCTCACACTTTCAGGTATCTGGTGTTGCATCAATAAAGGAGAGATCCATATCTCTAGTCCATGGTATTGCCAGGGTCTCTGTGCATTCCCACTGGATCACAGGGCAGAGAAGGAACAAGAGCCATTCAGAGCATTCATGGTCCACATGCAGTAAAGGGGAGTTTGGACTAAAAGATGAGCTCAAAATCAGTATCTTTGTATCCTCAGTGAGTGCCCAGGGAGTTGGAGTCCATGAGGTGAGGAATACACCAGAAAACAGACTTCTCACCTTGTTCTTTGGGTCTCAGGGATCAGGGCTTCTCAGTGAAGCAAGGAAAGAGGCAGAAAAATGGGTGGAGGAACTGAAAATTGGAGTCAATGTTATTAAGATGGGACTAAATCTAAGGAAGTCACACCATGGCCACTCCAGAGCAGAGAGCCTTGTCCCTCTCCTGACTGCAGGGAAAACAGCTCAAGTGGCATCCCTGAACACACACTGAGCCCTGCCAGCCTGAGGGGATTAAAGAGATCTCAGCACAGGCTTTTCCTTGAGTGATGGAATCTCCTGCCTGCTAAGGCCCTGAAGGAGGTTGGTACAGCCAAAGAAAAATGGGATTGGTGTCAGGATGGCATTCCCCCATTTAGAAACATGTCACAGGCTGGAATATAGACCTGGAGTGCTCAGGTGTGACTGGGTCTGCAGGCACCTGCACAGTCTTAAGCCATCCTTGAATTTTAATTGTGTTATGGAAGAACCTGGCATAAGCTGCTTTCAGAATTCCTATAGGAATGCCTGACTAGGCTGAAGGCCTTCAGGAAAAATTATGATATATTGTTATTGTTATAGTGCTATTATGCAGAAAGTGGAGCTGCAACCCAGAGTTCCAGTGAAGGCTGGAAAACCCACCTGGATCCACAGAATCAGGTGTGAGTCTGGGAGAGGCTCTGCAGATTCCCTGGCTGTGAGTGACAAGGCTCAGATGATTTGCAGAAGCTTTTGCATGAACTATCCTGTATCTCAAAAACAGGGGAGGGAGAAAGGCTGTGTGGAAATCTAAAGGGAATATTTCAATCTGTCTATCCTACAAGTGAGTCCAGACAACCTGAAACAGCTTAGGAATGTGGAGCATATTGGATGCAAATGGCAGGCCATATGTTTTATAACATTAATTGCCAAACTTTCAAAAGCACCCTCCTGACCTCCTGCAGGCAGTGAAGGAGCACAGCTCAGGCTCAGGCACCTCCTCATTTGTCATCTGTTCCTTGTTTTTCTTCAACATTGATCTGGTTCTCTCACCAACCTGGATGGTCTCCAGTGTTGTTAGAGCTGCACACACTCAAATATCAGGCAGTTTCCCAAAACATGGCATCTGTAAATGCCAAGCTTACAGATGGTACGTGATAGAATGGAATTTACAGGCACAACAGAGAAGGGAAAGGGCAGCACAGAGTGAAAAATTCCATCATTCATCTAGAAAAGCTGGATCTGCTCAGATGGTCTGGCTGGTGGCTGCCATGAACAGATGCTGGACTCTGGAAAAAGGGCTGGAAAGATATCCAGGAAAAAGTCATGGTGCGTGAGAAGGGAGGAAGTGAGAGCTGTAACTGAGACTCCTGCCAGGCTGGGATGATGAGCTTCACCTGCAGGGAGAGGAGAAGGCAAAAGAGTGGTTGGTTCTCCACAAGAACCAACAAGGGAAGAAGAGTTAATGGCTCACTGAGCTCACTGAAAGCCAGGAAAACATTTCTGGTTCCAGTTGCCCCAACATGGGCTCATCTGCCCTGCCCTGGTGCAGCAATGGTACTGAAATTATCCCAGAATAGTTTGGGTTGAAGAGACCTTAAAGCTCATCCTATTCCACCCCCTGCCATGGGCAGGGACACTTCCAGCAGACCAGGTGTAATGGCTTGGAAAGCAAAACCAGTGAGAGTCTCCAAGTCAGAAATACAGTTTAATAGGAAAAAAAGAGAAAAATAAAATACGTGCAATAGTACAACAGAAAAAACACTGACAAAATCGGAATAGAACCTGACACTCTTCTAGTTCAGATAGTGGTAGCAGTACAGATGAACTGGTCTTCTTGAAGCAGTGATCCTGTAGAAAGGCCTGGTAGCTCTTGGAAACCAGTGGGTAAGGGCAGCTTTGGTTTTCAAAATCTCAGTTTTTATCTGGGTAGGAAAGGCTTGGCTCTTCCCCTGGCTAGAGCATCTCCCAGTGGGATGATGTAAATTTATCAGTCATGCACTGGGACTCAATGGCCATTAACAGGAGATATCTCCTGGAGGGAGGATGGGCTGTGGGAAAGATAAAGATGATTGCCCCAGCTGGTTTTTTTACAAATGGCCCATTAGCAGAGGATATCTCCATAGAGATAAGAATCACTGCCCCACCTGGTTTCAGCAGATGGTGATAGAATACAGACTTTTGGGCACATCTTTACATTGTAACCTAGGACACCGGGTGAGTCCTGTCCCTGCAGCAGCTTTATTCTCCAGCACAGAGGCCTCTCTCAGACCTGACACACACAGAGGTGTTTTCTCCCTCTCTCCCATCCATTTTTCACTCCCAGCAGGCACCCTGCAGCCGGAGCATCCTCAAGCTGACTGCCATGGAGGTGAAGTGGATCCACTTCTTGGTTCTCTTCCTCTTCCTGCTGTCCGTGGCCATGACCGGCTGCTTCCTGTGGCAGTACAGCCTCCCCAAGGCTGAGCCCAGTGAGTAGAGGCTTTGAACCTTGCTCTTGGTATGGCACACAGAATTGGAGGATTAATAAAAGCTTTCTTCCCATGTCTCCCCAAAGAGCACTTCCCCAAACACAGATTTCCCCAGAGAGCAATAAAGCAAGGCCACAGAGGAGGTGAGGGCTGGGTTGATGGAGGTGCCAGGTGACTCTGCTGTGTCCAAAGAAGCTCCATCAGTCTGGCCTAGATTTGGATAACTGCTAAGTAGGCATTTTATTTTAGATTCTTTATCTTTTTTTTTCTTTTTTTTTCCCTGTTGTTACTCCAGTTACTTTAGTTTAGAAACAGGGATTTTTTATACCTTACCATGTGCTTTAGCTTCAAGGTTTGCTTTCTTTCTTATTCCCCAAATCTTTGCCCTGGCTTAAAGACCCCGGCTTCACACTAGAACTCATGGAATCACAGAATCATAGAATGATTTGTGCTGGAGGGACCTTAAAGCCCATCCAGTGTTACCCCTGCCATGGGCAGGGACTCCTTCCACTATCCCCAAAGCCCTGTCCAGCCTGGCCTTGGATGCTCTCAGGGATCCAGGGGCAGCCACAGCTTCTCTGGGCACCCTGTGCCAGTGCCTGCCACCCTCACAGCCAAGAATTTATTCCAAATATCCCATCCAACCCTGTCTTGTGGCAGTGGGAAGCCATTCCCCCAGTCTTTACCACCCTATCCTTTGTCCCCAGTCCCTCTCCAGCTCTCCTGGAGCCCCTTTTTAGTCCCTGGAAGGTGCTCTGAGGTCTCTCTGGAACCTTCTCTTTTCCAGGTGAGCATCTCCAGCTCTCCCAGCCTGGCTCCAGAGGGGCTCCAGCCCAAGGAGCATCTCCTTGGCCTCCTCTGTTGATTATAGGAAACTCAACTGATCCACTCAAGGCACTGCATGTACAAGGATTAAATATACACAGTGTCAGTGAATCAGAGTTTTAAGCAGCTGAAAGGTGGCATAAAATCCGGGATGAAGTATTCAGAGACCAAGGTCTGAGAAGGTTTCAAACCACACATTTTTATCTCAGAGTACCAGGCTGCCTGTAGGCTGTGTGTATCCATCCCTGTCCATCTCCAAGATTTCCTAGTGCCATTTCTCTCTTCATCCCTATTTCTGATGCTTCATGTTCACCTGGTAAGCAAGAAAATGGCATTTTTTGTCCCCAGCTGAGAGAGCAGGGTAGCTGTATTTATGAACACCTTGGGATCAGCTGGGAAAACAGTGCCTCTAAGTAAGGGAGTTCCCATCTCTCTGAGTTTGAAGATCTTTGCTGGCCACAGAAATGTAAGCTGTCTGTGGGATATGGAGGGTGCAGCTGATACAGGAGATGACTAATGGAGTAGGTGTGGGACCTACCTAGTCTTAGGGCTGGATTTCAAGTGGCCCTCACAGGTCACTCCTGGCCCCATTTCTGAAGTTATGATGCACAAGGAATGACCCCTTGTCACTGCTCTCCTGAACCCCAGCTCAGATTTTCCTCTAAACATGGGCAGGCCCTTTCCAGGGAGGCTAAACCAAGCACCCCAGAGTTTTCTGCAGCCCCAGCTCTTTACTCTCCCAGGCTGCAGGGTTAGCTGAAGTACACCCTGTGTCCATCCCATGCTGGAATAAGCAATAACAGGGCACAGTGCCAGCCCTGTTTTACATCTGACAGGAACAATTCAGTGCTGTCCCTTCCCTATGCAGAAGGGTCCCTTAGCCCAGCACAAGCAAGGAAGCTTGTGGTGGCTGCTGGGTGAGGTCCAAGCTTGTCCCTGTGTCTGTGGAAGTCACCTGTGTCACCCCAAACTGCTTTGCAGATCCATCCGTGATGGAGGTGAGGTCAGAAGCTGTGCAGATGTGTCCCCGCTATCCCGAGCCTGTCCCACTGGAGCACCCCCTGCCCATCCTGAAGGAAGCCCTGGAGAAGGTCTGTGGGGAGGGGGGACCAGAGGGACACACAGCTCCTGGCTGCTTTTCTCCAGGGGTACAGGGGACATGGAGGATTTTGCCACTGAGCATCCCTGGGGAAGGAGGTGGGGAGCTGGGGGAGAACAGCAAACCTAGAAATGGATGTGTAAAACTGCTTCAGTGAGCAGTTCTCTTGCCCAGAGGGTGAGCTGGGATGGACAGACATCATCACTTGCCCATCAGAAGATCTGGTGAGCTTCCACCAGCAAAAAATAACAGCTCTTGGCATCTGCTCCACTATTAGGCAGCCCTCATGTCCTGCAGATACCTGGCTCAGGTAATTTCTGGTTCCAATTCATCAGCCAATGCCAGTTCCTTATTTTCTTTCTTTGCTGGCTTTCCTCACACCCCTGTTTAAAAATTAAAAATATGTTTGTACATAACTCAGGGGAAGGGGAAGAAGACGTGCATCTGACTGGAAGAGTCACTGTCGTTAAATTCTGTATGAGAAGGATCTGACATTTCAGCACTGCCTGAACTTCTGGCAGGCTCCATGTGCTCTGAGGAAATACTGCAGCATTGCTCTGAGTGTCTGGGCCTTCTGTTGGACCCTTCCTTTGGGGGCTGATGGTCTCCCTCCCTCCCCAGGTGGATCAGATGCTGCGGCAGAGGATGCACAGCTCGGGGCTGCCGGCCATGTCAGCCATCGTCATCTACAACGACACCGTGCTCTGGACGGGCAACCTGGGCAAGAAGAACAGCTCTGACCCCTCCTCAGGGCAGCCCAATGAATACACCATCTACAGGTGAGGCCCCTGGCCAGGTGAGACAGCCAGGAAAGGGCACATGCACCTACGGAGAGCTGATCTCTGCCAATGGAGCTATCAGCCATCACAAACTGCAGGAAACTCTGCTGGTTTATGCTGGAACTCTTTGAGACAAAGCAAATTCCCAGATTGCTACATGCTGGTGGCTTACTGAGTTATTTTGGATTTATTTGCTTGTTTTTTTCGTTTAATTCTGGCAATATTTTAAATTGCAGTGACCCTAAAGAACCTGAAAACATACTACTGCTTACATGGAAATGACTTCATGGCCAGGGCACAACCCTGAAGACCAAGAGCTGGAACAGATTTGGAGAGCAGAGAGGAGACAGTGCCACGGGATTAAAAAAAAAATTAATGTCAGTTTAGGAAAAACTGACATTGGGGATGAATATCTACAGAACACATAAAGTAGACCCATAAACCTATTCATCATCCCAGTGAAGTCAAACTCAAAACTCCTAGTGGCTGTTATTTTTTAGGTTAAGACAGAATCAAGCTCTTAATGTGTGCTAAAAACCAAAAAAGATGAAGGCAACACTTCCTTCCTGTAATGATCAATTTTCAGTGAATTGTAACTGTGTTATCTAAGAAACATGGGCTGCACTCTGACTATAAAATTTTGTCCTTGGAATGAACCATTTTTGACAGTTTCAGCAGCTGCGATCATCTGCTCCTTCCCTATCTGTATAATGGTAAAATGACCTCATGCTATTTTTCCTCCAGAACCGTTGAATAATTTGGGTTGGAAGGGACATTCAAGGTCTGGTTCCAGCCCCCCAGCATGGGCCAGCAGTCAGGTCCACGTCCCTGGGTGGGCTCGAACCACCAACCTTTCGGTTAACAGCCGAACGCGCTGACCAATTGCGCCACAGGGACGGGCTGGATGGGTCTGAAAACTGTGGAAAACTGGCATTTAGGGACTCTTTGGTAGTGCTGGGTAAATGGTCCAACTCAGTGATCTGAAAGGTCTTTCACAACCTAAATGATTCTGTGATTTTAACCTTAAAATTCCAATAAAGTACTTGAGAGTTTTTGTGGTATTTACTCACCAGTAATTTACAATTTATGTCGTTTCATGAATGCCAAGTGAATAGAGGGATCAGCAGCCCACTGCACTGCTGGGGGACTGGCAGAGGTTATGTTGCAGTCTGTAAAGATCCAGATTTAAAAATATTAATTCAAGCTTCCTACTTGTATTTTAGCCATTCACTCTGGAATGAGCAAGCGTGTCACATAAAATCATGGTGATCTCTTCTTTCCTTTTTGATTCATGGGCTTCTTAATGCTGAATTTCTCCAAATGTTTCTTCCCTAACAGAATTGCCAGCGTCTCCAAGATCTTCCCCACCATTATGTTGTACAAGTTGTGGGAGGAAGGAAAAGTCACATCCCTTGACGACCCATTGGAGCGTTATGCCCAGAACTTTGCTATTAAGAACCCTCTGGGGAGGCTCAAGGACTCAGAGCAGAGATACACAGGAGATGGGCTGGTTTTTTTGGAAAAAGGCTCGATGCCACTGAAGCCATCCCCGGTGACCCTGCGCAGAATGGCCAGTCAGCTCTCAGGTAAGGCAGCTCCCCGAGGGTCCCTGTCCCTGGAAAGACTCCACAGACAGAGCAGTCCATGTTCCAGGGATAAAAAAGCTGCTGGGACGCTTTTTTTCCCAGTCTGGACCCTGCCCTGTGCACCTACCAGGGGATCAGGCAGGGCTCTTGGAAGCAGGGTGTCAGCAACTTCATGGGATGCTCAAAGGAAACTCTTGTCCAACACACCTGCCAGGAAAGGGGCTGGGATGAGGAGGTTTTTTCCCTGAGAGGTGAACACAGATTCCTTTTAGGTGAACAGAGATTCCTTTCTCTTCAATACCATGACCTGAAATCAGCCTCCAATTGCACAACAGTGTCTTCTACTCCAGAGTGCTCTCATTTTTCTGACATGTCGAGTTGAGGGTCAGATCTCTTTGCTTTGAATAGAAAGACCTTGATTGCTGAGCTAAATTTAGCTGTCAGTGTGGTTCCTGATCCAGGATTCCTGAGCTATTAATAGCTTGGCATTTGCTGTCAGAGAAGTGTTAATCTGCTGCTACCTTAAGAATTGGGGAACTCGTATATTAAGAGAGAAGGAGCTCACAGGACTAAGAACTTTAAACTTTCTCAGAAACAAAGCTGCTAATACTTGACTGGGAGATTACAAAACAGCCAAAGAGACTGTGCTGATATCATGAGCGGTATTTTGGTTCATCTCTGTAACATTTGCATTTTTCCAGATTGGAATAAATGCCCTAAAATTAGGATCTAAAATCAAAATAGCTTGCCTGCAACTTGTAGGACCTCAGGATGGGGTACAGCATCATTTGAAGCAAGCCAATACAAAAATAAGGGCTCCCCAAAATGGAATGATACTGAAATCTGGAAATAAGCAGATTATCAACCCAAAGTGGCCAGTGGCCACATCCCTGCCCAGCCCCTCTCCCTGCAGACCAGGTGTGGCTTTATCCAGTCTGATGTTGTCTTCAGGGGCACCAATTCTGCCTGGTCCCCTCTGGCTCTCATGAGCACCTGAAGCTGCTCTGACTGCTCCTGCCACCCAGGGAGGTGTGAGGTGCACCCCAGAAATGTTGTGAGGAGCATAAGGCAAAAAGGTACCTGGTCATAATTGCTGGTAATGTGTGGCCCTTCCATTGCTTCCATCACTGTGCTGGATTTGTGCCCCTGCTCAGCTCCCTTTATGCTCCTGTGTATTTTTGGATTTTAGAATGTGGCACAAATTTCCCAGAGCACCCCCATGGGACACACCAACCCTTAGACTCTGACAGCTCAGCAGAAGGAGATGCACAGTTTCAAAATCCCAACTGCAAATCAAAGGAATGTTCCAGTTCCATTTTCTGTTTGCTGTGTGTCAAACCACAAAAAGGAAAAGATTCTGCTTAGCACTGGGATCAAAGCCACTGCATGACATATTGTAATGTGGGTTTCATCTAAATTCTGCCAGTGGAAACTGGTCTGTAATAGATCCTCATTATCTGGTCTCTCCATTGCATATTACAAAAGTAACTCCAAAGGTTTTTCTCCTTAGCACTCAATGGGCCCATTGCTGGAGGGAAGCTCCAGCTTGTTAAAACCGTGATTTTCAAATCCACACGAATGACAGGATGGGATGCAATTGTAAATTATTAACAGCGTGCTTGTCACTTCAATTAGCAGCCCATGAGGCAGAAATCAATGATTCTGGATTATTTTGTGCTCTGGTTTATCATTTCCAATGAACCTCAAGGAGACACTGCACTGCTGTCACAGAACTGAACTCTCTCACTGCTTCAACATTTTCTGTGCTCTCATTGGGGCAAATACATAGTGAAGGAGCCCATTGTCCCCTGGAAGATGTCAGTGCATCTCTTATCTGGTCCTGCAGCTGCACAAATAACCCCAGAGCAGGGGCAGAAGCAGTGCTCCCACCCCAGCTCAAATGCCAAGTTCAGGCCAGCTCAGAAAAACAAGTGTTGGTGCCACAAAAGAATGGGGCCTCATTCAGCTTTGCCAGGATGCAGGACAAGAAGGAAAGGCCTCAAGTTGCACAAAGGGAGGCTTAGATCAGATATTAGGGAACAAATTCTCAGGGGAAGGGTTGTAAAGCATTGGCAAAGATTGCTCAGGGAAGTGGTGGAGTCACCATCCTGGGAGGTGCTCAAAAATGTGAGAAATAGCACTTGGGGACATGGGTTAGTGGTGGACATGAGAGTGCTGGGTTAATGGTTGTGTCCATGATCTTGGAGGGCTGTTTCCAACCTTAGTGAATCCCTGATTAAGACATGGTCACTGAGCACATGATTGTGAGTCATTTTTTTGTCAAAAACATACGTTTCCCAGTTGCCTCCCAAACCTCCACATCAAAGCAAGTTGCAAATGGCAGCAAGGATTCCATTCCAAAAGTGATCCAAGTCCTGGCCTAGGTAAACCATAGATCCTGTGCAGAGGAGCTGAGGTGATTCAAAAAGTACTGACCAAAAAATTTTAGAGAATCCATGTTCAGTGAGGAATGAAAAGTGGAAAGAACTAAGATATTCTCTGCATGTAGAAACACGGAATAATTAAAAGTGGAAAGAGCTTTGGTTTGTTTTTTTCTACATTCAGAAACCCTGAGTAAAAGTGGCTAAAGATGAGGAGGAAGATAAAAATACTTTTGGAGTGTCTGGAGTTGTCCAGAGAAGTTTAGGCCATCTGTGGTGAAGCCTAAAGAAGAAAATCCTGTTAAAAGGGGCTATGACACACTTTTGTAGTCAAGGAAATACAGGGATTTCCCAACACCTCGTTTGCCCCTCTCTTCCAAACCACACTTGGGGATAATTTCCATCACCCACCGAGGTGTTTTCACTGAGATGCAGCAGCCCAGAGCTGATGTTGAGGTAGGACAGGGGTAACCCAGTCAGGAGCCCATGACTCGATGCCATGTCCTCGCTGTGTCTCGTGTCCACCACTGGTGCTCCCATGTTGCCACTGGATCCTGCCTTTGTCCTCTCTTCCCCAGAGCCACCATTCCCATGATTTCTCTCTTTCCCATGGCACAGGTCTGCCCAGGAGGCTGCGATCCACCAGCCTGCTCTGGAAGGGCAGCACGCAGGATGCCCTCATGCTGCTCAAAGATGACATCCTGGTGGCTGACCCAGGAACCAGGTCAGATAAATTCATTTAGGAGCTTTTGGTCTGGATGTGTTCTCCACCCTCATCCCATCCCCAGCCTCCATAATCAGTAGATAAAATGCAGCCATTCCCAAAGAGAGCTTCAGCATCTCCCCACACACCTGTCAGAGGCTGGAAAAAAAAGACAGTTGGAGGTGTCAGGATTAGGTTTGATTTTTTAAGACCAGATGAGACAAATTAAACTGCTATACTTCACTTAATGAGCCTTAAATGATGCAGGTTTTCAAAAGTGGAAAAGGCACTTTAATTTAAACATTTTAAATCATCACAGGTTTCGGTTAAAATCATGTCTGTGGCAAGTTGTGTGTCTCTAAATTATCTAAAAAGTCTGTGAATGCTTGTTTCAATTCCTGTAGCCTGCTAAAAGTCTGTTACCTGGGTTGCAAACAGTCAAAAATATCATGGAATCATAGAATCCCAGACTGATTTGGGTTGGAAGGGACCTTAAAGATCATCTTTTACCACCCCTCTGCCATGGGCAGGGACATCTCCCACTATCCCAGGTTGTTCCAAGCCCCATCCAACCTGGCCTTGGACATTTCCCCACAACCTTCAACAGGATCTGCGGACAGCAGATGAGGGAAAGGATTCCAATTAACTGGGAAGAAAGCTTTCTAAGACTGCAAAATTGTTTGGTAATTAGTTATAGTCTGAAATAATTTACCCAGGATGGCTGAGGACCTACCAGCCACTTGTGTTGTTCTGTCCCACATCATGTAGGAGGCTACAAAAGACATTCCTTAAAGGATTTTAATATCATCATCTTCTTTGGCATTTTTATATCTTTATTGTAACTGATCTCTATTGGTATTTTTATTTTATGATCCCCATGAAGACAAATAAGGGCATCCCCTCATAGTCTCTCAATGCCTTATTAGTTGATATGTTGAGAGTTTTCACTCTCTCTTCTTTGTTCCTGCTTGTGCTTCCCAGCTAACAGATCATTCTTCCCAAAGGAACTTCCCATTCACTGATATAGATGTTTAACATATTTTTCTATGCTGAAATTCATCTCCCTTTCAGATACAGGGTTTTACATACAGAATGTGATTATTCTTAGGGTAAGAACACGTATGCTCACCATGCTTTTATTCAACTAAATGGGCTGGAAAAGGTCAAGGGGTACCAAATTTATGATGGAAATAGGTCTCAATGAGATGTGTGGCTTCACACAATTAAAACTGTTGAAAATAAAATGGGTTGAAAATATAATTAATTTTGAAAATGTATTTTTTAAAAAATGCCCCTTCATATCTTCATGCCATTAAATTTCATTCAAGTGTGAAGACTTCAATCACTTCATGGTTATTAAGGACTGGAGTACTCAGGTTTCTTTAATGATTCCACATTGCTGGATGCTGCTTTGTGGGCTTTTAAGTGCTCTTTAAGTGCTTTTACCATCTTAAGGTAGCTTAGGTATGTAAGTGATTATCCAATGGCAAATCCCCAAAGAGGTTTACCCGGGATTTTGAGACCTTTAAGGTGAGCACCTGGAACTCTCCATGCTGCTCTTAAAAAGAATGGATGGTGAACAATTATAAACAGCAAGTCAGGTTATGCAAATATAGAGGTGATGTTTCTTTTCCATCTTCAGCTCTTTTCTGCACATCAGGGTTGAACAGCTCTGCTGATGTTCCCCTAAAACATTTCTCTTTCTCAATTTAACAACAAATCATGGCAACAACATGAAGCTTTTCTCTGTCTCCCCTTCATCTGTCATTCCATAAAATGTGAATTTTTCCCTAAAGAAGAGAGACCCAGCCACTGATTTTGCATATCACTGGTGAACAGCTGATCCCACTTGATGTATTGGCTGGATCTGCATCAGTTCTGCCGCTACAGCAAGAGTGGGTCACACCCCAGGGAGCAGGATGACCTGAGGTGTGGCTAGAGCAACAGCTGAAATGTGGGGGAGGTTCATGGAGAGGGTATAAATCATCAGTAAATCAGAGAAATTCTGGGGAGGGGTAAAAGGCAGGGTTCACAAAAGTATCATCCAATGAGGGAGGTGGTGGGGAAACTGGGCCACATGGACTAATGAAATGTCTAGTTTTAGGGGATTTCCAAGGGGGAATTCCAAGTGGAGAGTTGGCACAAGGTAGGATCGACAGGGAATTCAGGGCAGATTGACAAGGTGGGTGGGAGGCAATAATTTGGACCAAACCATGTGCCATGTGCCATGTGCCATGTGCCATGGGAATGTGGCACCTGGGGTCATGTCTAGTGGTGGCCCTGGCAGTGCTGGAGGATCAGTTGGAGTCAGTGACCCTGAAGATCTGTTCCAACCCCAGTAAATCAATGACTCTGTGCTATCAATGGCCAGAACTGTCCCACTGTGATGGGGACAGTGTCAGACACAAGGGCAAACAGGACCATCACAAACGCACAGAGCATACCATCAACAAGAAACACACTGCAACACCCAATTTGTTGGGGAGGTAATAGAAAAATCTTATGAGTGCCTAGCAAGTAGTTCTAAAACAATATATGAAATAGAGATGTTAGCAATCTTTGACATAGATGCTGAAAATAGTTATGCTAAGGTTTGAGGCCTCTTCTTTTGTTTAGATAATACCAAATGCCACAAATACCAAAGAACCAACAGACATCCTGTCCCAAGCCTGGCAGGAAAGGTCTGAAGATAAGGGTTACAGATAAGAAAGCCATAAAACATGGGAATTTAGTAGTTCCTATAGGTTGCATGCAAATATTAGGAAATCAGTATATTGTATTAGATTGGTTAATGGAAATTAGAATATTCATCATAGAAGAATACTTATTGTATTGTAAATGGGAAATTGCTCTCTTATTTTACCTTTAATCTCTCTCTCTCTAAGCTCTCTTACCCCCTTGCTCTTATCACTCTCCATGCTCTACACTCTCTCTTACACCCACACCTTATAATAAAATACAAACCTGAAGAACAGAAAATAGAGAGCTCCTGAGTCTGTCCAGCGACCGTCCAACAACCTAACCCCACACCAATTTATTCCTGTTCCTTCCCAGATGCCACTACAGCAACCTGGCCTTCTCCCTGCTGGCCCACGTGCTGGCGGAGCACGCCGCCGACGGGCAGTACCAGCGCTGGATCTCAGAGCACATCCTGGAGCGCCTGGGCATGGAGGACACCGGCTTCGACATGACGGCGCCCGTGCGCGCCCAGATGGCCGTGGGCTTCTACGGCAGCCGGCAGCCAGCCCCGCTCTACGACCTGGGCTGGTACCGGCCCTCTGGGCAGATGTACTCCACGGCTGCCGACCTGGCCAAGCTGGCCATGGTGTTCCTGGGCACCTACCACCGCCGGCTGCTGGAGCCCGACACGGTGAAGACGATGCTGACGCCCCTGTTCAAGTGCTCTGTGGAGTATTTCGCTAACAAGACAGGCACGCCCTGGGAGATTAACGAGCAACTGGGATATGATGTCATCAGGAAGGATGGGGACCTTGATGGCTACTCAGCAACCTTCTCCCTCGTCCCCAAGCTCCGCCTGAGCTTCATCGTGCTGATGGCAGGGCCCAGACCCCAGGGTGGGGACATTGTGACCCAGGCGTACGAGTATCTCATCCCTGCCATGGAGACAGCGTTCAGGGAGGCCGACAAAAGCCTGGCTCCTCCTCCAAACCCAATCCCTTACGTTGGCTACTACACCTATTCCAACCTGACTTTCTACGAGATCAAAGTTGGAATTGGCGGGGTGCTGGTCATGCAGCAGTTTGGGCCTCACGTGGAGCAGCTGATCCCCGAAAAGTACCGGACAATCAAGCTCCACCACCTGGAAGATCGCGTTTTCCAAGTCGTTTTCGACAAGGAGTTCCCGTGTGTTCTGCACCTGGGCTCTGCCTCCATCTCCCTGGAGACGCAGAACGGGCAGCTCTTCAACTTCTACCCCTTCGACCGCAAGGGTTTGTCGCCCGGTTTCGACGCGCCGGGACTGAACACCTACAACGTGGTGCGTGTGCTGCGCAGGCCCGTGTTCTACAGCTGAGCCCCTGCTCCTCCACCACCCACTCCGTGTCTTACCAGACTCTCCTGCCTCCGTGGCTTCGTGGATGCCATTCAAAAGGGAAGGATGGAGGCAAATGACTCTTTTGCCAAACAAATCCTTCCCATTTTTTAGAAGGCTTTGTTGATTTGTCACTGGCCCCCAGGAGTGCACAACAGGCCAGCTGGCACCTGGACATACCTGCAGGGAAAAGAAGTGGGAATGTGCTGCATGGATGTGTTTGGATGCCATAAAAAAAAAGCAGAGCATTGAAGTATCCACTCTTATACTGTCTGTTTGATGACTACTGTGGTGATCAACTGCTATCATCAAAGGGCTGAGAATTCCCTGGGTCTCTCAGAAAATGTCTCTTTATCAGTCCAAGGATTTTTTCAGGGCTTTTCAAGAGCCTGTCTATCACAAACAAGGTCCCTTACCTGGGTTTGCCAAAAGCATTATATGCTAAAAAATGGCACCAGTCTGACTGCAGGCCCTGCTTGGGATTCCTGGGAAGTGAGGGTCTGTTTCTTTCCTGGATCATAAACTTTGAAAAGTGCAGAGCAATGTGGTCTTGTCCTGACTTCTTGTCTGGTCCTTCAAAGGGTGTTGGAGCAGAGTAGAAACTGAAGCTCTTCTGGGAGCAGGGGCACAGGAACATGAGGTGGACTCAGCTCTGTGACCATCTCAGTATCCAGGAAAGTGTGTGAGCATGGTGTGGAAATCCAGGAATGCACGGGAACCTTTCTGTATGTTTTGGGCAGGATGTCTGGATGCAAATACACCCTCTGTGTTTCTGCAGCTGGGAGTGAAGATGCTGAGGGAAAGAGCATCAGCCTGAGGAGAACCACCTTGGGGACAGTTCCCCTGCACCTACAGAGCTACTGCTGCATTTTGTTATGAAAAAAAGGCCCTGGAGGAGCTGGTGGCAGTGGCTGAACATGAGCACAGGTGTGCCAAAAAATGTGTGATGGAGACAGTGTCAGACACGAGGGCAGACAGGACCATCACAAATGCACAGTCCTGGCTCCTCAATGCCTCTTCCAAATTAGGGGATATTGTGGTTTCAGCCCTGGGTGGAGCTGAAATAAAAGCAAGCAGAGGGGCAGGGCAGGATAATTGTGACAAAGTGAATATCCAAACTGCAGGGCATGGCCGAGGCTGCACAGCAATGAAATCCAGAGGGAGGTGTGGCAGGGCACTGCACAAGGGCTTATAGCAAATCGTACAGTCAAAGTGCATGTTCACTGCAGAGCAATATCCTGCTGCTGCTGGTCCACACAGACCCTTGGATGTGGATATGCCTCAGAGAGGATGAGAAAATATCCCTCTCTGCTCCCTTGTCTCTGGTTCTCTCAGTGTTTTCACTCTGTGTGCTGTTCTTTAGCTTCAGTTTTGAATAGAGAGACCATCGCTGAAGGCCCAGAAATTCCCTGCCTTTTCTCAGATAATTTCAGTTCCCTGATCAGCACATGGAACCATGCAAACCTTGCCTTACAGAGCTGCTGCTGTGTTGGTTTCCTCTGGACTTTGTAGATGATCACATCCCACACCTTGTACATCACTGTATGTTCAAACATTTAGTCTGGGCTATAGCAACAATAAAACCTGTGGAAATGCCACTGTCCTGTGTGGTCATGCCCAGAGGGATGAGCTCAGGCACATTTGGTGCTGATTTCCTGAGGGCAATATCACTGCCATGATGTTCCTGACACAGCCAAGCCCATGGGGTGTGATGTCTGATTGCAAGATCCTGGAGTGCTCTAATTCTGGTTCTGTGTGGGGCTGTCCTTCTTTCTTCGAAACAAAAGAAGTGATTGTTTACCCTCAAAAGCTTCCAAGAAAAAGTAGGATTTATATCCCGTGTCACTTACTGGCCAGGAGGTAACACCACACTGGACAACCTCCATCTGTGTGATGGAGGTGTTTTTGTTTTCCATCAGAAGTCCTTTCTAGTGAATCACCCTCACACCTGTTCACCAACATTTTGGAGGCTCTAATTCATTCTCATTAACAGCAAATTATGTTCTTTGCCACTCCTGAGTCAAACTGATTTCCTGAGCTGCAGCAAAGCTCATCTCACCAAAGCCTGGCTCACCCTGGGAGGGAGAACAAGAGCTCAGTGTGGCAGAAGAACCTTTCCCTGGTACAGAGGGGGAAAGGGGACCTTGAAAGATCTGTGCAGAGGGTTTGGGAGAGGCTGTGCGTGGCAAACAGGGCAAGCTGGAGTTCTGGGGTGGTCCAGTCAGTCATGGAGAGCAGACAGGGTCACAACCCTGAGTCCAAATTTCTTTCTGTCACTTCGTGCCACAGCAGCATCCTGAGAAGAGCAGAACCAGCTCTGTCATCAGGAGGGGGGAGAGGGAGGTGACCTGACTCAATAGCAGGTGTTTTACACCAGCTTTAACAGCTGTTTGTAAATTTACTTTTTTTTTACTTGAACTTTTACAGAATCCAAGTAGCCACTATGAATAATGTTTGAGCTTTGTGTACACTTGCTGCTGAATTTAAAAATATCCCACTGTTATTTCACCCATGTCAGAGACTGGCTCCACAATCCATACAACAAACATGCAAAATCTGCCCATCTGCTCACTTTTCACTGAATCCATGCTTTAAAAAGTGACTCAATGTGTCTGCAACAGCCTATAGAAACAGTGCTTAAAGATGTTTTTAGAATTACTCATCAGGGAACCAAACAAATAGAAAATGCTTCATTAACATTCCCAGCATCCAAAACAGACAAGAACAAAACTTACTTTATTGGTTTAAGAGAGCAAATTCTGCCCTAAGGAGCACTAATGAAACCACATAATATTGTAACAGTCTCCCTTAAACTCTAGTTACTCTACAAGTTAAAAGACTCTGGACCACTAAAAATGAGAATAATCTGGAAAAATATAAACACCTACATCTCAGAACTCTGAACCCTTTGAACTCCTTTCAGTGAGTTTTAATGTCTCCAGTCAGTGAGTGGATTCATCTCAGGTCAAAGGGTATAATTGGAATAAATTGATGAATCACACTCTACACATCCCCAGCCCACAGCTGGCTGGGATGGACCCAGGCTCTGCTGCCATGAGCATCTCTTCAGCTGGAAGGGAAACACTTCCAGAACCTGCTCTCAGGTAAGGAAAGTTCTCACCCTGCTCATCACCACTGCCCTGAAGACAGGAGGTTCACAGGTTAATAGCTCAAAACAAAACAAGGTGGTGCTTGTTGTGGTCCTGTTCTAACACCACATCAGTTGTGGCAATCTCTTCTCCTCTGGAAGGGCTCTGCCTCCAGGAGTGTCAGCTCAGGTGAGGCTCACACTGATACTGACATGCAGAAAGGGATGGCTGTGCTCCCATTCTCTTTCACGAGGACTTTTCTCCCATTCCCTTTGCAGTTGTGCCCCCAGCCCTCACTGCTCCAAGCTCTCTGTCTCTGGTCACTCCAGCCCATGGAGCCCTCACCTTTCATCCCTTTCCTCCAGATCCTATCCCCCAAATTCACATTATCCACTCCTTGTCCTGAAAAGTGCTTTTTCCTCAACATGCTGTGCTCTGGCACACCCACCCCAGCCCCTCTTGGCTAATGATCAAAAATTATTTTAATGGTCCAGGTAGAATTACTGCACAGAGTTGAAATACAGTTATATTACAGCACTAGCCAAGCTGACCAAAAATTATGAGAAAACAATAAAAGTAAATTGATGTTCCATGCCCAGAGACACTCAAAGACATAAAAACAGAAATTAAAAAAAAAATCCCTTTCCCCCCTGGGCAGGATTTTGCAGATACAAACAGGAATTGTGGGAATACAGCATAGTTGAAGTGTTTCACCAGCTATCACTGACATGGTGTAAGCACCCTGTAATTAAGGCTCTAATTATTTACCATGGACACTGGGAGTCTCCCAGACCTGCCCATTGCACACACAGAGGTTCCTGGCTTCATGGCATTTTCTGGGCATTCACCTCAAGCCAAGACACAAGATTATCACCCTTACACATCAGGACATTCCTGCTGCTCCCCTAAACTTCTTGGAAGAAATTTGGGTGGAGCTTGCAAGCCTGAAGTGACCTGTGCCATGCACCCTCTCACAGGGATGTCACACAGTCCTTCTCAGTGCCATGGGTGGTCTCAGGTCATAGGTTGGACTCAATGGTCTCTTTTCCAACCTAACTTGTAGCTGGGTTTTTTGGGGGGTTTTTTTGGTTTTTTTTTTTTTTTTGCAAAAGTTCCGAAAATATCTTTATTTTTCCAAAGGGAATTGCTAACAACGGTCTAATTACATCAGACAACAAAAGGGTTTATATAGGTTTCTAGAGGATTGAACTTCTAACCACTAAAAACTACAAATTACAAACTAACCAATTACCTTAAAATTCTAAGTAAGAAAAGAACCAATTATCTTGTAACTTTAAGAACCAATAGAAATCTTAAGAGATAACAGGAGTTTCGATAAGGGAGAGGGGTCCTGTTTCATGGAATTCCTTTGTTTCAGGGGACAGAATCCCAGGGGCACATTTTGGGGGAAGTAACATCTTCTACACTAACTGATCCTGGGATGCTGGGAGTGTCTGTCTCTCAGAATTCCTGCACTTCTCCTTCATTCCCACTGTTCCCTCCAGCCCAGGTGCCACAGCACAGGGTGAATATCTTCTCCCCCTGCTCCCCCCTCAAGGTCTGGCTGTAACTGCTCTGGGCAGGTGCTGAGCCTCCCCTAGCAGCCATTCCCAATTCCAACCCAATTATCAGCATTGTGGGTTGGTGCCAGCTTTGCCTGGCAGCAGCTCCTGTTTAGTTCCCAATTTACTCCTCCAAGAGGTGATATTTCTGCTAGGGATGGGCAGGCACATTTTGTTTCATTTCAACTCCACCTGAGCACCGTGGGTGAGATGTGAAAGCATCCTGCTGGCAAAAGGTTGTGGAAAAACATGGGAAGAGAGGAGTCAGCAGGAGGAGGGAATGAGCACAACAGGGAGCAGAATATAAAAATGTCCAGCCACAAATTCCAATCACTTTCAGCTAATTATCAGATCTACTGATGAAGATGTGAGAAAAGCAGTTGGTTAAATCGAAAATGGGAAAGATGGGAGCAAAGTGCTCCCAAAGAGGCAGCTGGAAAATGTTGTGCCCTGTAGCCCCCAAACTGGGAGAAATGAGCTCTGCTGGGAAGGGAAGGTCAGTTCCAGGTCAGTTCCAGGGTAACAAATAAGTTGTTTCCCACAATTTGTGGGACAAAGCTGCCATAGCTCCTGGTAAATCTGGGGAAATCTTCACCATTCCAGTGCCAGTTCTCTTGGCCAGAGTGTTTGGCTGGTGTTGGTTGGGTTCAGCCCCATCACTCCCAAGAACCTGCTGGCGTTGTGTTTATTGTAAGAGATGAACCCCCTCAGGAATGTCACTCTGGGTCACTCTGCACCCGGGTGCTCCCTCCTTGTGAGGATGCAGAAAAGCCTCTGATCACTGAACACCATTCATGGTCCCTGGTGCCTGCCAGGAAATCTGGGACAAACAGGGACATAGAATGTCTCTGGAGCACCTCACACAGTGGTGGGAGTGACTGGCTGGAGGGTGGGACACATTGTGGGACACAGGGAAGAGCATTTGGGGACTGCACAAGTCTACAGAGACTTACCTGGGGGGGTGCAGAAAAGAGCAACAAACATGAAAAAATACAGAAATAAGGAAATAAAAGGAGGACTGATTATTTTGTAATCTTTGTATATCAGCACTGAAGTGCTACACCAGGGAATCCACTGGGCCCAGTAGTTATAATTTTACAAAGTCCTTTTCCCGACAAATAATGTATCTCAGAATCCCATGAAGCCACTAAGCAAATTAAAATCCGATGCACAATAAACAATTCAGCTTTAAAAAATACACAGCACAATAAATGAACCAGAACTGGCCCTGTTCCCATGCACAAAGGAAGATTAGTGGGAGCAGTGTGACCTCTGCAAAGCATCAAAATATTCAGGAGTGTGGTATAAAAGTGGCCACCCCCTTCAACTGCTGGCTTGCCTTGACTAAAAATATTGAAAGGGACCATAACTTACTATAAATTTTGTTTCAGAGAAATGCAAAAAAAAAGTTCTTAATTTAAAAAGTGAGCAGGAAAAATACAGGATTCCTGAGCAGCAACATTGATTTGTTTATCCCTCCCTGTACCCAAAATACTGGCAAAGAAATTCCTACAGCTCCAATTTGTGCCCAAGGAACTATGCTGTCCCCATAGGCAAAGAAACACTGGGGGATTCTCAGCCCATTTTGGGATATTGGGATTTGGGAGCTGTGTCCATGATCACAGAGCTCAAACAGCTCCCACTGCCAGTTGTCATTCATACAGATTTTTTTTTTTTTTTCAGTTTTGACTCACATCTTTCAGAAGATTTATAACAACTCAGCACTTGGGAAGGGATTCCCAATTGGCTATTTATTTTTTTATGACCTGACAAATCTTTAACAAATTTATTTTTCCATCTGTTGTAGAGGTGTCCCAAGGGCAGGGGACACCTTCCACTATCCCAGGTTTCTCTAAGGTCCAGGGCCTTGGATACTTCCAGGGATGGGGCAGCCACAGCTTCCCTGGTCCTCAGAGAGAGAAATTTGGGTGGTGGAACCCCAAACAAATTACAGGAGATGGGTTAATTGTGAGGAGTCCTTTGATTGTGTGTCCAGCAAGGCTGAATTTTCCTGTTTTGCACAGGGAAAAATCTACCTCACATGTGTTTACAGTGATGTGTTTTCTCCTGATTTATTACAGTGGAAATTCAGGTGCCATCTGTGCCTTTTTTTTTTGTAATATTAGAAAAAAGCAGGTACTGAGGCAACAGAGCCAAGCTGGGAAATTTCAATTACATTGCATAAAGATGTATTTTTCTTGTTTTGTTAAGACTGTATTTTGCTAATGCTTATTTTATTTGAACAACTGGAAAGCATTTTCTGATCCTTATTTTACATTTGGAAGCTGAGAACAAACTCTAATTTTTTCCCTACACCCTGTGATGTAAATATATTTTTAAAATATTTTGTTTGTGGAGATGAATGTTTCTCAAAACTGTAAATTCATGTAAATATATGCAAATATAGTCTCTTGAAGACAAAGAAAATGCCGTTTCAGGTGTTTGGGTGGTTTAGATGAATATGGCATAAGCATCTCTTTGCTGCTGTTTATGTGGTTCACCACAGGGATAAAACAACAGCAGGTCGTGGCTGAAATTCCCACAATTTCCACTTGTGATTTCACTCCCGGTCTCACAATCAATATTTCAGAAATCTTTATGAACTAGCTATGGCAAATACTCCTCTGGTGCAGGTAGGCAGAGATTATTTGAGGGTATCACCCAGTGTCCTGGTTTGGAGGACAGGTGTCTGCCAATAAATACAGAAGCTCGTCTTTGAAATGGAGAATGTAAACTCCCCTCCCTCCAAATTATTATAAATTTGAAATTAAGGGGCTCTCGGGCAAAGATATGGGAATTAGGAATAACAGTTCTTGACTAGGAAAATTAAAATAGAAATACAGTGTTACAAAGAGCAATCCCAAAGCACTGCCAGAGTCAGAATCCAAGCTGACACCCATCAGTCAGTCAGGGTGTTGGCAGCAGTCCCATTCAATGGTGGCTGCATCCTCCTGCAGTGGCAGATGTGGTTCAGCTGGA
The DNA here is from genome assembly GCA_034336665.1 of Luscinia megarhynchos. NCBI lineage: Eukaryota > Metazoa > Chordata > Aves > Passeriformes > Muscicapidae > Luscinia > Luscinia megarhynchos. Next base: position 1,762,721 of record CM067583.1, on the reverse strand, counting down.
GCAGTGCTCCTGTAGAAGGTGCAGTTTCCTCTGAAGCTCCAGGGATGATGTGGAAAGGTCTGGCTTTCCTCTGGAATCCAGTGGAAAGAAGGTGCCTTGGTGTCCAAAATCTCAGTTTTTATCTGGGTAGGAAAGGCTTGGCTCCTCCCCTGGCTGGAGCATCTCCCAGTGGGATGATGTAATTTTATCAGTCATGCCCTGGGACTCAATGGCCATGAACAGGAGATATCTCCTGGAGGGAGGATGGGCTGTGGGAAAGATAAAGATGATTGCCCCAGCTGGTTTTTAACAATGGCCCATTAACAGGAGATATTCCCACAGAGATAGGGATCACTGCCACACCCAGTTTTTAACAATGGTCCATTAACAGGAGATATTCCCACAGAGATAGGGATCACTGCCACACCCAGTTTTTAACAATGGCCCATTAACCGGAGATATCTCCCACAGCAATAGGTATCACTGCCACACCTGGTTTCTAACAATGGCCCATTAACAGGAGATATCTCCTGGAGGGAGGATGGGCTGTGGGAAGATAAAGATGATTGCCCCAGCTGGTTTAAAGATGGCCCATTAGCAGATAATGTGTGCCAGGAGATAAGGGTCACTGCCCCACCCGGCTCCGCAGCAGATGGGGACAGAATTCACATTGCTGGCCACATCAACCCAACACACCCCAGACATCACCCAGAGGGTTTGGGCACTGCCCAGGCTCTCCAGGGAATGGGCACTGCCCAAGGCTGCCAGAGCTCCAGGAGAGTTTGGACAGCACTGCCAGGGACAGGGGGAATTTTTGGGGTGTCTGTGCAGGGCCAGGAGCTGCACTGGGCTAATCCCCTCTGTGTCACTTCCACTCAGCACATTCTGTGGTTCCATATGAAAGGTGCTGACACAGCTGAGGGCAGGGGGTGAGAATGAGAAGATCCTTAAGGCATGATGAGCTGTTTTGGAATAAATCTCCATCAGGTGTAATAGAATTGGCAATGTCCATCACCTGGAGGAGAGGGAAAGAGGAGGGTAGAAGACAAACCTCCAAACTGTTCTGTGATCCTCTGATTCTTCCTTCAGGGTGTGCAGTGACCCACCTTGCCCTGCTCTGAGCTGAGACTGTGACAGCCTCAGGGCTCTGCAGGTGACCTTCCTGCTCCCAGAGGTCACTTTTCTGGTCTTTTGTACCTTACCACAATACAGGCAAGAACTCTCATAGGACCTGTCCCTCACATTCATCCTGGCCTCAAAAAGGGCTGAACAATTTTCCTGAGCACCATTCCTTATGTAACCTCACAAAGGATTGAATTAGGATTTCAACCCAGACCTCACAGGGTTGAAAGAGGAAGAGACTCTGCACCTGAAGCAGATCATGGTGACCATGTCTCACAGGGCATTTGGGGGGAAATAACAAAATAAAATCAAAGTTCACCCCTGAAAGTGCTGAGTGCTATTCCACTTTAGAGGGCCACAGAAGGGAGCATTGAAGCCAATGTTAAGGAATTTCAGCTCCTGGGATTAGGATTTGTGGGAGGGGGGTGTTGTCCCAGCATCTCTCTCTGAGGATTATGTTTACATCAGAACATTTGTGGGTCCAGATTTCTCTGGGAATTAGCAGAGCAGCTTCCCACAGGGTGACAGAAGGTGACACCAATCACTGGGTGGAGCTGGATTTGGAGCAGTGTCCCCGTTAATCCCAGGGATTTTCACAGACAGCCCCAGCACAGAACTGTGCTCATCCTGCTCTGTGCTTCAGCTGGACCCACAGAAAAGAACACAGAGAGGAGAATCCAGCAATCTTCCTCCTTTCACTTCAGGTTTGTGGCAAATGTCATCTGCTGGTGGATCAATATATATAATTTTTATATGTAATTTTTTATGTATTATAATTTTGAGGACACAAGAAGTGGTCCCCAGAGTATAAAGTGATTTTTTTGGTGCTTTGAATGAAGGTCTGAATCCTTCTGTTCATTATGAGCTATTTGAGTGCATTCTGCAAATATTCCTGCAGGTAATTCCCATGAAGTCTAGGGAGCTGTATAACTTTTGTGCTGTAAATCTGCCAGAGAGCAGGGTTAAATGGAATTTTGGGATTAAATTGTTCCTTGTAAGAGTGAGCAGGCCCTGGCACAGCCCTGGAATCCAGGCTGGACAGGGCTTGGAGCAACCTGAGACAGTGGAAGGTGTCCCTGCCCTTTTCTTTTTTTCCTTTCAATTTCATATCCCACATCAAAATGTAATCCATAATAATCCCCAGGTTTTTGCAAAGCTGCTCCACTCCTGCTGGATTTCCTGGCATGTACCTGCTCATGTTTATTCCTTTAAAAAGTACAGGACTGCACCTCCAGGCTCCAGAACTCTGTCTCCCTGTACAAATCATCTCTCACAGCCTGGTTTCATCTGCAAATGTCAGCAAAGTCTGTTCAATACAAGGTGTTAAATGGAAATATTGGATCATGCTGGGTCACACAGATTCCTGAAGAATCACACTTGGTGCAACACCCTGGTTTGACAGGGAACAATTCCTAACTCCTCTCTGAACGTGGCTTTCTCCAATCAGCTTTACAAGGATGTTGTGATTGCTCTGTGATGAGATAATTTTCTCAAAACAAGCACAATAAACTCAAATTATTCAGTTAAGGTTACACTTGAAAGACATTCAAATATGGGTAAGTGGGAAGTACGCAATCCACACAGCCAGATCTGGCTTTTTTCACAGCTGAGTTACTTTTTTAGGCTCAAAATATTGCAGAACATGTGGGTTTGTTTTTAAAGATAGCACGAGTTGGCAGCAGAGCCACAAAAACACTTCTCATCACTTTTGGTACAATTTAGGGCAATCTGAAGAGCTTGAACATCTTTTCTTCCCTAACTATGAGTGGATTATTTTGATGTGTAGTATTCCCTTGGAATTACTTGAATTTATCACCCACAACAATATCCCTGTGGTGGTTTTTAACCCTCCCCAACTGGTCTTTTCCTTCAGGGTGAACTCTGCTTAAATATAGGTTTAACACAATCTTTTGTAAGAGCTGCTCATTCTTCCTCTCAGTGAGCAGATTTCAGATTTTAATTATTTAGGATTCCCCTTTTCAGAAAGGCTCGTGGCCCTGGCAGAGGCTGAGGAAGCAGGTGCTTGAAGCCTGAACCTGGGATGGCTGCTTGCCCTTCCCATCTCCATCTCACAAAAAATTCACACTCCCTTTCCCATCTCCATTTTGTCCCCCTTTCTTCAAAAAAAAAAAAATGCACCTTCTGTCCCCTCTTTTTACTCTTTAATAGCCCCATGTTTAAATGACCCCACTACAGAGATGTAAATAATAATGTTGTCATCTGGAACAATTTTCTGCAAGCCCCACCACAGGCCTGAGCCAAGGCTCCCTGGGAGGCTCTTCCCAATTTCCCTTCGATTTTCTAACTTTAGCGAAATAAAAAGAATGAAAACACCTACATCTCCAATATCTGTTAGCCTTTTAAATTTTTTTTTTAATAAGGTCTTTGTCTTTCAGGAGGTCATCTCAGGGACCTGGTGAGGAGATGTAATGATATTCATTATCTCAGTAGACAGAAGCACAGGTGAAATCTCAGTTTGGAATTTTAATACAAAAATAAAACCCCAACGTTTTTGATGAGCAGGTCCTGGGTTTGTCCTTCCCAGCCTGGATGGTCTGGCCAAGATGAAGACATGGAAGGCGTGGTCAGCAGTGAGCACTGATGACATATTCTGGAATAAATCTCCATCAGGAGTAGTAGAATTGGCAATTTCCATCACCTGGAGGAGGGGGAAAGAGGAGGGTGGGGAAAACAAAGCCCCCAAACCAGATCATCTTCATTTGCAGTGAAGAGTCATTCATGCTAAAAGGGGCTGATGGTGCTGGTTGATTTTGCACATATTTGTTTTGAGGCCTGCTGATCCCATCATGAGTGACCCATAGACATGTGGGGCCAAGGGAGTGCCAGGTTCTGCCCTCTGGAAGGTGCTCAGACAGTTGGATCCAATATTCTGTTTAACTTTTAGCTTATACAGAGCGCTTGAGTTTTGTCCTCGACCGTCAATCCCAACACAAAGACTCCCTGACACGAGGGGACAGCCCCAGGTCGGGCTCTGCTCCAGAATAGGGACAGGAGGAGAGGGAACAGCCTCAGGCTGGGCCAGGGGAAGTTTAGTTTGGACATCAGGGGAAGCTTCTTCACAGAAGGGCTTGGTCAGGCACTGGCACAGCTGCCCGTGGTGGAATCACCACCCCTGAAAGGATCCAAAAAACATGTGGGTGTGGCACTTGGGGACATGGGTTGAGGGTGGACCTGGTATTGCTGAGTCAATGGTTGGACTTGATGATCTTGGAGGTGTTTCCAACCTCAGCTGAGTCTTTTCCAACCTTCCTTGAGTCTATTTAGGCTGGAAATGCAGAGGGCAAGGTCTTTACTGGCAGCACATGGCTGATGGAGATGAGTGAGATCCATGAGGAAAGGATTCCAAAACCCAAATCATGGGAGGACTCAGCTGCCATTTGGGTTTGGTGGATCTTTATTTCAGAGCTCCTGCAAGAAATGCCTGGAGATGTTTTCTTGATGTTTTCACTTTTCTTCTTGTTTTCACTGGTGAGAAGTGACCACCAACTGCAGAAAAGTTTCTGTTCATTTGTTTTGCTTCCAGCAGGTGCCAGAATGCTTTTGGCAAAGGTCAGCTGAAAAGCAGACACATAATCCCAAAGAGGAACTGTTTGTGGTTTGCAAGATTTTGATATGAAATAATGAAAAATCCACAATGGAGCTAAAAATCTCATTTTCTCAAAGACAGAGCAAGAACAAAATGTCGTGTTTTCAACACCATTTAATTTTAAGTGGGTCCCATTGAAAATTAAATATAGATTAGTTTTTCCCTTCAACAAACTAATTTTCAACATTTGTGGGACAGGTAGGACAAATAATTCTGCTTTCACTTGTCTGCCCACGAAGTGAGTCTGGAGCTCCTTTCTGCTATTTCAGGAAGCTGAAATTATTTTTCCTTTCCCCATTTTCAGTTGCACTGCATTGCACAGGGGGTTGGATCTCATTTAGTCCTGGACAGTTTGAGAGTTTTCACATCAATTTCTCCCTGCTGATCCACCCACAACCACTCCACCTGTGGCAAACACCTATAATTGTACTCGTGCATGGTACAAGAAATGGCTCACAAACTTTGTGCCATTTTTTCATTTATCTGAGAATTGCCCAATAAAAATATTCATTCTTTCAATAACCAATGAATAATCAATGGATAACCAAAACCATCCAGTGAACCACATGGTGTGTGTTTATACAGGTGTATTTATGCTTTGAATCCCCAAATATAAATTGATTTACTCCACTCAATCAAGTATGAAATTCCTGAAAATCACTTTCATGGTAGTGGTGATGATAAGTATAAATTTCCTGGGATTTTGATCACTTGAAGAGCAGTTTATATCCAGAGTGGGACCACTATGGCTAAGCTGGTGGGCCAGACACACAGACACTGGGACAATTTTCACTTTTCACAATAATCCCAAGTTAATTAGAACACAGATATTTAGTCATTCCCAGAAACGAAACAAAACAGAACAAAAGTGACACAGGAACTAAGGATTCTGCATTGTGACAAAATGAGGGGGTTTAACACAGGGACATCAATGAGCTGCTTGTCCAGGTGTTTCCCTCAGATCCCAGACAGGTTCATCCCAGATTCCTGCTGGGGGTGAGAAGATCATTAACCTCAGCTCCAGCAGAGACTGATTGCTGCCAAAGACAGAAGCAGCTCCTGCCATTCCAGCTGCCAGTTGTCCTGTCCCACCTTTTTTCTGACCTTTGTTCTACATCTTCCCTTCCACAGCATCATCAGCTGAGCTCAGACTCCTCCAAGTGCACATGGGAGGACACTATTCACAGAAATTTCATGAAGCCTCAGAGAATCCTGTGGCAAACCCCTCCCTGGACACAGCTTTGACCTCTTACTTCAAGAAAATTGGAAGAATTTTAAGCTAAAATTAAAAAAATAATAATCTACAAACTAAATCTAGAAACTTATTTTACTAAGCAGCAAGAGACACAGCTGGGCTTACAGGGGAAAGATCTGACAAAATGCTTTGGTTCTGGTTTCTGAACAGCCCTTTCTGCTCCCCACAGAGCTGTTTCCAGTGAAAGTCTCCCCTAACCTGGACAACAGCCAGGAAAAAATAGCAAAAATTAATCAAAACATGTTTTTAAAGGGTCTGTAAGTATTATACAGAAAGGGGATTTCACTTCTAAGAAAAAAATGTTATTTTTTATATATTAAGTAGTTTATATTTCAGTTGTCCTTGTTCCCCACTCAAAGATTCTCTTCACTGAGGTCTTTGGTTAATTTGGTTTCTTAGTGATCTCAGTGATCAGCTGATCCAGAATTGTATTTTAAATTTCTTTAAACTTAAGAACTTTTCTAGCAGAGATCGATCCAAAGTTGTTAAATTCTGGACAATGGTGCCTGTGGATGCCAATCATGTTCTGGCAGAAATATTCCCCACACTCAATTGCACCTGAATCATGCAAATTGCAGCTTGAAAAATACCAAAAATCTCTTTCTTCTCTTAGTTTTGGGTGTTGCTTTGATCTGGGAGAGGGTTTGTGGAAGTAACTTCATGGCTTATTCACCCTCACAGGCAATTAATGTTGAATTCCTAAATGCTTGAAGAAATTCCTGGGCAGAGCTAATGGGTAACAACAAAAATCCTTCACTACAGCATTTCAGGGTCAGAGACAGATTCATGTCCTTTTAGTGGTAATTTGGTTTCCACGGTAATCCTGGAAACAGTTACATAGTTCAGATTCTTGATCTGGCAAGTGAGATTTTTTTTTCCCCACACATGATCTTTATTTGCAGTGGTGTTACACTTCTGTTTGACAAATGAGATGCAAGGTCTTTGTTAAAATGAAAGGGCAGCTGTTTATATACCTCGAAAGAAAAGAAGATTTTTGTATCATTCAGTATGTGCATTTTGTCTCTGATGTTCAGGAAAACTCTTAAATTCATTAAATTCAGACTGCAGGAAGAGTAAGGCATGCAAAGACCTCTGGGATAAAACAAAAGAAACATTTTTAAAAAAATAATGCAGCAGATAAGGTAACCTGGTTAAAGCTTGACTTTTTTAACAAATAAACCACAGAGCAACTTCTGGGAGTGCAGATTTTATAGTTTGGGATGAAGGTTAGGTTGGCTCTTCCTCCATCACAACCCCATTGGAGGGCAGGGCTAAGGTCACTGGTGCCTGGTGAATTCTGCACTTGTCTAAAACATGCCCTTGGTATCCAGGCTCCTTATTTTGGTTGAGGACATCTGAAATATCTGTAAGACCTGTAATATTAGTCTGAACTCAGGGAAACTGCAGAAGACAATCCAAGTTGTTCAGATTCAGCCTTTGCACAAAACCCTTTGAACAGCAGATCTAAGACCTCTTACCACGAGCCTTTTCCTCTCCTGCTTCTTAAAGTTATTCAGCTCCCTATGAAGCAGTTAAATATTCATGGAGCTAAAGACTGTTCAGGCTGGCAGATCAAGAGCATCTTGCTGGAAAACAGCCCTTAAGTTGCAGAGTGTGTGTGAGCATGAGGTGGGACAGCTGCCTGAGGATATTGAGGGGGTTGAAGAGTCTCTTGCAGAAGAAAAGCTGCACAAAAAACCCCAGAAAAGGAGGATGTCCCTGCCCTTGGAGGTGGCATCTGAAATCTTTGGGTTGTTGGCCAGCTGGTGCCCCCAGAGCTTCACAGGCTGGGCAGGATGTGCTGCCACAGCTCCTTGGTGGATGAGAGGGCAGGTTTGGATGGGTTTGGGGAAGGAATTCTTCCCTGTGAGGGTGGGAGGCCCTGGCACAGGTTCCCAGAGAAGCTGTGGATGCCACAACCCTGGCAGTGTCCAAGGCCAGGCTGGACAGGGCTGGGAGCAGCCTGGGACAGGGGAAGGTGTCCCTGCCATGGCAGGGGTGGAGTGGGATGAGCTTTAGGTGCTTCCAGCCCAAACCAGCCTGGCATTCTCTGACCAGGCAGCCTGATGCCTGCAAGGCACCTCCACATCACATTCCAGGTGTCACTCCTGAGCTTTCCCTCAGCCAGTCCAACACTGTGCTGCCACCTGAAATCTCAATTCTCTGCCCCACAGCCCCACACACAGCCAGGTGCAGGAGCTCTGTGGCTCCCTCAGCCCCAGCTTCCATCCTCTCCCACCCACACACTTGTAAAATGTGATTATGGTGATCTCATTTTGAAGAATCCAGTCCTCCAGTCCCAACTTCAAACCTGACACTGTCATCCCATCACTCCTGGCCCAACATCTTCCCAACACCCAGTGCAGCCCTTCCCACCCTCCTCTGCTCCCAGATTTTTCCCTTTGCTTCAGCCACAGGGACCTGTGACTCAAAACCAGCCCTGACACATCACTGTGTGCAGAGCAGGAGAATTTACAGACAGCAGGAAAGGCCTTGGCTGTAAATCTCTAAGATTTTGATCATTTGGGTCGGAGCTCAGCAGCTCCCAGATTTTTCCCAGTGTTTAAACATCCATCACTCAGCAGTGACTGTCCCTGGCCATCATCAGGGCTCTTCTGCCATCTCCTGGGAGAGGAGGATTTTTACATCAGTAAACCCAGAGTTACAGAAGAGAATTCAAATTTCCATTTCTGCCCTTTTTTAAAAAATAAATAAATAAATAGACCCACAAAAACCAACAACAACAAAACAGGCAAAGTTCTCCTCAGGCTCTCTTCAAAGGGGTTCTAACATTTAAATAATTTATTTGTGCTTCTTGGGCTCGAGGAGTTTCTTAGGTTTTGCTACTTTTGAACAAAAATTAATGCTCAGCTGTGCATCCAGTCCAGTCCAAATGTGTGAGTACTCAGCAAGACAAGGAAGTAAAATATGCTGGAAATTTTGTGGGGTTTTTTTTACCCCAAACCCGTGGCAACAGCTTAATGGCTGCCAGGATGTCTTTAAGAAAATGAGTGAATTTCTTACAATTTGATTTTCCAAACAGGGAACACATATCCATGTATGGAAGGTCCATAGGATAAAAATGTGGTGATCACTGCAGAGCAGCACTTGCACACCAAGGATTTTGGGATGTGCTTCCATGTTCATGAAGTGCAGAAGGGAAACAAAAAGTCTGATGGAAGTGGAGAATATTTAACTCAAAGGTTTTTGATCAGAGATATCCCAGTCCAGGGATTTGTGAGCACAGCAAAGAAAACTCCATCATACCCAGTCCCCAAACTTCAGACTCCAAACAGAGGTGCAAATATTCCTTAGGTAGCACATACACACATAGGGAATGTCCAGGGCATCCTGAGCACAGCATTGTTAATTTTTAACAGCTGTAAATTTTATTTGCTTTATTAATCTGACTTCCTAACTGCCCATCTGTACCTTGATATCCATCTGGGGTGACTGTGCTCTGTGTGGATCCCACAGATAAAAACCTGCCTGCTCACAGGGTGTCATTATCCAGAGGCATTTCAATCACCTTCACATTGCCAAAGAAGCATCACCCTGGGAATTTCCAGCCCTGGCAAAGTCAGGCCTTTCCAGCAGGGACTGGACAATTTCACACTTAATGCAGCAACTTGTAACTGCCTCAGTCAGTACTTACCCAAAGATTTTGAAGAGTTATGGAATTCAACATTTAACCCTCTTCCATTAGGCACAGGAAGAGATTGTTAAAATGTCTAAATATCTCTTCCCATTTGTTTCTGTCTTTCCTTAGACTTTCTTCAGTAAAACCTATAATTAATGTGTGGGAAGGGAGTTTGTTCAGGGATTCACAGGCAGTGAAGCATCCTGTAGAACTCCCAGAGCTTCTCCAAGCTCCAGAAAATCTCCTGGAGCCCAGGACAGATTTAACAGAGATGCTCCTTTCAGAGCATGGGACATCCCTTGGGATGGAAGTGAACAGAAGTGAGGACCAGAGCTGCTGATGGTTAGCCTGGAGCTAATTCAGAGACCAACTCTGGATTTGCTCCTGGCTCCAGAAATATCTTTTACTCCACAATAATTATTACCACACTCCACATTTTCACCAACCATCCTTTAATCCCAAACTGATTTTAAAAATTAAGTGAAACTCAGCACAGCTATTTTCAGCCAGAACTTGGCAAGAAATTTGCAGTTTCTGGTTAAGACTCAAAGAAGATGGTGGATTTCCAAAGCATTTCTCTTCTTTTTTCCAGTTTTATCAGTTGGTTTAATAAAATTACCTCACTCTGCAAATCTTCACTTGCTGGCATGGGAATAGAGAAAGCATGAAACTTCTCAGGGTATATGATATTTTTCCAAATACCATTAATCATTAAACACCTTCTATATGATCCATTGCTAAATATTATTGAATGCCAGAGGGTCTCTGAAGGAATTCTGGGGCAGCTGAGCTTGCAGGGGAAGAGTCAGGTGTGAGCACCCATTTATGGAATCACAGATTCAGGGAACATCCTGAGCTGGAGGGGCCCACATGGATCGAGTTCCACCCCTGAATGCTATGGTTGCATTGAACAGAAGCAGGAAAATCCAGTCAAATTAGGGGGAGGAAAGGGAAATTATTAATCCAGAGCTCAAGGCAGCATCTGGAAAGCTCTGAACAGGACACAGGACCCCTTTCTGGCACATCCACAGGGCTGTCTGGGGAATGTTGTTAAAAATGGGCTAAAATAACATTTCAGGGGTTGTTTGGCATTCATTTGCCTTGTGATTACCCTGGACCCAGATAAGAAGATGTTTAATGGTTTATAAAACAATAACTCCACAACTTCCTGACGGGCTCTGCTTCCAGGGAACAAGGGGGATGAGAGGAAACAGCCTCAGGCTGTGCCAGGGGAGGTTTAGGTTGGATATTGGGAAAATTTCTCCACAGAACAGCTGGTGAGGCACTGGCACAGGCTGCCCAGGACAGTGGTGGAGTCACCATCCCTGGAAGTGCTCATAAAACACGTGGATGTGGCAGCTGGGGACATGGGTTAGGGTGAACATGACAGTGGGGCTGGGTGGTGGTTGGGCTTGATGATCTGAGAGGTTTTCCAACCTAAATAATTCCGTGATAAACACACTTGTGTGGTTTAACCTGGTTGGTGTGAGGGTACAAACAGAGCAAGGTGAATTCACCACCCTTCTCTCCTGTGAAAAACACGGTTCACTGTTTTGGGGAGAATTACAAAGGTTTGATAAAAAGACAATAGGAGACATGCATAAAGCAAAGGGTTAAACGGCCGGTGCTTGGCACGCTGCCCCGAGCACACCCTGCTTCGGGAGCACCCTTTAAATACGTTTTACAAGCTATTTATTTGTTACATATTTATAGACTTTTATGCATAGTTAGCAGTTTTTGGGAACTGTTTAGCATGGCTACTTTTTGGGTTTGCTTTTTTAGAGCATGCGTGTTTCTTGCTTGTGGGGGTTTTTTTAACTTTTTTTTTTTTTTTTAATTTGGGTGCTGGTCCAGCTGTGAGTGTTGATAATTGTCCTGTCAGCTGCAGGGATCCCCATCACTTGTTCACGGGCTGTTGTCTTTGACTAAGCAGGTAGTTTAAACATACTATCTCTAAAAAAAAACTTATGTCTAACTTTTACTATTACCCAAGACCATACCCATATAGAAATGCTATTTTAACCTTTTACATATAACATTTATCCAATACTTGCAAAGAGCCAACAGCATTTCATGTATTCATAACATCTCCCCAGACATGGAATCCCTGCCTGGTCCTGCCAGAAACCTGCTGACCTTCTCCACGCCCAAGGAATGGATCCCCCACAGCCCCAGCCCAGCCTGCAGCTTCACCTGTTTGAGTCACCTCTCCAGGCATGGCTGTGTCACCACAGAGGCAGGTGTGACACACAAAAAGCACATTACACCTCAGAAGGCCAATTTCTGTTTATTACAGCCCTGCACTGACTTTTATACCCTCCACACAGTTCACACTTTCTTCATTGGTCACAATTAGCTTAACGATCACAGGTGGAAAGTTCTCCACTCCTATTCTTCCCAGGACCTTTCTAAAAAGACTTTCCACAGCTGTGGGGTTTTTTCCCTAGTTATCTTCTTTTTCTTCTCGGTCTCCATGCCAACAGCCTCGGTCAGAGAATAAGTCTCAAACATTTATTAACCCTCTCTAACCCTGACCAGCTGTGGGTTCTCCTCCACCCCAAAGTGCCACAGCTCCTCTTTGCCAGCCACAGCCATGGAGTTGCCCTTTCCCACCATCCTTCATCCCCAGGGTGGGAAGGATGCCACCCTGTCCTGGCCACTCCTTTCCATGTCCCTGGCAAGGGCTGCTCCACTGGAGAGGCTGCACAGAGCATCCAGGACATGGCTGGGGAGGAAATGTTTGCTCAGGAAGGAAAAGGCAACTGCAGAAACTGAGAGAGGACAACAAGTGCCACAGCAGGGACCCCAAACCCACTGAGGGAGCAGCAAAGTTCCCACTACTGCTGAGGGGAAGGGAAGGTGTCTCTCATTCCAAGGCAGCCAGAACTCTGCAGGGTAAATAGAAGGTTCAAACCCCAAGTGTTTGTTGAAATGCAAAGGGGTTGATCCCAAATACTGAAAAGGAGCATTAAAGGCTGTGAATATGATGCAGCAGCTCCTGAATGTGATCAGGCTGGAGAAGACCTAGGCAAGACTCACCTAAAGTTAAAAAATAAAACCCAAATTCAGGAATCCTGGCTGAATGTGAACACTGAGCCCAGGGGTGAATGAGAAAGAGAGAGCTTTATGCAGATTTCAGCTGCCAGATCTGTTAGGTGCATGGAGATCACCTTGAATGCACCTGCAGGACACTGATATTTCTGTAACCCAAACATTGCCAGAAAAGAAACACTAACCCTAAACCTAATGTTAACCCTCACCAGAAAAAAAAATCATAACACTAACCATAAAACTGACCCAAACATTAGCCCAGACCTCAGCACAAGCACAACCCTAATACTGACCCTGACTCTAATCCTAACCCCAACCTTAACTTGTCATCCCACAGGATGAGGGAGATGCCTGGGTTTAAGTTTGCTCAGTCCAAACCTCTGAAAATTTACAGAAATCCTTTGAGGGACATGTCCAAAAAAAAAAAAATAAACTCCACCAAGGTGCCCTAAAGCCAAGGGAAAAAAGGAATATCCAGTCAGAATATTAAAATCCACTGTAGTGGGATGGGTTGCTCTGCTATGAACTTTAATAAAAAAAACTTCCTCTCATGAAACAGAAGGAAAAAAAAATCAGAAATTTAACAATTGGAAAAAGGCAAAGAAATTTAAGGTGTAGAGCAGGTTAGACAATCCCAAAGGAGGTTTGGGATCACTGAGATGCAGTTGATGGGCTTTTTATAACAAGCACAAAATAAGGAATACTAATAATGACCTTGGGCTAAAATTGCATTTCACTTTTATTTAGAAAGATGTTCCACTCTGGGCACATGAATAAATCAATGTGCAGCACATCTGCTCCACGTAAGTGCAACCTGACAGTTTGGAGTGGCAGCTCCCCCCAAATTAGGAGTTACTCCAAGCCCTGGTAATGGGTTCATCAAGAGCCCATCGCCAGGTTGTGCATATTCAACCCACTGATTTTATGACAAACCATTTGTCAAGGTCCCCGAAGGTGAGAACAGATTCTGAGTTCTCAGCATTTCTGAAAATGTACACAGATGTCTTTTTTATTTTTTTTTTAATAAGAAGAGTCTGCTGGGGATGATAATGATGTCATGGAAGTCAAAAAACAGTGAGCTGACAAGAGATGTTTAAAATTATTTTATCATGTGAATAACAACAAGCTCTGCCTCCAGAACTGGCAGCTGTGGTCTGGGTAAGCAGAGCAGACACCATTGTCCACTTCCCCAAATCCCCAGTGTGCCCCTGACAAGAGTGGCTGGGTGCAATGGGAACCTTCTCCTCAGGAAGGACAAAAAAAATTAAATTAATGTGTGGTGGGCTGACCCTGGCTGCATCCCAGGCACCCACCAAAGCCTCTCCATCACTGTCCTCCACAGCAGGGCTTTAGCTTTTATATTTTCCAGAATTTTTCAGAATTTTTCAGAACTGGAAAACCATTTGATGCATCAAGGAAAGATAAAGAAGAGAACAAATGTATGGAGTTGATCCTGTGATTGTTCTGACCATGGAATTGCATTTTTCTCTGTGGCCTTCCATGGACTGTTCTTCCATGAGCTTTATCATTCATTTTTTAAACCCCTGTAAATACCTACCATCTGGCCCTGCATGTGACAGATCCACAGCTAATCATCATTTGTGGGAAGAGACAAATTCTTTGGTGTGTTCTGAACCTGCAACCTCATCGTTTTGTGTGGTGCTCTCCTGTTCTCGTGTTAGAAGCGACAATGAGACCTCACATCCCATCAACCTTCCCCAAATTGCTCAGCCTTTTCCTGCCTCTTTCCCACACCCTCTGGCCCTCTCTGCTCCAGGGAGCTCGTGCCTGCCCAAAGCACCACACAAAAATGACATTTCAGCACAGAGAACTGTGCTGCTGCCAATGGTTTCATCTCCTGCTTTATTCCTTGTTCCTCTGCTCTCTCAGGTCTGGGTTAATGGACTCAAGGGTCTCAGAGGTCCTTTCCCACCCCAGCAATTCCATGCACAGCACAGTTACCTTGTGCTCAGGAGCCTAAGCAGCAAAATCCTTTCTAACCTGTTGTAGTTTTCCCCCCTCCTCTAGTGGTGTTTCTTTTTCTTATCCCACCAAAAGTAGGTTTTAACCAATTTCCCACATTTTGTGAAGACACTCAGCATCACAAGGGCAGTTCCTCACTGAGCTGAATTTCTCTCTGGGACCAGAGATCTGGCAGAACATCTTTTTAAAAGCCTTGAGCCACATTCTGAGGGCACAGCTCCTTTTCCTCCTACAGAAAGAACTGACCCTGCCTCCCCTGCAGGCACCAGCTGAGCTCTCCTTGCTGCTCCAGCCATTCATGAGGTACCAATATTTTTGCAGTGGCATTAATTAGATGCTCAGTGCCCAGGGCTCACAGAGCAGCAGTTTGAGCTATGGGTGTTCACAGCCAGGTGCTCTGCAGGTTTTACACCTGCAGGTGCTCAGCCTCAGCCTCAGCTGTTTCCTTTGATGGCCCCTGTGCTGAGCTCCTGCTTTAGATCCCTGGTGTTGCCTTGAAAAGTATTGCAAAAAAACAGCAACAAGACACTCCCTTGCTTGCTGCAGGAAAGAGCAAGAAAGAGCAATTTATTAAAAAAAGGCATTGCCTTAAATAAGGCAGTTCGTGCAAAACAAAATACAAACAGATTATTGGTCAGAGAAAGAGACACCTCTTCTCCCTGGCTTTCCCAGGGACTTTGTAGGTGTTTAGCTTAGTTACGATTTTTTTTTCTTGTGTTTACAATAAAGAAGGAACCTCTAGCTTGGGGAAAAATCCTAGCTGAGGTTGAGAAAGTTTCATGGCCTGAGAAAAATACTTAGAGCTTGAGAAAAAGGCCTGACAGCTTTTGCCCAGGCCTTCAGCAGTGCCCACGCCCTGGTGGCACATCCCAGCTCCGTCCCCAGCAGCTCTGCCTGGATGGCACTGGGACTCGAGTGTCAGCTCACACCTTACTTCAGCCACACAGATCAGCACTGCTCAGCTGGGGCTGCAACTGCCAGGAAAATCCTTCTGTTAAGGAAAGATGTAAGGAAAAGTGTGGCCAAAAATACTTTCCTTCCAATTTTGAGTTCTCTTCTGCCCTTTAATGCATCTTCAGTCCAAGAGGAATGTTTCCCTTTGTGCTCACTGGTAGGAAATTGTGGGCACTGCTGGGCAAAAGCTGTCAGGCTTTTTTTTTTAAGTTTTAAGTATTTTTTTTAAGCCATAAAACTTTCTCAGCTCCAGCCAGGACTTTTCCCAGGCTAGAGCCTTTTCCTTTACTGTAAACACAAGAGAAAGAATCATAACAGAGATAAATACCTGCAAGGTCCCTGAGAAAGCCAGGGAGAAGAGGTGTCGTTTTCTCTGACCAATAATCTGTTTGTATTTTGTTTTGCACGAACTGCCATATATAAGGCAATGGTTTCATTTAATAAATTGCTTTTTCTTGCTCTTTCCTGCACCAAGCAAGAAAGTGTCATGTTGCAAATTTTTCGCCGCTCCGTAATTCTTTTCAAGGCAACAGGAAATAGCTCTTGAGAGCCTCGCTAAACTTTGTCAGGGAATAGGAGCTCGTTTCCCACAACGACAGGATAAGATTGCCCTCGTGTGGCTTTCAAGAGAAATAAAGGCAGGGGAAAAAAATAAATAAGCATTTTAAAATTTAGAATATTATTTTTAATTTTAAAAATAAAATAAAATACAATAAATAAAATAAAATACAATAAAATACAATAAAATAAAATAAAATAAAATAAAATAAAATAAAATAAAATAACTAAAAATAAAAATAATAATATAATGTATAAAATAAAATAAATAAAAAATAAAAATAATAAATTAATATATAAAATAAAATAACTAAAAGTAAAATAAAATAAAATATTAAATTAAATTAAATTAAATTAAAAATAAAGATAAACAGAAAATAAAATAAATAAAAAATAAAAATAAATAGAAAAGAAAATAAAATAAATAAAATCAAATCCCACCCTGTCCAAACTCTCCAGGAGCTCTGGCAGCCTCGGGTTGTGCCCATTCCCAGGGGAAGAACCTTTCCTGATATCCAACCTAAACCTCCCTGACACAGCTCCAGCCATTCCCTGGGGTCCTGTCACTGTCACAGAGCAGATTGGAGCTGTCCCTCCCCACACTCCAATCTTTAATGTCACTGTACAAATCTCTTCTTTCACTGTCCTCTGCCTCGGGTGCCTCTGTCACCAGCCCAGGGATTTTCTCTCTCCCATGGTTGTTTGGCCCATCCCCTTCCAGAGCAGGGTCCCCACGGGGAGGGATGGTGTCCATGGTGTCCATGGGGTGCTGACTGCTGTGACCCACCTGGGGACAGTGGGCACAGCTTCTGGAGCACCCAGAGATCACGTCACAGCCCTGTGCACAGCTTTATCAGGCAATAAACATTAACAATCAATCCTCAGCCCAACTGCCAGAGCGTTGCAGGAATGGATTTGTTATTTTTATGAAGGAGAAGATGAAAGGCTGTGGGAGAGAAGGCCCCAATAACCTGGACACCACCTGACTGAGCACCCACATCCTCCCATAAAACCTCACCTCAAACAAGAGTGTTTTATACCCAGTCCTCTGTCGGTTTTGAGTGATCCAGCTTCAGGATCAAAATCTGCAATTGCCCCTATTTCACACGGAACAAACATTATTCCTGCCATAAACTCTTCGAGGCAGGGCTCCTGTTTTATTTGCATTCATTTGTCCAGACTCTTTTCCAAGCCACATCCTGTACTCACAAACCCCACAAGTGACTCTCAGAGAGTCTAATTTAACTAATTCCACTGAGGGCTGTTTTTTGGTGCTGCTTCTCATGGGCAGGTGCAGAATGTGGGATCCCAGCAGAGGCAAGGCCCACCAGCACTGAGTGTGTATCTCCAGTAGCTGCACATCAACGCAGCAGCTGCTCCTGGATCTTCCCCAGTGACCCCTCCAGACCCCAAAATCTCTTCAGCAATTAGCCTCTTAGCCTCTGGTACCCAAATCCTCTGGTTTTCCATCCCTCACACACATGCACTCCTGGCTCCCAAGGCTGGACACTCCTGGGATCACATCCCCACACACCACACAGCTCCAGCCCCTGGCACACGAGCTATTCACCCACAGTTCCACTCCAGAGGGGCTCTCAGACCTGCCTGCAGAGGGAATAAACAGTTCCTGACCCAGGAAAGGATTTAGGAATGAAGGTTAATGAGAAGCCACATCACAGTGTGCTGATCACTCCCCAGTAAGCTCTTTACACAGCACTGGCCACTCTTGTTCCTTTAGCCTTATTTTTTTTTCCCTGTATTTGTCTCTCTCTAAATTCCATCATACCCTCCATTTCCCCACCTTTGTTTCCTCCCCTGAACATCCTATAGTAAATCTAATGGGGTCCTGAACTTGCCTTCCTGTGAGCTTCATAATGTTTCCTACATCCCTATAAAGGGAGAGAGAGAAGAGAGGAGAGAAAATTCTGTTGGATTCATGGAGATGGATTTCACACCTGGACCACAGAATTGTGGAATATTCTGAGCTGGAAGGGACCATCCAGTCCAACTCCTGGTCCTGCACAGACACCCCAACAATCCCATCTGTGCCTGAGATCATTGCTCAAAGGATCTTAAAGCTCATCTCATTCCACCCCTGACATGGGCAGGGACACTTTCCACTGTCCCAGGCTGCTCCAGCCCATCCAGCCTGGCCTGGGACACTGCCAGGGATCCAGGGGCAGCCACAGCTGCTCTGGGCACCTGTGCCAGGGCTGCCCACCCTCACAGCCAGCAATTCCTGCCCAATATCCCACCCAGCCCTGCCCTCTGGCAGTGAAGCCATTCCCTGTGTGCTGTCCCTCCATCCCTGGTCCCCAGTCCCTCTCCAGCTCTCCTGGAGCCCCTTTAGTCCCTGGAAGGGGCTCTGAGCTCTCCCTGTACCCTTCTCTTCCCCAGGTGAGCACCCCCAGCTCTCCCAGCCTGGCTCTGGAGGGGCTCCAGCCCTTGGAGCATCTCCACATCCCTCAGAGACCTTTGTTGACCTGCAATGACAAACCAGGTTTGGGTCACATCTTCAACACACCTGAGATGCCCAGAGTTACCCTGGGACAGCCCTTTGGAACAATCCATTTCCTTCCTGGAACGAATAAAAGAATTCTGTGTGTGGTGTTCTGTGAATTCACAGCTCTCTGCTGTTGACTTATCACCTTTATTATCCCTGCAAGTTCCTGTTGTTCTTTGTGCCTTTGTGTGCTCACTCAGCCACATCTGTCCCTGCCGACCTCATTCAGGGCCATCACCAGAGCTCTGTGAAGGCCCCAAGGTCTGAGTCAACAAGAGATCAAAGACAAAGAGCAGCATTAGAGAACACAAAGAAAAATTATACCAGACAAGGGGAACTTAACCTTAGCAGGCTCAGAATAAACATAAATATTTTTCAAATTTTTTTACCTACAAATATATGCCACACTTGGTAAAAGCTTCAAAAAATAAAAAAAAAAACAAAACAAAAACACAAAAAAATCCCCAAAAAAACCCCAAAAAACAAACAAAAAAAAACCTTCCGAAGGTTTTAAAAGCCAAGCAGTTCATAAGCAAACCATGGATCCTTGAAGGTGTCACAGATGTGCCACTGGATGTGCCTTTCTGAAGGATCTGGAAATCACTCCCTGTCCCTCTCAGCTGCCCCCCTCGCAATTTTCTTCTCTCCTTTCCCAGATTAAAGAAATTAATCTCCCTCACCTGATGTGCCACAGACCCATCACCACCTTGTTCACTCTGCACTGGATTTTCCAGGTTTTTCCCCAGGCATCTCCCAGGAGAGGGGTTGGATGTCTACCGTGAAATACTCAAAAAGTCAAAATTGCCTGGGGCAAATCACCTGAATGACAGTTCAGGCCCCAGCTGGGAGACACCAGGCTGTGGGGTATTTGCTAACAGGAATATTTGGATTCACTGTGTTGCTTCATCCACTGGAATAGCAAAGCAGAAAATTTACTGATCTGGTCCAAAAGTGTTTCACCATGACAGGACTGAGAACAGCAATAAATTACCTTTATTCTGATTCCTGTGCCTGAAAGTGAAATATCCCAGGCAGAGGAAAACATGGGATCTGTGTTTCAGGCTTCTGGAAAAATAAAAAGTTAAGATCCTGGAAAGATCTAAGAGAATTCTTATCTCAGTGATGGTAGTTTTTATCAGAATATGGCAGTAATGCAAAATATTTAATGCAAATTCTCCATGGCTGTGCCGTTGCTTTTATGGATTTTTTTTTTTTTTAATTGCTTATAAACCAAATCACCTTATCGCTGGTAGTTAAAATGTTACCCCAAGGACAATCCCACCTTTGTGTGCTCAGTGTTTGCTGAGCACTCCGGGATCCTTGGATTTGCATGGGGTGGAGCAGAGCCCTGCCCAGGGATGACACCAACCCCATCAGCATTGCTCTGATCCTTCTGCTTTTTTCCATGAAAAGCACTGAAATTTCCTTTAAAAAAAAAAATTAGCAAAAGCTTCTGTCCTTCTATTTCCTAGGTGAGGGCAAGTCAGAAATTCACTGATTGAACAAAAAGACAAAAAGAAGGGTGACTGAGCACTGGAATGCCCAGAGAGCTTGTGGAGTCTCCATCCTTGGAGACGTCCAAAATTCATCTGGAAACAGTCCTGGGCACTCAGATCTGGGTAAAGTGGGACTGGATCAGCCCCCAGAGTCCCTTCTGTTATAAATGAGAAACAAAGTCTGGATATTCAGCAAGATTTAGATTGCTTTATTTTATATAGACAGAGTAGGCAGTGCTGGGGAGGCAGAGGGGTCACCACCCACTCCCCACTTCCACCCAACTTGGTTTGCAGCTCCCTTTTTATAGTCTGGTTTTCCTTGTAGTAATCAATAATTGTTATTGTTTTGTTGTAGTAATTCTGCAAGGTAAGCAGTGGTGGTCAAAGAAACTTCCAAACTTTTTGAGACAGCTCTTGGGACAACTGGTCATGTAACCATCTGGTCTTGGGAGATAAAAACCAGGAGAAGTGGGAAGTCTGATCTTTAGTGATTGATCACCCAAAGGCAGGAAATCTGATTCTGCAGAAAACCCTTTCAGACTATGGAAAACCCTTTTTTTCTTTTACAAACTAGTATACACAATATTCATAGCAGGGGGATTTAAACAGAATGGGATTAATCACATATTTCCCTTTATCTAGGTCCATGCTCTTTTCTTATTTTAAATATCCTGGTTTATACAAACTCCAAAACTTTCTATGATTAACACGAATCATTTGTCAATTATCACACTTTCAACCTCAACACTCCAGGATTCTGTGAAGAAATGGGTTCGAGCCTTCATATTTTTGAGCATTTTAAAGGAATTAAATGTTTTTGCTGGTAAAACAAATTCTTCTCCTGCTTGCCTCAAATTATCTATGTTTTTCCCAAAGCGCATGCGCAGCCTGCCGCCATCTTGTGAAGGACAGCCTGGGTCCTGCGCCCGGGCCGCCATCTTGAGAGTGGCAGCGTCATTTCCGGTACAGCGACACCATCTTGAGTGTGGCGCCGCGAGTTTCTTCCCGTCCGCCATCGTGAGTGTTGTGACATGTAACTTCCTATCATGTGATACATGACGTCCTATCATGTGACATGTGACTTCCTAGTGAAATAATGCCGGTTCCTTCCTCCACCGCCATCTTGAGTGTCCTGTCACGTGGGCCCGAGGCAGTGTGCATGCGCGTCGGCGTGGCTGCAGTACCGCCTTTCGCCTGCGGGTGTCCCCCGAGGCACCAAACCCAGCGCCGGGTCTTGTCCCTTTTATCCCTCATTAAACTTCTAAATATTCTAAAGAGTGAACTTTTTCACAGCTCCGATCTGCCAAACGTGCTACTTCTACCTAAAAAGGAACACGATGAAATCTTGCAGGGCTGGTGAGGGCAAACTGGGGGTGATGGTGGCAAGTGGGGTTTTTTTCCTTTCTCTCCTGTTGAAAAAAAGATGTGGCAGCCGAGGACCGAGGAATACTGATGGAGAAGCGCTGATGGGTGACAGCATCCACCTGACAACAACGTTTATCCCCTTGCCTGAGGCTGCAAGACCTGTTTCTGTGTGTGTGAGAGCATGATATGAAATAAAAAATAAGTAAAATGAAGGCAAAAGGGTTCTTTGGCAGCCCTGGCAGGTGGCAGGGTCCCTGTGGGGTTTGGGATTGTTAAAAATTACAATGTAATATTGGCTTTCACATTTAATGTATTAGCCTATGCATGCTAATATTGGCCATAAATATTCGGATATATATTATCTGTCTATATATAACAGTATTGATATATAGATACATAGATAGATATAAATATAGATAGATAGATATAGATATAGAATTATATATTTGGGTATATCTATAATCTGAATATAATATAATATAATATAATATAATATAATATAATATAATATAATATAATATAATATAATATAATATAATATAATATAATATAATATAATATAATATAATATAATATAATATAATATAATATAATATAATGTAATATAATGTAATGTAATGTAATATAATGTAATATAATGTAATATAATATAATGTAATATAATGTAATAGCTATATTGAGATATATAGCTATTCAGATCTCTATAATCTGTCTATATATATAATATAATAATGATATATAATGTATATAATCAATGTATAAATCCATTTAGCTGTTCATTAGTATAACATAATCTATCAGTTTAAGTATGTACAGGTTATAGGAGCTATACAGTATGTATAGGTTATAGAAATAGTGGTGTGATGAATGGATTATATTGTAGGCCTTAGCAAAAACTACAAAATGTTTAGGATGCTTCTATGTGACTGGAAGAATGGTGGGAAATCATTCTGTTGGTTCCCACATCTGCTGACTGACCTCTCCAAGAGATAAGAAAACAGTGACAAAGCAGAGCACTGGAGAAGAATCACAGAATAATTTGTTAACCCTTTGTCAGAGGATGTGAAACACCAGGATGGAGACACGAGAAGAAATAAAACACATCTCACAGGATGCTGTGCAGAAAAGTCAGAATGTAAAGAAAACAAACTGAAGAGTTGGTGAAATATCAAAAACCAGAATGTATGAAGCACAAGAATATGTTTGTACCTCAGTAATGTAACAGTTTGCAGATCACACTCTCCCACTTTACTTTTTGGCCAAAAGCCAAGGGCACCTCAGTGCTGGTCAATATTTTAATGGCTTTTATCAGGAAAATTAATCCACAGACACCAGAGGTTTATGTCCAAAAAGGAGACAGAGGAGTCCTTTTAGTTTATTTGAATAAAGGGAGAGGTCATGGAACATTCCCCTGGCATCTCTCCAATTTTTGGAGAATGGAGCCTCCTTTTTATCCCAATTTCCATCCACATTTCCCTCTCTCTTTCCCCATGGGCTGAGGTACTTGAGAGGTGCAGACTGTCCAAACACCTGATACCTGAGATTCCCCTCTAATGTATAACCCTGCCTTTTAATTTTTTAATTCTTATGGAATTCTTGGGTTTTCCTCATTATTTTTTTCATCTTCCAGTATCCAATTTTATTTATCAGCAAACCTACGGGTTTTTTGTAAAGGCAAATATCTTTTTCCATTCATGAATCAATGGAATCATTCCCATTGCTTCTTTAATCTCTCAGTGCTATTTTTATCTACCAGCAGACCCACAGCTTGTTTGTAAAAACAAATCCCTCCTTCCTCTCACTCACTAAACTTCTAAAAATGAAACTTCCAGGCTGCAAATCTCGTCTCTCACATTCCCACGTGTGTCCCCAGCTATGGGATCGCTGTGGCCATGCAGCACAGAGCTGTGTTGTGCTGCCGGGACAGTTGCTTGGAAAAAGAAGGAGAAAAAAAAAACAAAAACTAAACAAATCAAAGAGGAAAACCTCAGCCAGGCAGGCAGCAGCGAGCTCCGGCGTGGCTGAGGTTTCCAAGGCTACTCCAGCCACACTGAGCTGGGACAGAGCCACTTTTGGGGTCATTTTGTACAATTTTTAGTGTTTGAGTGGCTCAGGTTGTGTGTTGAGGGGGGTGGAAATTGCTGACTCGGGATTTATTTGTTTGGTGCAAGCTTTGCAAGTGGAGGGGGTTGGGCAATGCGAGCTTTCCTAAAGAGCTCGGAGGGGATTTTCCAGCTGAAATCCGGCACCACGAGCATCGGGAGCCACGGAGGGGCCGACATCGTCCTGCAGGTGAGGCAGAGGCAGTGAGCATCCCAAAACAGGGGGAGGATGGAGGGAAGAGGATGGAGGGAAGAGGATGGAGGGAAGGGGATGTGCTGGAGTCCTCTGTGCAAAGTGTGGAGTTTAATCCCAGTTTGTGCTGGGATTGAGGGCGAGAAAAGGGGTTTGGCAGAGCAGGGATGAGCCTGGAGCCGCCCCCAGCACCTTCCCTGCTGCTCCCAGTCCGCAGGGGTAGCAGCTCGCCATGCAGCCCTGGAATTCTCCGCCTCGGACCAGAGCTTCATCCTCCGGGACTTCAACTCCCCGCACGGCACCTTCGTCAACAGCTGCCAGGTGCAGAACGCGGCCGTCAGGGTGAGGCCGGGGGACATCCTGAGCTTCGGCAGCGCGGGAGCGTCCTTCGAGCTGGGGCTGGAGGGGGATGCGCAGGTACCGGTGGGGATGGGCGGGGAAAGGTGGGTGGGGATGCTCAGGTAGGGGTGGGGATGCCCAGGGAAAGGTGGGGATGCCCAGGTAGGGGTGTCTCAGTGGGGAGAGGGGTGAGGATGCAGGGTGGGGATGCTAGGGAAAGATGCCCAGGGAGAGTGCTGGGAGGGAGAGGTGGGTGAGGATGCTCAGGTAGGGGTGGGGATGCTTAGGGAAAGGTGGGGATGTTCAGGGAGAGGTGGGTGGGGATACTCTGGTAGGGGTGGGGATGCTCTGGTAGGGGTGGGGATACCCAGAGAAAGATGAGGGTGCTCAGGTAGGGGTGGGGTTGCTCCGGGAGAGGTGGGTGGGGATGCCAGGTAGGACTGGGGATGCCCAGGGAAAGGTGGGGTGCTCAGGGAAAGGCGGGTGGGAATGCCCAGGTAGGTCAGGGGATGCTCAGATAGGGCTGGGGATGCTCAGGGAAAGGTGGGTGGAGATGCTCAGGTTGGGATGGGGATGCTAGGGTAA
Organism: Luscinia megarhynchos; assembly: GCA_034336665.1. Classification (NCBI taxonomy): domain Eukaryota; kingdom Metazoa; phylum Chordata; class Aves; order Passeriformes; family Muscicapidae; genus Luscinia; species Luscinia megarhynchos. The sequence goes on along the minus strand of CM067583.1, from coordinate 1,737,989 downwards.
GGGTGGGGAATGCCAGGTAGGACTGGGGATGCTCAGGTAGGGCTGGGGATGCCCAGGTAAGGGATGGGGATGCTCAGGGAAAGGTGGGTGGGGATGCTCAGGTTGGGATGGGGATGCCCAGGTAAGGGTGGGGATACCCAGGTCAGGGTGGGGATGCTCAGGGAAATGTGGGGATGCCCAGGTAAGGGTGGAGTTGCCCAGGGAAAGGTGCCCAGGGAAGGTGGATGGATGGGTGTTGCTGCCCAGGAAAGGCTCCAGAAGCAGAAATTCTCTCCCAGCTCGTTTGCGAGACTCTGAGGAAAGGTGCCAAAAGTGGGTGTCAGGAAAATCCACAAAGACCAGAGGTTTATGGCCAAATAGGAGACAGAGGAATCCTTTATTTTTATTCAGATAAAGGGAGAGAGTCAGCTGGGGTACACACCCGTGGGGTTTTCTCTGTCGGGGTTTCAGAGGCTGCAGCCTCCTTTTATCTTTTATCCTAAACTCCTTTTTATCCTGAACTCCCGGGCTCATGGTTCCCTCTTTCTTTCCCCCCACTGGCCGAGGCACTAGGAAGGCACAACCTTCCCGACCCACCTGCCCCATATCCCCCCTGGAACCTACTGTTGTACCCCAAAGTTCAGGACCCTTGCCTGTGTCAGGAGCCAAACTCTCTGGGCTCTGCAACAAACCTGCTGCCCAAAATCATTAAAGACATTAAGACCCATTTCGAAGATATTAACACCCATCCCTTCACCCATCAAACTATTTGTAAATCATTATCACACATCTTTCCTGTCCCGGGGGAGGAGGAAATGAGAAGCTGGAGCTCCCTCTGCTGCAGAAACCCAGGCAGTTTGGTAGGAAAATGGAAAAGCACAGCACAGAGATGCATTAGCAAAGGAAGACCTGGAAAATGTCCTTTCCCTCTATTTGCATTTTATGTTTCCTCCCAAGCCACTTAACAAGAGAGAAACTGGATTCAAATAAAACAGATGAGCTGATAATCCCCAGTATATTTATTATATTTTTATCATTTTGACTCTTGAAGTATCCAAGATGCTGCCAGGTAAGTCTGGATGGTGCTGGAGCAGCGAGCAGTGAATTCTCCAGGGCAGGATTTGCACAGAGCTGGGTCTGCACAGTGATCAGAGCCTGCCCGTGGGGAGCCTTTTCCTCACTCCAGGCTCTGTGATCCTCCTCTGGAGGGGCAGCTTTGAAGCCTGAGCCTGCTGCTGCAGGGAGGGAACCTGGGCTGTGCAGTATCTGACAGGGGGGGAAAAGAATGCAGCAACACAACTCCTTCCAAGCAGCAAGAAGAAGCAATTTATTAAAAAGCCATGGCATTTATATAAGGGAGATCATGAAAAACAAAGTAGAAAAGACTCATTGGTCAAAGAAGGCAACACCTCTTTGAAAACATGCTTTCTGCAAAATATCACAAGATATCACACTCACACTCGGTGGTCAGCACCAGGTGATTATCTGTGTTGTTCTTTCTTCCTTCCCTTGGTTTGTGTCTGAGAAAGATCCCCAGCCTGGGAAAGGTCGGGGCTGAAGCTGAGAAAGTCAACAGCCTGGGAAAAATCCGGGCTGGAGTTTTCCACGAGCCTTCAGCAGTGTCCACAAAGGATCACTTAGGGGAATGTGCTGAGCAGAGCAGCAGCACCCGGCTGGGAATTCCATCCTGCTGTCAGGAAAATTCATACACAAACACCAAAGGTTTATGTTCAAAAAGGAGACAGAGGAATCCTTTTTCCTTTATTCGAATAAAGGGAGAGGTCTTGGGGCATTCCCTGGGATCTCTCAGATTTTTGGAGGAGGCAGCCTCCTTTTTATCCCAATTTCCCATCCACATTTGCCTCTCTCTTTCCCCATGGGCTGAGGTACTTGAGAGGCACAGACTTCCCAGAACACCTGATACCTGAGATTCCCCTCTAATGTATAACCCTTCTTTTTAATTTTTAATTCTTATACAATTCATAGTTCTTCCCCGTTGCTTCTTTCATCTTCCATATCCAATTTAATTTATCAGCAAACCTGCAGTTTGTTTGTAAAGGCAAATATCTTTTCCCATTCATCAATCAGTGGAATCCATCCCATTGTTTCTTTAATCTCTCAATGCTAGCCTTATTTAGTAGCAGATCTACAGCTTGTTTGTAAAGACAAATGTGGCATTCCTCTCACTGCCGTGCCCAGGCAGGGACAGGGGAAGGTTTTTGTGCAATCCTGCTGTGAACCAGCAGCATGAGCAAAAGAGGAGGGCTGAGATGTTCCCTGGGAGAGGGGAAAGTGCTGGAGGAGCAGGAGCCTGCACTGGGGTCTGGGGTCCCATTAACAGCCTGGGTTTAATGACCCACACCCAGGTCAGCTCCTGCACTGGCAGATGTTTAATGCAGCTCTTTAGCTGAGACCTTGGTGGTGGCCTGTCCCCACTGTCCTGGAGAGCTCTGCTCATCAGGAGTGCAGCACACAGTGTCCTCATTCCCAGTGATGGGAAGACAGGAGCACAAGGAGAGGCTTTGGTTTGTCTGGGAGGATGGGAGGAACAATGGGATAGGAGGACGTGTGAGCCAAGAGAGCTGTGACAGGAGTGCTGCTGGATCATGCAGATAGTGTGCAGAATCAGGGCAGTCAGATGGAGGGGGGAAAGCTCAAATACTAGAAAACCTCAATAAGTAGAAAACCCCAATAATTTCCTTTTGCTTCAGCAAAGCATCTGGATGCCTTGATTAAAATCTGAGTAATGGAAATGGGAAAAAACTAAAATTGTGCTTCTGCTGAGATCTGTGTCTGGATTTTCCACAACATGGTGCACCAGAGCTAAAACATTTCCTAAAATCTTGCAGATAACCTGGTGTTTTCCTACCACAGATGTCCTGTCCCCCCTTGAAACGTCGCACGGGGTGGAGCAGGCAGCTCCAGGTGGTGGCAGAGCCCAAACCCTGCGCTCCTGCATCTGCTGTGTGCCTGCCCTCGCTGCAGTGGCAGCTTCTCCCCGATTCCCTGGGCAGGGGGGTCCCCAGAGCCCCCGGGCGTGTGCCCCAGCTGCTGCTGCCCAGGCGCCCTGCGAGTGCCCGGGACAGGAGCACGGCCAGTGCCACCTCTCTGGACACCTCCAGCAGCACCTCTGCAGCAAGAGCAGGTACTCCATGATGCCAAAAACAGCTCTTTGTGTCCTGGTGTCCTCACAGAGCCACTGGATTGGAGCAGAAAAGTGACAAGCACTGAGCAACTGGGTGCGAGGCATTGTCCCCTGATCAAAAACCCGTGTGTGGTCCTGGGTGGCATTTGGGGCAGGGAAGAAATGGGCTGAGATATCTCCTGGAGGAGGATGGGTTGTGGAAAAGATAAAGATGATTGCCCCAGCTGGTGTTTAACACCTGGCCCATTAACAGGAGATATCTCCTGGAGGGAGAATGGGCTGTGGGAAAGATAAAGATGATTGCCCCAGCTGGTTTTTCACAAATGGCCCATTAGCAGATAATATGTGCCAGGAGATAAGGGTCACTGCCCCACCCGGCTGCAGCAGATGGGGACAGAATTCACATTTCTGGCCACATCAACCCCACACAATGGGAATGCTGGAGCAGCTGTCTTGAACTTTTATTCCATCACAATTATTAGTCTCATTTTACAGAACCCAGCAAGGGAATGGAACAGCTTCAGCTGCTGGCACAGCAGATCGAGTTCTCTTTTAACAACTTTCTAGCCAATAGCAAAATGTTAAAAGCTAACAAGTGTTTGCTCAGGCCAATTAATAAAGCTGCAGGTACATCTTGCTTTGAACCAATGCTTGCTTGTAATAGCTTAAAACAATGGATAAAGCTTCATTATTAAGCTTATATATTTCTACTATCTTGGTTAACATATTTTCCTGAGGCCTATCTCTGCACAGCTCACAGCCCTATTGTTTCTTGTCCTTGCATCTTCAGCATTCTTGCATTTCTCCATCCTGAGATTTGCTTTCACACAGCTTTCTGAGAGTTCTAGACCTTTTCTGTTTCCCACAAGGCACTTTAAAATAGACCTGTATCTGATGCTCCTCTAAAAATAAATAAAAAAATAAAATAAAGTGTGTGATAAAGCAGGGCAGAGGTGAGGGTTTGGGTGAGCAGCACAGCTGGAGAATGTGACATTTGCCATGAATGTTGTGGCTGGTGCACAGGGCTGTGATTTTCCTGCAGTGGGGTTGGGATTTTTGAGCTGTCACAAGCAATGAGCAGTGAGGTGCCAAAGTGCAGAACTGGAAACCACAGGGAGGGCAAAGGGAGGGACACACACAGCCAGGGTAGAACAAACTCCTCATTTTGGGAACAGCCCAAAGGATCCCCAAGCTCTAATGGTAGTGAGCAGAGCTATTCCCGTGTGGGAAGACAAAAGAGCACATCTTCCTAGGGTCTGGGCAGTGCTGAAAAATAAGAGCAGCCTCTCTCTGCTGTGTCTCTGCTGCTTTGAGGCTGTTTTGGTTCCCAGAGGTGAATTAACTCTCTCTTCTGTTCAGACTGTTTACACTCTAAGTGTCTTTTTTTTGTTTGTTTCTCTGCCAGTTATGAAGTGAGCTCATGCCCTGAATAGTGGCCACTGCCTTGGAGTAGTTTTGGGACAAGGGAAAATGATGTTGCAGGGATTTCTGCTGTCTGCAACCACCTCCTCATGCTGATAATTTGCTTTCTTCCAGTCTCAGCAGGAGGTGTGGGGGGAGCCCCTTCCCTGGGGACTCACAAGGTGGATCTCCAGGTAATTCTGGGGAGGGAGGGAGGGAGGGAGGACCCTGTCCTGCTCCTTGGCAGAGCAGGTGGATCCTGCCAAATGTCTGTGCCCCACCAGGAGTGCCAGCAGAGTGTGGGGGCTGTCCCAAAGCAGGTGGATGGGGACAGTGGGTGGCTGCAGGGGGTGGGAAGCTGGGGACAGCAGGTCCCTTGCTGATGGCCATGAGCTGGTGGCCCTGGGCAGGTGACCTGGAGCTCCTGTGGCTGCAGACTGACCAGTGGCACCTGAATCCACCCACAGGGTGAGAAGCTGCTGGAGAAGGAAATGGCTCAGCTTTTTGGTTTGGAAACAGAGTTAAAGGGGAAGGATGTGGTGATAAGAGAGCTGCAGGAGGAGATCAGAGCCATGACAAAGAACCTGGCCCAGGCAGCAGTGAGGAACGAGGCTGAGCTGACCCAGAGGTTGCTCACCTTCAACCAAGAGCTGGGAGCCCAAACAGAGGAGATCAGAGCCCTGAGGGAACAGGTACTGGAGGCTTTCACGGGCACCAAGCAGGGAAAACACCTCTCAGGTGCAGCTGTGTTGGTGGTGTGACACCCAGGGCAGGAGGGGTTCATGTGTCTGAAATCAGGGGAAATGAGGGAGGGAGGTTTTTTCCTTCTCACCCACCTTCCTTCCTGGAATTCTTCCTTCCTTCCTGGAATTCTTCCTGGAATCCTTCCTTCCCCAATGCCTCTGGCATTAGGATTTCAGCAGGAACAGCCAGAGCACGTTTAAGGTGGGATTTGAAGATGCTCAGGAGCAGTCCCACCACACCAGAAGTTCCAGCTGACCCTCTCCAGAGGGGCTGTAGCAGTCAGTGGATGCTCTGGTGAGGAGCACAGGGAAATGTGTGTTTTGCAGGTCAGTGACCTGCAGAAAGGCTCAAACCAGGGTTTCAGCCAGTCCCTTCATGAGAGAGACCTGCAGATTGGGAGGCTGCGGAGAGAAAGTGAGAAGTTGAAGAGGGACCAGGCTTTGAGTGCAGGTATTGTATCCCTGGAGCTCTGGGACAGGGCAAGAAGCAGTTTGGGACTGGCTGTGGGTAAGGAGCAAGCATTGGCCAAACTGTACAGACAACAAATTCTTCCTGTGGCTTATAGAAATCATCAAATCACAGAATGGTTTGGGTGGGAAGGAACCCTAAAAACCCTCATTCCACCCCCTGCCATGGCAGGGACACCTTCCACTATCCCAGGCTGCTCCAAGCCCCTGCAGCAGGGGGATAACCTGCCCTTGGGCACTGCCAGGGATCCAGGGGCAGCCACAGCTTCTCTGGGCACCCTGTGCCAGGGTCTCCCCACCCTCACAGGGAAGAATTTATTCCCAGTATCCCATCTAAATGTCACACCTGGGTGACCTCTGACCAGAATTGTTTTCCTCAGGTCTGATGAGCAACATGCAAAAGGAACTCCTGCAAAAGGAGCAGAAAATCCAGCAACTCCAGCAAGAGACTGAAAAACTGAATAAGGAAAAGCGAGAGAAGGACAATGAGCTGGCCATGGTTTCAGCCAAGGTTGGCAGCACTATGAAGGGCTCAGGAATTTATGATTCCCTGGCTGACATGGGGAGTAAGGTGGGAAAGCAGCTGAGAAGGGTTGTGCTTCTCTCTGGGGAGGATGGCAGCAGTTGTACGGCAGGGGTATGGTGGTGATGGTCCCATGTCTGGATGTGCCAGGATGCCACGGATCAGGGTCTCCCTCCCCAGCTGGATCTCCCTCCTTGCTCTGCATCAGGTACTGTGTGTCCTGGACTCCTGTGAGCTGTTTGTACACACAAAATATTCCTGCCAAGACCCTCCTGAGGAGCCGTGGAAACCCTGTCTCTGTGCCATGGGGCTCCCTGTTGCCCAGCCTGGATTTGTCCTTAAAGAAAGTGGCTTTTGCAGCAGATTGTTCCTCTGCACGTGCAGCTCCTCCTCGACAAGCAGAGCTGCACTGGGAGCATAGGGGGAGAGGCTGTGGTGGCTGCAGCGTGCAAAGAGATCACAAGGATTGACTGGGAATCCAAGAATTGCTGAGGTTGGAAATGACCTGTAAGATCACAGCCATTACCCCAGCACCACCAAGGCCACCACTAAACCCTGTCCCAAGTGTATTTTCAATCCCTGCAGAGATGGCAGCACAACCCCTGCCCTGGGCAGCCTGTGCCAGTGTCCCATTCACAGCAGGAGTGATGGCATCTCTGCCCTGTTGATTATTTTCCTTTGGTTGCCATTCCTTCTAGTGCTCAAGAATTAAAGAAGAAGCAAAGCATGAACTCAGAGAGCAAGAACTGATCTCCTGCAGAAATGTGAGTCAAAAGTCATTTGGGGTTAGCAGTGACTGCAGGAGCACATCAGCAAGGGAATAATTAACTGGGCATTGTAAGGGAGCTGTTTGGAGCTCAGCTCCTGTCCTGAAAGGCACATAATGGGCACAAGACCTGGAAAATGTAAACTCTGTTGGATCTCTAACACTGGTTTAGGTGTGAAGGGGAGGGTGGAGGAGAGAGGACTTGGTGGGATGTGATCAGAAATCAGATTGAATTCCACTTGTGAGCTGGTATAACCACAGTAAATACAGGTTAGAAGAGAGTTCCAGGGTAAACAAAGTGAGTTTGATGGAAAGAACAGTGGAGGTGATCCAGAGGGGCAATGCCCAGCTGCCCCAGTGAGCCCCCCCTCCCCGGGCTCTTGCAGAGCATCCAGGAGCTGGAGCGGGACCTGGAGGGGCTGCAGAGGGAGATCTGGAGGCAGGAGAGTGCCCAAAAGCAACTGGCTGAGAGAGCCAAGGTACCTTTGGCTGCAGGGGACACACAGGGGGCAGGGTCCAGGGGGTGGGATGGGGACCAGCACCCCCTGGGAGCACAGGCTGGATGGGCAGGGCATCCAGCTGTCCTGAGCTCTACATGGAGCCTGATGGAGGAAGAAAAACAGATGGCAGAGTGCCCTGTGTGGGTGTTGGGTGAGAAAGTCAAGGACATGACCCCAGGGGCAAAACTTCAGAGAGAAAGTGCTGTGAAGGGTCAGTGCTGCAACCCCACTGCCTGCAGCAGGATTGCTGCAGGATATATTCTATTCTATTCCATTCTATTCCATTCTATTCTATTCCATTCCATTTCATTCCATTCCATTCCATTCCCAGATTATATATATATATATGAATATATAATTATATCTCTGTATCTCTGTCTCCTGGTATTCCAGAGGCACGTTTGGACTTGTCTGATGGGAACAGTGGTTGAAATGCCCATGGCATGGTTTTGGATGTCACTCTGAGATGCCAAAGCTCTCGTTGCAGGCAGAGGAGGAGCTGAAGGCAGCCTGGTCCCAGCAGCTGCAGGAGATGGGGCACAGGGAGCTCCTGCTGAGATCTGACGTGCAGAGAGCTGGGGAGCAGGTAGGGAATGGCAGGGATGCCCAGGGGGTGTAGGGCAGCACAGGGGTGCAGCTTCCCATGGGGAAGGATGTGGAAACAGAAACCCAAATCCTGCCATGGGACTTGTCCTGTCAGTGGGTGAAGTATAAAAGGCTTATCCACAGAATTTGTGTGGGCAGCATGGACACAGAGCAGTTTAATAGGATACAGAGGAGGAATGTCTGATCTTAGCTGAGCCACACTGACCCCCTCAGTGCCTGGGTGCTGCTGCTCTAGGCAGGGACAGCCCTTTACAGATACCATGGTGCTAGATATGGATCACAGTGCCCAACAGAGCAGCTGTCAGTGATTGCTGGTGCTGGATGATCACCAGTGCCCAGCACAGCAGCTGTCAGTGATTGCTGGTGTTGATCACCAATAACGAGCACAGCAGCTGTCAGTGATTGCTGGTGATGATCACAGTGCCCAGCACAGCAGCTGTCAGTGATTGCTGGTGATGATCACCAATAACCAGCAGAGCAGCTGTCAGTGATTGCTGGTGATGATCACCAGTGCCCAGCACAGCAGCTGTCAGTGATTGCTGGTGTTGGATGATCACCAGTGCCCAGCACAGCAGCTGTCAGTGATTGCTGGAGTTGGATGATCACAGTGCCCAGCACAGCAGCTGTCAGTGATTGCTGGTGATGATCACAGTGCCCAGCAGAGCAGCTGTCAGTGATTGCTGGTGTTGGATGATCACAGTGCCCAGCACAGCAGCTGTCAGTGATTGCTGCTGTTTGTTCCCATGTGTTGATCCCCTGCAGCTGGAGTCCTTCAAGAGCCAAGTGATGCAAGCCTGTTCTCCATCAGCAGTTGGCAGCACAGGGGAATCTGTGACAGAGCAGCAGGTGAGTTTGGACACCCTCAGAGATGTTCAGAGCCTGCAGAGCCCCCAGTGGCTCAAGGCAGCTGCTCCCTGTGCAGCACCCAGGCTTCTCCAGATGTGTGCAGTGGCTGTCCCAGGTTAATGGCCCTGCTCCTTGACATGAGGAGACACCGTCCTTTTGTCCTTTTTTGTCTCCCAAGGTCCTTTTTGCCTCCCAAAGCTCGGAGGGAGGCAGTGCTGTGCAGCAGGGACAAGCCCAGGGCTCAGACGTGGCTGCAGCAATCCCAGCTGCTGCTCTGAGATGATCCCTGGCCCCTCAGCTGGAAAACAGCCTTATCCTCCTCCTTCACTCACTTTTGCCAGGTGATAGAGAAGGTCAGGCAGATCTCTGATGAGAACCAACAGAGCCAGGAGAGAGAGAAGAGTCTGCGGGAGGAATTGAGCTGCAGGCTCGACAAAGGAGAGGGAGGTGTCTGCAGACATCGAGGTGCTCAAGAACTGCCTGCAGGAGCTCCAGGTCAGCCCTGTCAGTACTGAGGAGCAAACGGCAGCTGGGAGAGAGGGGCACAGGGTCTGTTGGCCCTGAGGAAAGCTCAGAGTAAAGACATAACCATGAAACAAGGCATCATCCCTAAGTGTTCACGTGGCTGCTCCCAGGAGTTTGTCACAGATTTTCCCTAAAGCCCATCCTGTTCTGTTGGAACCCTGAATACTGGGAATTTTACTGAGCTGACCCTCAAGAGAGCACTGCTTTTGTCCTGAGGCTGTGGAGAAGGCTTCCAAAATTGAATGACAGAACTGGGATCATGGGTGTGTAGTTTAAATAGAAGTGTGTGGTGTCACATGGTGGGAAAAATTAGAATTTAAGGTTTTAGGATATAGTAATATATAAACAGCAAGATGGAAGTTTTAGGGAGAAGGTTTTGTCTTTCTTCTTCACCTTCTTCATGGGTCTAAGTGGTTTTTTTGGAATTGGATAAAAAAAACCTGTATTGCAGACCATAGGTTGTTAGTTAGAAGTAAAAACAATTTAGGTAATTTTTTTTAATTTCAAATTAGGTAACATTTGGTCTTTAAAAGCCTTGTACAAAAAAACCACACCTCCATTTTTAACTTGTTAGCTAAAATAACTGTAAAACTCAGTGTAACATAAATAAGAATTAACAAACATCTGAATCCAAACAAGAAATACCATCTCTCAAACATTTAATCTCAACTCTAGCATAAAAAAAAATTAAAAAAAATAAAACACAATAGAGTTCCACCCCCTGCCATGGACAGAGGCACCTTCCACTGGACAAGGTTGCTCCAAGCCCCATCCATCAGAAATGTTGTGTCATTTGCCAGTCCCTGAAGGTCACTGACACTGGACACTTGTCCCCTCTGGTTCCATCTGTTCCAGGCGTGCCTGAGGAGCCCCTGCAGCAGCTCCAGCCTGCAAGGGCAGCTGGGGCAGCTGGAGATGCTGTGCCTGCATCCCCCCATCTCGGCCATCAGGACAGCAGTGGTGGGCATGGCCCGTGGTGTCCTGCCCTGGCTGGAGGGCGCAGAGCAGCTCCTGGGCACAGCAGGGATGGACCTGCACTCCTCTGGCAAAGGTCTGTGTGCTGCTGGGCATCCCTGGGAATGTGGGGTGTCCTGGAAAGCCAGATGTAGAGGAGAAAGTCCAGCATGAGTCGCTCCTTGGGAGAAAATCACAGAATCAGGGAAATTTTAAAGTTTTAAGGCTGGGAAATTCCTCCAAGGGCATAGAGTACAGCCATGAAGTCAGCACTGTTCCCAAGTGATGGGATCCCACTTCCAGGGATGGGGGTCTGTCCCAAAGCCTGACCATCCTTCCCACAGAGAAATTGTCCCAGATGTCCATGAGCACCCCACCCACTGAGGCTCCATTGGCTTTTGCAGGGCTGTTGGCTGCTCTCAGGAGCTTCTCAGAAAGGAGTCAGGAGATGGCACAGAGGAATCAGATGTTGCAGGTACAGAAACATTTATGCACATAAACGAGGTGGATTTGGACTCTTTCTGTGTGCAAATATGATGGCAGTGCCAAGCCAGCCAGTGTGACACCTGGGCCTACAGGAAATATAAGGTGAGGGAGACAGAGCCCACTGTCAGTGTGTCCACATCCCTCATGCAGCAAGCATGGAGAGGAGATCTCTTTTGTGAATTTTTTTGTGAGTGAATGAACACAGGAGGTTTATTTCTTGCCCTGCTGCTGCTACACTTCCTTTAATACCTCTGTGTCTCCCTGTAGGAGCAATTAGAGAAGCTCCAGGAGCTGCAGGCAGAGCTGCTGCAGGAGCACACAAAGGAGCTGGAAGCAAAACATGAGCAAGACTTAGAGATGAAAATCCAGCAAATTATCCTGGAAAAGGACAAGGAGAGCAGACAGGTACAGCGAGATGGGTGGTGTTTCAGAAAAGGAATGTTATGCAGGGAGAATGGACATCTGTAAGTGCTGGATAACGAGAGGAGGAAGCTCTAGCTCTGAACTGAGTGCAGTCCCAAGGGACCAGATATCCTCCCATGTGGATCCAGGAGATGTAAACTCCCAAAAGTACCCACGGTGGAACTGGGAAGCACCTGCAGGTAACACCAGGGTGCACAGCTGCCAGTCAGTCACTGGGAGAGAGGGGAGGGCAAGGAGCACCGTGACCCATGAGCTTAGGGAAACATTGCTTTGCTTCCTGCCTAACCTTCTCTGCCTCCCTCCCCGTGCTGGGGGCCCTTTTTGGCTGGAAAAGGAGATCCTGGGGGGCAGCAGTTCCCCCCAGCCCCAGGGAGCCCCAGCCCATCACCAGGCTCTGGGGTGGGATGCAGAGTCAGGCTGTGAATGGGTGTTTTGTCGTGTGTGTTGTGATCATGGTGGCCTTGTAGGACAATCTCCAGTCTGCTCCTGTGTCTGGCACCTTGGGAATGGGCACCCAGGTGGTTTCCTGGTGTTCAGTTTTCTAAGGATTCAGGCAGGAAGCTGCCAAGCAGCTCCTACCCAGTCTCTCAGCTGTATTTCCCCCAGATGCTCCCTTCCTCTCTTTCACTGAGTTACCTCATGAAAGAGAGATGAAAATTAGATTACCTACCTTTTCTCCCACCACCTGCCTCTGCTCTGGGGCAATGATCTCCCTGCTGCTTTCCCTCTTGGAGCTGAGTTTTTTCTCCTGAGGTGGATCTGTGGGCTGTTGATTCACAGATTCTGGAGAGTGCTGTCAGCGAGGAGAAGGACAGGTGCAAGAAATCTGTGGAGGAAGAACAGAAAAGGATCCAAGAGCTGGAAAGCCACCTGAGAAGCATGGCTGAGGTGAGCATGGGAGGTGAAGCAGAGCAGCTGGCCCTTGGAATGAAGAAAAGGGAAAGTGTGCTGTAGTGTGGTGCTCCAGGGGCTCAAATCAGTGGATGGAGGGGTTTCTTCACCCCCCAAATGCACAGAGAGCAGCTCTGCAGAAAGAAAGGTGGATTCCTGGCTAACCTAATTACTGCTAATTTCCTCTGGTAGGCAACAGCAAAGAAGGCAGAGGAGCAGGAACTGACAGAGGGAAAACTGAGAGAAGCTTTGCATGAGCTGAAGAAAATCACTGCACAAGAGGTACTGACCTGTGCAGGTGGAGCATGCAGTGCTGGAGAAGCTTCCCCCATCCCTGAAATCCTTCCCTCCACTCTGGTGACCACCATCCAGGAGAGATGATGCCCATGGTGATCCCAAAATAAACCCCCAGCACTTCCAACCAAGCTCCCATGTCTCATTTCCCAGGCAGTGTTACAGCAGCAGGTGCTTCAGCAGGACCAGCAGCTCAGGGCTGTCCAGGAGGAAAATGAGCTACAGAGGCACAAACTGCAAGAAGAAGTAGCAGGATATAGGGAGCAAAGCAAGCAGCATTCCCTGACCATCTTGGCTTTAGAGGACAGGCTGCTGGAGGCCACTCAGCAGCAGAAGGTGCTGGAGGAGGAAAAGGCAGCACTTGTGGAAAGAATGGAAGGTAGGTAAGGGTTGTATGGGATGCACCTGGAGCAGGAACCAGCTGGATTAACATGAAATGTCTGTGGAGATAGAACAGTGAATTTGGTGCTGTAGAAAACATTGGGAAGATGTTGGGTGAAGGTTATTCCAAGCTCTGTGAGACCCTGCAGAAGCCATTTCATTGTTTGGTGGTTTTGGAGAGCAGACAGGTTTGCCAATGGATAAGGGCTCTTTGCCCTCAAAAATGAAAAGACTGGGGTGCTTTGGGCTGCTCCAAGGCAGAAGCAATCCCAAGCAAGGCTGGATGTCAAGAATTTGGTTGGCCTTGGAACAGGGCTCTCAGGGACATGGATTTCACAGAGACAGTCCTCAGCCCTCAGAGCTGCCACAGGAAGGAAATTATTTGTGTGGCAGAAGCAACAAGCATGTAAGTGTTACAGAGAAGCAATTGGCCTTTTTTTCTTGTGTCCTGTAGGATTTCAGTGTGAAGCCTACAGGTCAGCATCAGGAGCTTGGCTGGAGATTTGTCCTGCCATGGAGTCTCATGTTTGTGTCAGGTGAGCAGCACTGGCTGATGGGGATCAGAGAAGCTTGGAGAAGGGCAGGGACCACTTCTTGAGAGAGCCTGAGGAAATCCAACATCACTTGTCCCAAGACCTTTTTAGTCTGAGATAGGACTCAAGCCCCTCTGCTAGGCTGATCCTAGGGCATAGAGCACCAAAGTGATGCACATGAGGATCTGCCATCCCATCTGGATGGCTCCAGGTAAGAGCAAGTGTTGTGGCCAATCCCACACCCCAGGGGACCAAAAGGAGGTAAAAAGGGGATTGTGTATTAACAGGAAGGTGTGCATGGCAATGGCTGTGAGAGCTGCACTGGTCTTTCCCAGGAAACTGCAGGAGGAGCTGGCAGTGGCACAGGGCACGCTCCTGGAGAGGAAGGCAATCATCAGCAGGCTCACCAGGGAGCTGTCAGAAACCAGAGCCAGCATGTCAGACATGAGAGGTGGGTGATGTGCCATCGTCCCCATCCTCCTCCAAACAGTGATGGTGAAGTGGGTGCACACACAGGTCCCAGGAAATTGATGTCACCCTTCTCAGGCAATGCTTTGTCCTGCTGGGGGCAAAGCAGGCACTCTGCTCCTTTTTGGAAGGTGAATTTCTCCCCATCCTTGGCTAAGTAATAGTAGTGACAATGAGAGAATAGAGTAGACAAAAAGGTAGACAGGTAGACAAAACTGAGCTCAAAATCACGCTGGTGAACTTCTTGGAGCTGAAGATGTTCCAAGGCAGTGGACTGGGAGAGCCTGGGATTCCTGCAGGACATATGAACATGGGAACAGAGCCCATGGGGATGTGTGGAGTCAAAAGATGCAAGTCAGAAAACGCTGGTGACCTGTCCTCCTTCAAGCTGAAGGAAAACTGCCACAGCAAGGAATTGCCCTGGCTCATACCTCTAGAAAGGAACTGGGATTTAGTAAACCAGGATGTCTTGTTGGCATGCCCTGGTCTGAGGCAGGGCAGGGCAGGCTCTGCAGGGATGAGCCCATTGTTGCTTCCCTAAGCACCAGCTGCAGATCCCCAGGGCTGGGTGATGAGTCAGCCAGCATCCCACGGGGCTGTTCTGTGCTTAGGGGAGCTGAGTGAAGAGCAGAAGGTGGAGCTGGAGCACAGCCAGAGGCAGCTGAAACGCCGGGAGTGGGAAGTGAGCCAGCTCAGGGAGAAGCTGTCTGAGATGTCCAGCCTTGTGGAGGAGAAGGATCAGGCCCTGAAAGCAGCAGCTGAGGAGTTAAGGTACACCCTGACATCACCCAAGGCTTCACGGATGCCGCTCTGTCTGTCCCAGCAGCTGCTGGTGTTCAGGGTTTGTGTGAGAGTACCAGGATGGAGCTCAGCTCTGAATCCACGACCAAGGAACTGAAATGGGGGTTTGGTGGAGCTCAAGCCAGTAGATGTGTAACTCAGGCACTTGTATCTAAGCAAGTTCCCACCCACACCGTGGTAATCATCAGTGGGTGCCCAGGTCTGCTCTCCACAAGCTGTTTGGGTCACCTTCATCCATCCCCCACCACATCCTGTCTGTGCACACAGCCGAGCCCAGAGGCGCTGCCTGCTGCTGAGGGATGCTTCCCAACAGACGCCGGAGAGCCCAGAGGATGCTCCCGGGACACCGGTGCAGGTGGGTAGAGCCTCCCAGGGTGAGTCCTCATGGAGTGTGGCTTTGGCAGGAGCGCCCAGGGCAGGCGGGGTTTGTTGGCGTCGCGGGGAGAGCCGAGGCTGAGCTGCCCGGGGATGGGATCCCGGCACCTTCCCGAGCTGTGACCGGGACCCAGGCCCTCAGCAGGCCGGTTAATGAGCTGATGTTTGCACAGCACTTTGGAACCGAGTGTTGTGGGTGCTAACGGCTGCGTTAATTGCCAATTAGAGGGAATAGCAAGGTGCAAGCATTCCTTCCTCTTCCCAGCTTGCCGAGCTTTGTGCAGGTGATGCAGAACCAGTTCTAGGCTTGGATGTGCAGAAGTTGGAGCAGCTTGTTGAAAAGCACAGGAAGAAACCCTCCTCATCCTCCTGTGCCAAATCCCTATCTGATTTCCCCGAGGCTGGAAAAGGGAAGAACTCACAGGTGGTGGCGGCAGCAGATGGAGGGACTGTCGGAATTGTACATTCTGTTCAGGGAGGTGGCAGCCAGCAGCGTGCCAGGAGCCCGGCTGCCTGCGGGGGCCGGACACTGACTCAGAGCCAGCTGACGGGTGGGCAGGAGGCACTGCCCGTCCTGCTCCACGCTGGGATGGGGAGGGGAGATCCCAGCGCTGGGGGTGCCACTCGGGGGCAGGATGGTGTCCTGGTTTGGAGGACAGGTGTCTGCCAATGAAGGCAGGATCGTCTCTTTGAAATGGAGAATGTAAACCCCTTCCCTCCAAATTATTATAATTTTGAAATTAAGGGGCTCTCAGGCAAAGATATGGGAATTAGGAAGAAGAGTTCTTTACTAGGAAAATTAAAATAGAAATACAGTGTTACAAAGAGCAATCCCAAAACACTGCCAGTCAGAATCCAAGCTGACACCCGTCAGTCAGTCAGGGTGTTGGCAGCAGTCCCATTCAATGGTGGCTGCATCCTCCTGCAGTGGCAGATGTGGTTCAGCTGGAGCAGTGCTCCTGTAGAAGGTGCAGTTTCCTCTGAAGCTCCAGGGATGATATGGAAAGGTCTGGCTTTCCTCTGGAATCCAGTAAAAAGAAGGTGCCTTGGTGTCCAAAATCTCAGTTTTTATCTGGGTAGGAAAGGCTTGGCTCCTGCCCTGGCTGGAGCATCTCCCAGTGGGATGATGTAATTTCATCAGTCATGCCCTGGGACTCAATGGCCATGAACAGGAGATATCTCCTGGAGGGAGGATGGGCTGTGGGAAAGATACAGATGATTGCCCCAGCTGGTTTTTAACAATGGCCCATTAACCCGTGATATTCCCATAGAGATAGGATCACAGCCACACCCAGTTTTTAACAATGGCCCATTAAAAGGAGATATTCCCACAGAGATAAGGATCACAGCCACACCCAGTTTTTAACAATGGCCCATTAAAAGGAGATATTCCCACCGAGATAAGGATCACAGCCACACCCAGTTTTTAACAATGGCCCATTAAAAGGAGATATTCCCACAGAGATAAGGATCACTGCCACACCTGTTTTTTAACAATGGCCCATTAAAAGGAGATATCTCCTGGAGGGAGGATGGGCTGTGGAAAGATAAAGATGATTGCCTCAGCTGCTTTAAAGATGGCCCATTAGCAGATAATGTGTGCCAGGAGATCAGGGTCACTGCCCCACCCGGCTGCAGCAGATGGGGACAGAATCCACATTTCTGGCCACATCCTGTATTGCAACCCAAGACAGATGGGCAGAAGGCACTGCCTGTCCTGTTCCATACTGGGATGGGGATGGGAGATCCCAGAGCTGGGGGTGCCGTTCGGGAGCAGGATGAGCAGGGATGTGGGGGGACAGCAGCCCAACAGGAGCTGGGGTCTGCAGCCATCACAGGGCACAGCCCTGTGGCCCGAGCCCCCATCACAGATTTTTGGGTTTGTCATAATGAGGGGTCTGGGAGAGGCAATGCACACACAGAGAGTGATGTCCAAGTTTGCGTAGGGACAGTCTCTGAAGTGCATCAGTGTTTGTGTGTAGGTGGCAAATGCTCTGTGGTGGTGCAAAGGACAAGGGAAAAATGCCAGTATGGCTGTTCAGAGCTGTGCACCAGCCCTCTCCTGGCTCTCCAGAGCATCTGCAGGGTTCATATCCTGACCATGGCACAGCAGAGCAGGAAAGAGATCTCTGACGAGTCTCTTATACCCCACCAAGTCCATGGGGATGCTCCCCAGGCTTTGCTCTTGTGCCAAGCGCCCAGTGCCTGGCAGCAAGGCTGGGTTTACTGTCTTCTTCCAGGAGCCACCATCAGGCTTGGCTGAGCTCGGTGCAAGATGCCGAGGCCTGAGGCACGAGGAAACCATCCAGCGCCAAAAAGAAGGTTTGGCTGAGCTCCGGGAGAGAGTGAAGGTGCTGGAGAAGAGACAGTGCTCAGGTGAGCAGGGCTCTCCTGGAACTGTGGAATGCTTTGGGCTGGAAGAGGCTTTGATGACCATCCCATTCCACCCCTGCCATGGGACACCTGCCCCTATTCCAGACTGCTCCAAGCCCTGCCCAGCCTGGCCTTGGGCACTGCCAGGGATCCAGGGGCAGCCACAGCTTCTCTGAGCACCCTGTGCCAGGGCCTGCCCACCTGCTGTCTATAGTGTGTCCTGAAGCTCTGTTTTACTCATGTTATGAAGCATTATATTTATTTTTCTGTGTGTCTTATAACAACCAATCAACACTTTAACTATTACTTACAGCTTATATTTACTACTAACATTACCATACTCATGTTAATGTTTTCTAATCACTAAAAGTTAGTATGTTACAGTTTAAGCTAGAAGTTGTTTTTCAGTTTTTTTACAATGGAAAATTCTGAAATTTTTCTTTTACGTGCAACATTGATTTTCTTGTTTGTCTGTGAAAATCTTTTTGCTTGGTAGAAACATCTTTTGTTTGAGGTGGATTTATCTTTTGCTCAGAGTTATAAAAGTCCTCTCCAATTTACTTGCTCTTTGCCTTCTTAGTTACCCAGTACAACTGGCTCAGCAATTCTTTTCTTCTATATCAAAACTTGCTATCATTTTTATTCCTTTTTCTGATTCTACATTCAAAGATCTTTTTGTTATACATACATGTTTGTGAGACCTTCCTGTCAAATCCTTATCCTTCCCAACAGCTGGGAAAGCTGGGCAAAGTTGTGTGGAGACTGGAACAATTTGGCGTCTGCTTTTTCTGCATCCAGGTGCTGTGAAGAGCAATTCAGTGCCACTGGTGGTCCAGATGAAAGACTCACCAGAGAAAACAGTCCAGCAAAGAGGTCTTGAGCTGGAACCTGTGATGGGAGAAAAACTGAGGGCTGGCAAGGTAGGGAGGCAATGTGTGGTTTGTAATGCCTGGGACTTTATTTGGAAAGTGGGCCCTGGGAAAGGGAGAAATGGGTTTTCAGAGGTGCTACATCAAAATCAGGGTGGGAGGTGCAGCCTGGTGGATGCAGGCAGTGCTCCTGCAGAGGTGCAGCTCCAGCAGGAACAGCACACTGCCTGCTGGAGTAGCACCAGGGCTGCCGTGGGCTGAGCAGGGTGGGAGGCTTGGGGCCACAGTGATTCTGGGAGGGTTTTCTCATGAGGTGAAAGGCAGGCTCAAGGCCACTTGACTAAAAACCAGGCCCAAAGTGGGCTCCATGGGTCTTTCCCATGTCTGTGCAGGTTCCTAATGGGGGCTCGTTCGGGATCACCAACAGCACAGTGGAAATGGCTGAGGTGAGAGACTTGGCTGGGAAGATGGTACATCAGGGATAGATGTGGTAAATCATCTGTAGAGGGTGTACATGCCCACTGTGTGTAGAATTCAGATGTTTTTTGAGCACATTTTAGAGGTGTGTCACATCAGGATGCTGCAGGAATGCTGAACTGCTCTGTGGTCCAGTTGAAGACATCCCTGTCTATGGCAGGGAGGGTTGGTTTGATGACCTTTAAATTCCAATTCCAAACTAAACTATTCTATGATTCTATGACCCAGAGCACGCTGTGTGTCTGCCAGGATGTCCTGGGACCCCAAAACATGCCATGGTGCATCAATGTAGGGAGCTGCCAGGGAAGGGGTCCATGGGTAGCACAGCTGGTGGGTTGGGTAAGGGGTTCTCTTCCCTCCAAAAAAGGCAGGAAAGCACCCAGCAGGGAAAACAGTCATTTTAGTAAAGGAAGCAATCCAATCGCAGTAAGCTGTGCAGAATGGAATGCAAACCTACTTTCCTTGGGACACTTTCATCTCCTCAGGAAAGCAGACAGAAGGCAGATGGCTGAGCAGCGTGATGGAATGCAGCAGACCTGGTAAATAATGCATTCCCTCTTCTTCCCACAGTACCTTGATGTAATTGGTGCTCTGGGAAGCCTGGTGGAGATGAAGGAGCTGTCAGGAATGCAGCCTCTGCAGCACCTTGCTCAGGAGAGAGGGGCAGAAGTGGGACTGCAGAGACAGAACACCCTGGAGCTCTTGTACAAAAAGATCAGGAACCTCCAGGTTTGCCTGGAAAGGAAAGAAGAAAGGCTGAAATATTATGAAGGAAGTGTGGAGCAGCTCAGGTATGGAAAGTCAGGATTCTGAACATGACCTGGGCCTTGGATGCCAAGGGAGCTTGGGGCAAGGAGTGATGTGACACTGCTGAGTACTGTGTCTGTCTGGGACCAGTCTGTGTCTATGGCACAAAAGTCAAATGTCAAGAGGAGTGGGGAAAGGTCCTCCCAGTTTCCTGCAGTGGTACCTGCTGCAGCCTCATTTGTTTGAGCAGTGCCAGAGCCAGGAAAGCCTTGACAAGTTCTCTTGTCCTGGGTGGCTGGAGCCTGGGAATGCAGAGGGTCAGTGCCAGCAGGACCAAGGGAGGTGTGGGACAGCACAGCTGAGGGTCAGGGGCTGATAAGGACAAAAGACCAACAGAATCCTCCCCTCCTGTCCTGCACAGGCAGAGCCAAGCTTCCCTGAGAAGGTGCCAGGAGGAGATGTCCAGGCTGGAGGATGAAGCCCACAGGGAGGCAGAGGAGAAGGCTCTGCTGAGAGAGGCTCTGGAGAGGATGCAGCTCCAGCAGGACCAGCAGAAGGGGCTGCAGCAAGTGGCCAAAGGGCACAAGGTGAGAAGGCAACACCCACCTCCTGCTCTTTGTACAACAGCCAGCTCCACCTGGAGCCAGCTCCATGCACAGAGTGGTCATCAGACCATCCCAGGAGGCTGCAGGCTCTGTGCCCCCAACACTCAGCTGCAGCATCCCTTGGTGAAGTGGGAGGAGGTGCAGACAGCTGTACCATGGTTTTGTGCCGTGTATGAGGGCAAGGGAGAAGAGCAGGTCATGCTGAGCTCTCATTGCTCTGTCTGTTGTCTCTGTTCTGCAGCCTGGAGCCACAAAGCCTCTCTGCTCGGGCAAGCTGAAGGCCAAGGAGCACGTGGCAAATGCTGTCAAACCAGGGAGCTCGTAGGAGCAGCAGCACAGGGACCTTCAGTGGTGCTGGCCTGCAGTGGAACAGGTCATTGCTGTGCACTCTGAGGGCGGAGGTGCTGTGAGGTGTGGGTGCATCTTGAGGAGATCCAGTTTACCCCATAACTCCTGGATTCACTGGTGTGACTGTACAATGTAGGACCTAATTTTCCCACAGTCCATGTGCCACAGAGTGTGGTGTGATTTATGGCAGTGGAAAAGGTGGTGAGGACATAGTCCAGTGTAGATGTGTGTGTATTTGTGTGTGTGAAGGCACTTGTGGGGGGTGTGTCCTGTCCTTGCTGAAATGGCCCCAAGCACACGAAGCCAACATGGATTGAAATATCCCTTGCAACTCCTGTGTCCTCCAGTCTCGTCGTGTCTTGGGGAAACTGGAACATAAGGCACGATGTAGTATGGAATTCTGGAATTCCTGGAACGCCCCAGGAATGCTGGACCTGCCACCTGGGAAGGGGGAAGAAGAGGATCTGTGTCAGCTACACCAGTACAGCAGCAGCATGAGGACAAGCTGGGGATAAGAGCAATGTGCTGGTGGGGTGATGGCACAGGCTCACTTACTGATTCTTGTCATTAGCAAGGGCGAGAGCAGACCCTGGATTTTGGAAGCAGCAGTGCTCTGGGAGGGGAGGGGATCCCTGCAGGCACCAGGCAGCTCCAGCACATCATCCCTGCAGCCTATGTGCCGAGTCCTCTGCAGACCTCTTCAGCTGAGGATGATTTGGATGTGAGCAGAGCCCCTCTGGGTTTTTTTTTTTTTTTTTTGTCTTTATTTTTAAATAGGATAAAAAAAGTCTGGAAGCAGCACAGAGGGCTGCAGCTGGCAGATGCAGGGCTGCATTGTCTCTGGGCATGCAAAGCACCCATGTGTGCACAGGGGCCGATCCCTAGTGGCAATGGCAGTGCCACGGGGCTCTGCTAATTGTTGTGGCCTGGTTTTCCTTCTCCCTGTGCTGGGAGAAGCTGGATGCTTCCCTGTCTGAATGCCTGGGCATTTACTTTGGGGCAAGGCATGACCTCACATGCTTGTGTAGGTTAAAGGTGCTGCCGTGGGCATCCTCTGCAAGGTGTATCTGGAGGTGTCGGGCTGCTCCATGACTGTGTGTCCTCCCCACGCCACCCTTGGCAGACTCTGGGTCAGTAATGGTTGGAGATGGCAAGAGCACAGGTGGCTGTGAGTGCACCAGAGTCCACACCCTCCTTCGAGCCTATGGATTCATAGAATCATGGGCTGGTTTGGGTTGAAAGGACCCTAAAGAAGGTCAGGGGGGGATCCCACCGGTGATGCTGGACCTAAGGATCATCCCAGGCTGATCCCGCGGAGGGATGGATGAGCCCTGCCGATGCTGCCTGTGGAGGGGAGGGGGTCTGAAGGGACGGTGATGGAGGGATGAAAGGATGGAGGGATGGAAGGATGAAGGGATAGAGGGACGGAGGGCGGCGGGGAGCGGGTCCCCCCGGCTGGCTGCGGGAGCCGGGCGGGGCGCTCCGGGGGCGGGCAGCCGAGCCCCCCGGGCCGGGCGCGGGAGCCGGGGGGCTGCAGCCCGGCCCCGGGGCGGAGCGGGGCGGAGCGGCGCGGCCATCCGGGCACCGCACCATGGCGGCGGCGGCGGAGGAGCCGGAGGGGCGGCGGGGCCGGGGGCCGCGGCCGGGACCGGCTCCGGGCAGCCCCGCGGGGCGGGCGGTGGGCGAGGGCTCGCCCGGGGGCAGCGGCCGCCGCGTTTTCAGCCCCGCCGGGGAATTCCGCGAGTTCTCCCGGCGGCAGCTCCGCGACATGGAGCGGCTCTTCCGACAGTGAGTGTGGGGCGCGGGGAGAGGGGGGTCCCCCGGTGGCAGCGCCGGGGCGGGCGGGGGACCCCGGGCATCCGGCACCCAGCGCATCCCGGTTCCTGCATCCCCGGTGTCCCGGCTTCCAGCCGCCCCAGCGCCTCCTCTTCCTTGGGAGAGGGACCCCCATGCACCCCAGCCTCTTGCGGGAGGGATCCCCTGCTCCTTGTCAGACTCTCCCCGCCCCAGCTCTACAGCAGGGGTGCCAAGGCACCTCCAGTTCCTTGCAGGAGGGATCCCCCTCCTGCCCTTTTCAGGAGGGATGCCAGGTACACCCCTCTCCTCCCAAAAAACCCCTCTCAAGATTGGCACTGGGGACACCTTCCCCCAGCTCCTTGCAGGAGCCGTTCCCGAGCGCCCCGAAATTCTTGCAGAAGGAACCTGCTGTTCCCCATGAGGGGATACCCTGGTGCTGAGGCCAGAGAAAGGGGTCTGAAAGAGGGGGCAGGGACCCTCACATTCCCTGTGTCGCATCACCCAGGGATCGCACATCCCCGCAGCTCCCGGGGCCGCAGAGGCCAGGCTGGCGCGTCCTCAGCATCCCTGCCCGCGCTGCGTGCCACCACGCGTGGCGGAGCGTGACTCGGAGCACGAGCTCGGCCCCTGGGAAGGGGGGGAGAGCTGGCAGCGAGCCTCCAGCCCTGGGAGTTTCCAGGGGGAGGCAGAAATCGGGGTGACACAACCGTGGTCACGCTGAGATGCGCGGGAGTAGCCAGGGGCGAACGGGACAGCATCCCCGTGGATCCCGCGCTGCGTGCTTTGTGCAGGAGGCGTGGAGACAGCGCGACTCCTGGAAAGCGGGAGAGGCACGGCTGGGTCCGGGCGAGGCGGAGGCATGGCTGAGATGCCGATACCGCTGGCACCGGGGAGAGGGAGGGAGAATCCGCATCGGCGTCCTGGGTGCTCTCGCTCGGACCCGAGTGGAGGAACTGGGGGATTGGAGGCGGTGACCGCCGAAACACAAGGCTGGGGGGCTGCGTAGGGTGCGGGCGCGCCTTGTCAGCATCCCTGGAGTGTCAGCATCCCTGGAGTGTCCTCCCGGGGCTGGCACCCACCGCCAGCGCATGGCAGCGAGCCAGCCGCGCAGGCTGCTGCCAGCCGTGCCCTGCAGCAGAAGGGAACCTGCGGCGGGGACAGCGGGAGGGGACAGTGGCAGCTGTCCCCCGGGGGCCGTGGTGGCGGTGCCGGGAGCGGTGGTGGCCGTGCCCGTGGCCGTGCCGGGAGCAGTGGTGGCCGTGCCGGTGGCCGTGCCCGTGGCCGTGCCGGTGGCCCTGCCCGGGAGCTCCGGGCGCAGATGGCAGGGCGGGGGTCGGCGCCGCGCAGGCGGGGAGCGGCGTGCGGAGCAGACGTGTTTGCTCTGGCAGCTGCGGCGTGTCGCTGCAGCGAAAAGAGCAGCGCCAGGGCTGCGAGGCGCTCGGGAGGTTTGGGAGCTGGTGGGGTCTCCCAAGGGAAGGATGCTCTGGAGCAGAGCCCTGCCACGCTGTCCTCGGGATGTGACAATCCGGCTGTAGAGGATAAAGTGGTGTGGGGAAGGGTTTTGGCTCTCCTTTGGGAGATGCAGGATGCTGGTATCCCAAAAAAGGAGGAGGGGATTGAGAGGAAGGAAGTGGCTTGCGTGGCGTGAAGTGGCCAAGTCAGGCTAGGCAACTCACCCCTTGTGGAGAAACTGTGGGATGCAGGATGGAGAAGGACTTTGAACAAGGGCAGGGAGTGACAGGACCAGGAAGAAACTCCTCAAAAGTGACAGGGGCCAGGGTTAGTTGGGATACTGGGAGGAAGTTCATCCCCGTGAGAGTGGTGAGGCCCTAGCACAGGGTGCTCAGAGAAGCTGTGGCTGCCCCATCCATGGAAGTGTCCAAGGCTGGGTTGGACAGGGCTTGGAGCAACCTGGGATAGTGGGAGATGTCCCTGCCCATGGCAGGGGGTTGGAATGAGGTGGTCTTTAAAGTCTGTTCTAACCCAAACCATTCTATAATTCTATGATCCTATGCTCCAAGAGGGGTGTTGGAGGCAAAAATCACGTGGGATCTGTGCCCACAGCCCCACTTTGAGGGTGATGGCAGCAGTAGCAGGGGTGAGCAGGACCAGCCCCATTTTGTGTCCCTGGCAGATCAGGGAGGTGCTGCTGGAGACACAGACAGAGCCGACAGCAGCAGGGGAGGTACAGATGAGTCACGGACCTGCGGCAGGGGGAGCCAAGGCTCTGCGTGGCTGCTGCAGTGACAAGACACCAAAAAAAAGCCCTGACACAGCGGGTGCAGCGTGTAGCTGCCCACCTACGGCGTGTGGAGCTGTACAAAGCGTGGCTCCGTGCTGGCTCCCCGTGGGGATGTCGCTGGCACAGCCCACGGTGCGCGGGCAGCGGGCAGGGGTGGAAACTGGGAACTGGAGGGAACTGTGGCACAGCCACAGGCAGGAGTCTGAGGAGGGGCATTCCTGACAGCTCTGTGGGAATCAGCAGAGCTCTCAGCCAAGCCCGGGCACCTGGCCAGAGGCGGAGCATGGATGGCACAGGCAGCTGGAGGTGTCAGTGAGGAGGAGGTGGTGCCATGGGCAGCAGTGCCCGTTGGGTTTAGCCCCGTGGCCTGTTTTCCCATGCTGCAGCCAAGGGGAGCTCAGGCTCCTGCACAGGGAGCTGGCAGCAGGCTTGGCAGCATCCTGGAAGGTTCTCCTGCCAAGTGCTGCATGGACACAGGCACGATCCTGGATAGTGCTCCAGGGGCTTGTTAGCAGCTCCTTTCCTGTGGTCTGGAGAGCTGCCAGACACACCAGTGCCCAAGTCCTTGCTGCTCCCTCTTTGCTCCCCAGCCAGTGTGAGAGCACACAGGGTCTGCTGCTGGGGGTCAGTGTGGGGGCTGTGAGGGCTCTGCCCCACGGTGGTGTGTCAGGATTGTGCTGCCATCCTGCAGGTACGATCGCAGGGAAAGACGGCTTCATTGACCTGATGGAGCTGAAGCTGATGATGGAGAAGCTGGGGGCTCCACAGACGCACCTGGGGCTGAAGAACATGATCAAGGAGGTGGATGAAGACCTGGACAGCAAGCTCAGCTTTCGGGAGGTGAGGGCATAGGAGGCCCCAGGCTGGCAGGGAGATGTCTCCAGCCACTATCAGGCTGGTGAGAAGGTGGGCAGGGACCATGGTGGCTTTGGGGTCTTCATTGGGAGCCAATGCTGATTTACCAAAATAAGAGTATTGGTCTAACACCCATACTCACCTGTGGCAGACAAAACACTCTCTAACAATTTAAAGATACAAAGTGTGTGTTTATTCAGCGCTGGGCAGCAGCGTGAGGTAATCCTCTAATACACACTGCAAAATCACAGGTGATCACAGAGTCTATTTATTGACAAAGGATTCAAACAAATATATATTCATAATAACAGCACTTCCCATCCCTGCTTCCTATGGTAATTAGCTTGAATTGTTATTAAGCATGCGTGATTGACTTCTTAAATTAAGTCTGGGGTAAGTCTGGGGTCGTTTTCATGGGGAGGGGTCTTAAAAGGAGGAAGTAAGGTGAGTCTTCCTCACCCTAAACTCTTGACCTTTTCTATCAATGACAATACAAGTGATTTTTGGGGATAGTTCAATTTTTCAAAGAATGGGTTCTGGTTGCATTGTCTATGTTCCTTTGGATCTGCTCACTAGCTTTGTCTTTTCCCATTGTGAGCACAGCTGAGCAAACATAAAATGACAGACAATCAATTATTTAAGTTTCAGATAACTCCTCCCTTCTAACTCCCAACTTTTAATTATTTTCAGCCAGGTAACTAAAACCCTAATTTTCTAAAATGCGTGTTTCAATGCTACCGTGTCCCCTGGCAGTTCCTGCTGATTTTCCGGAAGGCGGCGGCGGGTGAGCTGCAGGAGGACAGTGGGCTGCACGCCCTGGCCCGGCTCTCTGAGATCGACGTCTCCACAGAGGGGGTGAAAGGCGCCAAGAACTTCTTTGAGGCCAAGGTGAGGCAGTGCTCAGGAGGTCCCACTGCAGGGTGGTGATGTGTCACTGCCAGAGGATCCTTCTTGGGCCCAAGATCACGTCAGCAGGACGTGCAGTGGTGTAAATCCTGTTCTATCCCAAAGCTGCCAATGAGAGATTGCAGGAGACAGTTTTCAGAGGCTCCAAGGATTGTTGATTGTTTCTTGTCTCAGGAACTCTCTGCCCGGCTCACAGCTCTGCCCAGCCGGGCACCCAGGATGGAATCTGCCTGCTGAGGGCAGGGCTGATCTTATGTAGTCTGAATTACCTGCTAAATGTTTATAACAATTTTCCAGTACAATACAGTCTTGTTAAACAGTCCAGCTCTGACCCCATCCAATCTAAAAGTGCCAGCATGTCACCCAGCAGGGATGGCACGGAGAAGAAGGAGGAAGAGGTATCCACACCCCAAATTCTCCATCTTGGCCACGTGTCCCTTATCACAAACATTCCCAAAAGTCTATTTATCTACGTTCTAACAGCCTAATTTGCACTTTACTAATTTTGGTGGCTTGTTTCCATTCCCTCTGTGTTGGTAATTTCCCCCAGGGGTTGGAATTCAGTGTCTGAGACACCAGGGTCTCATTCAGGGGTCTTTGAGACCCTTACCAGGGGGTTTTGAGACCCCCAAGGAGGCCAGGGGTACAACCTGGGCTCCCACAGTGATGCACCAGGGTAGTTTGGTGCTGGGTAGCAGGAGTGGAGGTGTTGGGGTGGGCAGGAGAGTGTGGCAGACGTCACAGCTGGACATTTCCATCCACAGGCACAAGCCATCAACGAGGCCAGCAAGTTCGAGGAGGAGATCAAGGCAGAGCAGGAGGAGAAGAAGAAGCAGGCAGAGGAGCTGAAGCAGAGGAAAGCAGCCTTCAAGGAGCTGCAGTCCAACTTCACGCAGTGACAGGGCCAGGCAGGACTGGGCAGCAGTGCCCAGAGTGGCCACATGCCAGCCATGCTGGGCGTGATGCCCGAGCTCTGTGCCACCTGGGCTGCTGGCAGAGCCCAGTCAGCCCCAGCTCCCCCTCCCCCCTTGCTGTGGTGTCTGTAGGTGTTGTTCGTGCCCCCCACCTCCCCAGCGTGCCCCCCACCCTGAGCAGCACCCCGTTCTCTGCCCACAGCTGCACTGGGGGTTGCTGCTGCCCAGTCCCAGGGGAGCTGTGTCCAGAGTGTCTGTCCCTGGCACACCTGTGCCCAGGCTGCTGTGTGTTGTGAGTGCACTGGGAGCTTTGCAGGAGGCTTGCACAGGTGGCCATGGTGGGTGTTGTGGTGGCCGTGCTGGCTCGGTGTCTGTTGGTATTGCTGTGTGTGACACCAGTGACAAAAGCCATGGCAAGGGCCAGCTGCTGGTAGAGGGGCTTTGTGTGTGTGTGTGTGTGTGTCTGTGTGTGTGTGTGGTGCTGGGGGTGGGTGCCCACCCTGCTGGCATGGGGCCCCCCAGGAGCTGTGTCTCTCTTTATTTTGGTCAAAGATGTACAGAAAGGCAGCTGCTGGCTCGTGGGGCTGTATTATGTTTTTTCTTGTTGTGTTCAGCCTGGCAGGATGAGTGTGGTGGCCACAAATGGTTGCCATTGGTCACTGAGGCTCTTGTCTTCGTGGGTGGCTGTAAAAACCCACATCTGTCCCACAGTGTCCCCCGAGTGGCGGCATAGGGGGTGTGTTATGTTTTTTTTAATTTAATCCCAAATAAATATTATATTTCTTAATATAATTCTTTAATTTTAATAGTTATGTTTCTTAAGTGCTGGTAGCTGGGGTGTAGCTGTGGGATGGGCATGTCTGTGGCAGGGTCTGGCATGGGGAAGGAATCTGGGGAGTGGGTTCTGACCGTGGGCACACAATTCCCACTGGGGAGGGTGGCACTGAGCAGGGATGAGCCGTGGCTCATTGGCATGGGAAGTAGCAGGGGCATGACCCAGGTGTGGGGATGTGGGGCTACTGAAGGTTGCTGATACCTGTGCCTGTCCCACCCTGTGGCACCTGTGGGGTTTTGGCTGGCCTTGCCCACATCAAGAGTGAGATAAGGAGACCTTGTGCCTGGGGGGTGGTGGTGAGTGGGGCAGTGTCGTGGGGGAGTCAGTGCTCAGGGTTGGGGGCAGCAGGATTGTCCAGCACCCCGCTGGCACCATCATGGGAAGGGGCTGCCCACCAGCAGTGCCCCAGCAGGGACCCTGCCCATTCCCAGAGCAGGGCTGGCTGTCCCTGCCATGTCCAGCACGGAGCCAGCTCATGACGGGCAGATGTGGCCATTCCCAGGCGGGACCCTGAGTGCAATAAGAGGGAGCCACGAGGCTGAGGAGCCCCTGTGCCCACAGCGTGGGACAGTCCCCACCTGGCAGTGGCAGGAGGGGACACTCCAAGGTCCCCAGCAGAGTGGACTCTATAAGAGGGGTGAGCAGCCCCAACCACAGCACCTTTGGTCACCACAACCATGCTGGGAGCCGTCTGCCTCGTCGTGCTGCTGGGCTACGGTGGGTGCAGGGGCCGGGGCGAGGGCTGGGGCAGGGGGACAGGGCTGTGGGGCCTGGCCCGGCCCTGGGCACGGGCACAGGCAGCCTCTGATGTCCCTTTGCCCGGTGTCACACAGCCTACGGATGCGGCCAGCCGGCCGTGCCGCCGCAGCTGAGCTCCCGCGTGGTGGGAGGTGTTGACGCCGTAGCCCACAGCTGGCCCTGGCAGGTAAGGGGGCACAGGGACGGGCATGGGGACAGGCATGGGGACATTCCTGCTCTGACCCTGTGCCTCTGCCCCTGCAGATCTCACTGCAGTACACCCGCTATGGATCGTGGTACCACACTTGTGGTGGGACCCTCATTGCCCCCCAATGGGTGCTGACAGCTGCCCACTGCATCAGGTGGGTGTTGGGGTGCTGGGGGGGTGGTCTGTGCCAGCAGGATGAGAGATCTGTGGAGACTGACATCCCCTCTCTCTCTGGCAGCTCTTCCCTGACCTACCGTGTGGTGCTGGGCAAGCAGGACCTGACGGAGGATGACGAGCCCGGTTCCCTGGCTGTGGGTGTGGAGAAGACCATCGTCCATGAGAAATACAACTCCTTCCTCATCATGTAGGGAATGGGATGCATCAGGGGTGGGTCATGGATGGCGTGGCACAGACCCCTGTCCCTGTGGCCAGAGACTCTCTTCTCATGGCTAAGGACCATCGTTCGCATCTCCTTGCAGCAACGACATTGCCCTGGTCAAGCTGGCAGAGGAGGTGCAGGAGAGTGACACCATCCGTGCTGCCTGCCTGCCTGAGGCTGGCAAGATCCTGCCCAACGACTACCCCTGCTATGTCACTGGCTGGGGACGCATCAGGAGTGAGTGGGGTGTCCCCAGCGGGTCCCCAGGGGTGTCCCCAGCGGGTCCCCAGGAAGGGGATGCAGGCAGGGGGTGTGAGGTACGAGCTTTGGCTTGGCTTTGTCCTTGCAGCCAACGGGCCCCTGGCTGACATCCTGCAGCAGGCTCTGCTGCCTGTGGTGGACTACGAGACCTGCTCCCAGAGGGACTGGTGGGGCAGCAACGTCCGTGAGACCATGGTGTGCGCCGGCGGCGACGGCGTCGTCTCTGGGTGCAACGTGAGTGCAGAACCACGGGCGCTGGGGGAGAGGGGCCGGAGCCATGCTGGTGGATGGCCAGGAGGGATGAGGGCAGTGTTAGTGGGGAGCGATGGCCCACGCTGTGTCTGCACACAGGGCGATTCTGGCGGCCCCCTGAACTGCCAGCGCGACGATGGCATCTGGGAGGTGGACGGCATCGTCAGCTTCGGCTCCGGCCTGAGCTGCAACTTGGCCAAGAAACCCACAGTCTTCACCAGGGTGTCCGCCTACATCGACTGGATCAACGAGGTGGGTGCCCCTTCCTCTGCCCCCACACCACACAGGGGCTGTTCTTGCCCCACTGAGGGTCTTACCGTGACCCCCCTGTGTCTTTTTGGCAGAAAATCAACGCCAACTGAGGACGCGGCATGTGGAGATACCACTCTTGATAAAAGCCAAAAGCCAAAGTGCTGTGCCTGTCTTGCTGGTTTTTTTTTTGGGAGGGGAGGGAATGTGGTGGAGCTGGGGACACACATGCAGGGCTGAGTCTTGCTTGTGTGCTGGGGACTGTGTCCCTGTTGTGCAGTGGGGCTGGTCAGGGCTCTGGGAAGGCTGTCGGGCACATCCTGCAAGATGCTTCCAGTCCTTGTGGCCATGGCTGAGCCAAAGGGCTCAAGGTTTAACAAGTAGTTGGATGGGAGAGGGCCTGGGGTCCGTACAGGTCATTCAGGGGAGCTCCAGGGAGCCCAGCTGGCCCTTGGGGATGATCTGGAACAGTTGGTAGCTCCCAGGGTGCTTTAGGAGACTTCACTGGCACTGCCTAGATGAGGGCTGACTTTCAAATGGGGGTCTTGAGGGAACTGGGTCGGCGTTGGGGGATTTGAGAGAATCTGACTGGTTTGGGAAGTGGTCAGGGTGCCTGCAGGAGCTCTCTTGGAGATGGAGCCCTTGGGAGCTGTACAGCACCGCCAGCTCCCTCTCCAGAACCTGTGATGTGGCCCAGGAGCAGAGCATCTTACCATGGATCTCCTTCCGTGGTGGCTGGAGGAACAAGGTGAGTGTGGGCAGCTGACAGAACCCCCAGCTGTGGGGCTCCCAGGAGGAGCCAGAGCTGCCCTGGAGGAGAGAGGGGAATTTTCCAGAAAAAAGGCAGCGTGTTGGTGGGAGCAGGTGTGAAGGGGCTGTCCAGGAAATGGGGGTGGGCACTGCACTGTGATCTCCTGGGCAGAGCCATCCATCACACATCATCCCATCGTGGCTGCTGGAGCCTGGCTGTGATCCCCACGGGGTGGGGAGGTGGAGAGCAAGCAGGGATGGATGGCAGCACCTCAAGCTCGGCAGAGGAAAATGGACAAGGCCTGGTTTAGAAGCCATGGAGCAGCACTGTCACCAGCTCAGAGAGCAGCACTGGCACCTGCACCAGGGCCAGGAGCGCTGGCACGAGCCCTGGCACTTGTGAGCCCTGGCACGCCAGGACTCTCCAGGGACCCCCTGGCACCTGGCAGCCTGACCAAAGTTTTAGCAGGTGCAGAGGGATGCAGGGTGGGAAATGGTTTGGATGGACAGGAAATGTGCTGTGGCAAGGGATCTGTAGGGATCACCCCAAAGGCAGTTAAAGGCCTGCCAGTCAGATGATGTGTGGAGGTGGCCACTCTGCACAGCAGGATAGGGCCAGGTGCTTGGGACACAGGCATGGGATTGGCAGCAGGATCTGCTGCCTGGGATGGAGAGCTCCAGGGTGTCCGTGGGAAGCTGGGCAATGTGGGGTGCCCCTGTCCCCTCTGTGTGTACCCTCATGTGCCATGGGGACGGCTGTTGGGGCTGGGAGTGCAGGACCCTGGTGTCACAGCCTGTTGTGTGTGTACCTGTGAATTGTGTCCCATTCTCAGAGGGGGTTTGGTGGATGGAGGAGCCCCAGACCAAGCCCCAGAGTGCCAGAAGCCTCTGTGCTGGGGCATCCCTGCCCCACCCAGCCAGGCATGGGCACCCCAATAACCAGTGTCCCCCTGCCAGGAGGTGGTGCAGAGCTGTGATCCCTCTGGGTGAAGAACCCTTTTTGAACATCCAGTCTGCCCTTGGACAGAGCTGCAGCCATTCCCTCAGGTCCTGTCCCTGGTCACAGGGGGCAGAGATCAGAGCTGCCCCTCGGGAGGAGCTGCAGCCTCCAGTGAGGTCTGACCTCAGCCTCCTCCAGCTGAACAAACCCAGTGACTTCAGCCTCAACTGCTTTTAATCTCTAAGGCTGCAGAGAATTGAAGGAATATTTGTTATACTTACATGTTAATTGTTATTTATTGTCATGTTCTGTTCACACCACTTATAATTGACACATTAAATCTACAAGTTAACCTAAAGAAGTGTAAGCTTTATTTTTATTAAATGTGTAACATTTTATATACAATCTATAGGATGTATTCATTATTAAATATTTAACAATATGGGAGAATAAGGGGAAGTTCAAGAGAATGCAGTAAAACTTTGTGAAGTTCATAACTGTTGAATAGAAGTACTCATACAATCATTTACATCAAAATTGCATGTTAAAAATGATCTTTACCCACTCTGGGAGTGAGAGCTCGGGACACCCAGGGACACATGAACAAACTCTCCTGACACTGAGCAGCATCCTGATGCTGATGGCACCGAACCATAGGGAAGCATGGCCCTGACACTTGGTACCAGTCCACATCATGGGCTCCCCTCAGGGACATCCAGCACTGAAACACGAGGAGGGGGAAGAGCAGTGGGGCCCACGGAGCAAACCTGTGTTGGCTTGCAGGGCAGGATGTAACCAGAAGTATGTATTCAATCACCAGCTGTTAAAAACCAGGTGGGACAATGATCCTTATCTCTATGGGAGATATCTCCTGTTAATGGGCCATCTGTTAAAAAGTGCTCTTCATCTTTTCCATCCTCCCTCCAGGAGATATCTTCTGTTAATGGGCCGTTCAGTCCCACTGCATGACTGATAAAATTACATCATCCCATTAGGAGATGCTCCAGCCAGGGGCAGTAGCCAAGCCTTTCCCACCTAGATAAAATCTGAGATTTGAAACACCAAAGCAGCCTTTTTTCCACTGGATTCCAGGGGAAAAACAGACCCTTCCACATCATCCCTGGACCTTCAGAGGAAAACTGCACCTTCTACAGGAGCACTGCTCCAGCTGAACCACATCTGCCACTGCAGGAGGATGCAGCCACCATTGAATGGGACTGCTGCCAACACCCTGACTGACTGACTGTCTGACAGGGTGTCAGGTTGTATTTTGGCTCTGTCAGTGTTTTGGATTTGGGTTTTTTTTATAATACTGTATTTCTATTTTAATTTTACCTAGTAAAGAACTGTTCTTCCTAATTCCCATATCTTTGCCTGAGAGCTCCTTAATTTCAAAATTATAATAATTTGGAGGGAGGGGGTTTACATTGTCCATTTCAAGAAAGACTCCTGCCTTTTTAATAAACATGTCTTTCAAACCAAGACAAAACCAAAAGAGCATTCCCCCATTTCTCCCTAAACCCCCACTGTCCTCCAACTCCACCACACACCCCCAACACCACCCCTGTGCCCCTGCAGTGCTCCTGCTCCACTCTCACCTCCACCAAGGATGTCCCAGGAAGGGACAAGCCATTACAGTCCATATCATGAAAGAAGGAAAAAGACAAGATGGAGCCATCTCTGCCCAAAATCAAGCACCAGCTCCCTGCACCCCCACCCCATGGGACACCCCAGTCCCAAGGCTCCCTTGAGAGAAGCAGGGAAATAAACAAGAAGAAGAGTGCAGGGTCACCTTTCCCAAAGGAAAACAGGTCCAGGGGAGATGGCATCAGCCCTGGCACCATCTGTATAACCAGGTGCTCTGTACAAAAGTAGCCAACACAGGACAGGGCAACCCAGAATCTTACACCATAGGGGATGGAGAAGGGGTCACATGTGCCACAGAGCTCTTGGGAAAAAACCCTGGGCAGAGGCAAGGCCATTCCAGCCACATCCCTGCTCTTTCTGGACCCCCTTGGGGTGCTTGGGTGGCCCTGGCTCCCTCTGGCAGAAGTCCACATGTCCAGGTGCTCCTCTCCAGCCACGTGTGGGCATTGGCCCCCACCACTGCCCTGATACAAAGATACAAAAAAACCCTAAAATAAGCTTCTGCAGCTTCAAACCATGTACACAACAATCTAAAATGACAACATAAAGCAAAGCAAAACCCCCCAAATCCTCAGGCGCGCACTTCGTAGTTGTACATGGCACAGCCACATGCCCCCAGGCTTTCCCCAGAACAGAAGGTATCACCAGCATCCAAGGTGATGCCACAGCTAAGGCAGCAGCCAGGTACATGCACCCAAACATGCCAAGGCTGTGTACACAAGGTGAACAAACACTGAGAGGGACCCAAAGACACCTAGTGATGAGCATTTCAGGAAAGGGAGAACAGAGGGGCTGGGGGCAGGCAGTGTCGTGGGGGAGACCGGTGCTCAGGGTTGGGGGCAGCAGGATTGTCCAGCACCCCACTGGCACCATCATGGGAAGGGGCTGCCCACCAGTAGTGCCCCAGCAGAAACCCTGCCCATTCCCAGAGCAGGGCTGGCTGTCCCTGCCATGTCCAGCACGGAGCCAGCTCATGACGGGCAGATGTGGCCATTCCCAGGCAGGACCTTGAGTGAGATAAGAGGGAGCCACGAGGCTGAGGAGCCCCTGTGCCCACAGCGTGGGACAGTCCCCACCTGGCAGTGGCAGGAGGGGACACTCCAAGGTCCCCAGCAGAGTGGACACTATAAGAGGGTGAGCAGCCCCAACCACAGCACCTTTGGTCACCACAACCATGCTGGGAGCTGTCTGCCTCGTCGTGCTGCTGGGCTACGGTGGGTGCAGGGGCCGGGGCGAGGGGCTGGGGCAGGGGGACAGGGCTGTGGGGCCTGGCCCGGCCCTGGGCACGGGCACAGGCAGCCTGTGATGTCCCTTTGCCCGGTGTCACGCAGCCTACGGATGCGGCCAGCCGGCCGTGCCGCCGCAGCTGAGCTCCCGCGTGGTGGGAGGTGTTGATGCCGTAGCCCACAGCTGGCCCTGGCAGGTAAGGGGGCACAGGGACGGGCATGGGGACAGGCATGGGGACATTCCTGCTCTGACCCTGTGCCTCTGCCCCTGCAGATCTCACTGCAGTACACCCGCTCTGGCTCTTGGTACCACACTTGTGGTGGGACCCTCATTGCCCCCCAGTGGGTGCTGACAGCTGCCCACTGCATCAGGTGGGTGTTGGGGTGCTGGGGGGGTGGTCTGTGCCAGCAGGATGAGATATCTGTGGAGACTGACATCCCCTCTCTCTCTGGCAGCTCTTCCCTGACCTACCGTGTGGTGCTGGGCAAGCAGGACCTGGCAGTGGATGATGAGGCAGGCTCTGTGGCTGTGGGTGTGGAGAAGACCATCGTCCATGAGAAATGGAACTCCATCCTTGTCCTGTAGGGAATATGTCCAGGAGTGGGTGTGGGGGGGCAACAAAGCTGGGGACCACGAACCTCATAGTTCATGTCCCCCCGTAGGAATGACATTGCCCTGGTCAAGCTGGCAGAAGAGGTGCAGGAGAGTGACACCGTCCGTGCTGCCTGCCTGCCTGAGGCTGGCAAGGTCCTGGCCAACGACTACCCCTGCTATGTCACCGGCTGGGGACGCATCAGGAGTAAGCAGCGGGTCCCCAGGAGGGTCCCCAGCGGGTCCCTGGGGAGGGGGTGTGCAGAGTGTGAGACATGCTGTCCTTGCAGCCAACGGGCCCCTGGCTGACGCCCTGCAGCAGGCTCTGCTGCCTGTGGTGGACTATGAGACCTGCTCCAAGTGGGACTGGTGGGGCAGCATGGTGCGCACCACCATGGTGTGCGCCTGGCCGGCGACGGCGTCGTCTCGGGATGCAACGTGAGTGTGGGCACTGCTGGGTGGTACCTGCCCCAGCCCAGAGCAGGATTGACAGCAGTGCTGGAGCAGTGCAGGGCCACGGGTGCCATGGGGAGCACAGGAGGGGAGGGAATGGGGTTGGAGTAAATCAGCCAAGACTCCATTTTCTACATGCAGATAGTCAATTCTTTATTCATAAAGCTCATATTTATAGGAAATATCAGAAGGCACTGTGTAAAACCTAATTGGTCAGCAATACAGTGAAAATGAGTTCATTGGTCGGTAAGAGTTATGGTATATGTCTATCAAATCTTCTCTCTAAATATATTTATATTTTTCCTTTGTGGGTTCTCATGGGACAAATCTTATTGTTTACACAGGTGTGTTTGTTTTTCCCGCTCAGAATATATTGTTGTGTTAATCGAACTTCTCGTTCTCAAAATAGCTTCACATGGGAACTTGCAAATCCCTTCTTAGCAGAACTTAGAAGAAATGACAGGCCAGCTTTGGCAATTTTAGCAGAGAGAGGCCTGATTTCGTAAGGCCTTTCTTTCATAATTCTTCTACCTGTCCATGACAGTGGCAGGTGCTGTGTGGGATGTGAGGTGTGCTGCCCAGGACTGGTGGCCCACACTGTGTCTGCACACAGGGCGATTCTGGTGGCCCCCTGAACTGCCAGCGTGAGGATGGCATCTGGGAGGTGGAGGGCATCGTCAGCTTTGGCTCTGGTCTGAAATGCAACATGATCAAGAAACCCACAGTCTTCACCCGGGTGTCCGCCTACATCGACTGGATCAACGAGGTGGGTGCCCCTTCCTCTGCTCCTCCCGTGCAGGGGGTTGGCCACACTGCCAACTGCCACCAGTCTCACCATAAGCCTCCCCATGTCTTCTCTTTGGCAGAAAATCAGCACCAACTGAGGACACAGCATGGAGCACAAATACTGAGTGTAATAAAGGAAATAGAACTGAGCTCGTCTCATGTGGTTCTTTCGAGGGGACATGGTGGAGCAGAATTAGGGGGACTGTAAGAATTTTTAAAAAAAGAATAAAATCTTTTATTCACAAACAGGTGTTTATTAGTGTTTCATCACAGCTGTTTTAGTTGGAGTCATCTTACCTCTAAAAAGAAAGCAACTAAACAAAGCAAGTAATGTATCTTCCACTGTGTAGAAAAGTAATATTTACCTGTTTTGGGTTGCAATGCAAGATGTAACCAGAAGTATCTATTCTATCACCATCTGTTAAAACCAGGTGGAACAGTGATCTTTATCTCCTTGGGGATATCCTCTGCTAATGGGCCATCTGTTAAAACCAGGAGGGGCAGTGACCTTTATCTTTTCCACAAGGCATCCTCCCTCCAGGAGATATCTTCTGTTAATGGGCCATTGAGTCCCAGTGCATGACTGATAAAATTACATCATCCCACTGGGAGATGCTCCATCCTGGGGGAGGAGCTAAGCCTTTCCTACCTAGACAAAAACTGAGACTTGGAACATCAGAGCAGCCTTTTTCCACTGGATCCCAGAGGAAGACCAGGCCCCTCTATGCCATCCCTGGACCTTTAGAGGAAAACTGCACACTTCTACAGGAGCACTGCTCCAGCTGAACCACATCTGTCACTGCAGGACTGCAGCCACCATTTAATGGGACTGCTACCAACACCCTGACTGACGGGGTGTCAGGCTATATTCTGACTTTGTCTGCTTGAGCAGTAAAAGTCTTTTTCGTGAACTAATTATTTCTAGAACTGCTGCAGATACAAATCCAGATTATAGGACTCAGGTAAGAACCTAAAATTAATTCCTACAAATAATCTTGGGAGGGGAGCCGCTGGCTGGGGCGGGAGCTGCACCACAGGCAGACTCTCTCTTTCTCCAGCAGCAGCTGAAGCCCAGAACTCCCCACCATGGATTTCCAGCACCACCCTGGGGGTAAAACAGGCAGAGGGGGGATGGCCTTGGCATCTGAGAGCAACCGGGAGTGGCGGGAGCGGCAGCGGCAGCTGGCCCTGGAGACCCTGGACATCAGCAAGGACCCCTATTTCATGAAAAATCGCCTGGGCTCCTACGAATGCAAGTTCTGCCTGACGCTCCACAGCAACGAGGGCAGTTACTTGGCACACACCCAGGGGAAGAAGCACCAGAGCAATCTGGCCCGACGAGCTGCCAAGGAAGCCAAGGAAGGCCCTGCTCAGCCTGCCCCAGAGAAGGCCAAAGTGGAAGTGAAGAGATTCATGAAAATTGAGCGCCCAGGCTACAAAGTGACCAAGCAGAGAGACCCAGATTGATTACCCTGAGATAGCTGAGGGCATCGTGCCCCAGCACCGCTTCATGTGGGCCTATGAGCAGCGCGGGGAGCGCCCGGCCCAGCACTGGCAGTACCTGCTGATGGCAGCCAAGCCCTACAAGACCGTCACCTTCAAGGTGCCGAGCAGGGAAATCGATACAGCACAGGGAAAGTTTTGGACTAACTGGAACAGAGAAACCAAACAGTTCTTCCTTCATTCCACTTCAAGATGGAGAAGCCTCCGACTCCTCCAAATTCCCCCCAGTGCCCCCTCCCCTGATGAACAGGCTGGACCCACAGTCCCCCATGCCCAATTCCATGTTCCCCCCTGCCCCTGGGGGCATAGCCCTGCACCCCATACCCCCCCAGTTGTCCCCAGCACTCAGGGTACCCCCTCTGCTCCCCTGCCCCCCATGATGTGGCCAGCACTCCCCAGAGGTGCCAGGCACCATTCCCCCTCCCCTCCCTCCAACTGAAGCCCCTCCTGGACTCCATTTCGTGGGATTTGTGTCTTTTTAACTGCAGCTCACCCCCTATTCAGGGAACAGTTCCTTTTTTGTATGTCTGGAAACCTCACTGAATTCTGTAGGTTCATTAAAAGGTTTTTTATTCTCCTGAACACTTTTCCTTTGAGTGTGATGAAGGCAATACTGCCAAGCTTGTCTCATGTGGTTCCTTCAAGGGGATGTGGTGGAGCAGAACCAGACTGCAGGAGACTGTTTTCAGAGACTTCCATGGTTGTTTATTGTTTCTTATCTCAGAAATGCTTTGTCCAGCGAGCAGCAGTCTGCTTGCTAGACGTCCAAGGCAGAATCCGCCTAAGAAAGGCAGGACTTATCTTATATAGTCTAAATTACGTACTAGGCATTTACAATTATTTTCCAATACAATACAGTCTTATTAAACAGTCCAGCTCTGACCCCGTCCAATCTAAAAGTGCCAGCGGGTCACCCAGCATGGATGACACAGGAGAAGAAGGAGGAAGAGGTATCCACACCCCCAACTTCTCCATCTTGGCCAGTGTCCCTTATCAAAAACATTCCCAAAAGTCTACTTATCTACGTTCTAACAACCTAATTTACACTTTACTAATTTTGGTGGCTTGTTTCCATTCCCTCTGTAATTTCCTCCAGGGGTGTGAATTCAGTGCCTGAGACACCAGGGTCTCACTCAGGGGTCTTTGAGACCCTTGCCAGGGGGGTTTTCAGACCCCCAAGGAGGCCAGAGGACTACTCTGGACTCCCACACCTCAGCACTGATATTTCAATGAATCCTCACCAGCTTCCTGCTGTAAATCCTGACTGACTCCTCAAAAGGAACAGGGTGCCTGCTCCATAGGCTGGCACAGCCATATTGTAAATGACCAGATGTTGTGGTTTGAAAGACAGGTGTCTGCCAATAAAGGCAGAAGCCTCTCTTTGAAATAGAGAATGTAAACCCCCTCCTCCAAATTATTATAATTTTGATAATTAAGGGGCTCTCAGGAAAATATATGGGAATAGGAATAACAGTTCTTTACTAGGTAAAATTAAAATAGAAATACAGTGTTAAAAAAAACCCAAATCCAAAACACTGAGTCAGAATACAGCCTGACACCCCATCAGTCAGTCAGGGTGCTGGCAGCAGTCCCATTCAATGGTGGCTGCATCCTCCTGCAGTGGCAGATGTCGTTCAGCTGAAGCAGTGCTCCTGTAGAAGGTGCAGTTTTCCTCTGAAGCTCCAGGGATGATGTGGAAGGGTCTGGTTTTCCTCTGGAATCCAGTGGAAAAAGGCTGCTTTGGTGTTCCAAATCTTAGTTTTCATTCAGGTAGGAAAGGCTTGGCTCCTCCCCCTGGCTGGAGCATCTCCCAATGGGATGATGTAATTTTATCAGTCATGCACTGGGACTCAATGGCCCAGACAATTAACAGCCAATATCTTCCAGGAGCAAAGATGGGTAAAAGATAAAGAGCACTGCCCTATCTAGTTTTAACAGATGGCCCATTAGCAGAGAATATCTCCCACAGGGATATGGATCACTGGCCCACCTGGTTTTAACAGATGGTGACAAAACACATACTTTTGGTCACATCCTGTGTCACAGCCTAAGACACTAGACAGAGCAGTGCAGACATGAGTGAAGGTTCCTACTCTTCCCACTTCAGAGGAGCCTTCAGGAGGTGTTGAAATGGCAATGAGGAGATGGAACAACCAAGGGAATATAGCTAAAGATTCGCTCTTTAATTGCATTTATTAGAAACATGGATTGCAAAACTCATCCCATTTCACTTGAACATCAGGCCCCGGTCCCCTCAATCAGTTACCTGGGCAGCAGAGGACACAAACATCATGATCAGCAAATAAAAACACTCTGAGGCTGAGAGTGGCTGTGTCAGGATGGGCCAGAGGTGCTTTCCTCTGGCTCTGTTCTCCAGCAAAGGGACTTCCTGCTCCATCCACAACACTTCCCATTGGCACAGCACAATCTCCATCTCATCTCCACTCCACAGCAAAGCCGGTGCTCGCAGTTCACATTTCTCCAGACAAACATCTGGACACACAAGCAAAACCCACAGGGAGCACTGACACCCAGTCATGGTGGGCACAGGTTTTGTTCAGCCACAGGAAGAATCTCCAGTGCTTGGCAGGGGGCTTGGAGCCCATGTGTCAGTCACACGTGAAGAAGAATTTTTTACGGAGGAAATTGAAACATCCCGGGATCTGCTTGTACCTCCCCTTGGCAGAGACAGCATGTGCCACCTGGAACACAAGAGAGGCTGAGGAATGACATCTCTCCCCATCCCTTGAAATCAATGGCTGCCATGTTAAGGTGGCCAAAGAAGCACCACAACAACCAGAAAAAAACAACAAGGTGATTCTGTAAGTTCCTCTCTCCCTCCACATTGGACTTTTCTCCTACCCATAGAGACCAGAAAAATTATCTGGGGCACCTACA
This sequence comes from Luscinia megarhynchos, assembly GCA_034336665.1. Lineage (NCBI taxonomy): Eukaryota > Metazoa > Chordata > Aves > Passeriformes > Muscicapidae > Luscinia > Luscinia megarhynchos. The sequence goes on along the minus strand of CM067583.1, from coordinate 1,697,031 downwards.
CTTGTAGGCAGCTTTGGCAATTTTGAGTCAACAAGTCTCACAAAGGAAGATATTGATCAGCCAGACTCATTCCATATCCCTGTGCATTGTGCTCCTCCATCCCTGGGACAAGCTTACAGGAGCACTCAAATCCCACCAGCTCGGATAGGACAAGACATGGCATTATTTAGCAATTTCTTCAGAAGGATTAAGGAAATCCTCTATTGCCAGAATTACTCCTCACTGGAGAAACCTCCAGTGATTTTTGGAAGATGGAGGCCAGACACTTTCTTAGTAATTAAACCTCTCTGCAGTACCTCCAATTAGCTCATCTCTAAACTCAACACTCAATATCCTCACTCTATTTTTGAGTGTAGGCCTCCATGCCCCAACTGATCACACCCCTTGACTATTTCCTTCATCAACAAAAAGCAGAACAAAAAGGACATTTACCCTCACTAACATGGTGAGCAGGTCTTCTGAATGGGCATATTGCTGCAGCACACTGTCCAGCACTTCCACGTACCACGAGCCACTCGACTTCTCCCTCCAGGAGACAAAACCTTCAGAGAAAGAAGGAGAATGTTATTCCAGAACTCACCTGCTGTTCTCATCCCAACAAGTTCCTGCTGCTCCACAGAGCTGGGTTGTCCTGAATTGCCCCCATCTTTGGCCATGAAGCTCTGACTGTTTTGTTAATTCCCCCATGCTCAGAAAAGGATTTGCACAAGCTGTTTCACCTGGAAAAGTTGAGTAGGAAACCAAGATGTCGCTGGGTGTGGGCAAACTGGCAATGGCATCGGGCTCATCCCCGTTATCCGACGGAACCCGAAACGGGGTCGCGTCCGATTCCAAAGAACCCCCGGGAGCTTCGTCTTCAGGTGAGTCACAATCCACTACAAAGCCTTGATCTCTTTGTTCTGAAAAAAAGCAGCAACAAGACAGCTCCTGACATTCATCGCACCCAAGAGTTTCCCAGTTGTGAATCATCTGAGGTTAAGAAAAGATGGGCAAAGAAAAGGGCAAAGGCCCTAGAACAAAACAAGGCTTTTTGGCTGTTGGGCTGCACAGGTTGAGTCAAAGTCATTGGTGGTTTATACAAAATTCCTCACTGTGTGTGAAGAGCTGGAGCAGCCTCTCAGCACATGGTAAGAGGCAGCTGGTGTGAGAAGACAGCTGGAGAGAGGGGCAGTCAATGAACAGAAAGGGAGCCAAAGCCACAGCCTGACCACATCTCTGCTACCAGAGCCAACACAAAGATTCACCTCCACCACAGGCCTGGATGAAGAACAGTTTGGGTTTTCCTCTCAAACTCGGGCAATTGGACCCATTGAAATAGTTCACAATCTTTTCTATGGGAATGGGTTTTCCATCCGTTCCATAAACGCCTCCAGGAAACTGAATATGGCTCGTCTGCAAGAGGAAAATGCAGGAGCTAGTGACATGGAAGGCAAGGCCAGTTCTGAGGGAGCCCATTTCCCATCAGGTACTTCATGGCATAAAGGTACCAGAACAAATCCTGGGGTTTGTGGGAATCCCTGTTGCCGAGTCAGGGTGAGGGGACATCCAGGAGACATTGGAAATGCACTAAAACCCAGCAATTCAACTTCTATTATCTAACTCATATCCTCCAGCAATGGAGTTCTTCATCCTCTGGTACAACTGGCACATCCCATGCACCATTTCCCTAAGAATGCCTCTCCTCATCCTTCAATAACTGTCTTGGAATAAACAGGCTTTACTGCTAATAGCACCTCCCTGTCAGAGCTGGAGAACAGGAAGGAATTCCAAATTATTAGGCCCAGCTTCCAAAATGGAAAACACTTGTGCACTGGCAGCACTGGATCAGACCACACCAGAGAAGCTCCTGTTTTCTTTAACCCAGAATAAGGGTGTAACTCTTTGAAATGTACTGTGATGGCAGAACAAGGTTTTGACAGACCACTTCCCTCTCACCCTGTGTGAGACCACAGGACAGGGAATTAACCCTCTCCCTCACCTAAGGAACAAAGGCAGAGATGGGACAAACCCACCTGGCAGCCGTGGGAAAGGATGACCACAATGCAGCAGTCCAAAGCACTGTGGTCCTGCCGTGACAGCTTCAGCAGCTCCAACACCATCTCCTGTGGGGGAAACATCACAGTGAGAGTCTTCTGAACAATATCTCAGCCACAGGTTACTGCCAGGCCCTGTTCTAACTGCACTGCCACGGATCCAGTCAATCTCTGCCACAGCATAACATAATCCCCAAGTACAGTTGGCAAAAGCCATTGGCAGAGAGTATTTCTGCATCTCTGCCCTTATTTAACACTGGCTGCTTTAATCACATCGATTTCTCACCTCTCTTCACTCTTTACAACACATCACCACAAAACAAAGCACATTTCCACATGATTTATCTGATTAAATCCTCTGCTTCTGATTGGGAGCTGGTGGGTGAGCAGAGAACCATATTTTACTTTCAGTTGATCAAGCTCCCCCCAACACTTCTAGTAACAGCCAAGGATGGCACAGACAAACATGACACAGCTGTTTGAACTATCCCCAAAACACAGCCTCACCAAATCTCTACAAATCATAACCAGGATTTAACATTCATGCAGAGATGAAAATATGCAAGGGCCTCTCTCCTTCTGCAACTACAGCACAACAATAAAGCAAGAGGATCCAAGTAGTTCATTGTTTCTTTGTGGGAGGTTTCTGGTGTGCTGCCAGCACGAGACACATCCCCTAAAGCACTCCCATCACTTCCAGGGGCTCACCTCCCATCCCTCGTGCCAGCAGGACACACCCAGCCTCACCTGAGCCTTCAGATCCCGCTGGGTCAGCACGGTGAAGTGCAAGGCCTGGAAGCGCCTCTGCAGCTTCTCACAGTCAATGTCGGAGCCCTCTCGGGTGGACAGCCCCGAGTCTCTGGAGAAGCTGACGTTATTGAGGATCAGGCAGTGTCCACAGGGATCCGCTTTCATCTCATACTCCTGGCAGGGACACGTCACAATGAAACTCCCTCTTACTCCAAGTGCTTGCTGGCTAATCCCGCAGGATACAATGCCAGTCCTTAAAGCTCATTTCAGCTTTTTCATTTCTCTAGACCTAGGGGTGGGTAGGAGCACCCATTGTCCACACATATCTCAGCAGCAGCCAGGAACCAGAAACAACCCACTAAACTGGGGAAAACCTTTGTGGAAAACCAGCTGCTGTTTTTCTGTAGCAACAGCAAGTTGAAATTTCTGGGGAATTCTTTTAGGCATCACCATCAAACCTCACCAAAAGGAGCCAAGAATTTGTGTTACTGCTGTGGTAATCTTAAGGAGGATCTGGCTAATGACTGACCCACTCTGAGACCATCAGCCCTGTTACAGCCACAGAGCAATTGCTCAGGTAAGATAAAGTGAGAACCAGTTCCTCCAGAAATATTTTCTGGAGTCACCCATGAGGCACAGAGCTCTTGCCCAGTAGGGAACACTTTCAGCCTTCTCAAATACTAACTTGGTCACGGCTCCTCTTGTCAACAGCTGAACCTACAACACAAAACAGACACAGGATTCAGTTCACCACACTCCACAACAAAACCACACTGCTAGAGCTCATGTCTTGCCCAACACACATGGATTTCCCCTTCCCTCCACACTGCAAATGAGCCTTTGGCATGCTGTGGCTCTAGGAGTGGAATGTGGCTTACCCCGGGCTGGCACAGGAGGTATCCGAGGTTTTTCACTCTCAGCTTGGACTGGGATGGACAAATGTTGGTGAGGGGTCACATCTGTAATGACATGGGACAAAAATACAAAGGATGAGTCCGAGCTCAAAAGGCTCCACTGCTGAAAAGTAGGACATACAGGCTGCCCTGAGAAGCTGTGGAGCCCCATCCCTGGCAGTGTTCAAGTCCAAGTTGGACAGGGCTTGGAGCAACCTGGGATAGTGAAAGGTGTCCCTGCCCATGGATGGAATGAAATGAGCTTTGAGGTCCCTTCCAACCCAAACCATTCTGGGATTCCATCATCCTCCCAACAGGCCCCACTACCAGGATAACAAAAATCACGACTTCCTGGAGTCTTGCCCACAGCAAGAGGGATCCCAGCTGCCACCCCCAGTGCTGCTGTTTGCCAAAAACACACCACACCCCCAAGACCACACCCCAAACACCACACCCTAAACACCACACCCCAACACCACACCCCCAACACCACACACTCAACACCACACACCAACACCACACACTCAACACCACACACTCAACACCACACACTCAACACCACACACTCAACACCACACCCCAACACCACACACCAACACCACACACTCAACACCACACCCCAACACCACACCCCAACACCACACCCCAACACCACACACTCAACACCACACACTCAACACCACACCCCAACACCACAGCCCCAACACCACACCCCCAACACCACACCCCCAACACCACACCCCAACACCACACCCTCAACACCACACCAACACCACACCCCCAACACCACACCCCAACACCACACCCCAAACACCACACCCCAAACACCACACCCCAACACCACACCCCAAAACACCACACCCCAACACCACACCAACACCACACCCTCAACACCACACCCTCAACACCACACCCCCAACACCACACCCCAACACCACACCCCCAACACCACACCCCCAACACCACACCCCAACACCACACCCCCAACACCACACCCCCAACACCACACCCAAAACACCACACCCCAAACACCACACCCCAACACCACACCCCCAACACCACACCCCAACACCACACCAACACCACACCCTCAACACCACACCCAAACACCACACCCCCAACACCACACCCCAACACCACACCCCAACACCACACCCCAACACCACACCCCAACACCACACCCCAACACCACACCCAAACACCACACCCCAAACACCACACCCCAACACCACACCCCCAACACCACACCCCAACACCACACCAACACCACACCCTCAACACCACACCCCCCAACACCACACCCCAACACCACACCCCAACACCACACCCCCAACACCACACCCCAACACCACACCCCCAACACCACACCCCAACACCACACCCAAACACCACACCCCAAACACCACACCCCAACACCACACCCCCAACACCACACCCCAACACCACACCAACACCACACCCTCAACACCACACCAAACACCACACCCCAAACACCACACCCCAAACACCACACCCCCAAACACCACACCCTCAACACCACACCAACACCACACCCTCAACACCACACCCAATCACCACACCCCAAACACCACACCCCAAACACCACACCCTCAACACCACACCCAAAACACCACACCCCAACACCACACCAACACCACTCCCAAACACCACACCCAACACCACACTCTCAACACCTCACCCTCAACACCACACCCCCCAACACCACACCCCCCAACACAACACCCTTAACACCACACCCTCAAACCACACCAACACCACACCCCCAACACCACACCCCAACACAACACCCCCAAAACCACACCCCAAATACCACACCAACACCACAGCCCAACACTGACTTTTCCTCTGTTTTTCCTCCCGCAGCTCCAGCTCCACGGGCTGCAGCTCCGGCAGCCGCGGTGGCACCGGCCGGGACTGGCACTCCTGGATCAGCATCTCGGCCAGGCTGCCCTGCCCAGTGTCCCTCAGGATGGAGAGGAAGGCAGGGAAAGCCTGCTTCCCTCGACTCTCCAGGTCAATGATCAGCTGCCGGGCCTGCTCTCCTCGGCTGCCAGCGCTCTGCAGAGGAGAAAAACCCAGAATGGGTGTTCATGCAGCCCTTCAACCACCCTGAGCTCTGAGCAGGGCAATGTGGGATCCACACCGAGGACATGCACATGGGGTAAACAACAGCAAAACCCAGTGGAAATATTCAGAGACCCCCAGCAACCACCAGACCCCCCTCCAACAACAATGGTCACCACTGGAACACCCAGTCTAGAGGCTAAAGGGGAGAGGGAGCATCCCAAGTCTGGCCCCTGGGGACAAACAGGCATCCCTGGGCTGTCACCAGTGTGCAAGATGGGGTAAAAACACCCCCAAGCCCATAGCACCCCCAAGCACCTGTAACAAGAACACCTTAAGGGTGTAATCAGATTGGGATGGAGACACGAGAAAACCCTGCACCTGGCACTGCCTGGGGCTGGAGACAAGAAGGGACAAGTGTGGGGGGTTCTCAGACATCTTATCTGCACAAGGACCAGCCCCAGGCCTTTCATCAGAGTGAGGGGACACAGAGCCGTCCCTCTGGGCCAACAACCAGCGCTAAAGGGACACGGAGCTCCCCTACGAGCCTGTCACCAGAGTGAGGGCACCTGGAGTCTCCCTTGGACTTGTGAGGACACAAGACAATCCCTCCCACGTCTGGCACTAGAGTGAGGGGATTTGGGGGCCACCAAGCACCCTCCCTCGGGCCTGTCCCGGGGCTCAGGGGACGCAGGAGCTGCCCCGCCATGCCCGCCCCCGGCCCTCAGGGAGCACGGACCCTCTCCGGGCCGCCCCGGTGCCCAGCGTCCCGCTCGCCGGCCCACCTGCAGCTCCTCCAGCATGGGCCGGGTGAAGAGGCCGCGCTGCTCCAGCGGCTCCCAGAGCGGCTCCACCCGCAGCGCCGCAACCAGCCGGGCCCGGCCGCGCCGCAGCGCCCGCCGCTGCTGCTCCTCCATGGCCCCGAGCCCGGGCTGCAGGGCCGACAGTGCCCCGGACCGCCGCTCTGTGCCCCGAGCCCGGGCTGCCGGGCCGACAGTGCCCCGGACCGCCGCTCTGTGCCCCGAGCCCGGGCTGCCGGGCCGACAGTGCCCCGGACCGCCGCTCAGTGCCCCGAGACCGGGCTGCCGGGCCGATCAGTGCCCCGGACCGCCGCTGAGCCCCGGGATCGCCGCTCAGTGCCGGAGCCCCGGCTGCCGGTGCCGCCGCTGAGCGCCGGGACCGCCGTGAATGCCTGGAGCCGTCGCTCAACGCCCGGAGCCGCCGCTCAGCCCTGGAACAGCCACTCAGCCCCGGAGCCGCCGCCGGTCCCTTACTGGAGCTCAATGCTCGGAGCCGCCGCTGAGCCCCGGACCCTCCACCGGTCCTTTCCCGGAGCCGCCGCTGTCCCGGGACCGCCGCTGAGCCTCGGGATCGCCGCCAGTCCCTTCCCGGAGCCGCCGCTCAATGCCCGGAGCCGCCGCTGTCCCGGACCCGCCGCTGAGCCCCGGACCCGCCGCCGGTCCCTTCCCGGAGCCGCCGCTCAGCCCCGGAACCGCCGCCGGTCCCTTCCCGGAGCCGCCGGTCCCTTCCCGGAGCCGCCGCTGCCCCGGAACCGTCGGCGGTCCCTTCCCGGAGCCGCCGGTCCCTTCCCGGAGCCGCCGCTGCCCCGGAACCGTCGGCGGTCCCTTCCCGGAGCCGCCGGTCCCTTCCCGGAGCCGCCGCTGCCCCGGAACCGCCGCCCGCTGCCCGGAAGCGCCGCCGCCTCCGAGTCCCAGAATCACACAGGGAGTCAGGCTGGAAGAGCCCTGGTGTGGTCCAGCGCGGTCATGCCAGAGAAAACGAAACAGAGTTCCGTCCTTTTGTGTTTTGGGGTGTTTTGTTGGGGATTTTTAAAAATATCTCCAGGGATCGACACTCCACCCCCTATCCAGGTCACCCGCACAGCAATGTTCTTCCTCATGTTCAGATAAACTTCCTGTGCAGCAGTTCCTGCCCGTTGCGCTTGTGCCATTGCTGAGCCCTCCCCTCCCTGCAGGCAGGGCCCCTCTCAGCTGTGTCTCCTCTCGAGGCTGAGCAGCCCCTGCTCCCTCAGCCTCTCCTCAGCGAGGGAGATGCTCCAGGCACTTCCTCGCATTCGCTGGTGAGCCCAGGGCTGGACACAGCACTGCAGGTGTGTGTCCCAGGGGTGGGCAGAGGGGCAGGGTCACTGCCTGACCTGCTGCCAGTGCTCCTCCCAGGGCTCCCCAGAGCCTCTTGGCTCCCAGGACATCCTGCTGGCTCAGGGACAGCTCACTGAGCATGGGACCACAGAGACTTTGAGCAGAGATGCTCCAGCAGGTCACCCTCACCTGTGCTGGTACTTGGGGTTGTTGCTCCCCAGGGGCAGGACCTGAATCTGCCCTTATCGAGCACCATTAAGTTTCTCTCTGCCCAATTCTCCAGCCTCTAAGTCCTGCTGAATGGCAGCACAGCCTTCAGGTGGATCAGCCACTTCTCCAGTTCCATTTCATCACCAAACCCGCTGATGGTACATTCCATCGCTCTGTCCAGATTGTTGATAAACAAGTTGATTGAGATTGTTCCCAGTACTGATCTTTGGGGAAGCCACTGATTGCAAACCTCCAAGTGGATCATGCCCTCTGAGCTCTGCCACCCAGCCAGCCCTTGATCCACCTCACCAGCCATTCATCCAACCCACACTCCCTAAACCAACTGCTGTGGGTTAAGCTGAGCTGGAAATTAGGCACCACGCAGCTACTTGCTCAACTCTCCCGTCTCTTCCCCTCCCACACCATGGAATGGGAAGGATAATCAAAGTAAAACTTGTACGTTGGGAAAATTACAGTTTAATGATTGAAAATTAAGTAAAATACAGTAGTAATGGTAAATTGTAACAATAATAACGGTAATAACAATAATAACAATAATAACAATAATAACAATAATAACAATAATAACAATAATAAAGGGGAAAACAAGTGATGCACAATGCAGCTGTTGACTGATGTCAGATCCCTTTCCTGAACTCGGATCAGCTCCTTCCAGTCACTGTCCCCAGTTTAAATACTGGGCATTTTGTGGTGTAGAATATGCCTTTGGCCACTTCAGGCCACCTATCCCATCTGTGCTCCCTCCCAGTATGAACCTCCTCACTGCCAGAGCACGAGACAAGAAAGAAGTCTTTGACTTTGGATAAACACGACTTAAAAAAAACCAAAATAGAATCACAGAACATGCTAAGTTGGAAGTGACTCACATAGACCATCGAGTTCATGTCCTGGTCCTGCACAGGACACCCCAAGAGTCACATTATGTGCCCAGAAGCACTGTCCAAATGCTCCTTGAACTCAGAGAGGCTCAGTGCTGTGCCCATTCCCTGAGAGCCTGTTCAGTGCTTCCTCTGGGGGAAGAACCTTTCCTGAAATCCAACCTAACCCTCCCTGGCAGAGCTCCAGCCCCTCCCTGGGTGCTGTCCCTGTCACAGAGCAGAGTGTCTGTCTCTCCCCTTCCCCTCTGAGGAGCTGTAACTGTGATCAGTCTCCTCCAGCTGAACAGACCAAGTGCCCTCAGCCGCTCCTCTTCCCCTCAAGACCCTCCACCAACATCACTGCCCTCCTCTGGGCGCCTTCTAACTCTTTTATATCTCTTATATTGCGGTGCCCACACCTGTCCTCAATACCCCAGCTGGGGCCAGCGCCGAGCAGAGCGGGACAACCCCCGGCCCGACGCCCGCCAGGACACGCCTGGTGTTCCCTGCTGCCACCATCCCCAGCCCAAACCCATCCCAGGGCACCGCCGTGACCCAGCCCAAACCCATCCCAAACCCCTCCCAGGGCACCGCCGTGACCCAGCCCAAACCCATCCCAAACCCATCCCAAACCCATCCCAAATCCATCCCAAACCATCCCAAACCATCCCAAACCCATCCCAAACCCATCCCAGGGCACCGCCGTGACCCATCCCAAACCATCCCAAACCATCCCAAACCCATCCCAAACCCATCCCAAATCCATCCCAAACCATCCCAAACCATCCCAAACCCATCCCAGGGCACCGCCGCAGCCCCGAGCCGCCGTGACCCACCCCAAACCCATCCCAGGGTCACCGCACCCGAGCCGCCGTGACCGTCCCAAACCATCCCAGGGCACCGCCGGGGACCTGAGCCGCCGTGACCGTCCCAAATCCATCCCAGGGCACCGCAGCCGAGCCGCCGTGACCGTCCCAAACCCATCCCAGGGCACCGCAGCCGAGCCGCCGTGACCGTCCCGCGGGCCCAGCGCGGCGCTGCCCGCGCTCCCGGAAGCGCTCGGTCTCCATGGGGACGGCGGGCGGGCGCGCCGGAAGCGGCGGCGCTCGGTGCGGGAGGGCGGCCCGTCCGCTCCGTGCGCCCGCGGGCCGCGCCGGACCATGGAGCGGCCACCGAGCTGCCGCCTGCTGCTGCTGCTGCTGCTGCTGCTGCCGGCGCTGGCAGCGGCCGCGCCGGGGGAGTTCGACCCGTACCGCGTGCTGGGGGTCGGCCGGAGCTCCAGCCAGGCCGACATCAAGAAGGCCTACAAGCGGCTCGCCCGGGAGTGGTACGTGCTGCCCTTGCATCCCCCGGTTCCCGGGAGCGGGTGCCGCTGTCGGGTCGGTGACAGCGCCGGGCCCCGCGCTGGCAGAGCTGCCTGGCCTGGCTGTGCGGCCCGGTGTCCCCGCAGGCCGGCAGGCAGCCTGGCACACGGAGGTGCTCCGTAGCATGCTGGAAAACCCGCCGGAGTGTGGCTGCGGGCGAGGAAGTGCACTCAGAGTCTGCTAGCGAGGGGAGAAAGTTCCCCCAGAATCAGGCTACAGGGAGAAGTGTTCTCCCAGAGTCGGCTACGGGGGAAAAGTTCACTCAGAGTCTGCTAGCGAGGGGAGAAAGTTCCCCCAGAATCAGGCTACGGGGGGAAGAGTTCTCTCAGAGTCTGGCTAAGGTGGGAAAATTCTCCTGGAGTCTGGCTACGGGGGAAAAGTTCGCTGAGTCTGCTAGCGAGGGGAGAAAGTTCTCCCAGAATTAGGCTACGAGGGGGAAAGTTCTCCCAGAGTCTGGCTAGGGTGAGAAAATCTCCCGGAGTCTGGTTACGAGGAGGTGGGAAGTTCTTCTCAGTGTGGCTGTGGGGGGAAAATTCTCACAGAGTTTAGCAGCACAAAAAAAGTTCTTCCAGAGTCCGGGTACAAAGGGAAAAAATTCTCACAGAGTTTAGCAGCAGAAAAAAAAGTCTTCCAGAGTCCAGTTACAAAGGGAAAAAGTTCTCACAGAATCAAGCTACAGGGAGAAAAGTTTTCCCAAAGTCTGGCTGTGGGGGGAAAAGAGTTCTCCTGGAGTTGAGTGGTGGAGGAAAAGGTTCTCCTGGAGTCTGGCTGTGGGGAGAAAAATTTCTCCCTGGGAAATTCTAATACATGAGGGTTGATACCTCAATGTGCAAGGGTCCTTCAGTCCCTGTGCTGTGGAAGGGAAATGTGTTGGATGCACAAATGTCACCAGCCCCTCATGCAGTTGGTGTGTGGTGAGGGGCAGGCTGATGGCATGGAAATAAAAGGAATAAAGCAGGCTTACCTGCAGCTTTTAGAGCCCATGTTCTGTGTGAGACATCCCCGAGGCCATGGCAGGAGGTGATTCAAGTAGTTATGTAGGGCAGCAGCCGGGGGAGGCATTGCTAGGAAGGAGGCAGGCTCTGTGTCCTGGGCTCAGGCTGCTGGGGATGCAGACAGGGGGACAGGTCCCCAGGCACACAGCACATCCCAGTGCTGCCTTTTGGGATGGGGTTTGGGCAGGGACAGCACCTGCTGGGTATAAATCTGATCTCAGCCTTGGGGATGTCACTGCACACCCTCTCTGCCCATGTCCTTCTCACTCCAAACAGAGCCAGCAGCTCCCCCAGTGACCCCTTTTCCTCTGGTTCTGCCCCATAGGCACCCTGACAAAAACAAGGACCCGGGAGCAGAGGACAAATTCATCCAGATTAGCAAGGCCTACGAGGTAACACATGCTTCCTGTAAACTGCTGCTACTGTTAACATTAAGTGACCTTAGTTTTCCATCCATGGCTTTGTGTTTTCTCAGTGTATTTCTGTGTGGGAAAGGTGATTGAGTCTTTGGAGGTGGACATTACCCACTCAAAAAATTTCCTCAGCTTTGGTGATAGAGCCACTGGGGTCACCAGCATGGTTTCTGCTGTAAATACTTTGCTACAGGTTTGCTACCCTGTTCTGCCTGAAAAAGCCTCAAAGGAGGAAGGAGTGGGTATTCCCCAAGCCCTGCCTGGCTGGGCAGTGTCTTGACTGTGTCACACATACATAAAAGCATTTTGTGGTGATGTAAACAACATTCATCATCACAGGGATTCAGTCACCTAAAATTATTCTTAGCAGTAGTTATTTGCACGTTCTGGAAATTGGTTGCTCCAGTTTGTGGCAGCCAAGCCCATGGAAATCAAAATAAATCCTTTTTTCCCTGCTAAAAATGCAGTTTCTCTGCAGGGCTTCCAGCTGCTCAGTGAAACTTCTGGCACTTTCTGAACCCTCCAGATTCAAAGAGACACCAGCAAAAGCCACTCCAGAAAAGAGTGTTTGTGCTCAGAACACAAGATGTTCAGACCCAAGGAGCTCTTGGTGACAAAAGTGGGTACAGCAGTCTGGATTTAGGGGCTCCTTTTCTTTGGGCTTTGAAGGTTTTTACCTAAGAGCCTAAGAAGGATGTGATGCTTCCTTTTTCCAAAATATTTATCCATTAGATGTGCAGCAGAGGCTGCACGTTCCTTACTGAGGGGTTACAGTCAGGGCAGTCATGGTTTCAGGCAATCATTTTTCCATCGTTTGCTTTCCAGATTCTCTCCAACGAGGAAAAGAGGGCAAACTTTGATCGCTACGGAGATGCTGGGGAGAGCCAGGGCTTCTCTCAGCAGCAGCATCGCCAGTTCCACCGCTTCCACGACGGCTTCTACTTTGACGAGTCCTTCTTCCACTTCCCTTTCAATTCCGAGAGGCGCGACACCTCCGACGAGAAGTACTTGCTCCACTTTTCCCACTACATCAATGAAATCGTGCCAGATAGTTTCAAGAAACCTTACCTCATTAAAATCACCTCAGACTGGTGCTTCAGCTGCATCCACATCGAGCCCGTGTGGAAGGAAGTTGCTCAGGAATTGGAGACTCTGGGTAAGGCTGAGGTTGTTGGGGTTGGGTGCGTGTCCCTCGCTCGGTAAGGCTGCAGTGGTTTGCCTTCGGGTTTGTGTGACCCAGTTTAAACCCCGTGGATTTCCTCAGGGTTTTATCCTAATGCTCTCCCAAACATTCCTAACTCCAAAGCAGGGTGCTGGGCAAAGGAGCAGGTCATCAGTTTTCCACTGGGCATTTGGGTTGCTGGGGAGTGTGTCCTGGTTTGAAGGACAAGTGTCTGCCAATAAAGACAGGAACTTCTCTTTGAAATGGAGAATGTAAACCCCCTCCCTCCAAATTATTATAATTTTGAAATTAAGGGGCTCTCAGGCAAAGATGTAGGAATTAGAAATAACAGTTCTTTACTAGGAAAATTAAAATAGAAATACAGTGTTACAAATAACAATCCCAAAACACTGCCAGAGTCAGAATCCAAGCTGACACCTGTCAGTCAGTCAGGGTGTTGGCAGCAGTCCCATTCAATGGTGGCTGCATCCTCCTGCAGGGGCAGATGTGGTTCAGCTGAAGCAGTGCTCCTGTAGAAGGTGCAGTTTTCCTCTGAAGCTCCAGGGATGATGTGGAAAGGTCTGGTTTTCCTCTGGGATTCAGTGGAGAGAAGGTGCCTTGGTGTCCAAATCTCAGTTTTGATCTGGACAGGAAAGGCTTGGCTCCTCCCCCTGGCTGGAGCATCTCCCAGTGGGATGATGTAATTTTATCAGTCATGCCCTGGGACTCAATGGCCATGAACAGGAGATATCTCCTGGAGGGAGGATGGGCTGTGGAAAGATAAAGATGATTGCCCCAGCTGGTTTTTAACAATGGCCCATTAACAGGAGATATTCCCACAGAGATAAGGATCACTGCCACACCCAGTTTTTAACAATGGCCCATTAACCAGAGATATCTCCCACAGCAATAGGGATCACTGCCACACCCAGTTTTTAACAATGGCCCATTAACAGGAGATATCTCCTGGAGGGAGGATGGGCTGTGGAAGGATAAAGATGATTGCCCCAGCTGGTTTAAAGCTGGCCCATTAGCAGATAATGTGTGCCAGGAGATCAGGGTCACTGCCCCACCCAGCTGCAGCAGATGGGGACAGAATTCACATTTCTGGCCACATCCTTATTGCAGCCCAGCACAGATGTCAGAGGTGACCCCGTGCTCTCCTTTCCAGGAGCAGGAATCGGCGTCGTTCACGCGGGCTACGAACGGCGCCTCGCCCATCACCTGGGTGCCCACAGCACTCCCACCCTGCTGGGGCTCATCAATGGGAAAATAACCTTCTTCCACAACGCTGTGGTTCGGGAAAACCTGCGGCAGTTCGTGGAGAACCTCCTGCCAGGGAATCTTGTTGAAAAGGTAGGTTCTAGCAGGGGAATCAGATGCTGCTGCTTCTCTCTGCCTGGAGATCCCCCTCTCGTTGGCTGTTTGAGTGGCTAAGCTGTTTAATTTGGGCTCCAAGCTGATCTGTGGCACAAAGCTCCAAACCCTGCAGCTGTCAGAAGCATTCACACCCCGCAGCTCTGTATCACTTGTCCTTGAAAAGAGCTGATCCTGCTACTACATGGTCACACCAGTGATTCTAGTGATAGCTGACCCCAGCTGTGACACCCCACAGCTGCCAGGGCTCTACCCAAGCTATCCCTAGGACAGGAACCTGCTGGATTTCACTTCTCTCCTGCTTTCCCAGCATTTCATCCAGCCAATTAGGCTACCTCATAGGTCATGTCTGCTAAAACTCACTGACACAAAGTCCTGTTTGTTTTGTCCAGTTTTCCTTCAGAGCTTTGAAACAAGCTGGCAGCATGAGCCTTTTCAAAGTCATAAGTAAAACCTCCTAACTGATAAAATACTCCTATATTGCAGCCTTCTGGTGATTTTTGACAGAGACCTAAAATGCCCACCACCCCTACGATGTGATCACCTGCCTGGCCTCTGCTTGTAGCCTTGTTCACCTCTCCTCATTTTCCCTTGGGATTTTTACCTGAGGTCACCTTCCCCAACAGACTCTTGACTTGTCTTTTGGGCATTGGAGTATCTTCTGGGCATCTTCTCACCCCAAAAATAGGGATTGTTTCCCCTTCTACAGTAACTGCGGCCATTTATGTCCTTCCTGAGAGGTATCATACATGAAACAGAGCTGGTTTAATGGAGGGCTCAGGTGCCTTTTAACCCTTGGCTTCCCATTATATATATATATATATATATATATATTTATCAAGAATATAGTTCCAGCAAACAGGAGAATAACAGTGCTGTTGGCATTAACTTGGAATGGCATCAACAGAGACTGCAATAACTAAGAGGGCTGAGGGAGGTCAAGAATGGTGGTTTTAATTCACTCATTAATCAGGAATATATGTTGGAAAGACCAACCCACAGTGCTTCCTGCAACACCTGGACTCAGGCTCAGCCCTCATTTAGACACCTCATTGCAGAGTGTTGCTGGTGTCTCACAGCTTAGAGGTTAAACTAATGGTCTGCTTCTCTCTGAAGATTACAGATAAAAACTACATCAGTTTTCTGTCTGACTGGAGAAAAGACAACAAGCCCCACGTGCTGCTGTTTGATCACATGCCAGTTGTGCCATTGTTGTACAAGGTAATGTCATTTTTCTCACTGCATTGTTGATATAAATCCAGATGTTCCAATTAAAACACGCCACTGCTGTGAGCAGAGGTGGAGTGATGCCTCTGGACACCACTGACTGGTTTGAGGAGAGCAAGGTGCTTTGTGCAGGTTGTAAATGACATGACCAGGAGTCTGTTTCTTTGTCCTGACACAGTTACCCTTCATGGGTGTGAAGGTGCAGGTGTGTTTCAGAGGTAGCAGTAACACAGGTTCATAACCTTTGTTGAGAATGAGGGATGTTTGTGACATATTTGAGTTGCTGAAAATCCCATTTCCTAAGGAGCCCCTGCTGCCCTTCAACCTGTCAGGCTGTAAATAAAGCTGTGGATCCATGGAGGATCCTGGCACAATGACTAAGAGGACACAAAGTTTGGTTCAGTGAGGGAGAACACATCTGCCAGCATTCAAACAGCAGGATCTGTTCGTGGAGCAAAGTCACCCCAGGCACTTGGGGGAGAAAATGCTGTGACATAAACACTGCTGGGGCTTTCCTCCCTCCCAGCTGACGGCCTTTGCCTACCGGGACTACCTGTCCTTTGGCTACGTGTACGTGGGGCTCCGAGGCACTGAGCAGCTGTCCAGCCAGTACAACATCAACGTCTACACTCCCACCATGATGATCTTCAAGGAGCACATCGACCGGCCCGCTGACGTTGTGCAGGTATCACTCAGAGCCCTTTCCAAGAGCTAAGGGAAAACGGGCACAGGGCTTTTCTGATGGGGGTGGGCAGTGGTGCAGTTTGGGGGAAGTGGTTGTTCTCAGCTTAACCTCAGGCTCTGGAGAAGGAGCAGGAGTGTTAGGAGGAAGCTTGGGGCACTCCAGCCTGTTGGGGAGGAGGGACACACGTAACTTCCCAGTCTTGGGAGGACCACAAGGGCTGGCAGCCTTCTCCAGGAACATCCAACAGCTTTCCCCTCCTTTTCCTGCTCATTTCTGACTTCTGCTTTCTTGGTCCTTGCCAGGCACGTGAAATGAAGAAGCAGCTCATTGATGACTTCCTTTCCCAGAATAAGTTCCTCATGGTGGCCAGACTCACCAGCCAGAGGCTGTTCCAGGAGCTGTGTCCTGTGAAGAAGTCTCACCGTCAGCGGAAGTAAGTGAGGTGTTCCTGTTTTGTTTCCCAAGGCTCTGGGGCTGCTCCTAGAGTCACTTTTGGTTTGGTTCTGAGGGAAAAGAGCAGTGACTGCATTGGGATCATGCTCAATACCCGCACCGGAGGTTTCTGGCTCACTGGGATTGTTCTGGCAAGAGGAAAGGGGTTGGTCATTCCCTCTCACCTCCAGACTGGCTCTTAATCCTGCATCTCGTGTGTCACCCAGGCACTGTGTGGTCTTGTTTACTGGGGAAGGAGAGAAGTTTGCTGAGGCTTATGAGTCCTTCCTGACTTTTGCTGTGGCCAACACAAAAGACACGCTGAAGTTTGTGCACGTCTACAGCGATCGGCAGCCGGAATTTGCAGACGCCTTGCTGATGGATGAGGAGAAGTATCGTGGAAGATCAGCTGTGAGGGTTTCCTTTTATTTTTTTAATCTCTTTTTCTCTTAGTCTGTCATTTAATTGATGCTCGATCTGATACCTGATTCTGGGCAGTGGTTTGAAATGAATCATCTGTCGAGAAGAAAACAGAATCTCCTTTCTCTCTGACATCTGCTCTTGGTTCTTCCAGGTGGTCATTCTGGAGAGACGCAATAATGCAGGGAAGATTGCCTATAAAGCCTTGGAGGAGGCCTGGCAAGGGAGCAAAGAGGACAACTTCATCCTGCTGGATCTCCTGGACCAGCTGAGGACAGACCCTGGCCTTCTCTCATCAGAGACTGTTGTGGCAGACCTGAATGACGAGCTCGCTCCTGTAAGTTCACAGCCTTTCCAGACAGTCCCATTATGGTTGTTCAGAGGCATAATTTATATTTTAAAATAACAAGACAAAACTCTTAGAAGATTTCTTGCTTACAGAAGGCATGCTCTGAACCTGTTGTGGCTCTTTATAGTAGTTTTGTCATTTAGTTTTTTGCTTTTCATTCTTTTTGAACAGATGTTCCTTATCCGATGGTTCTACTCCACACTGGACTACATCTCAGACTGCTGGGACAGTTTGTTTCACAGTAACTGGTATGGATTTGGCATCCATTGTTGGTATTCACTGCTTCCCCTGTCACCATATTTTAAAAGCAGATCCAATTTTAGCCTCCTTTTGGGTGGGAGCAGGACAGCACTCAAAAACGTGATGGTCTTTAAGACCCAAGAAACGAGCTGAGTTTCTGGGGAAGGCACACAGTGTTATCTAATATAGGCAGGAACCGAAACTGAGGCAGAAAATGTGAACTCACAGACCTAACTGCTGCTTGCACATCTTCCCCTCAGGCGAGAAATGATGCCACTCCTGTCCTTGCTCTTCTCTGCACTCTTCATTCTCTTTGGCACCGTTATTGTTCAGGCTTTCAGGTGAGTGCACACCAAAGTGCCCTCAGGCACAGCTCCTCAGTTCAACCCCAACCTTAAACACACACAAAATCACTTCCTCTGCAGTGATTCAAGTGACACAAGGGACGCTCCACCCTCGGGGAAAGACGAAACGGCCGCAAAGACGGAGAAGAACGACGCGAAGCTTCAGCAAAGAGAGTAACAGGTTCCCTCTTCACTTCTCCAGAATGTTTCCTGCAGAAGCATTACTCAGGGAGCACCTGTGCAGGGAGGGTTAGTGAAGAGTAGAGGGTGCTGAAGTTGCACATAGTACAGCTGTTGTGCAGGGCAGTGCAGGCACAGCAAGGAGGGGGGACCGATGCACAGCCAGCACCAGCCAGCAAGGACAGGGGACACTAATCTGCTAATTAAACAATTCCCACTAAGTTTGCCCAAGACAGCATCCTCAGGGGATAGGCAAAGGTCTGATCCATTGAGGGAGGACAAACCAAGCTACTGCACCAGCTACATTGGCTTTTGCTACAGGGCACAGGGATGGTTTGGCATTAAAGGCTGGCAAATGCACTCACAGTTTCTCCATGCTCAGTTGTTCCCATCCCTTGTCCCCCATCTCACTCAGTCTTTTTGTTGCAGCAGGATTCCCAAGAAGGGCTTTGTTGAGGTGACGGAGCTAACAGACATCAACTACACCAGTAACTTGGTGCGCCTGAGGCCAGGGCACATGAACGTTGTCTTGATCCTGTCCAACTCCACCAAAACCCCCCTGCTCCAGAAGTTCGCCCTGGAAGTCTACACATTCACAGGGTAGGCTGGGCCTTCTCCCAGGCTTCTGTTGCAGTGTTAACCACTTGTGTGATGCTGCTCTGGTGACACGTGAGGGGCAGGGTTGGCTGCATTGCCAGGAGTGAATGCATCTGGTGGGTGAAGTGGCCTCTGCCCTCATCAGTGGCAATGAGGCACCAAAAACCCAGACTTGGTGTTCCCAGCCAGACTTGGTGATGGTGGCCAGAGAGGTCAATTGCTGGTGCCACTTCAGCTGTACCCATGTTTTGACAAATAGAAAGCACGAGAGTGCTTCATACACTGAGCTGAAAAAGGATCTGCAGCAACACAGCACAGCCCTACCCTTTGACAGTTCCTTACCTGTTGAGTAGGAGTCAAGCCAGACCCAGGACACATGCTAACCCCACTGTCTTCTCTGCTCTTCCCCCAGGAGCAGCTCTCTTCACTTCTCCTTCCTCAGCCTGGACAAGCACCGAGAGTGGCTGGAGTATCTGCTGGAGTTTGCACAGGATGCA
This sequence comes from Luscinia megarhynchos, assembly GCA_034336665.1. Classification (NCBI taxonomy): domain Eukaryota; kingdom Metazoa; phylum Chordata; class Aves; order Passeriformes; family Muscicapidae; genus Luscinia; species Luscinia megarhynchos. Next base: position 1,677,801 of record CM067583.1, on the reverse strand, counting down.
GCCCCCATCCCAAACCAGTACGACAAGCATTTCCTCGAGCGTGACTACACGGGCTATGTCCTGGCTCTGAACGGCCACAAGAAATATTTCTGCCTCTTTAAGCCTCACAGATCAGGGGATGAGGGGGGAACCCTGGGATCGTGCAAGGATTACGATGCTTCACAACATGCAGAAAACAGAGGGAAATCCTCGTCCAGCCCAGGATCTAGATCCATTAAAAACAAATTACACAAATTGTCCTTTTGGATGGAACGCCTTCTAGAGGGTTCCTTACAGAGGTTCTATATCCCCTCGTGGCCCGCACTAGACTGAGGGATTTTACAGAGATTCTAAGGGGACAAACTTTTTATGAAGATGACAAGGGACAGCTCTTTCCAGGAATACTCAAACAAGCGTGATAAATGGACCTTAGGTTTTAGGTGAGCTCTCCTGGGGCCGCCAACTAGAACACACGTCTGGCGTGCAGAGCCGGGAGCGCAGCCCAGCGCGCCCACGTGCCCTCCATCGCCCCGCCGCGCTCGGACGCCACACAGCCCAAGAGCCAACAAGTCTGTTCTGCCCCTCTTGTCCTTCCTGCCACATCTGCTTCCCGAGTCACCCCCATCCCACCTCGTTTTACCTCGGTTGAAGAAATCCGTGACTTCCCTGGCTCCGGAGCAGCCGCAGCCGGTGCCGCAGGCGGGTCGCGCTTCTCCCTCCCCGTCCCCGTGTGCTTAGCCCATGGTGCATGGTGTAACTCTGGCAAGACCCTGCAGACCCTCCCGGCCCTGCCCTTCCAAAAGGCCTCCTCCCACCAGGCAGTCGGCTTTCCCCATGGTAAGTGATGCAGAATCCAGTCAGGAGGATCTCCCTTGTAGCAAACCTTAGCTGGGACCTCCCCGTGGTGCAGCCTTGTGGGCAGTCTGCATGCTTCATGCTCCTTGTGTCATGGTTCCACCTGGTTCACTGGCTGAACCATAACAGGGAGGGAAAGGGCATGGCCGTAAAATACTGTCAAAGTGTTGAGCCATTTAAATGTCACGTTGATTTTTCAGATGCCTTTTCTGCTTCTGTCGATTTTAGACTGTGTATCCTAGAGCCATAACTTTACCTGCGTCCTCAGATTGTAGGCGTGAGCTGCTATGAGCCAGTAGATGTGTAAAAATCTACGTAGCTGCCAGGGAGCCACCTGGGCTCCTTGCAAACACCTTTCCAGCTGTAGTACAAACCAACCTTCCTTTGTATCGAGGAACCTCATCCTTCAATGATTGTATTCTTGAAATGTTGCCCCAGAAGTGCTGTATCATCAGACTGTTGCGTGCGTGTGAAGCTCCTTTGGTTTAGTCGGGGGTTGAGATGTTGAGTTTCAGCTTCTCACCCATTTCCTTCTTGCCCCAAACCTCCATTTCTCCACACTCAGGCTGCTCCCTTGGCTTTATGTTTGTTTGTTTGGGTATTTATTTCATCTTTTGGAAGCAGTGGGGGTGTGTAAGGTTGGAGCAGCTGCAAAGCCCTGGGTTTGGACTGTGCTCTGCTGTAGCAGTGGCCTGACAGCTGCTTCCAACACCACAGGGAAAGGGTGGCCCTGGGTAAGGCAGAGGCAGGACAAGCAGCAGCCTCGTGGCTGCTTAACACTCAAATGACCAAGTGAGGTAGCAGGGCTTCTCTTTGTGGCCAGGACTGAAGTCCTGTGAGGTTTGTTCTTCCTTTTCACTCCTCTGGGGCTGACACTGGCACCCAGGCTCCTCCTTCTGTGGATCTGGAGCCCTGTGGCACCATCAGGCTGTGGCACTGCCAGAGCACAGGGATAGGGGCCAGTGGCCTTTGCCACAGGGTTTGGAACACAGAGCACTCAGTGAACACATGGTGTTAATTCCAGACTCAGCCCTTGCCACCTTAGTTACCATCTTAGCAGAGCAGCCAGTCACAGGAATAACTGCCAACCCCTGAGCTCGCTGCTGATCCTGCACAGAAGCTGAGAATGCTCCATTCACTGCACTCCCTACATGCCCCAATTGCTCCTAAAGCCTTGCCTCATTGCATTTCCCCATCCTGAGAGCAGCCTGGCATGCTCCAACCCCCACAGGTACCTCAGATCCCCTGTAAAACGTGGTTCAAATAAAGGCTGCGATGCTACAAACGATCCCTATGTGAGGTTAGTTAATTCCAGCCCAGTGCACTCTGGGCTGCAGAATGAGGCACTGAAGTAGAGGGAAGGAAGGTGAGGTCTTCTCCCTGCCCAGGAGCTCCTGTGAAGCTCCTGTGAAGGTGCACAGGCAGCACTGACAGAGAGCAGAGAGGGAGTGAAACACCAGCCTGATGCTTCTACACTTTGTATTTCCACAATCACCACAGCATTCCTGCACTTTTCCCACAGCTTGCCATGCAGGATGTGGCTGGAATAGATTTTAGCCCAGCAGAAGGCTCCACATAATGTCTCTTAAACATTTGCAGTAGCAGAAGAATGCTCTCTGGATCTCTGCTGTCTCTTCAGCTGATCAGAAACAAGGAGAAAACTCTCAACTCATGAAAAAAGTGCCTAGTTGTGCTATAGCAAGGGAATTCAGCCCAACCCTGAGGAAGGGGAGAAGGCTCTGTGGCCTTCACATCCATTGTGTGTGTTACATGCTGCCAGAATCCTTGGGTTTATTTTCTTTTTAGCACAGGTAACCTCCCCTTTCAGCCAGAGTTGAACTGAGGGAGTGCTTGCATCAGTCCACCTGTGCCAGCTGTGGCTGGACAGGAGCACAGCTCCTGGAATTTTATGGAATTTTTTGCCTGGGTTGAAGCAAGAGTCCAGCTGCTCTGCCCCCTGCTTTAGTTGGGGTTTGCTGTCTCGAGAGCTGCTTACCCAGGATCTGCCCTCTCCCAGCAGTGTCACCCCCATCATCTTCCAAACACTTGAGCGATTCTGTTCCACACGTGGTGATTTGTAATCCAAAGATTGAGGAGATTTGGTCCTAGTGCACTTTCCTAGTGACATCTGAGTGATGGCACAGTGCTCAGAGCTGAGGCAAAGGGATACAGGCCCCAGAGTGGAGGTTGTTTCCAAACTCCTCCCTGTCCCTGCCTGCCCTTCACCCAGAGCAACCAGGAGCCAGGACACAAGCACAGCCTGACAAGTAGGACTGAGAACTAGGTACCTATTTTGCACTTTTGATACTGGGAAGGGGGGAATTAACTTATTTGGCAAACTTGTCTTTTTTTTTATTATTTTGGGGGGTTTTGGTTGGTTGGGGTTTTTTGTTTTGGGCTTTTTTGTTTGTTTTGTTTTTGTATTTGTGAACAGGCACTGATGTCATTTTGTTTTAAAACAATTACAGGTTTGCAACCAAATTAAACTATTTTAATGTGTGATGAGGTGGCTCTGTGTCTCCATGTACAAAGTAACCTCACCTCCATGTCCTGAGAAATTTCAGGAGTGTTAAACTGCTTCTACCATATGAAACTTCTGGTTATTCCACCAGCAGGAAATCTAGTCAAATATCTCTGTACTCTCAGCAGGAGGCTCATGTCCTCCCTTTTTCTGCATTCATTATCCTGCAACATCCTAATGGGACAAACCTTTTACCAGTGGCAGTTTTTCCAGGAGCCCTGTGAGCTGGGTGAATCATTCCAGAGGCAAAATGGTATTAGTTTCATCTCTCCCTTTCCCAGGCTAACTCCAAAGCTCCAGGCCCCAGTTAAATGGGGTGTCTTGCCTGTTCCCTACGGTTTCCCAGCTTAAAAGTACCTTTTCTAGTGGTAAATGGTGTTTATTTCATGCTGGCTGCAGCTGGCTGAAGGGAAGGGGACATGGGAAGCCTGGCTGAGGACACAAAGTAGTGTTGCCCCAGGGCAGGTGGGAACTGCCCTCACAGTGTCTTCACTCCTGGGAGGACACACAGCATCTCAAACAGTAGGTTTGCCCCCAGAAGGGCTGTATTGCCTAAAAAAACAAGACAAAAAAAGGAAGGCATTTGTGTAGATCCAGCAGCTTTCACCCACAGCTGCCTGTGCCAGGCACTTGTCTGGCCCTGAGGCATCCTCAGACTCACCAGAGACATCGTACATTGGTGCCACTTCCACAAGGTCACACCCCACGATGTTCAGGCCTTTGCAGCCACGAATAATCTCCAAAGCCTAGAGAAAAAAGGGTTTGGGATCGAGAAACACATCTGACTGAGCAGACAGGTCTGGCCTGTGCTTTCCCCATATTCCAGTAAGGAAACCCAACCTCTACAGACGAACTCAGTTCCACATTTCCCTTCCTCATCACTTCCTGGCCTCCCTAAACTTCCGTTTTGCTGGTGAAACCTCCTTTAAAGGGAGCAAAATGGGGGAAAAACAGGGAAAAGGTGTCACCTCACCTGCGCGGGTGTGAGCCCGGCGATCTCCGGCGTGCCCGTGCCCGGGGCGTAGGCGGGGTCCAGCGCGTCGATGTCGAAGCTGATGTACATTGGCTTGTCCCCCAGCTGCGCCCTCACCTCCCTCATCAGCGGCTCCAGGGACTTCATCCAGCACTCCTCAGCCGGGACCACCCGGAAACCCTGCGGGAGCACACAGAGGTTCACTCTCCTGGTAAATGTCAAAAGCTTTCATTAAAGAGAATAAGAGACAGACAATAAAGCAAAAGGTTATATGGCTGGGTGCTTGGCCTTCAGCCACTAATTCAGAAAATACTTCTTTAAATGCATCAACATGTTGCATATTCATAGATTTTCATGTATTATTCAAAATCATTTCCCCCCCCCAACCTGTAAATCAACGGCTTTTTTAATTTCTCCTTGTGGCTCCATCCTGCCAGTACTCCCTGGTAACAGAAGATTAATAAATTCCTTACCTGGAGTTCTGGTGTCCATCACCAATAATCCAAGAATGTGAAGAACTTCCTGATTATCTTTTTTACCATTCTCTGAGTTAGTAACATGAACAAAAGCTTTTTACATCACCATGTTATAGTTCGAGAAAAATATACATTTATCACACTACTATTATTAAGTTTTGTTAATAGCAGAACTAAAAGGAACTATATTCATACAGCAAAGTTTTCCAATATGATATATACATATATAGCATGCATTTTAATATTTGTGTAAAGCCAATAATACAATATGTACTTATAACAAGGAGCATCCCCTGCCCTGCTGGGGAACGTCTCATTCTGGGGTGAAGCTGCAAAGTGCACCTGGAAACTTCCACTCCCCACCCACCCTTTGTAACTCTCCACTCAGCTGACACCAGGTGAGCTGGGAGTGGCACGGAACGAGAGGCAGGAAACGCAGTGATTTCCCTGCTGAAGCCAAGTAACTCTTACTGCGGTGTACTCACGGCAGTGAGGGCTGAGATCACCCTACCTGCTCCCGGCTGTACTTGTGCGGGTCGGGCTCGTAGGAGGAGCCGCGGATGCCGATCTGGACCACGCGGCCGCGGCGCAGCAGCCCCTCCTGCGCGCAGCGGCGGAACGTGCTGCCGTGGTAGATCTTCTCCCCCAGAGCCGCGGCCCCGGTGTCGGTGTGCGCGTCCACGTGCACCAGCCCCACGGGACCGTGCCTGGGCCAGACAGGGTGGCCGCGTTAGTCCTGGCCAACAGCAGGGACAGCGGATCAGGAGCCTTCCTGTGGTCCTTTCTCTCCGTTTCCAAATTAGAAACTTACTTTGCTGCCAGGGCCTGCAGGATTGGGTATGTTATGGTGTGATCTCCACCTGCAAGAGGACACAGGGAAGAGGGGGAATGTACTACAAGAGCTGCTCAGCACTCATTACTTTTGTTCCCAAGTAATTTTTCCCTCTTTGCATTTATCCTGCACTTATTAATGCAGGGCTTCATTGGCAAAGGAAAATTAACACTCCCTGGTGCAGGTTGCTCCCTCTCCTGGATCCTCCTTCTAGGGAGGCCCAAAGATGCAGGGACAGCCTGTGGAGCAGGACCCTTGATTGGGCATATAAATAGACTTTTGATCAGCTTCTGAGGACACTGTAAGTGGTGACTTGCCCCTCCTCACTCCACACACTTGCTGCCTCCAGCGATGCCAAGCAGTAACAGCTGCGAACTTGAATCAGGCTTCATACAAAGCCTGGTGCTCGCTCAGCTGGAGGGACACAAGGGACAAAACCTGCTCTTGCTTTGGGTACTGCTCAACAGAACACCAAAAACACATCACTGGTTGTATTTACATGTTGGAGTCAGTGAGTCAGGGGTCTCTCTGAATTCTTCAGAGGGAAATCAGAGTGCAGGGATTGAATTAAAGCCTTTGGATTGATTGAAGTACATTAAGCCACTCACATACAAAGTAGACATTTAAGTTAGTAAGTTTTAGAGTGAGTTCTAATGCTTTTAGTAAGTGAAAAGTTTCAAATGCCAGAGTAGCAGGGTGTGTTCTAGTGAAGGTTGAAACATACTGATATTTTCAGCGGAGGCTCCAGGCCCACAGTCGTAGACAGGACTTAGACATAATAGAGCTATAGTGAGAATATTGCTGACATTTTTCAGATAGAACAAGATAGATTGTATGAGTCGTTCTATAGGTAACCTGGTGTGCTAAGAAACTGGAATTCTAATAGGTTAAGGAGTGGTGGTCTGAGCTTGCATCTTAGCTTGTTGGAAAAATCCTATGTAAGAGTTTGTATTGGGAAGAGCTGTTGCTTTTAGCCATTTGGCTTTTAGCCACTTTTACAGACTGACCTATCCTCCTCATTTCTGACCCAAAGGAAGAGACATCACAGAACATTCTGTTCAGCAGAGAGCCTGGGAATTTACCCACGATACAGCACAACAGCCCAGGCAGGGGACATGTGGGAGCCCAGGGTGTTCCCCTGGCCTCCTTGGGGGTCTCAAAACCGCCCTGGCAAGGGTCTCAAAGACCCCTGAGTGAGACCCAGGTGTCTCAGGCGCTGAATTCAAACCCTTGAGGGAAATTACCAACACAGAGGGAAGAGAAGCAAGCCACAAGAATTAGTAAAGTGTAAATTAGACTGTTAAAATGTAGATGAATAGACTTCTGGGGATGTTTATGATAAGGGACACGTGGCCAAGATGGAGAATTTGGGGTGTGGATACCTCTTCCTCCTTCTCCATGCCATCCATGCTGGGTGACATGCTGGCACTTTCGGATTGGATGAGGACAAAGCTGGACAGTTTAACAAAGTTGTATTGTATTGGAAAATAATTGCAAGTACCTAGTACATAATTTAGACTATAAAAAATAAATCCTGCCTCTGCCAGGCAGATTCTGCCCTGGATGTCTGGTGAGCAGAGCTGTGAGCTGGACAGAGCAATCCTGAGATAAGAAACAATAAACAACCATGAAAACCTCTAAGAACAGCTCCTGCAGTCTCTCATCAGTGGGCATTGGAAAGAGCTGGGTTCCAGACCACCTGCATGTGCTCCTGAGGTGATCCAGGGCTAAGGAGACACCTTGAGCTGTGACAGGGACAGATCCATCCTGCCAAGCCTGGATTGAATGATGGGAGGAGGAGCAGAAGGAGTCTGGCAGAGCGAGGACACATCAGGACAGGGAGACACGGGCTCCTTACCCAGGGTGAGGGGCACGCAGCCAGAGGCCACGATGCGCTGGTAGGACTGGCGGATGAGGCGGCAGCTGTCGGGCAGGTTGTACAGGTTGACGTTGACGTCGCCGATGTCGGCCACGCGCAGCGAGTCGAACGGCGCCGCGCCGCTGCTGCCGTGGAACCTGCGCAGCATGGCGGACTCGGCGCGGATCTGCCGCGGCCCGAACCTGGGGGAGGGCACGGCTGGGAAACACCAGGCATGGTTCCCAGAACTGCTCTCACCGCAGGAGAGCCCTGCTCTGTGGGAGCCCAGGGTGTGCCCCTGGCCTCCTTGGGGGTCTCAAAATCCCTAAAGACTCCTGAGTGAGACCCTGGTGTCTCAGACACTGAATTCAAATCCCTGGGGGAATTTACCAACACAGAGGGAATGGAAACAAACCACTAAAATTAGTAAAGTGTAAATTAGGTTGTTAGAACGTAGATAAATAGACTTTTCAGGATGTTTGTGATAAGGGACACGTGGCCAAGATGGAGAATTTGGGGTGTAGATACCTCTTCCTCCTTCTTCTCCGTGTCATCCATGCTGGGTGACATGCTGGCACTTTTAGATTGGATGGGGTCAGAGCTGGACTGTTTAACAAGACTGTATTGTATTGGAAAATTGTTATAAACATTTAGCAGGTAATTCAGACTACATAAGATCAGCCCTGCCCTCAGCAGGCAGATTCCATCCTGGGTGCCCGGCTGGGCAGAGCTGTGAGCCGGGCAGAGAGTTCCTGAGACAAGAAACAATAAAAAAACCTTGGAGCCTCTGAAAACTGTCTCCTGCAATCTCTCATCGGCAGCTTTGGGAAAGAACAGGATTTAAACCACTGCATGTCCTCCAGAGATGATCTCAGGTCTAAAGAGAAACCTCAGGCAGTGACACTGCTCCATGGTCAGAAGGAAGCAGGAGCCTCCCTGGCTTGCAGCTGCCTGGACTAGGGTGGTTCTAGCTTCGGGCTGCTACGGGGTTTGGATAGCTCCAGGGCCCCCGAGGCAGAGGGTCAGCTTCTCAGCTAGCAAGGAGAGACTTTGGGAGTTGCTGTAGAAGTTCCAAAAGTAGCATTATTTCTTCGAAGGGTTCTACCAGCAAAATCAGAATACATAGCACAGCAAGGGGTCTTCATAGATCTTAGGGGGATTGAAATTCTAACCAGTAAAATTGTAAAGTTGAGAACTATCCAATTACTTTAAGATTCTAGGTGAGAAAAGACCAGTCATCTAGTAAAGCTAAAGACCAATAAAAATCTTAAATGATAACAGGGGTTTTGGTAGGGAGGGGGAGTATCTCTCATGAAAGGTTTGACTGTCTCAGGGCACAAAATGCCCAGGGCTTTTTTCAGGGCTAGCTGTATCATCCACCTGGCTGGCCCTTACCTGGCTCCTGGCCGGTTGGACGTGCCCGTGTCCAGCGGAACACCGACAAACGCCGCGTCCAGTCCCTCTGCTGACGCCTGCACGGGCAGCTTCAGCATGGAGCAGACCCCCACAGGCCGGGCCACGAGCTGGGCACTGGGGGGCACGTTGAACCCCGAGCTCCAGCAGCTGGGGGCTCTGCTCCCCGGGACCAGGGGCTGCAGGAACCCTGCAGATGCACTGGCTGGGGAGCTGGAGGTGGCCAGAAGGGTTGAGGGCCGCAGGCTGTGGTGTGAGGAGGTCACCATAGTGGTCCCAGGCAGCTTGGGAGCACAGAGCCCAGCCCCCCGGGGCAGCAGCTGGCTGCAGGCAGCCCAGAGCAGAGGCCTCATCCTGACCCACAGGATCCCACCCTCTGTCCCACCAGGAACACAGTGAGGGCTGCTGTGGAGCCTGTTCCCAGCTTGGGCAGGGCACCAGCTGCCTCTGCCAAGCCTCCCTCCAGGGACCAAAGTGCACCAGACACTCCACTGCCCAGGGAAGGACAAAAATCCAGCCCAACCTCCACATTCACCCTCCCAGCCACCCCCTTTCCCAATGGCATAGTCCTGGCAAACACTGGGAACAAACACTGCAGTGAGGGGCAAGAGCCTGTGCACGGATTAGCTGGACAGGGCAGGAGGGACATGCTGGGAGATGCCCCAGTTTGCTGCCCCTAGAGCATTTGCAGCCAGACAGCATGGCAGCATTTGTTGCATTAACAGCCTGTACTTTTAACCCTGCACTCCACAAAAGCACCCAGAATGCTGAAGAATTATAAAAATGTCTCGTTAGCGGAAGGCAGAAGGGAAAGAAAACAAAAGAGAAGTCTGACCTCAGCAGAACCACAGGGGGACAAAATGCAGGCACAGGGGAAGCATTAACAGGGATTTAAGGGCCAGAGGGACAAGCTGCAGGACAAGCATTTTAGGCCATTTTTGAGGACAGAATTGTAATGGTTTCCAGGGGAAGCAAGTTTCCAACCAGTGGAATTCATTAGTGAAGATAAAACCCTGGCTGAGCAAATACAAACACACTCGATACTGGATAGCTCCAGCCCCTAATTCTGCTCCCTACTTGTATGGAGACTGGACCTGGGAGAAGGAAAGGCATGATGTTCATGGCAGAAAAAGAGGCTCAGAGTAGAGATCCACCACACAGCAACAGCATCTACTCCTCAAAAGGCTCCCCAGAGTGTCCAGGGCATGGGACTCACTGCCAGACCCAGGCACACACAAAGCAAAGGCAGCAGAAACACTGCAAGAGCTCAGTAATGTAAGCAGCACACACTTTGGCCTGGGTCACATCAATGCTACAAAGGTCTTTTTTTACAGCTTTTCCCCCCAAGAGCTCATTTCCCCCAATTCCACGGGCTCTGTGCTCTGCTGCACCAGAACAATGTGCAGAACCCTGAGCACAGGTTACCCTGTGATGATCAGGGGCATCAGCCATTGTCATCCACCTGGAAACTGCAGGAGCAGCCAGTGATTTACCATGCAGGAGAGTACAAAACATCCTCAAGGCAAGGTCTGTTCCTCTTTGGGAAATTCCACCTGGAGTAAAACACCATGCTCAACAGTTTAGCACTGGAAAGAGCTGAATTTGCATTTAAGACACCCCAGAACCAACGCCCCACAGCCCAAATTGGATTGAGAGAACCCACACAGCCACAGAGCTTAATCTTTAATTTATTGTGCAACAAGCATAAATAACTTTCTCCCCGAGTTCCTCTAAACACAATTACAGCCATGAAATTGAATGCTGTTTCATAAGCATGGCTGTTGTTATTTAAATATTGATGTCTCCCGTCCTCCCCCCCCCAAAGGATACGAATTCATTGAAGGAAACACAGGCAGGTAAAAGGGCAGAGCATCACACTAAGCTCTTTAAGCAGGGGCTGCTGCCCAGCCTCAGTTTGTTTGGAGCATTGTCCCTAACTGGAGAGTCTGACTCAGCCTTGGACCCTGGGGCAGCTGTCACCACAGTGCTACAACAGTTAAGAACAATGAGAAGGGGGATTTGAGGATGATGTGCTTCCACTTTCCTGCGTACAACTGAGAGGTCTTTAGTGCTGCTGACGCTCATGTTACCAGGCAGCATCTCATCAGGAAGTTTTCAGGCTGTCATTTCACAGCTCAGAAGAAAATGAGTCTCAAATCACCCTGGTTACCCAAAGGCAGAGACTGCAGGTCGCTTTGTCAGCTTGGATTTCTGTGTGTTGTTTAAATTGTGATGCAGCCAGACAGTGCCTCCTCCCAGCCACCCCTCTGAAAGGAATCTGCTTCAACACACAACTTCTGAGTCAATTAATTCCCAAACGGGAGCAAAACCAACCACATACCTCTGGACACCTGCAAGGTCCACACACCCTCCCCCCCAGAGGGTAAGGAAGCAAGGGCATCTCCTCTAGCAGGGACAGAAAAGCAGCATGGTTAACACTTGCTAGAGAGAAACTCAAGCTCCTAAACACAGGCCTGCAGCTTGTTCCCTAAAGCACTACAGGACTCCAGACAGACAGAAAGGACAGGTTCCTATGTGCCTTTAAAAAGTGCCATTTATGTGGCATGCTCGTGTTCCAGGTAGTTCCTTCACCCAGACTGGCTTCTCCAGGCCAGCAACAGGAATATTGCTGCCCAGAGGTCTTCAAACTCCAGGTTTGCCAAGAAGCACATCTTCATTTTGGTTTCTACCTGGCTCTTCTCTGCCAGCCTGTTGGTGAGCAGGGTGGCTGCAGACTGGCAGAGCAGCCAGGCGATCATCTGGTCAGGTTTCAGGGTCCTGGATGTTACAAAACTGTCACCCCAGAGGCTCAAGTGCAGCACGTTGGCAGCCACTCTCGCAGACAGCCTCTGCAAGAGCAAGGGGAGGGGAGATCAGCTGATCCTGCTGCACTCAGCCACCTCACCAGCACAGAGCACTGGCACCTCCAAAACTCCCTGGGGCCCCCCCAAGGCACCACCCTGTGAATTAGAAAGCTCTTTGAGACTATTACTGTAGATATATATATATAATGTTGTGTATAACCATCCAATGTGAGGTCTGGTCCCAACACAAACATCTCCTGAAATCCCTGAAATGATTCAGCACCACTCAGCAAAGGCTTTTTTGGCCTTGACCCTTATGTTGTCCTTTGATCCTGTAGTGAGATGTGGATTAACCCCTGCACCCACAGCCCTCCAAGGCAAAACAATCCACCAGGGATAACTTCCAAAGAGGGTATCTCAAAGGCAACAGCTTCCTACCTTGTTGGGATCTCTCTGAAGCAGCATCTTTATCACCTGCTTCACTTCCAGGGGCACATGGTTGGGCAGGCCTGGCAGCTGGTCCTCCTGGTAACTTCTGCTTTCCAGAGCCGAGTCCCCGTGGCCATAGAAAGGATTAGGCAGGCCCAGGATCTCGTAGGCAATCGCTCCAACAGCCCAAGCATCAGCTTTGCTGTAGTTGATCACCGTGCCTGGACCAGGTGATGCTGTGATCACCTGCCACAGAGAGGGGGCTTCTCAAATAAACAGCTCCAGTGCAGCCTCTGTGCTGAAGTTCCATTTTTAATGCTCAAACCAGCATTTTCTCTGTAATAAACTTAGAACTGGACCCAAAGGTGGATTGCATCTGAATCTGTGGTGTAAATATTCCCTATTGGCATGCTCTAAGCCTCTGGCACTGCACTGGGCTGCTGGGAGGAGTCTGAACATTGCACTGAGGCCTCAGCTGTTGCCCCTGCCCAGCATTCCCAGAGTCCCCAGGGCTATTTCCTGCAGGAATTATGGAGACAGGAGACCTGCAGATGAACAATCAACACCATGGCAAGGTGCTCCAGGTCCAGCAGACAGTTAAGGGTGTCTTGGCTTTTTATTAGACTTATCATCAGAGAAATAAAAAGAACTGCAAATAATTTCACAACCACCTTGAACTTCAGCCAAAAGCTACTGTTGCAACACAAGGACTGTTGCATAAAATTCTTTAATAGTTACATGGAAAGGGACCTGAATAAAGACTAAAGAAAAAATTTGGGAGTGGGAAGAAAAGGTGCCTCTTAACACCTATTATGTTTCACCTGTTGGAACCCACGGTATCTATCTGACATAGTTCAGCAAGCCTAACTCAAGGCAGGACACAAACCCTCTATGCCACCAAAACTTTTAGTCCTGACAACAGGACAAGCAGAACAGCAGCAGCACAAAGCAGTGCTACAGAGGGATTTACCTCAGGTGCCATAAGGCAGCCATTGCCACCCCGATCCACATAGGAGCTGGTGAAGGGCAGCCTCAGGCCGAGGTTTTCATCTGCCAAACAGCAGCCAAAGTCAGTGATGACCAGCCAGGGACAGCCAGCTGTGAACAACACAGAGCTGCCAGAGTTAGGGTTCAGTCTGGGAGCAGCTGGCAGCACCAAACACATCACATCAACACCCAGCCTGGTGTCCTCTGCAAACTGACTGAGGGGCATTCAATCCCCTCACCAAGACTGAGGGTGAAGATATTCAGTAGAGTAACCTGGTCTAGTGGGAGGTGTCCCTGTCCATGGCAGAGGGCTGGAATGAGAAGAGCTTTATTTTAAGGTCCCTTCAAACCCAGGCCATTCCATGATTTTATGAACAGATAATCCTCTGTATCAGCTGCCTCTTGGGCCAGTCTTCAGGAAGGCAGGGTGGATTCTCTCTGGTCTCTCTCCCTGATACTCTTCAACCAAATTCTTCCACTCCTAATTACACAGACCTGCCCGCCTCCTATTGCTTCCTGCCAATTTGAATCTCAAGAGCTCAGGTAGAAAAAAAGAGCTCAGGTAATTAAAACTGCTGTTAGAGGCTGACAGGAGAACACATCAATGAAAATGCTGCATCCCTTCCCTCCAAGCCCTGTTTCATCATCCCAGGTGCAGCACTATTAACCTGGCCATGCAGTGGGATTTTAATAGGCTCCCTGTACTCTTTGGCTTGAGAAGATGACAGAGCCAAGAGCCTGAAGCAAGGGCTCCTGCAGCATCCCAAATGTGGTGTTCCCAGATGCTCCAGTCAATGCTGGCTGAGCTCATGCAATCCATCACCTCAGCAATACACTGTGTCCATGGTAATGACCCAAAACCTCAGGCACACACAGGATCAATGACTTGCTGCAGTGACAGAAACACTGAGCTAAAAACTAAACCTGAGATTATTCAAAAGGTTTGATGCTTCTTTCCCCAAACACACAGCTGGGAGGGACTTCCCTGAATACCAATGTGACCAAATCACTTCTATAAATTAACTGGCAATTATCCTCAGGGATCTACATACCAGAATCAAATTCAACTAGAATGTTGTCAGACTTGAGGTCTCTGTGTGCTATTCCATGTCGAACAAGGTGGTCCACACCTTCCAAGAGCTGCAGAATCATCACTGTGGAGAGGTGAACATCTGGAGAGTTCTCCTGCAGATACTGGCGCAGTGTGCAGGGGTAACTGGGCAGAACAAGGGAAAAAAATGGGAATTAGCATCCTGGAGGCTTATCACTGGCAGTTCAACCTCAGTGCTGGCTCATCTCATTACTGATTCTACTCCATCTCTAGCAGTGTGCTCAGACTAGTGGTGAAGTTCAGGCTTAGAAGGGCAGACAAATGGGGACAAACTCCACATTTCTCACTTCAATTTGGGGTAATTATTAAAAAGAACGATTTGTCTTCATTGTGGAAGCACAGTCAGAACCTCAAGGACTTGGAACAGATCCTGGAGACGTTTCCAAGAGCATACTCTGCTCTTTGGCAGCAGCCCAGACCCAAGCTTTGCAGGGACAGAGCACCCAAGTCACGTTAACCAGCTTCTCCCCACCTACTTCTTCATCACCAAGAAGAGCGTGCGGCTGTGGCCAATGCCCCGGGGGTTCAGGCTCAGGGGAAGGACATCAGGGTAGTCAGCAAAGGCTCCAGGCAGCAGAGGCACAGAGGACGTGAACGCCCGGATCACCTGGATGATATTTGGGTGAGGCTGCAGCTTCTTCCTCCCAAGGACAGGTTTTCTGTGCAAAGACACCACAGATTGCACCAATCCCTCTGGTTCTGATGGATCACAGGGACACTGCTGTTATTGCTGGAATTATTTGTCATTATTATGGCCTGTTCCCCACACTAAAGGGCTCCCCAGCAGAGAGCAAACACGTTTGTTCTGCACTGGAAGCCTCATCAGAGGGAGATTAAAGCTGCACAGGGTGGATTACAGGACTGCACATTAAGCAAATAGTCAGACATTCACATCCTGGAATGTATTCACTGAGCAAGAACATGGGCAGCAGTTTCATGGACCTTTTCCCAAAGAAATCTCAGCCCAGCATTTCCCAGGTGGATGCAGAGCATCTGCAGCCCACATGGACCCACTGCAGCAATGGGCATCTCCCAGCACATTCTTCAGAGCTCAGAATCCACCCTGCTGCCTCCCAGAGCAAACTGAGCCAACCAAGGCCTCACAGGGGCTCTGCTGTAACTGCATTTCCCTATTCACAATGGCCAAACAGGAAATAAGGTGCTTTACCTGCACTACAAACATAGCTTTGATAAAAACCCCCACACATAACAAGCAGCTTTCATTTTACTCAAGCCCCACTAACCCTTCCATACTGCTGACAAAGGCAGAACTAGGCACAGGCTGCTTCTCTATTCAAAAAGAGCTACAGCAGCTCTAGAGAATAACACCCAAATGCAATTACTTTGTTAGATATAATAAAGGTCAACTTCACACTGGGAATATCAATTTAGACCCTCTATTTTATGGCACAGGCAGGAAGCTCTCCCTACCCTGAAAAGCAGGTTACCCATTTGTCTGCAACACAGATCTCTCATCCCCTGAATGTCAAATATCCCTTTGGCTGCTCTACTGCATTCCCAGCCAGCCACGGGCACAGCATTCATTATTCATTTGTATTGGCAGCCGGGATGATTTGAAATTTAAATCAGACAATCTGGGCTGTGGACTCCATTGTTTCAAATGGAACAAAAAGATGCATTTCTGATCAAAAAGATTGCTAACTTGAGGTAATTTAGAAGTTTCCATGAGATTTTCCCATCTTCATGCTGTTTGCTCACTTCCCACTCAGGTCAAAGAGTAGGAAAAGAGTCATTTCCATTTTCCTTCTCACCAGTTTTCCTGCATTAAAACAGTTCCAACCTCCCTGTCCAGAATCCATTTTACACCAAACCAGTTCTCAAACCTCACAGTCAAATTGTATTAGAGTGAAATCATTTGATGTTCAGTACACTCAAACTGTTACTGATTGCAGCGGCGCAATTTAAATGCATCACAATAAAAATCTAAATTATGTTTAACAAGTGGCTCCTCCAGCCTTTACCTCAGCAAATGCCAACACATTTCAACACAGGGAAACTGAAGCCACAGCCACAGCTACCCACCAGACCCTGGAAGGACACCAAACACTCCCAAATTATTGGTGCACCCTTCCAACCCCCTCCCCACCACACAGTTTAGCAATGCAATTCCCTGCATGCCAACAAACACAACAATCCCCAGGTTTACCTGCTTTCAGCAGTTATTCTAGAAAGCCCTGTCCACCTTCTTAACAGTGCAAATTGCTGCAAAATTAATCAAGGGATAAGATTACACCTTGCCAGCTCCATACCTGTGGCCAGAGGCAGCTCCATATTCTCCCAGACAAGGCGACGCCCGTGGCCGGGACCAGCTCTCGGCCCATGGCATCCAGGATGGCTTCACTCGAGGAACCAGCCTGCAACAACAATCACACCCCATGCTGGCTTCAGCTCCAAAATCATCCAGCCCAATGCCAGCTGAAAGCAGATAATCCTGATGCTGGCACTGCGTCTGGAGCTGGATCAACTGAGACCAGATTCCAGGACTTCCCTCCCTTGAAAATCAAGGCAGGCAATTAACTACTTAAAGAGTTCACCAAGGGAGGCTGCAAGGGCTTTATTTGCAGAAAGAAATCTATTTGTCTCTTCAAATGCATCCTTGGCTGTTAGCAATCCAAACTACACCTTAGCACTCCCTTTCAACTTCCAAACCCAAGTGGAAGGGCCCAGAGGTAAATGCCAGGGTACTTCTAGAGTCCAAGGGATTCCAGATGTTGGCATTTTGGAAGATTCTCTTGAAACAGTCATTTGTTATATCAGTGGGAAAAAGATATGTGGATTTTTTTCAAACATGGAAGAGCCACATTAAGGAACTGGATCACCAGTCACCCAGGCTGGGAAACACTGGAGATATTGGGAGACAGTCACCTCCCGGCAAGGGGACACAGCAGGCAGGTCACTGTGCACCCTGAGACCACTGACTGTTCAGGAAGAAAACTCAATTCTGTCCTGACACTGACAGGACATAAATTCCTAAATCACTGGCAGCAGTGGCATTGCCCTTCTTAGACCTTTCCAATAGAGCCAGCCTAAGAAAACTTTTTCTTCCCAACGCATCACCTCCATACCCACCAGCTCCAGCAGCAGCAGCAGCTCTCAGTGCCGATTCCAGAGGGTGATGAATGCTAATTACCTCGCTCTGGGACTCTTCACTAACACTCAACATCTCCAGTGTCACCTACCAACAGCTTTGTTGTGACACACTCATCCTGCACTCCATAATTAGTGCTTTCAACACTTCAGTATTAAACATTCCAGCCAGAACTCCCAGCAACAGCCACGGGGGATTCAGCGCTGACTCCTTACCGAAATGTTCCACATCATTTTGATAGCTAAGGGAAAAGCCCCTCTTGGTTGGTGCTTCACTACAGGCTCCTCTTCAGCCCCCTGGGAAGCTGAGGCAGGGTCCTGCTGCACGGCTGGGAGACGAGTGCTCTCCACATGATGCCGAGGACGGGGGCAGAAGGGAATAGCTGCTTCATAGACGGCAGCACTGCAGCCCTTCCCGATGGGCTGCCCGATGAGATACTCCTCCAGCTTGAAGCCCTGCCAGCGGGAGGAGCTCAGGGGATCTTTCTGTGGCTTGTTCTTCCCAACAAACACGGTCTAAAAGGAATATGAACACAAAAAACCTGCTCAGTTTTCCCAGACTTCCCAGTAAAGGAGGACTTGGTGTTTCAGTGGTATTACATGTCCTGGTGGGTTGGTCCAACCTGAAAGTCTCAGACTCCAACCATTGGGTTCAAATCACTGTAACCACATAAAAGACCATCTGCAGGCCATATATATTTGTCTGATACAATTTACCCCTAAACCAGTCTTTTCTAAAAGTGGCCTTTTCAAGGGAAGAAGAGGAACCAGGAGGGGGAGTCATTTGCCCATCTAGAACATGAATATATTTTGCCCAGAGAAGCTGTGGCTGCCCCATCCCTGGAAGTGTCCAAGGCCAGGTTGGACACAGCTTGGAGCAACCTGGGATAGGGGAAGGTGTCCCTGTCCATGGCAGGGCTGGAAAGAGATGTGCCTTGAAGTCCCTTCCAGCTCAAACCATTCTATGATTCTGTGGTCATGTAAAGAAAAGTTTAACTGAACACTTCTGAAAACAGATGCTGTTCTGGAGTTCCCTCTCAGTGCATGATCCTACAGGTCAGGTGGTGCCCCAGATGTCACCTGGACTGATACAAATGAGTGGCCTTCTCTGTGAGCTGCAGCCCCAAAGCACCAGTGACACCCCAGGGATGTGCCATCGGACACAGACCCAGGGACAGCAAATGGAACAACCCAGCAAGGACAGAGCAGAGAAAGCATCCTGAGAAACTTCAGGGAATGTGTCTGCTGGTCGGTGGAGCAGGTGACAGCTGGCTCTGAGCACCAATGGTCTATTTTTACCCAGGAAATATGTTCAGCACCATCCGTCCCCGTGCCCTGCCAGCACGGCCTGGCCCAGCACCACAGGGCAGAGGGGATGGACCTGGGCATCAACATCCAAATCCTGGAACATAACACCCCCATAATTCCTCAGTTCCTCAGTGGGGGGACGGAGTGAGGGTCCCCTGCTTTTAAAGTACCTGCTTTAGCGTGATGAGGGGCTGCTGAGTGAGAGGCTCCTCCAGGACCCTATTTTTGGGGAGAAAGAGGTACCTGTGGGGCTGCTGCCAGCACCCCTCTTTTGGGGAGGTGCTCATTGCAGCACCCCCCACTTTCCTTGGGGAGAGCTGGGGAGGTGTCTGGGGGGCTCCCACAGCAGTGATCCCCCTTCCCTTCATGGTGTCTGAGGGGCTCCAGAAAACAAGGCTGACCCCTGCCCTTCACCAAGGGAGTCTGGGGTCTCCCTACAGCAGTGACCCCCCACTTCCCCTTGAGAGGGGGCATCTGAGGGGCTCCTCACAAGAATCCCCCTCCCCTTTATGGATGATATCTAATGGGGGGTGTCTGAGGGACTGTCCAAAGCAAGGACCCCCCTTCCCTTCCCTTCACGGGGGCGGGTCCCAGTGACGCCCCACAGCACTGCGACTCTGTCACGTTCATGGGGTGTTCAAGAGGCTCCACACATCAAGGACCACCCTCTCTTTCATGATGTCTGGAAGGCTACGACGCCCAGTTCCCTTCCTGGGGGGTGACCGAAGGTCTCCCCCTCAGCAAGGCCCCCCCACTCCCCCTCACGGAGGGCGCCCGGGCCGCTTCCCACCTGGATGTGGCGACACGCCGCCTCAGCCCGGCGCTGCTCCTCCAGGCGCGGCTCCACCAGGCCCAGCGCCATGGCCAGCGCCAGGCACACACCGCCGCGGCCCCGCCGCGCAGCGGCCGCCAGCCCGCCCGCCGGGCCGCGCAGGAACAGGCGGCGGGCGGCCGGCAGCCAGGCCAGCCAGGGCCGCCATGGCGCGGGCGGGGCGGCGGGCGCGGGGCCGGGGCCGGGGCGGGGGGTCGGCGCGGGGGGCGCGGGGCGCGCAGGGCGGGCGGCAGCGCGGCAGGAGCCGCAGCGCCCGGGCCAGCAGCAGCCGCACCGCCATGGCCGCCGCGTCTGGGCGGCGGCGGGGCCCGGAGCGGGCCAATGGGGACAGACCCCGCCCAGGGACGCGCCCGCGGGGAGGCGAGGCCACGCCCCCGGGACGGGACGGGACGGGAACGGGGATGGCATGGCAATGGGAACGGGAATGGGAATGGGAACGGGAACGGGAACGGGAATGGGAACGGTAACGGGAACGGGAATGGGAATGGGAACGGGAACGGGAACGGGAATGGGAAATGGCAATGGGAACGGGAATGGGAGCGGGAGCGGGGAACGGGAGCGGGAATGGGAGCGGTAACGGGAACGGGAATGGGAATGGGAACGGGAACGGGAACGGGAATGGGAAATGGCAATGGGAACGGGAATGGGAATGGGAACGGGAACGGGGAACGGGAATGGGAAATGGCAATGGGAGCGGGAATGGGAGCGGGGAACGGGGAGCGGGGAGCGGGGAGCGGGGAATGGGAAATGGCAATGGCAATGGCAATGGCAATGGGGAATGGCAATGGGGAATGGCAATGAAAATGGGAATCGAGGATGGAATGGGGAGGGGAGTGGGAACGAGAACGGGGATGAGGAATGGGAGTGGGAATGGCAATGGGAACGGGAAGGGGAATGAGAATGGGAATGGGGAATGGGGAATGGGAAATGGGGAATGGGGAATGGCAATGGCAATGGGAATCGGGAATGGGAATGGGAATGGCAATGGGAAAGGGAATGGGAACGGGAATGGGAATGGGAATGGGAACGGGAATGGGAATGGGAATGGGAATGGAAATGGAAATGGGAATCGGGAATGGGGAGGGACATGGAGTGAGACAGGGAATGGGGCACTAAGCCAAGCGTGGAACTGGGCATGGAATGGGGCATGGGGACAGTCAGAGAGCAGGGCACGGCAGTGGGGCATGGGATGGGGCATAGAGCAAGACATGGAGCAGGCGTGGAGTGGGGTACTGAACAGGGCATGGAAGGGCACGTGGAGGGGGCATGGGATGGGACATGCAGCACAGCATGAAGCACGATGGAAGGGGCATCAAGCAGGGCATGGAATGGGCCATGAAGCAGGGCAGAGAACAGGGCACAGAGCAGGGTGCAGCCTTGTGCAATGCAGGGCATGGAGGACACAGAGAGGAGTGCCTTGGCATGGAGCACAGCACTGCCCTGGGAACAGCCAGGGCACAGCCCAGTGTGTGGAATCATCAAATCACAGAATCACAGACTGGTTTGGGCTGCCGGGGACCTCAAAGCCCATCTTGTTCCACCCCTGCCATGGGCAGGGACACCTTCCACTTGCTCCAAGCCCCATCCAAACCTGGCCTTGGACACTTCCAGGGATCCAGGGGCAGCCACAGCTTCTCTGGGCACCCTGTGCCAGAATCCCTTCTTCCCCTGCTGCCCATGCCCAGCCTCTCATCCACCAGCATCTCCAAGTCTTTCCCAGCAGGAGTGTTCATCCTCCAGCCAGTATGGGTGCTGGGGGTGCCCTGACCCAGATACAGCACCCTGCACTTGGTTTGGTTGAACCTCATGAGGTTCCCAGGGCACATCCAGCACTTCTCAGCCCTGCCAGGGCTGCAGGACAGCCCCTGGACCCCACTCTCTGTGTTTCATCACTTGCTACAACCACAGGAGATAAACCAGAAGTGGTTTTATTTCACTCGGGCATGGCAGAAATGCTCAACCCAGCGCTGGTTGGGAAATGTAAGGAAGAAATTTATCATTTTATTTTAAATCAATACAATATTGATCAACAAGTGGCATTACCCTGGAGGCACAAAACCCCCCAGAAGTCCCCAAAAACACCTTGTCCTCTTCTTCACCCCAAACAGAATAAAAGCAAGGAAAACAAGCTGGGGAGAAACGAGCAAAGGACACACTCAGTGTGATAAACATCCTGTTCCAACAATCCACCTAATCTGGATTGGTTTACTAATTACTAATTACTTCTGGGGTTGATGGACCTTTTCCTTCTTGCTTTTTCTTCCCTTCAGAGCTGAAGGATCCAGCACTTTCCCAAGCAATGATTTTGCATTATTCAGGAGTGGTTTCTGTACCAAAGCCTGTTTGAGCTGTGCATCAAACCCATGCCCTCCCTTGCCTACAGGGATGTCTGGACGCTTTTTTTTACTTAATAACAGGGAATTTCTATCATTTGAGTTTTCCATTTCCTTGGGGCAAGGTGGAGCTGCAGTCTGCGAATCAACACTGAATCAGAAGATGAACCAGAGGAACAGGCAACTTAACAGTATAAACACATTTCCCCCTGTGTTGTTCCCAAAAAGTTGCTTACAGGCTGAGGAAATTGGGGAAAACCATTGTCCCCTGTGCCTAAGGGCAAAGGCTGCTGGTGGCCACGCTGCTCAGACCCTCTTCAGGTCCTCAGGGCCAAAGGAGAGTGGCAGGAGCTCCTCCAGCCTCTTGACAATGTAGGTGCCATCTGCTTTGGTCAGGTAGACATCCCAGTCTGTGCCAAACTGGAGGAGAAGGGGAGAAATGAGCATAATGAGGGAGAAGAAGGGGAGAATCTGTATTTCTTCCCCAAATTACTCATATACCCCTTTATTTTCACATTCACATGGAGCATCCCCCTCTAGTGCATGTATTTTGGGTTGGCTTATCAGCATTTCCTCCCCCAGAGGATATTTTGGCCTCAGATCCTGTGTTTTTTATCCCACCAGCATGTGCCCTGGTACCTCTGAATCTGCTGAATCTGACCCTCGAGCAAAGCCCCATTAAATATTAACAACCCAAAAATGGGCTGTTGGTGCTGGAATTCCTGTGGAGGAGGGACACAGAGCTGGAAAGGATCTGTGGGAAGCTCAGCTTTTGCAGGAAAACCCCCATTTTCAGGCTTGCCAGAACCAGAGAAGGACTCGAGGGCAAAACCCTGCACCTGGAGGAATAAACCCCCCTGGGGAGGGTGAGCTGATGGATTCCCACTGAACACCCACTCAGGGTTGGAATATCCCTTTCCCAGCAGATAATACAATTTGAGGAGCCTGGAGCCAGCCCTGGGGCTGAGGGTGGGGGGTTGCACCCTCCTTGGTACCTCCAGGTGTTTTAGGGGGAGATGCCTGGGGTCAGGGGATGCTGTCTGGGGTCAGGGAATGAACCATGGAGCCCCACACGAGCTGTCACCTCTCTCATCACTTGTCTGCAGGCACCACAGGGAGCGATGAACTGGTCCCCCATGTCACTGCCAAAGGAGAAGGGCACAGAGCTCAGTCCTGAGGTCAGGGGAAGGGAGAACACCAGCAGAAGACCTTCGTGCCCCGATAAATACAGAGCCACAACAGATTTGCCCCCCAGTTCCTCCAAAGCCACCGCGCAAAAACTTTATTTCCCTCCCCAAAAATGGGCTTGCTGCCAAAGCAGCAGCCCCTGAGGAGCAGCAGGGGTTCTCCTGCCCGTTCCCCATCCCATCCCTCACCGCTGCAGCTCTCGGAGCACCCTCACCTGGCGATGGCCATGGCTTTGAAGCTGGTGTGCCCCTCGGAAATGGCTTTTTGGATGGCGGTGCGCTCCGCACACACCCCCAGGCTGTGGCAGGCGTTCTCCACGTTGCACCCTGCAAGGACAACCCCGGCATCAGCCACCCCAAACCCCACCAGCTCACTTCTTAGAGAATTCACGAAGAAAAGCCATTTCTCCTGCTTCCCCTATTTATTTTCCCACCTGCTGTGATCTTTGGCTCGGTCCGGGATGGCGGCTGCCAAGAGGCAGCGGGGGAGGACACGCACCACCAGCACCCCGGCATGACCCCGCTACACCCTCATTCATGACCCAAAGCTTGCTGGGGGCTCCCCAAAAATCCCCGGGGAGGGGTCTCAGGTCCCCATCTTACCCGAGAAGATCTGCCCGCCGGTGGTGAGCAGCGCGGCTCCCACCGGGAACTGGCTGTAGGGACAATAAGCGCATTTTTTGGCCTCCCGGCTGCGGCGCAGCAGGAGCTGGAGATGGTCACCCTGCAGCTGGCCCGGGGGGACAGCAGGCACCGGCTGCTGCCCGCCTCCCTCCATTCCTGCGCCCGCCTGCCCTGCCCGCTGACGCCGCGGTTAAATATTTCCTCGCCTGGAAAATAGGCCGGCCGGAACGCCGGGATAACGCCCCGGCGCGCAGCTCGGCTCCGGGAAGCATCCTCAGGGGCAGCCCTGGCCCCCTCTGCGATTCCCACATCCTCTCCCTGCCTGCTGCCTCGTTTTTTCCAATTTCTCCTGTTTTCATTATTTTACTTCCTCCTTTCTCCGTCCCGGCAGAGCATTTTTCCACCCTTGTCCCAGAGGTTTTTTTTCTTCCTTAGTTCAAAACTAGTTCTGTGGCTCCACAGGAAAATGTCATTAAATCGTTCCTGAGGGGGGAAGGAACAACAGTTCCTGGTTGCTGAGATCAAAAGAAATGAATTACTATGATGGAAAGCACGAAAAATAATATCTGTATATATCATTTTCCCAGGTCTCCTAACTACAGGCAGCAGGGGAAACTGGCTGAAGACACAGGTGGTCAAAAGTACTTTTTGAGATGCCCTCATGCTGCAGCCCAAATTCAGTTTGGCTGGTGCCTCCACGGGAATCAGCCCACACAAGGTAAAGGGCTCCCGGGTGATCATCAAATTGCTTTTTAATTAAAGATTTCTCTATTTTTCCCCTTGCCCAAGGAGCTTCCTGCCCCATTTTCTAGCTGCAAGGATGGGTTTCACAGCCCCCAGGGATTTGTCACTGGGATTTTTATCCAGTTTGTTGGATTTTGGGAAGTTTTGGACCTCACCTGCTGGTTTTGCCAGCAAATCTTGCTGCTGAGGAGCCACAACAGGCTGGGAAGCAGCATCCAAACTGGCAGTGACTCCTGATGGGGCTGAAACTCTGGGAACTGAAACAGAGCATGGGACAGAGGATCCCCACAGGCACCCCAAGAAACCAAAGCTGGGGTGCTGAGATCTGTGTTGTCCAAGGGGTTACCAGGAAACCCATCTCCCACAGACCATGAGGATGCTTGTTCCCTCTGGAACCCAACAATGACAGTTCACCACTTGCCAGGGAAGTGAGTGAGAGGAGGGATTGCCAGCCCTGAAACAGCCCACAACTCATTTTTTTTCATCTTTCAAGTGCAAATTCAGGCTGTTTTCCTTTATATAAAATATGGTGCAGAGTCTCCTTTGCCCCCCCAAAATCTGGGAGAAAAAAAGAAAACCAGTCCTAGGGCAACTTGTGGGAACAAATCAGTGTAGAGGGACACCACAGCCCTCCCCCCACAACCCAAATAATGTGGGATCTGTAAATAAAGAAGCTTTCAGTGTGGGTTTACTCCTGCCCTCTCAATATGAACACTAAGCAAGCAAATACAGCCCTCACCTCAGTCAATGGGGGCAAGAATAGAAATTATGAAAGATAGAGGCTAGCATGGATAGAAATCTTCCTCATTAGCACTAATTCCCTAATTGCCATCTCCCCAAAACCATCCTTGCACCAGGAGCAAGCCACACAACCTATGTTTGCATCAGAAAAACTGAAAAACAGACAAATTCATGCATTTTTTATTATTTTGGCTGCAAAAACCTATGAGGCTGTCAAGGCCACGGCAGTGAGAGTGGGGCTGGTGCTGTCTGCCTGTGAAGCTGCTATTTTAAGGTTGTATTTGCTTCACTCAAACTGCAGAAAATCTGGGAAGCTGCTGGGAAATGGCTTCCTGTTCCCTGCAACACCCCACCCTGGTTTTCTTCCCCAAATAGACTAAAAGTGAGGGCACGTGGTGTTATTTTACCCCTTTTTCCTTCCCATTTTTCAATCCCAAGGCAAACAGAGCATCCCCAAGTCCGGGGGTCTCCCTGCTTTACATCCAGATGGTTAAAAAAAAAAAAAAAAAAAAGGTGGAAATCACGGTTTGAGCCAAAGGCACTGAATCTTGAGCAGACTCAGACTCCACTGCAGGGCTGAAACCTCGCAGTGCTCCCCAGAAATCCCCCCTGAGCTGCGCAGTGGGGAAATAACATTCCATTTCTGCTGGAGAGAAGCTGTCCTAGGGCCTTGGCCAGAGATAAAAGCAACAGGTTAAAAGCCAGCTCAGCCCAAAAGGAGAGGAGAAGCAAGGTCTGACTGGCTTGAAAATAAAAGAGGCCAATGGGAGGTTTGGAGGAAAAAATGCCAGCAAACCTGCAGGATCTGCAAATCCTGGCACACACCCTTGTGCAATGTACTGCGGGGGGATAAAAAAATCCACCTTTTGGTGATTCCAGTGTCAGAAGCCATCATCTGACCCTCCCAAAATCATCTCCCCCCGTTTCTCCCGGGTGGGAAATTAGAGAATTAACCCTCACACCGGTGGGATTCGGCACTGAGGGTCTGGTTGCTGCATGGGGATAAGGGGCTTGATTTTTCCCTGGTTTCCTCTCCCTGCTGGGTCACGGAGGGAGCACACACGGAGCTGGGGGGGCGGGGGGGGACGTTCATCGGCGGGGATCGTTCACTGGCCGGGCCCGTTCACCGGAGGGGGCTGTTCACTGGCGGGGCCGTTCACCGGTGGGTGGTGTTCACCGGTGGGGCCGTTCACCGCCGTTCAGCGGAGGGGGCTGTTCACCGGCGGGGGCCGTTCATCGGAGGGGTCGTTCATCAGAGGGTCGTTCATCGGAGGGGTCGTTCACCGGGGAGGGGCCGTTCATTGGAGGGTCGTTCATTGGAGGGCCGTTCATTGGAGGGGCCGTTCATCAGAGGGGCCGTTCACCGGAGGGGCCGTTCATCGGAGGGGTCGTTCATCGGAGGGCCGTTCATCGGAGGGTCGTTCATCGGAGGGGCCGTTCACCGGAGGGGTCGTTCACCGGGAGGGGCCGTTCATCGGAGGGTCGTTCATCGGAGGGGCCGTTCATCGGAGGGGTCGTTCATCGGAGGGGCCGTTCATCGGAGGGTCGTTCACCGGGAGGGGGCCGTTCATCGGAGGGGGCCGTTCACCGGAGGGGCCGTTCATCGGAGGGGGCCATTCACTGGCGGGGCCGTTCACCGCCGTCCACCGGAGGGGCCGTTCACCGCCGTTCACCGGCGGGGGCCGTTCACCGGCGGCTCCCCGCGTGCTCGGGGAGGTGGAGCAGCCCACGGAGAGCCGCGTCCCCGCAGCCGCCGCCGCCGTCGCTCCCGCAGCATCAGGCGCAGGCGGCGCCCGGAACGCGGCGGCTCCGCGGCTCCGCATCCTCCGTGGGCAGCCGGATCGGGTACGGCGGCCGCGTCCCGCTGCCGGGGTAGCGGGGACACCCCCCGAACCGGCGTGGGGAGGGGGGGTGGTCCCGCTGCTTGCGGATTAGCGGAGCGGAGCCGAGATGCTGCCCTGGCGCCGGAGCAAGTTCGTGCTGGTGGAAAATGAACGTAAGTGCAAAGGCAAGAGCCTGGGGCCGGGGCTGAGCTACGCGGCGCTGCTGGCCGGCTTCCTCCGCTCCTGCCCGGACCTGCTGCCCGAGTGCCCGCTGGAGCGCCTGGGCAGCGTCTTCCGCGGCAAGCGGCAGAAAGTGGAGCTCAACAAGGAGGACCCGACGTACACGGTGCGGTACCTGGGGAACGCCGTCACCCTGCACGCCAAGGGCGAGGGCTGCACCGAGGAGGCGGTGGGCAAGATCTGGGCCAAGAGCGAGGCGGGCGCCGGCGGGGCCAAGATGAAGCTGACGCTGGGCCCGCACGGCATCCGCATGACGCCCTGCGAGAAGGGGGCCCGCCGGCCGGGCCACGCGTACCTGCTGCACCGCATCACCTACTGCGCCGCCGACCGCCGGCACCCCAAGGTGTTCGCCTGGGTGTACCGGCACCAGGTGAAGAACAAGGCGGTGGTGCTGCGCTGCCACGCCGTGCTGGTGTCCAAGGCCGACAAGGCGCGCGCCATGGCCCTGCTGCTCTACCAGACCTCGGCCTCCGCCTTCAACGAGTTCAAGCGCCTCAAGAGACAGAGCGATTTCCGCCACGTGCAGCAGCAGCTGCTGGGCGACGCCATCGTGCCCTTGGTGCCGCTCCGCAGGCTGCTCAACGCCAAGTGTCCCTACCGCCCGCCGGCCGAGCGCGCCCGCTGCGCCCCTCGCCTCAGCTCCATCCTGGAGGAGGAGGAGGAGGAGGCCTTCGGCGGCGGGGCGCCCTTGGGGGACCCGGGGCGAGCGGCCGTGCTGCGGCTGGCCAGCGACATGAGGGGGTGCAGCCTGCGCGGGCCCCGGGCGGCCGTGTGCTGAGGGCCCAGTGCCCGCCCTGAGCCCCAGGCCGGGGCTGGACCCTCCTCGGGGATCAATCTGGACAAGGCGGCGCCTCGGCTGGCAGCAAGAACCACGGCGGGGGTGGGTTTGCACCCCAGGGATCCCCCCCGGCCCTGCACATGAACCTGCTCTCGTGCCTCCTCCACAGCGGCCATAATAATAAAATGAATGTGTGTTTTCTGCGGTGTGACGGCGCCTGTGTCTCGGACCCTGGTGGATGGCGGAGTTAAGCTCGCACTGAGGCGGTTTGGGGGGTCTGTGCTGTGTTTGCCCCTGGAAAGGCAAGGCGAGCCAAGGAGGGGGGGCTGCGGGGTCCACAGTGCCTTCCTGCAGCACCGAGGGCTGGGAGAGCTGCTCTGCGTAGCCATGGCAACTTGATTTTTTAAATATAGAGCTGGGGAATGGCTGTGCCGCCCGCACTGGGGGAGCAGTGATGGGGTTTGGCCCCTTGGACCCCACTGGGGAGCAGAACTGGAGAGCACCCCCCTCCCACACTCCAAATTAGCACCAAGGACCTGAAGATCAATAATTTACGAAAAATTGCTATTTTTTTTCCTTCCCCTTTTGCTGCTTTCCCAGAATAAGCGATGGTAAGGAGATGGTGGGGCTGGGGGTGGGGAGGATCTTGTGTCCCTGCCACCCTGCCATGGCCCTTTGTGGGGCGGGGGTAAAGGACCCTGCAAAGTGGGGCTGGGGGCTGCATCCTGAGGCTGAGCCCTTGCAGTGGAGGGAAGTGAGCCCTTGCATGTGCTGCTGCTGCCCCACAGCCCAGGGAGGGGCTGTAACCCCTTCCCCAAGGTGCTATAGGGCTGGGATGTGGGGAGATATCCCCTCCCAGACACGGAGGGACGTTTTGGTCCGACCCCCAAACTTAGCAGAAGGCTGAAATTTGGGTTCCCCCTCACCCCCAAGGTGGAAGGGGGGATAAGGGGGATGTTTCCCCCCCGCACTCGGGGGCATTAGGATTTGGGGCCAGCTGACAAGATCCCAAGGGGTGACTGGGATTTGGGCTAATCTCCCCTCAGATACTGGTGAGGCTTCTTGTGTTGCTTCTTTGGGGGGCTTTGGGTCCCCCTTCCCTGGGATCTTTGTCCCACAGCCACTGGAGGCCACTGAGGCTCTGTACTCCCAGGACATTTAGAGTTTGTCTTCCCCAAGACCCCAGGCTGGAGGTGGGGGGCAAAGGGGTGGGGAGGCTGCGACCTGTCCCGCCCCCTCGAGCTCGCAGGGATGGGGTTTGTTCCCCTAAAGCTCCGTGGGGCCGCAGCCTCTGTGGGGGTGCACTGTGTGTTAGCAGCAAGGCTCGGCGGAGTCCCCCCGCCCGGCCTGGGCGGACTCCCCGCCTCGATGGCGGCGCTGCGGCTGCCAGAGCGCCGCTCGTGACGTCATCGCCGCGCGCGGTTGCCGCGGTAACGCAGGCCTGGCGGCCATGGAGGGCGGCGGGCGGCCCTCGGCCGCACAGGCCGTGCTCCTGACCGCCAGCACCGCCATCACCGCCCTGCTCTACTCCGTCTACCGGCAGAAGGCTCGCGTGGCCCGCGGGCTCGAGGTGCGTGCGGGGGGTGCGGCGGGGGAATGCGTGGGCCCGGTCCCCGAGGCGCGGCCTGGTCGCGCAGGCTGAGCCGCGGCCTCTGTTCGCTCCCCGCAGGGCGCCAGGAAGGTGCGGCTGGACGGGGACCTGCGGGCCGTGCTGCTGGAGGCGCCCGGGCGCTGCGTGCCCTATGCGGTCATAGAAGGTAGGGTCAGGGAGATTAATCCACAAACACCAGAGGTTTACGTCCGGAAAGGAGGCAGAAGAATCCTGTAATTTTATTCGAATGAAGGAAGAGGTCGTGGGCATCTCGCATGGAGTCTCTCAAATTGCTAGAGGATGCAGCCGTCTTTTTATCTTCATTTCCTGACCACATTCCCCTCTCTCTTTCCCCATTGGCTGAGGTTCTTGAGAGGCACAGACTTCCCAGAACACCTGATACCTGAGAACCTTTTCTAATGTATAACCCCTCCCCTTTTCTTTTCCTTGTGCCAGTCAGTGGAATTCATACAGAATTTATGGTTCTTCACCTTGTTTCTTTTATCTCTCAGTATCTAGTTTTATCTACCAGCAGACCCACAGTTCCTTTGTAGAGATAAATCCCTCATTCCTTTCAAACAGGACCTGAAGCAGTGCCCCACATGGGGGTGAGGGGCACATCCCACCCCACAGCTGCTCCTCACTGGGGGATCTCATCCCCAGCTCCCCCTTCTGTGCCCATCAGGTCACATCCCCCTGCCAAGCAGCCACAGACTCCTGAAAACCCTTTTAACCACTTTTAAACCCTTTTCTAGGATGGTTTTGGTTGAAAGAGGCCTTAAAGCTCATCCATTTCCACCCCCTGCCATGGCAGGGACACCTTCCACTGCCCCAGGGTGCTCTGAGCCCTGTCCAGCCTGGCCTTGGACACTGCCAGCTTCTCTGGGAACCTGTGCCAGCACCTCCCCACCCTCACAGGGAAGGATTTCTTCCCAGCAGCCCATCAAAATCCTGTCAGTGTGAAGCCATTCCCCATGGTCCTGTCACTGCAAGTCCCTGTCCAAGGTTTGTTTGGTGAGCAGCTCACCTGCCCCTTGACTCCCGTTGCAGGTGTGGTGCGCTCGGTGAAGGAGACCCTGAGCAGTCAGTTTGTGGAGAACTGCAAGGGTGTGGTTCAGAGGCTGACACTGCAGGAGCACAAGATGGTGTGGAACAGAACCACCCACCTCTGGTATGTGCCTGGTACCCTCAAACACCTCTGCTGCCCCTGGGGGTCTGACACCCTGAAATGGCGGCAGGCATGGCCGAGTGACCGAGTGCCTCAGAGCCCCCACAGTGACAGCTGCCCTAACAGGGCATGTTTGGCTGATTTTAGGGCTTTCACAGAGGGGCTGGAGGAGAAGAGCACATCAAGTAACCCAACACAGGTTGAACACTGATCAGCCCCACCTTGTTGCAGAGGTGGCCAGAGGGTGGCGTTTCCAAAAAAACTTCACTTGCAGAACAGAAATAATTGGATGTGGGTGATCCCCACACCCAGGGGACCCGAGGAGGATCCCAGAACTGCTGAAACAGAGCCCAGTGATGCTGTTTGATAAGCATTTGGTAACACTTATCAAATTGGGATGTGTGACACGTGGTGCTTCTCCTCACGGGATGGTTTTGACAGCTGGCTGTTACTGTTTAGGGGTTACTGAGGGGTGAAAGGACACAGTAACATGGCATTCTCTTGCATGGTGTAAGAAAGAACAAGAAAGAGCTGTTTATTGAAGGAAGCTATTGCTTTAAATAAGACAGTTCATGAAAAACAAAATACAGACAATTCCTTGGTTAGACAAGGAGACACCTCTTGTCCCAGGCTTTCTTATGGATCCAGCAGGTGTTTATCTTTTGTTATGATTCTTTCTCTTATGTTTACAGTAGAGAAAGAGCCTCTAGCTTGGGAAAAATCCTAGCTGAGGCTGAGAAAGCTAGACTGGCAAAATTTTTCCCTGGGCCTGTAATGGCCACAGCTGGGAATGCCACAGCAGGTGAGGACGAAGTAGATGGGGATGGGGGAAGCCCCCACTACTGGTGGAACACTGAGGTGAGGGTGGAGTGGCCTGGTGCACACCTGGATAGTGCCGTGAGGGGACAAGTGTTCTCCAGAGACCCCCATCAAAGAAACTCCACTGAGAGTCCCCAAAACCAGCAGGTCCATCCCAGGCTGTTTCCCATCAGGGGAAAGCAGTTCACCTCCCCCCTTGTCCCTCCCCAGGAATGACTATGAGAAGATCATCCACCAGAGAACCAACACCACCCCGTTTGACCTGGCCCCTGCTGAGGACCGTGCAGGTGTCACCGTGCGGGTGATGAAGCCTCTGGAAGCCGCTGAGCTCAGCCTGGAGACGGTGTATGAGAAATTCCACCCCTCTGTCCAGTCCTTCACGGACGTCATCGGCCACTACATCAGCGGGGAGCGTCCCAAGGGAATCCAGGAGACAGAGCAGATGCTGAAGGTGGGCACGGCCCTGACGGGGGTGGGAGAGCTGGTCCTGGACAACGCCACCATCAAGCTGCAGCCCCCGAAGCAGGGCATGCCCTACTACCTGAGCTCGCTGGATTTCGAGTCCTTGCTGCAGAAACAAGAGTCCGGCGTCCGGTTTTGGAAAATCCTGACGGTCATTTTCGGCTTCGCCACCTGCGCCATCCTGCTGTTGCTGCTGCGGCGGCAGTACCGGCAGCACCGCGAGCGGCAGCGCCTGCGCCACCTGCAGGAGGAGTTCCGGCAGGCCCAGGAGCGCCTGGCCAGCGCCGAGGGCGGCGAGGTTCTCAAAAACGCCTGCGTGGTCTGCCTGAGCAGCACCAAATCCTGCGTGTTCCTGGAGTGTGGCCACGTCTGCTCCTGCCACGAGTGCTACCAGGCTCTGCCCGAGCCCAAAAAGTGCCCCATCTGCAGGCAGCGCATCACCAGGATAGTTCCCTTGTACAATAGTTAATGTTTTGTGATTCTCCGGGGGAGATTTTGGATTTAAAGCTGCCCCTGGCAAAGGGGTTTTTTCACCTCGCTGCTTGGGTGGTGGATTTTGGGGAAGGGGAGGGAGCTTGGGGGAGTGAGTGCTTCAAGGAAGCAGAGCTGAGTCTGAAAAGGTGACTCTGCAACTTGCTCATGCTGTGCTCTGGAGGTGTTTTTGAGAGATGATTCCTTGCGAAGGGTGAGGTGCTTGGGGGGAAGTGAAGCTCTTCTGTTAAGGTTTGGACTCTCAGGGTTTGTGTCATGGTTACAGAGCCTGCAGCCCCTTACCCAGCTGATAACAAAACATGGGGAAAACAAAAATAAAGTGTATTAAGGGTTCTGAGAGGCTGCCAGAGGGCTGCAAGGCCTGACAGAGCAGGAGGGGCTGTCAGAGCTCATAGCAGGGGGTGTGAACACAGGTAATTCTGTGATCCCCCCAAAATGGCTTTGTCACTCCAGGATATGAGGATGGGGATGTGAGAATGCTGTGGCTGATGGCTGTGCTTGGCTTGGCTTGGGATAGCAAATGGAGTGTGAAGTAATAAAATAGGATGAAAAGTGTCTCTGTTTCAGTATTCCATAGGAGTGGTCAGATTTGTCCTCCCTGAGGTGGACACTGAGCCTGGGTCATCCCAAGCCATGATGGAGGTTGGCTGAGGGGGGAACCTGTCCCCTCTGCACTGGACATGACAATCACCACTGTTCCCTAATGACTCAGGTGGTGCCAAACTCCCCAAAACTGACACAAAGAAGGAAAATTCCCTTCCCTGACACCATCATTTTGCCATAAATCCCATGTACACCCAAGAAGGTTAATGGACCCAAAGTGCTGCTGCAATTCACATATGATGGGGAGGACAATTGGAGAAACATTCCTGGGGAATGAGGGAGCCTCAAGTGGGAGCAGTTGAAAACTCCAGGACTGAGACAACCCCTGGGCACCCCTGATCAGCCATTCACATCCCCCAGGCACATCTAAAAAGAAACATTCCCATTCACTGGCATTTAAAACCCCCTGAATTCAACAGTGAAAATGAGTTGTTTCCTCATTAAACATTAACCGGAGCAGCCGGGAGGTGTCCGAAGGCCGTTCTGGCTGTGAGGCACAAAGCCACGGCGGGTTTTAAGGAGCAGGAGGAGGAGGAGGAGTCCCTGGTGATCCCGGTGCCGGGGAAGGGCCGCGTCCCACCGACTGTAGGTGGCCGTGGCTGCCTGCAGGGCAAGGTGGCCCTCGAAAGAGAATCCAGAGGGAGCAGCCGGAGCACAGCTCAAAAAGCCACACTGCAGCCAAAAACCCAGAATCCAGATGGGAACGACAGAATCCCATCTGCTGGAAGAGATGTCCCTCCTCTCTAGGGAACCAACCACCCCAAAAAGCCTCATCCCCTCGCTGGGGACAGCAGGGAGGTCAATCCCCCTCAGACCAGAGCCGGACATGGCCTCGAGCCTTGGCGTTCTGCCCAGGAACGGAGCATCAGGCAAAGCCCAAAAATACGCCTTGGAGGGGCTGTGCTTTCCCGTTACCCTTCGCCTCCTGTTTCCAAGCTCTCCCGGTGGTATCTCGGGCGTAGCCGCAACCTTATGTAAGGAGCTGACAGCTCGGGGGCGGGTGAGGGTGCCGGGGAGAGGGGGAGAGGCTTGTGCAGCCCTGGGGGCTGAGGATTTCAGCGAACGAGACGGAGATGGGAGCAGCCCCAGGACAGCACACCCAGCCCTGGCACCGCCAGGCACCCTGTCCTTCCTGTGCCCCGTTCTGCTCAACCCCAAAACGAGCCAGGCTCCCGATTCCAGAGAAATGCTGTCACTCAGCCTTGCACAAACAGGTTCTTTGCTGCTGCTGCTGCTGCTACGGTGCTCCTGTCCTCCCACTTTGTGGGAGATGCACCACAGATGCCTGAACACCCCAAAATAGCTGTGGTCTGTCCCAAAATGTTATCCCCAACCTTCCCACGACTCACTTTGCCAGGCAATAACCCCGATGACCCACGCTGTTGTGGCAGAAAACCCCATGGAAAGCTCAGAGTGACTCCCAAGTCCTCCTGCAGTGCCCCACGAAAGCCTCGTGCAGGGACAGGTCCTGGGGGCCCACGGCCGAGCACACCCAGTCCCCCCACGCTGCAGCCCCCAGAGTGTGCCAAAAGTGCCAGAGGTCCCTGGATAGCTCGTTCCTGCTGGGCCGTGCCCTGCTCCTGGGAACAGGGCTGGGCTCCCCAGCATGTGGAGGGGTTACTTCCAGACTTCCCAGGAGTGGCTGGGGGGCCCACTCTGAACTCCCTAAACGTGTCTGTGAGGTTGTCTGGGCTCCCCAGAAGTGCAGTGGGGCAGCTCTGGGCTCCCCAGAAGTGCTGTGGGGCCCCTAATCTCCCCGAGGGTCCTTGCAGGGCAGCTCCGGGCTCCCCAGGGATGCTGAGGGGCAGGCTGGGGAATCCTGAGGATGAAGCGGGGCAGCTCCGCGCTCGGCAGGGCGTTTGCTAAGCGGCTCTGGGATCTCCGGGGATGCTGCGGAACACCCCGAGGATGCCCCGGGACAGCTCCGGGCCTCCTTGAGGATGCTCCGCGCTCCCCGGGGACGCTGCGGGGCAGGCGGCGGGGCAGTCCCGGGGATCCCCGGGGTGCGGGACCAGCCCGCCGGGGCGGTGCCGCCGCCGGTGCCGCGGGGGCCGAGCCGGTCCCGCCCCGCCCCGCCCGGTCCCGCCTCCCGCTCCTCTATCGCCGCCGCCGCCGGAGCCGCCGCCGCAGCCGCGGACCGCGAGCAGCGCCGGCCGGGCCGGGATGTGACGGGGCGGCCGCCCCGCGCCCGCTGCGCCGCTGCCCCGGGCCCGCGGGCCCCGCGCCCCGGGAGGCTGTCGGGGGGCGGCGGCGGCGGCGGGTCCCCCCCTGCCGCCCCCATGTCGGAGGGGCCGCCCTACGGCGAGGGGCAGCTGGCGGGGGACGCGGCCGTGGGGCAGCTGCCCTTCCCCGTTCGCCTCCGCGGCGGCGACGGGCTGCTGGCCGGCGGGCAGGGCAAGCGGCCGCCCAAGCTGGGACAGATCGGCCGCAGCAAGAGAGGTGGGTGCGGGAAGGAGCGGGGCGCGCCGGGAGCTGCACGGTCCCAGGGATGCGGTGGGATGCAGCGGGTATCCCGCGGCGTGGTGGGCATCGTGTGCCGGGGATCTTCCCGGGGATGCGGGACAACGGGGAGCATCCTCAGGGACGGGGCATGATGACCGGGCTCCCTGGGGATGTCGGGCATCTCGTCACGAGGACCTTCTCCAGGGATGCAGGGCACTGGGGACCGTCCCCGGGGACAGGGTACGGTGCACCGGGCTCTCTGAGGGATGCTGGGCATCGTGTTCCGCGGATCTTCCCCAGGGATGGGGCATCAGGCACCTTTCGGGGATGCAGGGCACCAGGAGCCGTCCCCGGGGGCCGGGCGCGATGCACCAGGCTCGCTGCAGGGTGTCAGGCATCACGTCCCAAGGACTGTCACCAGGGTGTTGGGTAGCCGGGACCTTCCCTGGGGACAGGACATTGTGCCCTGGGCACTTCGCCGGGTACAGGGCAGCAGGGACCTTCCTCAGGGACAGGGCATCATTCCAGGGCACCATCCGCAGGGCACAGAGGTGAGGGGACCTTCCTTGGGGACATGCCCTTTGCCAGGTGTCCCCAGGGACAGGGCGCCGGTGCCGGCGCGATGCCGGGACGCTCCCCGGGGACGGGGCACGGTGCACCCGGTGCCCTGCGGCGTGTCGGGCTCCGTGTAGCTTCGCCAGCTGCCACACCAGGGATGTGGGACCCCTCCAACACCCCCCGGGGTCACCTTGGGCGAGGGGAGCACGGCGGCAGAAAATTCATCGCGCTTCTGTTTCTTTCTGCTTTCTAGTGGTTATTGAAGATGATAGAATTGATGATGTGCTGCAAAACCTCTCCGAAAAGGCCCCTCCCGGTGTTTAAAGCCTCCCTGGGGACGCTGGGCTGAAGCCCGGGGTGGGGTCGGTTTACAATGGCACAGGTGATCGGCACAAAATAACCCCAAAACGCCGCAGCGACCGCCCGAGCGCCGGGAATGCCCCGCAGCGTCCGCGCCCGCCCGCACCCCGCGCGTCCTGCCCTCCGGAACGCGCGGAGGGGAGGGCGGCGAGCGAGCACAGCCCGGCCACGAATTCCAAAAATGAAAATAAATTAAAATATATAGATACATATGTAATCGGGAAAACAGTCACCCCCTTCAAAGCCCTCGCCCCGAGGCATGGACGGAGGAGTCACGCCGCGGCTCTGAATTACTCGGGATCGCTTTTGTCGGGCTGATGAACCTTGTGCCGCGCTAGATCGGGGGGTAAGAGGAAAAGGGCAGCGGGAGATGGGGGGGAGCAGCCCCTGGGGTCTCCCTCCGGCCAGGGTTGTTCCCAGCGGGCACCTTGTTTACATTATTTAATCTTGCAAAAATGAATCCGTGCACTTGGATGTACCACGCTATCCCCTTCTGTATGAGTTTCTTTTTTTTTAATTTATGTTGATGTCTTTGGATGTTGGGAAATTATATAAAATAGACATATATATATTTAATTTTAGTCACGTTCTAAGGTTCTCGAGGGGGAAAACCAAAACTTTTATAAAGGAAAGGCCTGAAGGAAGAATTGCTGGTTTATTTTTTAAAGCTTGTACTTCTTGGTTGCTGTGAGCAAAGGGACAGATTTTATATGTACAGGGGGGCGGGGGGGCGCTCAGCTTTTCTAACTACCATGCAGTCTGTAGTGTGGGTGATCTTGGTTCTTTTTTTTTTCTTTTTTTCCTTATATTGTGGCAATTTTCTCTCTTTAATAGACTGTATTAAAACATATCTATAAAAGAAATTATTTAATGTAATCACAAGAGTGCCAAACACTTGGAGATGCTGGAGGGCAGCGATTCCCTCCCCGAGACGAGCAGCACTCGGAGCTTTCTGCTCTTTCTAGGGCTCGGTCGATCTCTCGTGGGGTTTTCTCTGACTTCTCTTTTCTAATCTTTCTTTTTAACTATTTTGCATGACGTGCATAAAAACAAAAGGGGAAAAAAAAATGGGTGGGGGAACAAAAAAGCGCCTCTGGCGCCCGGGCTTGGTTCTTGTTTCTGTTTGCGTTGACTGACAGACCTCAAGGCAGGTTTTTCTTTCCTCCTTTTCTTAAATATTGTGTATGTTGCACTTTTATCCACTACACAGGGCTATTTCTGCAATGTCCGAATAAAAAGGAAAATGAAACAAAATGGAAAAAAAATTATAAATGCGGATCTGCCGTGTTTTCCCGTGGGCTGCCAGGGCCCAGCGCCGTGAGCATCCCTCCCTGCCCACCCAAATAATCCCAAAATAACCAAGGAAAACCTCCCCACTCTCTGTTACAGACCCCTGTTCACGCTGAGTAACTAATTGTAATTTGTATTTATTTGTGGGATTTTTTTTGTTTGATAGGAAAATGCTTCAGGGGCACAAATTTAATGGAACAATTCAACATTTGGTCTTGGGAGTGACTGTTGTGGACGGGAAATAAAAGGTGGCTTCCCCTTCATTGATGGGAAAACTGTGGAAAATGGGCATTTTCATTCTAGTGTTGCCTCCCTTCCCCCAAAAAACTCAAATCCTGGTTAAAAAGGACTTTATCCCTTCTGCCCACACCAGCGAGGGCACGAGCCAACCTTCGTGCCTGGGGAACAGGAATCTAATCACGGATGGCAAACAGGTCCAGGGGTGGGATTTTATTGCAAAGAAAATAATATATTGCAATAAAAGCAGGATGCTGCTGAGCTGGGATTTGTATAGGATGATGTAGGGGGCAGACGGGTAAATTTGGGGTGGCACGTGGAGCTGGGACCCCATTTTTGGGGTGTGAAGGCTGCACAACACTCCCCTCCCCCCCACCTTTGCTATTTATTGCTCCCTTTTTAACCAGCACAGGCTCTCCCACATCTAGGATATGATGAGGAGCTTTGCTAAACTGATCCCTTGAAAAATCCCCAATTATTTTCATTTTTTCCCCAGCAAGTTCAGCTCCGAGGTCGTGGCTCTGTGAGTTGGACTCAGCACACACAGTTTTGACCCCAGGATTTTCTGTGCTGGGGGATCTGCTGAACCTCCAAAGCACGAGGTGCTCCCAGAAGGGAGTTTTTTTCTCTCAAATTAATGGGTTTTGCCCCAGTCAGCATCTGGGGGTGAGCCCAGGGCTCTGGGAGAGCAGACACAGCCAGGGAGGAGCAGAGCATCCCACATGTGCCGAGGACAGCGCTTAGGAGCTCATTAAACACAAACCACGGGCTGGATGCAGCTCTGGGTTAATTAATTTTACCAAAAATCCTCTTTTTTTTTTTTTTTTGTGCAAAAACCTGATCTATGAGTCTGCCAAACCAAATTTCCCACTTCATTCCCTACATCAAAAGACCTCTGAGCTCTTAAAGCACCCTGAAAGCCAGACCCATCTGTGGGTGCTCCGAGGATGTGGAGCAGGCACAGCCCCGGCATCCCCCCAAAAACCACCTGGATGCCCGGGAGAGGCCAGCAATGAAGCAGAGAAAGCCTGGAGCTGGAGGGGGAAGGGAGGCTGAAAGAAGAGGAGATTCTGCTAAATTATAAACCGCTCTCTAATATGCATCTTTCATGCACGGCGCATAAATAATGGAGCAGGAGAGCCCGGCGAGCTGGGTGCGGGATGGAGGGGCGAGCAGAGGGGGATTCACCGCGGGTGGAGGGGAAAGATGCGCCCAAGAGACCACGGCGGGCATCCCGCACGGGCGGGAGACGCTGCTCTGAAGGAGGATTTAAGGATTAAGCTGGCCCCGGGGCAGGAGTTTATTGCATACATTATTTAACAGATGGCCCGACGCAGGCGGCGGCTGCCTACGGTCTCCCCGGTGACCTTGGCTGGGAGATGCCGGAGCCGGGAAGGGAGCCTGGTGCCACCACCACGCTCCGGTTACAGAGATCAGAGGGGAAAAAAATAAATAAATAAAAATAAAGAACCAAACCCCAGGAGCCAGCACCCAGCCGCTCCAGAGCCAAATCCCCATGGAAACTGCACAAATCCCCACCCAACCCTGCCAGTATGGGCTGCTTGTTTTGGCAGGGGTGGGGAAAAAAACAAACAGGAAGAAAAAATAAAATGTATAGAAAAGAGCCACTTGCAGGTTTATTTACCGGAGGAAACTTGGCACCTTGGGAAGAGCAGGGTGAGGGAGGGACGAGAGGGATGCAAAGGTCCCAGAGCACTTGTGAAATCGCACTGCCATGCCCAGCCACACGATTTAATCTCGTTTTCCCAGGGATTTTGGCATCGGGGGAAGGTGCCAACACAGCTGCTCCTGCAGCAAAGCCAACCCTGACCATTTACACCCAGAACCAGGGTGGGTCTTCACACTCTAAAGCTGCTCATTTCCCACAGGCTTTAAGGCATCAGGCCCTGGAAGCCCCCAGCATGAACCCAGTCCTGGGGGGCTCAGGGGGATGGACAACGATTTTGGGGCTGCATCGGTGTCCCCACCACTCATTTCCTGCATCAGCCAGGCAGTAACTCAGAAAAAGAAACCAAAATTGAGGGTAGTGTGCTGCAGCCAGGGCAAAGCAGAGCAGAGGAAGTGGGTGAGTCCCCCAAAGCTCTTCCCAAAAGGACACCCATGAAGCAACTGCCCAAAATAAATATTCTCTTTTTTTTTTTTTCTTTCCCCTCCTCCATCAAAACTAGGGCATGCTAAACTAGGCCAGCACTCCTAAAGTAATTTATTTATCATGGGGGGGAGAGAGGAGGGACAGCATGGACTGCAGAAGGGGATGCTCCATCCTGCCCCTGAATGCCAGGGGTTTAGGGAATAAAATGGGTCAGTTCTTCCATCTTCTCTTGTGGAAAAATCACAATTACTCAGAAGGAAGCAGCTTTAGTGACCTTTGGTGGAGAAGACACAAAACCAGTCATTTAAACAGTATCAAACCCTTTTTGATCTGTTTGTTCAACTGTTTGCACCGCTGGGGTTTATGTTGTGTATTGTGGCATTGGACAGAAAATACGCTTGAGAAAAATGAAAAACGGAAAAAGACATGAAAGAAATTTTACCCTCCTTAAAACCCGAGTTTTTTCCCTGCTTTTTAATGAGAAAAACCCAGTAGCTGCCCAAAAAAATCTCCATCCATCCCTGGATGGGGCTTGCCAAGAGGGATTTGGGATGGATGCTCCCCCACCAGTCATGGCCTTGGGGATTTTTGAGGGATTTACCTTTGCCTTTGTGTTTTCCCATGGCAAGAGAGGCTTCTGGTGGGATGGACCCCCAGTGTTGCTTCTTCAGGGGGATTTGGGGGGCTGTGGCTCCCCCTTCCCTGGGATCTGTGTCCCACAGCCACTAGAGGCCACTGAGGCTCTGTGCTGGTTTATTCAGGCAGGACATTTGGACACACCTTGGCACCCAAAAATCTAAAAGGGGCAAATCCCCAGAGGCAGCAAAATTGGGGAAAGGCAGGGCAGAGAAGGGTTGTCCCTGAGCTCTATTGGTGTCCCCAGGGGCATCCCCACACCAGGACCCTACAGGGGCACTTTCCCCAAATCTGGACAAGCCACTCAGCTGCTCAGACTGGGGCAGGAATTTTGTGTGTCCTACCCCAAGCCAAACATCTCCAGAGGGCAGGGAATTGCTGCCCTAGGTGCAGCATCCTTCCTGGGCTCACCAGGAATTCTATGGAGGGGTCGAGAAGACACTCCCATGACGTGGCATTCCTTACCTCGGGAATATTCTGCAAGAAAATCCCCAAATCCCTGCTGCTGCTGCTGCCTCGGGGAGCCTGGGAGTGGAGCTGCCTGCCTCCCCAGGCTCCTCATTTTCATTTTGCCTGGAGTTAAAATTTTCTAGGATCTTCTAAACAGCCGTTCCCACTTAGGAGGGAAACATCAGACATCTTCATTTACACACCGCTCCAGGTGTCAAACTGTTGCATGACAATAACAAGTGGGAGACACCTCACCCAAAAAAAAAAAAAAGTTCCAGCCAGAGACAAATGCAGCAGCAGATGCTCAGATAAAACCCAAACCTGAGAACAGCACCAGGCTCTGCAACCTGGCCAAAGCCTTCCCAGAGAAATAGTCAGTGTTTGGGAGGGGGACTGTATTTTTTGGGAGGTTGGGATGTCTGCACTGCCTCACATTTGGGTATTTTCAGACCCTTGGTGGGCAGGTGAGAATGGCCACTGCCTTCTCAGGGCTGCCCCAGTTCCCAGCCTCACTGGCTTTGGAAGAAGATTCCCTGCCACGGATTTTTGCAAGACAATTCCTCCCCTGAGTTTCAGCAGGATGTGCCTCTGGTAGCAATTGCCCTGGTAAATTCGTGCTGGTGGTGCAACACCAGGAACATGAAGAAATATGAAGAAAACCAGAGGAATTTGGGCTCCCCTCCATGCTACAACACCTCAATTATTAATATATATAGTATTACATTATATAAGGCTATATAATATTATGTAATATATATGGTATTATATAATACATACAATAGTATATCTGTAATTTTTGCAGATATAAATGTGACACCAGCACCTTTTCAGGCATCCCACCCTGCTCACCCTTTCCCCCGGGCAGAGGGGAGCAGATTGAGAACATCTCAGAGCCCTTGGTGTGCACAGCTCAAAGCATCAGCCCCTTCTAGGGGTGGGGGGAAATAAAAGAAAATAAAGGAAAATAACCAAACTACAAAAATAAATCCCCAAACAGAGCATGTGGCACAAGGCTCTGAAATACCCGGCGGTGAGTCACGGGTGGGAGATGGGGCTGATCCAGCTCTGACTCAGCCCGGGCAGCCGGTGCAGCCTGTTTGTGTCCCCCCCCACAGCTCCTGTTTCCCATTTTTGCTCCAAACTTGCTCAAATATAAATAAATACTCTCTGACTAAGACACACGTGGTGGGGCTCAGCCTGCAGCAGCCCCTTCAAGCCCCCCAAATTCCTGATGGTTCCACAAGGGCTGGGCACACCAGTGTCCCACAGAAGCCAGGCCCAGGGACCACTGAAGTATTTAAAGTGGTTTTTAAAATATATATATTTTTGGAGGGGGAAACACACACACAGAGGAGGTTCTTGCTGATGCCACGTCAAGGAAGCACTTGGGATTTTCCAGCTAGCTCTAATTAATTAGTATTTTCTCATCTTAGCATTGTTTTAAACATAAAGCACCAGTTCCCACGGGTCACAGACAAGGGAAGCCAGCACAGAGCAGAGCGTGCCCAGGGTGGGGTGAAGCCTTTTTCCAGGACACCACATTGGAGGGTGCTGGTGGAGCTGGGATGAGACAGTTCCCACCTGGGTGCAATCCAGTCCCAGCCACAACATCCCACAACATCCTCAGAGGAGTGGAAAACCACAAGAGATGGCTGGGTTTGGAGGAGCTGCCTTAGGAAAGCTGCCCCTGGGTTATTCCCACTGGATCTGGACAAATGCACAGGGGTGGAACATTTTACAGCTGGATTTAAGCCCCACAGTGCTCAACCTCCTGGGATTCTCTGGGTGGGCAGATCCCAGCCTCACCCCAGGCTAAAGCACCATCCCTGAGCTGCAGGGTAAGGAAAGGCAAAAGGCAGGATCAGGATGAGACCCTGGCAGCATCCTCAGCATCCATAACCAGTTTCCATAGCAACAGGTTTGGTCCCAGATTGGCAGTGGGTGCTGGGAAGCAGGAATGAGGAGGGAGCTTGGGGGGACCCCACGAGCAGCAAAAATAGGGTTTGGTACAGAAAATCACTTTGCACCTCAGGAGCCAGGGGAGCTCAGGCTGGGCTGTGGGAGCTGTGGCCCCACACAAACCCTCCAGCAGATCCCTTTTGGGGAGACTGGGGAGCTGCCCCCATCCCACCACCCCTGCTCAGCACAGATCCCTGCCAACCACTCCAGGTGTATCAGCATGCCCAGTTTCATCCTCTGCTACAACATTCCCTGGCTCTAGCCAGGAACAAACAGCCAGGAGACCTCAGAGCATCCATCCTACAGCCCTGAACACCGGGAAAATGCACCCTGGGGAACGACCCTGAGGGACAGCCAGGACAGGGATACAGGGATAGAGGGATAGAGGGATAGAGGGGATGCAGGGATACAGGATACAGGGATGCAGGGATATAGGAGATGCAGGGATGCAGGGATAGAGGGATAGAGAGATACAGGATACAGGATACAGGGATGCAGTGGTACAGAGATACAGGGATACAGGGATGCACTGATACAGGATACAGGGATGCAGGGATGCAGGATACAGGATACAGGAATACAGAGATAAGGGATACAGGGATAGAGGGATGCAGGATACAGGGATGAAGGGATGCACTGATACAGGATACAGGGATGCAGGATACAGGATACAGGGATGCAGGGATGCAGGGATACAGGGATACAGGGATACAAAGATACAGAGATACAGGGATGCACTGATACAGGGATACAGGGATGCACTGATACAGGATACAGGGATGCAGGGATACAGGGATGCAGGGATGCAGGATACAGGGATACAGGGATACAGGGATACAGGGATGCACTGATACAGGGATACAGGGATACAGGGATGCAGGATACAGGGATAGAGGGATACAGGGATACAGGGATGCACTGATACAGGATACAGGGATAGAGGGATACAGGGATACAGGGATACAGGGATGCAGGATACAGGGATGCAGGGATACAGGGATACAGGGATGCACTGATACAGGATACAGGGATGCTCCGGGTGTGCCGGTGCCCGCGGGCCCCTCGCCCCACCCGCGGCCGGCCCCGCCCGCAGCACTGTTACACAAGGCTCCCGGCGCTTGCATAAGCGGCAGCAGCGTGTGCAGCCTCAAGGAGAGAGGAAGAGTGAGCAGGAGCCACGGCCCCAAAGCCACGCCTTGGGATGGGATCCGTGGCCACAGTCCCGTGACACAACGAAGTGCCACAACTCCCTGCAGCAGGACTGACTCCGTCCTTATGGAGGGACCAAAACCAGCAGGAATTCAACCCTTAACAGCCGTAAAAAGGCTGTATACCAGCCCTGTGGCATCCAAAACTCACCTGCTGACACCTCCAGGCTGGCAGTTGAGGTTAGTCCCAGGAGAAAACCAATTTTTGAAGCCTTTTAACCAAGCAGGTGCTGGGGAAGCATCTTGCAGGGCTTGGGCTCCCAGGGAGCCTCTGTGGAGCAGGACACCCATGGGTGAGTGTCAGCCCTGGGCTCCCAGTCCTGCCCTAGGGGGGATAAGCACTGCCTTCAAACCAGAGCCACAGCAGCAGCCAGGCTGCCTTTGGCCAGGGCAGCTCACCCTAAAACTACACTGTTCATGCCCTAAAACGTGTTCATGCCCTAAAA
This sequence comes from Luscinia megarhynchos, assembly GCA_034336665.1. NCBI lineage: Eukaryota > Metazoa > Chordata > Aves > Passeriformes > Muscicapidae > Luscinia > Luscinia megarhynchos. Next base: position 1,633,011 of record CM067583.1, on the reverse strand, counting down.
CACTTTGTTCATGCCCTAAAACACAGTGTTCATGCCCTAAAACACAGTGTTCATGCCCTAAAACACTTTGTTCATGCCCTAAAACATGTTGTTCATGCCCTAAAACATGTTCATGCCCTGAAACACTTTGTTCATGCCCTTAAAACACACTGTTCATGCCCTAAAACACTTTGTTCATGCCTTAAAACAAGTTGCTCATGCCCTAAAACAAGTTGGTCATGCCCTAAAACACACTGTTCATGCCCTGAAACATGTTGTTCATGCCCTGAAACATGTTGTTCATGCCCTGAAACACACTGTTCATGCCCTAAAACCTCGTTGTTTTCTGCCTGCTGTGGTGCTTTGGATCTGGCTCTACTCCAGAGCTCTCGGTGAGCACATGGCCAGAGAGAGCTGTAAGAACCTGCAGTGCCAGCCAAGCCACTTTTCCCAGGGATTTACACCCTTTACAGGCTTCCCTTCCAAGATTCCCAGGTGCTGTGTCCACACTCTGGGGCTGATGTTGTGACTCTAAGTCTTTCCCACCCCACAAACCCACAAGCTCTCACTACCCACACCCCTTGTTTTCCTGCCTTGTACAAAGAAAGGATTAAAAACCACAACAAAAAGCTAAGAAATTCTCTTATTTAATGAGCAGAGAAGCCCACAGACCTCTAGCATGGCTTTTTAAATATTAGCAATATCATATCTGTGTCTTGAGGAGATTTTATGATTTTAACAATTCCAAGGGACCCACCAAAGAGGCTGCACATGGAGGGCACAAGCACCTGCAGGACTCAAGTGCATCCCAGCCCAGCACAAACTTCCCACAGCAAAGGGAACTTTACAGGTGGCACAGAAAGAGAAAACCAGAAAAGGTCATTGCACAAGAGGGGCTGATTCTCCTGATTTAAATACACCCCCCCCAAACCCACACTGCAAAGCCACAGGCACACCCAGAGCTGGAGCAAACACTCACCAGTGACCCTTGGGCAGTGATGCTGCTTCCTTAGAGGCAAGGGGGAAAATTCCATCCTCCTTTATATGGTGAATGACTCTATGGGGACAGCACCACCCCAAAGGCACAACTCTGGGACCACCAGCTCCCTGGCAGGGTCAGACACCCCATCTATGCACCCATCCCTCCTCTGGGACACCCCCAAACCTCAGCCTCAGGCCTCATTCTGCCTTCAGGATAAACAAATCCCAAAATCTCGGAGCAGCTGCCCTGGGAGGAGAAACAACACAAAAGGACACAACCCCTGGGTGCTCAGAGAGCTCCCAGCCCCAAGGTGAGCATCCAACCTTCTGATGCCACTACAAGCCATTGTTGGGGTGATTCTCAGGGAGCCCCGGGCCCCCAGAGCCGTGCTGGGTGAGCAGAGCTGCGGGAGCAGCGAGGGCGGAGCGTGAAATCGTGGGGAGCTATTTCTGCTCCGTGTCAGCACCCACTGACAGCACCACCCTGGGAACACAGAGAAGCTCCAGGCAGCTTTTCTTCCCAGTGAAACTCACCTGTGCATAACTGCACCTCCCCATCACCCCCAGCAGTGGGAGGGGTGGAGCTCGCTGGTTCTGGGTGAAAAGTTGGGGGGCTTGGGGACAAAGCGAGCTGCTGGCACCCCTGGCATCTTCATTTAGGCTCCCAAAATTCCCCCTTATCTGATGGGCAGAAGCTTCTACAAATCCCTTCTCTTTCCTTCTGCTCAGGGTCACTTTTTTTTCCCCCCTTAATTTCTTGGGACTTGCAGTGAGGCCCAGGCAAATGGAACTGATTGTGTAACATTTTGCTCAAAAAGCTTCTTAAACAGTCACATATTTCTATTGGATTTCCCTTGCCCTTCACTGCTGATTACTGGAGTATTTATATATAAATAGAAGCTGTCTTCCCCATAATCTGCTTGTTTCTCCTAATTAACTCAGGGCTGCTCTCCTTGGGCTGCTCAGCCCTTGGGCTTTGGGGGTGCCAGCACCCAGCAGCACTCAGTGAACCCAAATCTGCCAAATTTCTGCTGAAATTGCTTTTTTAGCTGATTTTCAGGAAGCAAAACCCTCCTTTCCAAACTTTATGTGCTCAGTATCTGCCCCATCCTCCCAACCCCCCGCTCAGGGAAGCACTCAAACGTGATTTCTTCATGTTCCTCCCTCCTCACAAAACTTTCCCCTAATTCAAGGAACGTCTCGATTTGATAATTATTTTAATCATTATTACTCATCTTTCCCCTTTCTTCCCCCCCCTCAAAACTTCGTCCTGGGCCTGTCAATCACTTTAATAGCTGTTTACAACCTATCATCAAGTCTTGCATAACATCCACATGACTTCACTCAGATGCCTCCGACACCCAAAAGCTGCCCCTGGGCTCTATTTTCGGAGTGATGGAGCCCACGGCACCAAATGGCTGCATCCCCCGCTGGCGTGCCCGGGGTCCTGGGATGGGGAAAATCAAAGTGAAAAACATGCCCGAGGCAAAACTCTTTTGTAGTTAACACAAGGCAGCTCCGCGCCGCTCCCCGGTTCGGGTTTTGGGGGCTCGGGTTGGTTTGGTGGGCTCAGACCCCTCCCCAGCATCGCAGGGAGATGTTGCATCAATTTGGGGAGATGAGAGCTAAAAGCACCTGGAGCAGCCCCTGGATCGAGGTTTGGGGATTTGGGGTTTTGGGGTGTGACCTCTGCACCCCCTCCCACCCCTCACTGGGACACACGTACATCAAATTCTTTTTAAAATGTCGTTTTCTAGCGAAGTTCTCCACCCCGTCGGCGGCGGGGGACGGGGCAGAGGCGCAATCTGTGCTGGAGCTGCTGCCAGCCCTTTTCCTTCGGCTGCTTTGCGGGGCGGGGGGGGGACACGACGGCTCTTTTTTAAGCTCTCCCGTCCTCCCCCTCCTCTCCCTCAGGTTTCATAACCCTTCAAAGCACGAAAAGGCTCCTCCGGTTCCCGGCTAATGAGCCCCTGACGGGAGCAGCAAAATCTCTCCCCGCGGGCGTGGTGGGGACACGGAGGGGTCTCTGAGGGGTCTCACCATAACCCCAATTTGGCCACTTCTGGCCCCAAAACGCCCCTTGGCACGAGGCTGCCCGGGATGGGATGTGTCTCCCTCCCCGTGCAGGCACTGCATGAAAATATTTATTTACACAGCATAAAGGGGAGTATTTATTAAGCTACAGCTGACAACTGTATCCAAACTAATTTCTCTTAATTAGCAACAGCACTGGAGTGCCCTTCTTTAAGGAAAATATTTACTGGGGTGAAAATCCCCTTGGATGCAAGGAGGGGGGTCTGGAGGTGCTGGGGCTGGTGACACCAACCCCCTTCTTGGGAGACCTCTCCACCCCCAGAGATGGAGTCAGAGGGAGGAAATTGGGCCAGAAGTGTCTATTTTTTGTGATACATGTACAGATACAGAGGTCACCAAATGCAGGAGGGCATCTGAGGGGGTCTTTGATTGGCAAAGAGAAAATAAGGGGTGGCAGAGCTCCTGCATCCTGCTTTGGGTTGGAAAAACACAATGGCTGCTTTATTAATGCCTGTAATTACAACACTAATGAAGGAAGGTGTGGGATGAAGGCAGGATTTCTGCTGCTTCCTTGCACTGACCAAGGTGACAGGTTAAACCCTGCAGAGAAAGACAGCAGAAGATTTCTCAGGTCCATCTCTGCCTCAGAGAATAAACAAACCAAATTTCCCTTGGTTTTTAAAATCCTGGATCCATCAATTTACCAAATGCTGTGAAATCCAGGGTTTGCAACACCCAACTCCCCAAAACCTGAAGGAAGCTCCTTATCCCCTCTGAAACCCAGACCTAAACTCACACTCTAAATCACAATGGGGTTTTTTGGGTATTTTACTGACTAGTAAACCAACCAGCTGGGGTGGCCAGGGACACCCACCAGGAACCCACCCCAAAACAAAGGACTCACACTGGGAAGTAGAGCAGGCTGTGATTTACTGGGACAGCAACACTTCTGCAACAACAGAGAACACGACTGTGCCGAGGCACCCGGGCAGCAAAGCTGCAGCACCTGCAGCACCACTGAGCACTGTCACACTGGGACCAGAGGGTGACACCAGGGCAGAGACCAGAGAGCTGTGTGGTTCTGGGGGCCTCAGAGAAGTGACATAAAGCAGAGACTGCAGGGATGCTCGAGGTTCTGCAGAACACGGAGAGCTGACGCTGAAAGCAGAGACCAGAGGGAAGCTCCTGAAGACTCGAGAGAAGTGAAAGCAGAGGAGAGACCAGAAGGATGATCCTGGGCACCCCAGAGAGGCCACACGGAGAGCAGAGACCAGGGAATGCTCAGGGTCCTGGGGACCTTGGAGAGGTGACACCAGAGCAGAGACCAGAGGGATGCTCATGGTCCTGGGGACCTTGGAGAGGTGACACCAGAGCAGAGACTGGAGAGGTGCTCTTGGTTTTGGGGATCTTGTAGAGGTGACACCAGAGCAGAGACTGGAGAGGTGCTCGTGGTCCTGGGGACTTTGCAGAGGTGACACCAGAGCAGAGACCAGGGAATGCTCATGGTCCTGGGGACCTTGGAGAGGTGACACCAGAGCACAGAATGGAGAGGTGCTTGTGGTCCTGGGGACCTTGGAGAGGTGACACCAGAGCACAGAATGGAGAGGTGCTCATGGTCCCCAGCACTGGTTTCCCTCCTGTGCCAGACACAGCCCCAGACACACAGACACGAGACAGAAGGCTGCTGGGCCAGGCAAGGCTGCTACATGCCGAGGAAGGGAGCAGAAGGCAGCGGGTTTGGGATGGGCTCCAGGGGCATTGCAGCCACACTGCAGACAGTGGCATGCAACCCCCCATAGGCACTTGATCCTTCAATCCCGGGCACCCTGGCTCTGCCTGTGAAGCTCCAAAGGCACACGTTGGCTGCAAGGGATCTCACAAACTCCTGCTGGGACTGCAGAGGGCCTGAGGGAGCCCAGCACCGTGTGGGTGTGATGGGGTTTGGTCCCAGCCTCCAGCTGGTCCTGCTTCTTTGTGTGTGGCCGGGCTGTGTCACTGGCTGTGACAGTGGGGGCTGCTCCTCACATGGTCATTCCCAGCCCAGATTCCCTTTGATCCATGAGATGAGCATGTTGTCAGACCTCTGCCTTCTCTGAAAGCCATCTGAGATGGCAGGAGGCAGGAGCCTCAGGAAAGCAGGAACTCGGGGCAGAGGGGCTGCAGTGGGGGCTTGGCAGTGATTCAGGGCTGGGAAGAGGCAACTAAGCAAGGACAAAGTGGAGCAGGCCACAAGATCTGTTCTGGAAACTGGGCTGAGACCAGAAGAAGCCAGGATCAGAGGCAACTGCTGTAGCTGGAAGTGCTGATCCAGTTGAAAATAAAAAGCATCTACTGCAGGCAGTGGTAGGTTCCCTTCCAGGGCAAAATCCCGAGTGCTGAGTGCAGGGTTTTGCCCAGGCTGCTCTGTTTGCAGAGTTTGCTCTAATGAGCACACACATCCCTGCAGCAGAGGAGGCATTTCCTTAAGGACAGATCCCTGCTCCTGTGCCCTCACTAATCTGCCCAAGCCTCCCTCCTCCTCCTCTTACACACTGCCCGGGTTGTAGCACAGCAGGTTGAACTCCAGGTTTTCATCCCAGTGCCGCAGCAGCACGAAGAGCTGCTGGGCTGCGGCTTTCACGGCGGCCAGGCTGGATCCCGCCGGGAAGCGCTGCCCGCCCAGCCACAGGCTGGCTTTGGCCGCCACCAGCTCCCACTCGATGAAGAAGGACGCCGAGCTGTGCTCCAGCCAGGCCAGCGCCACCGCCGTGGCCCAGAGCATCCCCTCGGGCTCGGGCTGCGGCTCCGCATCCCAGGGCACAGCCGGGAGCTCGGAGCCGCCGGCGCCGCAGCCCCGGGCACCGCCAGCGACGGGAGGGGAGGAGAAGCTGCGGATGGTGATGGCAGGAGGGGACAGCTCCTTCTGGGCTGCCAGGGCTCGGGAGGTGCTCTCGGCTGTGCTGCCCGACTGGTGCCGGGGGCGGCCGCTGTCCTCCAGCGCTGCCGTGTCTGCAGGGCTGGGAGCCTTCCCTGCTGCCCGAGCTGTGTCTGCAGGGCTGGGACCCTTCCCTGCTGCCCAGGCTGTGTCTGCAGGGCTGGGAGCCTTCCCTGCTGCCCAAACCGTGTCTGCAGTGCTGGGACCCTTCCCTGCTCCCCGAGCTGCGTGTCTGCAGTGCTGGGAGCCTTCCCTGCTGCCCCAAACTGTGTCTGCAGTGCTGGGAGCCTTCCCTGCTGCCCGAGCTGTGTCTGCAGGGCTGGGACCCTTCCCTGCTGCCCGAGGCTGTGTCTGCAGGGCTGGGAGCCTTCCCTGCTGCCCAGGCTGTGTCTGCATTGCTGGGAACTTTCCCCTGCCCACTGGGGTCCAGCAGCTGCTGGCTGGAGTTCAGGACTTCGTGTTCCAAGGAGAGATTGCTCTTCTTGGTGCTGTAGGAGCCCGAGGGGCTGAGGGACAGGCGGTGGCAGGCAAAGGGTGATGTCCACTTCAGCTTCTCCATGGGGATGTTGATGGCATCACAGAAGGCTGAATTCAGAAGGAAGGCACCGCAGGCCAGCTGCAGGGACACCTGCAAGGGGTGGTGGGCACAGAGGAAGCTCTGGCACACCAACCACTTGTGGGTAGCTCAGGAAAAAGGGATGTATTAAACAGCTCTCCACCTCTCTGAGCAGGTCACTGGATATGGCTGCCAGAGACAGCAGGAGGAAGAGTTGGGGGGATCCTCCTCTGCTCCCCTGCAGTGACCACACAACCCCAACAAGACCCAGGGAGGAGCTGCTCACCAGGGGAAGGTAGTCCATGCTCTCATTGTCACCCTCAGAGCTGGCTTCGCTCCCTCTGCCTGGAGATTTACTCATGAAGCCTTTGGCAGCTCGAACCAGCAGCATGGTTTTGTTGAGGGTCAGCCTGTGAAAGGATGAAAAGGTGTCTGTGACCTCTGTGCCCATCCTGACACCCACCCTCCCCTCCAGAACCATCCCTGCTCCCCAGACACCGGCACAATGCTCAGTCCCAGCTCCAGCTGCTGTCCCTGGGGGTCCCTCCTCTCCCCCTGGCTTGTGTTCACATCAGACCCACGCAGGTGAAAGGCACCTGCTGAGGTCAGAGGAAGGTCAAGCTGGTTCATACCTGGCAGCAAAGAGCCTCTCAATGGATTTTTGGGCTTGTGCAGAGGAAGCAGACAGGCTGTGGAATGGCCCTGGGGAGAAACACAGTGCTGGGGTTACAAGGTGCTACAGGGGAGCAAAAGGAAGCAGAGTCCAGGTTTTGGGCTATGGGCTTGTTTGGCTGCTGAATCTTTAGCAAAACCCTCCCTCTCCCCTTGCCTCATTTTTCCTAAAGGGATAATAAAATTCCCACACCTCTTAAAAATGAACCTGGGGGAGATTTATACCAAAGGCCACATCAGGTTCCACCCTTTGCACCTTGGAAAGACTCAGGGCCTCTGCTCACAAGCCTAGTTTTAGGTCAGAGATTTTTACAAAATTCCCCAAACCTCAGCAGAAGCCCAAACCACAGACTCGAAGGAGCTGCACCAAGTGCCAGCAGCTCTTTGCCTACCTTCAGGGACTCGGCAGCGCTCCCAGGATGAGGACAGGGTGCTGGAGGCTGAGGGGCTGCTCTCCTCAGCATCTGCAACCAAGAACCCCATCAGCAACAGCACCCAGGCTAAAGCAGCACCTCCCCTCCCACGGCACCATGGGGTTAATGAACCTCTGCTGTTAATTCAGCTCTGGCTCTGACAGTGCCAGACAAGGTCTGACCCAACCTGTCTTCATTAGTGGAGGATTTGGTGACAAGTGAGTGTCTCACATCCCCCTGTGTCTAATTACAGCTGGTTCATCCTCCGTGTTATCCATGGTATGGCTGCCAATTAACTTCTGAGCACTGCCAGCAGCAGGACCTGGGATTTCAAGGTTTTGGGGGAATTGAAGCTTCCCCACCCTTTAAGGAGATGAGCCCCAGCCTGACACGTGTCTGGTGAGCACCGTATGCAAAGGGGAAGGCAGAATGTAAAAAGACCAGAGGAGGTGTCCCAAACCACTGAGATGTCTAACAGCAGGAAGGAGATAAAACCCCAGGGAATCTTACTCATGCTGTAAAATCCATAATCTCCATTCTGGCCACACACTGACTGAGGACGTCCAGGGGAACAGCCACGATGCCTTCTGTTTCCTGAACTCTTCTCTTTCCTCTGGTTGCCTTGCTTGGATGTTGCCCCTTGGCAGGAGAGAAGAGAATGGCCAGTGTTAGAGAGGGACTGGCAAAAGTGTGATGGCAATGAAACCACAGAATGAGCTTGGTCAGGAACTGGAGTGACAGGACAAGGAGGAATGGCTTCAGACTGGAAGAGAGTAGGTTTGGATGGGCTATTGGAAAGAAATTCTTTGATATGAGGATGGTGAGGTCCTGGCACAGGTTGTGCAGAGAAGCTGTGGCTGCTCCCTCCCTGGAAGTGTCCAAGGCCAGGCTGGACAGGGCTTGAGCAGCCTGGGGATAGTGGAGGTGGTGGCAGAGGGTGGAATGGGATGAGCTTTAAGGTCTCTTCCAACCCAAAACATTATGTGATTCTATGGTCTATCCAGACCTCAGAGGAGACATTTTTCCTGGCCATGGGAAGAGGTTCTTGCCACCAAGAGCTCAGCCATGGCCTTGTGTATGGGTCTGGTGCCAGATTGTGCTGTGGCTTCATAGGGTTTGCCCTGAGAAGTTTCCCAGTGACACCTTCCCTGGCCAGGACAAGGCTCCAGCCCTGTGCCAGCCCCCCGTTACCTGTGTGGGTGTACTGGACCAGGGTGGGCAGGCAGGAGCTGGTGCTCAGGTCCACAGGCACGAACACTGTGTACTTGCTGATGATGTTACAGGCCCTGCTGGTGTGCACAGCGCTGAGCTGGAACCGCCGCCCAGAGCCTGCAGGGAGGGACAGCAGGCTCACAGTCCCTGGGCTCTGGGGGCTCCCCTGCCCTCACACCCAGCTCCAGAGCCCCTCTGTGCCTGGGGGCCCATGCCCAGCAGGGGCTGAGCCCCTGCATCCCTCTCAACTCTGCCGACTGCCACTCCTGCTCTTATTCCCCAAGCACTTCAGGGCTGGCACAGCCCAGTGGCTGCTGCTGCAGCTGGGTGCCACTTCCCCACTGCAAGTGACCAACTCCTTAAAAATAACCACGTTACCTCATGCATGAAGCAGAGGAATCACAGAATCATGGAACATACTGAGCCAGAAGGGACCCTCAAGGATCATCAAGTCCAACCCCTGCTCCTGAGCAGTGGGAAGGAACATGAGCTTGGGAATGACCATGTGCAGCAAGGCTGCAGAAGCAGAAGAGCACAAGGCAGCTGAAGGGGGTTTGTTATTTGGGAGCTGTGTGAGACATTCCCTAATATTTCACCACCAGCAGCTTTTGTTTTCACTCCAGAGGTTGCTGAGCCTGCTGGAAATCCTTCCCAAGGCCGGGCAGGGTCTGCCTGCAGCCAGCTGTGCATTACCATGCTCGATTTCACACTCCCTCTCAGCGAGCTGCTCGAAGTCCTGGATGAGTGACTTGGCTGCCAGGTGGTGGAAGGTCTCACTCCACGGGTCTGTGTCAGCCTCCTCCTGGCTGTCCCGCTCTCGGAACAGGGGCTGGATGTCAAACGTCACTTCCCACTGCACGGGCTCGTTGTTCCTCAGCCCCTTCACCACCGCCTTGCAGAGGGTCCTGGGGCAGCGTGGGGAGCCGCAGGCAGCGCTGGTGTCCGGGTCCTGGGGCTCCCAGTCGGAGGAGGTCTCTGTCTCAAAGGTGAGGGATGGATGCTGGGCAGACTCTGCAGAGAGGGGAGAGGCCGATCATTAATCACCACCCTGGGAGCTGAATTCCCCACCGACACCACAGAACCATAATTAATCCTTCCCCGCGTTCACACGGGGCTCTGTGCCATGCCACCAAACCCCGGCAGGGTCTGCCCACGCTCCCCCGCGTTACCCGGCTCCCCGGGGCTCCGGCTGTCCGACGAGGAGCGCAGGCTCGGGCTGCCAGGGAACGCCTCCAGACCCCCGGGCGGGGTGTGCTGCAGCCCCCCGGGCAGCGCTGGGGAGCTGGGGTCGTGGCAGAAGGACAGACAGCCGTGCTGGAGCAGCGCCGGGCGCCGGGCGCCTGAGCCGCGGATCCTGGAGCCAGCGCTGGGCGGGGTGGCCGGGAGGGGCTGCGGGCAGAGAGGGAAGGGCTGGGGCGGGCAGCCGAGGGCACAGACCTGCTCTGATCCTGTGTGATCCCTGCATGGACCTGCTCTGTGCCCTCGGATCCTGCCTGCTCCCTGCTCAGACCTACTTTGTGCCTTCTGATCCTATGTGATCCCTGCATGGACCTGCTCTGTGCCCTGTGATCCTGCCTGCTCTCTGCTCAGACCTACTTTGTGCCTTCTAATCCTGTGTGATCCCTGCATGGACCTGCTCTGTGCCCTCTGATCCCATCTGCTCCCTGCTCTGTGCCCTCTGATCCTGTGTGATCTATGCATGGACCTGCTGTGTCCCCTCTGATCCTGCCTGCTCCCTGTCCTGTGCCCTCTAATCCTGTCTGCTCCCTGCTCAGACCTGCTCTGTGCCCTCTGATCCTTTGCTTCCTGCCCTGTGCCCTCTGATCCTGCCTGCTCCCTGCTCTGTGCCTTCTGTTCCCATCTCCTCCCTGCCCTGTGCCCTCTGATCCTGTCTGCTCCCTGCTCAGACCTGTTTTGTGCCCTCTGACCCCATCTGCTCCCTGCCCAGCCCCACCAAGGGATGCAATCACACAGGTCCTTCCCTCTGCCCAGTCCCAGCTGGGATCCATGCCCAAAGCCCTCCACCAGACCTCAGGGTGTCCCCAAGGGACCCTGGCCCCAGGGGCTCCTTCCCCAGACACTCAGAAGGTGAAATATGAGTTTCATCCCTCCAGACATTTTAATGACTTCACTTGGGAACCAAAGAAAAGAAGAGATACAGAAAGATCAAGGACCAGTTGCTTAGTAACGAAAGGAGAGAGGCGCAGGGGATGGGAGAAAGGAATTTTTATCTTTTTATCTTTTTTTCGTTTTTTTTTAATGAGACTATTTCTCCACTTTCAGGAGACATGAATCCCCCCCTCCAGCACCTTTGGTACCACATCCCACACAGATGCTCCCCTCTGCAAGGTCTGGGTTTTATCCCTGTCCCCAGAGCTGTGAGAAAATCCATCTCAGAGAGACTCTATATTGCTAAGACACCACCAGCAAGGAACAGAGGTGGTAGAAGGATGTGGATGGAGGAACACTTTCTCTGAGTGACAACAACATAACCTCCACCATCACCACCTAAATTTCATTGTTCTATGACACCAGCAGCAAAATGGAGAGCCAGGCAGCTCCAGGCATGATTTACCAAGCTAATATTGACACGTCCTGCCAGACTCTTTCCATTCCAAACCTGTTCCTTCTCCTGCCTGAGCTCTCCTCCCAGCCAGAGGAACCCAGCTGGGAATGGAGCTGGGGTTTAAGCTGCTCGTGGCTGGTGCTGACCTTTCCTTCCCAGCACGGCAAGAGTGGAGATGAGCTGAGGGCTCGGCTTCACACCCCTGAAAATGTCAAGCCCTGGCAGCAGGACTGGGAGCCCTGACAGCAGGAGGGATAGCAAAACCAGGCTGCATTTAATTAAGAGCAGGCAGCATGCTGTTAACCATTTAGTGCCCCCCAGAAAGGAGTCAGTTCCACCCCTGCCTGCACATCCAGGGCAGGAGGGGCTCTGGGGGCCTTCCCAATACAGGGAAAGCTGCCAGCACCCCTAAAACCTGCTGGTTCTGATGCATTCACCCCCTCACTGCTGTAGCCTGAGGGCAGAGGTCTCATCCCTCCCTGACCCTGCTTTCCCCTTTGCCCCCTCATCTCCCCTCCCACCCCTCACCCAGAGATCTCCAACCCACAGCAGAGGGGAAATGAAAGTCCCTGACATCCCACTCCGAGTTTCCATGGGAACACAAGTGCTGCTGGTCCTCCCAGCCCTGCAGATGCTGATTGCAGAGCAGAGCATCCCAGCAGTGCCAAGGATGAGAGAAAACTATCCCTATCCTTCCCACAGATCAGTTGAAAAATCTGCCCAAATTCCACCTGCTGCAGGCAGGGGACAAAACCCTGTTCAACAGATGTACCATCACACAGGTTCACATCTCATCCCAGTGCTGAATGGTTCCAGCTGGGAATCTGCTTTGGCACCAAATTCCTTTCCCCTGCTGGGCACAGCCAAGGGGAGAGTTTGAATCCTAACTTGTAGGGAGATAAGAAGGACCAGAGGAACAGCAAGGTGAAGCCACTAAGGGGAAGGGGAGCAGGGAAAAAACCAGAATCCCATGGGGACAGACTGCTATGGGATATGAGGATGGCACTCTGCTCCCTGTCTGGCTCGTTTCCCCAGTGTTTGTGATGTGCTGCAGAGCTACATCTATTATCTATATCTATTATCTATATCTGTTATCTATATGTTATCTATACCTGTTATCTATATCTATTATCTATATCTGTTATTATGTCTATTATATCTGTTATCTATATCTTTATCTATTATCTGTATCTGTTATCTACATCTGTTGTCTACATCTATTATCTATATCTATTATATATCTATTATCTATATCTATTATCTATATCTGTTATCTATGTCTATTATCTGTATCTCTTATCTATATATGTTATCTATACCTGTTATCTATGTTACCTATATCTGTTATCTATACCTTTTATCTATATCTTTATCTATTATCTGTATCTATTATCTGTATCTATTATCTACATCTGTTATCTACATCTCCTATCTATAATCTCTTATCTATATCTCTTATCTATTTCTATTATCTATATCTATTATCTATATCTATTGTCTATATCTATTGTCTATACAATATTTTAGGACTAGTGTGAGCCAGGCCCTTTCCCTCAGGCTCTTTCCCACCTGCTATTTTCCTGTTTCTCCTTGCTGGCTTCCACCTGCAGGCAAAGCCCTCCTGGGGGGGTCACCTACCTGGGCATCCACCTGCCAGGGCTCGGGGCTGAGCTGCTGCAGGTCCTGCAGGTGGGTTTTTCGGAGGGGGTTTTTCAGCAGGGCAGTGCCAGGATCGCTGGCTGTGGGCACCTTCCTGCGAGGCTCCTGGTCGGAGATCTGGGTGGTGCTGTACGCCCTCCTCCTGGACACAGCCCTCACATCCATTCCTGAGTGGTGGGAGAGGGGATCAGCTCCACTCTGGAGTGGGATCAGCCAGCAGCACCCCCCTGGCTCATGGTGGGAAGGCAGGGAGCCCTCCCCAGAGTCCTGCCAAAGCTCAGGGGGCCACACTCAGCCCTGCAACGTTTTAAGCAAAGCAAGGAAACCACAAAAGGAAATAGAAACACTCATAATTCCTGAGGATGTCAAGAGAGCAGGTTGGGAAGCTTTTGTCTGAGGAGTTTTCAGCCAAAAAAAGCCTGACTGCATTTCCCCAAACCTCCCTGGAGAAGACAAAGGCTTTACTAATGAAATTTAATTAGTGCAGACACGCTCCTGTCAGAGCAAGACTAAAATTTGCCTTGGAAAGACACGATTTCTCATTGCTTTTGACAAGTTTGAGGGGATGCACAGCACAGCTCCTCTTGGAATAAAAGGGAAGAACATCCCATGAGTAATAGAGGTTTCCCCAGGCCTGGGGTGCAACCAGCTGCTTTATGCCATGTGCTGCTGACACAAACACCCAGCCAGGCCATGGTGGGGAGGAGTGACACCCTGGAGAAGGCTTTGGATCCATTCCCCCCACTTCCTGACTGGAGATTTGAGGTTCCTGCAGTCCTGAAGCTGCTTTGCAGGTACAGGGATGGTGGAGCAGAGCATCCCATTTGCTCACTCCACTCCTCCTCACACTGCTTGGGAAGCTTGTAAATAATTATGTGGCCAAATCTAAAGCTGCTTTGAAAATCTCCAGGGAACCCAGCTCACCAGGGCTTCCCTTGATATCCTGACAGGTCTGGATAAAACATCCAAACCAAACAGACTCGCTCAAGCCTCAGGAGATCTGTCATCTCTCCTGCAAACTCCTCCAGCTCTTTGCAGCTGAAGACATGTAAAAATCAGGCAAAATAATTGGGGGAGCAGTGTCAGGTGTTTGATTAGAGAGACGGGGGCATGTACAGAGGGAAACCTGACCCGTGTCCGGCTCTGCCCCAGGATCTCTGCCCACGCCCAGGCAGTCGGGGGAGCGCCTGCTGGGGCAGGAGCCCTCCGAGTCTCTGCAGTGGTTCCAGCTCTCTGAGCCTGCCCCCTCCTCCTGGGAGTGAAAGAAAACAGAGCTGCCCGACTCCTGGGAATGCATCGTGCTGTACCGCCGCCGCTTGTCCTGGGGAGAAGCACAGAGAGGGAACGGGTCCCACACCTGCCTGTGCACCAGCTCCCAGCTGCGACAGGCTGCACAGCATCCCCAGGCACTGCCGCCCCCCAAATCCCGCCCGCACCTCCCTAAGGACGCAGCTGGGAAGCAGGAGACGCCCCCTGAGCATGCACACACCCCAAGGGCCCCAGGGACTCACAGATCTGGGGTTGGAGAGGTACAGGGAGGTGTCACAGATGACACTGTAGCTGAGCAGACGGTCACCAGGGAACAGGCAGCTGCTGCTGACAGGGGACACCAAGACCTCGGTGCTCTCAGGAAACACCCACTCCACGGACACGTCGCTCAGGACCGGCGCCATCGCCTTCTTCAGGGACCTGATCATCTGCAAAGGGCAGGGGAGGGGTTCAACAGCAGCTGGACACGCTGTGAGCCACGGTGCATGTGCCATGTGCTGCAGGGGAGGGGAGCATTCCCCCAAACAAACCCACCAGCTGATTCCTACCCTCCCTGACACTCTGCTCCCTCTTAGTCTGCTCTGACACCCGTCCCAGCTCCTCCATCTCCTTGGCACAGTTATACTGACAGAGGGAAAATGGTTGGTCTTTTCCAACTTGAGTAACTCCATGATCCCATGATTTTTTACCATGAGCAGAGCAGTGATGGAGCACAGGGCTGATCTCATGCTGCCAGCCCAGAGCAAGGAGGGAACCTGAGGGAACTTTCTCTGATATGAGGCTGCATCCCTTGCTGCTCTCCAGCACTCAGGAAACGCTGTCAGCCTCCTCTGGTCCAAGCCCCAGCCCTTGTCCCAAGCCCAGCACTCACATACTGATGCTTCTGGAGCAGTTCATTGCTGGCACAAGTCACTGCCAGAGATCAGCAATGCCAGTTACACGTGTGGAGAAGCCCAGTATCTGTGAATACCTCATGGACAAACCTCCCAGGGAGCCATCTACACGAGCTTCCCTGCACTCCAAGGGAGCTGAACACTGCATTTATAGAGACAGAACAGCTCAAATATTCCCCATTGTTCCCTGCTTTTTCACAGGCTTGGAAAGACACACCAGGCTGTGTTTTATAAGGCCATTAATTGATGCCTCAGACTGCTGAAGGCACCGAGCTGCACAGCCTGCTAAGCTCTTATTAATAGCTCTTATTAAACACCTCTCTCTTCACTGTCTTTGCTTTTAATTTACATCAGAAATGGTGATGCCATTCTGTCTTAGAGAGGTTTTTGTGTGCTCCAGGCCCCTGCAGAGGGTGGAGCTGCAGAACTCCCCCTTGAGAGATCAAGAAGGGAGAAGCTGGCTTTTTGGAGATATTTAGGAGCTAAAGACCCAATTCTCTCTGGGTTTAGCCAAGCAGCAGGTGACAGGCTGGGCTCAGTGCATTCACCAGGGGACAGAGCCATCCCTGTGCCGGATTTGAAGCACACAGTTTTACTCTTCATGGGGAGAGAGGGAATGGAGAGGCTTTAAAGTCAGCTTAACAAGCAAAGCCATCACAGCACATTCCTCTCGCTCCAACCCCGAGTCCTTCTCGCCTGAGCAACGCCAGGGCTGAGCCCGACTTCAAAACTAATTGGCTGCTTTGATGCCAGTCCCTCTGCCCTGGCTGTATTTGCAGCAGAGCTGCCTTTGAAGGCAGAGCTGCTGCATTGCAGCCCCCAGCCCCAGAGAGGGGAAACACACCTCCCACCCCCATGGAGATGCTCTTTCACCCCGTCCTGCTCGCCCACCTGCAGTGAGGAGGGGCTGGGGAGGCAGGGCCAGGGTGGGGAATGAACCTGCTGGGAGCTGTGGCTTCCAGCCCCACAGGGAGTGGGGGCTCTACCTTGGGCTGCAGCCTCTCTCCCTCTGCCAGGAACTCAGAGCTGCCCCTGGACACAGCAGCCAGACCCTGGACCAGCCTCCTGCAGGCATTGGGCCCGATGCCAAAGCTGTAGCACCTGCAAAGGGACAGAGAAAATCAGGATACAAAGGAAAATCCAGCCCCATGCAGCTCACACACTCCCTCAGGCAGAAACTCCCTCTGGCTTTATCCCACTGCTGTGTCCAGCAGAATAACCAGCCCTTCTTTCAGGTG
Source organism: Luscinia megarhynchos (assembly GCA_034336665.1). Classification (NCBI taxonomy): domain Eukaryota; kingdom Metazoa; phylum Chordata; class Aves; order Passeriformes; family Muscicapidae; genus Luscinia; species Luscinia megarhynchos. The sequence continues at coordinate 1,616,625 of CM067583.1, read as the reverse complement.
GGTGGCAGGAGGGTTGGGAACCTCCCAGTGCCTAAAGGGGCTCCAAGAGAGCTGGAGAAGGGTTTTGGACATGGTCGTGGAGTGACAGGACAAGGGGGAATGGCTTCCCACTGGCAGAGGGCAGGGCCAGACAGGGTGCCCAGAGCAGCTCTGGATCCCTGGCAGTGCCCAAGGCCAGGCTGGGCAGGGTTTGAAGCACCCTGGGCTATGGAAGGAGTCCCTGCTCATGGCATGGGGGTGAAATAAGATTTTGAGGTCCCTTCCAATCCAAACCATTCTGGGGTTCTATGAACTGCCAGCCCCTCCTCTCAGCAGACCCCAAACCCTTTCCCCAAAGACCAGCCTTCAGCAGTGACACTCAGGGGTTCCCAGCAGCACCTCAAGCCTTCCCCTCCCCTGCAAACACAAACAAGCTGCTTTGCTCTCAGTTCAGCTCTTTTCCCTGCTGGCTGTGGTCAATAGCACTAAATATCCATTAATTATCTCTGCTTGCAATGAAAATAAACATTTTCTCAAGGAAGGAAGATCAAGCCAGGTGAGGCTGCTCCCTCCAACTCTCAGGTCTGTGAATCAGGATTTGGTTTGGGCTGAAGGCTGAAGCTGAGCTGGAGCCCAGGCAGGGAGGGCAGTGCTTGGTGGGGAGGGATGTGCCAGGAAGCCAAGAGGGTGGGAATGGGGGGGATGCAGCATCTGAGCAGGCAGTGAGCTGCTGAGAAAGAAAGCACCTTCAGCAGCAAACTGCATCTGCACAAAGAGCTTTTCTCGTGGAGGGTTTCAATCCTCAGCTGGCTGCAAATCCTAGGCCAGTCTCACACCCCTCCTAAATAAGGCTCTGATCTTCTTCTAAGATGGGCCATGCCCAGGACTCTCCCTTCCAGGGTCACCTGAGACCATGGTCCAGCTCTGACTGCATTTAACCCTCCCCTCCAGAGGGGTGGGATGGTGAGATGCCCTCTACACTGGGAAACAATCAGACCTCTGTGCAGGTACAAACCCACAGAGCAGCTTCCCTGATAACCCCGAAAGTCTGAGAGATGGAGGAGGAATCAGGATTTCTTACATTTTTTCTCATGTTTTGTGCCCCTTAAAGAGGCAGAGGAGAAACCAGAACAGCCTGTGATCAGAGCTGGGGAGCCAGGCTGGGAGCTCGTGCACAAATTAGCTGCTTTTTACATTGCTGCCTTTCAGCATATTCAATTCTGCACAGCCCCATCCTGGAAGCAGCTGGGGCCAGCCCCAGATGTGCTTTTAAAAAAAAAGCAAGGAAGATTGTTGGCGTGTCAATCTCTCCTAGCAGGAAGCATCAGCCGAGAGCTGTGAAGTTGTCAGCTCAATTATCCTGCTTTTGATTGTTTAAAAAGCATCTGAACTTCTGGGATCCGTTCCAAAGCCTTTGAGGTTCTCCCGTGGCTCATAGCAGCAATCTCTCCTGCCTCTGTCTCTGGAGTGGGGACGGGTGTGAGCTGGGCTGTGCTCAGGGGGAGGCACAGCCCAGCCTGGGCCAGGTTGCTGGAGTCAGTGAGTCAGGGGTCTGTCTGAATTCTTCAGAGAGAAATCAGAATGCAGGGGTTGAATAAGTTTTTAAGTGAGTTCTAATGCTTTTAGTAAACAAAAACTCTCAAATGCCACAGTAGCAGAGTGTGTTCTAGTGAAGGTTGAAACACACTGATATCTTCAGCAGAAGCTCCAGGCCCACAGGTGTAGACAGAACTTAGACATAATAGAGCTATAGTGAGAATATTGCTGACATTTCTTAGATAGAACATGATAGGGTGTATGAATAGTTGTACACATAACCTGGTGGGCTGAGAAACTGGAATTCTAACAGGTTAAGGAGTGCTGGTCTGAGTTTGCATCTTAGCTTGTTGGAAAATTCCTATATAAGACTATGTATTAAAAGAGTTGCTGCTTTTAGCCATTGTTGCTTTTAGCCATTCTGGCTTCTAGCCATTTGCTTATTGCCACTGCATTTGCCATTGCTGTTTGCCATTGCCTGTTGAGACTGGTGTGCTTTGCAATAAGATGTGCTTTGTAATAAACAACCTTTTTAACTATTAGCAGCTTGCTTATTTAAAATGACCCGACAACTAGGAGCCCAAAAGCTGAGAGTGGGAGCCTGTAAATCTCTGGAGCTGGGTGCAAGGAGTCAGGAGGAGCCCACCCTGGCCCTGCAGTGCCCAAACCTGGTGGAGCAGCCGTGGCCCCGCAGCAGCTGCAGCGCCCTCCCGGCGTGGCTGGTGGCCCCGGCTGTCAGCACAAACAGCAGCCGGGGGTGCCCCCTGTGCATGGGCTGCCGGAGGATCCACCTCAGGGGGGACAAGAGGTTGCTGCTGCCCATATCAGCCTGGATCCTCCTGATGCTCTGGCAGGCCATGGCCAGGCTCTCCTGCCCAAAGGAAGGGTGGAGCTGTCAGCAGCAGCACCCTCGAGCACCACGGAGATGCTGAGGGAGTAGAGGCTGCTCGTCCTGGTGAAGGGAAGGCTTTGGGGAGACATTAAAGCCCCTTTCAGTGCCTAAAGGGGCTCCAAGAGAGCTGGAGAAGGACTTTGGACAGGGGCCTGGAGTGACAGGACAAGGGGGAATAGCTTTAAGCTGGAAAAGGGCAGGGTTAGATTTGGTACTATAAGGAAATTATTTACTGTAAGGGTGGGGAGGGCCTGGCACAGGTAGCCCAGAGAAGCTGTGGCTGCCCCTGGATCCCAGGTTGGATGGGGCTTGGAGCAACCTGGGATAGTGGAAGGTGTCCCTGCCCATGTAAGATCCCTCCCCACACAAACCAGTCTGTGATTCCATGGCCTGTGGGCTCACACACCTCACAATAGGCCTGGCTGACAGGAAAGAGGCTCTTGAAGGTGGATCCAAAGCCAATGATGTTGAAGAGACATGCTGGCATCAGGCTCTTGAGAATGACCAACAGGGCATCCTGAGGGTGGAAAGCAAACAGACATCACACACTTGGACTCTCCCTGGCTGCCCCAACTCCCCAGTTTCACCAGTAAAAGCTCTGCCCACCTTATTCCCACCTTCATCTGACAACAAACCAACTGCTGCTTTCCCATGCCTCCATATGTCCCCACTCTTTTCAAAGTCCCTTGATGATATTTGGGACCTGAAGCAGTGAGGAAAATGGGGACTCTTTGGGGAAAAAAAAGGACAACAAAGAACTGAACAATTTCTTTTTCTGTTTGTTTTTGAGGGATTCAATTTGTGCTGGCAACACAGTGCTGCAGCACAGAGCTGGTGGGTGAGAAGCAGAGTGTGAAATTGAGAAGTGCGACATGCAATGCATCTGAATGCCTAAAGTTGAAGAAAATAAACAAACAGCTTTAAGTTACACAAAAGGAAAAGCCTCCCTCATCCCCAATTCTCTTGTATTCATAGGTGGCTTCAACTAAAATAACTGGGAGACAACAGTTTTAAGCTATTTTCTTTACCAGAGGTGGTTATCTAATGTGCCTATTCCTGGATTTTACATAAGGCAAGAGCAACTTGAATTGTCACAGTGATATTGTGGACAAGTCCAGGACAGAGCTTGTGATCACAGCAACTGAGCAAGAGCTGCCTAAGGAGCTCTTGAGCTTGTAGGAGCAATTATGTGGCAGGAGAGGAGGCCCATTTAAAGCAAGTGTTTATTTAAAGCAAAATGTAAAGCAAAGTGTTCAGGAGCAGCTCAGTTCTATTTAAATGCTGATCAAGGCAGACTCCTGCCAGTCTGCCTAGGGCAGCAGAAACCCTGGAGCCAGCCCCTGGAGGAGCTGCCAAGGTCAAACAGCCTCCTTGAGCTGTCCCACCAGTGGCAAAGACCAGGTGAGCACAGAGGGACACAGCAAACCCCCTGCCTGGGTCCAGCAGGGCTGTGGTGCCAGGTCAGCCCAGCTCCCAAAGCCTGTAAGACTCAGCACCAGCACAGAGCTGGAGCACTGAAAATCAGTGGAATAATGTGCAAGAACAGGGCTGCCCTTTAACAGGCTCTGGAGTACTCAAATCCAAGCTGTTAGCTCAAACCTACGAGGATATATTTATACCACTGCTCCCAGATGGCTCCTGGGATGCTGCCTCTTCCAGATCTCACTGCTGACATCCCATCTTGGAACTCATTACAAATACACAAATACAAATTTCCAAATATTTCTCTTAAAGCATTTCCCAAAATGGGCAACCAATGCCTGCTTGCTATTTCAGCAAGCAGAAAGATTTATTGCTTCTTATGGTAAATATTGATCTTGATCCTGTTGCACTCCATAGCTGTATGGCAGCTCAATAAGGAGGGATGTTTGCTTCTAGAAAAGTCAATTCCCAATTATTAGTGCAGTTTTGCCAGTGAGCACCATCACAGCCTGGCTCTTCTCCCTGGCTGCATCAGGGTGGGAAAGGAACTGGCTGCAGGAAATTTAAATCCCTGCATTTTCCACTCCAGCTGCTTTGGACAGATGCCCTCCTGCTCCTCATGGGCCCTTCCACCCCATCCCTGAGTGCATCCTGAGGCTGCACAGCTCCAAGGCCTGTCATGCCATGCATCCAGCCAGCTGAGGATGATGCAGAAGATTCCACCAATGAAAACCCACCCAAACCCTCTCAGAACAGCCCCTGCTGCAAGGTCCCTGATGTCTGTGAGTGACAGACAAGGATGGGACACTCAAAGGAGGGACAGTGGGTTTCTACCTTAAGGTATCTCCTCCAAATTTCCCTCAAAATATTTTTTCCTAAAGGGGAACAGCCTTTTTCCTGTTACTACAGCCCTCCTGTGATGGGGTTTCCATTGCAGGAGCTCTCAGAGAAGGGCTCTGATCCTGCAGGTCCCCATCCCCAGGGGACAATCCTGCCTCCACAGAGGCTGCAGGGACTGTGGTGCCCAAACCCAGCCATGCTGGGAGCTGGAAAGCAAAAATCCACCCTGGGACAAGATTCCCAGACTCCTAAAGATGCTGGGGGAAGGGGGTACAACTCCAGAGATCTCCTGTCCCCCTTGGGAACAGCCTCCCTGTCCCAGGGGACGTGCTGCAGCCATCTGCAGGCTCCCCAGCATCCCAATCCTTGCTGCTGAGGGTGTCTGTCCTTCTTCAGCAGTTCCCATGGAAACTGGAGGCAGATGGGAAAGGAGATGTGCTAGAGGATGGACAAGCTCAGGAGTGGGTCCACAGGAACCTTGTGAGGTTCAACAGACCAGGGGCAGGGTCCTGCACCAGGGCTGGTTCTGTCTGAGAGCCACACCTGGCAGGGGAACCTCAGACCCACAAAATACCCTGACAATGCTATTTTTTATCCAGAGGTCCCAACACAGCTCCTATAACCATCCACCAGGCTGCTGGTGTTCATTTGTGCTTGGAAAAGGGATGTCTCATGTTTAAATCATTCCTGTGGGGTCACAGAGGTGCCCATCAGCAAAACCTCTCTTAGTGCATGGTCAGCACCTCGCTCCCCTTGGAGCTCCCTGGAGGTTTCCTCCTAGGCAGCCATCACCCAAACCCCTCCTGGAGACAGGGAGAGCTGGAAAAGGGATGCACAAAGCATGCCAGCAAGAGGGAAAGAAAATAATTTTGCATTTTATGTGCTGATATGAAGAAGAGGAAGAGAATGGGGGAGAGTCACCTTTGTTGCAGGTACCAAACAAGCACCATGGTTGAGATGACTAAAGCACAGCCCATAATCACCCCCCATCCCCTGGTAATGAGCACTTATGCTCTCAGCACCCCCACTGCTCTCTCTCATGCATCCCTGCTGACAGGCAGGTGCTTCCCCTCCTGCAGGTACCTTGGCACGGCTGATGTTCACACCACTCATGCTCCTGCTGCGGTCTACCAGGAAGATAAACTCTCCCTGGGCTTTCCTGAGGCCTGGCTGCACAGCCCTCAGGTCAGGGCAGAAGTTGAGCATGACGACAGGGTGGTGGGGGATGTCCTTGTTCAGTCGCTTCCTGATGATTTCCATCTGAAAGAAAGCAGCAGAGAGCTGGAGAGGTTGGTTTTTCCACCCCATTTCAATTTGAGGGGAATCAGAGCAGGGCTAAACATGTGAGTGCACGGCCTTTTGTGGACCAGAATCTGCTTGTTCTGGCCCCAGAGGTGACAACACCAGGGTGGGTAAATGTCCAAGTGTCCTGTTCTGTCCGTACCCACAGTATTCACCATCCCTGCAAGTGTCCAAGGCCAGGCTGGGTGGGGCTTGGAGCAATCTGGGATAGTGAAAAATGTCCCTGCTCACAGGAGGGGTGGGGCAAGACAAGCTTTGAGGTCTGTTCCACCAAACCATTCTGGGATTATATGGAGCAACTGCACACTCAGATGAAAGCCTGGAGAAGAAATCAAAAGACCTGGCCCTACCCAGCACCTTGGAAAACTGATTCTCCAGACATTTCTTTAGATTCTTCCCAAAATCCTGGTCCATTAGCACAGCTTAGCATCCCACCAGGCACACCAGGGTTTTCTGCATGGTCACTCACTAATGAAGTGTGAGATGCAGCCCTTGATCTGCTGCATTCAGCACTCCAATTCATTCCTGCCACCTCTGGTTTGCTGCTTTTTCTGCCCATCTCTTTTATCACTTTTCTTTGTAGGGATTGAAAGGCTGTGGAAAGCTGAACCGTCTGCTCTGGCCATGGCTCGACAGGAACCTGCATGGTCTCTGCACTGCACTCAGCTCCAACGGCTCTCTGCAGTTTCTCTCCTCCTATTTCAAGTATTCATTACAAATGGGATAAAATTAAACTGGCAGAAGCCTCTTGTGATGGGTTTATAATGTGCTGTTATGTGTGTATCAGGCAGTAATGGGTTCATGGCCTCAGCTGTTTCGGAGGGAGCTCCAGGACCTCACATCAGCCCGGCCATGGCCTTTCATCCCCGGGTCTGAGTGTGGAAACAGCTCCTCAACAGCAGCTCGACCCTCAGGGGCTTTGTTTGCCTCTTCTCTCCTCTTTCTGGCTGCTTTTCTCCATGGCTTCACAGGGAGTAAACCAGACCCCAGATAACTCGGCTTGTTTTCTCCAGCCATGACTCACATTCCTCAGTCTAAGAACTGAGGATCAACCTTTGCTTTCTAAAACTCACTAACTCCCTGTGGCTCAGCACACACACACACACACACACACAACAGGCTCTGCTTTCAGCTCCCCTGCCTGACCCAGTGAAAAGACAGGTCCTGCTCCCAGGAATGAGCCAAGCTCCCACTCATCCTCCTGCCTTTCCCTTCTATGCTATGGGGTATAAATTAATCAGCTGCTGAGAAATCAAAGGGTTTTTTTCTGTTTCCATTTTCCTCCAGCCATATGACTTTATTTTCTTTAACAACTTTTTCAGTTTATCACATTCCAGACTAAAGTGTTCCTTGCTGCCTCTGTCCAAATACTGAATCATGGCCCTGGACCTATCCACAGAACTCCCTGGAATGCTCTTGGGTATAGTAACCATGACATAAATTTCCTGTGTGATCAGGATGAGCCCATATTTTGGGATTTCTCATTGATTGAAGGGAACTTTACTGGCAAATCTTCAGTAAACAGCTTCAGAGGAGCTGCTACAGGTCAGCCAGAAAAGAAAACATCTCCTCACCTCCCTTCCATTCCCCTTCACCCATTACCCAATTACAGTAAACTAATCAGATTTTGTCAGGGAAAGTTGATTCCAGCGTGCATCCATCCCCACCAACCTACAGCTGACAGCATCCAAGCCTTTTGCATAACAGAGGGAGGAGAATTAATTATCATTCACTGCTGAAATTTCTGGGCTAATTTAATTTAAGCCAAGAAGTGGACAGTGCCCTGCTCTGATCACCAGCAGCAATTCCAGCTCATCATCAACCCCAGGTATCCCAGGCATTTCCTCTGCTCCCTGCAGTTGTTTCCCAGTCCTCCTGGGGCACAGGTGGCTTTCCTGCAGGGAAATGTCTCCAGAATGATCCCCCCTTGGATAATTTGACATGCTAAAGACGCAGAAATAATTAGGGAGCCATCCGAGGCGTAGCGTGGGAGTTTCATCTCGTTCCACCTGCCACACGCTGAACACAATTAGAGGAGATGCCTGCAGAGTCCCAGCCCTGCCAGAGAGAGTGGAGGGCAAAGGGAAGGGAAGAGAGGAGGGTTGACAAGTCTCTGGTGAAAGGAGAAATCTCAGCAGCACCCCTGCAGCAGGTCTGGGATGTCTGCCAGGAGGAACCCAGGGTCAGACACGTGGAGAAGGAGTTGAGGGGAAAATGAGCATCCCTGGGCCCACAGGAGAGCCCTGGCTGTGTGAAACAGCTGTGGCCACACAAGCACAACCTGCCCCTTAGGGGAAGATGCCCACCCTGGAAATCAGGAGGGCTCTGAGCTGTCTGATCCTTTCCACTGATCCCAGACATGCCAAAGTGTTGGGCTGTCACTCATTCCTTCAGAACTGCTGGAAGACAAGGCACAAATCCCAGCACAGATATTTTTCTCTTTGCTGCTCAGCAGAACAAAGAGAAGTCTCTCCTACCTTGTCTTCAGTTCAGCTCATTATTCCCAGGAAAATCACTTCTTTCTTTCTGACAGCTACCCAGAAACAGTAAACATTTACTGAGCAATTAAAAGAATATTTTATTCTATGTCATTGCAATAATTATAATACCCTTAATGGTATCACAATGCACCTCTCTAATTATGCTATGCTAGACTAGCACTAATTATACACACAATAACCATCTCAGAGCTCCTTCCCCTCTCAGTTTATCAGCAGCACTGCTGAATTTTCCCCTCTTCCTCCACACAAGCCCCTCTCTGAGGGAGGATGCTGCAGGTCTCATTGGGACTGTAATATCTGATACTGAAACATGGAATCATCTTCTAGCTCAGCTCCAATCCATGGGAAGCCTCAGCTAACACCTGCAGCTTGTGTTTCTCACCTTTTTCTTGGCACTGGGGTCTTTCTTAGTGCCTTTAATGAAATCGTTCTTCCCCTTCAGGTGTCGTTCGTACTCTGCAGGGGTCATGTCACCCTTCTCCATCAACACGTGGGGCATGTGGGGCTCTGGAAATGCAGAGAACTGTGTGAAGAACAGCTGTGGCTACACTTTGGGTCTGGCAGAGAAGCAGGCACCCTTGGCTGGGAAAACAACAGTAGCTGTGAGCTTGGGGAGCTCAGAAAACCCTGAGAGGGGCCAGGATTACCTCCTGGGAAGCCTAACCTTGACAATAATTGCAGAACCAGCACTAACCCAGCTGAATCCAGAGCTGAGATGAGGATCCCAGGAAGGGGCAAGAGCAGCAGAGGGGGAGCAGAGCCCACCTACCACTCGGGTGGATGAGGATCTCCACGGGTCTGTCGAAGGTGTGTTTGGTGGCCAGCGTGATCACGATGCTCCTGGCGCAGCGAGCCGAGGGGTCGGCGTCTGCTCGGATCTCGTGCGTGGGGCTCTCAACTCCTGCCCAGGGAAACCCAGGGGCCAGCAGGGATTGAGGAGGAGAGCAGGGGGAAGAGATGACAAGGCAGCAGAGGACAGGAACCCACGTTAGCAGCAGCCCTGTACTGGTAAATCCACCCCGGCACAGTTAAGTTGCCGACAGATTTACATTGAGGAGGAGGAATGTGGACATTGCCTTGGGGAGGTGAGAAATCAGCCTTGTGCAGCAGGACAGCCCCAGAGCTCCTACCTGCCAGCAAGCAGGGCCCCCGGATCTCCAGGTGGAAGCTGAACTCGTACTCAAAGGGGTTGGTGGCCTCACTGTCCAGCAGCTGAGCCAGGCAGAACCTGCTCCCCTGCTCCAGGCTCCCCGAGCCGCTGAGGTGTTTGTCCCTGCAGTGAGATAAATCCAAATAAACCCTGTGAACATGTTCTATCCCCCCAGGAACTGCAGGTCTGCCAGAGGCAAAGCCTGCAGCCGCTCTCCAGCCTCCTGCAGCTCCTGCTCAGCCAGCCCTGCACTCCCCAGGACCAGTCCCAGGCAGAGCCCACCCGAGGTTTTACGCACGATCGGAGCTGGTGGCTGGAAAAGCTGCTGGTGCTCTCCAGGCTGGGCTGGGGGACCCTGGGGACACACACAGCTGGCAGAAGGACCCTCACCACCCCGCTGGGCAGTGTCTGCAGCTCAGAGGAGGTGCTGATGAAGATGGAGACACTTTCCAGGGGAGGAATCATGCCCAGGTTGGCCACAAAAACAATCCTCTCCAGGTCCTCATCCATCATAATCCTTCCTGCACAGAGATTGGACCACGCCAGGTATTGCAAGCACGGAAAATGCTCCTTTCCAGGCCTGCCACAACCCCCAGCCCTGGATCCAACACCCAAAGCCCCCGCTGCACCCATCAGTTTTCTCTGAAGAGCCTCAGCTTCTGCATCACTCCTTTGGCTGCCCAGCAGCAGCAGTGCTTTTCAAGATGGGTAAGACTGGCACTTTTGGCAAGAGCACCACAACCCCTCAGCCTCCCAAAAGAAGCCCCCTTGGGGCTGCAGCACACACCAGCCAGCCACCCCCTGTCCCCTCCCCACTCCCCTTCCCCTCCTTTTCTCCCCACATTCCCTGAAACACCCTCAACCCCCTCACCACTTCCATCACCAGCTTTTCCAGGGGGGAGGCTGCAGCTGTCCAAGCAGGTGCCATCCAGCTTGGCTTTGTCTTTGATCTGCACTGTCACACTGCGCTGGGACACGGCCGCCTCGAAGCCCACCACAGTCGTGCCCTCGTCCAAGGGGTACACAAAGAGACCTGCCAGCCAGGAGGGGTGTCAGCAACACCCACCTCTTCCCTGGACCTACCAGCCAGGTCCCTCTTGGCACTTCCCAAGCGGGAAAAAAAAAATCCCACTTGTGGGATTTTTCACACCTAAAAAGACTTGGCCACAAAACACTTGGTTGTGCTTCCCACCAGCATCTAAAGGTTGAAGGCATGCACAGAAACACAGCACTGCCATATTCTGACTTTAAAGTTCTCATTCCAAGTTTCACTCCTTAAAACTTGCCTTCCAAAGCCTGGGGGTCTGGGTTGTGGTAGGTGAGCAGGGCTGTCATCCCAAAGGCGTAGCCGCTGACGCAGGACGTCACCTCGGACCCAAGGAGGGGCAGCCGGGACAGGGTGGCCCCGTTAATCAGCCCTGGCATCTTCCCAGGGTCTCTGGGTGATGGTGGGGAGCTGGAGAGAGAAAGGACAGAATGGATGTGGAGCCCTGAGTGCCCAAAATGTTTGCAGGGCTCTGCTCTCATGCTGAAGCCCTGAGGACAGAAAGGTGAGTGAGCTGGGGCAGGATGAGACCCGGGTCTGATGACTGCAGTGATGGGGATGGAGCAAGAGCCAGTGGGAAGACACAAGGAAAACCCTTGCCCCAAATCCCCATTGGCAAAGGGAGGAGGTTCAGATGAAACCTCCCAGGCTGGGGACAGACAGTCCCAAGGTCCATGGTCCCAGCTCCCACACTGCTGCAGTCTGGGCAGAACAACTTAACATCTTTTTGTCCCTCATTATCCTCCAAACCAACAACTTTCTCCAGGATAAGACTATGATCATGAGAGTTTTCTCCTGAGGAAGGAAGAGTAGGCAGGCAGAGCCAGACATTATCCTGCCCTCCCTGCCATGCCCTTGCCCATCCTCATCCTCGCTGATTTTGGGGAGGTGCCTCTGCTCTCTGTCCTGCATCTCCAGATCCTTCCTGCAAAGGGCTGACTCATCCCTCCCTGTGCTCAGCCGACACATTCAGATGCAAAGTGACTCCTTCTGCCAATTACATTCCAACTCTTTTTCCCTAAGCAGGTTTTCCTCCGTTACAGCCCCTCTCCCCAAGCCTCAGGCTTTCAAAGGAGACTTTTCAGGTGGATTTTTAGGGCTACATCCTGCTCCCCCGGGGAAGCAGGAGAAGTTGCTAGGCAGCAGTTCCCCCTGGCTGGCTCTGCAATGCTTTATGCAGTGATTTACGAGGCCCAGGAGAAGCCAGCAGCACTGAAATATATCAGTTTATCATTCCCTACCAGTCCTGCGTTATTAAAACCCACCTTTATATGCAAATGACACAGAGGACATCAAGGCCACGAGCTCCGATGAGTGCATTGAGAGAGGGAAAAGGGAGAGGCAGGGAGAGCAGGAAGGGCTGTGCAGGGTGGGGGAGAGCAGCCAGGGAAACCCAGCACAGGGAACAGCAGCGAAGATGATGATGATGATGATGATGATGATGATGATGATGATGATGATGATGATGATGATGATGATGGAGGGCAGTAATCCCAAGGCACGCCCCTGAATCCTGGCCAAAAAGCTCAGCCATTCCCGATTTAATCCACCCCTTCTTCCACCACAAATGCTGCTCGTGCCAGGAGCTGCCCAGGGAGGTGGGGGTGCATCCATGGGGATGCAGCCCCCACGGTCAGGAGATGAACAGGAGTCCTGCCCGAGCCAGGGGAGGCCATCCCACACCAGGATGCTCCAAGTCACACCAACAAGGCTTGGGAAGTCAGGAGCTGGCTAAAATTCACCTGCCACAGGGAGAGATAATGAAGGTCCCCTCACTTGGAGACGTGGCAGAGGCCATCAAGGTACTGGGAAGTGATTAAATGCCAGGTGGGGGAGGAAGGAGGGGGAATGATTTTACCTTAGGGAAGAAATAATAATGGGAAGAAGCTCTCTACCAGCTTGGCACAGCAGGAATTCATTACAGGACTGCCAAAGGGGGGAATTTGGGCTCCAGGTGACTTCAGCTTGGAAGTGGGGACTTAGTGCAGAGCCACGGGTGAGCTCCAAGCCCTTCACACCTCCTCACCCATGGAAGATTGGGGACCCCATGGGAGCCACTCTGCCAGCAGGGATTTCTGCACCACCTGGGCCAGGACAAGCACTGAGGGGCCCTTGGGGAGATGCAGAGCCCTGTGCCATGTCCTGCTTCATCCAGCCAGGAAAGTTGCACCTCTCCTGCAGCTCCAAGGGGGCTCAGAGGAGCCTGGCACCAGCCCCCACTGCTGTGCCACCCAAAAAATCGGCCCCACAAGGACAGGGGGGGCTCAGAGGGCTCTTCCCAGCAAAACCCCTTTGATAGGGGATGCTGCCAGCAGAGCCATGGGGCTGCTCCACACAGCTCGTGTCACCAACGCCATCAAGTGACTGCAGCACGGAAAGGGAGAGCAGCAGAGAGGCTGGAGTGAGGGAGAGCAGTGGGAAGGCTGGAATCTCTCCTGTGCCCCCCAGGAGCTCAGCACCAGCCCCTTGCCTGCTCCCCACCCTGCCTTTGCTGCTCTGGGATGTGTGCTCAGCCTCCATTCAGGCCTGACTCTCAGGATGGGACCTGGCAGGACCCTGCATCCCCAAAAAATTACCAACAGCTTGACGCTGCACAGGGTACCCCTAGAGCCACCCAGTGCTCAGTGTGTCCCCTCACTGCCACCCAATGTGTCCTGCCTCCCACACACAGCAGGTGTGGGGCCATCCCACACACCTGGCCAGGTGCCTCCCGACCCCACACTGCATCTGGCAGAAAGGGAAACCATGGTTAACACCTTCAGCCCTCAAAGTACACCTGTCATGCCATCAGCTAGGAGCACCTCAGGGCTGGGGACAGACAGACAGACAGACAGACAGACACTGTCCCTTGGCCAGCCTGGCACACCAGGCTGCTGCTGCATCGATCTCTTCCCCCGCCCCTTCCTTTGTAAACGTCCTTTCCATGACAATCCACTGCTCTTCCCGGCCTCGGGGGGGAGGGAGACACTGAAACGTGATCACCCCACTCCAGGCAACCCCCGCGGCCAATTCCTGCGCCCGGCTGACGGGGAAGGCGCTGATGCTCTGCTGACGGTCCCGGTGACGCGCGGGGCTGCGAGCCCGAGCACAGGCTCCATCCAGCCCTGCACAGCCCTGCATCGCCTGTCCCAGCACTCCCGAGAGGCCGGGGATGGGTTTTATGCGATGGGAAAAGGTGCCTGAAAAAAGCGGGTGGTGCCCGGAGCTTCCTGGGTGTCCCTCTGTGTCACTAAGCACTGATGTGCCCTCAAAAAAATCTATCTGAGCACGTGGAGTAAAGACAGGGGCAGAATAATGCTCCTCAGAGGTGTATCGAGAAGGAAAATAGAGCAAAACTGTGAGCACCCAGCCTGGCTGCTGGCAGGACCCGACTCCCGGGAGTGGGTTGGGGTCCCGGCTGTACCGCACCAACAACAGGACAGGGAGAGCCAGAGCAGGAGCTGGGATAAAACCCGACGGCTCCACCCGGCCCTGCTGCCTGCAGGGCAGGAATCAGGGGCAGCCCGGCTGCTTCTGCCCCCCAGGACAGCAAGGCATCCGCGCGAATGCCCTGATGCCACAGCTGGTGTCAGCGCCTTTCTGAGCGGCTGCATCACTGCCCCGCCCTGCCGTCACCCCTGAGCGGCCACAAAGATGTCGCCTCCAGGTCCGAGCTACACCTGGGGCACATCCCCACTGCTCAGAGCATGCCTGGTTTTCTGCAGCTGGGTAAAACATTCCTTCCACGTCGTCTGTCTCAATCAACACTGACATCCAGCGGCTCGCCGGGATGACGGCAGCCGGAGCGCCCTGTGGAGATGTACAAGTGCACAGAGGTGGCCAAGGATGCCTGTTGCACCACAGCCTCCCGTCGGCATTCCTGGGCAATCACCACGGGAAACAATCTCCCCCCGGTTTGCAAATCCAAGACAGGAGAAGCCTTGAGCTTCCCAAACTTTCAGGGTTCTCAAGTAGAGCCACCCTTGGAAATTCTCCCTGGTTTTCAGGGGCAGCAAGGCTCGGGGAGCTGCTGAGGGAGCCCTGACTTCACCTACCTGACCCACATCACTGCAGGTCATGACTAAGACATGCAGGAGCCCTCCAGCTGCTTTATCCCAAAGCACGAGGCTCAAATCTGGCCAGGAAACTGGGATCAACCCACAAAATACCTCTGGGAGGCCATAGGAGGAAATGGGGTTTGAAAAATCACCCACAGCACTGTCCTGTGTGGAAAAGCCATGGCAGACCTGTGAGACTCTCAGGAAAAGCTACAGGAGCTGTTCTCCAATCTCCAGCCTCCCCTTGCCTCAGTCTGCAAGTGAAATATCCCACTTGATGGAAAACCAGGAAAACAGTCCCTGCAGACCCCCCAGAGGGTGACAGCACGGCAGTGACAAGGATTCCTGGCCCCAAGGGCACCCTGAGGCCCCAGATATGGAAACTGGGGAAAGGCTGGGAAGTAGCTGCTCCTGCCAGAGCCCAGTGGAAGCAACTTGGTCCTTCCCGAGGTGATGCAGTGCCAGGCTGGGACATGACTGACAGCCCTGGCAGGGGCAGATTTGGGGCCTGCCAGCTATAACCCTAGCAAGTGTCTTGGACCAGCAGCCTGGCCCCAGAGTCGGGTATCACAGACCTGGATTCAGCCCTTCCTAGAGCTGTTTATCACACATTTCTGACACAGGGGTTTGTTAACCCCCACCTCGCCGGGCTCACAGCTGGGGGAAGATCCCTGGGCTGAGCCAGAGGGGGGTGTTGGCCCAGACACCCCTCAGCTGGGCTAAACCCACCAGGCAGCCTGCTTGGGGTGCACCCAGGAGGATCCACACAGGGCCCCCAGGAGCAGCACAGCCCTTCTGCATCCTGCCCTGCCCCCAGTGTGGTGGATTCCAGCCAGTCTCAGTGTTTTGACCCTTATTGGGGGGATCAGCCCCCCTCACCCTGCCAAGGTCACTCCTCCTTCCCCAAACAATGTGTCCACTGATGGGTTATCCCACTCGGCTGCCCAGGACAGCAACAGCATCCCCAGCATCATCCCCCCCTCCATCCCTGTCCTCTGCCTGCACGGAGACAGACACAGTCACCACTAATGTCTGTACAATTTTTGGGGAGGGATGGATGCTCCGGGACTCACCATCCAGCTGGGAAAAAGCAAGGCTGGGAAGCAGCAGCTTGCAAAGTGTGGGCTTGTGCCTGCACAAATATTATGACAGGGATCTCTTCAGTGAGCAGCTTTGTGCTGGGATCGTGCACAGCCTTGGGAAGTGACACACACACACACCCCTCACACCCACCCCTGCGGAGCTGAAAAGGTGCAGGAGCAACTGGAGAGTAGCCACTGCTTTTCTTACCTTTGCTGGGAGAGAGGAGGAGGAGAAGGAAGAAGGGGTTGGGGGGGTTGGAGCAACTTCACCCACTCTTCCAGCCCCTCTGCGGCTGGGCTGGGGGGGCAGGAGGGGCAGGAGGAATCCCGAAGGCGACAGGCACGGCTGCGGAGCGCTGTGTCTGGAAGACAGGGAGAGAGGGAGATGAGGAGAGAGGGAAAGGGAGGGAGAGAGGGAGAGGAGCAAGCGCCGGGGCTCGGGGTGGGGGAGCGTTGCACCACCAGCCACCTCAGCAACCGGTGGTTTCACCCCCCGGACCCTCCCCACGGGCACCGGGGCTGGAGGAAACCGGGGGGTCCGGGGGTCCCGGGGGGCTCGGAAGGGTCTTACCGAACCGGCTGCAGCAACATGTGCCCCGGCGGAGGGTGCCCGGCTCCCCTGGGATGGGGGGTCCCGATCCCCAGGGTGGGTCTCTCGCTCCCCACCGCTGACTCGGAGTGACAGGAGCTGTCTGGGTCACCATCACCATCATCATCATCATCATCACCCAGAGGAGCCATTTGTTTTGCCGGGGAGGTAACCATGACAATCCCCCCGAACACCGTGCGCTTCCCCCTCCCCTCGCTGCCCTCCTGAGCCGGGGGCTGCAGGGGAGGGAAGGGGCGAGGGGCGGAGGAGCGGCCCCCGGGCTGGGCAGGCTGCTGGGAAAAAGAGGCTGCGAACTGCCCTTACCCATCCCCACAATTTGTCTCCCCGGGATTTTCCGCAGCAGCTGCTGGGAGGGGAAGAACCCACCGCATTCACCTTTGTCATCCCCTTCCTCTTTCAAAGGAAGGAAAGCACCCTAAAGCCCCCCAAAATCAGGATGTATCACCACTCCCTGGCCTCCTCTGCAGCTCTAGGCTGGATCTCTCTCCCACCCTTGCTGTTGCCCCCATTCCCATCTCAGCTCAGGCACCCTCTCCTCCCCAGGAGCACCCAAAGCCCAACCACAGCCCCCCACCCATGGGGGTCTAGGAGGACCCTCCCCACGGGAGCAGTGCTGTCACTGGGGGATGCCCCTGATGGGATACCATCCCTGCCCTGAGCAACTTACCCTTAAACCCAGGAAAAACAACTTGTAGGAAGGGGAAACTGAGGCAGCTGGAGGGGCACAGACTTGGACATTGTCCCAAAGCAGAGCTGGACACCAAGCCTGGGTCAGAGCACACCGAGGGTAAAGCTCCTCTTCCTGCCCCAAGGACACATCCACGCCACAGGGTCAGGATGAGCAGACATGTGGCATCCCTAATGACCCATCTTCTTCCCCAAGAACAATTTGTTTTAGAGGAAATGGCAAAAAAACTCCACAAATGTCTGTTCAAAATTTTTTTCCCTAAGCCCAGCTCCCAGGGCTGACTTCAGCCCTGAACCTCCAAAATTTATGGCTCTTGCCAGACAAGTAAGTCAACCATGGAAAAACCCATGTCCTGTGTTCCCAGTGCCTGTAAATGTTTGTTTAGCAGGGCTTGTGGCTTCTAGGAAGAAAATAACATGTATCAGGAGAAATCCTGGGATTCAAACCAACAAATGTGGTAGCAGCAGGGTATTTATTTAGATGTGACAGCATGTGACATGGTGGATGAGGCACATGGAGTTGTTTTGGGGGGAATTGATCTTTAGTGCTGATGCTGAAGCTGCATCACCGTGGGCATCAATGAGGTGACCAAAAGTACTGCCCAGAACAGCTCACAGGGGCCTCCAGCTGCTGGTTGTTTGTTCCTCCTCATCTTCTCCAGGTTGGCTTTGCCCAGGACATCCCACCATTGCTGAGGGCCAGCCCCTCCCAGGGAGCAGCAGGGGGGAATGGGGGTGGGTAAAAATGAGGCAAAACCGAGGAGAGGAGAAGGTAAAAGAGGCATTTGAGGTCACCTAAGTGACATCTCTAAGCTTTTCCCACCTGGGGCCAGGCAACAGCAGCATCTCTAACCATCATAGAGAAATATTTCCAGTCCTGGAAATATTATTTTCTATGCCTGGGTGGATTCTGAGACTGGCCAAGCACAGGACAGGCTTTCCAGGCTCGTTATCCAGCTCACTCAAGTGAGCAAGTGTGGTGCTCTTGTGCTGGGAGATTCAGATGGGCTCAAAACTGAAAAAAAATCCCCAATACTAAACTAAATCAACAAGCACTTCCCGTGATCTCCATCGTGCTCTATTGTAAATGCCATTTTCCTCAGCCTGAAATGCTCTGAAGAAACAAATAATCACCCTGTTGGGAGACTGTGATGATTAAAAACTGATGACAGGGTTGGGCAGGGACTGCTTCCTACTCCTCTTTCTCTTCCTCATCCTCCTCCTTCATTTCTTCCTTTTCTTCATCCTCTTCTTCCTCCTTGCAGCAGGTTTGTGTGTGACCTGTTTGGTGTGTAAGAATCAGAGGTAATTCCAATGAAATTCCACCATCCAACCTCCACCATTGGGAGATCTCTCATTCCAGCACAGCCAAAGTCTGCTGGTGAGGGGAATTAAGCACTTATTTAAATTAATCTGAATATTTATCTCATGTTTAAATGAATAAATATGGAATTATATGACAGATTCTCCAGTAAAATCAAGGACCCTGCATGGAACCACAGGAAACCCACACCTCCAAGAGCCCATTCCTGCTCCAGAGACTGAGAAAAGTCCTTCCTCATGGACAGAGCAGAGGAACTCCCACCACAGTCACACCTCACTGACAGGCTGCACAGCCCTGAAAATCCCAAGGAACTTCAGCCAAGGCCAAGGAGCAGGAAAGAAGGCATTGGAAGGATCTGCCCCAGCCAGTGTTGCCTGATCACAGTTTTGCCTCTGCTTTCCCCTCTCTAAAATGGGACTAATCCCAATTAAATGTGCTTATGGGAGGTGTGTCTGCAAGAAAACATTAAATTGGAAGCATGAGCCTGTCAGCCTCTGGGATTTCCCACATTCATCTTTATTTTTATCCTAATTAACTAATTAATGTCTCAGACTTGCCTTTGGCTGATTCTTCTGTTCCCTTTGAAAATCTCCTCACGTTCAGCTCCTGTGCTCAGCATCCTCCTGTTGCCATGGAAAAAAATGCCATGATGTCACCTCCACAAATAAAGCTGCCAGACCCCAAAGTTCACCTGTGGGGCTGGGGAGGGATCCCAAAAGATTGAGGGACACAGGGCTACCACCTCCAAGCAGGAAATTGAATTATCATCTGATGGAAAAACATCAGATGATAATATTTGATAATGACAGGGAAAAAACAACCACAGTTGGTGTGAAGAGCAATAGTGAAGGGTCCAGCCCTGCCTGGGATAAGATTTCTCAGCACAGAAAGAAATAACAGCTCAGGTGGAAGTTTCAGGCTGTGGGAACAAATGAAGTGTCTCCATTAAAGGGGAGGGGGAATACTGAGTCAGGGAACTAATCCTTGGTTTGGGAACTTGTGGCTGATGCCTGCAGGCTTGGCCATTTTACTGGTTCTGCTGCATGGAATAAAAACACAAATTCAGATCCTCCTTGAGAGCTGCTCTGCCAAACAAGGCTCAAAGAGGGGCAACAGCAGCCCAGCAAGGAAATCCCACAGGCTCTTCTGACACTTCTTTCATTTCTACTTTCCCTTTTACTCCTCTTTATTGCAGGACCTTTAAAGAGCGGGTGTGACACCAGGGCTGAGCCAGCTCCTGCCCTGCACAGGAGACAGGACAGAAATGACTCTTGCAGCTCCTGTCACTTCTCCATGACTCATCCTACTACCTTGTTTTCACCTCCATCCTGTTCCAGAGACAGGGCTGCAGTTCCTCACAAATGTCACAGTGTCTGTGTGGTTTTCCCTGGCTCCCAAAGGGACTCCATCCCATGGGAAACAGGAGCTCCAGCCTCACAGCAGATGGCACAGCAGGGCCTGACCCCCAGCCCCAAAGCAGAGAGGGGGCACAGCCCCAGCCCCACAGCACATGGGGGGCCTGACCCCCAGGGATGGCCACGTCACACAGGGGACTGAGCCCCACATCAGGTGAGACACAGCCCCAGATCATAGCAGGGTGCTGATCTCAGCCCCACAGCACTCCCAGGGAACTGCAGGGACTGCAGCCCCCACAACATACAGGGGAGCTGGCTGCCCAGCCCCACAGAGCACAGGGCTCACAGGCAACACTTCATAGGGGTCACAACCCCACAGAGCACACAGAGCTCACAGCCCCACACTGCACAGAGCTCACAGCCCCACACTGCCCAGCCCACAGAGCACAGAGCTCACAGCCAACACTTCATAGGGTTCACAACCCCACACTGCACAACCCCACACTGCACAACCCCACACTGCACAGCCCCACACTGCACAGCCCCACAGAGCACACAGGGCTCACAGAGCACACACGGCTCACAGAGCTCACAGCCCCACAGAGTCACCCCACGCAGGGCTCACAGCCCCACAGAGCACAGGGCTCACAGCCTCACCCCACACAGCGTTCATAGCCCCACAGAGCACACAGAGCTCACAGCCCCACACTGCACAGCCCCACAGAGCACAAGGCTCACAGCCAACACTTGATAGGGCTCATAGCCAACACTTCCTAGGGCTCACAGCCCCACACTGCACAGCCCCACAGAGCACAGGGCTCACAGCCAACACTTCATAGGGGTCACAACCCCACAGAGCACACAGAGCTCACAGCCTCATACCCCACGCAGGGCTCACAGCCCCACACCGCACAGGGCTCACAGCCCCACAGAGCTCACAGCCTCACACAGCACACACGGCCCACGGAGCTCACACGGCTCACAGAGCTCACAGCCCCACACTGCACAGCCCCACAGAGCACAGGGCTCACACCCTCACCCACACCGTGCCCGCCTCCCCTCACCCGCACACCCCGCCGCCCCCGGAACGCGCGGTGCCCGGAACGCGGGCGCGCGGGGCCGGGCGGGGCCGGGCCGTGCCGCGCTGCGCAGGCGCCGCTCCCGCCCGGCGCCATCGCGGCTGCTGCGGCCACCCCGGGCCGGCCATGGCCACCGACTCGTGGGCCCTGGCCGTGGACGAGCAGGAGGCGGCGGCCGAGTCGGTGAGTGCGCGCCGGGGCCCGCGGGGGTCGGGATGGCCCGGCGCGCCCCATGGGCGCGGGGTCCCTCGGGCTGCGCGGCCCCGCCGCCTCCTCACAGAAAACAGCGATGGCACAAACCCTTTTTCGCCCCATTTTCTGGGCCCGGGGTATCCGATTGTCTCTGGGCTTGGGCTCTTCCTTTATAAGCAAAACCCCCAATTTTTGTTTGTTTGTTTATTTATTTATTTATTTACCATTATTTTAAAAATTTCTTCGCCTTCATCTGTTTTTTGCGTATCCAAAGGGCAGAGCCGTCCCTGCGCTCCCCCTCACCCTCCATCCATACACTGCACCGCTTCGGGCGCTCATCCAGCCTCAGCTTCCACCATCCAAAAAAAAAAAAAAGGCCAAAAACTCTTTCTCTCATATTTTTTAATGAGAAGATATAACTTCGTACCTCAGAAAAATTGTTTTGTATTTTTTCTCTGCTTGGGCACCGAGCACTCACTGAGGCCCTGGATGTGGGAAGACCCTCGGGGCTGCTCTCCCTGCACATCTCAGGTGCTGGAACAAACTCATCGTGGGACAGCTTGTGCCGGCCAGGACAGTGCTTGGATCCTGTTTCCATCCTGGGATTCTGATTTTCTCCCATTTTCCATCAGCAGAGCCATTAGGGAGTGGAGGCTACAGGACAGAAAATAGCCACTTCCCTGTGTTGTCATTACAGCTTGTATTTCTGTTAAAACTCCTGTTAGAAGTAGTTGTATAAAACTCTTGAAATCAAATTCCTCTTGTATCTTTGTCCCTTCCAATTAAATAGGGTTTGTGCAATACTTGATAAATCCAAAGCTCAGGTTTTCCTGGCTGGAATTAGAATATAGGGAGCTATATTTGAATTTCTCTGATTTTGTGTTTTTCCTCATTTCTAGCTGAGCACTTTACACCTGAAGGATGAAAAAACCAAACCAGATGCCAATGGTGAGTTCCAGCTGCTTAGATGGGCTTGGAAAGGGTGGAATGTTTCCCTGTGGGGGTTCAGAGTACTGCTGCCAAAGTAAATTCCTGATAAATCACGAGTTTCCAGAAAAGCTGAGATTAAGCAGCAGCACAGACTAAACATTTTGGTGTCTCAGGGAGCTGTGTGAGCAAAATCTGTTGGTGTGGCTGCTAAACTCCACTTGGAGCTGGAGCTTGGGTTTCCTCTGCACAGCAGTGCAGTTCCCCTCAGGAGAATGAGCTGTTTTGTAGCTTTTCCCAGGATATTGCAAAGCTCTGGGGGTGTGGGCTGTCCCTGTGCCCCCCTAAACCTGAACCCTTCCAATCCAGGTGCCGTTGTCAAGGCAGATGACAATGTGGAGAAGACGGAGGATGAGGAGAAGGGTAAGTGCTTTCATGAAAAAAAAAGCTTTGGCAAGTAAGTTAATTTAATTTAATTATAATTAAATTGGTTTAATATATACTTAAAGTAAGTCTGCCTTATGTCTCAGGACTGCTGATCTTGTATCCTGCCCCAAGGACTTAATTGTAAGACATGTCCTTCCTCCATAACACTTTTAAAGGCATTGTGTCCTGTAATAACTTGGGAGACTCCTGGATTAGAGTGGAGAGAAATAAGGGGATAGCAGTATCCTCAAGGCAGGACTGGATACAGGAGCAGTTGGATAACCTGGAGCTGGGATTGCTGTAGCAACCAACAAGTTCCATTTATGCATGGCTGTTCAGAGGTGGGTAAAGGCTCAAATTCTTTCAGAAGGGTGGTTTTAGGAAACAGATTTAGTTGCAAAACCCCAAAGTGCAGCAGTTTAACCTCGTTTGGATCTTCCTTATCCTCAGCCCTTGTGTTGCAGCTCTGAAATCTTCTAAAGTACCATTTATCCTCATATTTCCCTTAAAAATAAAACCCTAGGAGGTTTCTGCACACCTGTCAGAGTGAGGGTTGAGGAGGCCCTGATCCTGTCCCAGGTAGATGCTAAGATGAAATAATCTTGAATAAGCAGATATTTGCATCTGTTAAAGTTCCCCTTAGAACAGTGCCTGTTTGATTTGTCTTCCTGGGTATTAAATGGGGAAATCTCTGCAATCTCTCAGTGTCTCATCCAGGAGGTTTGTTCTCCTCAAGCCATTACACTGTAATGAAGAATTTCAGTATTTGGAGGCATTTTGTCCCTTTTAACTGGCTGAGAGTTCAGTGAGAGCAAGACCTGGAGCAGGCTGTGACTGATGGATTGATGTTTTCCACCTCCTTTCCCAGAGGACAGAGCTGCCCAGTCCTTACTGAACAAGCTGATCCGCAGTAACCTGGTGGACACCACGAATCAGGTGGAGGTGCTGCAGAGGGACCCCACATCCCCCCTCTACTCTGTCAAGTCCTTCGAGGAGCTGCGCCTGTAAGTGCCTGCTGGGATGAGCCAGAGCCTGCTCTGCATGCAGCTGCTAAATCCTGGCATCAGATATATTAAACAGGCTCCCTTATAACTGCATTTTTCAGTTTGTCATGGGGAGCCTTATTTTTAAGCTCAGAGAGAGAGAGCAGTTTTGCTAAAACTGCCAGAGCAGATGTGAGTTTGGAGCCCATCAGGTAGCTGGAACTGAAATGTTCTTGTCCTGAAAAATTCCCTGGTTGCATAGGACATACCACTTGAAAGTAGATGGGTTTGTGTTTCAGGTTCATGCCAACCTGCCGTTAATAAGTGAGTGTATCATTTGTGTTATTTAAATGCTAGGAGAGTTGGTTTATCTGGGTGCCTGGTGGGGGTTTCCATCTGAAACAACAGCAGTGAACAGCACAAAGGCAAAACCTTATCTTTTCTAGCAATACTGGATTCATGTACTGGAGAGACCAGTATTTTCTGACTTCTTGCCACTGAAAACCTCTACCAGTGCAGCTTTCAAGGGATGATAACTGAATTTAAGGCATAGTTGATGGAAATATGTATTAATGTGCTGAAGATTGCTTCCTGTTGGGATTGTTGTGCTTGCACTGATCTCAAGTTTGTTGCTCTACAAGCTCTGCAGGAAAATGGGAGCTAAAGAGCCTTCTCCCCATGAAATACCAGGATGTTTTCTTTGTTAGTGTTTGTGGTTGAATGTCTACAAAAAGAAGCTGAGGTCCTGCAGTGCCTGTTAGTCTAATTCATTCCTGTGTTTCAAAAGGCAAACAATCCCAGGGAGTTAATGACAGGGACAGCCAGCCTAATTGAGTCTTCATTTTGTTATGACTCGGGGTATCCTTGGCAACTGGTGCAGAGTTGGGCTTTGTCTGTCCTTGCTTGGAGCAGCACAAGGTTACATTTTCAAAGAGCTTTTGTTCCAGGAATCGAAAGTAATACAGGATTTTTGCAAAAGCATGTTGGGCTGACTAGGAAGTTACTGCAGTGAGAAGTGTGGGCAGGATGTAACCTGCCTTGAAATGAGAGCCCTTCTGAGAGCACTCAGCATGGAGGGAGCAGCTGGGGGTTATCAGCTGAGAGTTTCCAGCACCATAACCAGGATTTAGGTTGTTCTGAGTTCTTGTCTACATCAGAGAGTAGAAAGCTCCCTCGAGAGAAAGCAGCAGATGAGAGTTTGCTGGCCAGCAGTGTCACCACACAGCTCTGGGTATGAGGGCTGGCTTGCAGCCATGGATCACAAACTGTAGCCACAGCAAACTGAGCTAATTATCAGTCATTTACCTGAGCCAGCATTGCTGAGCTGCATTACAGAATGCACACGACTTCCTGAAGTCCTTGCAAGGATCTCATGATCCCTTTTTCCTGTTCCTCACGCTTTGTCCCATGTCTGAGTCATCAAGGAGTGATAATTTTGGCACCAAGATTAGACATGGCTGAGGAAATGGGATTGGCCTGAAGGACAGGATTAATGCTTTCTGCTCTGGGATTCCTGGATTGTCTGAAAAGCTGCTTTGGAGCAAGCAGTGCTGGCCTTAGACACAGGGTTTGCCCTGCAACTGGGACATGCAGGCTGATTTACTAAATCCAGGGGTTTTTACAAAGCTCCCTGTCCATACATCCTGCTGTCACTTGTAGCTTCCATAGTTATTTCATGGGTAGGATTGTACCAGGGATGTCTTCTCGAGGGTTTTTTTCACCTTTTTGTACACAGATGAAAACTAAATGGACTTAAATAGGTCATGATATAAAAATTTCTCTTTTCAGGAAACCACAGCTCCTGCAAGGAGTCTATGCCATGGGCTTCAACAGACCATCTAAGATCCAAGAGAATGCCCTGCCCATGATGCTTGCTGAGCCGTACGTACACATTCTGTCTGCTCTCTCCCAGTTTAGAAGGATTTGAAAGGTTCAGTGTGCTGCTCCTGAATTTTGCATGGGAGGAGGGTGATAGAGAAAGGATTCCCATGCCACAGTGTTTCTGTGGTTATTAACTATGTGACACCAGCCGTGGATTTGTCCTTTTCCTAGGGCTGGTACTGAGCATGTCGTGCTATGGGGTTTGGGAGGTTGTTGCCATTTTTCCTCATTAGTTTGGAAAGGAATAATATGAAATAGCTCAGGAATCCTGGGTGGGTAGGAGTAGCTGAGGTGCTGATTTTCCTCTCCACAACCCTGAGCTGGAATGTGTGAGGTACTGAGACACTGGGGAAGATGTGAAATGGGAAATTATTGGAAGAAAACCCCAGTTCTCCTTCCAAACCTCCATAACTGAGAAACGCTGAGGGAGAGTGTTGGGCAGGAAGTAATTCATGGCTGGTCATCTGGCCCTGGATCCAGAGCAGGGGTAAATGTGCTGGGGTTCAAATGGTGCTTCCCCCTGAGAGCTGTGCCTGCTGTGCCCCCAGCCCGCAGAACCTCATCGCGCAGTCGCAGTCCGGAACTGGCAAGACAGCTGCCTTCGTCCTGGCCATGCTCAGCAGGGTTGAGCCTGGCAACAAGTATCCACAGGTAAAGTTGGTGGGATGGGGCCTTCCCTGGTGGTGCAGTGCCATCTAGTGAAGAGCCTGGGCTGCTGGGAGGCCTTCTGATGTAATTCAAGGCTTGATGGAGCCATGGTGTTATTTCATTAAATTGCTTACAGGGGATGGAGGTTTGGGGATTTATCAAAGTGCTTTCCGTGCAAAAGATGTGGGTTTTGCTCAGAGCTTGTTCCTGTGCATCACACAGAATGCCATTGCTCTGTGAGGAGTTAAGTCTTTCTGTGAGGACTTAAATCAGAGAAGGGGATTGGATAAGTGGGTTTGGGGCAGAAGAGAAGGCAACTCTGACAACAGAGCAGACAATACCTGGAGAGGTACTTTTCAAATCAGATTTGCTTGTGGGATGATTGAGAAACTGTTCAGCCACTTGCATGTTTGTCTTGAAGAAAACTTCAACAAGGATTTTAAAAAGCAAGTGTGATAGTGTTGCCCTGGATGTTGATCACCTCACTAGTTATCCTTCTGTTCCTCCAGTGTTTGTGCCTTTCCCCAACATACGAGCTGGCACTTCAGACAGGAAAAGTGATTGAGCAGATGGGAAACTTCTACCCAGAGCTGAAACTTGCATATGCTGTTCGAGGCAACAAACGTGAGTAAGGGGAGACACCACCAACAGGAGTGAGGGAGTGGTGCTCCTCAGGTGGTGAAAGAGCTGGGTCAGAGAGGGCTGGAGCATTTCCCAGGGTGCACAGCCACCCTAGAGCAGCCCTTGCCTTCTGTCTCGGCAGTGGAGAGAGGGCAGAAGATCTCGGAGCAGATCGTCATCGGCACACCTGGCACCGTGCTGGACTGGTGCTCCAAACTGAAGTTCATAGATCCCAAGAAGATCAAGGTGTTTGTGCTGGATGAGGCAGATGTGATGATTGCCACCCAGGGCCACCAGGACCAGAGTATCCGCATTCAGAGGTACGGGGCTGCAGTCAGGACCTCACCAGTGAGCCATGGATGGAAATGATACATTAGCTCTAGTCCAGGGTTTCACAGAGGCACAGTGTCAGGGCATGACAAGCAGTTTCATTTCCTTACAGAATAAATACCCTGTCCCTGGAGCAGGGTTTGTTCCTTTTTCAGAAGGTGAGTCTGGATGCCTGGTCCATGAGGGAGCGATCATGGTGGGTAAGAGTGGTTTTACTCTTTCCAACCACTGAAATAACTGGTTCTAGGGTTGTGCTTTTCCTTTGCCCATAGCATGAATTCCATCAGGATATCAGGAGATGACAGTGTTGTGTAGGAACCCTCCCTATTTCTCTCTCTCTTTCAGAATGCTCCCCAGGGACTGCCAGATGCTCCTGTTTTCAGCCACTTTCGAGGATTCTGTGTGGAAGTTTGCTCAAAAAGTTGTTCCTGACCCAAACATCATCAAACTGAAGCGTGAGGAGGAGACCCTGGACACCATCAAGCAGTATTATGTGCTGTGCAGTAACAGAGATGAGAAGTTCCGGGCTCTCTGTAACATCTACGGCGCCATCACCATCGCCCAGGCCATGATCTTCTGTCATGTGAGTGCTTCAGGGAGTGTTAGTTTGGTGACCCCCTCACAGTCTGCAGTGCTAAAACCAAGCCACTCATGGTTTCCAGAAAGGAGCTAAGAACAAAATTGCCCTTTTTGGCTTCTCTGGCTCAGTCTTTGAGAGAAATCCTGAAAGCCACGTTAGTGCTGACTGGTTTGATTGTCTGGGTTTGTCCATCCAGGAGACAACATTGGACTTTTTTATTCCTGAATGGTCATAGTTATCCCTGAAGTCCTCTGAAGCAAAGATCAGAGTAATGCACATTTTCCCAAAACTCTGAACTACTGAAAAAAAAAGTGGGGTTGGAAAATGGATGAAAATAGGACAGAATGAGGGATTGGGAAGTCTTTTGCTTCTCTAGCTGATACAGAGCTGTTCCTAGGACTTCATTTCCCTCAGGTAACTGAGGATACACCTCTGGGATCTCACTGTGAATCATGTTGAGACTTGGTTTTCTTTTTCTGGAAGCCAACATAGTAATTTTTAGGGAAAAATCAGTGCTGACAGCACAGAACAGCCAAGCAAAGTGAGCTCAGACAGGATGAAAGTGTTGGGAGTCTGCTGCAGCAGTTTCCTTTTAGGCTGTCTCAAGACATAACTGGAGCTCAAAAAACTGTTCAAAAATTCAAGGCTGTGCAGAGCCTCTGTGGGATTTCACAACTGCATTCAGGTCTGACACTGCCATTTTCCAAGCTGAGTAGTTGTGGGTTTGTGACAATTTTCCTGAGTGTTCAGTGTACACATGTAGTGTCAGTCTCCAGCAGAGTGAAATCTAAGGAGCACTGCACAAGGAAAACGTGTCCTTTATGAATCAAGGACTCCTGTGGTGGCTGAGGTGATACAGTTTGTAAGGGAGACAAAACCTGAGCAGCCCCCAGAGAGGTTTGTTGCTGCTTTCCAGCACTAAGCCCCGTCCCGAATGTGTTGCAGACCCGCAAGACGGCGGGGTGGCTGGCGGCAGAGCTGTCCCGCGAGGGCCATCAGGTGGCGCTGCTGAGCGGGGAGATGATGGTGGAGCAGCGAGCCGCCGTGATCGAGCGCTTCCGAGAGGGCAAGGAGAAGGTGCTGGTGACCACGAACGTCTGTGCCAGAGGTAGGGCACGGGGGGATGGGGCCAGGTGATGCCTTAGGGGTTTAGCTTTTGTGGTTTTCATGTTTTTGTAATCCTGCAGTTCTGTAGTTACAACTCTAAACTCCACGCACAGTGTCACTGCTGCTCTCCCATTTTGGTCACACACAACAATTCCTCTGTGAGACCCCTCACTGCCTCAGGCCCTGAAAAACAAAACAAAACTGAGTTGGGGAGCAAAATTTGGGTAAATTACTTCATTACCTGAAGCTATAATTGGAGGATTAACCCCAATATGGAAATGGACCAAACTTATAAAAGTATGAAAACCCATGGTCCATTTTTGGGTATAGGCCCCTGAGGGGTTTCATCTGCCCAAAATGTACCTGAAGGCCCTTCAATAAATACAAGCACTTTTTATTGCCTTAGTGTTGTCTGGCCTGTTTTTAGGTAGCCCAAAAAGGCATCACAGGGAGGGCTGGAAGCAGCACTTCCTGAGAAAACACATACCCCTGGGCAGCTCACAGGAAGAATTCACATCCTCAGGTGTTCCAGTTGGGAGAACTTGGTGTCCCTACACTGTCTGCCAGGATTGTTGGCTTCCTGCTGCTTGAGATGGAAAAGTGAGAGTCTGGCACCAAGGCTGCCTTGTGCTGCTGACATTCAGGGTTTGCAGTGAATCTGTGTGCCCAAGTACAGAAAACTGAAAAATTGAAATCCAGTTCACTATCCCAGTATGAATTTGTTGTGCAATTTGACATCCTAGAGCAGTTAAGGCAGGATCATACTTGGAAAAACACAAATTATCTTTAGAGTTTCACAGGGAAGGAGAGAGTTTCTGAAATATTTAAGTTCTGGTAGAATTTCCAAAATATTTAAATGCCTTTGGCTGTTTCAGTGGGACTCTCTGCCCTAACAGCTTGATGGTTTTTATTTCCAAGTACCCCATGAGGATATTGTGGAAAAGCTCCATTTCAGAGTCTGAGATGGCTGTTCCTGCTCTAAATAAGTGAAGCTGTGTAACCTGATGCTTTCTTTTGTCAGGGATCGATGTAGAGCAGGTCTCTGTTGTTATCAATTTTGACCTGCCCGTGGATAAGGATGGGAATCCAGACAACGAGACCTACCTGCACCGGATCGGCCGCACCGGCCGCTTCGGCAAGCGAGGGCTGGCCATCAACATGGTGGACAGCAAGCACAGCATGAACATCCTCAACAGGATCCAGGAGCACTTCAGTACGTACCTCAGCCTTTCTGCTTTCTCTCAGCTGTTGAATCTCTGCAGAATTTGACTGGTTGGATGCTGAGCAGGTCTAAGGGTGTTTGTTGAGCCTTAAGCAGGAGTGTTTGGTGTAGCATCCCCTGGGATTGTGACCTGCTGCCTGTGCCAGGAGCAGAATAAATCAGGCTGTGTTTGCTGGCTGCCTGCTTAGTCCTTGAAGTGGGTGTTCCAGGGGTGGGCCTTTGATAAAAGGAAACAGTTTTAATTGATGTTTTTAAACCCTAACTGAACATTCCCTGATAAACCAGAACTCAAGTCCAGCTGAGGAGAGCAGCGTTCCCTTCTCTGCTCAGTGTTACGAAATAAGAATATTTCTCTCCTTTCCCAGACAAAAAGATAAACAAATTGGATACTGATGACTTGGATGAAATTGAGAAGATAAATAACTGAAATAGCTGCTGGATCTGGTGTGTGCCCTGCTGTGGAAGCTCTCCCACCACAATTGGATCAGCGTTTGGATTGGCACAGCCTCTCAGCTCGTCCCGAAAAGGACTCTTCAAGATATGAGTACACAAAAATTACCTCATTTTAAAAATTGCAGTTGGACTTCAAATTGTGCAACTATGGGGAGGAAGAGGACATGTTTACAGAAGCTTTTAACATTTCTTAGTTTAGCCTTAAAATGGGATGATCTTTGGAATTCTGAGAAGTATACACTTGCCAAAAGAGAGGCAATAGGGAATTATCTAAAATTTTGAAAGGAAAAAAGAAAACCATTGCCTTTAATTGGAATAATGTGCAACATTAAGCTGATCAGTTTAAATTCAGCAGCTGAATATATAATGGACATAAGGAAAGGAAAAATTAAAAAAAAAACAAACACCTAAAAGCCCCAAACAAGGCAGCTGGTTTTTGGCTAAATACTCAACTTGTACAAAGTAGGATGTCATTCTCTTTGGCACTCCCCTGAGCTCTTTAAGACTCATTTCTGGCTTTCTGATGGATTTGTCCTGCTTTTCCTCCCATAAATTGTCCTGAGGATGTCTCCAGTAGCTCCTACTCACAAACACAGGTGCTGTGTTGCTTTGCTGGGCAGCATTTCCTTTTCCTTTGTCCTGGATTTGTCGGGATGGCTGCTCTCATTTGGGTGGTGGTGACACTACACAAGTTCATCCCAAACGTTTAACCTGGCAATGGTGTGGGTGGGTGGGGTGGGAGGGGCAGTATGAAGGGAACTGTACTAAAGAAATTCACCACGTAATTAAATGCACCGTGCTGTAAAGCTCAGATAATGTAAAAAGCTGATGGGTTTCACCCATCAGATACAGGAATAAAAGAAGAAAAAAGTCATCATAGCCTGGATTGACCAAAAAAGTTTACCCTTAGAACACCAAATTTACCTGTTGCAGTGTGTTTCAGTACCAGAGTTTTGAGTTCAATTGCTCAGCCAGATTGCAGGTGGGAAGTGCTCCATAGTGCAAAATAAATTGTTGGTCCCTGCCCTGGGGTGTTCCATGGAGAAGGAAGGATTCACAGCTCCTGGAGAGGGAAGGATGGTGCCTCCTGTGTGTTGGGACCACTCTTGTGCACACAGCTGTTCCCCCAGCCCAGTCTCCAGGAGGAGGAGGCTCCTGAACCAGAGCTTAGGGTGCACAGCTCTTTGGTGGGGGGAAATGGGACATGCATGAGCAGCCATGGGCCTGCTACTCAGTGTGGGAATCATGTCAAAACAAATGTATAAATTGTAAATTTAAACTGAATTGTTTTCTTTGCAATTTTGGCCATCATATTCTGTTCAAAGACAGGAATATGGATCCTTTTACCAAGTAAAAAAAGGCTCATTTAAAATGTACCTAAAATTTTAGGAAATTGTGCACCCTTTTATCAATTTGTATAAAGGCTTTAGTGAAGAAAAAAAAAAACAGCTTAAAATTAAACCTTTTGTATTCTGGGGTGTATCTATTTTTATTCTGTTGGAATCCTATTTAAAGTGGCAGGTGAGTGAGTGCTTGTGTGTGGAGTGGAAGACTTGATTTAATCACCTACTCTCCCAGTACAGCTGATTGACCTGGTGACAGCAGAGTTTTGGGTTGCATTGTCATGGAAGCTGCTGCTGGTCCTGTGTGCTGTTTCTAATGTACTTTTAATTGGAATTAAAGAACACATACTGAACAATCCCTTTGCTGACTTCTTGCTTGAATACTCTGTTGGTTGTTTAAAAGCCTCAGTAAGGACATTTTCAGCTAAAAGTCTTGGTAAGTTTTATATTTGTGACAGGATGAATTTTAATGCTGAAATTCTTAAAAGATTCCCACAAAGAAGTCTGTTAAATGATGCCACACCATAAATGAGGTCAGATAAATATTTTTCTTCCCCCCATGCTTCTAGTGCTGGGCTTAGAGTTGCTGCTAAAATCTCCCCAGAACAGTTCTGAAGGGAAGAGGAGAACTGAGGGAGAAAAGAGGTGTTTTCCTGTGCTGTGCTTGCCTAGATCAGGACCTGATATTTTTTTGCCCATCTTTGGAGATGCTGTAGCGTGGGTGAGGTGATTGGAACCAAACTCAGCTTTATCAGGAGGAACATCCTCCAGCATGAGAAGTGCACTGTGAGCCAAGTTACTGAATTGTCTGACTGTTCTGTTCTTGCTCAGAGCCCTGTGCTCTCACAGCTGCCTGCTGGTCCCCAGCTCTGGGCACACTTGTCACTGATGCACTGTGCTTCCTCCTGGGCTGCAGCAGGACACAAACTGCAGCAAGGTGCTGTGGAGGGCAGCTGACCATCCAAAGGCCAGTTTTGGCAGCCCCTGAGGTATTTGCCATCAAATTGAAAGTTTTTTTAAGAGCAGGGTATGCTGGATAAATCTCAGCTCATGTAAATAATTTAAAGTTCAAGTTTCAGCCTAAAAGGTTTTATTTAACACAGGATGGAAACATTCTGAAATGTAGGAGTAACACAGTCCACACAACAGGCAGAAATAGGGAATTAACTACCTAACACTGAAGGAAACATGGAAAATGGTCCCTTTTCCTGAAACCAAGGGAAATACTTTGTGGTTTTGTTGAAGGCATCCATGTGTTTCAACATCTGGGACTGCTGCTGAGCAATTCCCATCACCAACAGCATCTGTTCATCTGATACTGGTTTTACAAAGCTGCTGGACCCTGAACACTGGATTTGGCATCAGGTGCCACACTCAGCCAGCACCAGCAGCCAGATTTCTGCTCCTGTTGTTGGTGCTCCTGTGCAGAGTTGTACACAGCTTCAAAATAAATTGGGTTTGCCTCAAAATATTTAAACTCACTCATCTGTGTGGCAAGTGGTTCATTTTTAAAGGAGATTAAAAATTACTGCCTTTGAAATTCCATTAGAAACTAGAAGATATTTCTTTTTTTAGCACAAGCACATTGTGTTTATCTAAACCTGCCAAGTCACCCAACCAGCCTTTTAATGATGGTTCAGTAAAAGATGGCTTACTCCTTGAGCCAATTCTCAGTCAAATCCCATTAATATCTTATTTAAAAATTCCCAAAGCAGCACTTGCTTCTTGAACTCACTTCAGTGTAGAGGAGTTAAATGGAATTATCTGTTACATCCCTTCTTAACTATCCATCTATGGAGAAGGAAGACTAAAGAGAAAATCCTGCTGCTCCCCAAGACAGCCAAAATAATAATTATTTGTTTTTAAAAAGATGATTTAATCACAGTTAAGAGCTGAACTGAGGTTACCCAGAAACACCTGAGCCCTCACAGGTATTTTACAATCAGTCTTGCAATTTAATACTTCACAATAACTCATTAATGTGTTATTACTGTTATTTCCAGATGGTTTTGGGGTTTGATCTCCTTTTCAGTCTCTTGAGATGATGTTTAGGATAATGATAAGCTACTGAAGGGGGTCCTGTAGCTAAAGCAGTTCTGTTTCTACTTTCCTAAATGGTGCTACAGCATTCAGAGAAGTGGTGTCTTCCCAAAACATAGAAAAGGACAAAGGGAGAGGTCTTGGAAACCTGAAATTTCAAAGAACATCAGCAACTTCAACAAACCAGAAAGGCTGAAGGTTGGTGGTGCTGAGGCAGAAATTGGTGATGGCACAGGTGACACGAGCTGCTCTGTATCAATCAGGTTTATGCATCTGAAATACTATTTCAAATACTATTCCATATCCATAACTCTGCTTCACAGGGATTTTGTGGAAGATGGAAGATAAAGAAGTAGGTGCAGGAACATCAGAGTCCATTTTTTGGAAGAAGCAATGCACCCCACTGAGCAGAAGGACCCACAGCAGCCCTGTGTGCCTAAAGCTCCTGCTGCTCCTCCCGCCGGATGCACAGCACGGACCTGGGCAGGATCCCGCACTCCCCAAGGGACTTGGTGAGGTCAGAGAAGCTCCTCCGGGGAACCTCCATGGTTTCAACCCTGCAGTGTTGGTAGCTGGCCAACAGTTTCTGTCCTGCCACGGCAAGGACTGTCTGGAGACTGTCAGAGGGCTTGAAGTGGTGCTCAAACCTCTGCCCAGAGGGAGATCGGACAGCGAGCAGCACCTGCGGCTCCTCCAGGCTCTCCTGCCTTCCCCACTGCCCGGGGGCACAGTGCACCTGTGAGCTCTCTTCGGTGGCAATGCCACTTCCTGACAGTGTGCTGGCAGATCCCTGTCCTGCAGAAACAGTCCTGGCTTTGGGAGCACGCTGCTGCCCCGGGCTCGCTCCCGCGGCGTCGCTGCCCGCGGCCCTGCCCAGGATGGAGGGGAGCACCCGGTACTTGTTCAGGGAGGAGGAGGAGGAGCTCCTCAAAGGCACTTGCTGCAGGAGCTTTGGGATTTTCTCACGAGACACCTGGGCAGGTGGGAAGGCCGGTTTGGTGAGTGCTGCTCTCTGGCTGTTCAGTAATTCCCGAGGAGAGGCTGCCAGCGGGGAGGAGGGCACATGGCCCAGACAGGCTTCCACGGCCTGGTGGTGGCTCAGGCTTGGCCTCTGTCCCTTGGCAGATTTGGGCCTGGAGACGTGCATGGTGGCAGTGCTGGCCCAGGGCAGAGCAGCTGTGCCCGGAGGGAAGCGGAGCTGAGCTGGTGCCGAGGCCCCAAAAGCCGCTGTGGCCATCGCACCTGGGCCGGGAGCACAGGGACAAGTTACAGCAACTGGCCAGGAGAGTTCAGCCTCCCTGAGACCCCGGGCTGTGCTGTGTGCCAGGTGGTGACAGAATAAATCTGGGGTATCACTGCATTCCCTGTGTGCAGTAAGGGCTGAGTCACTGAGGGTGGGAAGTGTTATTTGTAGGGACTGGCTTTGGCAGGAATTGTGTAAAGTCGACCCAGAGCTTTGGGGAGTTGTGCCCTTCACCACTGAATGTAAGTTTTTTGGAAAAGTTTTGATGTTTTTCTGGAGCAAGTTTTGATGGAAAAAACAATTTCTTTCTTCTGAAGGTGCAAACTCAGTGCAAATGGGAGATGAGTGAAGCTCAGAGCACAGCTCTGGCCTTTTCACAGTGGCAGATTCAGTTCCCCTTGTGGATTTTGGGCTAAGACTGACTACATTTCATATTTTAAAGGTATCTCAAGATCAGTGAGATTGAAAACCCCTGAATCAATACACAGAAACCTGTTCTGACTCTCCAGTGACCAAAAGCTGCTTAACAGAGAATGATTTACCTGAGGGAATGGCTGGAGCTGTGTCAGGGAGGGTTAGGTTGGATACCAGGAAAAGGTTCTTCCCTCCCCCAGAGGTGCTGGGCACTGCCCAGGCTCCCCAGGGATTGGGCATGGCCCCGAGGCTGCCAGAGCTCCAGGAGGGTTTGGACAGGGTGGGATTACTGGGGGTCTGTGCAGGACCAGGAGTTGGACTGGATGATCCTGGTGGGTTTCCCTTCCAGCTCAGAATTCCATAATTCTGTGATACAACCTTCTCTGCGGAGGAAGCCACGTTCTGCTGTGTGCTCCACAAAGGGAAGCTGTGCTCAGAGCTCTCACTATGCCAGCACAGGCAGCCCAGCTGCTGGGTCACAACCTCACAACATTCTGGACAAGTGCCACAGGGAACTCCTCTTCTGTTCCTGTGGGTTTTGTGGCAGCATTTACCAAGGGGGCAAAAAAAGGTCACCTTGGACTGCTTGGCATTCTCCAAAAATGACAAAATGACAAAAATGTTTGTCACCCCAGCAGTGTGTGGGTCAATGCAAACCTCATGGAGTTCAGCAAAGCCAGGGCAAAGCCTTACACCTGGTTTGGGTGATCCCAGGCACACCTGGGTGCAGGAGGGATGAAGAGCAACTCTGAGAGAAAACGACCTGCAGAGCTGCCTCCAGATCAGGGGTTCCAGCAAGGGAGGGACCTGGAGCTGTTGGAGCAAGTCCAGAGGAGGCCCCAGGATGATCAGAGGGATGGAGCAGCTCTGCTGAGAGGAAAGGCTGAGAGAACTGGGATTGCTCAGCCTGGAGTGACCTAACTGTGGTCTTCCAGTACCTGAAGGGAGCTGACAGGACAACAAAGAGGGACTCTCTTCAAGGGCCTGGAGTGCCAGGACAAGAGGGAATGGCTTCCCACTGCCAGAGGGCAGTGTTAGACAGGATCTTGGGATGAAATTGTTCCCTGTGAGGATGGGGAGGCCCTGGCACAGGTGCCCAGAGCAGCTGTGGCTGCCCCTGGATCCCTGGCAGTGTCCCAGGCCAGGCTGGATGGGGCTGGGAGCAGCCTGGGATAGTGGAAGGTGGAACAAGATGGTCTTTAAGTTCCCTTCCAACCTCAACCCTTCTGGGATTCTATTCTAAACCAGAGAACAGCCCCTGTGGCACTTTGCCAGCGATGTGTTCGTTATTTAACATTTCATTTCTCCTCCAGCTCAGCAGGCCGAGGCAGAGCCCCAGCACACGCTGCCCAGCCCCAGCTGTCCCTCCTGCGCCTCCCGCCGGGGCGCAGGGACACCGGCCCGGCTGACTCACCGCAGCTCCCGGGAGCCCGAGGGAGGGACAGGGGCTGTGCCTTCCCCTTGCTGCCGCTAACAAATAAACTCCAAGGCAACAACGCCTGCACTGAGGCAGAACTCCCAACGCTGCCACTCCCAGGAATAACCCCTGAAAGCCCTGAAGCCCTGGCGGGACCCCTGCCACTGTCTGTGCTGCCCAGCACGGTGTACGTTAGTGGGACAGGCTGAAAACACGGGCTCTGCTGAGGGGTGGGACGGGCAACCACAGCCGGGGAGGGCTGTGCCCACAGGCGACCCCAAACCCTGACCCAGGGCCTGGGAGGGTGGGAACTCCATGCCCTGACCTGGGCTGGCTCCGGCTGGAGGGGACAACGCCAGCAGGGCCAGCCCAGGGCACGGGCGCGGGCTGCTGTGCGGTGGCTCTGGAAAACCTCCGGGCAATGCATTCCAGCCGTTCCTCACGTTCAGGCGGGACTGCCTGTGCATCAGCCCCTGCCCCTCGTCCCGGCGAGGGCCGCACAGCCCAGGCACAGCCCTCGGTGCCGCAGCCGGGCCCGGCTCTGAGCCCACGGCTCTGCAGCCCGGCTCCACAGCCCCACAGCCACATCCCGGTCCCGCTCCCTCCCCCGGTCCCGGTCCTTGTCCCGGCCCCGGCCCCGCCGTCCCTCACCTGCCCCGCGCCCGCGCCCGCCGCACGGCGCCGTTGCCGTGGAGACCGCGGCACTTCCGGGCGCGCGCAACGCCCCGCCCCGCCAAGCCCCGCCCCGCCAAGCCCCGCCCCCCGCCGCGCGCGGGAACGGGAACGGGAACGGGAACGGGGATGGGAATGGGAATGGGAATGGGAAATGGGAATGGGAATGGGAATGGGAGTGGGAAATGGGGATGGGGATGGGGATGGGGATGGGGCTGGGAATGGGAATGGGAAATGGGAATGGGATGGGAATGGGGATGGGGATGGGGATGGGAATGGGAATGGGAATGGGAAATGGGAATGGGAATGGGGATGGGGATGGGGATGGGAATGGGAATGGGAATGGGAATGGGAATGGGGATGGGGATGGGAATGGGAAATGGGGATGGGAATGGGAAATGGGCATGGGGATGGGAAATGGGAATGGGAATGGGAAATGGGCATGGGAATGGGGGATGGGAAATGGGAATGGGGATGGGGATGGGTATGGGGATGGGAGTGGGAATGGGAATGGGGATGCGGATGGGGATGGGAAATGGGAATGGGGATGGGGATGGGAATGGGGATGGGGATGGGGATGGGGATGGGGATGGGGATGGGGATGGGGATGGGGGATGGGGATGGGAATGGGGATGGGAATGGGAATGGGAATGGGGAATGGGGATGGGGATGGGGATGGGAATTGGGAATGGGAAATGGGGATGGGAGTGGGAATGGGGATGGGGATGGGAAATGGGGACAGGAAAGCAATGGGAACAGCAGTGGGAACCAGGATGGGTGGGAATGGGAACCACAATGGGAATGGGAAAGGTAGGGGGGATAGGAATGTGAGTGGGAACAGGGATGGGAACGGGGATGGAACAGGCAGGAGTGGGTCAGCTGGGATGTCCCAGGGTGGATCCAGCAATGGGAGTGGGGGTGGGACAGTTGGGATGTCCCAGGGTGGGTCCAGGGACAGATCCAGGGATGGGACAGCTGGGATGTCCCAGGGTGGATTCAGGGATGGGGACAACCAGGCTGTCCTGGGTGGATGGAGCCAGGGCTGGGAACAGCTGTGAGATCCCAGCGTGGCCCTGGGGGATGTCCCCGGGCTCAGGGACAGCTGTGGGCTCTGCACGGGGCCATGGCGTGCCTCAGGCCCTGGCATGGCACAGGAGCAGCCCCAGGACCTCGGGAAGATTCTGGATTCAGCGCTGGGGACTGGGGGGAGCAGGGGGTGGCTCAGGGGCCTCTCACACACTCCACCCGTGGGTGACCGTGGTACCCACGGGGTGTCCCAGCCCTTCCACAAGAATTCCCATTCCTCCAACCCACCCAAAGCAAAACCAAAATGGTTTTGGGACCAAATCTTTGGGATTTAGTCCTAACACTTTAAAACCAAGATGCTACAGCCCATCCTGAGCAAAGGCAGCAGGATAAGAACACAAGACAGGGTTTAACCTCCCTGTGACATTATTTCAGTAACCACTGAATCAAACCAGACAAATAAACCCTCAAACTCATGGATTGTGATGAAAACACCTTTTTTAAATTATACTTAACACACAAGATCACACAGGGGCCTAAAACAACTGCTTTGGAGGAGTTTCTTTGTGCTGGGAAAGCTTCAGCTGAGAGGGAGGGTGAGTCTTCCCGATCCTCCAGGCTACAAATGATCCCTGAGTCAGATTTCCTTCTGGGAACACTTCACATAACACTGACCTTCTCCATCTCTCCCCTTTAATCTCTTTCTAAACTCACTCCCACTTCAGCAGCTGCTGCTCCCACTAACAGATGCCCATCGAAGGCAGCAAGAAACAAGCAATAAATTTCCACCATAAACTTGGAGTCTCCACCCTGTGAGGTGGGAGGATCAAGGCCAACCTGTGCACTAAAAAGAAATAAAATAAGTAGGGAAATAGTTTCCTATCAGCTCACCCCAGCCCAGGATGTTTAGCAATGTTGCAGATCAAAGCACACAGGGTATTTACACTTCAGTAAGGCCCAGAGCAAACAGATGAGTGGCTGATACCCATCTCTCCTTGCTCCATAGGAAGGCTGAAAAGTTCCACATTTCCAATGGGATAATAACTTTCATATGTGGTTTTTAAACCTTGAGTTTGTAGGTTAATTAAACACAGGGTTTAGCTTCATGTGGGCACTCCCCTGAGTGGATGCTCCATAGAGAGGGAAGGCTTAAAATAAAGGGATTTGGTTAAAACCACGTGTGGATCCCAAATCCACATGACCTCAGCCCTCTGCTCTCCATTTGTCTCTGGACAATGCTTTTCACACAGATTTATCCAAACTCTACAGCAAAACCCCAGATTTTATCTCCAAATCCAGGGGCCTGCAATGCCAAAGCAGCACAGACAACAACTACCACAGTGGGGAAAACCTTCTGCAGTGGAAGTGTTTTGTGGAGGAGGTGGGAAGGGATTGATGGATTTATTATTAGGGATGCCCTGGTTTTAAAAGCCAGGTGGGGAAAGCAGGGGCTGGGGATGTCACTGTGGTATTTTGGAATGGTTTCTTGTGCTTATGGCAAGTGGGGAGGAAGGTGAGATGTCACTCCCCATCCTTAACAGGCTTGGATGAGGTTTTATTCCACTTGCAGCAGGAAATAAAAGGTTAGAGGGAAGGAAAAGCCTGGGACAGACAGCTCTGCCACCTTGGAGGGCAGCTGGGAGGTGACATCCCTTCCTATGTCAGCTTTGGGGGCTCTCAGGAATTTCAGCAAAGGTTTCTCTTCTTGACTCCAGACCAGCCAGTCATTTCTTTTGAATTCCCAACCCAAATTTCCCCCCCTAGGAGCGTGGTTAATCCCTGGGGTGGGGCCCTGCTTATCACTTGATACCTGCATTTGTGTCTGTGTTTGCTCTTGGCCCCAGGGTTTCAAGGGAAAACAGCAGGTTTTGTTCCTTATCTCCTCTGGTTTTGTCTCCCCTGTGTTTCGGTACCAGGTTTAGGTTATGGTAATTAAATAAACTGTATTTCATGGCTTTTCCAGCCTTTGCTGCTGGTGGTTTAATTTCACAGACCCCTTGCCCCCTGGGCAGCCAGGAAAACTGCAGATCCAGGAATTGCAATCCTGGTGTTTGCTGCTCTCCCTTGCAGTTTGGCACAGCTGGATTTGGATGCAGCCATGGGTTTGGGGGGGCAGTTGCATGCAAGGAGCTGAGGAAAACCATCTTTGAGGCTCAGGGGGTCAGCTGGCAAAACTGAGGGAACACTGAGCCCAAAGTGCTGCCTCTACACCTGGAAAAAGGATTCAACAGCCTCTGAGGTGCCTTCCTGGGTGTGAATCACTTTTATCCCATTTCTCCAGCCACCAAATCCCATGGATTTTAAAACCAAGGCCTCATGCAGGGATGGAGATGGCCTTGTGATGAGTAAGATGATGGAGGAAGCACTGGTGCTCACTGCTGTGGGAAAACTCATGATTTTTGGGGAAGACAAGGATGGGAATCACTCCCTGTTCCAGGCAAGCCCGGCTTAGGACGACTGACACCATCAGCACAGATAGAGGAGGGGGTGGGCCTGGCAGGGATATAAACCCACCCTGCTGAGCCAGCAGCATCAGAGCTGCAGGCCTGGCTGGGGTAAGGAGAGGGGATTTCACTGCCCTGCTGCTCTCCAGGCAGCCCAGGGGGGAGGCTGCAGGTCCTACTCCAGCAGCCCCAGGCAGGCCAAGCCACTGCATCCCTGCCAAGCCCCACATCCCAAACTGAGCCATGGGGATTCCCTCAGTGATGCCCTAGAGCCCTGTGCACCCACAGGGACACCACTGTCACCTGAGGGGCACCCAGCCGCCTCCATGGCCCTGCTGTGGGCACTGGAGAGGTTTCTGTCCTGCCCCTGGATCATCACCCATCCTTGCTGTTGCTCCCTCTCCAGGGCAGCCCCAGGATGAGGAATCTCCTCCTTGCCGTGCTCCTGGCTTGTGGTAAGTGCCCTGCTGTCCCTGGAATCCACCTACAGACCCTGAGTCTTTGTGCATAATTCAGGTTTTTGTTTCAATCTGGCAGTTTGTCTCTAGTGCTTTGAGTAGAACTGCTGCAGTCCTGGAGGGCTTGGTGATGGGGAGACTTTGGGATGCTGAGATCCATTTTTATTTTGGGAGTCCTGTTGTCACCTTTCCTGCCTGTGCCAAGCTCATGGCTGATCCTGGGGGATTGGAGTTAGCAGCATGGCAGAACCAGTCCAGAGGGCAAAATATCTTGTACCAGACCAAATCCAGAGCCAGAGTGAAAAAAACATCCTTCCTGAGAGGATGGCCCTGGCACAGGGTGCCCAGAGAAGCTGTGGCTGCCCCAATCCTAGAACTGTTCAAGGCCAGGTTGGAAAGGTCTTGGAGCAACCTGAGGTAGTGGAAGGTGTCCCTGCCCATGGCAAGAGGTGGAACAAGACAGGTTTGAGGTTTCTTCCAGCCGAAACCACTCCATGGTTCTATGATTCCATGATTCTGGGGGAGAGCATAAAGCTCCTCGTGGCTGCAATCCTGAAAGAGCAGGTTTCCAGCAGTGCCAGGCCCATGCAGTGCCCGCGGCCGGAGCAGGGGGCAGGGAGCGCCCCGGCCCCCGCCGTGCCCCGCACGACCCCGCCGTGTCCCGCAGGGCTGCGCGCGGGCGGCGGCAGCGTGCTGCAGCTGGAGCGGCTGATCCGCGCGGCCACGGGCCGGGGCGCGCTGCTCTCCTACGGCTGGTACGGCTGCTTCTGCGGCATCGGCGGCTCCGGGACCCCCGTGGATCCCACCGACCGGTGAGTGCCGCGCCGGGATCCCGGTGCGACCGGTGAGTGCCACACCGGGACTCAGGGGGATCCCACCGACCGGTGAGTGCCGCACCGGGACCCCGGTGCGAACGGTGAGTGCCACACCGGGACCCCAGTGGATCCCACTGCCCGGTGAGTGCTCACACCGGGACTCCGGTGGATCCCAACAACCGGTGAGTGCCACACCGGGACCCCAGTGGATCCCACTGCCCGGTGAGTGCCCGCACCGGGACCCCGGTGGATCCCACTGCCCGGTGAGTGCTCACACTGGGACCCCGGTGCGACCGGTGAGTGCCCGCACCGGCACTTTTGTGGATCCCACCGACCGGTGAGTGCTCACACCGGGACCCCGGTGCGAACGGTGAGTGCTCACACCCGGACTCAGGTGGATCCCACCGACCGGTGAGTGCCACACCGGGACTCAGGTGGATCCCACTGGCCGGTGAGTGCTGAGTGCCACACGGGGACCCCGGTGCGACCGGTGAGTGCCACACCGGGACTCAGGTGGATCCCACCGACCGGTGAGTGCCACACCGGGACTCAGGTGGATCCCACTGGCCGGTGAGTGCTCACACCGGGACCCCAGTGGATCCTACTGCCCGGTGAGTGCTCACACTGGGACCCCGGTGCGACCGGTGAGTGCCCGCACCGGGACTTTTGTGGATCCCACTGCCCGGTGAGTGCCACACCGGGACCCCAGTGGATCCCACCGCCCGGTGAGTGCTCACACCGGATCACCATTCCCAGCCCCGGGTCCTAAAATCCCCTCTCAGCCGCTGCCTTCCAGCGCTGGGCGCGGGTTTGCACCACTCCCCAGCCAAGTCTTGTCCTGCCGCCTCCTCTTCCAGCGCCTTAAATCTGAGGCCGGAGCTCGCCCTGCCCCGCAGGTCCCGTGCTTTGACGAGGTGTCCCCGCAGGTGCTGCCAAGCCCACGACTGCTGCTACAGGAGGCTGAGGGAAGGCAGCTGCAGCCCCCTGCTCACCCCGTACAGCTTCACCTCCAGCGATGGGAACATCACCTGCAGTGAGTAGCGAGCATTCAGACACCCCACGGAGCAGGGCGCTCAGGAGAGCATCCCTGGGATGATGGAATGGGCGCTGAGGATGTGGGCAGGCTGGGAAGGGTGAGCTCCGGGACAGACGCTGCTCTGCCCCGTTCCCCCGGTGGCTCTGGCCCGGGAAAGGCACCGCAGGGCTCCGTGTTTCCCCCGTCTGCAGGCGACGAGCAGAGCTGGTGCGAGAGAGAGACCTGCCTGTGTGACAGCGCCGTGGCCTCGTGCTTCGCCAGCACCCTGCACTCCTACAACCACTCCTACCGCTTCTACTTCAAGCTCAAATGCCAAGGAAGCAAGCTCCAGTGCTGAGGAGGGGGAACCTGCACACAGAGTTCCAGATTTTGGCTGGATTTCCCCAGGAAGAAACGCCTGGTTGGGGCTCAGGAAAGGTAGAGCCCCCGAGGCTCCCTGTGCTGCTCAGGGTGAGAAGGGCACACACACCATGGGTGGAGAGCCACCAGTTCCTGGAAAGACACACCAGATTCCTCTTTTTTGTCCCTTCCTCCTCTCTTGATTTCATTTCCCAGCAAAGACAATAAAGAGATACAATAAAAAGGATGTAAACTGGTTCTCTATGGTGTTTTTCTATAAGGGCTGCTGAGATTGAGGCACTGCAATGATGACTGCCAAGTCTGGGGAGCACTTCTGCATCCCACACCTCAACCACATTTGCCTGACACCTCAACATTTCCATAGACAGAGCTGTAATTCACATGTCTGTCCCAATTTGGAGCAATAAGTTTGTTACCCAGAGAAGCTGTGGCTGCCTCTGGATCCCTGGAGGTGTCCAAGGCCAGACTGGGAAGGGCTTGGAGCACCCTGGGCTGGTGGAAGGTGTCCCTGCCATGGCAGAGGGGTGGCACTGGGTGAGCTTTAAGGTCCCTTCCAGCCCAAACCAATCTGGGATTCTGGGACTCTATGAATTTCCAATTCCTAGCTCAGCAGGCACATCCAGACACCTTTGTGAGGAATGCTAACAAACCAGCCCCAGGAATACAAGAAGAGGCTTCACATCACAGTGATTTTCAAGTTGTAGTTCATTCTTATGTTCCTCTTGTCCCAGTTCAGGACAAACTGAACCACAGCTCAGCACAGGGAGAAGCTCACAGGAGTATCCCCACTATCTTCTGGGATGTTTTGCTTCTGGCACGTGAGGATTCTCCTAGGATCGACACAACTGCTCTTTTGTATTTATTTCCTACTATAAACAATTCCATACAAAGCATTTCATAGAAACACATTTTCCTATGCAAACACATTAAAACCAGGAAAACTGACTGGCATGGCCCCATGAGTACATAAACTAATTGCAAATGATTAATGAGGCAGTAATTTTCCTGAGAAGCATTAATGGGCTATGAGCAATTCAGATAAGGCACATGCCAGCCAGGGAGCATCACCTGTGACACCAGAGACAAAGTCGAGCCAGGATCAGGGCTTGGCTGAAAAAACTTTGTCAGTGGAGGACAATGAAAACCTATTTTTCTAGCACATAGGACAGAAGACACAGACAGATCACCTTCCTTCCTTAATGTCCCTCCCAAACCAAATCAGTTTGGGATTTCATGACTCATGAAAATAAAGGATAAAGAATAATCATCCACAGAGGAAGGAAGATTTCAAAGCCTTAATCACTTACATTAGGCAAGTGCTAATTTAGGAGGGCAGTTGATGACTGAAGGGCATAATGAGGGGGTAGAAAAATCACAAGGAAAGAAATAAAGGGAAGTTGCACTTTCTCACCACAGAATATTCAT
This sequence comes from Luscinia megarhynchos, assembly GCA_034336665.1. Taxonomy (NCBI): domain Eukaryota; kingdom Metazoa; phylum Chordata; class Aves; order Passeriformes; family Muscicapidae; genus Luscinia; species Luscinia megarhynchos. The sequence continues at coordinate 1,571,721 of CM067583.1, read as the reverse complement.
TTTGCTTCCGTGTTTTCTCATGATGAGTGAGGGTGTAATCACCCAGTGTCTGCCCAACCTCCTCTCTCTGGGAACTGCACATTTAGAGATGCTTTCAGTGTTGCCCATAGACTTTTCCCTAAGAAGTGATAACTCTCCTTGAACCACCTTACACCTCCTTGAAAGCCCCAAATTTGCTGTGTGCATGCCCAGCCTGAACCAGAGCTGTCCTTTTCCCCCCCAGTGTGGCCCCTTGGTGCTGGGAAGGGCAGAGAAGAAGATCCTTGGGCATCCCTGACCGAGGCAGAGTTTGCTTCCTCCTCAGGCTGGAAGTGATGCTGCTTTTCCACCTCATCCCACCCAGCACCCACCACAGGCGTGGGGTACAGAGCTGGGGCGTTTGGGGATTTCTGACATTCTGTGAAAAGGGGAAGGATGGCACCTTCTCCTTTGCAGGGAAACCCAGTCAGCGAGACTTGGGCCAAAGGAGCCCCAGGCAGATGGGAGCAAGGCATATAAAGCAAGCCCAGCTGGCTGCAGGGCATGCAAGGCAGCAGGGCTTTCCCAAGGTAAGTGGGGATGGAGGATTGCCTCTCCTTCTTTTCCTCCTTTCACCAGAAACTGCAGTGCAAGCAGGAAGCAAGTGCCATGCTGGGGAAGCAGGATTGAAGGAGATGCTGCCTGAGACTCCAGCCCAGAAGAAGAGCAGTGGGTGCAGCCCTTGCTGAACATCCCTCCAGTTTTTCTCCCTTTCTCCTGATATTGCTTTTTCCCATCCCTCCCTCATCTGACTCCCATCTGATTCCCACTCCTGATGCTTTGTGCTGAAACAACAGGCACATCCTCACCCCCCTCACTGCTCCTAGTCCCTGGAGAGAAGCAGAACCTCTGCTCCTGGATGATGAGGAAAGAAAGAAGGTGGTTGGAATAACAGGGAATGGTTTGGTTTCCTCCCCCAGAGCTGTCAGAAGGATGAACTCTCTCCTCGGCCTCTCTGTGCTGCTTGTGTGGGGTAAGCATCCTCTCTCCATCCCAAGGCTCTCTGTGCACTTACATCCATTGAAATTAGGACCAGGCTGGTGATCTCTTCACCTCTCCCCATCACCAGCTCTCCCAGACACACAACAACTCTCCTGTGCCAAGCTGGGAACATTTCTTCTCCATTGCATTTTAATTTCTAAGACATCACCACCCTGGTGCCAATTTGGGGGCTGGAGGGATGGAGCTGCTGTTGTGGGGAAGAGAATCAATGTGATCTCCCTGCTTTCCCCCCCTCCAGGCTTGTCCCCAGCCCACGGGAACCTCTTGCAGCTGCAGCAGATGATCTCAAAGGTGACAGGGAAAAATGCTCTCCTGCATTACGGCTTCTACGGCTGCTACTGCGGCCTGGGGGGCAAGGGGCAGCCCAAGGACGCCACAGACAGGTGAGAATCCACTTAAAAACCCTCTGCACCGACATGTTTTTGAATATTTGAACATTTTGAAATTTGTGGGGTAAGGTGGAGAAAACTTCATCCCCCAAAGCTTTGATGTCCTGTGCAGATGTTGCCAGCTGCACGATACCTGCTACCAAAGCCTCCAGAGGCACCACTGCGATGCCAAGACACGGACCTACCACTACACCTGCCACCACAGCCAGCTGTCCTGCAGTGAGTGGGGCCTTGGAAAAGGGAGTGTCACCCCCCAAAGCCAGGGCTAACCCTGGGCTCCCCTTGTCCCACAGGACCCGGCTCCCGCTGCTCCTACTTGTCCTGCGAGTGCGACCGCAGCCTGGCGCTGTGCCTGAGGAGAAACCTCAGCAGCTACAGCAAGCAGCACCAGTTCTACCCCAACAGACTGTGCTGATTCTGGGAGCAAACAGCACCAGTTCTACCCCAACAGACTGTGCTGATTCTGGGAGCAAACAGCACCAGTTCTACCCCAAACTGTGCTGATGTTACAGCAAACAGCACCAGTTCTACCCCAACAGACTGTGCTGATTCTGGGAGCAAACAGCACCAGTTCTACCCCAACAGACTGTGCTGATTCTGGGAGCAAACAGCACCAGTTCTACCCCAAACTGTGCTGATGTTACAGCAAACAGCACCAGTTCTACCCCAACAGACTGTGCTGATGCTGCAGCAAACAGCACCAGTTCTACCCCACAAACTGTGCTGATGTTACAGCAAACAGCACCAGTTCTACCCCAAACTGTGCTGATGCTACAGCAAACAGCACCAGTTCTACCCCAACAGACTGTGCTGATGCTACAGCAAACAGCACCAGTTCTACCCCAAACTGTGCTGATGCTACAGCAAACAGCACCAGTTCTACCCCAAACTGTGCTGATGCTACAGCAAACAGCACCAGTTCTACCCCCAAACTGTGCTGATGTTACAGCAAACAGCACCAGTTCTACCCCCAAACTGTGCTGATGCTACAGCAAACAGCACCAGTTCTACCCCAAACTGTGCTGATGCTGGGACCTGCCATGTGGGGCTGGGATCTCCCTTCATCCCTGCTCTGACCACATCAGAGCTGCTGTAACTTAATACAATAAAATAAACCGTGTTCTTGTTCAACGTCTCTGGTCCTCTGAGAGCTGGGCAGGGAGAGAAATCCCTATAAAAAATCAACATCTTCTCAAAACTTTCCAAGACTTTCCAAAACTTCTCAAAACGTCTCCTCAGCCCCTGCGTCACTCGAGGCTGCAGCCCAGGGGAGAGGGGGCTGGCCGGGGGAAGGGGCGTAGCGTTCCCTGTTTGGGACAGACGAGTCATTCCGGAGCTTCCACTCGGAGCTCGCGGGCTGAACACGGAGGGAAAGCTCTCCCCGGCAGGACAGACTGACAGCGAGGAAGGTCCCTGGTAAGCGCCTCACCCCGCTGCTGTGGGATGAAAACTGCGGGGGGATGCTGGGGGGAGGCAGAGGGAGCGGCCCGTGCCTGCAGGGAAAGCGTGATCGCTTCAGATGGAGCACGGCTGGAGGCAGCGCTGCGCGGGGAGAGACGCGCTGGGGCCACGAGCGGAGGGACAGGAGGGGAAGGTGCTGGAGGGGTGGGACAGGAGCTGGGGGATGCTCAGGTGCTGGGGCAACCTCAGAAACCGTTTCCGCTCGGCCGGCAGGCAGCAACACTGATGGGAGGGGGCACAGCTGCTTTCCTCCCTCCAGGTTTTGGGGGTTGATGCGATTTCAAAGGAAGCTTCTCACGGCAGCTCCTGCCAAACTGCCTGGCTGAACCTGCCCCGTTTCTCTGCCCAGGCCCAGTGAGAGGAAGATGAAGGTCGTGCTGGTGCTGACGATGCTGTTTGCCTGCAGTAAGTGCATCCCCGAGCCTCAGACGGGAGCCAGGCTCATCCCCGAGCTCCCGTGCACTCCTCAGGGAGACTCCCAGCAAAGCCTCCTTCCCTCCCCAGTTCCCATTTCTGCATATAACTTACCAAAAAAAAAAAAAAAAAAAATCGGGTTTTATGGTCACCCTAGGTGTGTTCACAGCTCGCGGGAAGCACCCACGCGCGTTCACACCAGGACTCGAGGGAAGCACCGTAGGAAACCTGACTGCCCATGGATGCTACTCGGGATTGGGCACCTCGAGGGCTTCAGTGGATCGGTACAGGCAATGCTGCCCCAGAGGGCTAACGCTGGCGCCGGGGTAACCCCGGGGTTCTGCACAAGCCCAGCAGCCCTCGCTGAAGCTTTGCAAAATGCAGCCCAGGTGCTTGGCAGCAGCAGGAAGGAATCAGGTTTTCGGGAAGCAAGGGAAGGGAGGCAGTGAGCACCCCTAATTCCAGCCGGGAGTCGGCAGGGTGGTGCCAGGGCCCGCTGCCCAGTCTGGGGGATGGCACCCGCGATCCTGAAGGCAGGATGGGGAGCAAGGCTGCACGGGGAGGCAGAGGCTTGGCGTGGGACGGGCAGGACAGAGAAGCTTCTGGGCGATCCAGAGCAGGAGAACGCAGAGCTGGAGGCTCTTCCCACCGCGCTGGTGTCAGCTGGGGCAGAAGCAGCAGTGCCGCGCTCCCGGCGAGCCCCGGCTCTCCTCCTCCCGCAGGTGCTGCGTGCTCCGAGCCTGCTGCTACGCCCGGCTGGCGGCGCGGCGCTGCCGCCCGGGACCCGCGCAGGCCCTCGCCGCGGCCCGGCCGGGGATCCCCGCCTGCCGTGAGTGCTCGGCGCCCCCTCCCCACAGCCTCCCGGTGCCCGCGGCGCTCGGGGAAGGTCTCAGGCGCGCTGTCGGTCCCCGCAGGGTCGGGCACGTGGTGCCAGCGAGGCGCCTGCAGGTGCGAGAGGGCGGCGCGGCTGTGCCGGGCTCAGCTCCGCCGCCGCGCCCGCTGCCGGGGACGAGCCGGGCGCTGCTGAGCCAAAATCTCCCTTTGCAAAAGCATCTGAGCCGCCAAGGGACGGCGGCGGCAGCGCTTCCCAGCCCTGGCGAGTCTCCTCCTCGGGGCCTTTTGGCTCGGAGCCCGGGAGAGCAGCGCTCCGGCCGCGGCGTGAGGAGGGGCAGCAGCGCTGCGCGATGCTCCAGCACAGCCGAGCAAGGCAGGAGGGGACGCTGCCGCTCGTCCCGCTGCGGGCGGGATGAGGGAGCATCCCCCTCGGCAGCCTGTCGGCTCCCTCCGCTTCCTGCTTCACAGCAAATCCCCTCCTGCTGCTCCAAAATAAAACCAGAGAGCCCAAAGCGCCGGTTCGCAGCGTGCCGTGACTCAGCTGAGCCCAGCGCCCACCCCTCACCTCCCAGACAGGTTCCCCGTTGAAGTGCTCGGCAAAATGACACTCGAGAGGTGACACAACTCACCCCTGAACTGCCTCAACGTAGCTTCAGGCCTGAAAACCTCCAGGCTCTGAAAATTTCCAGTTTTTCTGGGAAGTGGAGGCTGGTGGAAGGGCTGGGGGCAGGCACGGTGGTGTGGGAGGGCCGGGCTTGGATTTCCATGATCCTTGTGGGTCCCAGCTCGGGATATTCTGTGATCCCCTAAATCTCTGCTGTGACAGCATGGCCAGGAGCTTGCCTCACACCCAGTGCTGAACAAAACAGAGTTCTCACCAGAAAAGAATGTTTTGGCACAATTCTGCAACAGCCCTGAGCACATTCCTTAGGAAAAGGCAGTTCAGGCAGTGGCTGCTTCCCCCCACTTCAGCATCCCCAGGTTCTGTGCCTTGGGGTGCCCCCCCAGCAGGTCTCTGTGCTCCAAACCACCTTAGGGGGACTCAGCAAGGAAAAAAAGCCCCAGAAACAGCAACAAAACACTGTTTCCTCAGGGACAGGTGTTCAAGATGGAATTCCCACCCTGCATTACCCCACAGCTGAAATCAATGGCACCAGGAAATAGCCCTGAAATCAGCTTTGCTTCTGCCAGCTGCCTGCCAGGAATCAGGCCCTGCCACCCCCTCCAGCCACGAGGAATCCTGGGGTTTCCACAGAAATGGGAGGTGAGGAAGGAGCCCTTTGCCCTTTGATGATTGCAGGGCGTAAATCAAGGAAAGGATGGATATCCCAGACAGACTGCAGGCTGGGAGAAGTGAATCACTCTCCCTTTGTAAATTCTGGGTGAATTTTCACCATCCATGAATCTTCCTGCTTGGACATCCGGCTGTACAAATCCATTCATACAAATCCTCCAAATGCTGATTTTTTGGCTCAGATACTGCATCCCCTCAGAGCATTGCAATAAACTAGGCTGCAAGAGTTGTGGTTTTCATACTATGAAACAAAATCCACAGCTTCCCAAGAGACTTTTGGCTTGGGGGGGCTTATTTCCCATTTGGAGAAGGGATCCTGCCACAGCTAGAGGGGCTGAGGTGGAGAGGCTTTGATTGGAACTCAGCCAGTTTGTGGACAAGAATTCACCTTATTCACCTGTGATAAAACTGTTGTGGACTTAGAAAATCCTGAATTGTGCAAATCTTGGTTTAGCTAATTAACATCATCCCAGGGGACTACTCCAATTAGCCCAGAGAGCTGATAAGGCAAAGGGCCCATGCCAGAGGGGGGAAGAGATTTTGCTGAGCTGAGTTCCCTTTTCTCAGCATCTCTCTGATTCCCACACAAGTTGCATCCTTGTTCCCTGCCTCAGTTTCCCTACCAACCCTGAGGGGATTTCCTCCCCTGCTTCAGTCCCTGTCCATGCTGGAGTTCCCCAAAAAGCAGCACAGATCAGCTGCAATCTCTGCCAGAACATATCTGCTAAATGACTGTTCAGTACCACCAGTTCAATTAGAAATTCTCCGTGAGCAAATGGCACAAGCAGCCTCTTTTCCCCCACCTTCCATCATATATCACTTGCATTTTTTCTTCCCTGCCACTTACCTTATTCTGCTTCTAATTAAAGTGAACCACACACCTCATGCCATGAGGTATTTGAGAGCAAAACACAATGCCCAGCACACACGGGGAGAGGGACAGAGCATCCCCACATGCAGGGGGTATCTGGGCACTGAGAAAGCCCCACAGGCAAGAAAACCACCAAGCATGGCCTCTGCTCAGCTCTGCCTCCAGTCAGGAGATCTTGGGATCTTCCTCCACTCCCAGTGTTGCATCTCATCCACTCTGGTAAGTTGGAAGAGGAGGATACTTTACACTGGCTGCATTTTCCCCCTGCCCAGGTAAGTCAGGATGGAAACAGTAAAACACAGAATGGTGTTTTCTAGCCAAGAAATCCAGGAAGGAAGTGGGTCATAGAACAACAGACTCCTCAGACAATCTCACTCCACCCCCTGTGATGGGCAGGGACACCTTATACTAAGTGGCTCCTGTTCTCCCTCAAGTTCTCTCGTTTTACTCAGGGAATGCTCCTGGAACCACGCACAGACTCGACCCCAGGCTGCCCTACACATCCTAAACCTCCTGCCAAGACCTCCACCATACAGGACATCCCCCAGCCAGGGTCTCCAGCAGCAGGACACCTGCATAGCAGCAGGACCACTATGGGAGGCTTGCCAATATTTGCCTACTTTGGATTGTCTGGAGGAGGGGCCTTGCTGAGGGTGCTATAAAAACTATAAAAGCTGATACCAGAGGCACCTCAGGCTCACCACACCCCAGAGCTGCCATTGCCAGCATGAAGCTCTTCTCACTGCTCCTCCTCTGTGAGTACCCCTGGGACAGGCCACAGGACAAATCCTGTCCGTGGACAGATGGGGAGGGTGAAATGCTCATTTTTGCTGTGGAAAGGTGGGAGGGAAGGTTTTCCTGGTGCTCCTAACCATCTTCCTCCAGTTCTAGGACTGGCCCTTGCCAGCTGCGACTTGCTCCAGTTTGCAGACATGATTAGGAAAAAGACTGGGAAATCAGCGTCGGCTTACAATGGATACGGCTGCTACTGTGGCTGGAGGGGATCCAAACAGCCCCTGGATGCCACTGACTGGTATGTGGGGATGTGGTGAAGGAGGGCAGGTCCCCCCAGCTCTCCTCACCTCTCTGGGTACAGCAAGTGGAATCTTACTCCTGCTCCTGGGGGTAGAAAAAGCAATGATGACAAAATTGTTTGTCCTTAAAGCCTGGTTAGAAGTGGTGCAGCAGCCACAGCAAAGATGTTTTACCCTAAGTCCCAAGTGTCCCCTGCCCTGACCTGGCTCTCCTGCCCCCAGGTGCTGCCACACCCATGACTGCTGCTACAGGAAGTTGGTTTCCTCCGACTGCAAACCCAAAACGACCTCCTACAACTACAGCTTCCAAGGAAGCCAGATCGTCTGTGGTGAGAGCGGGGCAGGGGCTGAGCTCTGAGCAGGGGGCACAGCCACCACACTCCTGGGGAGCTGGACTTCCAAAATCCCCTTCAGAGCATCCTGGCTTGGGAATCAGTGGGTGGAAATACAGGAAAAGTGCTATGGATAAGGCAAATAAGTATTTGTGGGATAGTGAGTTTGCTCTGGGGGAATCAGGGTGGCTGTGCCAGGTCCCCATCCAGGATGGGAGGGTCCTTTTGGTATTTGGCCTCTTGGGAAGGACAAGGCCCCTCCTCAGGGAAGTCTCCAAGCTCTAAACTTCACCATAACCCAGCAAAGCACACCCCAACAATCCAGGCAAACACCCAGGGACACAGCAGAGAGAAAGTGAAGTAAATGTTCCCTCCAGGGCCAGGTAGCCCCACACCCCAGACATGAGACCACCTGAGACACCCCAAACTCAACAGAGGGGCTGTGGGGACAGTCAAAAAACACCCCCTGACCCTCACACCCTTAACCTGTCTCCACCCCTCCCCAATTTTCTTCCAGGAGATGGGGATTCGTGCCAAATAGCCATCTGTATGTGTGACAAGAGGGCAGCTGAGTGCTTCAAGGGAAACCTGGGCTCCTACCGCAGATCCTACATCAACTACCCCAACTTCTTGTGCAGGGGCTCATCACCCTCCTGCTGAACACACTGCCAGGCTGGGACTGACAGGAACCATTGGAATTGGGGGGTTCTCCTTCCCTGTGGCACCAAAAAGGTGTCCAGCACCTTTCCCTGGAGCCTTAGCACAGGAAAAAGCTGCTTCCTGTGATTAAATAACTCATATCAATGAGGCAAACCCTGCAAATAAAGATCTGTTTTAAAACTGAGACTGGTGGTGTGTTTTGGGAATCAGGGGTGGAAGGGGTAGGTAACAGCATGGAGCTTGAGGACTGATTTTTGGAAGAAAATGTTCCTTCTCGCACACTTTTTTTTAAAAATGAGCAGAAGTGACATTTTAGCAGCCAGCCAGTAAATCTGAAGAGCTCTAGAGGGACAAAAAGCCCACAGAAACAGCAAGTGGCTGCTGCACCCCAGCCCAAAGCCCAGCTTCTCTCCAGGAGCTCAGCCTCAATCCACAATCCAGCCCAAGCCCCTTCTAATGACTGTGTAAGTAATTAATAGTCACTGAAGGCAGGGGAGCCCAGTGGTGGGCTCTCAGAGGTTTGGGTGGCTCCTTCTTGCACAGACATCCCCTGTGGCTGCAGCTCCATGCAGCCACCTGTCCCACACCTCAGCTGCACATGATCCCAAATTAGCCCTAATTACCTCTAACAAGCCAGGGCTGGCTCTATCCTGGCCTCAGGAGGCACCTCCAACTGCAATGCTGCCTCTGGAGATGTGATCTGCCTAAAATAAAGGAGTTGTAAGGGTAATTTATTTGATTTCCACCTCAGTGCTGAGGGCTCCTGTCTGACTAAGTGTACCTTACAAGCAACAACACCCCTACCTCATGTTCCTACATTAAATGTGGTATTTTTGTAACTCCAAACCACTCATTTCTTCTCCTTTTCCAGAGCCCATAAGGATTCTAGAAGCTGAGACAGAGCCAGTGCTGCCTTCTAAGGCTGCCTGCACCCAGGAAACTCCAAGGAACCACCCCACAGCTCAACACCAGCACAAACCATCTCCCTTTCATCCAGCACTGGATTATGGATTGTTCTTCATGCCCCATTTCACTCCCTTTCTGCAGTTCCCAAAGCTCTGCAGACATGGAGACCATGGGTGATGTGGCAAAGTTTGAGATAAACCAGAAGGCAGCTCCAAAGTAGGAACAAGGAGCAGCATGGGCAGAAAACCCTTTCCATACACAGATGTGCTTATGGAGGTCAGCCAGAACCTGCCTGAATGCTTCAAACTTCCAGTTCAACTGAATTCCTGACCTGCAGGGGCAGGATTTGGGAAAGTAAGTCCAGGGAAGATGATTGTGGGAAATAGGATGCAGGGAAAGTGGCTTTCTACATCCTCCTGCTGTGTATTCACCCTTGGGAGGCTCACAGTGACCCTGCTGCAGCAACAGCCAAAACACCCTCAAACTTGTCAGCCAGCAGCTAAAAACAAACAGTCATCCTCCCCAAAGCCCAAGGGAATAGCCAGTGCTTATTGTCTGTCCTTGGCCTGCAGATTAGGGAGCACTCAGCTCCACCAAGGAGTAAACACACACCATGGATGAATCATGTTGTTCTGCTCATTTCTCATCTCCCTTCCTCCTTCCAGAAAAATCCATGACCTGTTTACAAAGCAAAGTCGCTGCATAAACTGAGTTCTGTGAAGAATGTTGCACAAAGGGTCCCCAGGAAGGAAAAAAAATACATTGGAAAGATGGAGATTGCAGGGGAAAAACGTGAAACAGACAAAATCAGTTTTAACATCTTTGGATATGGAATGGCTGTGCAGGCACAAAGATCAAGGCAATTTGACTGGTTTGTCAAGATTTATGAGCCCAGCACATTAAGAGTTTATTTTAATCATGTTACACTTGGAAATGAAAGCATTTCAGCCCCAGATTTTGTTCCCTGTATCAGAGGCCACGAGCTGCAGGCCAGTCTCTCCCTCTGCTGTTTGTGGTGCTGTTGCAGACTCCCCCTTTCATCCTGCACACGATGGGAGAGCTTTGAGTTCCCTCTCAGCCTCCAGGACAACTCCCTTCACAGCTCTCAGGCAACAAGGAATCTCTTATCAGCTCTGGCTCCAAAGGACAAAAACACAATTCATTTAACAATTTAAAATCTCTTATTCACAGTGCACAAATGCAAATTCTTATATTTTCAAACCTGCAGAACACACTTGCCTTTCAGACCAAGATATAGGACAGGCAGGACTCAGGTGACACTGTCACCTGTACTGCCTGGCCAAACCTGCTGCCACAACTTACCAGCCCCTGGAGGAACCTGCACTTTCTCCCCACTAAGCTGTGACTCACCTCTCTTCCCACTACTGTAAAAATGACTGTCTTGGAGAAAAAGGAATTCCTACACCAGTTCTTCCAGGAGACCTCCTCTTTTTATTCTTCAAGTAACAACAGCAGAGCACAGCAAGTACCAGCCCAGATCTTGGCAGTTCAGAAAAAAAAATTAATTTCCATGCTGATTTATGAACTTTAAGCACAGACAAATTTTCCAAAGGTAACACTCACTTTAAAAAAATCCCTTTCACCTCTGCCCTGGCTGATGTGTCTCCTGTGTGTAAGTGCACATGTGCTTTCTTCAAACTTAGTGCTTGCTACAAGCCAAAAAACCTGAGTGGAGCAGAAACACTGTGAACCATAAATCAAAGGCTGAGTCCCACAGTCCTTCCACCTTGATCCAAATTCACAGCCCTACAGTGGAAAACATCACAAGAGTCAAGCTGTACCTCCTACTTGGTGACCTCACCAAAATGAAATTTAAGATGAAAAAAATCCTACCCTGGAAAAAAGCTTGATTTATTGAAGTGAAACAGGCAGGTTTCCCCAGGATCACTCTGCTTGGGAGCTTCTTCCCAGGACTCTTGGTCCTTTGGCTATACTAATTTCACTTGGAGAATAACACCTCTCCAGCTCCTGGCTTGGACTAAAGCCCTGGAGTAGCCCAAAAACTCTGGAACAGGGCAAAGGGGATGAGATTCCAGGTGTCCAAGCAACAACACTCACCAGAAACTTCAAGCCTGTTCCTGTCACATTTTACCAGCTTGGAAGAATCAGCTCTGCACTCTCATGAGTCCACTGGGATTATTGTTTGGGGTTTTTTTCCCCTGTAAGTCTCATCTTAAAGGAGCTGATCCCAAACCTCAGCAAGCATGGATGCAGCAATTCCCATCTCTCTCCATGTATTCATTCATCACTTCTGAAGCAGCCCAGTGCAATGCCAGCAGTCCTAGTGCTTGTCACTGCATTCCTGCATGGCAATCAAAGGAGGGATGTCATGTTTCAGACAGTGCTGGCTGACACACTCTGCTTTGGAAAGGATTCTGGCACTCTGTTGCCTTATTTTATTTGAATTTAAATAGAAAAAAAGACCCACCAGAGATATTCCTGAGTTGAGATGTGTTAAACTTTCCCTGGCAGCAAGGTAAAATAAAGCTCCTCCAGGCATAACCAAATAAAAGAAAAAAAAAAAAAAAAACAAAACCAGGCACATCAAGAGATGTCAAAACAAATCTGACACCACTGTGTGAAGAAAAGGTTCTCATCATCATGTAACTCCAAGATTACAGTCTCTACTTCCTGTTAAGTTTAAACTCTTCTCACCACAGGTAGATGCAGAATCAGTGAAATTGTCCTCCTGACAAGCAAAGGAAGAGGAAGTTCCCTTGTGCTTGGAAATCCCAGCAGAGATGGATTTTAAGATAACCATGAGTGCCTGGAAATTCTCCTGGGGGAATTTAGTCTTCACCAGTTTTATTTGCTTTACTCATCAGAGCACTGAGTCATATGTTTAGGGCTGCCATGGCCTTCACCAGGGTGACCTGCTTGGCTGGGTCTGTGTCTGCCCTGGTGTCTGCACTGTCCCTCTTGCTGCCCAGGACCTTCTGCCTGTGCCTCTCCTCCTGCTGCTTCTTCTTCTCCAGCCACTGCTGCTTCTTCCTTTGTTTCTTGGCTACCTGAAAGGGAAGGATGAAAACACAAAGTTCAAACCACACATGCTCTGCTCAGCTGGGGAAAAGGCAAGCAGATACCAAGGGAGCTGCCAAAACACATTCCTAACTATTTATCAGGACTTTATTCCAAGTTGTTTTGGGAAGAGTGCCACATGTCACCAGGAAATGTTTGTGGCAGAGCAGTCACAGCTGCAGCAGTGACAAAATGCAGTGAGTAGAAGCTCTTTTTAACAGAAAGGAGAGAGAGCTGCTGAGCAAGCAATGCCAAGGCACCCCCAACCACTGCAGGGTGCTCACATTGCTGCCAAGCCCCTCACACACCTTTGAGTTTCTGCTGGCTCTGCTCTCTTCCCTGGATCCAGCTCGTCCCTTGGTGTTTTCTGCTTCACCTTGATGCAAGCTCTGATTTCCAAAGATTCTTGAACCAGTTCCATTCTCTTCCCACAGTGTCCTGCTGCAGGATTTCTGCTCCCTGCCCTGGGGGCTCCTGCTGCTCCTCAGTACCTGCCAACAGCAGAGGCTCTTCTCAGACCCAGGAGCACTCACAGCCAGCCAATTCCTTTTCCCAGAAGTCCTGGGGTTTTTTGAAAGCTGGATTGAAGCTGCCCTCACTAACAATCTTCCAGCAGCACACAAACCCCACCTGTCCTGCTGTTCCCAACACCAACATCATGGTCACCCAAAGCCCCAGGTGACAAACTGAGCACTCACCTGTTCCTTCCCCTTCCTTCATCTGCAGGATGGCAAATATTGCAGATTCCACATTGTACTCCTCCACTTCCAGAATGTGGCTTACTAAATCTGTGTCCTGTCCACAAAAAAGAAAAAAAAAAAAGTGAAAGGAGAACACTGAATAAGTTCAAATCTCTGACCTACATTCACTTAACAACACCTGCACCACTGAGAGCAGGCTGCTGCTTTTATGATCATTCAGTTGGTCTGTGCTTCATTTCTGAAAGGCTGAGGGGGAAAACCTTAAATTCCTGAAGATATCAGAAAAAAGGAATATGCTGTTTGCAGTGTAAGTTTTCCTCTTGGCCCTTTCTGTTCTAGGCCAACAGCCAAGAGCAATGGATTATCCCAGTTATCTGGGATCTTCAACACCCCCAAAGGATTTCAGAACTTACAAGATTTGTTTCCAAGTGAATTTTATGAAAGCTGCAAGACAAACCTTCCAAAATTATTAGGCATCCACAAAAAAGTTGGCACTTCACCTGCACTTAAGGGTTGCTCCTAGGACAAGATGCCTCCTGGCTGGTGGCTGTGGTACTCAAGTTTGTACAAGATGAATTTTTCCCAGGACCACTTCCAGGTTTGAACATGAAGCACAGAAAGGCTCCTCAATACTTACTGAACACCCAGTAGCACTGCACACTTTTTGTACAGCATCTTCCTCCTCTGCTTCAGTCTCATCTTCAGAGTGGCCCTTCTGTGGCTTCACTTCCTCTGCCTTATTTGAATCCTTCTTGCAAAGCATCTGAGGAAGATCCCAGCAGATTACACAAGCATGCAATCCAAAAAAGTCTGACATCTTAATAAAACTAATTATCATGGCACACTTATCTGAGGAGCATCCTGTGCCAAACCATCTTGGAAACTGTGTAATGGAAACTGTCATCACTGAGAGCTTCCCACATCTCCTGCACTGCTGAACAAACTCCAGTGTGCTACAACATCATGAATCACAATAAACAAGCTTTTAAATGGATTTTTTTAATGCAATACCACACCTCAGCTGTGTGCAGAGAATCTCAAGCACAGCACAATTACTCCTTAACATCAGAAAAGGAGATATGAAGAGGACAACTACATCCAGCTGTTTCATTTCCAGCTCTTTCCTCTCTTCCCTTTGTTTTTCCATTTGAGTGCATGATTACATCACTCAGATGAGGTTGCTTCCAGACATCCCATATCACAGCCTCAGCTCTGGATTCATTTCCAGCCCAGAAGATGGAATCCTCCTTCCCAGCCCCTCCTGGGAGAGCCAGCAGCATGAGCTACAGTGACCTCAGGGCTTTGCTGTCCCATCACAGCACAGACCCAGCTCTTCCCTCCACCCCAAAGGAGGATGGGACCTGTTGGGGAGGTAATATCAAAATCTTATGAGTGCCTAGCAAGTAGTTCTGGAACAAGAGATGAAATAGAGATGTTGGCAGTGTTTGACATAGACACTGAAAATAGTTATGTTAAGGTTTGAGGCTTCTTCCTTTGTTTAGATAATACCAAATGCCACAAATACCAAAGAACCAACAGGCATCCTGCCCCAAGCCTGGCAGGAAAGGGTTACACATTAGAAAGCCATAAAACATGGTAATTTAGTGATTCCTATAGGTGCATAAATATTAGATTGGTTATTGGAAATTGGAATATTCATAATCGAAGAATACTTATTGTACTGTAAATGGAAAATCTCTCTCTTGCCTCTTGCCTTCTCTTACCTCTGATCTCTAACCTCTCTAAGCTCTCTCTTACTACCTCTCTCTTTTACCCACGCCTTATAATAAAATACTAACCTGAAGAACAGAACACAGTAAGCTGCTGAGTGTGTCCTGCGACTCTCCAACAACCCAACCCCCAGAGGATCAGCCGGCAGCCCTGCCCAGCTCTGCGTGCCCCCAGGGCTGGCCCATCCCACCTCCATGCGAAGGCAGGCCGGCGCCTCCGAGTCGTCGCCGCTGCTCCGGACGCTGTCGTAGTGCTCGCCGTGCCTGTAGGCGATGTGCAGCTCCCTGGCATCGCTCCTGTCCGTGCCCCGGATCTCAACAAAGCAAGCACACTGCACATCACCACCTGCAGCCCACCCCAGCGTTTTCAGACTGTTCATTTGTTTGCTAACACCGTGAAGGAAGAGAGTACGTGGTCGCTGGAGTGTTTGAAAGGGGAAGTGAAGAAGGTTTGAAAGCCAGATGTAAAATTTTGGGCAGTGACATCAGAACAAACAAAATGTGGAATGAAAATATTTCCGTGGAAAGCTCAGAACTATTTCCTGAACTTTCCACAGGAGCTATCAGTTTTCTGATCATCTTCCCAGAACCAACTTCAGCAAGAGCTCCCGGGGAATGTACCATGTCATTTTACCCTCAAATATCAGAGAATAGAGGCCACTCAGGTGACAGCAACAGTGGAAACAGTCACTCTGAGTAAATTTTGATCTGCAGCTGGGACAAGATGCTGTTTTAACAGCATTCCAACCAGCTATGTTTTGTTTTTAAGAGAAAGCAAATCCATGAAAATGTATTAATTCCATTCAGGAACACTGTTAACAGCCAAATGTTACTTTGCTTTCTCAGCACCAAGTTACAGCAGTTTCCACAGAATTCCTGCTCTGAGTATTATCTGTACTGCTGGGACTACAGCTCCTACCCTGATTATCAGTGTCTCAAACTGTTAGATAAGAGCTATACAGCCATTCCAGCTCCTGCCAGGAATGCAGAAAATCCCACTGCACTTGCAGACCAGCTTGGCTTGAGCTGCCAGCCCAAGTTCAAAGACCCAACAACCCTCCTGGGCAGACGTCAGCAAGCAAAGGAGCAGAACTCCTTGCTTTAGGGCTCCAGAGTTTCCCAACCCTTTTACGTCTGTGCATTGCCTTATCTCAGCTCCCAGACCACACACCAAGTCACCTTTCAGCCCTGTCTGCACTCTGTGCTGCACTAATGCCTTCAGGTTTTCCAACAAATAATTCTCCATTCATCTATTTTACACTTGCTCAACTTCAGGTTCCAACTCAACACTTGGTTCTACTTAACTCCTGCTTTCTATCCTATTAAATTATTCAACTGCTGAAACTTGGTAAGATTTATTTTAAACATTTCTCCTCTGCCAGAGCTTGAATAGGTATCTAACAAATCCCAAAGCTCTTGAAAGATTTGAAAATTAGCCAATTTAGCTCATTAGAGAAGCCTCTTTTCACTCTGGAGTGGGCCCAGAGGAGGCCAGCAAATTGATTTAGAGGGATGGAGCAGCTCTCCCATGAGGGAAGGCTGGGAGAATTGGGATTGTTCAGCCTGGAGAAGAGAAAGGCTCCAGGATGATCTAACTGTGACCTCCCAGTGCCTCAAGGAGCTGACAGGAAAGATGGAGAGAGACTGTAGACAAGAGCCTGGAGTGCCAGGACAAGGGGGAATGGCTTCCCACTGCCAGAGGGCAGGGCTGGATGGGACACTGGGAATGAATCCTTCTCTGTGAGGGTGGCAGGCCCTGGCACAGGCTGCCCAGAGAAGCTGGGGCTGCCCCTGGATCCCTGGAAGTGCCCAAGGCCAGGCTGGGCAGGGCTTGGAGCACCCTGGGCTGGTGGAAGGTGTCCCTGGCCATGGCAGGGGGTGGCACTGGATGGGCTTTAAGGACCCTCCCAACCCCAACCAACCTGGGATTCTCTGATTCTATGAACACACTGAAACTGGTAAGTAAATGAGAGCTGCAGATTAAAAACCAGAGGGGAAAAAAGCCAGCCTGTTATCCAAAAAGCCAATAAAATAACCTATAAATCTCAGCTAACTTGAGTCTACAGTTGGACTCCATGATCTTAAAGGTCTTTTTCAACTTTAACTATTCTATAATTTGCAGTCACTATCAAAAAAAGCTAAGGGGTGTTCAAAGACCAAAAAATTCCATGCTGCACCTGCAAAGAGCTTTTCATGATATTGCAACTACTCACACCATTCTCAAGGGCCTTGGACAACCCTTCACCAAAAATATTGCTCAGGCAAGACAGAACCTGATCACAAACTCTGCACTGACACCCTAACATGGTCAGTGAGAGGAGATTAAAGAACCAAGGTTGTCACAAGGACATCAAAATCTCAGTAAATTGTACACTGAGGATCAACACAGGAAAACCACTCCTGTGACCTGCCCTGCAGGGTCACTGCCTCTGCACAGGTCCTTCACCACCTGTCCCACTGCCCATGGCTCTCTAGAAATGAGTTTAAACTTGAGTTCAGGAATTCACGTGATGTTTTGAATGTATTTAAGACGTCACTGACAGCTTTCATCTGGTTTTTTATCTTTATTGCCCTGTTTAATCTATATACTTCATTGGTTCTGTCTGTAAATAGAGGCCAGAAACAATCCTGACTTGAATACAGGTTCTCACTTGCTCAATGACCAGGCAGATTGAGCATTCCAGTGTGGACTTGCCATGGAAAAACAACAATAAAAAGAAAATGAGGGACCTGATGGATTATTTGTTTCAGTGCCCCTCTGTCAGAGGAAACCACATCACACAGTCCTTTCCAGGAGCTGACTGAACACCACTTTAAGGTTTTAAAATTTAAAACCTCATTTCTCTACCTGTCAGAAACCTTGGCATTCCACATCCCATGCAGAATTGATGGGAGTTTCACTCCAACACAGTGCATGCCCTGCTCTACCTTCATTTCCACCTTCCTGAATCTTACTGGGCAGGTTTCCTTAAGCCTAGCTCAAATTCCAGGGGGCTGTGCAGCCCTTCAGAAGGACTCACCAGGTTGGAGAAGATGGGCAGGGAAGAACTGCCTGAAGTTCAGCAAGGGCAGATTCAGGTCCTGCCCCTGGGAGGACCTGCTGGAGCATCTCTGCTCAAAGTCTCCTGTGGTCCCATGTTCAGTGAGCTGTCCCTGAGCCAGCAGGATGTCCTGGGGGCCAAGAGGCTCTGGGGAGCCCTGGGAGGAGCACTGGCAGCAGGTCAGGCAGTGACCCTGCCCCTCTGCCCAGCACACCTGCAGTGCTGTGTCCAGCCCTGGGCTCACCAGCACAGCAGGGCAGGGAGCTCCTGGAGCAGGGCCAGTGAAGGCTGCAGAGATGATTTAGGGCCTGGAGCATCTCCCTGCCCAAGGAAGGCTGAGGGTGACAGGACCAGATGATCCAGTGTGGTCCCTCCAACCTGACCCATTCTGGGATTCCTATCAGAAAACTCAGCTTAAGTGCAGCCTGATCTTCATGAGACAGAGCATGGCACTGAAACTCATAGCTTAAAACCCAAGTAAAACATGCTGCTCTGCCTCCACAAAGTCATCTCTCATGTACTCACTGTTTTCTTTCCTTCCCTCTTCTCCTAGCCAAAATCTCGAGTGCTCCCCCTCTTCAAAAACCAAGCACAGCTCTGAATCCCTGCCCAGATCATTGCAGCTACTGCTCTTTTTTAATAAATCAGGAATTTTCCACAGCATTGATATCCCTCAGGAAAAAAATCAGGTCAAAAAGTAGAAGCCTTGTTTCTCACCTGCCACAGTGGAGCGTTGAACTGATGAATAACCACATTAATTTGATTGTTCCTTGCAAAGGCCACGATAGCATCATTGCCAGCAAAAGTACCAGGCTTGGCCAAATTGGCAACTAAAGGAAAAAACATTTGTAAGAGTTGAAACTTAATTTCTGATACTTCCAAAAGCAGCAGAGGGATAACAAGGGGTGAGATTTCAATATGAGCCAAAGAAATTCTGGGAGAGAAATCCCATCTGTGAAATAGTGAGTGCTGAGGCAAGAATTTGGCTGCAACATGAATTAATGCATTTAAATGACCACAGAAATCTCAAAAAAAGGCACTGCACTCTTAAGACTAAGCAAGGCCACTGGCTCTGTTAGCTCAGGAGGAGGAGTGCCAAGTACTGAGTGACCAAACCACTTTCATGCATCATCTGCATGGTACCTGGCACATCAAAGGTGGTATTTGCCTCTGTTTTGGATCTTCCCCTTAATTCCCAGGAGGAAATACTGAGTGTTAAGGAGAAAGAATGCCAAAGAAATCAGCCACTCACCAAAACAGCCAAACACCCACCAATATTCAAACAATTTTTCTTAAGTTCATTTTGAAAACATCTAATTTTTACTCCTTGCCTTTTTGGTCTCCCTTTCTAAGTTTCTCCTAAATTGAAATAATTTCCAAGACAAATTCAATGCGGATTAAACAGCTCACCTTCCCACAGCATCACAACAGCCATAAACGTAAAACTCCTGCTTCTAAAAACTACAGAGGAGCCCTAAGGCAGTTCTGGGAGGAGGAACTGGTTAGTAAGGGGCTGCAACCCCATGGCATGATGCCCCCATACCGTGTTTGTCAAAGGGCACATCATCCTCCACGAAGGGCTCGAAGTCCCCGCGCTGCCTCACCATGAACTCCACGGTGTCCTGCCGGTGCCGCAGGTGGTTCCGGGAGTGCCCCTCCAGCTGGTCCCCCAGGGCTCGGAACAGGCAGTTCCTGCCGACAGGGAAATGAGGAGGGGGTGTGTGTGAGGCAGCAGAAGGGGTCACAGGGAAAGGGGCTGTGCTGGTTCTGCCCAGTTTTCAAAGGAGAGCTCATTCCCTGTGCTTTGAATGGCTGGGCTTGGGTGGGGGTGTCATGGTAAAACTGCCGGGCCAAACTGTCTCACAGACAAAGCAATGCCCCACTGAGCAACTTCTCAGCAGAAACGTTTACTACCCTTTCACCCTATAGAAAAGAAGGGGGCAAAAGTGTTCCATAAGAACATTGCTGGGCCAAACTGTCTCACTGACACCAGGCAAGGGACAGAAAGCAACAAAGCACAAAGCAATGCCACACTGAGCAACTTCTCAGCAGAAACGTTTACTACCCTTTCACCTTTATAGAAAGAGGCTGAAAGTGTTCCATAAGAACATTTATGGACCTTCCTATGCTCAGCTCTGCTGGACAGTAGAGCCCTCAGCCCCCTGGGGACTGCTGGGACTGGCCGAGCCCTCAGGCCCTGCAGAACCGCAGAGATCCCCGATGGGGCACAGCGGGGATCTCCTCATCCCTGCAGAGCACAGGGCCCACTTCAAACATGGGGAAAATCCTCAGCCCCCGGGACACGGGGGGCAATGAAAGCCCTGGTTCCCGGGACACGGGGGGCAATGAAAGCCCTGGTTCCCGGGGGGCAATGGAAGCCCTGGTTCCCGGGGGGCAATGAAAGCCCTGGTTCCCGGGGAGCAATGAAAGCCCTGGTTCCCGGGACACGGGGGGCAATGAAAGCCCTGGTTCCCGGGGGGCAATGGAAGCCCTGGTTCCCGGGGAGCAATGAAAGCCCTGGTTCCCGGGGAGCAATGAAAGCCCTGGTTCCCGGGACACGGGGAGCAATGGAAGCGCTGGTTCCCGGGGACCCGGGAGGAGGCAGCCCTCAGCCTCCAGGGCTGGATGTGCGGGGAATCTCCGGCCCCGGCCTTGCTGCGGACACCCGGCGCGGCGCTCACCCATCTCCCGGCACCTCCCGCAGCTTGAGGCCGAGGGCGCGGAGCTGCCCGGCGAGGCCGCCGCTGTGTCCCGGTGCCGGGGCGGCGGGGGGATGGCGGGGCCGGCGGCCCTTCCTGGCGCCGGGCCGGGCCTTGGCCGCCTGCTTGCGGGACATCCCCGCGGGGCCGCCACACGGCGCGGGCCACGTGACCGCCGCGGCTCACGTGAGGCGGGTCAGGTGACCGCGCGCGGGATGCGCGAGGAGGAGGAGAGGGCGCGGAGGGGTCCCGGGGAAAGCTGAGCCTGGGGACGGGAAAGGGAAGGAGCGGCGTGTCCGCGAGGGACGGCTGCGGAGGCTGTGGGAAGCAGCGCCGCAAGTCACCAATGTTGTACCCAAAGCTGCCGGATTCCGGTAATTGGCCTCTGCCGCTAGTTGCCCTGCTGTCCAGCACTGCTCACCGTGACGCCTCGCACTGACCTCACGGGTGGGCGCTTTGTGCTGCCCTTCCGCCCCAGAGCGTGACTGCTCAGCCCCGCATCTTGCTGCGAAATGAACCGGCAGCAAGGCGGGGAGGTGAGAGATGCACCACCCGCGAGGTGGCACCAGGAGAACAGCGCTGAGAGCAGCGGCGGGCCGGGAGCGGAGCTGGGACAGCAACCATTCATTAAATGTGAGAAGCGTAATGAACTGAACCTCCGCGTCTTGCTTCCTCTAGCACTGGGGGACACTCCTCACAGGATGCTGGAAAGGGGGCACAGCAAGATGGTGATTTGTCTGAAGCAGGGCTGTTGGAGAGGATCCCCTGCCATCCTCCTGCTCTTTGGCTCTTCCCGTTGTCCCACAGCAGCTGGTTAAAGGAATCACCCAGCAGCAGCACCCAGCAGGGCATCGCTGTGCCCATGACTCTGGTTTTTCTGCTGGTATTTGTGACAGAAAGTGCCCGATGCTGTCAGAACTGCTGCACATCGGCCAAGTCCAGAGGAGGGCAGGATGAGCAGAGGGATGGAGCAGCTCAGGCTGGGAGAACTGGAATTGTTCAGTTTGACTCCACGGTGACCTAACTGCAGCTTTTCAGTAGCTTTCTTGTCAGGGAGGTGACAGGAAAGATGGAGAAAGACTGTGGGCAAGGGCCTGGAGTGCCAGGACAAGGGGGAATGGCTTCCCAGAGGGCAGGGCTAGATGGGATATTGGGAAGAAATTCTTCCCTGTGAGGTTGAGGAGGTCCCAGCACAGGCTGCCCAGAGAAGCTGTGGCTGCCTCTGGATCCCTGGAGGTGTCCAAGGCCAGGCTGGGAAGGGCTTGGAGCACCCTGGGCTGGTGGAAGGTGTCCCTGCCATGGCAGAGGGTGGCACTGGGTGAGCTTTAAGGTCCCTTCCAGCCCAAACCAATCTGGGACTCTATGAATTTCCAATTCCTAGCTCAGCAGGCACATCCAAACAGCTTTGTGAGGAATGCTAACAAACCAGCCCCAGGAATACAAGAAGAGGCTTCACATCACAGTGATTTTTCAAGTTGTAGTTCATTCTTATGTTCCTCTTGTCCCAGTTCAGGACAAACTGAACCACAGCTCAGCACAGGGAGAAGCTCACAGGAGTATCCCCACTATCTTCTGGGATGTTTTGCTTCTGGCACGTGAGGATTCTCCTAGGATCGACACAACTGCTCTTTTGTATTTATTTCCTACTATAAACAATTCCATACAAAGCATTTCATAGGAACACATTTTCCTATGCAAACACGCTAAAAGCTGTAAAACAGTGTGAGTACACAAACTGATTGCAAATGATTAAAGAGGCAGTAATTAGCCTGAGGAGCATTAACGGGCTGTGAGCAATTCAGATAAGCACAAGGCACATGCCAGCCAGGGAGCATCACATGCCAGCCTGGGAGCATCACTCGTGACACCAGAGACAAAGCGGAGCCGGAATCAGGGCTTGGCTGAAAAAACTTTGTCAGTGGAGGAGAACAAAAACCTATTTTTCCAGCATGTAAGACAAAAGATACAGACAAGTCACCCCCACCCACTGGTAGAACACAGAGCAGATAGACATGGATCATGGATTCATCCCAACCAGTTTTAAACTTTTTATGTTAGGAGTGTTGGTTTCTGTTTCAACTTCCAACATTTTTTATATTGTTCTAATAATTAGGAATCAGGAATTTTTAAGACATTTCCATTCTTGACATGGGAACTGACAGAGCAAATTTGAAGCTTCTAAACTATTGTTATAGTGGCATGTCTGTTTTCTGCTTTCCTGGATCTTTTAAACAGCATGAACCTGCTGACATAGAGTTATATGAAATGCAAAAGAAAATTCTCTTTTTAAAGATGCAGTTCACCAGCATACTTCCAGACATTCCTGCACTTTGATACCAACTTCTGCAACTGAGAGATACTCAGGCTCCTAAAATTTGGGGTCAGCCAAAAGTCCATCAAGCACCACCACATGCCACGTCAGCAGAAACACAGCAGTGCTCAAGCACTTTAATGAAGTTTACTCACGACAAACCTTCCATTTCTTAGCAAATAAGAACAAGTTCTTCTCACCTCATCCCCCCCTCCTGTGAGTTCGTGAGATTAGAGCCTTCCTGAACTCCTTGCCCTCCTCATCTGCAGTTGTTTCATTTCTTTCTGCTGCTCCTCTCTGGGAGGGAGGGGCTGGGACATGGCACAGGCAGTGTGAGCATTCAGGTGCACTTGAGGCTACCAGAGTGGTACTCTGTGACTTCTGCTGGTACCACTGACCTCATCTGGGTTTTTGGGGTTAGTGATCCTTCCCTTCCTTCTTTCATTCCTTCCTTCCATGGGATTCTTGCTGAGAAACCATCTTTGACACCTCAAATAAAAAGGCAGAAAGAAATAAGAGACTGAGGGATTTTGTTCAGGCATTTTTTTCAGATGGGATGAATATTCACAAAACCACTCAGGAAGGGCAGTCCCTTGGTGAACACCACAGGAAAGAAGATGGTCCCACTATCTAGGACACTGGTCTTGCTTTTAGCTTCCAGAGCTCTCTCATGGACTCTGAGAGACCCTATGTGGGCCTCAGTCATGCTTCAGTTTGCACTGGGATCCCTGTGATGACTAAAACAAAGAGGACAAAAGAGTTATCCCAGGATGAAAAAAGAGATTCCCTAGGATAAATGAGCTAATAACAACTAGATGTTCAACAGTCAAATTAATAATTTCAATCTCATTCTTCAATTGGTGCTGTAGGATAGTAAATATTTCTAAACCAAGAGCAAACTTCCTACCCAGAGAGCTCAACATTTGTGATACTTACACTCTAATCAAAGCACTGCATTCAGCACACCAATGTTAGAAACGAGAATTCCCCCAAGCCTGTCACTATCCAGCAAAGCACTATTTAGAGAACAACGAAATTGCTTTCATCTTAGAGGGTTCTAATTTAATAATAATGGTAGTGTCTGGCTGTCAGAGTGATCTGCTAATGCCATGGAGTCTGCTTCTGGACAGGAATTACCCACTGATACTATCAGTTGTTGTAAACTGTCTTGGCTGAGAAATCAATCATTAACTCTGGTCCCCATGTCATAAAAACATCGTATTGTAAGAGCACGACTCGCTTAAGGCTCTCATAATCAATCAGGCATACAGCAGGAGTACAGCAACACATAAAAGGAGCCAGAGACTCGGGAAATCCGTCAGCTAAGGGGAGACGAGCTGCACTGAGGTTTATCTCCATGGAGAAACTCACTGACAAGCCAAACAAGGAAAACAGATCGTCAGCTGCTGGAGCACTGCAGGCTGAGGCAGACAGTCCTGCACCCGCGGCCGGAGGTGCTGCAGAAATGAGCAGAGCAGGATCCATAACACAAAACTCAAAACACAAGAAGAGAGTGGGATTCACTGAAGAGTGTACTGAAGAAATGGAGAGACCTTCAGGAACAGAGAGAGACAGTCCTGCTGCTTCTGAACCAGCAGTTTTGGAACGAGACTCTCCAAACTCAAGGCCACTTGCTGTGCCAACGAACACAAACTCTCCCGAAACGGGCACGTTGGAACTGAACCACCAGTGCTCAGACACAGCCACTCCGGATATGGACTGCATGATCTGCTTCAACAAGTACAGCATCTACAGAGTCCCAAAGCTCCTGGACTGCCAGCACACCTTCTGCGCCGTCTGCCTCAAGCTGATCCTCAGGAAAGAGGAGAACCTCTGGGTAATCACCTGCCCTCTTTGCAGAAAACCCACCTTCGTGTCAGGGGGGCTCATCCGCACGCTCCAGGATAAAGAGGACATCCTGGAGCGCTTGGAGAGCCTCGATTCAAACCCTGAGGTGTACATCTGTGCCGTGGGGCTGGATGGCAATAGCTGGACTCAGAGCAGCCAAGACATTTTAATCACAGAGGAAAACAGCCCAGCACACACCAGCCTGGCTGTGCAGAGACTCGTGCTGCTCCTGCTGCTTGGGGTGATCCTCGCCATGCTCATCCTCCCATTTATGTACTCGGGGAGGGTGAAGTGGGTAATTTGTCTCCTGCTTGCTTTGGGGTTGCTCATGTCTCTGATGCTTTGCTGCACTCCTAAATTCCACTGCAGGTGCAAGAAGGACTCCTCTGCCTCCTGTGACAAGGAGATCCAGGTTGTTACTGTTGCCTGAAACAATTAATCCTCGAATCCCAGAGATCAGGGACTGGGCCAAGGTGCACGCTGGGCACACCAGTGAGTTATGGACTTAAAGCAGTCTCTCAGAGAATAAATTCAACAGTTGGCTGAGCTGGCTCAGTGCCAATGCACATTGTTGTTAAATCTCATTACTGCAAACAAAATGAACTACTTATATGTTGATATTTATGTGGTTTCCACACAATTTTTATCCCAGACTAGTAATTGTAATTGTGTTGGTTTGCTTTTGCCATTTTGTTCATGTCCGTGTCCCCTCCTGCAGGATGTTATCTGGAACACCTGGGAGGTGATGTCCTGCAAAACTCCACAGCTGCTGTTCCCACTCTCTGACCACACAAACATCTTTCCTGGGGACAGTGTGGGAAATAAGGCTGCTAAATCAGGCAGTGGGTGTTTAGAAACGAGCAGCTTTAGCCCAGATTATCACTTCAACCCTGGCAGGGATGGGAAAGGGACTGGGAAAAGGATGGATGTCAGTTGATGCCATTTAAAGTTACACACAAAATTGGAGAGGAAGAGGCAAAACCAACACTCCCAATCTTGAGTCTGTGGCATGTAAAGGGCAAGGCTAAAATTATTTAGCAGAGAAATAGTTCCTCTCACCTGCATTCCTTTATCTGGCAACCTGCAGGACCTCTCTTCTTGCCCTCTTTACATTGCCCTTGAATATGCTCACAGAAAACAGAAATCCATCAACTGCTGCGCCACACCACGTGTGATATTTTTAAATGGAATATCTCCATTAAATTTAAATAATATTAATTGCTCATTGACTTCTTTGTTTCAATTCCTCATGCACAATTAATGCCAAAACAATTCCTAGTTTCCTTATTGACAGAAATTGCAGCTGAGAAGATGTGTTAGGGAGTGTACAGAGCTGAGCTGGTGAGTAAAACAAAGCAGTAATGTCTTAGAGTGATCCTTTGTTTAAAAAAATACTTAGTTGCTAAGAAAATACTCTGAAACCCAACTAAAATTAAACTGAGGGGGAAAAAATAGATTCCCCTAGTTAAATGACATGTTTAAGGGTGTCAAGGATCTCACGAGACCTTGGATCAGGCAAATATTTGTGTTTGATAAGAATGGAAACTGATGTCCTGCAGTTGCTAAGTATATAAATATACAGAGTGTCTCACAGCAATAAAATAGGTTAGACTCAGAGGGTAGGAGCTCTTGTGCTCCTGAAGTCTTGGAAAATACAGGTTTGTTTTCTGCCAGGAACAGGAGCCTTCAGGGGAATTAAATCCTTTGGATTTTCTCATCTCTTTGGACAGCAACAGTCTTACTGCAGAATACATATGACATTTGCTAATAACCAACCAGAAAAAAGCTTTCCAGTCGGGAAAATGGCAGATAGTTTTAAAAATAAATTATATATTATTCCAAAAATTCCAGATATTTAGCTGCACTGAAAATAATTTCAGAAATTCTGGGCAAGTCTTTCAGCTCACAGACAATATTCTTGTCGAGATCCTTTCACCAACACCAGTGGGTGGCTGGTACTGTAAAAGTCTGTAACAAATGTATTAATATTGGCTGAACATATCACTCACAAGGGATCCTGCCAGCCCATGTATGTTTTCAGCACCTGGGTGTGAAAAAATGAAAACAGAATGAACATGATCAGTAAAATCTGTTATTATGCTTCACCCTGCCCTTCCAAAAGAATTGTTTTATTACACTACTTCTACAGAGCCAAAAAAAAAGTCAACAGTAAAGGGCAGCATACAGAAGTGTGATTTTTGGCTCTCTAAAGAATCCCTATGGATCCACAGAGTTATGGAGCAGCACCTTCCAAGTTTTCCTTCAGCAGTTCCAGTGAAATATTTTCCAGCCTGAGAGCCACTAACACTCAGGTGGTTCAGAGTTCACAGATGCTGGTGGCAGTCATGAGGCTCTGGAACCTGGTATCTTTTGAACAGATTCCCATCTGATAGATAAGGCTCAATAACCATGCAAGACTTTGAAGTGGCTATTAAGTTTATAGAGAAAAGGCTAATGAGATTGTATTCCTATTTCCAAATGTAAAGGATTTGCTTCTTCTCAAGTTTAACTCATGCTGGTCATTTTGTTTAGGAAGTTTCAGCTCTTCAGTCCCATGCCCTGCTTACCGTACCTGGCTAGCTCCTGATTTCAGATAGTGACTGGGTAATAATACCCAGTGGCCTGAGAGAGAGGGAATTAGAATGAGAAATGGGGGTAGGCAGCATCTCCTCATGCCTCAGCATCCCCTCATCCCTCACCATCCCTTCTGATGATCCCGGGCTCAGCTCGGTTGCTTGGAGCATGGTGCTGACAACACCAGGATTTGATCCCTTCTATGGACCACTCACTTAAGGAGCCGGAGTTCATGATCCCCGTGGGTCCCTTTCAATTCCGAATATTCTGTGATGCCCTCGGTGCCCTCCATCCCCTCAGCCCAGCGCTGCTCCCGACACACTCGGCTGCACCGATGGCGCAGTGCCGGCGGCAAGGCCGGCCCGGCCCGGGCAGGAAGGGGCGGGCGCCGGCGGCGGCAGTCGCTGCTCGCTTCCCGGTTCGCGGTGCTCGGTGCTCGGTTCCCGGCTGAGCCGGCCGCAGGTCCGGGCCGGGTGGGTGGGTGGCAGAGGGGCTGGGCGGGCTGAGGGGGAGCGGGCGGGACCCTCCCCTCAGGCCGGGCGGGACTCTCCCCTCAGGCCAGGGGGGACCCTCCCCTCAGGCCAGGGCGGACCCTCCCCTCAGGCCGGGCGGGACCCTCCCCTCAGGCCGAGCAGACCCCCCCCTCAGGTCAGGGGGGACGCTCCCCTCAGGCTGGGCGGGACTCTCCGCTCACGCCGGGCCGACCCTCCCCTCAGGTCGCTGCCTCTCCCCTCGTGCCGGGCGGACTCACCCCTCAGGCCGCTGCCTTGCTCTGGTCGCTGCTTCCCTCCTCTCAGCGTGGCCTGAGGCGCCGCTTTCCGTAAATGAGTGCTTGTGTTGGATCCTCCGAGACTTCAGACGTGAAGGATTTGTGGTAAAAGTGAACACGGCAGCTGTGGCGGTGTCCGCCCTCACAGCTTCCCTGCTCAGGTGGTGCCTTCACGCTTCTCAATGTGCCCTTCCCTCTCCGCAGCTTTGCTCGCTTCACTGTGAGGACATCGCTTCTTAGGCACTGCTGTGCAAACTTTAGAATTAACTGAATTAAACACGCTCACTTTTCCAACTACTTAAGCTTTGGGCTTCTCCATGTCCCTGCCCCTCGGGCTCTGGTCCCTGTGCCCATCCATGTCGCATTTATGTGTTCTTGCATTGAGACAGAACTGAATTAATGCCATTCCGTGTTCATACCTCGTATCTACAGATTAAAAACAGAGGCCGTGGTGCTCCCAGCACATCTGGACCCATGTGCACGTTCCCAAAAAATCTCTTCTGCCCAAATGTTTCCACAGTCACAGCGTTGTGTGCAATGTGTAACCACAGTCGGGCTGTGCTGTCCCCACTGTGCCTTAACGGGACTGTCCCGTCTGAATAATTACCTACAATCGCTTCTCTGAAGTTAATGAGGCGCCTCATTAACTTTGGGGAGTTGAGGAGATGTCGCTTTTGTCACAGTTTAGGACAAAGGCAATGCCACCCTGTCTGTGTTTCCTCTTTCAGCTGCAGGGAATATGTGTACAGCTTTAGATCCCCAAAGGAATTCTCTTTCTGCTTGCCAAACAGGATTGCATGACCTGCTGTATAAAATACACCATCTCTTAAGAAAACAAAGGGCTTTGTGTGAAAAATGAGAGCTATGGAAGTGATACAAAATTCTCTTTCAAGTGGCAGTTCAGATTATGGCAATGCTGTTGATTGCTGAACACATTGTTCAAGGCAGGGATTGGAATTCCAGTGCCATGAGACTTAAAAATGTTTGGAATAAATAACTTTTGGAATATGTTTCTAACTCTCAGTTCCCTCATCTCAGATTTGTAGCAAAACTTCTTGGCCCAAATTTTCTTTAGTAAATCATACATTGCCCTTTTTTTTTACAGTGTATGTCTGAAAATCCCAAGCCTATTTTTTCCTACATGTTTATAAGGAAAAAGATATCTGTGTAGAGGGAAGCACATGGATCTGAGCATCTTCAGAGCAAAGTCTTTCCAGAAACTTTCTCTGGGTATTTTAGTTTTCACCACTCTGAATTATTTGTTGCATGCCAAGAGCCACTGTGGAGTTGCACCATTATTGCTCCATATTTTATGCTATTAGGAAATGAGGTTAAGCAGTTGTACTGGTCATGGATCTTTTTTTAGCTGCTTCACTTTTCATATCAGCCCGAGTTAAGGAATCAATAAATTGATCAGAGAAGGTTTTTTTTTCCAGTGCTGTCTCCCTATAATGTGTCCAGAAGTGAGCAGACATGACAAATAGTTGTAAAAAGTATTGAAACTTTAGCATTACATTATTCCTGGGAAAATTGTTCTGGAACTTTGGATGTTTAGGGTTTCTGAGTGGGAAGGCAGGACAAACACCTTTCCTGGAGGACCATGACAGATGGCATGCAGATAATAAAATCTCTTTTAAGAAGAGCAGCTCCTCTTGCACTTCTTTCTTTTAGGCCTCTAAAACAATCTGTAAATGGTGTCTACATCAGCAGTAAGTGTGGGACTGATAGGCTTGAATGGAGCCCAGTCTTTTTGCATCCCAAAGGGAACTTGTCCTTCTGCAGGTTGAAATATTTATTGGCAGCTAATTTTGTGCAAAACGTTTGAGAATTGGTGAACTGTTCATCTGTGTCCTGTTCCTGTGTCACAGCAGTGTGTTGGGGGCAATAATTAAGCTGGACCTGCTCAGACCTGCCTTAGGTCCAGTAGCAAGTGTGGCAGTAAAAGCAAAGGCAATTTGTCTCCTCACTTCCTGGTTTCCAACTGTGTGCTGTTTTTTTTTCCTGCTGTTTTTCCTCCTCGAGCTTGCAGGTGCAAATGGCTGCAGAGAAGTGGAAAGGCTGGGCTGTGGAGCAGCAGGAGGAGGCTGAGCCCGGCGGGCAGAGGGAGCCGTGCGTGCCGCTGGGCCGGCAGCTGGCTGAGCCCGGCCGCTTCGCCTGCGCCGCGCTCTGCGGGATCTCCCTCGGCTGCCTCTTCCCTGGAAACGAGCAAAGGTATAGGAGCAACCAGGGCTGGGCAGGGCAGCTGCAATTTGGGTACCAGAGCTGGTGTCAGACTCTGTGAGGGGTCTTCTGAAGTTGGGGGAGTGGAAGATCCTTTCTCTCTTGTACCTGTAAGACTCTGACAATTCAGCACAAACCACATCCATTAACACTGCAGACATCAAAGCATGCTCTGAAGCAAAGTCTAGCCCCACTCAATTGTTTCCTTGTTTATTTAGCCATGTTGTTTAGCAATTCACCATCTGCTGACTCCTGCTGCTTTGATTTTTTTGTGAATGTTTGAAACCAGGTTCTGCTGAGATCTTCCAAAAATACCCAATTAATGGAACCTTGAAATACCCACTTGTGAAGCCTTAACTGCTTCTGTTGCCTTACAGCTCCTTCAGGACAGAATTCATCAAGGGCTTTGTGAAGTGGCTGGACCTGCCTGATGCTGTCTTACCTGCCATGACAGCCTTTGCTGATGGCTTAGGAGGTGAGGGCACAGAAACTTTCACTGAAATTTTGCTGAAGGATCCCGTTTTGAAAGGAAAATCCACTTCTCGTTACCCAGGTAAGTCCAGGTGCTCACCTCACCCTTGTTTGCTTTGCAAAAGAGGTTTGTCATATCTGTCTGTTTGCAACAGAAGTGCTGTTTGTGCAATCAGGGAAATAAGGTCAGTATTTCTGATAGGCATTAATTTATAAGCAGCTGTGGGGGGACTGGCAGTCTATCCATAAAGACCTCATGGACATGATGAATGTGAAGCATGGCCACTGTCTGCTGAGTTGTGTCTTTGATGGTTTCACTCTATAGAACAGAGAACTGACAAAGTTTTTATTTTGCCTGTGTTCCTGCAGTGTCTCCATTCATACACGTGTTGTATATGAATGTGTTTTAGTGACACCCTGAGCACATTAGACCCGATTTTCACTTGTTTAAAAGCCCCTTCACTATACATGTATCACAAACCACCTCCACATACATGCTCCAAGGAGCACAATGGCTAAATGTCCTTTTCCCAGAGTACACTTTGACCAGAAGGAAATTACTGTGACTTTATTTTCTTTCACTGAGGAAGTGAAACTGGGACTGCTCCATAATGTTCTGCTGTAAAAGCTGATGGAAAGATAAAAGAGGTGAAGCATTTTGGCACCATTTTCTTTTGCTGGGGCAGATCTCTCCTCATCCAACCTCATGCCATGCAGGGTAAAGAGAGCATTAAGCTGCTGCTGGTGCTGCAGAGAAGATGGACAATGTCACCCTGTGCTGTGCCACCCTGTGCCAGACACCTTGCATGCAGCCAGTGCTCTGGTATTGGTTGATTAAGGGTTATCACACACTCACCTTGAGCAATGGCCTGGCAGAAGAGCAGATGTGAGAACTCAGCTGTGTTAGGGGAGATAAGAGAGAGGGAACTTCTCTGGTCACCATGACCAGCTCCCATTTCCTCAGCTACCTTTTGCTGTCTCCTGTCAGTCCATGAAATGCCTCAGAGGATCTGCTCCTGGTCCAAATGTTCCAGTGCCCAAAGTCCTACAATAGTACAAGGACAGCAACAGAGATCTGATTCTTAATTAGTAATTTAGAGCAGATCATCTAAAATAAAAGTGGCTCTTTGGATGCTGTTTCCTCAAATTTAGTACACCCACACTCATTCTTTCTGCCTTGATGTGCTTCCTGTGTACTTTCCTTCATTCTCTCTGCCTCAGGATGGATTCCCTACATTGGGGCAGGTTTTCCTGCATTGCTGCTGAGTTTATTAAGGGTGAGATTTAGCTTGTGCCTGCTCCAAGCTTATGCTGCATGAGGAGTCCATGTGCTTGTACAAAAGTGGCTCTGGATCAGCGGGAGCACACTGGATTTTGCCCTGACAGGAAACTGAGGAAATCCCCTGGATTTGGGTGGAATACAGAAACCATAGACAGCTTTGATCAGTTGAAAGCAAAGATGAGGAATAACTATCAGTCTAATGCTACAGCAGCAATCCCTTACACAGCCATCTGCATGTGGGGAGGTGTGATTTTGTCTGAGGAGAGACAGAATGAAAGATTTCAGTAGAGCAAGGCTGCAGAGGTGTGTGTGGAAAACAACACTGGAGAAAAAGACTGTGTGGGAAATATCAACAATAAGCTGAGATCAGCTTTTTTCTTCTTACCTGGAAATAAACAAGCTATGGGACAAAGCTTTATGAATTATTGATCTTTTGCTTTATGGTACTTGTGCTCCTTTGTATTCAGCTGCTGCTGACGCAATATTTGCTGTTTATTAAGTATCTGCTTTAATTGCTTGGCGTGCTCAGTGTCAGGGCCTTGCTGGCACTAATGCTGCATTTTTGCAGGCCCTTCTTCTCAAAGGAGCTGAAGGGATGATCCATGAAGTCAGGAGATTAGATATGAGCTCATCATTGATTCAATGAACATCTGAAGATTATGGATTGTTATCTTTGTGTTCATTGCAGATGACTAATACAGGCAGATGGTGGAAACTGAATCCTTTAAAAACAGTAGTCATAGCAGGCTGTGGGTGTGGTATGGGAAGGCAGTGCAATAAAGGAGTTGTAGAAACAGTGATAGGTGATAAAACATTGAAAATTGTTATTAATAATATGGGTTTTGCTCTTAGCATACTTAGAATGCCCATTTTCCAGTGGTTTCCTATCTACATTCACTGCAATGTGGATTTGGGACTCTCTGTTGTTAAGGAAATGGGTTTTGAACTTCCATCAACTCAGAAAAAGCTGGCAAAGACTGAATAAAGATTTCCTTCTTTTATAAGGATTCTCTGTCATATGGGTGGTTGTCTTGTCATAGTCTTCATGGAGATTCAAAACACTGACTTCAAAATAAGGCTGCAATATAACAACTGCTGTTTAGGGAGGAAAACAACCCAGTTGTGAACTAATCTAATCACTGCTGGTTGGATTCCAGCTGCCTGCATGTGTAGTACGTGCACAGCCTAAACTGCAGCCTAAATTTGAGAGTGCTAACTGGCACGGATGCCATAAAAGCAGTTGTCCCAGCTTATCACCTGATTACCTACCTGCATCCCTGACCTTTTGAAAGGCACTTGTGTACATGCTCAGGCCAGAGTCATTTGGGGTGGTTTGGTAGGGAATCACAGAATGACAAGGCTGGAAGAGACCTCCAAGATCATCCATGAGTCCAACCCATGCCCTAAAATCTCAACTAGACCATGGCACCAAATGCCACTTCCAGTCTTTTAAACCATCCAGGGATGGTGACTCCACCACCTCCCTGAGCAGACCACTCCAGTACTTTATTATTCTTTCAGTGAAAAACTTTTTCCTGATATCCAACCTCTGTTTCCCTTG
Source organism: Luscinia megarhynchos (assembly GCA_034336665.1). Classification (NCBI taxonomy): domain Eukaryota; kingdom Metazoa; phylum Chordata; class Aves; order Passeriformes; family Muscicapidae; genus Luscinia; species Luscinia megarhynchos. The sequence continues at coordinate 1,538,260 of CM067583.1, read as the reverse complement.
GCACAGCTTGAGGCTGTGCCCTCTGGTTCTGTCAGTGCTGCCTGACGAGGTGCCCCAGGTGATACTGGGCAGACAGGGCGGGACCTGAGTCACTGCCCCGTCTCCCTGAGCCTCACTCAGGCAGTTTATTGTCCACAAACCATCACCCTCTTCCACAGCTGCTTACGTCAGTCCGTGGAAAATTGTGGCAATAAGGTCACAAGCTTCACGTTATTCTTGGTCAGCTTTTTGCTCGAGGCTCCCAGCCCTGCCCCTTCTGCTGGGCTTTGACACCTCTGTGCCAGCCCTTCCCCCAGAAATGCACCCAGAGAGGAGGGGATGGTGCTCGTGTATCTGATCCCTGGGCACTCCCAGTACTCAGCCTTTGGGGAACCTCTGGACTGCTGTCTCTAATTCTCACATCCCACCAGCCAGTCTGCAGTTGGTCCCTCTTCTGGTTGGTTCAGGATAGTTTGTTCTGCATTCTGTACTTCTCATGTGTAGGACTCTCAGATTAGTGATGTTTTTATGATACAAACTGTGCTTGGGAGCTTACAGGACTAATAATCATAAACTCTTTGGCAGCCTCCTACATCTTTGGCTGCATTTTTTGTGTTCCCAGAGGGCTGAAAGGATTCCCTGTAAAATTCAGCTGTGCTGTATTTGTGTGTAGGAGAGGGAATCAGCTCAACTGAACTGGTGCTTAATGTAGTCACATAAAGAGCTTAGAATTTGTCCAGTGGCAATAAAAGAGGAGAATACAGTTGTAAAAACACTGGCCTCTTTTTCATGGATTTATCCATAGAAACCATCTATTGAATTGATTTGTTTTTCCTTTTTTTATGGTAAAGAGCCAGCACAGAAGTCAAGTCCCTCAATCTTGACAGATGGCCATAAATTCTGAATTTTTTAACTCACTTAATCCACAAGAACTTCATGCCAGTTCAGCCTTACTGCCTAGAGCTGTGAATTCCCAGAATGCCAAAGAAAGTAGGGGCCATTAGAGGAACATTCAAACCTGTTAGTGATATTGCATATGTGAGTACATGAGTATGACTGTAGGGAGCAGGAGGCATTAGAGTGGGAGGACTAGAGCCCTGTTCCTCCAAAACTTTTAAGTCTGGTGTAAGATAACAAAATAACAAAAAATGTGACATGCTCAGCATATACCAAGCATTGTCTGCTTCTGTCCAGCCCTTTGGACTGACCTTCAGAGAATTTTGGACTGGTTTTGCTCTGTGCTGCCTCACTGAATTGTAACTTTCTGCTTCCCACTTATGAACTGAGCTGCTGCAGTAATTCAGTCAGTCTGATGGGTTTCATGCCTCCATTTTGATCCCTCCAGACCTACATCATCAGTTTTAAATTGAATATTCTTTTTTTTTCTTTAGGACCTTTTATCCTTCTCTCTTCAAGATGGTAAGTTTACTTAGCATTTGTTCTTTGTAAAAATAATGTAGTTGAATTTACATCTCACACTTTAAAGTGCTCAAAAAGTTACTATCCTATTTCATCTCAGCTTCTTTTCTGCAAAAGCTGCACACTCCTTCCCTGCATACCCTTCAAGAAAAGCAACTCTTATTAGGAATGGTTAATAATACCCACTGAAAATTGAACAGCTCTTCACCTCCTTACCTTCACCCACCATGCATTGGCAAGCAGATGTAAATGGTGGTGGAGTGGGGTGGTTTTTCTCCAATGTTTCCAGGGAAGCAGGTGACCTCTTCCTTTAGGAGGGCTCTAAAGCTGTTATGAAAATCTCAGCCTAAAATCTTTTCTGCTGGTTGCCTGAAAAGAGAAAAAAATAATAATTCAGGGTATAAATTCCAGAGTGTCCTGTGAAGCCCATTATAAGGAAATGTGATTTTTCTCATATATTATATTACACATAAAACAATTCTCTGGTTTGCAATCCATTACGTGGATTAGTCTGATAAAATTAATGAAATAAAGACTGTCTGCTGAACAGAATGTTCATTTCTAAAAGAAGCCTGGATTCTATCACTGCTTGCATTTTTTAAATCTCTGTGTTTTAACATGTTCTCACAGAAAGAACTCACTGGTTGCTGATTAGCCTGTTGCACTGCAGAACAAAGCAAGTTTTGTTCTTGCTTTATTTTTAATGGAAAACTGACAAGTCAGTTATTGAAAAACTGCTTATTTTGTGAAGCTGGAATTTAGGAGAAATATCTTTCCAAGCCTCATTGCCTTCCCACCAGGCTGGTGAGGAAGGAGCCCAGCAGTATCAGCAGACAGGAAAAATAAAAAAAAAGGAAAAAAGAAAAAAGAAGGGGGCTCATTACACCTGCCTGGACTTGCAGGATGTGCCACATTTCGGGTAGGAGTGAAGAAAAATTCTGTCCTCATTTCTCAACTAAGCACAAACTTGATCAAGAGTGTCATTAAAGGTCACAGAATTAGTTGGCTATCTTGGTAATTATGGCAATAAATGAACAATCTTAATAGATTGCCCAATCCATATTTGATCTACGTGCAGCGGGTATCATAAACATTCTTTGTTATTGAGTCTTGCAGATATCTTCACCCACCCTGAGAAAAACAATTGTGTTTTTCATCCCAGAATCTACCAAGAACCATTTATAAATGCCAAACATCAGGAAGCAGTAGGTGCTGCTGAAACACCTTTAAAAAGCAAGAGTTGGCACAAATAATTTAAAATCTATTACATTTAAGATGTCTTTTCTTCAAGAGCACCTGCTTACAAAAGCAGGACTAGTAATTCTGTTGTCTGTGTTGTCTGAGTGCACTGTCCACTCCTGCATCTCCAGCAGGGAGTGTAAAAGCAAACATTTGTCTGTGGTGCTGCTGGGGGAGCTGGTGTGTAGCTTTACACTCCTGAGTGCCTCTTGCTGCCACCAAAGAAGAAGGTAAAGCTTTTGCATGGATGTGCAGCTTTACAAAATCCACCTTCCTGCACTGGTGCAGTCCAGGTGGGCTGTGCCCAGTTACCCCCACAGACATGTTTGATATTTCCAGTTAGCAGTGGTTCTGCTGCAGCATTTCTTTGTTGAAAAGTTGCCAGCAGGCCTCTGCCACAGAGGATGGAGACCAAAGGATCTCAGATCCTTTTCCTGCCAGAGCCATTACCTGGTGTGGTGGCTCTGTTAGCAGGGAAGAAGCATTTTCCATTTATCAGTCTCTTCTGTACCTGAAAGAAAAAAAGAGCCTGGGGGAAGGAGCTGACACGTTCCTTGACTACTCTGCTCCTTAATTCAGCTGGGTAATAAGAGTGATCAGACTGATTTCCTGGGCTTTTCTCTCTTCAAGGATCCTATGATGCTCGAGCCAGGGTGTTGATCTGCCGTGTCAACTGGCTGCTGAGAATTCCCTTGGAAGATCTGGAAGTCCTGGAGGAATCTCTGCTTGAGAGCCTGAAGGAACAAAAAGAGGAAGAGTCAGAGTAAGAACATTTGGATTGATATGGGATCAAAAAATGCTGCCAGTGCTCAAAAACTTAGCAGTAATTACTTGTGCCTAAGTCCAGTCTCTGATTATTCCCAGCATGGCTCTTGCTGTAATCATTTATGGCTTGATTAGGGTTGCAGAGCCCTCACAGCACTGACAAGCAGAAAAGCTCAGCATTCTTAAAATCAGAGCTGAGACCTGGCCTTGCACACAAGTAGAGGCTGTTCTGCACTGAGCTGCCTCCTTTCTTCTTTCCAGTTGCCTCTCAGAGATTGTAGATTTTGCATAAATACATCACAGAGATCTTCTTGTCTCTTGGCTCAAAATCCTTCAGCTAGAACTGCCTCTTGCAGCACCAAGTTCCTACAGATAATCAGGATTAGATCCTCAGCTGTTCATTGTCTCTGGATCTGTCTTTAAGCATCTTTAAGAGACAACTGGATAGCTCCTATTGAAGGGAGATTTCTGGGAGCAGCAGGCTCAATCTTCAGATACATACAGAGCTGACTCATAATTCTATGTTATTAACATAGGAGTCATTTTTGTTATCTATAAGAAATAAGATAAGAATATAAGAATATATTCTTATATATAAGAATATATAGGAATATAGAAATATCTTTATTAGAATATAATTATTTATTTTTATTACTCTTTATTTAGAATAAAGGAATATCTTTATTTTCCTTTCATCAGGTGACAGTTTAGCAGTATTTAAGGCAGTAAACATGTCCATAGTGGACTTTCAAGGGAAATATTTTCATCTGTCAACTCAGCAAAGGGTTATGAGATTACCCGGAATGCTAATAAAGCCTTTAATCAACACCCTTGCCATGGTTCAGCTCAGCTCTTACCATGGGGTCCAGCATGTAATGGGTATCTTCCAGTAACAGCTGTATGTAAATAATGCTTAACTTTATAGCCCACTGTAAAAAGGAAAAGTCAGAATAATCTCAAAGATCGTGGACTGCTAAACGTTTGGTGTGCAGGAGCAAGGGTTGGGATTAATGGGGACTGTTCTGCTGTAGTTTGTGGAAACAAGCTCAGTGCTGGGCCTTTAAGCTGTGTCTGATAACAGCAGAAGAGCAGCATGGATTTCAAACCCTGCTGCCAGCCCAGTGAGAGCCTGGGATTCCTGTCTTGTCCTTTGCCCAAACTGCAGCCATGGGAGTAAATGTCTGTTGGATAAAAAGGAAAATCCTTATGGTGAGAGGAGCCCAGGACTGCAGTGTGAATACATTGGCATTGCTGTGCTAAAACAAGGCTGAGATTTGTGGGGAGTCCATGACCCTTCCTTTGGTTTGAAGTCAGGAGTCAGTGGGGAAAGGAAGCAAAATATAAGCCTGTCACCACCTTGACCTCACAGAATTTGGGGCTAGGAGCACCATCATGTGCTTGGGATGCTTCCAGCTTTGACCAGCAAGAGGTTTTGGAACAGTAATAACCAACCAGGAGTTTGGCAGCTCCTGCACTGGTGTTTTTACTGATATTTGTTAACAGGAGGTTTTGTTCCTGCCTTTGCTGCTGTGGATATGTTGGATTGAGCCCAGAACCTACAAGATTAAATGTACAATCCTTTAAAAATAATGCTCCAACCACTTAAATACATGTTAGTTATACCAAATGTGCTCTGACCTGCAGGTGAAAACCTTTCTTTTGTACACAACTCTGTAAGAAACTAGAAAATATCACAACATTTGCTTGCTAGTGTATGCTCCTGCCACTTTTCCTTATTGGAAAATGACCTGAAATTCCCCATAACAATCTCTCTGAGCATAATTTGTGGTTCAGGCAAGAAGCTGCACATCTGAGCTCAGTGAGGGTAGAGTAATGCCAGAAGCAGCAGTTAATTATGACAGTGGATAAAAGCAGTCTGGTAATCCAGTGATAATGGTAATGGAGGAGCCATTAGGAAGCAGCTGCTGGCAGCTCCAGAAGGGAAGCAGTGACAGGCAAAACTTCTCCTTTTATTTACTGCCTAGGCAGGCAGGATTTAGCTGCCACTCTCTTTCTCCCCACATAAATCAAACTGCTCATTATTCCAGCTGACTCCAGGTTAGACATGTTCCAGCTCTCTTGGCATTATTCTCAGCCTGATGTACAGTGCAGGGACTGTAAAAGCTGATGAACCTCATGTAGAACAGAAATTGCTGGGTATTGCCAGCTTAGCTGTGAACAGCCTGGCTGCAGCACTCCTGTGAAGAACTCCAGGAGCAATTTTATCCAAAGCCAAGCATTCAGACTGGAGACTAAGGCACAAAGTAGAGCATTTTGAAAGGATGAGAGGAAATGGCCTCAAGCTGTGCCAGATGAGGTTCAGGTTAAATCAGGAGGAATTTCTTCATGGAAAGGGCTGTCAGGCATTGCAAGGGAGCTTCCCATGGAGGTGGTGCAGACCCCATCCCTGGAGGTGTCCAAGGAACAACTGGACATGGCACTCAGTGCTCTGGGCTGGGGCCAAGGTGGGGATTGGGAACATCTTGGGCTTGATGGTGCTGGAGATCTTTTCCAACCTCAGTGATTCCATGATTCCATGATAGCCAAACACTGCTCTGTCCGTGGGGCTGTGGTTGTACAGAAATCAGAGAGGTGCTGCTCTCTGCAGACACCATGTGTGCAGCTGCAGGAGGTAATGAGCAGTGGTTTTTTGGAGGGTCTCTGTGGACACAAAGTCCCTGTGACGTGCAGCTCTGTGGGAGTTCTGCCAGTGAGTGCAGTGACTCAGGGATTTCACCCACTGAGCTCCATTCTCCTGCTGTGCCTCACAAAGCTGCACATTGTCTGGGACTCGTGTCAAATTGTCTTAATCAAAATTACAGTGTGCTTAGGGGGTTCCAGGAAGGATTAAGCAATTATATGGATAATGAAAATCCAAAATTAGGCTAGGATTAACAGGGAAAATATCCAAGTTTGGAAGCAAGATAAATTGTCACGTTTCAAGGCCTGGATTAATTGCTGTGTAAACAAGCAAGGAAACAACTTATTCCAGTATCCTCTGTTTCTCCCACTTTCCTTTCAAATTGAAACACTTCTTGTAAGAGAGAAAGCAAAGACACTGGAAAGGAGTCGAAAGTAGTGCCTAATTAGTGGCATTTGTTCCTTTTAGGTTTATTTACCTCTTTCTGATAAGCTTTTTAAAACACACCTTAAATGCACACTGCTTACTGTGTTTAATTCCTATTATTTTATTACATTGTGATGTGCAATTAGAAAGCAGCTCAAAGTAAACACTGCTGTTGGAAAACAGTTTAATTACATCTCTGTTTGTTATCACAAATTACCCCATTCCCTTTTATTTCAAACACTTTCCCCTCTTTCTTTTTAGCTTTCTTGTGGTTTTTTAGGACACTTTGGCAACATATAGTTAATGAAATGCTTTTGACTTTTTGTTTCTTCTTTTTTTCATGCTTCAGCCCTATTAGGAAGGGTTTTCTGAGTAAGTAATATCTGTTGGCTTTTGTCAGCAATTAAATAGTTTCAATTTAAATCTGTGGTCCATTTAATCCATTCAATTTAAATCTCTAAATCCATGCTCATAAATCTCAGTGTGCTGTCACAGTCCACACCTGCATGTTCCATTTTACTGTTCCTGGGAGAGAAGTTACACTGAGGAGAATAAAAGCAGATTCTGATGCAGCATTGTTATCCATTGGGCTTTCCCCTTAATTTTTGTGTTTTAATCCCCCCACAGAACTGCAGAAGTGTCAAGAAAAAAGAAAGAAAGGAGGAAAAAGCTGAAGAGATACCTTCTGATTGGTCTGGCAACTGTTGGGGGTGGAACAGTGATTGGTGAGGCTGCCCTTGGGATTTTGGGGACACAGCACCAGGGACAGAGAGGGTTCTGACTCCAAGGAAAGTATTTTCAGCCCCACAAAAATAAACACGAAAGAGTTAGCTGGAAAAGTTATTCCAGTGTAGCTTCACTAATTGGGGGAAGTATTAAACTGAGGCTGTCACCCTTAAAAATGTTTTCTTCTTCTTTACTCTCATGTTATAAAAATATCAGATCTTCAACTCTGAAATCAAAAGTGTGAGATTAGATCAATGTTTTCTGAGCAAACAGAGCACAGCTCACCCCAGATCACCACATAGTCTTCCTCTGACTTTGAAATTATTCTTCATTTTTCTGGTCAGTCAAAGAATTTGGGCAGACATCCAGGGCCTGGGGAGGGTCTTAGGAAGCCCCTTCATGGGACAAGCAGAAGCTCTTCCAGCTGCAGTAGCAGCACTCTCCCAGCACAGGGAAATGACTGCCTGGGGTCTTCAAGGGAAAATAGTTTGGTGATATCTCTTTCTGCATCCCCAGGTCTGACAGGAGGCCTGGCTGCCCCTCTGGTTGCTGCAGGAGCTGCCACAGTCATTGGGAGTGCTGGAGCAGCTGCTTTAGGATCAACTGCTGGGATTGCTGTCATGGCATCCCTTTTTGGAGCTGCAGGAGCTGGTCTTACTGGTGAGAGACTGACCACACCATTCTCAGCTACTGAAGCACAGGATCATGTCTGCAAACACAGTTAATGACCCCACTGAGCTCTCTGCAGAGTGAGGGAAGTGATTTGAGGTGCTATCCCTGAGATTTTTTGTGTCAGTGCTGATTAAGGTATGTGTAGCCCCTGGTGACCAAATAGGGAAAGAATATTTGGTGTGTGGTTAGTGAAGGAAATGAAAACTTGCTGCTTTGGGTTAGAAAGATGCTGCCATGGAGAAAAGCACTGTTACAGCAAAAAACCCTCAGATCTCACAAACTCAGAAAGATCATGTTGGCTCCTTACCAAGCTATAATTAATGCATGGGCTGACTGAGGGTTTTGGAAAGAAAAAAACCCTCTCCAGATTACCCAATTAATTTCTTAACTAACTCCTACTGTTAGCAGAGGGTGTCCTTTCTGTGCCATCTCTGAGCCATGTGTTTCTTCCTGGCTGTGTGTAGGATACAAAATGAAGAAACGTGTGGGAGCCATAGAGGAGTTTGAATTCCTCCCACTTACTGAAGGGAAGCAGCTCCACATCACCATAGCAATCACTGGATGGCTGTGCACTGGCAAATATGGTAAGAGCATGATGAAGAAGCTGAGAGGAGCTCCAAGAGCCATGGCTGTGTCCAACTCCAGGCTGTGTTTGTGCTCACAAAGCACCATGTCTGCCCCACATCTGCATGGCATGGTAACTGAATCACATCAACTCTCACCATAAGACTTCACAGCCCAATCTGCAATCCCAGGCAAACAGAGGAAAAAAAAGGGCATTAAGTTGATGGTGATAGCAGGACTGGGAGCAGCCAGAGCACAATTGTTTCTGTTAGGAACTGCTGCATGGTTTTGCCAGAAAAGTTCTGTTTGGGAGATGATTGCCAGCACTAGTATGAAGTGTCTCTGAGACCTTATGTTTATCCTCCAGGAATTAACAGAATAGTGTGTTTTTGCTCTCTCTGTGTCTGCCAGCTAATGAGGTTTATTGGCAAGAAAGTTCTGTCAAGTAAATCCTGTTAAGCACAGCACTCTGGAGGTGACTTACAGGGGAAACCTTGAAAGGTCTGTAGTGCTTTATTTTCCAGTGTAGCTTGTCATATAAAATATGTCACCTGTCTGCTAATGTGCTCAGCAACCTGCCTGAACAGCTGCCAGTTTATTGAGAGGCACCATAATTAACTCTAGATATCATTAATGCAGAAGGATGTGTCACCCTGTCACTTGCCAGGCTGCAGTTTGCTGTCACAGGGAACTTCTCCTCCCTTGCAGTGCTGTGCTTTGGCTTCTCTCTTTGTCTGCTTGCCAGAGGTCCAAATCCCTCAGGCACAGTTAGAGAGGCAAGTGTGTCCCTCCAGGAACCTTTTTGTGTCTGTTTGCCCTTAAAAGGGAGTCACAGATGACACACATTCTTCTTCCATAACTAGCAATCTGCTAGAATGTTTTAAAGAGCAAAACTAGGGTTGTCATCTGTTTTCCTCCTTACAGCAGTGTCTGTCTGTGTGCCCTTCAATCAGAGGGACTGAGGACAGGAGTTTTATGGAATTTGCCACCTTGTCATTTTGGAGCTGCCACTAGTTACCAATCCACATGTCCCCAGATAAGACAAACCACTGTGGGGATCTTGTGTCACTTTATGCAGCAGCTGCCTCAACCTGTCCTGCATTGTTTGGGGAAGGAACAGTGTGGGAAGGCTTTTCATTCCTTAAGATGACTCTGCCCTTCAGTGTCATCATCTGCGTTTCTAGAATATTCCAGTGTCCTGCAGGTTCTATTCTGATCCTGTGTTGGGCTCCTCAGCCACTGTGTTCTCTCCAAACATGAATTCCATCTTTGCAACCTTTCCCAGGGAGTTTCACAGTCCCATGGAGCAGCATGTTGCACTCGAGTGAGCAGTACTGCCTGGCCTGGGAATCCAAATACTTGATGGAGCTTGGCAATGCCTTGGATTCCCTGCTGAATGGTTTTGTGAACATGATGGCTCAAGAAGCCCTAAAATTAACTGTCTTTTCAGGTAAGAAATGAAATCCTATCAGATCTGCTTGGGTGGCTCTTGTGCAGTTTCAGTTAAAGGGGCTTTCCTAAAGAAGCAATGTTTTGCAGGAGGCAGTGCCCAGCAGAAGTGACCTGAGAACCTCCTCTACCACACCTGCAATTTAGCTGTGCCTTCCTGGACTGCTGAGCCACTGTGTCATTGAGTCATTCTGTTAAAATTACTGCTGGAAACACCTTCCTTCACCTGTGACTGTTCATTTCCCCATGTCATTGCACATTTACTGCCTCACAGACATGTCCCAACACTCAGGTTACACTCACCCCCCTGTGCCAGAATATCAAATTCTTATCTTGCATCCAGCAAAGCATTTCTCAGCACAGCTATTGGGAAAGAAGAGCTGGAAATGACATAATCTCCTAGGCTTAGCCTTCAACTTCAGTGAACTCCCTTGATTTTGAAGTTTTTTAAGAGACCTTTGTGTTTTGCAGGGATTGTGACAGCCTTGACTTGGCCAGCATCACTCCTGACTGTTGCCAGTGTCATTGACAACCCCTGGGGAGTGTGTCTGCATCGCTCTGCTGAAGTGGGCAAACACCTGGCACACATCCTGCTCAGCAGACAGCAGGTAACTGGCCACAATTATCCAGGAATAATGCCTGGAAGGGATTTGGAAAACTTCACCCCGGGAGGGTGGTTAAATGGTATCTTTCTAGGGAGACAAAAATTAAGAAAATAAAAACTCAGTGCTTCAAATGAAGGTGACCAGCAGATACCTGGCTCACTGGGGAAGAGGAGGAGGTCCCAAGTGGATCAGAGAAATCCTGCTGAGATTTGTTCTATTTAACCTAAAGCTTTTCTCAATGAGGAAGAAGAGAATCCAGGTCATAAATCACCCGTGGTTCAACCATGTCACAACACAGCCAGACCCACTCACCTAGTGGAAGTCAGAGAGCAGGAGGTGAGGATGGGCAAAAAGGAAAGGAAAAAGTGTTAAAAATATCATTAAGATATTTGATCATTAGATCATTAAGAGGCACCAGCAAAATAACCTGAGAGAAAAGTGGGTGGCAGCCAATGCCCAGTGAGCCATGGCTTTGCCTGCAGAGAAGGGGAATGGGCTGGTACCTGACAGAAGTGACAGAAGTCTCTCTGAAAAGGCTTGAAAAAAGGCATTTCTGCCCCCCAAGAGCAGAAATTTGCCATCATTTGCTGGGCCAGCACTGGTTTTTGCTGGCCACGTTTGTCTCACACCAGTCACTGCTGATTGTAGAAGAGCCCAAGGGCAGCCATGGTCCCAGAGCTGTGTCCCACAGCAAGGTGGAACAGCAGAGAAGGAACAAACTTGATTTCTCATAAAAACCCAATCCTAAAAAACTCGATAAACTTTATTTCATACAAACCCTTTCTTTTGCTATGGGGCATTTGTTCCTGCCTGTAAACATTTGCTGTTGTAAAAACACATTCCAGTGTGCTGGAGAGTCTAAAACTAGTTAATGAGATGTCTGGGGTGTCCATCACACACCTGCTCCCTGGGTATTACAAAGACCATTTTTCATTGATGTTTGGATTAGGCTCCCTTTAATCTTACAGAAAATCTTAGCAGGCTATTCAAAATAAAAGCTTAAAGCTTTAAAGCCACATCATTTTTTATAACCATCACATGCCGTTGCTGTCATTCAGCCTGAAGTCTGGAAGTGGTCAGTATTTTTGTATTAGGGCTTCTTCTTCTGTGTATTGAAACATTTCTAGGAAAATTTTGTTTTCCTTGAATAAGATTTTCATTTGGAAATTTCAAACCAATGACAGCATCTGTCTTGGTTCTGTTTGGAACATGCACTTTGTTGTAACTTCTGATAGATTTTTTTTCAGTTGATTTTCTGAAGATCAAAACAATACAAAATATTCAGATATGTAGAATTCTCCATATTGAGCTGGGCATGACTTTGAGACCTGATCCTTTTGAAAGCAGCCAAATTGCTCCAGTGTTTCAAAGGTGATGCACAAGCAGGTGCTCTGTGTCTCAGGCTCTCAGGGACCCCAAGCCCAGTTTTACTTCCCAGAAAAAACACCATTTGGTGGCATTTTTTCCTCTCCTTCTTTCTCAGGGCCAGAGACCTGTCACACTGATTGGCTTCAGCCTGGGTGCCAGAGTCATTTACTTCTGCCTGCAGGAAATGGCTCAGGAAAAAGGTAACATTCACCTTCTAACCATTTTTTCTTTTGTTTTCCTTACTCCTGGTAGAGAATTTTTTCTTCTAAGGGGAAGAAGACAGCTTGGCTCTTTTAGGATAGGACGAAAACAAAAAAAAAAGAGGTTTAAATGCCTTTGGATCCAAATTCTGCTGTCATTCCCCAGTCCAGGTGAAAAATCCACTGTCTTCACTTCAGGGGTTTCAGTGGGTCATTTTGGTCTGTAAACAACAACGTGGCATTTGTGATCAGTCTGGAGCTGCCTGTGCACTGCCTGATCCCAGCAGAGGATGCTTTGCCTTTCTTGGGAGCTCTCTGCAGCTCTTGTATCTGATTCCCTGAGTCCTGCCTTCCATTTAAGTCACTGAAATGCCACTGTCATCTGCTGTTTTCATGGTAATTTTCCTCCAAAGTCAAGTATAAAACCATCTGCCAATTTATTACCCATTGTGATTCTGTTTATTAATAGATGCCTATTTTTAATTTAGGAAAAAAAAGAATAAAAATCATTATGATCAGTTGATGGAAATTGTATCTTGGAGTTGAGTCAGCAGTGAGTGTGTGCAGCCTGCCTTCTCCCCACATAGCAATTTAACTCATTAACCATTTAGCTTCACCATAAATCATAAATAGGGAATTTTATAAAGGAAATTGTCCAGTAAAGTCCAAGAAGGTGGGAACAGAGTCAAGTGAGGATGGAGGTCAGGATTGACAGCTGTGTGCCAGAACTTCCCTTCTGAGTTAAGATAAATACAGGAATTCTGTTCTCAGAATAAATCTAATCAAATCCAGAATAATCCTTATGGAGTTAAACTGAAGCCAGAACCCAGATCCTAATCTGGCCCTAGATCTACACTTCTTGTGTCCTGAGAATGCCAAGGCCTGAGGTATTTCCAGGTTTTTATTTCAATCTACAGGCTCTGGAATGACACGAGCCCATATCTTAGGCAGGAAATCCTTAGGAGTCTGGAAGGTTGGCTGCCACTCCAAAGAAATCCAAGTATCATGGTGATATATCAGAACAGCTCTCACTATAGAGTGATTTTTCAGTTCCTTAACTGAATTCTGAAAGCTGAGCTGTTTGTGAGATGAAAAGCAGCATGTTTAGCACAGATTGCCAGGGCGTTCTCACAGGCACATTCCAGAGCAAGCCACAGAAGGAGCAGAGCTGGGACCTGGGACAGCTGAGACTGATTTGGGTTTGGACTTGGATGTGTCACACGACAGGAACACACAGCCTTGTCATGCAGGGCTCTGCATCCAGATGGCAGTGGCATTTCTGGAGACAAATAGCTCATGATGGATTGGCCAGTGAAACTCCATGGCAGGAACTCAGACTCTGTTCAAATGCTTCTCTGCAAAGCCATGGAATAACCTTTGGATGCTTCATCACGGATCCCTTTGGGAGCCAGAGCTCAGCAGTTTTCCAGAAAATGCCATTATGGCAGGAGCTGGAGTAAATGAGCCATCAGAGACACGTTACTGCGTGGGAAGATCATTGCTCTGATTTCTTCATCGTGATTCCCAAGCCTTTTAGTAAATAATTAGCAATTAGCAAACTAATGCAAATTGATAATGGCTGTTCCCACCAGAGCCCGAGCCTTGAGGGCCAGCTGTGTGTGACACACACTGGCTGTTTGGTACTGATCACAGCTCATATGACCAGTATCCCACTGGGCTGTGATCCCTGCTGTGCTTGGTGTTGGAAACGCTGCTGCCAACTCTACCCTGCAACATCTGGGCACAGCCAGAGCTGAATTCCAGCCCTGTTCTCCCTGCAGTCAGGACTGATGTGCTGAGGTGCTTTCCCTTTCATCCCAAAGGCACAGCAAAGCCCAGCTCCCAGGACTGGTTATGGTCTCTGGGACAGCTTCTATCTTCCACACCTTTTCTAGAGAAATCATCTTAATCAGGTTTGAATTTTGGCCTCTCATTCTCACTCTGTTCTCACCTGCTTGGACTTGATTGGAAATTTTCATTTATAAAACTCCTTATTCAGTAGCCACTCTCTATAAAACAGAGTTAATGAATTATTTTTTTTTCACTGCTTTTGCAGACTTTATTGTTCTTCATCATCTAAAAGATTTACAAACTGTGAAATACATTTCATTTATCTCCAGCCTCAGCTGCTCTGCAGGCCAATGATCTGTTCCCAGATTTCTATCCTGCCAACGTTCAAAGAAAATGAGCATTTTTCAGCCAAGGCTAAACTTTTTTTTTGTTCTGAACAAGCAATAAGCTGGACAAAGGACTGGAGAAACAAAAGCTTCCAACACCTTGCCCAAATATTCAGGATCATGATGAATTAGCTGCTTGTTTATTCAGTTGGCTCACACCAGGGACATGGAATTTAGAACCTTGGTTGGAATGAGCTTCCCATTAGCAAGGCTCTGGGTTTCCTTTTGATTGCCCATGATTATGGGAGCAGGGCTTTATTGCTCACAGATTACACTCACAAAATTGAACTGCCCTTTGCTCTTTTTGATTGAGAAAAATTTGCTCTGCAATAAGAAATAATTCCAGGAGAGCTCATTTGGATTTGTCAGGCACTGGGATTTACATGGAGAAGGATGCACTACAGGCAGCTCAAATCCTTTCCTGCTACATCAGGGAAAGGAAGCTAAGTGATTTACATTTGAAAAGTACCCAGGCAGCACCTCTCCCTCCAATGCTGGGTTTAGCTAGGGTCTGTGGAGCCTGGTTTCCCACAGGTGCAGAGCTTAGATTTGGAATGTTCTGCTCATGAGTCTTCATTTAATTGCTGTGGCATCAGAGGCTTCATCTCTCTTTACAAAGATTTATGGAAGATACTGATATATTGTTCAGGAGTTTAGGAAAGTAGCAGAGCTGCCCACTATTTCTCACTCCATTGTTATTCCCCCTGAAGTTGTCCAGCTGCAGGTCTCTGATAAGTGAGGAAGATTTATTATGCTTAAAAGTCAACACTGCTGTGCAGCAAATCAGGTCCTGGGCATTCAGGTTACAGCAGAAGGAAATCAAACCAGTTTGATACATCTTCACTGGGTATTGGCAAGTGCCTCCATTGCTGCTCCTTCCAAATCAATATGAACAATTTGGGATTTCCTCTTGCATGTTCAGGTCATGTTTTCCATAGAATCAGCTGTGGGAAGGGTTCCTCATGCTTCCTGTATGACATTTGCTCACTCTGTGGGATCTCAGACCCCTTCACCTGTTTCAAAGCTCTGTGCAAACCCACATAAGTGAGTCTGCAGAAAGACTTTTCCAGGGGTTTCCAAACCTTCCCAGAGGTTTGCTGCTCCAAACAGCATCTTTCTGGGCAGAGGCCAGGCCACTTCTCCCTCATGCCATCAGCTTGGTACTTTGCACTTTGTCTGAGGATCTCAGTTCTTCACATTTACTAACTCCATGAATTGTGGACACTTAGGATGTATGCAAAGTTTTATTTATGATCCTCTTTTCCATTGTTTCAGTCTTTCAGACTGAATCCACTAAATGATGATTTTTCTGTAGTGCACATCTGAACATACTTCATATAAGAATATTTTCTGATCCATCTTCTAGATCTGAACTGTTCTGCTTTCACCTTGACAGACTCACAAGGGATCATTGAAGATGTTGTCTTGCTGGGAGCTCCAGTGGAAGGAGAAGCCAAGCACTGGAAAGCTCTCACCAGAGTGGTGTCAGGCAGGATCATAAATGGCTTCTGCAGGTCAGTGTGTGCTCCTGGAAATGGTTTGGGCTATTTATCCCTTCCAAGCACTTTGGAAGTGCTGGTGAGGACATTGATTCAGCAGTGCCAGAGCCTCGTGCCCTGCAGGCCTCTCCCTCAGATCCACTGGAGCTGGCAGCTTCAGCAGGCACTTGGAGCTGTGTGATGCAGTTCTTGGCTCTTTGTGCCAGGGGAAGCCCATGTAGGTCCTGTTCATAGAGGGACAGTGCTCCACCACTCACAGCCCAAAGTGTGTTTGTGTGTGTAATCTGATATATGCTAAAGCCCCTTTAAATCTCAGCTTTGTGTGAAGGAGTACAAGCACAGCAGTTAAGTTGGCTGACTTAAAGAATGGGAATTAGAATCTATACAAGCTTTAAGATGCACTTCACTTGTGGCTACTTATGGGGAAAAGGATGTAAAAATCACAATGGAAGGGGAGGAGCTCAAGCAAATTGAAGGGTTTTATATCTGGAGTGGGTTTCTGGTCAAGATACTCCACATGAACGAGATATTTAACTTGCAAAGGCAGAATAGCTGGAATAGCTGTAGCAAATTTAGTAAGGATGTGAAAGAATACAAAGACTGCCTTCAAAACGAAATACCAGCCTTTTAAAACCACATTTAAAAACATTTTAGAAATAAAAGCAGACAACTGTTGTGCAGAGTTATGGGGAGTTGCTGGGTGAGAAGAGGGAGGTTCAGAGGTCTGAAACAGCTGAAGCAATCTCAAAAAGCTATTAAGTATTCAAGTGACAGCTTCAAACCTAATGACTGTGTCTTGGAAGATAATTGTGGCAGGAACACTGCTTACCAGAACAATTAGATAAGGGGAAATTAAAACTGAGGAATGAAGTAGGGAGGACTAAGAGCATGAGGAAATAAATTGAGGAATAACCAGCCAAGAAAATTAACAAAGAACCTGCAAGTTAAGACAGTTTATAAAGCTGTGAGCCCTCAGGTCAAGGCCAGGTGAAAATGTTGCTGGTGTTTTCCATGCACACATATGTGGAAGGTGAGGAAGTATTGTGTTACTGTGATTTTAACAGAATGTTTGAACTTAGAAAGAATAACTAAATAAATTAGTTAAAAGTAGTCAAGGTTAAAACAATAAATTGTCAATCCTATCTCTCAGCTAGGCTGGAAATGGTTGCTTTTGTCCTCTATGGATTCCAGGATTTTCAGGGATACTGGATGTAGACACCACTTGCAGTGTTTCTTCCTGTGCCATAAGGAAAAGCTGCCTCCCTGGGAGTGCTCTGAGTTCCTTTAAGAAGCCATAAAGGATAGAAATCATTGCATATAACTGAGTTTACCCAGAAAATGTTGTTCCTCTATGTGTTCTACAAAAAGAAATTTCACTGTAAAAAGCTTTGTTTATCCATTTCCTATAACACACACACAGACACAGAAAAAGGATTTTGTTATAGTTTCTAAACCTGCCTGTGCTGCTGGAATAAAATACAATGTGTGTGTGTCTAGAGGGTTATTCAGGTAACATGAGAGGCAGCTAGAGAAGGGAGTGGAGAGATTTGGGGAATTTCTGTGAGGATTGAGATAGAGAAAAAGATCATAGAAACATTTTGTGGTAAGGCTTTACCTGATTCTGATTTCTCTGGACTCTTACTTGTACAAAGAGTGGCCTCATTCTGTCACTTTGGGAGTAACTACTTAGGTTGGATAAATTACACTGAATAGAATTCCTGTGAGATCAGATTTGAGCCCAATTGTTCAGCTTCAGTCCTTGTTCTCCTTTGCCTTTGGAACATTGGTACAAAATTTGAAGGGGACAGGGTGAGTGGGAGCCCTGTGAGCTGTCAGAGCTGTCCCCTCCCACTTAACAAGGGCAGGGTTGCAAATTCCCAGTGGGAAACCTCACCCAAATCAGTTGGACTGGCTCAGCTTTGAAAGAACCCACACCTGAGCAGTGTGATGTGTTGAAAAGGTTTTGCAGGGCTCTGTGAAGACTAAAACTCCTAGTGTGGATTATTTGGGAGTAGCCAGGAATGGGCACCTGTGCCAGGACCATCACAGAGCACAAATCCCCCTCCTGTCCCTCTTAAATCTCCCCTATAGAGTACAGAGGCATTTCAGTGCCCAGATTTTATGCTGTTGCTCAGCTCAGAAGAGTTTTGTATTTCCTTCTCTCCTCATGCCACAGTCTACCCTGAAACTGTCACAGTGACTTATGGCACTGCTTTAGAGTGGGAACAAACTCTTCCTTGTTCTGTCACTGAAGCCATGTATTTCTACAATACCTGTAAATCAAGAGCACTCCCAGGAGCTTCACAGTCAATATTTATGTCACAACATCTGTGTTGTAGGTGTCATCATCTTTACAGCTTTATAGGCTGGAGGACCTATCAGTACATGAAAAAGATGAAACACATCAATGTGCAATCCCATAGCAAATATAGAAATAAACAGAAGGGTCAGATTTTTAAACTCACTGCAGGTAAAGAGATGACAATCATGGATCAGGATTCAGTTCAGACTTACACCCCTGTGTGCCAGAAACCTGCCCTGAATCCAGCAAGTGATTCCTAATGTGATTGCTACATCACACAGACCTGCAGCAGGCCTTGGTCCAGACATCACTGTGCCCTCCACTCTCCTCGTGGTGTGAGTAGGAACACATTGGAAGTGTTCCAGGTCAGGCTGGACAGGGCTTGGAGCAGCCTGGGACAGTGGAAGGTGCCTCTGCCCGTGGTAGGGAGTGGAACAGGATAAACTTTCAGGTCCCTTCCAACCCAAGTGTTCTGGAATTCTTTGATTCCACATGGCATTGGATGAACAATAGGATTTATTCCTACTCTTCTCTGCTTCCAGGGGGGACTGGCTGCTGAGCTTTGTTTACAGAACCTCCTCTGTCCAGCTCAACGTTGCAGGCCTCCAGCCAGTCGACCTGGATGACAGGAGGATGGTGAACATGGACCTTTCCTCTGTAGTAAGTTCTCATATTCTCATTTTTTCTCCATGATTCTTTGCCTGAAGCACTGTAACCCACACTCACTGTGCTGGGGAAACTGGGGACTGAAGAGAGCCCCTCTAGGTACATTGTCCCTCTTTCCTGTTTTTGAGAGAGCTCTCATCCACCCTTCCCTCTGGATTTTGTTGGCCCAGCTGGTGCTCAACACTGAGCAAAACAATGAGAATCTGCCTCTCCTGTTGAATCTGCTTGGGATTTTTTTATATGCTGACATATCTGATAGTGGAGATAGAAAATGCTGTTACTCCCCAAGAAGGGCCTTGCTGTCACAGAATCATGGGATGCTTTGGGTTGGAAGGAGCCCAAGCCCTGTGAGTGTGGATGCTGGGGAGTGGGACCAGCAGCTGGGAAACGTGGCTGGATCTCCAACACGCGCCAGCGCGGCACGTGCAATCCGCTATCTTATCTTGGTGGAGCCTTCCACGGGCTCAGGTTCAGCCAGGGGAGCTCCTGCCCTTGGACCTTGGCCCCCAGGGCTGCAGGAGCCGGAACTGCTTTGGAATTACAGAAGCTCTGTGATAGCAGTGGTTGTTTTCCAGGTCCTGCTGCCTTTTCACAGTGTGTGTCTCTAGGAAACAGAGAGAGATTCACTGCTCTATCTGGGAAACATTTAGCTTCCTCAAAGCTGTCTGCTGTCATTAGTGATAAGCCACTGTCAGAACATCTGGCAGTATATCTAAGCAATATCCAACTCAATTATCTTAAAATCATCACCATGTTGCTGTCTCCTCCACAGAAGTGAAAGAAAACTATGCAGGACTTATCTGGTGTATCCATATCCATTGAAATATTGGACATGCCATTGTGTTTTTTCCATATCTTAGTGTTTTAATTTATTGTTTACTCTCTGCAAACTGGAAGATGCCCAGCACATAGCTCAGGATACTTCCATGGTTGGTGTTCCTGCCATGACTCTTCTTCCTAAGTGTCCCCACAAGCTGGCAGGGACTGTCAGTGTTGCTCTGGAGCTAAAGGCACTTTGAAGAGCTTTTAGGTTTTTTTGGAGCACCAGCTTGCTGAGCTTATAAATACCCAACTGTTCTCAGCTCATTTCATTCATGGTGACTGAGCTCTGCACAGCCCTTGGCAGCACAACAGGGCTGTGCTGAGCAGAGAGAACAAACACTTGGAGGAGCAAAACAGAGGCTTCCCAGGAGGAAGGGGTTTTAAACACGTGGTGGAGGCTTTTAAACGTGGTCCATGCATCTTTGCATCTCTCTGGGTTGTCAGCAATTCCACACACTCCCACATCTATTTTCTCACCATCCCAGAGCTGCCAGTGCTCATTTGCTCTCTGACATCTGCTGCTGGCACGAAAATGGCCCAAGATGCCAAGTGGTGGCACTGAGGTGACGTTTCCTGTCAGGCAGTCCATGTCACCCCTCTCTTTTTGAGTTCTCTTCAGAGACTCTCCTCATGACCCTCTGCTTCCTGAAGCATGAAACCCTCCAGAGCCCTGCACATTTTATCCTGCCTGGATCACAGCAGCTTCTCCACTCCCCTCAGAGGAGCAGGATTTACATTTCAGCTGAATGAATAACGTTTGCAGAGCTGCTCTCTGCTCATCTCCCAGGGCTGTGTGTCTGCATCCCAGCTGCCTGCTGCCAGCACTCAGTCCCAGTGCTGCTCTCCACAGAAGGAATTGACACTTCCTTCATCTCACTGCAAAGCTTTGGGGAGGAAAAATCTATGTTAAGTAGGTGTCATTGCCTTGATCCATTTTCCAGACCATGGGAAGAAATACAGTGCATTCTGGTGAACATTTTAGAAATAAAAGGAGCAGGAATGGGGAATGAAATATCCAGGGGCATTATTTTTTAAAGTGGTAAGAAAGCAAAGATGATTTTGCTGCAAGTACAGTGCAGTAGCATAAGAAAAAATACATAGTGATATTTAGAGATATGTAGAGATACAGGTATTTTCTTTATGGAGACCAGCTCCACCCCTGCAGATGCCCTTGTAGGAGGTCCCTGTGAGTCTCCTGCCAGGAGAAGGACAAGCTGTGGTAGAAGAATAAAGTATAGCTGATGCAAAGGTGCTCAGCATGAAAATATTACAAAGGCACAGTCAGTATTTTTGGCATCTCCAGTCCATCCATAATGAAAACTGGTCTGGATCCAGACAGCTTGGTTCTCTTTGCTGTGGTAGCACCAGAATCCTCAAATGAGTGGAGGATTAGGAGCCCTCAGAATAAACAGGAATTCACCTCCAAGGCCTCCATCTCTTGTCCCTCTTGATTAGTGTGTTTTTTATCTGACTGTCAGTGAAAAAAGCAGAGAGAAAAGTGTCCTCCCACTCAGCAAATGCAGTTATAAAATCCTTCCTCATGGTTACAAAGGGACTGATTTATTCTATGGATTTATTTGACAGTGCCTGTTAGAGACCAAGGAAGTCATGGAGCTGCAGGGGATTATCCTGATTGCTGTTTGTTCCCAGGGGAGTTTGTTCAGTACAGTCTGAATTAATATTTGAATATTGCAGAAGTGCTCAGGGAGCATGTTCAGGGAGGCTCAGAAGTCAGCAACAAGTGAGGAATGGGCAGTTTCACAGCAGCAGAAATCAGGGATGAACTTGCAGGTTTAGAGGCAGTGAGAATGCATGGCTGGAAGTCCAGTGGAGAGCAGGGATGGATCTTGGAATCGTGGTGAGGGGGAAAAACTCTCAAGAGACCACTGAGGCCAGTTGTTCCCCCAGCACTGCCAAGGCCACCACTAGCCCATGTCCCCAAGTGCCACACCCACACAGCTTTAAATCCCTCCAAGGAAGGCAATTCCATGCTTGCCCTGTGCCAGGGCTGAACAGCTTTTTCCATGGAGAAATTTTCCCTAATATCCAATCTAAATGTCCTCTGGCACAGACTGAGGCCATTTCCTCTTGTCCTGTCATTTGTCACCTGGGAGAAAAAACCAACCCCTACCTGGATCCACCCTCCTGTGAGCTCTCAGAAAAGGGACCAAAATTCCAATTCTGAGGGGAAACAGATTCAAGGCACTCAGGTACATCAATACCACAAGCAGATGGAAAGTCTGAATTCTGTGAAATCCAATTGATTTGGCACTTCTGTGAGTCAGGCTTTTTTTCTCCAAACACATTAAATTGTGGTTTTTTCCCACTGTATTCCCAAGACTTGCAGCAAAGAATTAATTGTGGTTACAAAGTTTGGATTAATTAAGAACCCTGGGGAGTTGGAAAGGCAAAAAAGGGTTGCCAGTATGTCACTGCTCCTTTGTTTCACTTGTTCCCAGTGAGCAGTGCCACCTCCCCAAGGGCAGGATCAGAGGAACAAGAGCTTGGAGCAGAACTCAGCTTCAGGCAGCTGCCTGGAGGAGCTGGGAGAGCCCCTCTCCCCTCAGGGGAACATGGAGGGCCTTGTGGAAACAATTCCATCTGTCTGTTAGGCTGTGAGGTCACAGGGATGGCTTCCACAGCCCTGGAATCATCAGTGGCTTCATCTTCTGTGCTCCTTGCTGTTGATTTGGGAGCTCCAAAGAATCCCACATTAAATATATATTCAGTATGTTTTTCCCTTTGGGACACAAGCAGAGAGTGCTGGCAGTGTCACTGTGTTAGAACAGAGGAAGAAACTGAAAAAGCTTTTCCAAAAACAGGTGCAAACGAGGCCATTAATAACTTGCAGTTTGTTTTTGCTTTGTGGCTGACAAACCTCAAAGGCCAATGTCCCTCCTTGCTCCAGCACACACGGACTGCTGGAGCTGGATGTGCTTTGTGGGAGCCTGGGGATGCTCAGCTGCTTCTGAAGGCAGAGAGAACCATTTTACAGACTCATATTTCATATTTTTGGTGTCCAAATTCCCAAATTCCTACAACTGGGAACCAGCAGAGTGCCCCAATTTCCTGCAGATCTACAGGAGGGATTTTCCCATTCCCCCACGGTGCCACAGGGAATTCCCACATTAGCTGGAGAGTGTTCACAGCCCCAGCTACCCTGGGCAGGGCTGGATCCCTGGGTCTGCAGAAGAGCTGAAGGCACCAATGCCACCTTTGAGCAGCTCATGGCTGGTTGATATTTCCATCAAACACAGTCCAGCAGAGGAAATTCACTGTTCCTGTGCAGAGCTAGCAAAGTTGTGATGCCAGCACATCTTCCTCCTGTGGAACATAACAACTGGCATCACCTTTGACAGATTTTCTGTTCCCCCTTAGAGCACTTTGCATGTGGAAATGGGGCAGTTCCTGCAAGTGCATGCACTGCAGCCCCTGTTCTTTCCTGCTTTCCAGTGGGCAGGTCTGCAGCTGTTGGCTCTGCAGGCACTTTCCCCATCCCAGCCCTTCCTGCAGCAAAGCAGGGGGAGTTTTCCCAAAATAGTGTTCAGCTGGATTCTTCAGGAATGGCCACACAGAGTCCAGACAGATAGAATACAAGATAGAAAATTCAGCTTTAAATTTCTTGTCTTCTGCTGGAACACGAATGCTGATTCTGTGTTATTTTTCTGCTCCCTTTGAGCTCTGATTCTGACCTGCTCAGCTAGCATGGAAACAAAATCCCAGCACAACAGGCAATTAAAAGTGTTAATCAAGGGGAAGGCTGGCTTTGCTGACACCTTGTGCACATCATGTGTTTGGGATGCTGCAATTAGAGCAGCTGAATTATTGATAGGAGCTGAATGTCACTGAAATATCATGAAGGTGTCACTGCCCTGGTGACACTGGGGGAAGGGCTTGAACCTGCTGCAAATCCCCATGAGGAGGATTTATAGGATATTACATTGCTGAGGAGAGATGTGGCACTACTCCACAAATTTCCCAAATGCCCAGGACTTCTTGGCCAGACACATTATTGCCATCAGCTCATGAGGGATGAGTTATTGTCCCCAAAACCAGCAACATTTCCTTTAGTTAATCTCAGGTGACCTTGTTTTGTGGGGTTGGGCTGAGAACCTGGTTTGAAAGCAGCAGAGATGGTAATGTTTGAATTGCCAAATCTTGTGTATTCCTGGAGCAAAATGGGGAGAAGAAGGGTGACAATCCCTTTGGGTGTTCCAGGAGTCACCCTCTGCTTCAGGCTGGTCCTGATGGAGCCTTCCAGCCCAAACCAATCTGGGATTCTGTGGATGCCCTCTGTCATGCAGGATGTAGCCAGACTCAGAATTAGGGTTTTCACTGACATGTGGGAATATCTGTGACTGGAGGAGCCTGCCAGCTTGGCAGAGCTGACTGGGTTTTGAGGGATAGCCTGGCAGAGCTTGGGATCCATCCTGCCATCCATCAGCCTGTGCCACCATTTGGGCTGTGTGGCTTCAGAGGCAGCATCCAGAACTGAGGAGATCTTGGAAAGCAGCAGGGAAATTTGAAACAGGAAACAGCTCCCAGCCCTGGCAGCTCAGTTCAGAGCAGGGTTGCACTCCAGTGCTTTTCCTGGACAGCACATTCACTGTAGCTTTGGGAGAGGGAGAGTAAACAATGACAATACCCAGAGGGGCTGAGCTGGCTGTGCCCTGTGGTTTCACTGTGTGTGTGACACCCAGGGCAGCTGAGGGCTCCTGTGATCATCCACTGAGCTCCAGAACCTGCAGCTCACTCCAAGAACTCCTTCACCCCCCACAAAATACCATTTGCTATGAAAACAGACAGTACTAGCCAAAAGGGAATCCTGAAGAATCCCCTCCAAGGTTGCTGCTCCTGCTGAAATAACCAAGCTCTGCAGATATACTTGAACTTGAGGGGATCTTTTGCTGCAGAATTAACTTGCTCTGTGGATTTGATGGGCTTAAAACACATCAAAGCTGTGAAATTCTCAGGTATATGAGTGATCTGTGCATTCCCCACCGCAGTGATTCCCTGTGAATCCATAGGAGGCTTGGTGAGAGGGAGCAGGAGGAAGGCACAGCTGAGCTGCCCTGTCATTCCCCTGCCTGCAGGGAGCAGAGGGTGGGGCACACTCAGCTGGGCTCTGGCAGCTCTGTAGCCCTGCAGAGCATTTGGAGCCATGTGCACCCCTGTGCTGGCTGCTCAGGATGGGTGGAGGAGCTGCTACTGAAGGCCACTGGCCAGGATCTGAAGGTCCTGGCTCTGGAGTGAGCAATGCAGTGTTATCTTGCCGTGTCGAGCTTGTCCCTGTGACATCAGTGTTGTGACATCAGTGTTGTGACTGAGCCGTGTCTGTGCCTGAGTGCTGGCAGTGCCAGGATCGTGGGGAATGTCTCCTTCCTCCTGGCCCTTCCTCTGCCCTGCCCTTGGCAGCACCTGCTCTGGAGGTCAAACCAAGGACAAACTGGGATTCTTCTTCCTCTGTATCCAACAGAAACACTTCCTGGCAGCTTAATCATCACAACTGATTGTGCTCAGTGGCATTTTTGATACTTTTGGGCAGATCTGGACTTGAAAACCTTTCCAAACATGCTGAACTGACTGGCTGATGGATCCCCCTGGGCAAAGCCATCAGCTTTGTCCTCTGGAGATCCCCTGGTGTGGCTCTGGAGTCCTGCAGCAGCAGTGCCAGAGGCAGCTGGCTCGTGGGTCCCAGTGAGTCAAAGCAACCATAAAGAGAAATATGGCTGGGAGAAGTCACCTAAACAATCCCAATAAAGCCTCTCCACTGCTTTCCTTTCAGCAAGCAGAAATGTATTTGCTCTGGTTCTGAGCACACCCTTCTTTTTGTCTTAAATTCCCCCTGCACTTTGTTCTGACATATTAAAATAGTTCTGTATTGCCCTTTAAAGTTTTTATTGACAATGTTGTAGATGTTCTCCTCCCATCTCCAGCACCACCTGCCCAGCAGAGGAATTCAGGCTTTCAGACTGAAGATGAAAACAGGCTTTAGAGAGCTGGAATTGCTGGGTTTTCCCACCAGGATGGCTTTAAACTGGCAAGGCAGTTTGTGTGCTGTTCTTTTGCTGGTGGCTTGGTGCAGCAGAGAAGAGTCCTCCTTCCTCTTACACTTCTCAGGGGCTGCTCTGGTCCAGCTTTATGGGATCCTCTGCTATCCTAGAGACAGGACTGATTTTCCTTGGAAGAGATGGAGCAAAGCTGCAGGAGGGACAGACTCTCGTGAGGTCTCAGTTTCTCTTTCAGCTGCAGGGCTCCTCAGAATGGCTCATACCCAGCATCTCTCAGGGATCCTGGTGCTCAGGGAAGAGGAATTCCCTGTTGTTTTAGTGGAAGCTGCTGGATACTGAGGAGTAATGAAAATCAGTCCTTAGGGTGGCAGAGGAAATTTGTTCTCTCTGGCTAATGACTCAGTAACAACGGGCTGAGAATTCCCAGGGCAGGGCAGGCAGATGGTGTGACTGGAGAGGTTCTGAATGCAGCAGACCAAGAGCCTTCAGCCCCTGCTCCCAGTAACTCCAGTTCCTGTCTCTGCCCACCTTCCCCAAGGCTCTTCTCATTCCTTCCTCCAGCCCCACTGACAGAGCAGTAAAAGGGTTGTACTTTTCCACAGGACAATATCCACAGCTCCCAGTCCTTCCATGGTTATTTTGATTAACTAATCTGTTCAAAACATCCAGAGCCCATTGAACCATCTGGATAGATTCAAGTCACATATTTGTTTTCCTGATGTGCTGATTAAACCCTTCTGTTTGCTGCAAGCCTCAGTGCAGCCAAATGTGCCCCTCCAAAGCTGCTTCACACAAACAGCTCAGGGGGTTGGATTTGTGGAGAAAAGGTTGTCTTTAGCTTTGGGAGAGGTGTGCTGGGAACCCTGGTTTTGGCAGCCATGAATCCCACAGTGGTTTGGGTTGGGAGGGAACTTAAAGCTCATCCAGTGCTATGGGCAGGGACCTTCCACTATCCCAGGGTGCTCCAAGCCCCACCCAAGCTGGCCTTGGACACTGCCAGGGATGGGGCAGCTGAAGGATTGCTCTGGCACCAGGCAGGAGCAAGCAGGAGATGAGCAGAGGGTCCAGGCCTTTACAGACTCTGTGAAGAGCTCTTACCATCATCATCCCTTCCTGGGGGAGTCATCCCTGTGTCTGAGAAGCAAGAATCCTGAGACTGGGGTTATGGGTATTCCCTGCCATGGAAATTCCCTAAGTACTAGCAAGGTTTGGGAAAATAAAAGGCCAAGACAGCTCTCTGGCTGGGTCAGGAAGATTTAAACTGCTAAAAATTGGATTTATCTGAGATGCTGAGGTATCTGGGGATGCTGTTGGTACACCTGGAATGGGGAAGGAATTTCAGCCTCTCCAGCCACGTGGCCTTGAGCATCAAGAACAATCACCCACAGAGGAGATTTCCTCTCCTCCTGCGCCCCTGCCTGGAAGGGAACTTCCCAACATCCATCTCAGAAGGGTTATCTTATAGTGGAATTCATCATTTGTCATTACAATAAAACTGGGTTTTTACACGTACTGTTGATCTTTATTTGGTTTATGAACCCATAACTCCTGGGCTTCCAGTTTTATACAGGGTGGGATGAATCAGTGCAGCTTCCAGCTGAGAATCTCAGCTTGGGAGCTGTGTGAGGTTTAATAACTCTGTCCTAATTTAAATAAAATAATCCTGGCTTCTACGAGGGAGCTGAGGCAACTGGAGGACACATTTAGCAAGAGCAGGTAAATGAACAAAGAGAACTCTCCTGCCTGGGTGTGTCTCCCAGGAGAGCTCCTCCTTTACCCTCATGGCACCCAGGATTTTTGGGGGTGGAACTCAGCCAGGTCCAGGCTTTTAAACATCTCAGAGGAAAAGTCATCCAGCAGCAGAGTGTGCCCCAAATGCTGCAGCCACTTCAGGCTGGTTGATGGACACCTGCATTAATCCAGTGGTGGAATCACCACTCCTGGAAGTGCTCAAAAAACATATGAATGTGGCACTTGGACACTTGGGTTAGTGGTGGCCTCAGCAAGATGGACTTGATGATCATAAGCATTTTTTCCAACCTTAACAATTCCATGATTCTGTGATTTTTTCCAACCTCATTCTTTCCATCTGTCAGAGCCAAACCCAAGTCTCTCAGCAGGGGTGGCTGTTGGGATGAAGGACTTGGCTGAGCTGGATCCCTGTGTGTTCCCCACTCACAGGATTCTTGTTCCTGCAGGTAAACGGCCACCTGGACTACATGAAGCAGATGGACACAATCCTAAAAGCTGTGGGCATTAGAACCAAGGAAAGCCAGCCAGAAGAGAAGGGCACTGGCAGTCTCTTTTCCCCTCAAGCCAAGAAATCCCAGCAGGCAGCTGGCAGCAAGACTCAGGGAGAGGAAAACAGCAGGAAAGAGGAAGAGGAGGCTGGGGGTGAGGCTCTCCCAGCCAGCTGCACTCACCCACAGAATTCCTCCAGCCCTGCCCTGGGAGAACCCTCCCCTCCCTGCCCAGACTGCTCACACAGCACAGACAGCAAGGAGCAGGCAGTGGGGAAAGGAGCAAATTAGGGCAGAGCTGCTCAGCCAGCACAAAAACCGCTGTCAGCACATCTGTGGCACTGGGATTCCCAGAGGATGGAGCTGGCAGAGCTGCAGCTGCAGTTTGCAGCCCCTCCAGAGAAAAGTGAGACACTGGTGTGGCACTGGATCAGAGTGTGGCACTGGATCAGAGTGTGGCACTGGATCAGAGTGTGGCACTGGTGTGGCACTGGATCAGAGTGTGGCACTGGATCAGAGTGTGGCACTGGATCAGAGTGTGGCACTGGTGTGGCACTGGATCAGAGTGTGGCACTGGATCAGAGTGTGGCACTGGATCAGAGCACTTGGAGCAGCTTCTCACAGCAGCTCCCTGAGGCAACAGAGGCCTGATTCCTGCCTGAGGCTGCACTGGGGGTGATGATTCCTGCCTGAGGCTGCACTGGGGGCTGATTCCTGCTTGAGGCTGCACTGGGGGCTGACTCCTGCCTGAGGCTGCACTGCTCCTCAGGAATCCAAGGCAGATCCCATCCAAATTCTTGCAGGAAGGAGCTGCACCCCTCACACTGTGTCCCTGCTGTGACTGGGGGAAGCAGGTGGCTCTGAGGGGATTGAAGCATTTCACAGAGAGAGGGTCACTACTAGGAAATTAAAAACATTTTTCCATCAGAGGTGGTTTGAGGATCTCAGGTGTGTTCCAGGCTCTACCTGCCCCACTCCAGGTGGATCCACATCTGCTCTCCAGCTCTGCAGACCAGCAGGGGAAAGGCTGGGGCTGCCAGGCTTCCTTCCCCTGTTGCAGGTTTGCTGCCAGGGTTCAGGCACTTTCCCATCTCCAAGACTGTTTTCCTGTCTCCAGGTTGGGGTTGGTGGGTGTTGGAGGCCCTATTCCTGTTAGAAACACGTTTGAGACCCTGGGTGAGAGCAGCAGGAAAACCAAGAGGCTTTTGGATGGTTTCTGAAAATTCCTCCCGGGCTCTCCAAGCCACTGAGACTTTCCTTTTGTGTCCCACAGACATCTCCAGCCTTAAAAGTCCCATCCAGACAAATTTTTTAATTGGCTTAGAACAAAACCAATACTTGACACAGGATATACATGGATCTGTTTGATTTCTACCTCCTTCCATACAAGTGGATTGGCTCCACTCTCTTCATCCCCAGCCTCAGAGCAGAGGGAAGAACCCAGCTCTGCCAGCTCCAGAACCCTGTGGGAATGATCCACATCCTCCATAAAAGCCCTTCTCTGGCCTGTTTTGCTGCTGAGCCCAGGCAAGTGCATCTGGTAGGAGGGTGGCAGGTGGGTAACCCCCCTCTGGAGCACCTCTGGGGTTTTCTGCTTTGCCACAAGGGAGGATTCAAACCCTCCCATCCCCATCTAGGGGGGTCCTGTTGACTCATGAGAGGGGAAATATTGGGATTCCACCTTCCAATTTTGATTCTCACCCTCCTCCTCCTCCCTGCTGACCCAGCAGCCACGTTAATCCCCCCTCTCCTTCCATTCCCAACCTCCTGCAAACCTTACCTGACTCATGGAGTCAGACACAGCTGGGTTTGGGGGTGATGCTGTGACCCAGCAAAGCACCATGGCTTGGATACCGTGCCTGGCAGTTCCTCTCCCTAAATCCAGCATGCCAAGGGGCTCAGACTGCCCAGCTGTGACCTGGAGCTGTGCCACACTGTGGGGATGGCAGGGACTGGCTGTGGGATCCCACAGGGATGGGGCTGTTCTGCCAGCTGGTGTTGGTGCTGTTGGCTGCAGGGGTGGGATGGGGTTTGTCCACAAGCAAATACCAAATACACAGAACTGCCTGCATGAGACAGTAAGGAATTATTGCTTTTGAAGAGGTGACTCTCCCTCTCTCTCTGTCCATCTCCCGAGGCTGATTTGGTACTTAACAAACTTCCAGACTCCACAGTGCCTTTTTCTGCTCCTTTTTAACTCTGATTGTAGTCCAGCTTGTATTGGCCATTGTGGGAAGATGCACGTCTTGATCTGGGTGCTCAACACCAGCCCCAAGCTCCATCTGTGGCAAGATGCATTGAACAGTTTGAGGTTTGAGCCTGTGCTCGGCCCTCGGTGTGTCCTGGTCACTCATCCTGTGGCTGAGAAATGCTGGGTTGGTCATACAAACTCCTGTTCAGTTCTGGAACATCCGTGGGCAAAGTGGAAAGAAAAGTGGAAGTGGCCTGGCATGTGGCTGCTGCTTCCAGCATCCCATGTCCAGGGGATGCTCTGTGTCTGTTTGGGTGTCAGGGAGTTCCAGAACAGTCTTGGAATTAGGCAGAAGGTTTGGAGTGAAGGGTCCAGGGAGGGCACAGCAGCCAACTGCCAGCTCAAAGGCACTTGGGGAAGAATTTACTAAAATAAATTGTTTTATTGATTTTTTGAAGTGCCCACTTGTCACATTTACTCAGTGTTCCCTCTGCTTATGGCTCTGGGGAGGGGGCTGGCATTATCATTTAAAATACAATATTCCTTTAGATTCTTATTTGAAGAGGGGGAACTTTTCTAATTGCATCATCAAGGGCATGATAGATTGTCAGAGGGAGGTGAGATGGTTCTGTGCCAGGAGTGGGAAGCTGTGGGATGGAGCCTGTGGGAGGAGCAGATGCCATTACTACCCACAGAGCCACCATGATGGCATGCCACACCCCCACTGAGCACCCAGAAATCACTGTTGGACATTCTGCACCTAAATCAGCCCCTGCAGTGCAGCTCTGCAGGACAGGACACGGCCATGCCTCTGAGCTGGAGTGCTCTGAGGGACAGGAACCCAGACAGACACAACCCCAGGGAGGAGATCCAGCTCCAGGGAGATGTGATGTTCCATGGCTGAAGCACCCAAACCTCAATGTTCCTGCTGAAGCAGCTCCAGCCTCTTGTCCATGAGCCACAGGATATTTTTCCATCACTCCCCTCGGTGTGCTGGGAGATCTGCTGAGCTCTGTGTGTGCAAAACCAAGCCTTGGTTTGAGGTCAGGGAGACAGAGTCTGGAATCTGAGGTTCACACTCACCAGAGATGGAAAGGCCACACAAAGGGTTAGGGGATGTGACTGTGAGCACAGGAGGGATGGAAGAGAGAGAGACAAGGCAGGTTAATTCAGCAGCAACACCTGGCTTGGCACGGTTTGTCCTCCTTGTGACAGCGCCTGGGGCCACCGCCCCTCCATGAGCTGCTCCGTGTGCCGGAACAGAGAATTTGGGAGCTGGCTTGTGGCAGACCAGCTCGCGGAGGGTTTGCGTGGGGCTGCGGGGGGATCCTTGCAGCACCCCAGCTGTGCGCCCGCTCAGGCCACGGGGGTGCCGAGCTGCAGCTCCGCGCCGGGGCGCTCCGTGTGGCGGAGCTCGGGGCGAGCGGCAGCGCCTGGCGGGGCTGGCGGCAGCCTGGGCTGGCTCCCCGCGGCCCCGGAGCCCGGGGAGTCGCTGTCGGCCTGCAGGCTGAGCGCCTTCCTGAGGGAGGCGGCGGCGCGGGGCCCGCTCGGCGAGTTCCGCATGGACAGCGAGACGGCGCTGGGCCGCGGCTCCGCCGGCCGCCGGCAGCAGGGCAGGAACTTGCCCATGGCTCTCTTGAAGTCCCTCATGAACAGCGGGTAGATGATGGGGTTCATGGTGCTGTTGCAGTAGCCCAGCCAGGTGAGCACATCGAAGAATCCGGCCGGGACGCAGCCACAAACCGCCTGGGGAGACACGGCAGGATCAGCAGGATCAGCAGCCTCCCACCCCAGCCCCAGCCCAAGGGGCTTCCCCGGCACACCAACATTCATTCCCCTTTCAAAGGAAACCCTCAGATCCCTTTTGAAGAGCTTTCTGCTTGCTGTTGGCTCCCTGGGGAATTGTATCCTTGGTCCCAGAGGTCCAGCCAGACCTCCCAGTGCCTCCAATGCATCCCAGCTGGATTCCAAAGGGAAAACATCTGGAAATCCCAACGTAAATCCCCCACAGGCTCTTACCTGAGCCACATTGGTGACGAAGAAGGGCAGCCAGGCCACGAAGAACATGCCCAGAAGGATGCCCAGGGTCAGGCTGGCCTTCAGAGCCTTCTTGCTGTGCTTGTTGGTGAACCTCCTGCTCTCACTGCTGCCCAGGGGCTGGCTCGGGGCACGTGGCACCTGTGGCCAGAGACAGGGAGTGGTGGGCAGCTCTCCCCAGCATCAGCCTCTGCCCAAGAACAGCGGCATTTGGTGCTCCAGATCCTGCAAAAACCCTGCCAGTAATTCCCTTCTCCCAGGGGCAGGAGCTGGCCATGCACCACAAATTAGGAAGGGGAAGCAATAGAAACCCTCAACACAGAGAGTATGATTTTATTTACTGTAAATTAAGGTGTTGTCATTAGGCTGCTCTTCAGAGAAAAACCCAGCTCAGTCTATGTGAGGAGAATGCCTGCCCTAAACAGGCAGCTCCAGCTGCTGATTACAGCAGCAAACTAATTATGGTTTTAAAACAGGACATGAAACATTTCAGCCTCCAAGCACCATAACCCAGTCCTCCATCCCCTCCTGCAATCTAAAATTAAGTGATTATCTCAGCCCTCCCCTGAAATTAAATGATGCCCTGTTGCAACTCAGCTTCTGGCCCAAAAAGAGAACAAAAATCTCTAAAATGAGATGAAGATGAAAAAGATGAAATTGAGGGTTCCCTGGCTGACACCTTGTTCCTCAGCCAATTTGGGGCTTCAAGGAACCTTTCAGCTGAATGACAGGGGGATAGATGCTGCTCTTCCATGGCACAGCAAAGCCCCTGAACATCCCCTGACTCTGTGGAGTCCAAAATCCTGGCATCCTCTGAGAAAATAAACACTTTATGATATTTATTTAATTCTCCTTTTCCTTTTGACCGTCTGGTGTTACTTGTGGGGGAGCTGGCCGGAGTCCTGGCTCTGCTCTTGAAGAGAACAAACTAAATCAAGGTATTTAAAGGCAATTAAGTTTGCCTTTTCCCTGTAGGATATGAGGTCAATAAAGCCTATTACAGGGAATTAAAGCTGTTAGATTTAGTGGCAATTACCTTCTCCTGGAGAAATACAAACAAGTGCAGCCACGTTTTTGTTATAAAACCCACACACTCCAGTTCCACCGGCGAGCGCACGAGGAGGGGTTTGGCAGCTCCTGTTATAGAGCAGGTAACAAAAATAGAAGCTTCTGTTCAAAAGAAGGTGCTCTCGGGAATCTGGCATTTGCTATTAGCTAAAATCCTTCTCCCCCGTATGTCTCACACCCACCACGGCCAAGATTTACGAGTGGAAAGTCAGATAAGATTAAATCCCCTCGAGGATGACGCCAGCCAAGAAGGGGGCGAAACCGTTTATTTTGCACTGCTGAGCATTTTTGCCTGAATCTTATTTATTTCTCTGCTTCTGCTCACGCTGTCTCTGTGCTCATGAGCAGCTTCAGAGCTCTCCATTGCTGGGACAAGGCATGGGGCACCTCAGAGGATGTCAGGGAGGCGGATGTCGCCCAAAATCTCCCTGCCTGGTTGTCAAAGCTGGCTCCTACCCCGAGGCCATCCAGGAGGCAGAAACAGCCCAGGCACCCACATTGTGGGGTCTGCCAGAGCAACATCCCTGTGGGCACCTTACCTGTGCTGTGGCCTCCTCAGCAGTGGCCACGTTGGAGGCCAGGGACGCCACCTGCACGGCCTGCCTGCGCGCGGCCAGCAGGATGCGGCAGTAGGTGAAGGAGATGGCGGCGGAGGGCAGGAAGAAGGTGAGGCAGGAGGCCACCAGGGCGTAGGGCAGGCTGACCAGCAGCCGGCACTGCTCCTCGTCCCCCTGCCCGCTGACGTTCAGGGGCCGCCGCTGCAGCTGCAGCTGGTGCCAGCCCATCCTGATGGGCAGGAAGGAGGCCAGCGCCGCCAGGCTCCAGGCGGCCAGGACGAGGCCCAGCGCCCGGCAGGCCGTCATGCGCAGCTTGTAGCGCAGCGGGGACGTGATCAGCAGGTAGCGGTCCAGGCTGATGACGCACAGGTTGAGGATGGAGGCGCTGCAGCACATGACGTCGAAGGAGGCCCAGAGGGAGCAGAGGTCCCCCCGCAGCACCCAGCGGCCGTAGAGCTGGTTCAGCATGGCCGGGGGCATCACCACCAGCCCCACCATCAGGTCCGACATGAACAGCGACACCAGGAAATAGTTGGAGGTGTTGCGGAGGGAGCGCTGCGTGATGATGAGGAGGATGAGGAGGAAGTTGCCTGCCGTGGTCAGCAGGATGATAAAGCAGAGGAAGGCGGCCACCCAGCTGCTGCCCACGAGCAGGGAGTGCTCCCCCAGCACGCTGGCGTTGGGGGCCCCCAGGTGCCCCTCCATGAGGAGCTGGGGCAGGGCTGGGGCTGGGGCTGGGACCTTGTGCAGCGTAGCCTGTGCTACGTGATCATCGCCAGGGCTGGGGAAGGAGGATCATCTCTGCTCTGTGTCTGTCCTCCCTCTCTTCCCCCAGTCTCTCTTCACTGGCACTCACAGCACAGTGACATTCCCAGGAGCCGATCAGCAGGACCGAGGTTCCCTCCCCATTACTCACAGCAGTTCCTCGGGCCTGGAAATCCCCCTGGATGCTGCTTCTGGCTGCTGGGGACGAGCTGGATGGCAGGGCTCTCAGGATGCCAGGGATGGCAGCATGCTTTGGATACCCTGATGCTCTGGATGCACTGGACCAGGGAAATAATACAACACCGAGATGCTCTGGATGCTCTGCACTCAGGATACTTCAGATGCTGGGGATTCTCTGCATTCCAGGCTATTCCAGATGTCAGGCTGCTCAGTATCCAGGATATTCCAGATGCCAGGCTGCTCTGTACACAGGCTATTCCAGATGCCAGGCTGCTCAGTACCCAGGCTATTCCAGATGTCAGGGCTGCTCTGTACCCAGGATATTCCAGATACTGGGGATGCTCAGTACCCAGGATATTCCAGATGCTGGGGATGCTCAGTACCCAGGCTATTCCAGATGTCAGGGCTGCTCTGTATCCCAGGATATTCCAGATGCCAGGCTGCTCTGTCCCAGGATACCCTGGATGCTGCAGATGGACTCCAGGATGCTCCAGGTGCTGGGGATGATGCTCCAGCCCCCCAGGCTCAGCTGTCGCCCCCCGGGGTCCCAGAGCTCCTCCGTGCCCGGCGCTGCTGCCGCCGCAGCCGGAGCCGCCGGGAGCGGCAGAGCAGCCTCGGGAGGACCGGGATGCTGCTCCCGGCCAAGCCCGCCCGGGAGGAGGGAGATCCGGAGTGTGGAAGGGATTTCTCCCGCGGCAGAGGAGCGAGCAGCCCGCGGGGAGGTGTGAGAGTGGGTGTGTGCAGCTGCCAGCCCGACTTTCACCTGCTGCTGTGGGTGCTCACAGAGGATGCAGAAATGCTGATGAAGGAGGTGGGGCTGGGGGGGGAGAGGAGGAGATGAAATGAAGCGCTAATGAAAACGGGGATCTGGGCTAAACTCCGCAAAGTGGCAGCCAGAGAGTTCCCGTTTCTGCCGTAAAAGAGACAGCCCCAAGGCTGTCACCTAGCGGCAGCACGTGCCGGAGGAGGTGGCTGATCCCAGGGATGCCACAGGAATCCCACACAGGGGGATGCTGCCCTGCAGGCTCCCAGGGCCATGTGCAGCCCCCACGCTCGGAATCTGGGCTCGGTTTTCCTTCCAGCAGCTCCATCTCCTCTTTTTCCCGGCTGGAAAGCAGCAGAACCTGTGGCACTGCTGCCTGTCCTGGTGTCAGCACTGCCAAAAACCACACAGGCACCACAGCGCTGAGCAGTGGAACTCAGAACTAATTTATTTAAGAAACAAAACTTGGCAAAAGGAGGGGAGGCGTCGATTACAAGCTCTGGAAGCTCTTGTCAGGACAACCCAAGGAATCATCTCATACAACAGAGAGAGGGGGCAGCAGAGGCTGTGCCCACCCTGACCCCAGCCCTGCCCCAGCCCTCCCTGCTGCCCCTTCTCCCTCCAGCACCATGAAAATGCAGCAGGGAGGGGGGGAACAGGGGTGGAACCTCCCCCAGACCCCCCCAGCTCTTGGCCTTCCCCTGCAGCCCCCAGAAGGTGAAGCCCCAGCACTGATGACCCAAATCCCTCATCCCCAGGAGCAGTGGAACATGGTGGCCTTGGGGACAGCAAGGGAGGGTTGTCACCACCACGGTTCCCAGTCCCCTCACACACAGCCCCAGGGGCACATCCTGGGCAAAACCCTCCCCAGGAGCCCTGATACAAAGGTTGGGGTTGGGCTGAGAGCAGGGGGTGCCAGGAGTGTGAGCTGAGCTCTGTGGGAGCAGGGACAGAGGAGGCAGAAGGGGGGCTGCTGATCCCACCACAGGAGAGATCCTTTGTGGAGAAGCTGCTTCCCTTCTTCCTCCTCACTGGGCATGAGGGAAACTCAGCAGGACTCAGAGGGCCGGGACCCTGGGAGCCCAACCCAGCCCCTGCTCTCAGCCAGAGCCCCTCGTGCCACTCCTCTCAATATATTATTATTATTATGTGCAAGTAGTTTTGCATCAGGAAAGGGTGAGCCCTGGTGTCTCAGCCTGCAGCTGCAGCCTCAGCCCTGCTGGGGTGTCGGGGGGCAGAGATTTGATTTGACAGGACAGACTCCAGCACCCCCTCCCTCCCCAGAGCCCTGCAGAGCCCTGCCAGGACAGTCCCAGGGCTGGGTCACTCCTCGCCCTCCTCCTCGTGCTGCTGGTGGCTGGAGGGCTCCTGCAGCTCCTGCTGCTGCTGGGGGTGGTGGTGGGGCCCCTGGTGGGCCAGGTGCCCCTGGTGGGCCATGCTCTCCTCGTTCAGGTACACGTTGAACAGGGCTCCCTCGTGGCTCTGCTCCTTCCCACAGGCCTGGCAGCTGCAGTGCAGGATCTTCTCCACCAGCTTGTCCACCCTGGGGATCTCCTCGTTGCCTGGGCAGTCCAGTGTCACCTGGGCAGCAGGACAAGGACACAGTGAGCTCAGGCTCCCGCGGCCTGCCCCAGAGCCTGCAGATTTGGGGTGTTTTGGGGCAGGTGTGATGGGTTTCTGTCCATAGAAACAAACCCCTGGTCAGTCTGAAAGGTGGGAGTTCTCTGGGAATGTCCTTCCAGACACTCAGGGAAAATCACAGAATCATCAAGGCTGGAAAAGAGCTTCAAGCTCATCAAGTCAAACTATCAACCCAGCACCACCATGGAATTAACCTAGCACCTCTAAACCATGGAATCCAATCATTAAGACTGGAACAGACACTCCAAAACCATCAAATCCAGCCCATGACCCTTCCCCACCTGCCACCTAGCCCAGAGCACTGAGTGCCATGTCCAGTCATTCCTTGGACACCCCCAAGGGACAGGGACTCCACCACCTCCATGGGGAACTTTTTCCAAAGCCTGACCACCCTTTCAGTGAATTTTTTTTTCTTCTATCTAATCTGAACCCCGCTTGAGGCCATTTCCTCTCCTCCTTTCACCTGAGACATGGCAGAAGAGACAGACCCCCACCTGACTCCCACCTCCTTTCAGCACAGACCCCAGCAGGACACAGCAGGACACAGCTGGCACTGGAATATCAGTGAGACAGCTAAGGCCACCACAAGAGGTGGTGCCAAACAGCCCAGGTAGTTTGGACCAAATCCTCTCATCAAATGAAAGTGAGGCAGAGAGCAGAGACAGCTCCCTGGGCTCTGGGCTTCTCCTGGTTCATTGCTCTGCCTCATCAGAGGTGACACAGAACTGTGAGGTCTGAGGATGACTGGCTGTGGGAGGAACTTCTGGACATCAAATACAGCCAGGAGCAGTGACAGGAGGGAGCAGGTGACAAAGGGAGCAGTGGAGAGAGCAGGCATGTGGATAAGCACAGGGATAAATAGTGCAGGGAATGAGAGGGGATGGTTCTGCAAATAGAGGGATGTTGGATCATTCAGCAGCTCCTTCCACCCAGGCATCTCCTGAGACACCCTGGAAGGAAACCATGAGTGGGAAAAGCCCAGAGAAGGAGAAGGACTGGCCCAGAAGTGGTGTCAGAGCAGAGCTGAGGCCCCAGGAGCAGAGCAGGGTACTCACAATTTCCCACATGGACTGGGCTGGCATGCAGGAGTCGCAGTGAACCAGGGACTCTGTGGACTGGGGGAAGGTGTTGGGGACGCTGTAGCTGAAGCACTGTCCCAGACAGGCCCTGCAAAGACAGCAGGGGCTCAGGGCAGCTCTGCTCTTCCCAGCCAAGCAGAGATTCCACCTCCCCTGGGACAGAGGCAGCACACTGCAGCCCGGGCTGGGGAGGCTGTTGTTATGAATGCATCAAATGTTGTTGGCTCTTTGCAAGTATTGGATAAATGCTGTATGTATAAGGTTAAAATAGCATTTCTATATGGATATAGTCTTGGGTAATAGTAAAAGTTAGACATAAGTTTTTTTTAGAGATAGTATGTTTAAACTACCTGCTTAGTCAAAGTTAACAGTCCCTGAACATGTGATGGGACCCCTGCAGCTGACAGGACAATTATCAACACTCACGGCTGGACCACCACCCAAATTAAAAGGGATAAGGTGAAAAATAAACCCACAAGCCAAGAAACAGGCATGCTCTAAAGAGGAGAACCCAAGGACTGGCCGTGCTGAGCAGTTCCCAGAAACTGTTGACTATGAATGAAGGTCTGTGAGTATGTAACAAATGGATGGGCTGTAAAACGAATTTAAAGGGGTTCCCGAAGCAGGGTGTGCTCGGGGCAGCGTGCCAAGCACCGGCCGTTTAACCCTTTGCTTTATGTATGTCTCCTATTGTCTTTTTATCAAACCTTTTAATTCTCCCCAAACAGTGAGCCGCGTTTTCACACTGTGTACCTGTTCTGGATGGATTTGGACTCGCAGCCGCTGTGCCCCACGATCTGGGTGATGTTCTTGGCCTCGCACCAGGCGCTCTTGTCCGGGAACAGGGCCAGCTTGTTGATGGGCGGGGGAGCAGCCCGGAGCGGCGCTGGGAACAGGGCCCCCAGCAGGAACCATAGCATCATGGCCAGCTCTGCCACAGTCCTACACCTGCACACCCAGAGAAAAACGTTAGCAGACAAACCTGGCAAAGCAGCCCTGCCCGTTTATCCTGCCCTGGGAAGCTCTTGGTCCTTCCCAGCACTGCCAAGATCACTGCCCGTGCAGTGGGATGTGCTGCTCTGCCTCCTTCCTCTTCCAAACCTCCTGGGCCAGTCAGACACCTGTGTCACCTCTCCCCAGCTCTGTGCCTGGGACAGCAGCAGGCTTTTCCTCATTTCCCATCGGGAGAAGTTTGCAAAGCAAAAGTGTCACAGCCACGAGCCAAGGCAGGCTGGAGAAGTCCCACAGCAGAGAAATGTTTTTATTTGAGGAAGGAACAAGCGTTCCTGCTTCCTTTTCTCCCACCCTGAGAGCCAAAGCTGGCCCTGCTGGGGACCCCTCTCCTCCGGGGAGTGGCAGCAGGTGTCGCTGCAAGGCAGCAGCACACGGGCACATGGAGAGCTCAGCCCAAGGCTGGAAACCCGCAGGAAAGAACAACACAGCGTTTATTTGTACAGAGCCACTCCAATTCTGCAGGGGGTTATTCCCAGGATGGGGACTGGGCTGTAGACGAGGAGTTTGTCACAAGGACAAACCAGCAAAGGTGGTTGGCTTGGAGGTCACTCTCCAGCCCAGAGAAATCCCCACCAGGTTTCCTTGCTCTGCTTGCCAGCCAAGGTGCCTGAATTACCACTCCCAAGGTGCAGGGGAAAGGCAGATGGAAAAGCAGCACAGAAACAGGGAAATTTTTTCCTTTGTGGGGTTTGGATGGAGTCATGGCAAAAGGCATTTATGAGATATTTGTTAGAACCATGTTATTTGTTATTTCCTTCTATTTATTTATCCAGACAACGATTCCCAGCCCACACTGGAAAGACTCCTGTTGATTCCCATGGCTCCTGGGCCCAGCCCTCTAACACTTGCTGGGAAGGAGAGGAAAAATGTCCTGATCCTCCAGAGTCCTCATCCACACCCCCTGGGCTGCAGGACCATCAGATTTATCTGGATGATTGAGATGCCCTCCTAAGCACTCAGGGATTTTAGGGTCATTATGGGATTTTGCTCTGTTATCCCTCCACTGAGCTCAACCTCCTGGATCTGAATCAAGAGACAGATGAGGAAGATTCTTCCCTCTCTTCCATCCCATGGCAGACAGAAAAGAGCATCTTCCTTCACGGGATCTCTGGAGGAATCTTGTGGTGTGTCTGCTAAATTTCCTCCTTTTCTGCTGATACAAGAACCACAGTAATGCACAACACCTGCAAAGCCCTGGCTTTGTAATCCTCCCAGCACTTGTGGGATGTGAATCCATGGGTCCCTGGTGGGAATACCTGCACAAAGGAGACTCTGCAGGTGTTGGCTGGAGATAAGCAGAGGGTTTGAACTCCTGAGCTTGCACTGCCACTGATGAGAGTTGTGGGTTTAAATACATCTGTCCTGAAGAGGACTCTTGTGCCTGAGGTTTGTTTTTCCATTTCAGTGGGGGAATTCTGCAATTTCTGAAGGAAGGACATGGCTAAGTTGCACACACAGACTCACACGCACTTGGCTTGCTTTCCAAAACAAGCATCACTCATTCCTCAAATGCCAGCAGCTCTGTGCTGAGGAATCCTGCTCCCAAAGGCAAGTCCGAGATCAGAGCTGGGATGTGACCCAAAGAGCAATCACAGCCCCCGGGGAACAGCCCAAATTCCTCTGCAGTCAGCACACAAGTTCACTTCCACATGCCCGATTACAGAGCAATTTCCCTCTTTCCTAAGAAAGGTGGGGTTTGCCAGGTTTCTGTGCATCTCTGCCCAGCTGCAAAGAGGCAAATATTCCTCTGTGATGTGTTTCCTGGGACCTGAGCTCCTGGAGGGAGCTGTTCCTGCTGCTCAGGGCAGACCCTTTGCAGGAGCAATGAGGGATCCTCTCCCATCTGGGCTCCTGGAGGAGGCTGAGTGAAGCTGTGCTCTGCTAAAGCACTGGCCTGGATTCAGAAAAGCACTTAAACATGTGCTGAAGCCTTCTCCTGTGCTGAGCAGGGCTGTGTTTGTAACCCCAAGGGATGCCAGCCCCCTTTAAAGGGGTGGTGGAAGAGTCGGGGACTGGGGACCCCCAGCAGGGGAACTGGGCAATCCCAGCAGGGAAACTGGGCAAACCCCAGCAGGGGAACTGGGCAAACCCCACAAGGGAAACTGGGCAAACCCCAGCAGGGGAAATTGGGGACCCCCAGCAGGGGAACTGGGCAATCCCAGCAGGGAAACTGGGCTAACCCCAGCAGGGGAACTGGGCTAACCCCAGCAGGGGAAATTGGGCAAACCCCAGCAGGGGAAATTGGGCAAACCCCAGCACAGGAACTGGGCAAACCCCAGCAGGGAAACTGGACACCCCCCAGCAGGTGAACTGGGCAATCCTAGCAGGGAAACTGGGCAAACCCCAGCAGGGGAACCCCTTTGGAGCTGGAGAAATTCCAAATATCCCCCATTCCTCAGCACTGCTATCCCCCCGA
Source organism: Luscinia megarhynchos (assembly GCA_034336665.1). Taxonomy (NCBI): domain Eukaryota; kingdom Metazoa; phylum Chordata; class Aves; order Passeriformes; family Muscicapidae; genus Luscinia; species Luscinia megarhynchos. The sequence goes on along the minus strand of CM067583.1, from coordinate 1,496,779 downwards.
CCCGCAGCCCTGAGCACAGCACATCCCAGCACACGGTGTTTTCCTTCTCCCAGCAATGTCCTGGAGCCGCGGGGCTGCCTCTGGAGCAAGCCCCGAGGTTCGTGCAGTGCCCAGGAGCAGGGATGCCGCAGAGCTCGGGAGGAGCCGGGCTGCAGCACCATCGAGCGGAGCCGCCACCAGCGCCGTCCCTCTGACAGCAGCACCGTCCCCTCATCCCCCCGCTGCCAAGGGGAAGAGAAAAAAGGAAGAAGAGGCACCCGAGCAGGTTTGCAAACTCCAGATTAAATAAAGGCATTGAGCACATTCCTCCGTGACAAGCTAAATTACACGTTGCAGCCCAAAGGAACGAGTGTGACCCGGCGGGAGCACACTGGGGCTTCTTTCTCTTCCCTGCACGTTTTTTTCCAATCCGGTCAAAGCTCTTCAAGCAGAAAGTTCAGCTCAGTTCCGGCAGAGGAGACCCTGAGGGTCTCCCCCCAGGGCAGCTCCCGCCATCCCTGCAGCGCTGGGGAAAGAAATGACTCAGCCTGGAGCTGGCAGATGCGGCACAGGCAGCTCTCAGCACAGCTCCCGGAGCCCTTCTCCAGCCTGGGGTCCCAGGTACCACCCCAGCAGCCCTGGAGTCCTGCCCACAGCTCAGCTCCAGGTGTGCAGATCTGGCAGCACCTCAGTTTTGTGTCACCCAAAATTGAGCTCCTTGCTCCCACCCCAGCGCTCCCAGAGCCCCCCCAGCAGGAAAACAGCAGCGCCTGGGAGCAGCTGGGGAAATCTCCGTCGTTGCACGGGCTGGAGGACAATCACTGCAATTACCTCGGAGGCCACGTTCCCACCATCCAGCCCACAGCTGTTCCCAGACATTTGGAAACCAAACACTTCTGGAGGAAAATAAAACAGATCTAATCAGTTTTACCCTCTTTTTCCAGTGGGAAGTTTACACCATAACACAAGACAAGCTTGCAGGTGGACGTGGGGAACGTTTCACCAGTTGTTTAATGTGTTTATAGGTATTTTTCTTATCCAGGATCTTGCAATTCTGCCAGATACAGAGAACCACAAACACAGGTAGATTGTGCTCATGGCACCACAGCCTCTGAGAGACAAGAGCCCCCAAAGCTTTACAAATACCACCTGGCCAAGGCTGCCAGGCTGTGAGCACAGCACAGAAACCTCAGTGCACACTCAGGGATCCAGGCCCTTTGGAGAGCTCAGCACACATGGACAAGGTGAAGGTTTTGTCTCCTGGTCTGGGTCAGAGCTGGATCCCCTCCCCTGTCCTGTCCCCTGGACACAAGGCTGTCCCTCCTGGTGCAGCCAGCTCCCCACCCAGCTGAGCTGAGCAGGGGTCACAGCACTTTGTGTCCACTGGTTATTTGTGCTGCTCTGCTGACAAGAGCTGCCACAGGAGCACAGGAGGCCCAGAGCTGCTCTGTGCCTCAGTTTCCCTGGCTGCAAGAGCAGGGACAGGGGAGCACTGAGCGAGCTGATGGTTCTCTCAGAGTGGAAAGCACAGGGAGGTGTCTGCAGTGCCAGACTCCCCTGGAGAGAAGCAGCTGCCCAGGCAGGAGGCAGGGCTGGCTGCCAGCAGCCCTTGCCCCACATTCCTGGGTGGAAGGTGCTGGGGGCAGGTGGGAGCCAGGTGGGGACAGCGTGGGGGGGAGTCACCCCAGGACACGGCTGCAGGAGCTCTGCGAGGACTCGCCCCTGTGCTGCAGGTGGCCAGGAAATGCTACAAGGAAAATTATTACTGAGGCACCCAAAAGGATGCAAAGCCAGAGTAAAGTGTCTGCTTGGTGGCAGCTGGAAAGAAACATCCCAGAAAGAAACATCCCAGAAAGAAACATCCCAGAAAGATCCAGGCACGGCTCTCCTCAGGCACAGCATGAGGTCTGTAACTTCTGAGCACCACTGGGGATTGGCTCTTAGGAAACTCAAGTCAAATAATATTTACTTACATGGAACAAAGCAACTTATAAGTCAGCATTATTAAGAGGAAAAGCTTAAATCTCAACTGCAAAAAAATTGAAAAGTCACTGTGTATTGAAAAACATCTATCCAAACAACAGATGTTATTTAATACTGTTCTTATTAAATACTTCCCCCTTTTTGAAATTTGCATTTATCTAAAAATTTACAATTTTGGGGATCCTTATTGTAGTGACTGTAACAGCCCTAAAAAATCTGATTGAGGTACGATATGGGCAGGGGAGAGGGAAGAGAACTCTGCACTGAGCACAGAAATCTCTCCCGAGCTCAGAGCTCCAGTCTTGCTTCGCTGAGCTGCAAAATCTGGGGAGAAATTACAGAAAAATAAACAGGGAACTACCACAGGAAGACATTTGATATTTAACAACCACAAGAATCCATCCTAAGAACTTTTTGATGGTGGAGCAAAAGCTGTGTTGTTTCTCACTGTGGACCTGGCTGTGTCTGCTCCTTTCAGGAGCAGATGTTGGAGCTTCCCTTTCTGTAACACATTAATTTCCACTCAAGCATGGTTGGGCAAGTCACAGAAATAAAGCAGAAATAAAGAAAAGCAGTACAGCATTTTTAAAGCCCCCTCCCCACATTGGCCAGAATGTCAAAAGATGTTGGTACATTGAAAGTTTTAATCTGGCTTCTCGACCATGCACTGAGCACTTGGGAGATTCATTTTTTGCAGCTGGAAAAAAAAAATCCAAGCTGCTTTACCTACAAAAGTCATTGGAAAGCTACCCCTGGACTTAGGCTTAGGCTGGGGTCCTGAAGGAGCTCTGCTGGAAAAGGGACACACTAATGGCCTGTAGAAGAGGCCAGAGTCACATAAACAGTTTCTGGTAATTTATTTCAGTTGCTCAATTTCTTCGGCATTAACAATCACAGCCAGGAAAATGCATCAACCTAAAGCTCAGGAACAAATCCCGGAGCCACATCTCCACTCCCCCTTTTCCTGAGGAATGTGGGGCTCTGCAGCCCCCAAGAGCAGCGGGACAAGTGGGATGGGAGCAGGGATCAGCTGGGGAGCTGGAATTGAAACCTGGGACCAGATCAGCTCTGTGGGGAGCTGGAAATGAATCTGGGACCAGATCAGCTCTGTGGGGAGTTGGAAACTAAACTTGGGACCAGATCAGCTTTATGGGAGCTGGAAATGAATCTGGGACCAGATCAGCTCTGTGGGGAGCTGGAAATCAAACCTGGGACCAGATCAGTTTTATGGGAGCTGGAAATGAATCTGGGACCAGATCAGCTGTGTGGGGAGCTGGAAATTAATCTGGGACCAGATCAGCTTTATGGGAGCTGGAAATGAAACCTGGGACCAGATCAGCTGTGTGGGGAGCTGGAAATTAATCTGGGACCAGATCAGCTTTATGGGAGCTGGAAATGAAACCTGGGACCAGATCAGCTGTGTGGGGAGCTGGAAACAAACCTGGGACCAGATCAGCTCTGTGGGGAGCTGGAAATGAATCTGGGACCAGATCAGCTGTGTGGGGAGTTGGAAATTAAACTCTGGGACCGGATCAGCTGTGTGGGGAGCTGGAAGTGAAACTGGGACCAGATCAGCTGTGTGGGGAGCTGGAAATCAAACCTGGGACCAGATCAGCTTTATGGGAGCTGGAATGAAACCTGGGACCAGATCAGCTTTGTGGGGAGCTGAAAATCAGTCCTGGGATCAGATCAGCTGTGTGGGAGCTGGAAATGAATCTGGGGCCAGATCGGCTGTGTGGGAGCTGGTACAAGCCTGGGGCCAGCCTGCAGCAGCAGCAGTTCTGGGGCAGCAGCCTGGGGAGCCCAGCTGAGTGGGCAGGGATGCTGCAGGCTCTGGCCAAGCCCTGCACGGGGCAGGACGGGTCTGGGCCGTGGCTGCAGCACTCCCAGCCCCGGCAGCTGAGGGAGCAGAGCTGGGAGCAGCTCCAGCCCAGGCCTGAGCGCGGCCCGGCTGCCTCCTGCTGCCTCCTGCTGCTCCCTGGGGCTGGAGTTCCACACAGCCAGCCTGGGGCAGGGCATCTGGCTGTGCAGGAGCGTGGCAGGTGTCCCACAGCTCCTCTGAGAACCCCATGGGCAGCAGGGATTTGGCTGCTCTCCCCAGCGCTGTCCCTGAGCCCTGTGAGCAGCAGCTCCCACCCAGCTGTAAAGGGAAAATCTCCTCCTCCAGCACAGCACCACTGGGGGAGCCTGAGCATCACCCCTGAGCCAGGGCACCTCGCAGAGCACCTGGCTGTGCTGGAGCTGGGTCACTGCCATGCCCTGAGCCCAGAACCCTGTGGCAGCCCAGCTGTGGGCAGCAGCCAAACCCCTGAGCTGCAGGGAGGGCTGGGGAGCTGCTGGGCTCTCCCCAGGCCGGGTCTCAGCAGGCACTGGGCACAGAGCTCCTGCCAGCAGGTTCTGCTTCCACTGAGTGAGGTAAACTGGGACCGGCTCCTCCAAATGACTCCACTGGTGCAAATGAGATCAGAATCTGGCACCGCTCGTCTTACTCAAAACAAGTCTAACTGGAACCAGATAAAACCAGTTCCAGTGCAGAGTGGCCACCAGGATGATGATTTTTTAGTTCCTGCAGGCAGCGAGGGGAGCTCTCAGATGCCAACCACGCTGGCTCTCGGTCATTCATTACCAAACCTGCATAAAAACCCAGCACAGCAGGGTTGTGCCTGCAGGATCAGGTTCCCAGTTGCTGCAGCAAGAAGGGGAAAGAGCAAAGGAGAAAAGAGCTCGTGGATGGAGCTGAGGGTCTTTCAAGATCCTCCCTGCTGTCTCCCTCTCCCTTTATTCCCGTTCAGGCCATTTCTTGGTCACAGGAGCAGAAATTCAGTGACCTGGTGTGGTTTTGCCCTCTTTTAGTCTCTACTTTGCACCACACCAGCCTCCTCAGTTGTGATGGCATAAACCCAATGCTTGTGTTATTTACACATGGCACTGACCAGAGCAGAAAAACACGAGAAGTGCAAGGCCAGAGGGGTTTGGAGGTAATGTAACAGCTCGTGGCCCAGCTGGTATTTTCTGTTGCTACCAGGGCTGACCTCACCCTTGACATTTAGACAATTGCTCCTAAACTGCAGCATTGGGCCCACAAAGAAATCACACTGTGACCGAGCAGCAGTCCCTTCCACTCTGGACAGGTTGCTGGAGCTCTGTGTCAGAGAAGGAGGAGGCTTAAACCACATCTAAGAGTGACCCGAGCAGTGGCTCCATCCTGACTCCATTCCCAAAACTCGGCTTGGCTGGATTTGGGGGCAGCCCCACAATGCTGGGGTGGGTGCTGGGCTGCTCCACTCCCACCCTCGGTGCTAATTTCTGTCCAGGAGAGCCCTGGCCCCCCCTCCCAAACAGCACAGCACACGGAACAAAGCTCTGGGCAGGGCAGCACAGCCCGGCCGGGCTCACACGGGACACACCGCCCTCACTCCCACCCCACAACTCCCCCACAAGGACAATTTATCAGCTGCTCAGGTTTTTAAGAGTCTGGTTGGAGCGGGTGTGAAGTTTCTGTGCCCTCAGCCCCCTGTTCCTCTGCTCCCTGCTCTGTCACAGGGGACAGAGCCCGGGCGAGGTGGTTTTTTTCCAGCCGACTTCAAAACAAAAAGAGCAGGAGCAAGGCCCAAGGACGGAGAGAGAACCTGGCTCTGCCTGCCCCGTGGTCGGATATGGGATCTGGCAGAGGAACTGCTAAAGCTTTAATGGGAACAGCATGGAGTTTGGGCAGGAATCACTGCCCAGGAGTTTCCTCTGCTCCTCGGGCAGGTTTCCCGAAGCTGCACCAGCTCAATCCGCCCTCGGCCACTGCAGGCAGAGCCTCTCCAGCACGGGCAGCTCCTCCAGGCTCCTCCAGAAGCACTTCTGCACCTCCAGAGCACCCAAAATTCCCTCCAGCCCCACTGTTTTCCTTGCTCCAGAAGAACGACCGGGCACTGGGAAGGTTTTACTCGTTTGCCCTTTTTGTGAGACCACAAACTCCCCAAGCTGGAATCCAGCGCTGAGAGGTCACGCCAAGAGCCCGGATTCTTCTCAGGGCTGTTTGCAAACACTCGGGATTTTTATACTGAAGGCAAATTCCATTTCCCATCCTGCGGTTTGCAAATTTGAGGCGAGCAGACTTTTATGAGATTGGAGACTGCCTTCAAAAGGCAGAAGTGCCCAGTGTATGCAGCTGATTTTTGGCTGGTTGGACATCGCAAAGAGGGCACTGAGTTCTTTGGCTAAAAATACAAAGGAAAATCTGGGTCTCTCCATATTGCTAGGATCTTTCCCACTTGTTTCAGCAGGGTGCAGATTTTCCCCAAAAAAACCCGCATGGAAAAGCTATGGTGTCCTAAATCCACAAACACTTCACATAAACTGAATTTTTAATTTGATGGGGTTAAAATCCTATATGTAAAAGATAGATTGTGGAGTGGAGCAGAACTTGCTTGTGCCCTCATAAGAGAAATGTTAGTAGGTTATAAGGGATTGTCCAGATCAACTTTAATACAGCCTGAAAGTGAGCTAAAGCATGTTCTGTTCCCAAAACATCTACCAGAGAAAAAGAGAAATTCCCGCTGACCTTAAAATGCACAGACTATTGTATAGAACAAATAAAAATTGCCGCAGACACTGACACAAATTGAAATGCTACGTTGAGGTTCAAAAAACAGGTCGGGATATACTGGATATAAGCTTTACAGTAAGTGCCTAAAGTATTTCCATGAAACAAGGATGTAAATTAATCCCCGGGATGAACTTTTCAAGGAACAAAAGTTTACTGCCTTGCCATCGGGGAAAGTTCTTTCTTTTATGATCGTTGAACTAGCCCGCGTCCGCCGGCGCTGTGGTTCATCGCGACGGAGCGTTCCCGTTCTTCCCTCGGCACTTTTGTTCCAAAGCCCGGCAGGGATGGGAAGGAGGGAAGGACTCTGTACCACAGATGTGCGACCGACCCTGCGCGGCTCCCCGGCTTTTATTCTACTGCAGCCAAAGCGGCGGTGCAAACAGCTCAAGGACTGCGGGGCAGAACCCCCCAAACCCCATTTCTGTGGCAACATCCTCATCCTCCCGACCATCCATCACCGCCGGGGGAAGGGGGGGTGAGAAGCGACAGGAAAAGAGACGGAAAATGCGGTGCGGGGGAGAAGCAGCAGGTTCGGGGCGGGGTGCGGGGCACACAAAGCCAAGGGCTACGGGCTACTCACCAGCCAGGCGACGGCGGGCGCATCCCATGGGGTGCGGGGCCCGGCGCTGCCCGGCGGCTGCCGCATCCCCGGCGCGGCCACGGAGCGCGGGCGGGCGGCGCTGCGAGCTGCCGCCTCCCTCCTGCCCTCCCTCCTTCCCTCCTGCCCTCCCTCCTTCCCTCCTTCCTCCGTCCTGCCCTCCCTCCCCCCGGTGCCGGGCTCCGGGCGGTGCCGCCGGCCCCGCTCGCGATTGCACAATCGGGCTGGGGAGGGAGAGGAGGGGAAAGGAGGGAGGGACAGCGGGAGGAGGCAGCGCCCGCCCGCCCCGCCGGGAGACCGAGAGCACCGAGAGCCCCCGCAGCCCCCGGCTCCGGGAGCGGGGCTGGAGCTCCGGGAGCGGGGCATGGAGCCCCGAGAGCAGGGCATGGAGCCCCGAGAGCGGGGCATGGAGCTCCGAGAGCGGGGCATGGAGCTCCGAGAGCAGAGCTGGAGCTCCGGGAGCGGGGCATGGAGCTCCCGAGAGCAGGGCATGGAGCTCCGAGAGCGGGGCACGGATCTCTATCAGCAGCGCACGGAGCTCCGTCAGCAGGGCACGGGGCACAGAGCTCCGAGAACAGGGCACGGAGCTCGGAGTGCAGGGCACGGAGCTCCGAGAGCAGGGCACGGAGCTCCGAGAGCAAGGCACGGAGCTCGAGTGCAGGGCACAGAGCTCCGAGAGCAGGGCACGGAGCTCGGAGTGCAGGGCGCGGAGCTCCGAGAGCCGGGCACGGAGCTCATCCAGCCACACGGCCCTGGAGCCCCCGCAAGTGTTGGAGCTGTCGGGGAGAGCCCGCTGGAAACGCCCGGGCACAAAACCAGGGGCTTCGGCCGGCAGAGCCCTGGAATGTCCCAGCACTTGCTCCTGCGGTGCCGTGAACAGTCTGGACTGGGCTCGCTGAACGCCAGCAACTCTTTATTTAAACATAACTCGTGGTAGAGAGTCCGTGGGGCAGAGTCCGGCTGCAGAGAAGACTTTGGGAAAGTTCTCCAGCACTAGAGACGACGGTTTTCTCTTTTGCTTTTGCTTTCTTTTCCCTTCCTCTTTCTCCTCTCTTTCTCTTTTTTTCTTTCCCTCTTTCCCAGTACAAAACCAACAGCCAAGCCCCACTCACGGCTGTATTTCAGATATGATAACTGCTGCAGACCGAAGGGCTCTGTCTCTGTTAAGGCACAATTAATCTAAAGAGGCCCCCACATTAAACAGGACCCAAATCAAAAGATACCTGCCAGGCTTGGCTGGGTTTTGCTGGCTGCTGCTGGTGTGAGGATTTGCATAGAGATCAGAGAAGCAGGAAGGGGAGATGGCAAGGAGCAGCAGCTGTGCTGGGAGCAGTGCTGGTGGTGCCCTGGCAGCTGCAGTGGGGAGAGGCTTTGGGGCTGGCTGTTTGCTGGAGGAGGCTGCAGACTGCCAGGGAAGGAATGATTTCCTGCTGCCAGGTCCTTCCAGCTCCAGGATAATAGGATTTGTAAACAGGGTGGCAAAAAGATGCTTCCAGCATCATTTTCTTATCCTACTGAATGTAGTCTAACTGTACTACACTGCTCAACTTCAAAAGGGCCAACAAGAGGAACAGCCTCTAGCCACGACCACACACCCCAGCAGGAGCCCAAAATCTGGTTTCCCAGCATTTTTACCCATTGCTGAACCCAGGCCTTTGACCAATGCTCTACCTGCTCCCCATGGCCAGCAGCAAACTCCTGCCCGGGAGACTACTTCATTCTGAATTAGTGAAATAAGAGACATCTGAGACTTTGAAGCAAATTCTCACAAGGAAAAATAAGATGTAGATGCAACCAGCTGCACAGCAACAGAGCATGGGCATTAGGGTGAAATTCAGCTGACTGTTTGAGGTCCCTGGTTCAGTATTGGGATGGGATTTGTGGGATCCTCAGCACTGGGGTGTGATTGCTCTGCTAGGAGCTGTGAGGCAGCATGCAGTTCATTCACTGCTTCCTACTATTCATCCCCGTTCCAGTTCTGTAAACAGCATGAAAGGGAAACAGCAATCAGTGGATCTGGGGGTGGGGAGGCAGGAGGAGCAGGGTTCAGGTTTTCTGGTGTCAGGAGGAACAGGCAGAGGTGCTGCAGGACAGAGAGGCTTGGCTGGGGGATGAAAGGAGCTGCTGAAAGGCTGTCAAAGCCCTGGGCCAAGACTTTTCCCCTTCTCCTTGGCAATGTGGTATCACAGCCAGGACGAGGAGTGGTGACCTGATGCCTGCAGATGTCATTTGGACAGACTCAGGCACAGCTCAGCAGGGGAGGAGAGAGGGGAAGGAGCCGAGCCCTCTTCCCTGGCCAGGGGCTCTGGCTCCAGCAGCAGCTTGAGGCTCTTGCTCCTCACATCACTCCTTTGTTTAGCAGCTCCCACTCCCCACAGGCTGTGGGGAGTTTGCTGCCCGCCCCTAAACAGCCCTGCCAAAGCACAGTGCTGTTCTCCCACTGTGTGGTGGAGCCTGACACAGCTCCTCACTCTCAGCTCCACAGCAGCCCATTCCATCCTGGTTTTCCACCAGGTGTTCACAGCCCTGCCCAAAACATCCACACCCACCCCGTGCCTTCCCCCTCAGCCATTTCCCTGTTGCTGGATCCCCAAGGCTTTGTGCACTGGGACAGGAACCCAGGGCATCCCTCCCTTGCCTGCTGTTGCTGTTTTGGGCTGACAAACACCCACAGTGCCAGGGGCTCCCCACTTGTCAGGACAGGACCTGGCACTGTGGGTGTGAGAATTAAAAGGGAGTGTATTTGTAAGTTAAAAGTGAAAGTATTTCTTTTATTTGTGTCAGTGTGGAGTCCAAGGCTCCCTGCCTGCCCATAGTGGGGTGCTGGCAAACACGTGGGGGGAAGGTGAGTGGGGGGAATGTGTGTGTGTGTCCAGGAAGGGCTGCAGGGAGCAGCAGGGTGGGGACACTGGCCCTGCACATGTCCCACAGCTGGCTCTGAATTCCTGCTCTTCCCCCACTGGTGTTTTGTTCCATGACCCATGAGGGACTGGGGGGTCAATGTCTGGGCCTGCCATGGACCCTGCCCTGGGTCTGAGCAGCCCCCTGCCCCAACCAGCTCCCTTCACCTCTGCATCTGATCTGCAGATGGCTGCAGAACTGCTCCCTGAAATAAAGACAGCTCTTTATCAGCTCCCTTCTGAGGGAGGCTGGATCAAAGTTGATCAAGGTTGGACAGGGCTTGGAGCAACCTGATTTAGTGTGAGTGGCATCCCTGCCCTTGGCAGGGCTGGAACAAGAAGATCTTTAAGGTCTGTGCCAACCCAAACTATTCTGTGATTCCATTCTGTGATTCTCTCACCAGACCATCACCTGCTGGGGTTAAATTCCAGCTTTTTGGTCCCTTAATAAGCCTGAAGACATCTCCAAGATGCCAGGGCCCCAAAGTGCTGTGTGTCAGGGCATTCACACCCTGGGTGAATGGAGCACAGGGGAGAGAGAGACAAAGACTGAACAACTAACAGAGCTGAGGGATGATTTCCCATCTCCACCTCAAGCAGCTGGAGGGAGGGAGGGAGGGGACAGTGGTGGCAGGAAGGGTGTGCAGAGCACATCCTCTCACTGCTGCTAGCACAGACTCTCACATCTGTGCAGCTCCAGCACCCCGGGCAAGGGAGGATCCCACCTTACACCCACCGTTCTTGCTTCCTGAGATTCCCCAAGAGCATGTGGTCAGAACACCAGCAGAATCCACCAGGAGCACTCAGTGAGCTCCACAGCCTGCAGGGAGGAAGGAGAGGCTGGAGGGAAGGGTCAGCCACGGGAGGAATCTGGAGCAGTGACCTCCATCAGGTTTAGGACACCAGATCTGAGCTCTGTGCTGAATCCCTGAGCAGGCCAAGGGGAAGGGCAGCAGTCCTGCTGGGAGCTGCAAAGGCAAGATGTGGGGACAGACCTGGCTGGCAGGGACTGCTCAGGAGTGAAGGGAAAGGATTTATCCCATTAGAGAACATCTGGGCTCAGCAGTGAGCTGGAATGTGGCTCAGCAGTGGGGTGCTCCTCTGCCTGCCCCAGGAATGTGAGCTCCTGCAGGCTCCCCTCCAGCCAGCTGCTCCCTCTCATCCCAGCAGCCTTACCTTCCAGGGGGGACCAGGCTCCCTCCCCTTGGTCACTGGCATTAGTGGTTTCTCTGTAGGGCTGTGCCAATGCATTTGGGGGCCCTGGGGCAGCAGTAAAACTGTTCCCCTCCCATCCCTGAGCAAGTCCAAGTGTGTTTAATCACTCCATTCTCCACCTTGCCCAGTCACTCCCCACTCCCAGGCACTCCAGGCCCCTCCATCCCTCCCTCCCTTGCTTCCCCAGAAACTCAGCTCATGCAAAATCCTTCTCCCATTCAGCTCATGTCTGCAGGGGCAGCTCTGAGCTCTTTGGGCTTCATTTGCAGGTGCCCTCATCCCTACGAGTTCAAACAGCTTTTTTTTCTTTCTACTTTAAAAATAACCAGTTTCCTCCAACTCCATTAAAACCAGTTAAATCCCCTCTGATAACCATCTTATTCTCTGCTGCACAACTTCCCCCTGCTGCAATCACTCAGAACCTCTTATTATATTAATTATTTTTCTTGCAGCACTGCCTGAAGGCCCCAGCCAAGCTCAGGCCCCCTCACAATAGGTGCTTGTGTGTGTTCAGAGACAGTTCTGGCACCAAAGCTCCTCCAAACTGTCAACCAGCAGGACAAACTTAGAACATCCACATGTGTGCAGGAACATTTTGCACATTGCTGAAAGGAAACCAGCACCCGCCTGAGAGGGGGTGACTCACAGAGCAATATTGCATGGGAAGAGCCTCATGCACAAACTCCCTGGCCTTGAAGAGAAGCACCCAAAATCAGAGGCCCTGAAGTTCCAGTTTTTCAAAGTCCTGCTACAGCAAGTGTCAGTGTTGTTTAGAATTAGGATGACTGAGGAAAAAAAGGAGCAGTAAAAAAGGGAAAAGAATATATATGTTTTTGTTAGCAGACTAAAGCCCTCAGCTCACAGTCCTCCCACCTTCCAAAATACAAATGCAAATACTATTCTTAAAGTGATAATGTGATTTTCATAGTTTAAAGAGTCTGGTTCATAACATGAGAAATGTGGGATCCTGAGAAATCTGCTTGTTGCCTCCCTCTCCTCCTGCCCTGGAGCAGGATTGGGGTTTTTGAGACTATTACTGCAGCTGATGAGGAATAAAATGAAAGTGGCCACGAGTTCTCAGCTTATCACAGCTTTCCTGGACATCTGTGTTAGACAATTTTGCATCATTCAGGTTTTAATGTTGGCAGCAGTGGCTGCTGCAGTGCATGACAAGAGTTAAATCTGAAATAATCGTAGGTTCATCCGGTGCTTGGAGGAGTCACAGTGACCTTGCCTCTATCTGCCAGCCTACCTCTATTTATACCTAATATGGATATAAAATCTGACTTTGCAGATAGTAAACTAGAGCCTCCCACAAGCGTGTTGCCTGCTAGGATGCTCCCAAGGATTTAAAGGAATTATTTCTCAAGCTTTAAAAAAACCCCAGTGCAACTTTCCCTGTCCTGCCTGGGTGCAGACAGCAGGGTGATGTGTGCAGCCATTCCAGCAGCTCACTCCTGCAGCTCCAGCCCCAGGCCTCCATCCCTCATCCAAAAATGAATTTATTGACATATGAAATACCCCATCTCTCCCCAGATTATCTGTGGAACCGTGTCATCTTCAGAGAGAATTAAACAAAAAATGGGCCCCGTGCCTGGAAAAGGGAGTGGGGGAAGCACTCCCCATCAGCCATTCCCTCACACAAACCCAAGGAAAACAGCCCAGAAGGGAGGAGCTGAGGAACAAAGCAGCAAGGAGCAGCACAGAAATAGGTTGGCTTTCCTCTGAGGTCCACACCAGGGACATCTTCAGGGAGTGTCTGACGAGCAGGGTCCTCAAGCTAAAAACACTCTGTCTTTAGTTCAGCCTGGGTTAAGGCACAGGAATTCTACAGGCAACTTTTGTGGCCTTACAAGTTTCAGAGAATTTACAGCCAACAAACACAGTTGGATCATCTGCTCTGGATCCATGTGTGTTACAGGTCATTTGGTTTCACCCAGTCACTCCCAGGTGGAGCTCAGTAACTTCCATGTAAGATGTCAGGAGCTGGAGAGGTCTCCCAGCTGATCCCAGTCTGTCACTCAGTGCCTCACTGCTCATCTGCTCGGCCTCCAGCCCTTGCTGCTCCCTGTGCCTGTGAGCAGCAATCCCTCCAGCTCCTGGGGTTTCCTGATCCCCCAGGCTGTGCCATCTCCAGGTGTTATCAGTGTTTGTTGCACCTGGATGCTGAACTTCACATTTTACCAGGGCCAAAGTCGATATTGCTCCACTTTCTTTTCCACTTACACAGCATCCCACCTAAGAGCAGTTATTTGTCTGCCACCCTTTTATATTACTTCCAGATAATTAGTTAAAATTACAAATACAACCTGAGTCATGGCCTCACCACCCTCACAGGATGGAATTCCTTCCCAATATCCCTAACCCTGCCCTCCTGTCCTGGCACTGCCCTTGCCCACAGTCTCTCTCCATCTTTCCTGCTGCTCTTCAGGTAGTGGAAGGCCACAATTAGATCACCCTGGAGCCTCCTCTCTCCAGGCTGAACAACCCCAATTCTCCCAGCCTTTCTCACAGTGGGGCTGCTCCCTCTCTCTGATCACCTTGGTGCCTCCTCTGGACTCTCTCCAGCAGCTCCAGGTCCTTCATTCCAATCCACATGGCTCAGGGGAGCAGTAATGGGTTTGGGTTTAGCTGTTTATCACTGCCAACAACTTCAAGTGCAGCACTGAGAGGGAGGAAGAATATCCTCTAAAACCTCTGAAAAGAAACACACTCCTTTGCATGATTTATGAACTGAATTTGAACTGATCAGGGCATGACCTTTCCAGGAAGGGGCATCCACTCCTAACGCAGAGCTGGAGGCTTTACAAGCACCACCAATAAAGACTGGAGATGAAGAGTGATTTATTAGTCACCAGCAACTTTCTAAGCATCTTTATAAGCTCCAGGAGGTGGGTACCCAGCACCAGGAGGAAAATGCAGCCCCAGCAGCCTGCAGTGCTGCACAGCAAAGTGCTGACAGCCAGAAGGCACGAGAGAAGCGGCCATCCACAGCTGAATTTCCATAAACTGTGTTCCCATTTAGTTTCAACCTCAGTTAAGCATTTCACTGTGGGTGGGCTATAGGCTGGACTCTCAGAGCAGCACAGACACCGTGCACATTGCATCCAGCTGCCTGCAGAGCTGCCATGCCAAAATCTGCACCAGTCCTACTTCCGAAGGCAGGATGAGGAGAAACTCATTTCTGACTGTGGGGTGTGTGTGCTGTGGGGAAAGCACCAAACCCTGCTGGCTGGGAGCAAAGGAAGGGTCAGCAGTGCCTTGCTGGTTCAGAGTCTGCTGAAAAATGGGCTTTTCCCAGCAGGGCACTCAGGTCAGGGCTCCCCAGCTCCACAAGCCTGTCCCTTCCAGCTGCAGCATCACCTGCACCTCGTGGCACATCACTGCCACAACAACCTGTCACCTCCAGTCTGCTTGTGCACCCACTGCTTGCATTTGCAAACAAGCACCTCTGTGATTTCTTTTGCATTGCTCCCAAACTCAGAGGGTACCCAAGAAAAACAGCTGGGAAACCAATTCCTCCATCTTTGGAGAATCATCCATGTGAGCCCTCTGGAAGGGTTGAGTTACAACATCACTGCTGTGTTTCCACTGCTGGAGAGGGACTTTGGACATGGGCCTGGAGTGACAGGACAAGGGGAATGGCTTCAAACCGGAAGAGAGTGGGTTTAAATTGGATCCTGGGAAGGAATTCTGCCCTGTGAGGGTGGGCAGGCCCTGGCACAGGGTGCCCCTGGATCCCTGCAAGTGTCCAAGGCCAGGCTGGGTGGGTTTGGAGCACCCTGGGACAGTGGAAGGTGTCCCTGCCATGGCAGGGGTGCCACTGGATGGGCTTTAAGGTCTCTCCCAGCCCAAACCATTCCATGATTCCATGGTACTGGAATGCTGCTGTCTCCTTGATTCTCCCTCTTTCTTGATCTGTTACCTAAATTCATATTTAAGGCAGATTTACTAAGGCATTGACTTTCCCCTGGTATTATGCTTATGTTCTGCCTAACACAGCAGTGACCTTGTGCATGAGGCACAAAGAACTGGGAATACATTTCAATATTTTCTCTCCTTATCAGATTCACATTATCACCAAAGTCCATATTGAGGATCACAATGGTTTACACCTACTAGTGATTCCACAAGCTATCAGCCTCTGCACAGTAAAACATAATTTCCAACTTCTTAGGGATTTGCCAGTAAGAATTTGGGGCAATTTGAAAAGAGTGGCACAAACACTTTTGGAGTCTTCCCAGTCTATGAAGGGCAGCCTTCCCCTGAGACTCCACCACCACATGAAAAGCCAGTTGGGCTGCTGGACTCCAGTCAGTGTCCTGGCTGCACACCACATTCCCTGCACCACGTTTCCCTGACCTTGCCTACAGCTTCTCCCATCTTTAAAATGGGAATTACAAACCCTCCTACCTCCCTGCAGCCCATCTGTTTGGTTTGTAAACTCTCCAGGGCAGAGGCTGGTTTTTATTTGTGTGTACAGCACCACATCCAGCCAGGTCCTGCTCTTGGCCACGGCTCCAGGCAGGATTGGAACACAAAGCAATGACGGTATCTTGATCAAACATGAACAACTCGGATAAACAATAGAAAAGCAGCTTGATATTTTTTTCCCCCGCTGTCTCTGCTTTTCCGTGACTTGTTTATTCATCTCAGAGCCTCAGCAGACATCTAATCAAGCTGTTAAAGAGGCAGATTTGTGGTTAGTTGAGCACTTGGGGAGTTGTTAAACGTTCAAAACCAGTTCTAGTCAGCAAACAGCTTTTTTTCCCTCCTTCTCCTGGGTAGTGATATGGTTTCCTTACTCCCTGTATACTCCTGTCACAGTTGGGATACAAGCTCTCTCCTAAAAGGTCTCATTAAGCTGGGGTAGGGACACCTGCCTTTTTCAGCCCTATCTTGTTTGCACTTTTTGGTCCCGATCCAAATCACGCCACAGACGAAGCAATGATTTCAACAGGCTTAAGAAAGAAGGAAAAATGTGATAGTTTCCAGATGAGTGTATTATACTAAATTTAACATGCCTTTTGGTACTTAGAATTTCCACTTTTCCCCCCTCCATTTATGCAATTAGAAATCAAGGAAACCAATCCTATTCCAGCCTCAGTGGGGAAGGGTACAGGCTCCTTCCCACAGAGGGAGAAAGGAGACCTGTCCTCACAAGATGTTTTGCACAGCTTACATGGACAGGTTCAAAAATAGGTTTGGGATAATACATCTTTAATTAAACAAAGCAAAACAAATACAGACCCTCCATGTGGCAGTTATATGTGCATATACATACATATATACATGTACATCGACACAGACAACAACAAGCAAGGCAGCTGTGAAGAAAACCAAAAAGTTAAGCTTTTACCCATTTAAAGAGCAGTGAAAAATTTAAATTCCACTTGTAGAATTGTGCATTTTTTTCACTCACCCACGTTGACTTGAACACCTTTGTTGTGATTATTCTCACTCTAGCAGTAAAGGACACACTGGGAATTATCTCTACAATCACTCTCTCTGAGTTCCAGGGCCAGAAGAACCACTTGATCACAGGCCACAGCAGCCCAAGGTAAGAATTAAGTCTAGGAAGTCATATTTGAGCTGAAGCAGAGCATGTAAGGGCAGGATGCCTCGTTACCAGGGACACTAAATAGAAATTGAACTCCTCATTGGCCAGGAGCTGAAGCTCTCTCTGCACACTGCCAGTTGCTCTGTGTGCTGTTGCCACCCCTTCTGGTTCTCCTGGGTCCTGCCCAGGCTGGTGCTCCTCTCTCCAGCAGATCCCACTGGCTCCCCAGACTGCAGCACACACACACAGAGCTCAATAAAACCCTTTTCCAAACCACAGAGGAGCTATGGCTCCAAAGTACATAGTTCAAATTAAAAATTGGGGCCAGATAAGATGATTCAAAATTGGGAAGAAAGAAAGATATCCTGTTTCCAATAAGCTGTTTTGACCTGACTGATGAATGCAGTCCGGCAAGGGAGGAGGTGGAAAAACAAGGACATGCTGGAGCAATGGTCCTGGATCGGCATCATGCTCTGACAGTCCTAATGCTGCTCTGGCACTGGAGCTATTTTATTTCACAAGGTCTTTGCTCCAGGCGAGCTCTGCAGCCGCTGCTGACTCTGGGCACAGCCCGACACGTTCTCCCGAGCGCGGGATGCGGAGCAGTGCCCGGGAGCTGGGGAGCAGGGCTGCAGCAGCCACACCTCAGGCCTGCAAGAGGAGGAGTTTCTCAAGCCCTCTGAGCTACAGCCTGCCAGTGCATCCCCTGCCTTGCCTGGCATGGTTAGAAAACAACTCACACAACTTGCTTTCCTTTCTCCTGTTTGTTCTGTCACTTCTCCATCTATCAGCACTCACCGTGCAGAACAGGCTTTCAATAAAGGGAAGCTCTGCATCAACCTAAGCAATTCCCTTTCCCTCTTGAGACATGAACTCATTCCTTGTGCTACATGGACATCACACAAGTGTGGAACAAAGAGAGAACCTCGAGAGTCATCTCCATAGCTGGAGAGTTGTGTAAAGCAGCAGTGAAGACAAGCTCCTGAGCCGGGGAAGAGCAGCAGACAAGGAAGAGCAAGGCAGCACAAGGGCTGGGGTGGCTGCAAAGAAGGGAGTGCTTAGAGCAGTGTCTTGCCAAGGCAGTGAAGAGCTTTGAGTAGTTGTGACCCATTCCCAGACACTGAAACCTCTGTGCTCTCCCACAGAAGAGGGGTGCAAAAACAATCAGCCTAAAAGGTAAGCTGAGAGCCAGATGGCACGAGGATGTGTTTGTGTTTAACTCGCCCACTGCCCTGGGAAGTTTCAAACAGGGGTCACTCCATGACCCAAAGCTACAAGAGACAGCAGGGCCTTGCTGCATCCATCACACAGTTTGGATTTACCCCTTTGGATTCTGCCTCTTCTGAGAGGACAAACCTCCAATTTTAAAGGGCAACTGTACAAACAGGACATAGGAGTATTTATATTCCTCTCCAAACACGGCCCAAGCAGCAGGGGTCTAGTGGGTGATTTATGAGGTGGGAATGCTTCTTTGAGCTGGTGCAGGATGGGGGCTGCTCTCAGCAGTGGGGAGGAACACAGCATGGCTGGCTGTGCTGAGGAGCTCTCCCAGTGGCCCAGGTGGTCCCAGCTGCTGGCTACTCCAAAGGAAGTTCTCTCCTTCCATTCTCCCTCTCTCTCACTCACATACAAAGTCAACACACCAGAGAAGGCCAATTTTCTTTTATTTATTTCCCAGAAGAGGTCTTCCTTGCACTTCTCAGACACCATACAAAACAAGCATCAGAACTGTGTTTCATAGACAGAAACAGTTTGTTGGAGTATAAAGAGTTACTGGTGATCGTTACTGAAGAATGTTGGCTTATTCCAGGGGCACTTCAGTATTCCTGAGGAATAATCATTGATTTCTCCTTCCTTCCCACTGGGATAGTCTCAGCCATTAGTCACTGTTCCTGTAAAGCAAGAAGGTTCTATTATTAAAAAGCCATTTGGGTTCCTTACATGGAAGGTGCTGCAGGATGTAAAGCAAGTCCCAGAGCTCTGTGACATTTCCAGAGGGTAAAGGAATGTTTTCAAACTTTGCTAAAGCAAGACGTTGTACATGGAGGAATTAAGCAGCTCTTTCCATGCCAGAAGCATGCCATGTTTTCATGTATAACCCTCCATTCTGATAAACTGATACTTCAAAAAAAACCCCACATTATTGCTCAAGTTAACTATTTACAGGCTGAAGAGAAATCAAAGCCACAAAGAGCAAGAGGAAAGGCTGTAGTTGCCTTCTTGCACATCAATATAAATCCACATTCCTATCAAGGTACAGGACTGTGAGGTTTGGGTGATAATATAGGCTAAATAACCTGGAAAATAGGATATTTTCCATTTTGCAAGGAAATCTAGACTATGTAATTCACAGCCATTGCATTTTAAACCTTGAAATAATTGTGACAATGTTCATTTTAAAATCTGCTGAAGTCTCAGTGAAAACCACTTGATCAAATGACTTAAAAATCCCTTGGAATATTCTGACCACAAACTCTTCTGCACTTTAAGTATTCTTTAGTCTACATGAATGGCTCCTGCACTGGTGTTGGGGTTTCCTGATGAAATTTTAACCCAAAGGATGGGCAGAGTGATGAGCTGAGTTACAGCCACAACAGCTGCAGAGTCACTCTGACATCTCCTGATTATTCAGTACCTTGAAGGTCCTCTGTCCTCTCTCACTCTGACTCAGGATTCAGAATTAAGAACTTGATCCTGAAGAATGAATAATCCCAATCAGGTAAAGGCCTGAGTAACCTGGTCTGACCTCACAGCTCACCCCCATGACCTCCTTGAAGTCCTTTCCAATTTGAGTTCTCCTGTGATCCTGTGAACTTGACAGGCTCAGAAAACTAGAAATTATTTTGACCAGTTAATCTGAGTTATATTTCCCTCTAATAAAGCTGGTTTTTTTTCAGATTCTATCATTTTGACACGTTAGCATTTGAACAGAAGTCAGTTTTGTAAAGGAAATCCTACAAAGTTTAGTTATAACAAATTTTTCTAGGAAAAAAAACAGATGAGTGATAATGCAACAGTATTTTCCATGTTCTTAACCAAGAGAAATGAAATAATTTTGTTGTAATAACCCTGGAGCCATTATCCATGACATGACATTTTGGAGGGAATTAATGACATTAACCATGAGATGGCTTCATCTGCATTTTCCTTCTCTCAGCCTCTCTGTGCCAGAGAAAGCCATGGAGACAGTGCACTGGAAACTATTTGTTTTGTGCCATGCAGGCATCTGAAGTGTCTTTCCAGTTACCTCATGCTTCCAAGGACCACCCTGCCCCAGATTAGTCCTTAATCCAAATAAAATCCCTTCCTAGGGTGACCAGACACTGTTTTCTGCTGCCCAGCATCCCTAGGAACAAGCATCCTTGAATGAATAATGCTCTCAGAACATGGGAGCAGTGCATTTATCACTCACATGAAGCCACACACATGTCATTTCAGCTTTTGTTTTGAGATATAAACTGGAGGAACAGCCTCAGGATGCTGTGGAGTACTAACACATTTTAATGTTAACAAATCCAGCCAGAAAAGCCAAATTTTGGATTCTGGGCAGTAGCTGGCAATGCTGATCAGCTGCATCCAAGTCAGTTTCTCTATATTGCTCTCCAAAGATTTTATTTGTTGGAGAATCTTGTTATTATTTCCTTTAGCAGGCAGCTGGAGAGAGTATTTGTAAGCAGCTGTGTCTGGCAGGGCTGCAGAAGGCTGCCCAAAGCTCATCTGCAGTAAATCCAAGGAGCACCAGGCTCAACTTGCAGCCCTACAAGGAAAAAGGCTGAGGAGCAATCCAGGAGGGATTTCTGCTCCTGGCAGAATATGTTACCTCAGTGCTTTCTGAAGTGCTGAAGGCACTGTAAATATGTCCTGGTAAATATGTAAATATGCACTGGTGCCTCTCCACCAGTGCAACTGAAACCATTTAACCAGGCCATGGCTCTGTGGAGCCAAAACACACACCCACATTCCTTTTGTTTCCACATGCCACAGTGATAAATTACCTCATAATTATTATCATGAGAACTGCCCTAACTCTACACATGAAGAAATTAGGAAAATACTAATGGAGTCAATTTGTGGACTGGTGCACTGCAGCCAGTTTGTGACTGCACAAATGGTTCCTCCTAATTAGTCAATTCCTAAAAATTTTACTTCAGCATGGTAAAATGTTTTTAAATGTTTTACTTCAGTATTAATACTGAACTCAATGAAATTATCCTCTTCAAAACTGCTTGCAGGGTACATTTTTTTCCAGACTAACTACTGCATTACTATGCAGGCAGACAAGCCACAAAACTTACAAGTGATCAGTGTTTTCATATTGAAAAAAAACCCCAAAGCCCAACAGAAGATCAAAGATCCACTTCCACAGACAGATGTACCTCATGTGCCCAGCTGTGGCAGGGGAGGCTGAGCCAGGCTTTGGTGGGTGCCTGGCATTGGGCCAGTGTCAAACCATCACACACAGATACTTACTTTTACAAATTTACCATGGAGAAGATATGGAGACTGGAAGTCATGTTGACAATTGGAATAAGCCATTCCTAACCCCATCCCTGACCCAAATGCAATAGGCCATGTCTTTCCTGTGGAAGAGGCAAGCAGAGAGGAAAAAGTAAAGTCAAGGAAAGCTGTTTGTTATACATTGCTCTATAAGCACCAAAAAAGAACAAATTACTAGAAGATCCATTCTAGGCATTTTCAAGTTTTAAATCCTCCAACCCAGCCCACTACAGTAACATGTGTTTAGAATTTAACAGAGAGCAGTCTCTGAATTCAAGGTATTACTGAAAATGATTGTTTTAAAGCACAGCTGAAGAACTAAGATCAGTTTTAAAGCCCTGGCAAGGCTGGTATAAACTGGTGTCTAGACCCATGGCTCCAGTGATTTGGCTCAGGGTCTCCTGCCATTCCAGGATTTGAGCTGAGCACAGGAGGAGCTCAGGGAGGTGCCATGGGTAACATCCTTGGCACATAACTAAAAGTTTTGGGAACTCCATTTCAATGGAAAAGATAAACAGGACAAACAATGGAAGAATTAGTCCAACAAGCTGATTAACTTTAACATGCCTTAGAGACTTCTAACTGTACCTACAACAGATGGGAAGTGGGAAGCAGGCAGCCAAGATTAATGCAGTGTACTTACTTTTGAAGAAGATGACTGAGAAAACAATTCCTAATCCAAATCCAGCACCTGTAAGAAGAAATGCAGTGGGTGAGGGTAAGGATAAAGCAAAGTAATGAAAAATGATTTAGTTCTTCACAGTAATTCTTTATTCCAAGTCAGGAATATCAGAGTATGAACATCAGACTACATGTTAGTTCAGCACACCAAACCAGAGAGTTCATACATAACAAACCTGAAAAAAACAATTCTTGTTTTCTTAAATAACTGTAAGCAGCTAATTCACATTAGAATCCCAACATATGTAATAAGTACATTATCAGAAATATCTGGGAAACAAACCAGACTATCATCCCAGGGAACATTCCTGAATTTCTGTCACCATCTACAATGTGGAATTAAAATTTATTTGGCTCATTGTCAGCAAATGAGAAACACTTAAATGAAAACTTATTGTGTCCTTGAGCTTCAGATTCTGCAGATGAATATCTCATTGTATTTCATTTATCTCACTACTTTAACTGCTTCAATGTGTGTCCTGAGGGCAGCAGAACTTTGAAGCTTTGTGTTACCCTATACCTTACAAAGAAAGCTCCAGGCTGCTTATCTTTCACATCCACAACATTCATTATGGAGCATATTTAAACACATTAGGAGTGAATGACTTTTCACATCCTTACACTATACATAGAAATAATTGCAGCAGTTGAAATAAAATTACTCAGTGCCACTAAAATCTCAGCATATTTTAAAATCATTTTTTGCTTTCCTTGGAAGGTGAGCTTATGATTTTGTGCAAGATGTCAGGGAAATCTGCAAAACTCCTCTCAGGACCCAATAAATATCACAGTGAAAACTTGCAGCTGAGTGGGCAAATTCTACCTTTAATTATGTCCACTGAAGAGAAGAACTTTAGATAAGGCACAGAAGTGCCTCAAAAAGAAAAAAAAAAATCAGTCATGCATATGGTCATTTAAAAAAAAACCAAACCAACAGCTTCAGGTTTATTTTGCAACAAACACATCCTGTTATGGGTTTCAACTCTTTCCTTTCAATACAAGAAATTAAATATGATGAGTTTGTTAATTAAAATACATCCTTTTTTTTACATTCCTAAAAGCACATGATCCTGCTGGATGCATTAGTAAGGGGGTTGAATCCAGAACAATGCCCAGGAATCCTGTACCCTCATGGCATACAGGATGATGTTTCTTTTCTTCAAGTTTCCTTGTGTTCTTCAAAATTTTTTCCTTGTAAAAAGTACATTGCTAGCTTCTACTGAAGAACAGATTACTCAAAAAATACTTTGCATCCTCAGTACATTAGGATGCAGCACCTCATACCTTAAGTAAGCCCCAAGTTTTTTGTTGATTAAACCCCTGAATATTGGGACAGAGGTGAACAAACACAAACTGAGCAAAGCCCCTCGTGCTCACTCTGTGTCAGGATCTTACTGTCAGTAATTGCTGAGAGCTGGAAATGGGAGCTGGTTTGAAAACCCTTTTCATTTTACTACAGATTTTCAGTTGTGCCAGAGGTAACTACTTTACCAGGTCATTACAACTTAGGAGTAGGTTACAAAACATGCAGGAAGAGAGAGCCCTGAGTGCCCGCCAAGCGCTGCTGACATCACTCCCCCAGGCATTTCAGAGCTGTGGGGAAGGGCAGCTTGCACTCTAATCATTCGCACAGCTAAGGGAAAGCTCGGATCCTCAGCTGTCTGCTCAGAGCTCAGGGATCTGTGCCTTGCAGACAGCAAAGACACTCCTTGTGCAGCTCCTTCAGAGCCTCTGAGCGGTGTTCAGCCCGGCAGAGACATCAGGCCACAGACCCAGAGGCACAGCTCAGCCTCTAACCCCAGCCCCGCCCATACGGGCCCTCCTGCCCCGCCTTTGCTGTAGTGCAGCCGCTGCTGGCTGCCCACAGTGCTGATGCCTTTCATGATAATTACATTAAAGAATCCATCCCTTAGTGCCCTGGCCTGGCTCCTCTGCCAGCCTGTTCCTACAGCCCTCAGTGGAGCTGGTTTGGTTGGGCTGCTGCATTTCAGGGCTGACAAGGACACCAGCACTGTTTGGAGTGCCCAGTTCAGCAGTGATCCCAGTCCTGCCCTTCCTGTCCCTGGGAAGATCCCCTCTGCCAACCCAAACAGCTTAGCTAATCAATGAGAAATGATTTACAGGATGACAAATTCTGCATCATCTCCATGCACAGCCTGGGCAGTTTCTAATGTCACCACATTTTCCATGTTGCCAGTCAAACCCACATTCTTCTCACCAGCCTGGTGCTGAACTGGTCCCTGTCTTGCCTTAACACAACTCTGCACTAAGGAAGCAGCTATAATTAATACAGTTTCTTTCAATTTACTTCCAGAAATTATCATTATCTTGCGCTCTCTTCACCTCCTTCAGATGTTCTCTCACATTACAGCCCCTCTGTAAGGGCTGCACTCACATGCCATCAATGCTGCTTCCTGTTGGCCATGGGGGAAGCTACAGGATACACTTAAAAAGTGAAAAATTTATTATTTATGTCAACTGCAATTCAGCCTAAGCCTAAAACACAAACTAGGCCTTCCCCCACACTAACATCACTGTTAAACAGATGTGATCCAGCACAACTGAGGAAAAACTACTCTGTCTTTAGAAAGCTTTTTCTGAAACAGCTCGCTTGAAGGGATTGCTCTTGTTCATGCAAACACGTTTTTTGTGCAATTTTAGAGACTACCATTGCACTTTATTCCAGGCATAAGGAGTCTATAGTGACAATGAGTACAAAAAAATGATGGGAAGATAGCTAAGACCTTGCTTTAAGTAATGAAAACGCTACAGAGAAGTGAAGGAGATCTGACAACCAATGGGTTCTGGCCTCCTGGGCAAGAAGGCAACTTGAGAAACAAAGCCAAGAAAGTACCTTGGCTTTCCTCATGCCACAGGCAGCTTGGGTCACTCCTCCCTGACACAGGCACAGACCACAGCCTGTGCTCCAAACCATTGTGATCACCACACCCTGTCCACCAGAATCACGAGCTCTGCTCCTCACAGCAGCCACTGCATGCACAGCATTTGCTCTTTTCTACTTGGTTTGAACAGTTAGAAGTTGGTTTTAACTTAAAACCAGAACCTTCAGCTACATTTAATTCATTAGCCCATCTGGTTAAGAACCTCTTTCTGTGGGAAGTTTGTCACTCATCTTCATTCCACTAGAAAGTATTTGTGGTTATGTGGTCATTTCCTGTGTCTCCAAGACCAAGGGGGAGCAAAACCATCTTGCCTCGGGAGCAAAGTAATGCATTTCACTTTAATTCTATATAAAGTTACACCAGAGATAAACAATGGCAGAGCTGCTGATGAGTTTTACAGGTTTAAGTTCTCACATGCTCCATTTCCTCTTAAAGAGGCAACATGTCGCTTCAAAGAGCCTCCCACCTGAGCAGGGACACTCCAGCTGTTCCTGCTAAAGATCAGCACCTCTAGGCCAGGTTTAACTTCATAACAATCAAACATGAAAGGTTTATCTTACAATAAAAACAAACGAACATGGAAAAGCAAAGGGCTTGATCCATGCCAGGCACATATTCCCTCTCTTTCTTGCATGACAGACTCTTTGGAGGAAAAGGCCACAGGAAAGAGTACAACTCATTTTTCACCTTCTCTGACAGTTTAAAATGTTTAACTAGAAAAACAGCCTCTTCCACCCCACATTCATCACTTCAGCCCAAACTCATTTACAGTGTCAACAGGGGACAGGACACCTGTGTGGCACCTCAGCCCTGCTCCCCAGGCACAAGAGCAGCACAGGCACACGGAATTGGCATTAGGCAGCAAGCCCAGGCACCAAAACGTTTGCTTTCTGCTTTTCTGGCTCTTACACCTTCCAAGAAAAACGTCCCAGTCCCTCCAATCAATCTAACATGCAGGAGAGCACGTGCTGTATACCCAACAGGACATCATAAAAGTGTCTCAGAGAGAAACACAAATCTTCAGGATGGGCTCCTGCCCCACAAGAACATCTGGGAAAAGCTTTTTCTATAAATTTAATCAACAGTTGCTCCAGCAGTGATACTACACGGTTCTTTCCTCAGGCTACCCAAGTAGCTACAGGCTGAGGCAGCTACTAACACAGCCACACCTAGATGTACTTTGCTTCAATAGCTTGAAACTTAAAATAGAAGGATTAAAATATGCTCACTGACATCTGGCAGATGTGTTGCTGTTACTATAGCAGCTGGAAGGTTTTCAATTACTTAATCCCAAAACAAAAACTATTATTTTCCTTTGCCATTCCACACACACTATAAAACTGAGAGCTTCAGCCTCCAATCCCACCCTAACAAGATACATAAAAGAATTGCTTTGCAAAAATGTGGAGGGAAGCTGCCTCCATACACCAGGGCAGCACTTAGCACCAGTTAGAAATCCGAGACCATGAAATCACTTATTTACAGAGAGAATTAATTTTAAGCAGACTCTTTGCAAGG
Organism: Luscinia megarhynchos; assembly: GCA_034336665.1. NCBI lineage: Eukaryota > Metazoa > Chordata > Aves > Passeriformes > Muscicapidae > Luscinia > Luscinia megarhynchos. The sequence continues at coordinate 1,470,348 of CM067583.1, read as the reverse complement.
TCTTAGTGGCAGGAATCAGATTTTCTTCAAACACCAACTTTGAAGCTTTCATTCCCATCTCCCCTGTGGTGTGGATTGTTTGCAGAGCAGACAGAAAAATGAGCATGGACACTAGAAGAAAACATAGTGAAATTATATACCAAGTACTCAAGAAAGAAGCAGAAAAAAGAGAGTTTTGTTTTATACTAGCATCTGAATGTAGTAACAGAGAAAAATTGAAATAACAAAATATTAATATCCAAATATCATTCTAATTCAAAATCCCAACATGCTTTCAGGGGCTGCTTTCAGCCTTAAGCACTCAGGGTCAGGCCAAGTGCTGCTCAAAGACAAAGCCTGGGTAAACACCAGCACTTCACAGAGGCACAGGCAGCAGCACCAAGGGTCCAGGAACCACGGAGACACTGGAGCAGAAACTTCAACCTGACCCCTGAGACTGCTGAATGAACTGAGAGACCTGAGGGCACACACGTTTTCTGCATGCTTTAAAAGGGAGAGAGGAGTGGAAGCTGCTCTATGATGGGATTGTGCAAGTCCCCGTGAGGGTGGGCAGCCCTGGCACACCTAGCAGCTGTGGCTGCCCCTGGATCCCTGGCAGTGCCCAAGGCCAGGCTGGATGGGGCTGGAGCAGCCTGGGATGGTGGAAGGTCCCTGCCATGGCAGGGGTGGGACTGGATGAGCTTTAAGGTTCTTCCCACCCCAAACCATTCTGGGATTCTGTGATCAATGCTGCACCAAACTTTTAGACAAATGAGGGCTGTGCTTGCTTCAGAAGCTCCTGTATAAGAAATCAGCAATATTCTCATAACACATAAAATACCCCTGACAGAAGCTTTACCTAGTCTCACTGCAATTACATCTTCTGCTAATAAAAACAGTAACATTGCTGAAAAGAAAGATTCAGCAGGAGTAAACACACCACACTCAGAGCTTCTGCAGCCCAGCTCTGAGGGTTGGCAGTGCTGCTGCTTCACACCCACCCAGCACAGCTGGCCAGTACTGACGTCTGCTGGCCCAGCTCGGGAACAGAGACAACTGAGAGCAACAAGAGTTTCAGGGGCATCTCACTGGAGGAATGAAGAGAAAAGGAGCCTCATCCTTCTCAAACCTCTTGCTATTCATGTGCCAGCAGCCCTGAAAGGATTTTCTCAGAAAAATGCTTCTGATATAAAAAACCACCAAAGTCTTGTTCTGCCTACTGCTGTAACTTCTCCAGGACATCACTTGGCTACAGCCCCTTTCCCCTGGGCACTGCCACTGCATGCCACCTTCAAAGAAGGCAGAGCTGGCATCCCATCAGTGCACTAGAGCAGAGGTTCAGGAAGTCAGGGCATTTTGGGTCATTTACCCTGGAGCAGAGCCTGGGGTCTGCAAAGGCTGCAGATGGATTGTCACAGCTCTTCTCTCAGCTTCTCTTGCCCAAAGGCCACCCAGAGGTGACACAGCTGGTGGGGCACACCCAGCAGGGCACAGCTCCTGACTCATTCAGTTCCAACCAAGGAAGCAGCAGGGCACAACGCAGTTAGGAGAAAATCTGGATTTCTAAAGAGTTTCCTGTCTTTTTCTTCCAACAGAAGATAATACCCCCTTAAATTGTAAATGGACATTGTATTCAGAGCTCTGCTAACATCATAACTAAATATTGCTGTTAGATTTCAGACTAAGAGCCTATTCTCAAAACAGCATTTGCCCACCTCTTCCAAGGAAAACACTTTTTGTTGTCTGTGCTGCCTCCCTGCACAGCCTGAGCCACGAGCAGTCCATGTTTACACTACTCGGGCTGTGCAAGACACAACTCGTAGAGCTGGATCTTCTGTACAACCAGGAAAAAGAGCTTGGGGTTCCAACAAAGCTCACACAACAATGCACTTGTGTGCTCACATAATATCCACACTCTCCAGCACTGAAAACAAAACCCCAAAGGAGTTTGGAACAAGCCTTCTGGTCTGGTAGCTAAGACTGGATGGCCACAATACAGCTGCCAAGCAAAAAAACACTTCAAAACAGGAATTTCAGGATTTTTGTATATTTAGACAAAGTCTAATCCAGTTTTGAGAAAGTGTAATCAGGTTTTATCATTATATAGACTGACTTTATCTTATTCATAACCATGTGAAGGATTATTTAAAAATACTGACATTGCAATCCATACAATGATCCTTTCTGAAATATCCAATCTGTAGAATGACACAAACAATACGATTTCATCCTTGCCATTAACAGAACAGCTATTCAAGCAGGCCAGATGATGAAAGGCAGAAGAAATAATGTTAACAGTTGCAGGAGAATTCAAAGTGCCCTTTTCTCTTTAAAAAAAAAAATCCCTATTAAATGGAAATTAGAAGCATTTTATTTTCAGATGTCAAAACAGAGGATTAGAGGAAAATGAAATCACTACACTGGGTTATTTACAAGCTTCCAGGCTGAATTTTGGTCAGTCACAGACATAGATCAAAACATTTCTCTCCTGAAAAAAAATGAACTTCAACACAGCAACTTCACACACACAAGTCAAGAAGCAAAGAGCTTCCTTAGGATTACCTTCAGTATCAGGGAAATTACAGTGTTCAACTCATTTAAAACAACAACAGACTCAAAACAAACCAAGACATGCAGGCACAAAAACCTCCCTCTCCTCCACACTACTCTTTATTACCTCTCTGTCCCCTGGAAACAGCACATAATAATAATTTGTCCAAAATTACAGCCTTTCAGCAAAATAAAACCACCTCTGTCAATCTTTTTTGAGTAATTGTCTTTCTAAATAAACAGCCACGAGCTGTCAATCAGTTAAGCCAACAAACCAACCCTCTGAACAGGGTTTGGAGCCTGCAGGACAGAGGAAGACCACACCAGTGTTTAGTTCATCAGCCCTCTGCAGAGCTGTACTGATGAAAAGGAAGAAATGGCAGTGAAGGCTGGGGAGGACACAGCAGTTGAGGAAGGTTTGCATGCTGGGAAGGAAAAGAAAGCCACACGAGTTCAAGTCCCTGTTCCCACACTCCAAACAAACAAGTTTTCTGTAAGAAGCTAACAACTAGCTTTTCTGCATGAAAAGCAGTATCAGAATTTTAAAAATGAACAGAAATTTAAATTATTTAAATGACTGCCTGGGTGAAAAGCCTTGAGGATAGTGCAAAGCCAGAAGCAGCAGGAGCTGGATTGTCTGTGAGAAACCCCCTGGTCAGCCAAGAAAGCCCAACACAACCCCCTGCACACAAACACTGTGCTCACAGCTACATCTGCAATGGAAGAGGAACAAAACCACCTGGATACAGCCACATCATTAGCAAAACAAATAAATATCATCCTAATAAAAATGAGGTGACCACAAGCTCCATTTAACAATGGCTCAATGTTCTGTGCAGGCATAAAAAAAGTTTACTGAACTCTTTGAAATGAAATACTGTCCTAACAACGTCCTCTAACAACTAACAACTGCCTGACAACATCCTCTGTTTGGAACCAACAGGAAAAAGTTAATACTAAATTACAGGATCCACACAGGTAGTGACCAAGAGCTCAAAAACATAATACAGCATTTCAAAAGATGCAACACAAGATAAATATTTATTTTGGAAGTTTTAGTGGCAGGAGATCAAAATTTTTTTTTCAGGAGCCTGGTCTCCAACTGAAACAGTATTGCACAACTACAAAGAGAGCTAAGGGCAAACCCTGACTGACACAGCAGAGTGGGAGTCCTGGTGGGCTAAGGACAGGCTGCACAGCCCCAGCTGGAACTCAAACCACATTTTTGCCAATAAAGGCAGCCTGAGAGCTCCACCTCCCCTTCTCCCCCTTTTCTGCTTCTCATGTCCCACCAGCCCTCAAACTAATCCACAGGAGTTATCTGGCCACAGTTCCCACAGACACTGGGAAATGTCCCACATGCAAGGCTCCAGAAATTCAGTGCTTTCCTTTATTTAGAGAGTCTGGAATGGGAAAACACTGGGCTAATCACAATGTTTGTTTTTCCCCAGCCATTGGCTGGGAACATCTCCCTGGCTGGAGCACTTGAAAAGGATGTAAAGGAACATTTGGGAAGGAAATTGTGGCCACCAAAAGGAAAAGTCTGACTAAAAAGATGTTTACCAAATCCTGTATCCCATGTCACAACTAAATCTCAAGTAAAAAAGTATATTTTCTTTCCTTCTTTCTTTCCAGTACAACAACCACCCTTGACAATTTATTGGAAACTCCAGCAAACTTTGCAGTAATATTACAAAACCAAACAACTCAACCACTCGTGGTTTTAATGTCCCTGCAGAGAAACCAATTATTCCCACTGGGATACCATGGAAAAATTTGTGTAGTCAGCACACAGCTCATGCAGGTTGCCAGTATAAATGCTTCAGTCACTGACCAATTTTAAAAGCACACAAAGCAGAAAAGTGCCCTCACACATGAGGAGAAACACGTGTCTGAGCCCATCCCACCGGCTTTGGTGTGAAGATAAGAAGATGCAGCACATGTGGCCTTTTGGGGCAGTCTAATGAAAAACATGAGTCTGGCTGAGATTTTGGGCAGTCTAAAAGAAGAACATTAATCTGATCTCTGCTCAGCATCCTTGTGAAACCAACACTGGGAATCCTCAGACTGGAGCACCAGTGCACAAGGCAAAGCAGTTCTCTTCCTTGTGTTGCCACTTGAGGATGGAGGAAACCAGGGAACCAAAAGGAAAAGCCCACTGCAGAGTGAGGAGTGCAGGTGACAGACACCAAGCTGAGTGGTGCAGACACACCTGGAGGACAGGGCTGTCCAGAGGGACCTGGGCTCAAGGAGTGACCCTTGGGAACCCCATGAGGTTTAACAAGAGCAGGTGCTGGTGCTGCACCCGGGTCAGGACAATCCAGGCTGAGGGATGAAGAGACTGGGAGCAGCCCTAGGGAGAAGGACCTGGGGGTGCTGCTGGGTGAGAGCTGGACATGACCCAGCCCAGAAACTCCCCGTGCCTGGGGCTCATCCCCTGGTGTGGGCAGCAGGAGAGGGGGAACTCTGCCCCACTCAGGTGAGACCCCACCTGCAAGCTGCCCCAGCCCTGGGCTCAGCACTCTGGAGCTGCTGCAGCGAGTCCAGAGGAGGCACCAGGATGATCAGAGGGATGGAGCAGCTCTGCTGGGAGGAAAGGCTGAGAGAACTGGGATTGTTCAGCCTGGAAAAAAAGAAGGTTTTGGGGTCACCTCATTGCAGCCTTCCAGTACCTGAAGGGAGCTGACAGTAAAAAAACTGTTTCCAAGGGTGTGGAGAGACAGGACAAGGAGGAATGGCTTCCCAATGACAGAGGCAGGATAGGGTTGGGTAATGGGAAAAAATTCTTCCCTGTGAGGGTGATGAGGCCCTGCCACAGATTTCCCAGAGAAGCTGTGGCTGCCCCATCCCTGGAAGTGTCCAAGGCCAGGCTGGGCAGGGCTTGGAGCAGCCTGGGATAGGGGAAGATGTCCCTGCCCATGGCAGGGGGTGGATGAGATAAATTTTAAGGTTCCTTCCAGCACAAAGCAGCCTGAGATTCTGTGAAATCAGCTCTGTACCCATTTCTTTCAGCCTCCAGGGCAGAGGACGTACAGGATTCTGACATGTACAGCTGCAGCATGGAACAAGTTCTTGTTTATAATTCAGCATACTTAATATTTTATGATAAAGCAACCAATGCTATGGAAACATAAACATGTCCAAATATGTTTGTCAGACAAACCTGAATAGAATTTCATAAGGAAAAACACTGCTCTGGAGCACTTGACACTTTTCAAAGGTCTGTTATAAACAATGGAAGTTTCAGTTTACTTAAAATTATTAAACATCTTTTCTAATGGAAAAGTATTAGGCAACTAAAACCCCCGAGTTCCCCATCAGCTTTCAAGAACAAGGCCACTGCAGCAACAAGAAATAAACATTCACATTTCCCAGATACTACTAATGGTTCTAAAAGAGACATCTGCACCAACATGGAACAAATATCTTTTGTGTCAGACACTGCATTTCTCGGTCTGTACGCTGCATTTGAAGATGTGGGTTTGTACACGTGTTTTGTGAAGCCACAAGCCCTGCCTGGTGTCACTGCAGCCGGTCACGGGGCAAGCACGGCCACCGCCACCCCCAAAACTCACAGTACTCAGTGAATGCTTTGCTGCAGAAAATTAAGGCATGGGCATAACTCTCACTTTAACAAAAAACCAAGAGAACTGTTCCCCTACTTGACGAAGAGACAGAACGGGGCTGGGACAGGCCGGCGCTTGCCAATGTCACACTCCACAGGCCGTGTGAGCGCCACGTGCCGAAGCCCTCGGCGAGTCTCGCTGCTAATCCCGCAGCCCCGGCACCGAGCGCTGCCGCCAGCGCTGCGCACCGCGACCCGAACCCCCCGCCGCAGCACGGCTCCCTAACGCCAGCAGCCTACCCGCCGCCCCTTCATTCCGCCCGGGAGGCCTCCTGGATTCCCTGCGGAGCCCGGATTTCTCACGGAAACCGCTTCCCCTCAGCACAGGGAGCAGCCGAGGCGAAACCGCCCGGAGCGCGGTAAGCCGGGGCGCAGCGCCGGGAGCGGCCCGCGGGGTCCGAGCCCGCGGCCAAGGTCACCTTGCCAGGCCCGCAGCCACCGGCTCTACCCGACGCCGGGGGAAACGATGAGGGCGGATCCTCCGGACAGCCTGAGCCTCCCTCGGGCTCACAACCGCTCTGAGGCGAACCTGGGGCGGCGGGGGACAGTGGGCCCCGCGCCACGGGGACACGCCGGCGGCCGCTCTCCCAAGTGCGGGGAGCCCGGGGAACCACTACCGCTCTTCCCCGGGACCTCCCGCTCCGCCATGCCCGTGCTGCCCTTACCCAGCTTGACGGCGGAGTCCGCCACACACCGGTCCCACTTCCTGCCCAGTTCGCCCTCCGACGCCATCTTGCCCGTCCCCTCACCTCCTCCCCCGCGCAGCTCTCGCGAGACCTGCCGCTCCACCTATCGCCCGCACCGGCAGATCTCGCGAGATTTCGCCGGCGTTGCCATGGTAACCGCCAGGAGGGCGTCATGGCCGCCGCGCCCGACCTTGGGCCCGGCCCAAAATCCCCTTTTTCCCCGTAGGATCCGGCCCAAAACACCGTTTTCCCCCGTAAGATCGGGCTCGCCACGTCCCCAGCCCGTCCTGGGCTCCATCTCCCCGTCCAGAGCTCCTGCTGTGTCCTCCCTCAGCCCATGGCAGCATCCCTCCCTCGTCGCAGGGGCCCGGGCTGGGCGCGCCCCCGCCGCCCCGCGGCCCGCACGGCTCTCGCCTCAGCCATGGTAAGAGCCGAGCTCTGCTGCACGGCAAGTTTCGCACTGCAGCGTTGGGTACACACCACCGGCCGTGCAGGGTTTCCCTGGCGCTGCTCCTACACCCACACAGCTCCTGCATCACCTCAGCAGGAGGAGGAGCGCTCCGTGAGGGTGCAGAGCGCTGGAACAGGTGCCGCGGGAGGCGCGGAGTCTCCCTCGCTGGAGACATTCCAAACCCTCCTGGATGCATTCCTGTGTCTCCTGCTCCAGGTGCTCCTGCCTTGGCAGGGAGGTTGAAATTCATGATCTCCAGAAATCCCTTCCAACCCTAATAATTCTGTGGTTTTTGCTGTCTGGCCTCAGCTGCTCTTCAGGGCCTGAAATGAGATACAGGTATGTGACAGCTGTTGTCAATCCCTATCAATATCCCAGGAATCGCCTCATTTTAAGAGCAACCCGTGCTCCCAACATTATTGTTTATTTGAGAAAAGGAGCCAAATAATCTCAGCAAGATCGTTCTGTCAAGAAGTTATTCCACACAATAGGTTGATAATGGTAATCACAGAATTGCAGAATGGTTTGGGCTGGGAGGAATATTAAAGTTAATTCAGTTCTACCCCCAGCCATGGGCAGGGACACCTTCCACTTGTTCCAAGCCCTGTCCAACCTGGCCTTGGACACTGCCAGGGATCCAGGGGCAGCCACAGCTTCTCTGGGCAGCCTGTGCCAGGCCTCACCACCCTCACAAGGAAGAATTTCACCCTGATAGATACAAATATATATTTCCTAATTTTAGAGGAAGTGGTTGTGAGCAGGGTTCCCACTGACATCTGGGGCTTCAGCCCATCCTGCAGCGTGCCTCAGCTTTGTGGAGCCAGCAACTGTGAATGTCTCCAAACCTACTAGAATGAATTTTGTGTTGCAAATGGTGTGTAGGCTGCCTGGAAGGCATTCTCTAGAAGCCTTGTGAAAAAAACCCCAGGGTGTTTGTCAAGTACTAATGTCCCCATTCACACTGTGAGGCAATTTTTAGCTGTGATTACTTGTTTTGATTTCTTCAAGTTCTGGCAGTTTTCTTTATTGAGGTGGAGGAGGCTCTGCTGCTTCATAGAATTGGAAGTTCTTTTGCAAGTCAATTACAAACTAAAGCCACAAACAGAAGTGAGAAATTCTTGAAGTTGGCAAAAATTTGATGAAGTTATTGTTGGTTTAGTTCTTTAATTTATCTTAAAAGCACAACTGGTTTTGATCTAGAGTCACAATGGAAGATTTTTACTTTTAATTGGTTTGGTTCAACTCCTTCACATATCATGGAACAATCACAATTAACCATTATTTTCTCTTCCTTATAATATCTAGATAGCTTTTAAAAACTTATCTTAAAAGGCACATGGTTAAACTGAGCCCCTGGAGGTTCAAGAGGTTTCCCTGGAGAAGGCAGCCCTTGTTCTGTAAGGGGATCTTCCTTTTCTCCTCCCCCCTGCAATTTGCTCAAATCAGTCTGCATTGCTGCATAGCTGGTATCCAAAATAGAGCCACGCATTGAGTTACTTATAAAAATACCAACATGATCCAGCAGTTTCTTCCCCAAATAGCTACAGAAGTGCTTTCTGAAACCACTGCCCCAGCGGTGCCAGCTCCACCCTCCCGTTTCCAAACAGCTCTGGAAAATATCAAGGAGGGAAAGATAACTTGAAGCCTCCAAAATAATTCTTTAATTTTCATCCTGAAAATTAAATTCCAGAAGGCAGTGTTTAAAACCAACCCAGAAATGTGGTCTTCTGTTGGCAAAAACAAATGCTCAGTGCAGGCCAGTGTAGTCTCACTTCACACTTACTCATTTTCAGGCTGTTGGGCTCCCTGGAAAATGCTGTTTTTCGGGATGAGGGAAGCAGTGGAGAGCAGCTGGATTGTGAGGCACTTCATAAAGGGTTGTGTTGCTGTGTCTCAATGTGTCCTGACAGCCTCACCTCAGGACCTGGTGCATTAACCCTTTCCAAGGGGATGGAATAGTTCAGGATAATTGTCTTGGACGTTCAGCTTCCTTTGGAGAAATCACTCTGCTGCTTTTAAATCCCAGAGTCACTGAGTGATCAGAGGGGGCTCTGGAAAATGTTATCCATTAAGGATCTAGAGCACATTCTCTGTACCCCTTCCCCACCCCAGGGAAAAATTAAGGCAGGAGGAATGTTTCCAAAGACAGGCTTTTCTCTCCATTGCTATAGTTACTTGGCAGTTAGACCCTCACAGTGTAATATCAAATATTTATTATTGTGGGACTCCAAGGTGATGTTTAGAACATGCGGTTTTGAAAAACTTTTTTTGCATTTTACAGCCCAGCATGTGCTGTCCCATGATTCCTTCCCTCCCTTCTCCCCTCATGCTCTCCTCTGCTTTCTTTCCAGTAAATAAGTGCATGAATAAATGGAGGAAGTTAAGCCAGAAAGCTTCAAAATAAGCCCTGCATTTCTTTGGTGGAAGTCAGCTTCTAGTTGAAGTAGGTTCAGACCTTGTACCCCAGTTTTGTTAACAATATACCCCTGACTGAGAAGTGTATGGATTTAAGAACTGCTCACTAGGAGTTAGACACTGGTTAGGTTTTCAGCAGAAGGCCAGCAGATAAGGCAGAGGCAGGACTGGGGATCTCAGATAAATAATTTTTCAAAATTGCTGCTTCCCTGGTGTCCAGTGGAAGATCCATGCAGAGAGCACAGCCAATGCTGTGTTCAGTTCTGGGACCCTCAGCACAAGAAGGACATGGAGGGGCTGGAGCATGTCCAGGGAAGGGAATGGAGCTGGGGAAGGGGCTGGAGAGGGGGTTGGGATCTGCTCCAGGGAACAGGAACAGGAGGAGAGGGAACGGCCTCAGGCTGGGCAGGGGAGGCTCAGGGTGGACATCAGCAGGAATTTCCCCATGGAAAGGGTGCTCAGGGATTGGAACTGCCCAGGGAGGTTTGCAGTGCCCATCCCTGGAGGTGTCCCAGGAACACTGGATATGGCACTCAGGGCTCTGGGCTGGTGACAAGGTGGGGATGGGGCACAGCTGGGACTCCATGGTCTGGGAGGGCTTTTCCAAGCAGGATTCTGTGGTTCCATAGTGCACCTGGAGGTGAGGAGCTCCTGGAGCTGCACCAGCCAGAATTCAAACCCTTTTCAACAGAACAGATTTCCTATCAACTGTTACGTGTGCCTTGTCCATAGAGCAGGATGAGTTCTTGTTTCAAAAGTTCCCAGCAAGTTTCTTTGAGATCTTGAACCTTCCCCAGCATGAGAATATCACCTCTTATCCTATTTTTTCAAAGAATCCTAAAGCATCCCTTGTGTCATTTCCCCACTGGATACTAATACACTCTTGCTCTCTTCTTTTCCAAAGAATACACATGCAGCTTCTCCCATAGATTTAAATAACATGAATCACCTCCCACACATCTATTTTTTATTTATTTTTCTGCCAAGATCTGCACAGGAAGGCAGCAGTGTAGGAGTTATCTGCTTGTCATGGTTGACACAGCCTCAGTGTGGGCCCCCACTCCCTGTTTCCTGTACTTCCAGAACAATTCTTTCCTGTTAGAGAGAGCTCAGACCTGGGTGGGAACCTCCAACTCTCAATCTCCACTCTGGAGTGTTGAGTTTTTCCTCCAAACATAAGCCACATTCACCACAAGACATTGATGCTTCTTTCTCTCTTTCAAAACCTTTTAGCTATCCAAGCAACAACAAAAAAAAACCAAAACCAACAAAGTCTGAGAAGAAAGAAACCCCTCCTCAGCAGGACTTTGCCCTGAAATGGGAAAGGTGCCAGTGACTCCATTAAGTCTCCTGTGCTGTCCTTATTGATTTTCTGTGGATTGCAGTCAGATGCTGTGGGGTGAGCAATCCTCTGAGGCTGAGCTGCCTTGCATTAGGAGGGATGGCTTGTGCTGCAGTGAAACATCCTGCAGCCTTTCCATGGGATCACACCCCCTTCATTAGCACGTCCTGGGCCTGTGCTGATGGATTTCCACACTGCCTTGCTTGGATTCACTGTGTGGTGCTGCTGGTTCCAGCTGTCAGGTATGGCTGGTTGAAACAGAATTTGGAAAAATGGGACAAGATGTGTCACAGCTCGTTGTGCTAATTCTGCTCTAAGCTGCTTTTGCAGTGAACATGAAGTTTGCCCCAAAAATCTCAGCAGGAAAGCACTTGCATGGAAACACTGACCTGAGTTTTTGCCAGCTCTGAAATCCGAGGCAAAAGCAGTGCTCTGACATTTCATGTCTTTATTTTCTGTGTGCTATTTTGTGATCATTATTTAGAGTAGTAGAAAAACACCTTGTGCTGTATTGATGAGGTTTTCTAAGGAATAAGCCCATGAAGAAGTGCTATTTTTCAGCCTTTTAGTCTGTTTTTCCATCCATCCATGTCTCTGGCTAATTCTATACAGATTCTAACTACTGAACCGTGACCATTGTATTAAGAAAGAATCCAGGCAGGCCCTTGCAATTCTTTTGGCTGGTATATTAGCAGGCTTCAAATGAAGTGCAACGTGTCAAGGAAAAAGTAAGGGAATGGAAAGTTTTGTTTCTTTCTGCTGTATTTAATCAGCTTCTCCTTGATTCTTTTTTAATGACAAGCCACAGACATTATTGGTAGCTAATGACCAAGTTTGACAAGAATGTCCTCAATATTCTCTTTGCTCAGGCTAAAGACAGAGCTCCTGTCTCTCAAGTTTTGTGAGCTGAAAAGACAAAGTTAAAGGAGCAGCTGCAAGAAGAGGAATTAACAGTGTTGTAGGATATGCAGCTAAGGGGGATGTGCTGGAGCACGAGGGATCCCAGCAGCCCTGCAGTGCATGGACATCTTCAGCTGCTGCTGGGTTTATCCTTCCCATTAACCAAAGGAGCAGATCTGCTTGGGTGCTGATGGAGTGGAAAAAAGTCTGGTTCAACATCCTTAGTGCAGGGAGGGGAATGCCTCAAACCTCTCACTGAATGGGCGACGTGTTGTTTTTCATGAAACGTGGTGTTTGGAGTTACTCATCAGTTCCTGCAGGAAATGGGGAAACTCGAAAAACTTCTAAATTCCAAGAGTACACTCAGCAAAGCTGCTTTGGATTCAGGATGGGGGACTTTTTTATTGTTTGTGTGCTATTTTGACACTGTGTACAAATATCTCCATAGTGAGAACTATCTGTGGCTTGAACATAGAATTCCAAGACATTGGGTAGTGTTGTAGGTACCTTTTTCCTATATTAGTTTCCAAGAAACACTTGGTTTTCAGCCTCAAACCAAGTGATGCTGCTGTTTTACTGACTCTGACTAATAAAACCCAGCAAGCTAAACTTTACCATTGCTGGAAGACTCTTGCAGCAATAAATTCAATTTATGAGAACTCCCAATAAAAGTTTACATATCTTTCAAGTGCCATGAAATAAAATAGGCAATGTGACCAAAAAAAAAAAAAAAAAAAAGGGGGAAAAGAAAAAGAAAAAAAGCTCAAGATGTTTCTTTCTTTCTTCAAAAAAAAAAAGACTATTCAGTGAAGCATGAAGATTTTCTCTTAGACCTTGTTCCTCAGCATGTTCTCTCAGTCACCCTTGGTCCTGGATAAATGCTGGAATAAACAAAAGAAATAGCATTTCACCACACATGCAGGAGGATAAAATAAAATAAAAACCACATCGTGCTGGACCAGAAATGCTTCAGGAAGTTCTGGCTGAACGTGAAAAGTACTTTGTAATGCTAATGAGTGTTTATCCTTTTGCTTCCTCGAATGTAATCAAATGTACAGGGAAAGCACATGGATTTTTAGAGCTGCTGATTGCAGGATCAAAAGCCTTGTTATTAATTGCACATGAATCTGATGTTGTTGGGCCATTAAGATGTCAACTGACATCATTGTTTGCTTCCTTTGTTTATAGACCCTGGTTTTAGGGAGGGGTAATGCCTGCCAGGAACCCTTTGGAGTGCTCTTTGCTGTAGGTGGTGATCCATGCCAGCAGGTTTGGGAAATGCCTGAGGCACAGGTGATGCTGCCTCACAGCACTTGGATTCATGGAATATCCCTGAATTTGCTGCATTTGGTGTCAGCCCCTCCATAAATCCCAACAGAAGGTGAAATGGTGCTGACATTCATGGATCTTCTGCCTGCTGGGATCCACTCCCCACCCCAAACTGCAGCCTGCCTGCAAGAGTCTGGTCCCACATCTTAATAAACAAACAACCAAAAATCTCTGAAACATGGCCTGCTATAAACAAGCAAAGCAAACAGCTGGTCCTCATTTGAAAAAAAAAAAGATGTGACATCAAAATGAATCTGCAGATCTTCTTAATGCAAATATTTCTAGGGAAACATAGAGCAGCTGTTTATTCTTCTTTATACCTATTAGCAGGAAAACAAAATCCAGGATGCTTATATTTCTTTCTCTAAGAAAAACATCCTCTTGGCCTTGATATTCATTTAGAGCTCAAATTGTTTGAAGTATACTGGGCTGCCTAATTCTGCTATTGCTATGCTGCTCCAGCAAGCAGCTAGGAGCTGTTTCTATTCAAAACTAAAAGCTACTACAAGTAGAGTTGTGGTTGAATCCTTTGCATGAATTTTGTGACAGAAAGAGGGAATTTTAGAGGCGTTTTCAAATTGATCAATTCCAGCCTCCCAACCCTGAGGAGTACACGTGCATTAGATCTGTGGATCCCTGGAAAATGAATGAATAATTTGGCCTGTGTAATGAACGGGTTTGCTTTTCTTAATTACTGCTGGGAGGCAGCTCTGAGGGAATGCAAGGACTGGAGGAGGATCTGGGGACTGCAAAACAGGAGCCATGTGGGACTGCTGCATCTTACACAGCGGGTTGAAGGAGATTAGTCTGAGGAGTAGTGGCAAAGAACTGAATTTGGAGTCTCTTGAGCCTTCTGAGGTCATGTGGCTGCTCTCCCAGATGTGGAAGGAGAATTTCCCACCTTTGGGTTTGTTTGGTACTGGTTACCGATGGAGTTTTTTGTGGTTTTGTGTTTCTGTGAAGTAATACAGCTCCTGTTTTTCCTGAGATCGTTCTACTGTTTTTTCTCCTCCCTTCTCAGGTTCATTTTGTTCCTGCCTGAAAACACCACTGAGAGCTGTTCTGTCTGCACGGGCTGCATTGTGGTGCAAATTCATGCGGTGCAGTCCTGTCTCTGGCTATTGTAACCCGATCCGTGTCCAAGCTGTTCGCTTCCCTGGAAATCGGGGCTGCTCTTTGCAGACTGAAAGCTTGGCTGGTTTGCACCGTTAAGTTAAGGGGCAGTCGGAGCTGTTATCTCCAGCCAGGTGCTGTTTGTTATCTGATAGCTGGGAACGTTCAGTGTCCAGCCACAAACACCTGCGATAATGTGTGAGTGCAACGTCACAGCTTGGCCTGGGTCACCTTCCCCTGGGGAGGATGTGCCAAGGGAAAAGCCCTGTGTGACTCCCAGTGACTGTGACATCCCAGGAAAAACCCTGTGTGACTGCCAGTGTCTGTGACATCCCAGGGAAAAGCCCTGTGTGACTGTCCAGTCTGTGACACCCTCTGTGAATGTCCAGTCTGTGACATCCCAGGGAAAAGCCCTGTGTGACTGTCCTGTGTGTGACACCCTGTGTGACTGCCAGTGTCTGTGACATCCCAGGGAGAAGCCCTGTGTAACTCCCAATGACTGTGACATCCCAGAGAAAAGCCCTCTGTGACTGTTCTGTCTGTGACATCCATGGGACAAGCCCTGTGTGACTGCCCTGTTTTTGACATCCCAGGGAAAAGCCCTGTGTGACTGTCCTGTGTGTGACACCCTCTGTGAATGTCCAGTCTGTGACATCCCAGAGAAAAGCCCTGTGTGACTCCCAATGACTGTGACATCCCAGGGAAAAGCCCTGTGTGACTGTCCAGTCTGTGACATCCAAGGAAAAGCCCTCTGTGAGTCCCATGTTGGCATTTCCAGCTCTTACAGACAGAGGGAAGGGCTTTTGGCTCCCCAGGGCCAAGTGTGCAGCACAGAGTGCCAATGGAGGGTTTTGGGTCCTGGCTGGGATGAAACAAGGCCTGACCTTTCTAAAAAGAAGCTGCAGAGAAAGGTGTCGCTGTTTAATGAATCCTTATGTTTTCCTGGGATAATTGTCTCTTGTAGCTCTGAGATTCCCATATGAAGGACAAGTCAGGAGTCTGGAATTTGAATGTCTTATCTGAAACCACTGTAATAGGAGCTAGTCTGTAGAAGGAAAAAATGGCGTTTTTTGGGGGACAGCCTGAGTAAAATACTACTGTTTTATTAGTACCTATACCGATTTTGGAGATCCTGCTTCAGGTCACCCCCAGGGCACTCTGCCATTGTGGGGGGTTGGATTAGATGTTTCCTGAGGTCCCTTCCAACCCTACCAAACCTGTGATCCTGTCATCCTGTCACAACTACCTGAGCCCTGAAGGCATCCAACTGTGTGTCTGCCCAGCTTCCAGCAGAAACCTCCCAGACAACACCGGGCACTTCCTTTTGAAAATAATTAATAATTATCCCAGGCCTTACGGAGCTGGAGGCTGCCTGTTTTTCTGCATCACTTTAGACCTGGGGGAGGTGTGAAGTGTAGTCTACCTGTGTAAAACCCAGCTTTAGGGTGAGAGTTTGCTACTCGTTGCCTTTTCTGGGTGGCGTTTGCCGTGCCTCGTGCTGCCTTTCGTTTAAACTTAGACTTAAATGTATTTAAAGGTGTTTGAAGGAGCGATGTGACCGCGCAGAGACTCCAGGACCGACTGAGGGCCGGACCCGCGCTGCCGGCGCGCCCTCCGCAGGCCCCGCCCCCGGGCTCTGATTGGTCGCCGCGCTCCCCCCCGCGCTGCAGTTGGTGCCGCCGTCCGCTCCTTCCCCCCCGCGCCGGTGGCGTGGTTCGCTCCGCCCCGCCCTCCCGCCCCGCCGCCGCGCATCCATACTTGGCGATGGCCGGCGAGCCGCGCGCTGATTGGCGGGGAGCGCCGCGGGGGCGGGGCCGGCGCCGCTGACCCGGATGTTCACTGCCGGGCGGCGGCGGAAGCGGACGGGCCGAAGCGACAGGGACGGACCGGGAGGCGCCGCCGTTCTACCGCCCCGCGCACCCGCCCAGCCGACATGGTGAGAGCGGCCCGGCCCCGCGGCCCCCGCCCTTCCGGACAGCCCGCTCCGCGCCGCCCCCCGCGCACACACCGCCCTCTCGCACCGGGGGGCCTCGCCCGGCCTCCCCCGGGCGGCGGGGACGGAGGGAGGGAGGAAGGGATGGAGGGTCCGGGCGGTGCTGCCGGGACGCAGGGAGGGGGGGCCCGGCCTGAGGGCGCTGCCGGGGGCGCTGAGGTGTCGGAGGTTCAGCCCGGCGCTCCGCAGGGCCCGGGGGCGGGGGCCCGCCCGGGGCTCCGCTGCCCGGTTACTGGCAGGTCTCCGGTCCCGGTACCGGGCGCTGTTCCAGAGGGAATGCTGTGGAATTCCCCAGGGAATGGTTCCGCTGTGGCGGAGAGCGGTACCGGCCGGGCTATTGCCAGTCTGGAGCGCTGGGCCCATCCGCTGTCGCTGCTGTGTAAATCCAAGTTGTCTCCCACCGTCTGCCAGCCGGGATTGGTGTTAAGTGCGCTGTGATCCCGGGGAATCCGCGGTGTACGGGGGAGTCAAGCGCCGCCCGATCGGGGCTGCTACAGCCGTGGGTGCTGCTCCTCCTCAGGGCTGAGAACTTTCCTTTCCCCTGAGAACCTGCAGTTTCCTCAGGCGTGTGGAAATCTCCGTCTCGCTGTGTTGCCGGGTGGGTTAGCCAGCGCACAAACCCTTTCACTTTCGCTGTGGTGTGTGTGAAGGGAGCTGGCCCAGGCCCTGCTCTGCTCCTGCCTGCACAGGGGCTTTTCCTCAGCCTCGTCCGTGGAGTCACTTGTAGGGAATCACGTCACTTCATGCTCTTGGAGATCTGTGATTCAGGTTTTCCAGCATGACAATTCAACAGTGTTTGAATGTGTTTCGTTTGTAAAAGAACAACCCAGAGCCCGGCTCTACAGCAATGTAAAGGCTGTTTAACCATGCAAGTGTAATCCTTCAGATTTCAGAGGCAATCCCTTATGTTTTTTCTCTGGAGCTGGAGCCACCTGTATCATGCAGGATAAAGATAATGTCAGGTGAAAGGTGAAGCACAGTTATGATCAAAGTTCTGTTCCTTGTTGGTTCAAACAAGAGCAGGTGCTGTACCTGAGTCCTGACAGGACAGAGCATCTCATTCCACCTGTGTACCTTATTTTAATACACTGGAATCTGTATGTGCAGAATCTGACTGTGGAATATCAAACTGGGGATTCCAACAAACTGTCCTGACTTCTGCCACTGCAAAAATCCTCACAGGAAAAGAATTCAAAGAAAACAAGGAGGCTTCATGTAAAATAACAACAGTGGTACCAACTTCTTTGAAGGGGATATAAAAATGTGCTGTTAGGAGTATCTAGTCAGGGTTTAAATGCAACCATGTCAGTTGTTTGGAGGAGGTACAGGACAAATCCTTTGGAAATTTCCTGAGTGTTGCAAGGTTTTGCTGCCTTCTGGTTTTTTCATGTTTAGTCATGGAGACCACTGGGCATAGGAGAAATTTGATCAGAACTTCCAACACTATGTGGTGGTTTCCAGTGTTGAGTGGACTTCAGGGATGGACCTGCAGCCTCCATTTCCAACTCATGTGCAAACCCAGCATTTAGGGTTCTTCCAGGATCTTTATTTTTCCTGCTCTTAGAGCAGATGTGGAGCATTGGAAGGATGGAATGGCCCTTTCATTGAAGAGAGCAGTTGGTATGGTGCAGGATATAGGGTCAGACACTTTTCTGGTACCACAGGGTTACCAGTGTAGAGCAGAGATGGGAACCTTTGTCTCCTTGGGGAACTCAGAGCTGTGCCCACATTTCAGTCAGGTGCTCAGGGAAACACATGAAGCTTGAAAAGTGCCTGGATGGATGGTGTCTCCTGTGCTAAAAATAAATGGAATGCACTGTTCAGGGCAAAGCAGGACTTGGGAGAGTGGATCTGCTGAGATTTCTGGAATTGTGGGTTATGAATGGATGGAATCCAGTTACTCTTTGTAAAAATAAAACCCTTTCTTTCCAGATTATGTAAACTGGCCTGATCCTGTTAGCAGGGATTTCTTCTGCTATGCAACTTTTGAGGAAAAGGAGGACAATTTTAGCAAAATTTTATGATTTAATCATCCATAAATTCAGACTGTCTAGTGTAGTGCTGGCTGTGCATCATCCATCTAGGATTTGTGAGGCAGATAAGGAGCAGTGAAGCACAGCCCAGGGTGTGTGATGTGACAGTGACACCAGCACAAACCTTGTGTGCTGCTCAGGGTCACTAAGATTTTCAGGATGGGAGTTGTTTGGCTGGAATCAGAACCCATCTCTAACCTGGCTGTGTCCCTTTTGGACCTCCACCCTGGGATGTGGGGACATTTTCAGTATCCACAGCAAGTCCTTTGCACCCCTGTGCCTTCTGAGAAACACCAACTTCAGCTGTTTGGAGAATCTGTGTTTTATTAGGCAAGCCAAGTGTGTGAGCTTAGCTAAATGTTATCTTAAACGGCAAATTCCCAAAATAATCAAGGCAGAGGATATCACTGGGATAGGGAATACTGCCATTGCACTGATGCTTAATCTTGTGGTTTATTAGGGAGGGAAAAACACTCACAAGCTGAAGTTGTTCAAACAGGATTTCCTCATATGGTAAATATATATGCTGCTATGGGGCTAGTTGACATCTGGGAGTGAAACAGAATGAAAGTGCAGCTCAGCTCTTTTGGGTGACTATTTTTAGTCCTTATTACTGGAGTTGAGTTGAGAAATGACTTTCTTTGGGAAAACAGCAATGCTGCCCTTCTCAATTTCTGCTTCCACAGCTGTCAGCTTTGCTTTCCATCCATCCCTTGGCTTCCCTGGATGAAGGATGGCTGGGGAACTCGGGTTGCACACCATCATTCAGCACTGCCCAGGGCTCTGTACTGCTGCTGTTTGCTGTTGGTGCATCAGAGAATCATGGAATGCCTTGGTCTGGAAGGGGCCTGAAGCCCATCCCATTCCATCCCTGCCATGGGACACCTTCCACTGTCCCAGGGTGCTCCCAGCCCTGCCCAGCCTGCCTTGGACACTTCCAGGGATCCAGGAGCAGCCACAGCTGCTCTGGACACCCTGTGCCAGCACCTCCTCACCCTCACAGGGGAGAATTCTTTCCTAAGATCCCACCTATCCCTGCCCTCTGGCAGAGGGAAGCCATTCCCTGTGTCCTGTCTCTCTGTCCCTTGTCCATAGTCTGTCCCCATCCTTCCTGTCAGTTCCCTTCAGGCATTGCAAGGCCCCTGTTAGGTCACCCCAAAGCCTTAAAATTCAAATTGAGGCTGGGGATGCTTGTGCAGGCTCGATGGGCAGTGCCAGTGCCTGTGTTTCTTTCTGCCTGCCCTTTGTGGGGATGTTTGGTCAAATCCAAGGAGCTCTTTACCTGCAAAGTGAACTTGGAGAGAAGTGTTTTGCTGTGATTTGTCCCCTTTGAGCTGGTTCACACTGTGATAGACCCACCTCAAGGTAAAATACAACTATTCTCAGTGTCTGCTGAAGGGAGCAATTTTACTGGAGAAATGTGAGGTTCTGCAAGGTGCCTGTACCCAGTCTAGGGCTGTGGAATCCCAGGATAGTTTGGATTGGAAGGATCTTTAATGGAGGCACCTTCACTAGAGCTGGTTGCTCAGAGGCCTGTCCACACTCAGCCCTGTTGTTTTACCCTACTTTAATCCAATATGCTTTAATTACTTTTTTTTAGGTGAAGGAGATGATTACAGAAGTAGAAGGTACTCAATAGAGATGGTGATCTTCTGTTTTATCAATATGTTTTAGTCAATCACTTTATAAAGTGATTGATAAACTGATTTTTAAACTGCATTATAGAATTTCCTGCTTTCCCACTGATTCATGCTGGGAGTCCTGAGCAGTTTAAAAAGCCTCAGCCAAATACATCTTTGTGTCTCTTCTTAATGCAAGGAGAAAGGCCCAGTGCTTGTGTATGCTTCAGTTCTTCCTGAGCCTTTGCCATTTCCAGGAATAAGGGCAAAAAAATCTCACTTAAAACCATGGGATTTCAAGTTTGAGTTTCTTTGCCACAGAGGCTTCATCCCTGAAGGAGTAATTAATATCTCTGAGCAACACAAGCTTTTCCCAGGATTCCTGCTCTCTCTAGTTGAGCTTTAGCCCAAATTTTGTTTGCTGATAGGTTGAGCTAATTAAAAAGCTTCTCCAACTTGAAGATCAAGAGCTCAGGCCAGTGCAGTGGGGGTGTGGCCACTTCAAACTGGAGGATAAACTGATCTTTTTCTTCATCTTTGGTGTGATGCCTTCTTAAATATTTAATAGTGTGTGGCTGAGGGGTTCCTGCTGATGTTCCTGGGAGGAGTGACCAAGTACTGTAGTGGAAACCCAGCTAAGGTGTGACTGAAACTGGGAGAGTGTGGAACTCTTGTGACTTGAGCTGAATAATTCCTAGATCTGACCCAGTGGCCAAAATTCACTTCTTAGTCCTGTGTGCCAAAGCAGGATAGGAACAGATGCTTCCAAACAGGTTGTCCTGGCAAGTTGGAGCTCTTGCCTGTGTGCTAGACAAGACATTTGCTTTTGAAACTTCCTTGGTGGGGCACAGGGGATGAATGTGCTATTGAGGAAGTTTTAAAGGAGTTGCTCTGGTAGTTGAGCTGAGAGGGTGGATTTGAGGAAGGAGCTTTGCTTGTTTCTCAGCTAAATTATTGTAATCCTCCTCTGTGATGCCAGATGGAGTGGAACCCTCTCCATCTCCTGCATTTTTGATGCAGTGAAGTTTTGTGTGAGGGATTGAAAGCAGCATCTATTCTGCTGTTTTGTGCCCAAAACAATCCATTTAGAATGACTTCAGTTGCATTAGGTAATACCTGGTGCTGTTTCCTGGAGTAGTGGTATGAGCCCTGGCACCAACTAGTAGATTAATTTCCTTGTATTATCTGGTGCTGTTTTTTCCTCCCTCCCTCTTGTAGGCTTTAGAAGGAAATATGCAGCTTGCTTTGAGCTCCTGCTCTTTGTGCTGCACCTTCCAGGCTGGGCTGAAGAATTAGGGGATGGATTTGCAGGCACTTGACTTACCTGGCTGCCCTGCTCATAAGTTGCCTGCTTTATTCCTGCTTTGTGCAAATTAAACCTCTCTAGTTTATCAGTGTAGCTGCATTGTTCTCAGTGCAGGGTTGCTTTGGGAGCCCTGGCTCTGGGTTTAGCCCCTTGGGACTCGACTCCAGGTGTTGCAGCCGTGCTGCAGAGCGTGTCCTTCCCTGAGACTGAAGGGAATGTCCTCCACAGAAAGTGCAGCCCAGTCCTTTCCTGGTGCATTGACTTGGAATTTCAGTCACGTCCTTGTTGCAAAGTGGGAGCCTTACGAGCCTGGGTGAAAGCAGAACTCAGGATCTTACAATTTTAGCAGCATCAGCTGAAACAAGACTGAAAACAGCACTTAAGTAAGAGGATTTTGTGTGGAATGAAAATGTTTGAAACTGCACTGAAGACAGAAGCTTAGTGGTTCCCTGAAGCCACTATAAATAAAATACTCTTTATTCTCTCAGGGAATTTTGTTTGTGTTTCTTCAGGTGATACTTTCTCTCTTTTCCATTAGACAAACTGCTGAGTTTGAAAGCAATGTCCTGTTACCTGCCTTCCCTGGACGTTTTTGCCTTGGTAAATACCAGGATTTAAAAAGCTTCTGCCAGCCCAGGCAGTGGGGGCCTGGCTGCCAGCCTGGGCTTGCAACCTGAGACAGGCTCAGGAAACAAGAGATGGGGCTTTTGGTGTGTTAATTCAAGGGAGGAGAGAGCCATGAAATGGAGGAATGAGGTAAAATATCAGCTGCATTGTGCTGACTACAGCTGTATTTGTGCACCAGGTGCTGTCACCCTGCAGATCCAGGGGTCATCCAGAGAGGTTTGTGTGTAATCTTGGCTCAGCATTGGTGGGGCTCCACTGGGGGGTCTAAACCAGCTTCAGGTAGCCATGAGTCCAGGCAGGGCTAATCCAGAGCTGGGCAGATGGATTAACTTAGCTTCCTGTGAGAGTGGAAGAAAGATGTGATGGGGATTGAAGCTGGCACGTGTGTGCTCCCCCAGAAACCATCAGCACTGCTTGGGTTGCTGGCAGGGCCTGTGTGGAGCTGGGTGTCTCTGCAGCTGTGATGGGTAGGTCAGGCTCAAAGGTGGTGAGGAAGGCATGAAAAAGCTGCAAGGATAGGCAGGTGTGGGGAATTCCAGCAAAGGAGGGAATTCTGGGAGGTGTGAAGGTGGTGTTAGGTGTGATGTTCTCATGCCTGTAGCTATGCAAAAGCAGGAGCTTCCTGGTTTAAAACTTGGAGTTGCTGGGGCAGAGCTGGACTGGGGGGAGCTCTGCAGGGCAGTCACTGAGTCCATCCTGTGAGACCCGAGCAGAAAGCATATTAACCTACTTTCCTGACCTTTGAGGAATGGGAGGACTTTGAGGGAAGAGGGCTAATGAGAGATCCTCTCTGCCTCCTGCCTGCCCTGCCAGGCATCCAGTTACTTGCCAGAGTTATCTCCTGAATTTACAACCCTGGCTGCAGCCTCCAGGAGCTGCAAAGTGCTGAGTTTGCATCTGAAGGCGGGCAGCTGTCAGCTCCAGGAGAGCTGGGAGAGAGCAAATCCTGAGTTTGGGATGTTGACACTGTTAGTTCTGCTGTCAGTAAGCACAGGATGTTCACTGTCACCTTCAAATACACTGTGTGCTCCCTGCTGCTCTACACTGTGCATTTTCTCAGGTGTTTTGGATGTGATTTCTCACAAAACAGAATTTGAGTTGACTGGAAGGAGGACCTGGATGTCAGGCCAAGACTAACTTGCCCAACTTTGCTTCTCCATTTCAGTTGAGCAGTTCCAAAACTTTTGTGACCAGGCTGACTGGAACATGAGGCAAACAGTGCATGGAAGAGAAGAGCATTTGAAAAGGTCATTGAGCATTAGCTGGATTAAAAGAAAGCATCACAAGTGACATGTTTGTGGATGGTCAGGATGGCTAATGGCAGTGTTGAATCTCAAGAGCTGCTTTGTAATTTGTATTTGTTGTAATTATGGTTTCAATTAATAAAGAAGTGACCCCTGTAAAAATTAGGCAGCTTTTCTCTAAGGATGGGCTGGGGCTCTGCCTTAGAAGATATGAGTGGAAGGCAGGAGTAAAGTGTGAAAAACAGATTACCAGATGTGTAAACCAGCTCAGAGCTACTGCACTGGGTGATTGCAAAACCTTTTGGGGCACAAACACACTTGTGTTCATCTCTCTGGTAGTGACACCAGGTGTTGCAGCTGCCTCACAAAGAGTTTGCAAAATCAGGCAGAGTTCTTGTCTCTCAATGCTGTGCTGTAACAGGTTATTTGCATTCTGTTCAGCTAAGATTTCCTATCTGTAATTAGAGCTAACAAAGAAAAGTGCTTTTTGTGTGAAATTGAGACTTAAAATGGGGAAAATCCCCCACTGTGCAGTAACATTAGTCATAAAACCTATTGGCACAGTTGGTCAGTTCTACAGGGAATTTTAGTGTCTTTAATCCATTTATTAAAAGTTAGACACATTTTTTTGCAATCTGTGCAACTTTTATCTGTAGCCCCCACTTTCCTCTTTCATGTGGGGCTAACAGATTGCATAGTCACTCACTGCCACGATTTATTGGGAAGTGACTTTTTGCAAACTTTATGCTTCATGGGAATTCTTGGCACCAGATAAAAGCCAGTAAATTGCATTGTCATGTTCAATGACAAGTTTAATAAATAAAACATTGTTCCTGTTACCCAGAAGACAAATGCTGGTGCAGAAATCATTAGTGATCCTGGCAAAAGGTCGGGATGGATAGCTGTTCCCAGAAAGCCTTGGTGCTGCTCCATCCTGCTCTTTGATGGTGTGTGATGGCTCTTTTCCTTGGACACATGATGGAGACTTGCACTGGATTTGTATAAGCTAAAGTGATAAATTAGTTTTGAGAGTAGGCACAAGTATGTGCAAATATCTGGAAATACATCCTTGCTGGGAAGGAGGTGCCAAGGAAATGTTAATTTTTTCCTCTGTAGATGTGCTAACAGGAACAGGTCAGAAAATGCCTACAGGGATGGAAGTCACTTGCAGAATGTGCTGCTGGAGATGCTGGATCCTTACCTGTAAACAGGAAATTACAGACAAGTGCCCTGCTCCAGACTATCAGGGGTTGTAGTTTCTGCTCCCTGGATGTGAAGTGTTTTGACAACTGCTTGGTCCATGAGATTAGGCTGCAGGCAGCTCTGGATTATTTAGAAGCTCACAGATGGGAGTGCCTTCAGTGTATTATAACTCACTTAGTAATTGTTTTAGAGCTGGGCTGGGATGTTGGGATTTGAACTATGGACAGAGAACTGGCCTGGCTTGGAGTGGGAATGAGGAAGGGAAATCAGGTACAGCTGATTGCGGGGATGCTTGGAAGAGCTGCTGGAGGCTGAAGTGATCAAATGGGATTTGGCAAAACACTGATCACTGAGCTTGTCTGGAGGAGGAGGTCTCTTTGGTCGCTGCCCCTAGGAGCCCACTGTACTCCTTTAAATCCCTGCAGGACTTGCCATGGCTGTGCTGGCAGCCCAGAATGGCAACAAGCATCCGATGTCAGCAGCACTCTGGGGCCAAGGAAAGTGAAGCTGCCTCGCTTCTCCCCTGCCCATGGATTATTTTAGTTCCTCTGCACGAGGCTTCAGGGCAGCTGCACGAGTTACTTGTTCCTAGAGAACCTCTTTAAAGCGACAAACTGCTCAGTGTTTCTGAGGCTTTTTGGCTGTATTTGCAGTGTGTACAGCACTGAGACCTGAATTCAGAAAACAAGCTGTGAGAGTGTGTTCAGTCATTAATTGAGGCTCATATTGCTATGTGCTCACTTCTACTTAAAAGTTAGAGCACAGCAGAATAAAATAAATAATGTGCAGGAGAATGTCTCCAAGGAGGATTCGCTGACTCAAAAGCTGTGACGTGACTTGTCCAATTGCTCTGTAAATAAACACAGATTACAGGGGACCTGGGGGAGACAGAGTCCAGCAGCTTCTGCTAAAGCCTTCTGATCCATCACTTCTTGCTTTTATTTTAATCTCTAATCCTCCTCACTCGGTATTCGTGGAACGGGTGCTGTCAGCACTTGGGCTGTTCGCTCTTGACCACAGCAAATTGGGCTGAACCCATTGCTGAGGGTATGGTGTGGTCAGAACTGTTTGAGATAAAACCCACTGAGTCCATTCCAACCAAAACCAGACAAAGGTAAAAGTAGCTGAAGAGAAGGAGAATGAGGTCTGCATTGGTGTCTTGTTTTTTAATAATCTTTGACCTTTTATGACTGTCCACAGCAGAGTCTTCGTTCAGGTTTTATTACCTTTGATTGTTTCCTTACTGTGCTCTTGCTGTTTGTCCCCCAGCACACCTTGCTGTCATGGAGCTGTGATTTATGAGTCCATTACAAATGGTTTTAGATAGGATCTGCCAGAGGAGGGTTAATAGTCAAGGGAAAAATAATGTGGAAAAGCAGATTGCGAGGAATGTGTGCAGCTGATGGAAACGTCATGAGTGCAGAACTTCTCTGGGCTTTCCCAGGTCAGGCAGTTATTCCCCTTCCCATCTAATATCCTAAAAAGTGAATGCTGACAGCTGGGAAGGGAACCCTGCAACTTAACATACTACTGTACTTTTTATTACCCAAGGGTTAAAATAATTCAACCCTTGCTGCAGCTTCTAGCAGTAATACTATCCTGTTGTGTAATTGGAAAAGGGAGTCTTCTGCCCTTGGAGCTCTGCAAGTTGGCAGGGATTAAAATGACAAGCAGGAGGGGAAGCTGGGTATCTGTTTCAATTAAAAAACTTAGTGTTGTAGTACCACAAAGCTGAAACATTAGTCAGACATTCCTGTTGGGAGATCTGACAGGAAATAATGTGATTTACAATCTTGGGTATGTCTGCAACTTGAAAGGAAGGAAAAAGAGTCATTTGTTGTTGTGTACTTCTGGCCCTGGATTAATTTACAGGGATATTTTGTCTGCAAACTGACCAGTGATCAGAGTGATCTGATGTGTGATTGCTTTGAATTGCATGGCATTTTGCAGATGTTCTGGTTGCAGTGTCTTTTGAGGTTTTTACCTTGCTGCCTGAACATTGAGATGCTTCTTGTACTTTGAATTTGGGTAACCTTTCAGATGCCAGTCTTGAGCAAAACTTGGGTGTGAAGTGTTTCCAAGATTTTTATCTGTGATATCAGGTGTGTGGCTTTTTTGCAGTAGTTTCTGGGTCCCCCAGTTCTCAGCAGATGTCACAGGTGAAAAAGGGGTTGGTAGCACAATCATGCCTGGAGTAGAAATGTTGTACTGTGTTTGCTAGTGGAAAAGATTTGGGTGGCCCAACTGAATTATTTCCCAGGAAAGGCTAAACTGGGAGAAGCTCCCACTGCTGCAGCACTGAGCTGTCTCAGCTCTTGGCTCAGAGCTTGCTCTGAGTGGGGTTAATACAGAAATAGAGCACAGAAGTGAAACCAGCCTGTGTTTCTGTTTGGGGACACTGCCCAGCTGTGTTTATGCTCAGCAATAACAGGGTCAGATGAGCAAGAGTGTCCCAACTGAGGTGTGAGGGGAGATTCAATCCACAGGGCTTTGTGATAAACAGGAGCAAATTCCTGCTGGATGACAGGCCAGGAGCTTTAAATGAAGTTTTTTACCTCCTTTCAGTTGGGATGGGGAGAGCTGCAGGTTTGTGGAAGCCCTCCTGGAATATAGGTTGAGTCTCAGGGAACTGGCAATGGAGAACTGTCCATTCCCAAACTTGGGAACAAAGTCTGTGGTATAACTAGTTGCATTTTTAAAGGTATTTTAAAAATGCAGGATACCTGTAATAACTCATCTGAGTGCTGGCATCTGTTGAAAAGGGCAAACAGGTGCCACTGCAGTGAAGTGTTCCTGTTCCTGTTCCTGCTGGAGCTGGAGGGGCTCTGGATGTGTCTCCTGTGCTCAGGTGCCAGTGCTGTGTGTGGGTTCTGCCAGGTTTGGTGGCAGGGCTGTGCAGGAGCAGCTCTTTGCTCCCAGCTCTGTGTGGTGATGGGTCAGCTCCTGTCCCCCTGTTCCCTGAGCCCCTCACCCCAAGGAGCTCTGGGCTTTAACGTGGCAAGTGAGAGTCAAAAGGAAGTCCAGCTTGTTGCCTGTTTCATTTTTTGTGATTTCCATACCTGGGGTTTTTATTTGTGTTTTCTGCATTGAATAACATCTGCCCATACTCGACCTTTGAAGTTAAGGTGCACAGCTGTGCCCCTTTACAGCTGCACATTTATGCATTTTTTTTTAATTTTCAGCACTGTTTTTTCTGATTTGAGTTTTAACAGAGTGCCTAGATGACCAGAGACCTGTGGCTGTTGTGAGAGGGTTTCTCTTTTGGAAATAAGCTAAATACAGCAAAGAGACTGAAAAGAGGAGGAGGTGCAGACAAAGGAAGCTGTAAAATAACTACTGCAGACATCCTCATAACCTTTTTCCCTGGGGTAGTGCCATGGGAATGCTATAACAGGTGCTTAAGTGGAGATTCTAGATAGGCAAACATCTTGAAAGGAAACTTATTAAAGAGCTTTCATCTAAGCTAATATTTTCAGTCTTTGAGATTCCTATGATCTCTAAATCCTTCAGTGACTTCAGCTGTAATAAAACTTCATTTAAAATTTGTCTGAACTCCCTGCTCCTCCACAGGAGGTTCTGGGCTGGATGAAACAGGAATGGTGGAAAATGACCTCCTATCAAGTAAACACTAAGCTCATTAAGTCCTGCAAGCTCAAAGAGCTTGGCTTTGGGAGCAGCCCAGCCTGGGAGACAGCCTGTCTGATCACCTGCTCAGGGCTGCAGCAGCCTCTTCTTGGGTACAGGCAAAAATTCCATGGAAATGTCTTTGTCTGGAGGTCTCCTAAGAAACCTGTTTTCACTGATTTTACAGAAGAATTAAGCAAGTGCAAGTGCAGGACATGTGAAGTTGGGAGAAGTGGGTGGGGTTTGGAGAGGTGGGTGACACATCCTGAGTTCCCCCAGAGCACTTTCCTGTCACAGTTGTGTGAAGGCTTTGGGGGTTTCACCACTCTCAGAACTGCACATCCTTGGGGTGTTCACCTGTAGGGTCAGGGAGCTGTGTGCTGCTGGCACCTGGGCTGTGCTTGCTGCCCCTCTCGTGTCCGTGCTGCAGCTGCTCCAGAGGAGCCCAGGCTGGCTTTGAACCAAAGGCTGGGTTTGGCACACCTGGCTTTTAAATCTTCACCTGCACGGAAAGAGCCAGGAGCAGATCCCTGCTCAGTTCTGAAATAGGTCATCCCAGCTGTCTCCAGTGCCCCAAGGTACCACTTTGAGCTGGAAGCTGTCAGCTTGTGCTGCCTTTTTGACCATTCCAGCCAGATTTATACTGGATTAAAGTGACTGTATAACCATGGATTTAGGGACACGACTGCAGCAGAACCTGCCTTTATTTTGGTGCTCTAAGAGATCTGCTGGCAAGCTGTTTATTTACCTAAATGCTCTGTGAGAAACTGAGGAGTCCTGCTGCTCAGCCTTGCTTTTACCTCCTGGATGCTGGGGAAGTACACTGTGTGTGCCTGCATATTTTTGTTTTTCCTTTGCACACAGCCATGTGTGTCAACTTGGAGAATCTCTGCCTTCAGCAATCCTGCTCGTGTCTTTTACAGCTGTTACTGAATATATTGGGTAAAAATGGTCACTCCAGGTTCTCTTGGTTAATCCATAAACACTGCAAGTGTGGATTCTCCTCCATGCAGGATATTTTATTTTCAGTTTGTCTTCCTCTAAAATACTTTGGGATTGCAGCTTTAGTGGTGGTTTTTAACGTCCTTCCCTAGGCTTTTTTGTCTTTTAAACAACTCCAGCTGGCAGAGGAGGACAGAGCACTTCCCTAAATGTTGCCATGATTCTCAAGTGAGGAGCACAACCCTGTGACAATGTGCCAGGTTTCCTTCCTGGATGCAGGAGATAGCAGGAGGTACAGATAAAACTTGAGAAGAGGAATCCTTGCCTGGGCAGGCTCAGGCCACCTAAAGAGTCTCTGTCCTTGGGCTCTGAGAATTCAGTAGCTGTAAGTGAGGAGTTCCCTCCCCCTGGCCGTCTAATGATGCTTCCTGATGGATGTCCACTAAACTGAGCCCTCCCTCCTGCCCTCATTCCACAGGTTTAGCTTAATTGCAGGAAACTTGGCTTCCTGTTTCTCTCTGTCCTGGGGGCTGCTGCACTGAATAATGTGGTAATGGAACTGTGTTGGTGTTGAAGCTGTTTGTAAACAAGACTTTGGGAGCTTGACAGAACACGGGAGGGTGGAATGAAACCTCAGCTCGTGGGATTTGGGTGGCTGGAAATGGCAAATGGAAAAAGGAGGGGAAGAGCAGTGAAAACAAACAGGTTGTGCTTCACCTGACCTGGGATCAAAGGAGCTTGTGCAGATTTTGGGTGCTGTTAGGTCAGCAGGAAAGTGTCTGTTTGTGTCTGTTGATGGAAAGGACAGCTAAAGGTTATGTCAGGACTGAGGCTCGACTCCTCAAGTGTCAATTTTCTGACTCTGAAGTGGAGTTTAAGGGTGTTTTTTGTGTCAGAATTGGTGTGAGGCAGCTACAGTGAGCCCTTTGGAGAAGGTTTCTTTGTTAGCTCTGAATAACTGATATCCTGATTTCTTAGATACAGGCAGCTCTTGGGTGTGTTTTGTGGGAAGAAGGAAAGGATGGATCGTGCTTTATGTGCATTTCATTCTGGTTTTCTGATAAAGCTGCTGGGGAGAGGAAGCTCTGTAGTGGAACAGAGTTTGTCTTGGATGGTGATTATCTCAAGCTGATCAGTGCAAATGAGGAAGTGTTAAACCTGCTTTGGGAGAAAAAACTTTCAGTTCCCTAACCCAGGTTATAATTGAGATAGTGCAGAAAAACAAAATATTAAACACTTAT
The DNA here is from genome assembly GCA_034336665.1 of Luscinia megarhynchos. Taxonomy (NCBI): domain Eukaryota; kingdom Metazoa; phylum Chordata; class Aves; order Passeriformes; family Muscicapidae; genus Luscinia; species Luscinia megarhynchos. The sequence continues at coordinate 1,440,126 of CM067583.1, read as the reverse complement.
ACAAACACTGGAAACAGTTTTGGTGAGGTAAGGACTGGACTCAATCAATAATCCACAATCAAATGGAATGAATTTTACTTGTATCAGTGCTGAGAACTGGGAGCTGTGTGTTGTTGCTGCCCACCTTGTGACCAAGGGCTCTTCTTGTTCCTGCAGAGTGACCAGCAGCTGGATTGTGCCTTGGATTTGATGAGGCGTCTGCCTCCCCAGCAGATAGAGAAGAATCTCAGTGACCTCATTGACTTGGTGAGTACTGCATGCTGTCCCCAGGAGGTGGCTGTGACAAAGGCCTGGGATGTAAGAATTTCTTCTGGGCCATCTGGAAGTTTGGTGGTTTGTCTGTCCCCTTGTCTTTTGGCAAGGTTGAACAAACAAGCACTGGCCAAGCAATGCCAGGAATCCAGGTGATTGTTTTGGGCTGTGTGTGCAGGCACACTTAGGCAGGAAGGGTCATTAGCAGCTCTTAATGAACTCACCTCCAGGTGCTGGGTTGGAGCTGCTGTTTGAATTTGGGGCAGTGTGTACAGAGGGATGCAGGCCCCTGTACCTGGGTATTATCTCCTGCTCTGTGGAGCTCTGGGAGGTGCACTGGCTGTGCTGCCCCACAGTGCTGCAGAGACACTGCTGAGAATGTCTGGGCATCTGGAGAGCACCCAAATCTATTTTTAATTTTGTGCTCTATCAGATGTTCTGCAGTCTAGTGTCAAAAACCAAACCTGGCTGACCATCTTGTGTCTGATACCTTTTTTTCTTGCTTGTCCCTGGAACTTTTGTTGTCCTTTACACACTGCTAGGAAGAAAACTGACTTAAGAAGGATTTCTAGGCTCATTACAAGTTGCACATTCTGTGATGCAGGTTTGGGCTGTAATCACCTGGTTGGTGCCAGCTGTCCCCTAAAACTATGTGTGGCACAGTTGCCTCTGGAGTAGCTGAAGGTGTTACTGAAATATGGCTTTAATCTGTACAGAGTCTGCTAGTGGGAAAACTGGATTCTATTGTCCAGTCTAAATACATGGCTTATTTCTGACCTAAGCTTCTAAATTAGTGCAGAAGAGCAGCTGTTCACCAGGTAGAGGTTTGGTTGGGAAGTGCTTCTAAAGCTGGTGTTGGTAAGCTATGGTCAAAAAGTTGTGGCTGACTTAAATTTATCAAACTCTAAACATTTCTTTTACTTTTATAAGCCACGGTATAGGTAAAAGAGCTTTGGGAGTCAGGAAAGAAATTATTCCCTGCAGGAAGGGATTATTTCTCTTTCTTGGAACAATTTAGTAATTGGCTACATCTGTGCCCCCAAAACTCTTGGCAGCCTAAAGCATTGTTTTTGTGGCTGTTGATGGAGGGAGGACACAAGTAACTAAATCACTGATCTGATCTGGTGTGACATGGTTGGTTTTGTGATGAAATTGGGAAGGCTGAGTGGGTATTGGGGTTTGAGCAGCTCCCAGCACCACTCAAAACAAGGAGTTGTTTGGGGAGCCATGGTAAGCTTGGCTGTGTAATTGGTCTGAGGGTTTTTAATGACTCAGAAAATTGCTGGGTACCTCTAAATGCTGGAATGACTTTTGGATGGTGCTCATTAGTGCTCTACATGCTTTCCATCAGCAACACACTCCCTGGGCTCCTTTCATAGTGTAACATGAACCAGAGCAGTTTGGTGCTTGTTAGGAGGCATTGCAGCCCCTCCTCTGGGGCAGAGATGAAATCATTTGTCAAATCCAGCACGATTCCTTCATTGTTGAGACACCTGTAGACCTGTTTTGCAGCCTGACCACCTGAAGTCTCCTCTGGTTAGACAAGAGCAGTGTGTGCTCTGCCACCTGTAATAGTTCCAGAAACATCACGAGCCAGACTCGAGCAAATAGTTTATTGACCTTTTCTTGGCAAATTTCATCCAGACCTTTGATGTTTTGATTCTGCTGCTTGTCCCATTAGCAGACAAGAACCTCCTTGAGGAAAGGGGCAGACTCCAAGTGCACAATGAGCACGAGCAGGTTCATTAAACTTTGGGGAGAATTGTGAAACATGGCACCCTGACTTCTTGGCTTCCTGTGCTGGGTTTCCTTGCTCAGCCCACTGTCACTGCCACAGGGGGTAGGTGTGAAGCAGAGGCTCATGTCAGTGTTTGGTGTGAAGTTTAGGGTATTGCCTGAAGTCTGTTTGCAGCTTAGTTTGTCATGGTCTTTTTATAGGATTTGATCTCCAGACTGACGGTGGCTGCTTGCTTAAGATCCATTGGAAGGAGAGAAGATGGCTTAAAAATGTCATTGTTAGTTTTTCCAAAACTCACACAGTGAGGAACTGGGCATCTCCTTGCCAGAATCCCAGTGGTTGGGTTTGGAGGGACCTTAAAGCTCAAACAGTCCCACCCCCTGCCGTGGGCAGGGACACCGTCCTTGAGACCTCAGCCCCATCCAGCCTGGCCTTGGGCACTCCCAGGCATCCAGGGGCAGCCCCAGCTGTGCCAGGGCCTCCCCACCCTCACAGGAAGGAATTTCTTCCTAATATCCCATCCCATCCTGCTGGCAAGGATAACCACACTGAGTTCCCTCCCTGAGGTCCCTCTTGCTGTGTCCATGTTCTGCTGCTTGTGGCTCATAAAAGAGCATCTTGATCCCAACTGAACACATGCACTATGTCCAGGACTGTCCATGACTGCCCCCAAGTGTTGTGCTGACTAGGGAAATGGCCCAAACTTGAACATGAAGTAAAAAAGGGTGGATGGAAGAAGAGAATTTTTGGGTCACTGGCCCTCATCAGCCCAGACACTTTTCATTCATTAGCAAAACAGTTTGTGGTTTGCCCTTTCACCACATCTGTTGTTGGGTTTTTCAGACTGCTGAGGCTTCAATTAGAGTTCATTAGAGACCTTGTCAATCACAGCCCTCCAGAAGTCCTGCCTGAAAGAAGCTGTGCATGGTGCTGGAAATGGGCCTTGGCATGGAATGCTGTGCTTGGGGTTCAATTAGTCATTATTTGTAAATCCACTGCTCAGAGGCTGTCAGAGTGTACAAGAGGACCTCTGAATCTCTACACATCAGGTTTGCTGTAGGCACATACCTTTCTAAGAACAACTCATTTAAATTGGAATAATTTTCCATGGAGCTCCTCTGGAAACTGGGAGCCTTGGAGCATCTACCTGTGGGCCAAGTCCCAAGCTGAAAGGAGTTCCCAAAAGAGAAGAGAGAAAGGTGATTGCACTGCTCTTAAATGGGTTTGTTATGAAGATGCTCCAAGTCAAAGGTTGGACTGGATGAACTTCAAGGTCTTTTCCAACCTGAATTACTCTGAGTGTAGTGACAGCACTTGGAGCATTAGTTGAGATGTTAATTGTGTCACTTCAATGCTGTGTCACCTCCTTATGGCCTCACATTGGCCAGGAGCTGCTGCTGCCCCTTCACTGTGCTTCCCATGGAATCAGCTGTTCTCATCACCTGCTGGGCAGGGGGCTGTGAGGGTGTTCTCTGGTTGGAAATTGGCCCTTGGGTGAGTTGAGTGAGGTTTTGTTTGGCTCAGGAAAGTCACACTGAGTGGCAGGAGGTGTGAGGGAGGGAAGCTGGTGGAGCTCACTTCCAAGTGGCCAAGCAGCTCCTTCTGAAAGGCCAGAACAATCCATGGCAGTTGTCTTCCTGCTTGCTTTCTCTTGATCTCAGTTGTACTGAAAGTCAGCCCTCTGTACTTTTAGCTGTGCTCTTTCAAGAGAAATGCCAGAGAAGGATCAGCTTCTGGGCACTGCTGCCATGGAGGGTTCCTTCCTAGGCAGCACAGCACAAGGTGAGTGAGTGGTGCCCAGGGTCACAGGCCCAGAGTCCTTTGGGGGTGTTTTCACACAGCTTCAGTGACGTGTCTGTGAGGGCTGAGGTGGCAAAGGTGGAAGGAAACTGGATTTATTGTCCTCATGGGCCATGTGCAGCAAATAACAGATCTGTGACAGGATTGCCTTGATGGCTTTGACTCGAGTGGGGAAGTTGATGCACTCTCAGTCTCGGTGAAAGTTAAGCAGGTTCCTTTAGCAAGTACAAATTTCCTGCTGAGTGTTTAATTTGGATGTTTGCCTGGCTGTGTATAATATAAATTAGATGAAAAAAATCTAGCTGACTCAGGAAAATCAGATGCCTGGCATGAAGTGGGGACAGAAAATGGTGCTCACAGAGCAGACAGGCTCACCAGGAGAGGGAAGATTGCTCACAGGCACAGCTTTCTCCCTCTTCTCCCAGTAAGGCTGGTGTTGAAACCAGAGTCAATCCCAAAAGTGAAAGCTTTCTTGAAGAACACAACCAAGTAATGCTAAGAATTCAAGTGAGAGTTCTTTATATTCACAGCAGTCATAACTTGGCTGGTTATCTGTTTGCAATTAAAGATCTGGGAGATGATCAGCTCTCCTTCCTCATCACAGGGGAATACTGAAGTATTTTTAGTAGAATGTGTTACTTTTTAGAAAATCCCGGAGTGATGAATCTTAAAATGTAAAAACTTATGATTTTGAAGTATTTGAACACAGTTCAGGCTGTTGCTTCATGTGAGCTCCAGGCAAGTCCCAAATCTGCTTGCATGCCTTCAGTCACTGAAGATATATGAAGCTACAGAATTTACCCCCAGGCAAACTGCACTGCTCAGGCTGCACAGACCATAGAGAACATGAGAATGTGACTGGAGCTTTTTGTGTTTTAGTCCAGGAGCCTGAGCACTGTGAAGCAGTGTGGGGAGAGATAAAATAATTGGCTGCAGATGGCCAGCTGAATGTCTGGTGAGGGTGGTGGAAGATGTTTGAAACAAAAAATCAGATCCAGTGAAAGCTGAAAAAGAAGGTGGTGGAAGCAGAAGTGCTTTAACAGCCCTGTGGGCTCAAAGCTGAGTCTTTGACCTGCTGTTCTGCCTGGACTTGCTGACCTGTGGGATGAGCTCCCAGCAGCCAGGCAGGTTTCTAACACAGGATTATTGGCTAAAGAAAGGGGCTCTGGCTCTCTGAATAGATTTATGGTCATTGAGAGCCAGTTTTTGCATTTGGTGAGTGGCTATAAGCAGAAACTTTTCCAGCTAGCAAAGATTACCTCTGGATATCTTGATGGTAATTGGAGATAGCAATTTATATAGGTAAATTGCTAATGTGATGCTTGGCTTGGAGCTAGCAACCCCACTTCTGGCATGAGATTGAAAAAGGGAATTTCAATTCTGGCCTTATACCACTTATTCTATTTTTAAGCCTTTTTGTCTTCCAGGCTCCTGCCACTGCACTGCTGGTGTTAGAGACCCTTAAAATATCTGTTTAAATATCATCTGCAGGGAGTGTGTGAAGATGAATCCTAGTTGGAAACCTCCCTAACCTCTTCAAGGAATGCAGGAAAGCTGGAATAGAGAAATATCACTGAAGAGAGTATGTCCTCAGCTGGACTCTGACACAACCAGTCAGGACTTCCCAAGACACTGATACCCTGTGATGGCTCCTGGGACTGGGGCTGGTAATGGGATACAGGAGCCTTCACCTGCAGGTCACCAGGCACAGCCCAGGGCACTCTGGCTGTGCTGCCAGATGGCTGCCTTTTGTTTCTCAGAAGGGGAAAAAGCCCTGGTTTATCCAGCAAGGCAGGAAGAAAGCCAAAGATCCTGTTTATGAATGGTTATCACCTTTTTAAATGTAGCTCCTCAAGCTGAATTAAAACATTTTCTGAGTGGTGTGTCATGTCTGCTATGACACAGTTACCTAGACAAACCTGAGTTTGTAACTTTGTCAAAATCTGTCTTTTTCCAGAAAAGCTCATTTGTGTTAATTTTTGTTTTGCCAGTTCTTGCAGTGCTGGTATTCAGTGCAAATACATGAATAACACTGAGCTGTTTGCAGTGTCAGTCATATCTTGTCTGAACACAAAAGTCCATTCAAGTGTCATTTCATAAACAAAGCTTTGGAGCTGTGATGGATCAAATTAAGGTTTAGCACTGGGTGGATTTGTGGGAGTGACTTTCCTGGTGGTTTTAGGCCCAAGATGAGTGGAGCCAGGCTTCCTCCTTGAGTTCCCACAGCATCCGCTGGGCTGTGCCTGCCTTCTGCAGGAACAGGAAACTGAGCTGTGCAGGGGTTCCCAAACAGCAGAACAGTGTTTTATTGGATGAAGGATCTGAGCTGGAGGTGTGCCAGAAGGATTATTTTGTGAGCTTCCATGGGCTCTTCTGTGTTTGAGTGGGAGCAGCACTTCCATCCTCCTTTAATGTTGAAAGTTCACATGGGATAAAATTCTCACCTTGCTGGTGGGGTGGGGCTTTTCATTGAAAACTGCTCTCATACATGTGTGTTCAGATTCCTGCACCTTGCAGATGCAGATTCAGAGCACAGGTGGATCTGAATGGCTCCTTGGCTAATTAAAGTTTGCCTCATCTTCCCAGAATTGTAGAAATGTTTGGGTTGGAGGAATCCTTAAAGCTCACCCAGTGCCACCCCCTGCCATGGGCAGGGACACCTTCCACTGTCCCAAGTGCTCCCAGCCCCATCCAGCCTGGCCTGGGACACTGCCAGGGATCCAGGGGCAGCCACAGCTGCTCTGGGCACCTGTGCCAAGGCCTCCTCACCCTCACAGGGAAGAATTTCTTTCTAATTTTCAAAGTAAACTTAATCTCTTTCAGTTTGAATCCATTCCCCCTAATTCCTTCTGCTTCTTTAAGGAAAAAAAAACCATATAAACTTTAATTTTGTTGCATTTAGCATAGTTTTCCAATATGTAAGGTTCCTGTGGAGGTCAGTAATGCTGACCTCTGAATAAACATGGAAAAAGATGATTTCTAGGCCTGGTACAGCAGGAATGTTGCTGTTTCACTGGTAGATGTGGTACATCCAGTCAAGGCTGTAGCAGAAAACAGCCTCCTGGGTGTGCTCAGCTGGAGTGGACACAGCCAAAATATTGCCTGCCCTGAGTGTGTGAAGTGCAGAGTTTGATGCAATTCAGTGTGGTCAAAGCAAGGATGGGACTGTGTGTCAGACATGGAGAACTGAGGTATTGCTCCTCTTTCCTCTATAAATTTCTTTTTAGATAGTGGTTTAAAAATACTTAAAAAATAATCCAGAAGCAATTGTTTAATTGCTAATGAGCTCCTTGAACCAAGGGTCCAGAAGGAACGATTGAGCTTAGCAACTCCAAAAAGGATATGGTTTCCACTTTGGCACAAGTGATTATTTGTCTTGATAGCAGAGCAGTTGCCTTAATTAAAACACTGTGCACATACCTGGGCAGCTCTGCTGGAGAATTTGGTTACCTGGGACAACAGGATCCTTGTTTGACATGTTTCCCTCACTTTCTCATTCAGGTTTTCTTTCCTCTGCACTACACATCCTTTGTGTATCTCCTTAAAAAAAAAAAATATCCCCCAAGCACTGTGCCCTGTTCCTTCTGAATGATGCTGCTGTTCTTCCAGGCTGAGCCCTGGCTATCATTGTTTTTTTCTTTCCATTTTCCACTGAGGGTGGTCTCACTTCCTGAGTGCCCAGAGCCACCAGAAGAGATGACAGAGCTGATCTGGGGAAACAAGGGGCATTAGGGCCAGGTGACATTAATGCTGGCCTTCAGCTGGAGATACAAGGTGCAGATTGTGTTCTGCATGTGACCTTCCAGTGCTTGGAGTGGGAAAAGATTGTGTCAGAACAAAGGTGGGAGCCCAGTCTTTGCTTATAAAAGAACCTCACCCTCCAGTGTTTGCAGCACAATGACATTTATTTGTGGTGTGGTGATGAATGGAACAAAATCAGTGCTTCAGTTTGGCTTGAGGAGTGCCTTAATTCTTGTGTTTCTGAATTAAATTCCAAATTCCACGTGTAGTGACTGCCACAGATAAGTGCTCAGGCACCTCAGTGAATTTTGGCTCTTCAGTTAACATGGAACAACCTTAACAAGAAAAATTAATGATGCAAATCCACTGTTTGGGGTAGAAAACTCAGGGCATCAGAGTTGGCTTTGCTGGGATCAGAAGATAAACTGAATCCTGCAAGAGTCTGAATGTGCACAACAGTCATTTACATGTTTTAGTAAGATTCAGTACTTGACATGGGAAAGAATCTGAAGGACCTAAATTCAGATGGAGTCAGAGTCTCATGAACATAAAGCTGAAGTGTTTAAAGCTGCAAATTACCTTGTTCTGGTTGCTGCCTTTGCCTTGTAAGCTGTTTTCAAGAGTGGAAGAGGAAACGTAGTGCTCATAAATTGTAAATTCGTTCTTAGGAAGTACAGTTGATACAATAAATTACAAAATAAATTACATTCTGAGGTAACTTGGGTACTTTTCTAATAATTAGAATTACACGAGTAGTTCCATCAACTAGAATATCTGTTCTTTTTATAAATTCTGTAGAAATTTTCTAATATTTCCAAATGAGATGAGTGGGTTTTCCTCTGTTTTATTCTGAAAGATGAGAAGGGGAAAAGAATAGGTTGCCTGAAGTCCTGTGGAGTGTCTGTACCAAGGAGACAGGGAATATACAGCTTGTTTTACAATGGAGGGTTATAATACAGTGCAGTATTATATTCTAGTAAGTGTGTGATATAATGCAGTCACTGTTATGGCTGCAGGAATAACCACAGCCCTCAGAAATTGGGAAAGAGACCCTGCTCCTGAATATTTGGTACCAGATCATCCACAGATAAGTTTAGTTCAGTAGATTGCATCTTAAAAAAACAATGGGTTACAAGTTCCTTCTAGTCAATATGGGATTGTGCTCTGAGCCCTGCAGAAACCCACACCAGGCAGGGGCTGCTCTTAAAGGAAAGTTAAATCTAAAAGTTACTTGTGTGGGTTTTTTTAATAAGGGTTGTAAATTCATCTTTTCTGCAGGGGAATCATCTGTGCCTCAGGTTTGGGGTTTCTTGTGGGAAGGCTTTGTGTGGGTATTTGGGGTTGGAGGGTTGCTCAGCCAGGCCCCTCGTGCTCCCTTAGCACCCTGTGCTGGGGGCTGTTCCCAAAGAAAGGGTGGAAGCAGAGCTGGGAAGAGCCACTTCCCCCCGGTCTGTTCTCATCACCATTACTGGTCCCAAAGGCAGGGCAGGGCCAGGGGTGTGCTCCTGGCCATTTCTGTGTGCTGATGGGCTGCTGGCCCAGGGATGAGCTGCACTGGTCACCTCCCAGTGCTGGGCTGCCTCTGCTGCCTCTGGGGGGAAGCAGCCACAGTGAGTTGCTGAAGAGTCAACCCAAAATTTGTGGTTAATGGGGAAGAGAAGGAGGGGACAGAGGGAGCCAGATGTGCTCCCAGACACAGATCATTTCACCTGCCTTGTGCATGACCCTGCTGATCTGGATCAGCTCTGGGAGGTGTTTGAGTGTCTGGTCTCAGGAAAAGGAAGAATTTCCCCAAGAGCTGCTGCTGCTTGTCTACTTCTGTTTACCCAGGACTGTGCTGTGGTGCTGAGGCCTCTTCAGCCAGGCCTGCAGGTACCAAAGGATGAGCTGCCATGAGAGCCCTGAGCTGGTTAAATCCTGAGCTGCCCTGCTCTGGGCTCTGCAGTTCTGTAATGGCCACATTACAGCCTGTAGAGACCAAAATAGAAACACTCCAATGAATACTTCAGCTTTTTCAGCACTTTACCAACCACGTCTTGGTTTGCCTCTGATTTTTTGTGTGTTTAAGGATTGATTGAGTGGGTCAGGTGTTGCATCTTAGAGCCATGGAATGGTTTGGGTTGGAGGGGCCTCAAAGCCCAGCCAGTGCCCCCCTGCCATGGGCAGGGACACCTTCCACTGTCCCAGGCTGCTCCAGGCCCTGTCCAGCCTGGCCTTCGGACCCCGTCAGGGATGGGGGAGCCACAGTTTGTTTTGTCATTGTTTTCCATTTAGGATTTTTTTTTTTTTTTTTGGTCTTTCAGAGTCATATTAGTTTTGTGTGTCCCTGTTCACTCTGACTGTCATCCTCTGTGTGTTACTGCCTTGTACTTGTGATTAGGAATGTTTTTGTTCCAGGCAGTTTGATCTCTTCTGTCCCATCTAATTCATTAAAATAGTTTTGGGGCTCTTGCACCCCAAATTTGTTTTTTCTCCTCTAGCCTTCTTTCCTTTGAAATGGTGTTAATCCATTCACTGAATCAAAGAAAGCACATTTCCATGTTTTCTTTAGTCCTCCCTCTCTCCCTCCCCCTTTCATTTCTTATGAGTTGTGGATTCATTACTTCATGATTAATTTTGCCTTTGCCTTTTGTCCTCATATTCTCAGTCAAATTTTCATCTCTATGATGCAGAATGAAATGTAGAAGAGATTCCACCCTGCTTATTCTTTTGTTGTTTTATTAGCATATTGCTGCCAATCTATTCAAGAACTTCCAGTTGTCCTGTGATCCTGTTGTGTTGTTTGCAAAGGGCATTTTGCTTCAGTCCGTTTCTCTTGCAGTGAAATCTGGACTGTTGTTCCAGTGGAAACATATGATGCACTGATTGTTTGATGACAACTGCAGGAATGGTTACTGATGGTCCCTGGGATGGACTGGGGCACAGGGCTGCACCTTAGCTGAGGTGTGTGCAGAGATGAGTCTCCTGTCCCTGCAGGACATCACAGCCCCTGTGCCACATTGGAAGCAGAGTTTGTCTTTGCCCACATGCAGGGCAGGGGGCAGTGGGGGTTCTGGATCCATGGAAAGCTGTGCAGGGTGCAGGAGGTGTGTTGGATTTGACATTGCACACACACAGACACCTTTATTCTCATCAGCCAGCCTGGTCATGAGCTCTGAGGGACCCAGAGAGGGGGCTTGGGAAAGCTCACTGCAGTGAATGGGTGCCTCACTGCCCCTCCATCCCCACTCCACTGTGAATATTTGCCTTTGCCCATCAGCCCTGGACAGTCACTTCCCTTGGCACAGAGTGAACCTGTGGGTATTGAAGTGTGCTGGGCCACACCACTGGTCTGCTAATGAAATCTGGAATTGTTGGAGCATAGGGCTGTGTTGTAAGTGAAGTGATTCCTTGAAGGATTTGGGACAGATGTGGTTGTTAATAACAAAATCTGTTCTTAGGGGTGCCAGTGCCTTCCAACCTTAACATGTTGCCCTCTCTCCCCCCCTGCAGGTCCCCAGCCTGTGTGAAGATCTCCTCTCCTCTGTGGATCAGCCCTTGAAGATTGCACGAGACAAGGTGGTAGGGAAGGATTATCTATTGTGTGACTACAACAGAGATGGGGACTCGTACAGGTGAGTTCCCAGCCAGGGCTGGGGCTGCTGCTCTGGGAATGACATCCACAGGCAGCCTTGCACACCCTTCTCCCTCTTGTTTTCAGCCAAGGAAATATCAGTCATTCAAAGATTCAGAGTCCAAAAAGTGCAGTTGTTACCTTGCTAAAGGGAGGTGATTGATGTATTTCTCTTTGTTTTCTGCATTCTAGGTTAAAACCAGTCAGTTGTCTAGCAGAAATGGCCTTGATAGGAAATTAGACCCCTGCAAGGTTGCAAAATCTCTGGAATGGGTAATGACAGAAAAGAGATGATGCAAGCCATGGGTTTGAATAAAATCATCTTCAGCTTGTACAAAACAGGGTGGATTTGCCAGCTGGGAAAGGGTTTTTCACTCATGTTCTGTAAGGAATTGACTGACTTTGGACTCAGTGTCATTAGTTCAGTTTGAAAATCTTGGCCCAAGTTTTTACCAAAGGAAAGGAATCCCCATCTACCAGAATAGCTGATTTATTCTGAGGACTGCAGACAAACAATGAAAATATTTGAACCCTGTAAACTGTCTATAATTGCAATATAATTAGTTTTGAAGCAGGAGGGGCTGTAGTACTGGAATGGTACAACCAGGTTTCAGTGTTTTGGCTGCCACATTAAACACAGTCTCTCTTTTAATGTGTTTTCCTCTACCTTGCATTAGGATGATGTTTTTATTTTATGTTTAAATCATCCCTTCACTTTCTCACATTGTCTGACTTTCCTTAATGGCTCTAGTGACAGTGGTGTAGTTCCAGATATTTAATTTGAGAATCATGAGTTTACAGTCCAGAAACCTTTGTGACTCCTGCAGCACTTTTATTCTTTCCCTTAACCAAGGGTTCTGGGCTGTGAGGTGACAACCTCATTCATCTCCTGCCCTGAACTGCCAGCTCAGCCACCCTGCTGCTTCAGGGGATGGTTCTGGGCCTTCAGTGTCATAATTTACATTTTAGTGCTTGGAATTATCTCCAGGAAGAATCTCACTTTGCTCTGTGTAGATTTCATGTAGTGTTTTACATTCATCTGACCTGAATTCTGTTTCCAGAATTGTGTTTCAAAGTGGAATTTCAGAAAATATTTTTTAACAAATCTTTTTTCTTTGGATCAGGCATCACTGCAGAAGCAGGTGAGCTTGTAAAGGATTTGAGGTGAATTGGTTCAGTTGCTTTTGCAGGAAAGGTCCCTCTCTGATGTGAAGCACATCTTTGTGTGGATGATTTATACAGAACATGCTGAGGTTCTTTTTGTCCTAGAAACAGGAGATGGAGAATGAGAGTGGATGCAGAGTTTGACAGTGCCCCTGGATGGTGGCTGAGTGTAAATCCTCATGAGTTGTTGAAAACAGAACCTATTGCAGGGGCCAGCAAGTGAGCAGGACCTGGAGTGTCACTCAATTTCTTTAGGGTACTAGTCTCATATTTAGAAACTGTTCCAGCCTTCTTCAGAAGAGCCTGGTGCCATCTAAAAGCATTTTGCATTAATTTTGTTTGCCCCAGCTGGTCAGAGCCACATCAGCAGCTACTTGCATTTAATAATTTCTGAATTAGTAGATAAAATAGGAGTTTAGAGCTTCTGCCCCCCACGAGATGTACACACACAGCTGCAGCCCCTCTGGCAGATGCAGGAGGGATTAAACCCTGAATTTCATGTGGATCTTTCAAGAGATGATTTCTCCCTGAACTTGTGGTGTTTCTTGCAGCCTCTTTGCATCCTGCTCAGGCTGTTGATGTGAACATCAATCACCAGGGACACAGAGAAGTGGAAAAGGCACAGGTTAGACAGTAATGGGACATTGTGCAATCAGTAATAACCCCTGTGTTTAATTAGGCCCTTCCTCTAAGGGCAGGGTCACTCTTGCCTCTGAAATTTGCTCCATCTCTTTCTGAGAAGATATTAAGTAGTTACAAGTAAGTAGAAGGAATTCAGTTTTTAAAATCACTTTGAAATTTTCAGGACTTATTAAGTAATGAGGTTTCAGAAAATCTCTTTCATTTGTTCCTCTAGAACAGGCACCATGTGTTAATTGCTGGCATGAAAGAATCCTGTTCCTGAGGCTTTTGATTTAGGCATTCTGGATTGAAGTGATTCTTCCTTCTGGAATTGATTGGTCCCAGCTCTGATTCATGAAGTAAATTCTTTCCTTCAGCACACAGCAGAAGCCTTTGAAACCCCAGCAGCACTGCCCTGTGCATGTTAATCCCATTCTGTGCCTGTGTCCAGACACTGCTTCGTACCTCATAAAATCTGCACTTGTTAAATCTGCACTTGGGAAGTGGCTCTTGCACTAATTTAATCAATTAGGCCAAGACCAAGGAGTTCACTGGGCTTCTAAAAGCTTTTGATATTTCCACAGCCATTTTTCAGAACCACATGCTCAATTAGAAGTCCCAGGGAATCTTGTTACCTGCCTGCCCCATGCTGCATCCCCAGTTCCTGCACAAATTCCAGCTAAACACCTTTTCTTCATATTGCACAGGTTGCTAATTGCATTTCTTTTAGCACTAATCCAAGGATTTCAAAGCATTCCCTGGGCAACTGAGCCTCATTGTCCTGGAGCAGGAGAGGTGGGGCTGGGTACTCAGACTTAGCACTGGGAATCCAGTTTTATAGGGTTGGGTTTTTTGAGTGGCTTTACAACCTGACTGGGAATTTGCCTGGAAAAAAGCTGCTGTGGGATATGAATATCTTAAAGTTTAGCCCATCACAGTTTAGCTTTCCTTGTATTTAGACAGACTTGGTTTGGTCCATGTCAAACATGGATCAGACTAGAAGGTGGATTTTTGGAGTCTCCTTGAATCTTCATTAAAGATACTTTTCATTTTCTTCAGTTACCAAATCCTGCTCATGGGAGTCTCACAGGCACTTCTGTGAGTGCTCCTGGAATAACAAAGGTTTGTGAAGGATATCAGTCAGTCATGGAATCCACACTGTGAAGGCAGAGCTTTTATTAATTTCTTTTTTTTAATATTAGACTTCAAGGTCCCTGACTTTGTCCATACATTTCCACTTGAAGTGTGTTTGATCACTCTGTTAAATGGAATCCTTATGGGGAATTTGGGGCCAACAACACTGAAACCTGTTAACTGAAACACAAACCATTCTCTTCTGGGGAAATTAGAGGTCTGACTTTTGAAATTTAAGTGCTTGTCCATCTGCCTTTCTTCAAATAGCCTCCAGTTAAGTGTTTAAATGTGTTGTGAGTGCATTTCCACAAAAATAAAAAAATACTGGGTTGTGTTAGGAGGTTTTTTTGTTGGCAAAGCTGCTGCTGGATCCAGCTGGAATGGGATGGCAATGGCACAAGCTGTTGGCTGGAGGGTCTGTTCTGGGCTGCCCCTCCATGCTGCTCCTGCAGGGGAAGGGGTTTGGTGTCTGCACCTGGAGCAGCTCTCAGGGTGCTGCAGTGTGGGGTTTATTACCTCTCCAACACTGCAGGAGTTCTCTGCTCACCCTCTGCAGTGCCTGAGCCATTTGGGAGCTCTGGGTAACACCAGGGGGATTTTTATGTGACTCTCTCCCAGATTTAAGAGATTTTGGGTAAAGGAGTGAAAAAAGAGCTGGGAAGGGACCTGGTCCCTGTGAGTCCCTGTGCAGGGAGGGCTCTGAGCAGGGCCCAGGCTCTGCTCTGGGGCCCAGCAGTGGCACCAGAGGAACAGGCAGGGACTGAGCCCAGGGAATTGCACCTGGACATGAGGAAAAACTTCTTTACACACTCTGGGACACATTGCTCAGATAGGTGTGGAGTGTCCCTCACTGGAGATGTCCCAGACCCATCTCACACAATCCTGTGCCCTGTGCTGGGGCAGGGAGGTGCCACCAGGTGAGTCCCTGGGGGCCCTTCCAGCCTGACCCAGCTGGGACCCTGTGCCTGTTGACTCTCCTCCAAAGCACCTGCATTTTAAGCAGCTGTTTAAAATCACAAAATCCCAGAATCACTGAGGTTGGAAAAACCCTCCCAGACCATTGAGTCCAGCCTTGACCAGCCCAGAGCCCTGAGTGCCACATCCAGCCCTTCCTTGGTACCTCCAGGGATGGGCACTGCAAACCTCCCTGGGCAGTTCCAATCCCTGAGCACCCTTTCCATGGGGAAATTCCTGCTGGTGTCCACCCTGAGCCTCCCCTGGTCCAGCCTGAGGCTGTTCCCTCTCCTCCTGTTCCCTGGGTAAGATCCCAAATCTGCCCTGGCTGTCTCCACCTATCAGGGAGTTGTGCAGAGTCACAAGATCCCCCCTGATCCCCCTTTCCTCCAGGCTGAGCCCCCTTCCAGCTCCCTCAGCCTCTCCTGGTGCTCCAGCCCCTTCCCCAGCTCCATTCCCTTCCCTGGACATGCTCCAGCCCCTCCATGTCCTTAGATGAGAACCATGACCTGAGAACATCACTGGGGTGGATGTGACACAACTCCACTTTTGCTGGTCTCACCTTTCCTGTCAGGTGTGGTTGGGAGGAGTGAAGGGAGCAGAGCAGAGCCTGGGCTTTGTGCTTTGCATCAAACAGGTGTCAGCCCCCCTGCCTTTCTGAGAAATGAGTGACAGAGGGCTACTGAGAAAAAAAACCTTCCCTGCGGCCAGCACTGGGCCAGGGGCTGGGCAAAGTGAGTGGGAAAAGGGCAGAGAAAGGGTGGAGGTGCTTTTCTTTAAGCCAGCAGTGATGTGTGTAAGTTGGTTACTCCAAGGGGAAATGAAAAGCAAAATGCAGGTTTCCAGAATGGGAGTTATAAAAGCCTCAAGCAGATGGGCAAAGGGTTCCATTAATCTTTTAATAGCAAATCTTTCATTAAGAGTACAGAAATCTCTGCCACACCTGCAGAAATTGTAGTAAAACCTGCAGCTTTACAAACCTGGTTAAATCCTTCAGACTGTTCAAAGGGTTTCCCAATGTTGTGCTAAAGGTAGAGTTTATTTCAAAGCAGAATAGTGGGGGAAAATGGACCTTAATCATAGCCAGCAGTGTTTGCCTCACATACTGTCAGATCCCAAATAAACTACACAATCCATTTGTATTTGCATGAAAGCAATTTTAAATATTTAATGTTCAACAGCTGAAGCCTTGTTGTGGAATATATAAGAAGGAGCAGATTGAAAGCCAAGAGTTATCTTTTTATATAGAAAAACCTGAAGCCAGGGAATATTCCCCAGGTGAGTTTTGAGGGCCTAGTGTTTGAAATGGGTGTGTAGGGTGCAGTTTTTACAGGTACATTGCTCTGGGCACCTTTTGGTTTTTTTGGAAGTTCAGCATCTCTGGGTGAGGTCAGGAATCTTTCAGAGCAATGGGATGTCCTGAGCTGGAATGGACCCCCAAGGACCATCCAGGCCAGCAATGCCAGACACTCCAGCAATCCCCCAGCCTGGGGCTGTGCCCAGGCTGTTTGTCACTGTCTGTCTTGTCCCCTGCCTGACTGTCCCTGTCCTTGTCCCTGCAGGTCACCCTGGAGCAACAAGTACGACCCTCCCCTGGAGGACGGTGCCATGCCCTCGGCTCGCCTGCGCAAGCTGGAGGTGGAAGCCAACAATGCCTTCGACCAGTACAGAGACTTGTATGTCAGTCCTTCCCTCAGAGCCTGTCTGCCTGTCTGTCTGTCTGTCTGTGTCCCTGGGGAGGTGTGCACAGGGGGGAGGCACTGCTGAGGTTTGTGGTGCCAGATGGGAGTGAATCTGTCAGTGCCAGAGGCAGATGCTGAGGTGCTTTCCCACCTTCCTCCCCCTTGAGCAGGTTGATGCTGTCTCTGTCCTGGCATGACCTGGCTTCTCTTTGATCTCCAAGTTCAGTCTTAAACCATCTGCATTTTCCATTCCCTCAAGGCTGTACTCTTAAAAAATCTCGATGTGCAGCAGCAACTCTCACATCTTCCAGTAAAAGGACAGGCACTGAACACTGAAATGCAGCAGTTGGACAGGGATTAATGAACTTCTGCTGCAGGATAATAATAATTAGACTTTCAGCCCCTGTCTGATTAAAGAGGTGTAAAACAAAGGAATTAATAGAGCACATGTGGGATAAATGTAGATCAGGCAGTGGCTTTTTTAAAGAAGGAATAGGAAGCTGTCTGGGTGAGTCATCAGTTGAATAATTTTTCTGTAAATTGGGGCTGTACTGGTCCTGCACTGCACTTACTCCACATCCCTGGGATGTGATCAGGTTCAGCTCTGGGCTCTGCACTCTGTGGTCTCCTAAGCAGTGCTGGGGTGGAAAGTGATGCTAAAACTACACAGCAAGTGAGTGCTGCAAAGCAAAATGAACCAGAAAGTGTGTTCTTTACTGGGACACTTCCTTAGGGAGGTGCCTAAAGACCATGAAAAAGTGTACAAATTTCATTGCTGCTTCATGTTGCCTGAAAGGGAGATAAAACACAGCCTTAGATGTAGTTCATCATGTTACAGTGCTGATAGAAGCACATTAAAAGGAACTTTTCTTGCTGGGTTCTATGGCTCAGTGTAAATGTAGCCTGTCCAAATGTGTTAAGGTCACACTTCTGTTACAGGTATCAAATTTTTTCTTTTTTCATGCATTATTTTCATAGCTCTTCAACTTCTCTTGTAAGTAACAGTTGTTACTGGTATCTGAACTGACTGGAAGAAAGGAATTTTGCATATTCAGCAAAGTCAAGTTTGCAGTTACTCCCCAGATGCAGAACAGAGCAGGACCAATAGGATTTTTGATACCCTGGGACAGAAACGAGGAGGTTTATGGAAGCAAGGTTGTCTTTTTAAATCCCTCTCTGCTCAGATGACCATGAAGTCATGGCTGGACACAAGAACTTCTTTACACAGCTGGAATTTGCTAGAAGGAAAGCAGAGGGCAGGTTTCTCTCACTGAGGTGAATCTGCTGAGCCTGCTCAGCATGGGGTACAGCTGTACCTTTGTATAGCAATCCTCATGTATTGTGGGGAAGAGAAAGGAGGTGGTTCCAAATTCCATCTTTCTGTTTGCCAGTGCAGGTTTTGCAGGCAGGAGTGGTCAGAGGGGATCCAGAGGGATCACAGACAGGAGGACAGGTCAGACCATGAGCACAGGTGCCAGCACAGAAAACTTCACTGCCTGTTGTGATCCAAAAAGTGGAGGAGGAAAAGAGGACAAGGATGGCTTATGTTTGGCTGAGCAGCATAAAAAAAAATGTGGCATTTGTGGAAAGAATTTGCACAGTTAAGGAAACAACCTCAGTGTCTGAAGGATTCGTCGTGCTTCAAATCAGGATTTGTACTTTACCTCCAACAGAGATGTGGGGAGAAATGGGCTTTGGACTTTGCAGTTTCCTGAGTGAGACAACTGGATTTTTGTGTTTTGACAGCAGAAGTTTAATTTTTGCTTGGAGATCAGAGAGTGGGAATTCAGAATTCTCAGTGCTGCTCTTGCCAGCATTGAGGTTGGGAATGACTGCAGCAGTTCCTCAGGAGCAGCTGCTGGAGCTGAGTGGGGAGGGGATGGCAGGGCAGGGGTGTCACTGCTGGGGCTGGAGCTGACCTGGAGTGCAGCAGTGGGGCTGGGCCCAGCAGAGTCAGGGAGGTGTCCCTGCCCTGCTGCCCTGCAGCTCCTGGAGCTGGGCAGGGGGCAGGAGGCATCCTGGGCCAGCAGCCAGAGTCCTGAACTCCAGAGCCAGGGACAGCAGAGCTTTTCCTGCACTGGGAGGTACTTCAGGCTTGTTGATGTGTTAATCAAAGAGCTGGGTGTGCTGGCAGCCCTCAAGACTGTATCTTATGTGGAAATTCTGGTTACTGTTGGATGGGCAAATCTGTTCCAGGTTCACCCTCCAGGAGCAGGGATCAGTCTGTAGGCAGTGTGCAGAAAATCTACATTTTGAGTTGACCTGCAGAGACTTGCATGGTTTCTGTTCACTCTGGTGGGGTTGCCTGCCCACACAGATCCTTCACAGGGGACACCAGGCTAATTGATACTTCCCATTACAAATTCTCTCTTTAAAAATAGCAGTTAAGTGCAGTGGCTGCAGATGAGAGGATGAAAATGGTGCTGAGGGAGAAGCCTCATATCTGACACATCAGTCTCTTCAAGAGGCTGTTCTGTGCCTCTGTGGGGCAGAGAATGTTTCTGAGCTCTGTAACCACAGCTGCTGTTTTATGGAACAGAGGTAACAGTGAATGCAAAAGTAATCCCAGCACTCACAGGGAACACCAGATCCCAGCATGCCTCAATTTCCTGGCCTGTTCAGGTGTTTCATTCCTATAATGAGAGTTCCTGCTGGGTTTTTCAGACAAGGTAGTGGCTTTGTGTCCAGCCTTGCTGGACAGCTTCTGCTTCCCAGGGTGTTCCAAGCCCTGCCCAGCCTGGCCTTGGCACTGCCAGGGATCCAGGGGCAGCCACAGCTGCTCTGGGTACCTGTGCCAGGGCCTGCCACCCTCACAGGAACAATTCCATCCCAGTATCCCTTCCAGTCCTGCCCTCTGGCAGTGGGAAGCCATTCCCTGTATCCTGGCACTCCAGGCCTTGTCCAAATCTCTTTCCATCTTTCCTGTTGTCTCCTTCTGAAGGCCCCAGTCAGGTCACCCTGGAGCCTCCTCCTCTGCAGGCTGAACAGTCCCAGGTCTCTCAGAAGTTCTGTGCACAGGGCTCACTTCACTGCTGAGCTTCCAAATACACCTGATGCTGGTCATCCCAGCATCTGCAGATAAGTGGGTACTTCAGAGAGCATCTCCATCCCACTCTGCTCTCCATGTGGGCCAAGCCTCCCCTGGATCAGCTCCCACTTCACCTCTCACACACAAAGTGCTGATATCTCACAGAATTCATCTCAGGCCTCTCCCAACACCTCAGATTGCTTCAGTTTTTCCTTGTGTCAGTCCCATTTGGCCCACACACCTTTCCTTTTTAGATTTCTCTTTTCATCAGGTGTGGTAAGTCTCCTCCTACGTTCAGTGAGTCACTGCATTGTATTTGCCATTTCCCAGGGGGTTGGCACCTGCTGTCGTGGGTGTTTGAGGGAAACAGCCTGTTATGGATTTGCTAACAGCTTGTGTGCAATAATCCAGGCAGATTTGCTTGCTAGGGACCTTAAAATTCAATTTTGTCCCCAAAAGCTTAGTGGCCACTGAGTGACTGTAGTGTGAAAACAAGTTTGGGGAGATCTTTTAATATTGCATGTGATAAAATTGTGTAAGTTGGAGAAGAACAATCCTGCTGAACCTTCAGTGCCTGTGAACCAGTGCTGGACTGGCCTTAAGTGTCTGTTTTAGTGCAAGCTGCCTTTAGTATCTCTGGAGTTTCCTACCTTTTCTTTCTGGAGACATTTGGGTTAAAGAGGAATTACACCAGCTTTTAGTTCCCTCTCTGTTCTCTGTGTTAAACATCAAGCATATTTCTTGGTTATCTGTTTTACCAAAATCCATGTCACTTTCCCAAAAAACAACTGTTCCATTTCCATCTCCTGCTGCCAGGGTGAGCTGTGACAGTGCCTGGAGCTAATGCCCTGCTATGTTTGTGTTCAGTAGGTTATTATTCCCAGATGGAAGTCTAATATCTTACACCACTCAGTTAGAGCCTTGGCTTTCCACTTCCAGTATGGTGAAGATAATTTCTTCCAACACATGGTTGTAATTTATTGCCCTTTGCTTGACGTGTGTGTGCTTGATTGAAATCAAAGCATAATGAGGACCAGGGCAGCTGGTTAAATCTCCTTATTTTAGATTCTGCCTTCCCTTGTTTTGGGTTGGAGATAATCAAGGCTTTAATTAAGTAATCTAATGGCTCTTTGTTGTCTGCAAGGAATAATTTCTGAAATGATTAAATAGACCTCCCCTGGGAAGGATGCTGCTGATCTGTCTGCAAACAGGATGAGTTTTGGCAACTTTGGAATGGTTTAGTGCCTGACATGCATTTAGAAAGCTATTCCTCCTTCTTTTCCATGGCTTAAATTGGATTTATTGGTGCTTTTGATTTTTAACAGCTTTAAAAAAAGATAAAACATCATCTTAATCATTCTGCTCCTGAAAATGTTTGTATTGATTAAGATTTTGAGTTTCCTCAACAGAGGAAGCAGTGAAACCTTTTGAACTTCTCTTCTGTCTGTGTTTTGTTGTTGATCCATTTTCAGTTTGTTATATTAGAGCTCTGGACCAGGAATTTGGTAGGAATGGAAGGAGGTCTGGGAGAGGATTGACCTCTGAAACGTCTTTGTTGTGTGTAATCCTTTTATTATTGAATTTTGATTGGAATGTGGTCCAGAATAGTTCCTGCAGTTTTGGGTAGTGTTAGCAGTGCTGAGGGTGGCACCCCAGGCCTCTGCTCTTTGCAGCCAGCTGAGCATCACTGCCCTTCCCTGCTCTGCAGGAGCAGGTCCCTGGGCCATGTCCCTCAGCTGGGTGTGCATGAGTTTGGGCAGGTACAGCAGTCAAGTCCCAGTTTGCCCTTCCATTTTTAGAGTGCTCAGGGCTGACTGTATTTGTTATTTTTATTACTCTGTTTAATCTTGTGGAGCAGCCTGGCTTTGCTGGGCTTCAGGGATGGCTCATTTTGACTGACCTGTGCCTTCCTCTGTACCCAGTATGTTCAGGTGTCCCATAAACTGCTGGATAGTTTAACTTTAGCTGTTTTTACCCTTTTTTCGTGGTTTATTTTGGATTGTGTGCTTGAACAGCCTCTGTCACTCCCTCACTCCACTTGTCCTGGTAAGAATAAATGGAAACCTCTCTTAGTGCTGCCCCTGAGCTGTAGCTGTTCCTGAGATCTGCTGTGGTGTCATCTGAGTTCTTCCCTGGCAGTGGAGCTCAGGCCAACTCACAGAATACTTTGCACTTCTCACAGGGTTTGTAGCACTGCTGCATTCATCTGTTTGATAACTTTGCTGTACTTTGTGCAGGAGCAGCCCCAATTCCACCAGGTAAAGAACAGATGTAAGAGCTGTGACCAGGGGGTGCTTTCAGCTCAGCCTGCCCTGGCCCAGAGAAGCTGTGGGTGCCCAACCCCTGGGGGTGTCCAGGGCCACCTTGGATGGGGTTGGGGCTCACCAAGGGTTTGGCAGCTGTGAGCCCTGGCTCTGTGTTCAGATGCAAACCTGCTCTGCCTGAACTGGAAGCCCCTGGAAGGCTTTGAAGTGACTTTAT
The DNA here is from genome assembly GCA_034336665.1 of Luscinia megarhynchos. Lineage (NCBI taxonomy): Eukaryota > Metazoa > Chordata > Aves > Passeriformes > Muscicapidae > Luscinia > Luscinia megarhynchos. The sequence goes on along the minus strand of CM067583.1, from coordinate 1,417,918 downwards.
TGCCCTCAGCTCCCTGTTCCTCATTACTGCTGCAGCCCTTTGTGCTGGCTTTCTCCTGGGCATGGGAGTTCCTGGGGCTTGCACAGCCAGGCCCTGCAGATTGAGTCCAGATGGGTTTGTTGTGCATCCCAGCACTAAGGAAACTGCCTCTGTGTCCCTGTGCTGCCTGGGGATCTGCACGGTGGGGTGTGACACCAGGGTTGTGGCACCAGGGAGATCCTTGCCTGGGGTCAGGCTAATAAGGGTGAGATGAAATCTCCTAAGACAGGTCTAAACCACCAAGACTTTCTCTGCTTTCATGTCTGTGTGCTTTCACAATTCCAGCCATGCTGTTTTCCCAAGGAAATTATGTGGATGTAGAAAACAGAGCAGGAGAGATCCCCTCCTCAGCATGCCCATGGGCAGCTCACAGCAGAATTAATATTGGAGTTGTTGATAAATATGACTCAAATTAGAAAATCTTCTTAGAGGAGAAAATTAAATGTACTGGTATGCTGGAAATGAAATCAGTTGCTTTTCATCTGATTTTTTTTTCTTTGGGAGTTCCATTTTGGAGCAGCTCTGCACACTCTGCATTCTTATCTTCTGAATCGGAGATGTTGGGTGGAGGAGGAGTTTTTCCCTTGGGTTCCCACAGTTCTCTGTAATTACATAAAAACTGAACACTTGGATTAGGAGGTCAGCATTGATGCAGCACTGTCCTCAAACCCTGCTCTCTGAAGGCTTTAAATCCCTTAGGAAGAAATGGCTTACATTCAAAAGTGAGATGAAATTTTAAGCTGTCAGTTTATTGTGATCTGGAGTTTTTGAACAAGTTGTCTCTAATATATGGACAGATATTTACCTCATGTACAAATGTAAGTGTTTTAATGATGGAATTTGGGGACAGAGTAACTTAAACAACAGCAGCCTTCTTGTGGCAGATCTGATACAGAATTCTCCTCTTAGAGAACTGATGTCATGTGAAATCTGCAGCTTGCAAAGATTTTGGCAAACTTAAACCACGACAAGATTTCTGCTGTCTCTGCCCCTCCTATCCATGTGTGGATTTCAGCAGGCAGAGCCTGGAGCAGTGTCTGTGCTGCCCAGGGATGGCCCCTGGATGAGGGTTTGGAGCAGGGGAAGCTGCCTGGTGCTAATGAAGCAGTCCCTCGTTAGGACAGTTCCAGAGTGGCCCCTTGTCCTTGTTTAATGACCCCTTGCTCGTTAGGTGGCTGGTGGAACTCTTGCCAGGTGACTTCTCCAAAGGGATTTGGCCCTTAATTCCCATCTGCCAGGAGCAATTGGATGAGAAGGAAAATGTGAGCAGTACAGTTTTCATTCAATAATGCAAGGTGCTAGAAAGCACAAACTGGGAGGTTTTGGGACACTTTTGGCCTTTAGGATTCCATTGTTTGGGTACTGTTTTCCTTCCTTGCAGAGTTCCTGCACTTCACAACTCTGCTGAGCAGTTTGAGTCATCCCACCGTGGTCCAGATGTGTGCTTTTAAGTACAACTGGCATTGAAGTTACACATACCTAACTGGATTGGTATGTTTGCTCCAGGGATTTTTGCACCTGTGTATGCTGGAAAGAATTCCTGTAAAATACCTGTACAGAGCCTCCAAGCATAATTTGGGCTGAGTTCATCAAGTGGGGTGCAAAACCCCTGGGCTGTGCACAGACATTTTACTTTCTTCATTTTAAGTCTCTGGGTGAGGTTGTGGAAGTGCTCCAGGGAGCAGGGAAGGAGAGAGGAGCTGTAAATCACCTGGGCTCACAGAAGTGTCACATCCTGCTCCTTCCTGCTACCAGCCTGTCCTTTCATTAAGGAACAGGCTCCTGAGCCTTGTCACTCAATAGCTGCATGGAGGCAACAATTGTTTAGGGACAGCTATTCTCCTGAAGAATTTGTTCCTCCTCCTCGAGGGGTGAGATTGCAGGGGATTTGTAGAGCAGCTGAGCAATGCTTTGGGTTTGCTGGAAGGTGAGTTTTGCTCAAATTTGCCACTTCCTTCATATTTGTGTTGTGATTCCTGTGCTGGTTTGAGGTGACAGGGAGCTGTGCCACTGCAGTCTCCTGTTCAGGAGAGCTGGAATGTGCTCCCTCACCTTGGCATTCAGGAAATATTTTGGGTTGCTGTGAGACACCAGCTGCTCATGCTGTGACTTCAGTCATTGTCACTCTTGTAAAAACACGTGTAGCTGAATGCTTGGTATTTTCCTTTGGGGTAGGGTTCTTAAATGCCAGTTTTCTTGGAAGTCTGTTGATGTAAATAGCTGGAGACATTTCCCTTTCTATGCTGAACTTCTGTAGCTGGAAGAAATAACTATGTGACCTTTAGGAATAAAAGAAAATGTATTTTTCTGCTTTAAAAGAGCCAGTTTGAAACCCTGAGCAGGTCTTTGGAAGGTTTGCAGAGCCAGGCTGAGGTTCCAGGTGTTGGTGCTTTGGCATCAGGGGCTTGGGAGAGCCATAGGCCACAGACCTTTAGTCTCTGGCTCTCAGCTACTTACTGGAAAATGCACAAGTGTTTTTATGGATGAGTGATTTGGTTCAGAGGTGTAATTGAAATGGCTTTTAGTGCTCTGGTGGAAGGTCACTTTCTCCACACAGCATCCAGGATGTTGGTGAGGCTGGAGCAGCAGAACGTTATCAGGAGAATCACGGGGCCTTTCCTCAGCTGTCCTCCAGTGGCCAAACAAAGTGATTCATCTGCCCTCCTTTCCTGAGGGCTGTGCTGGAAGCTGGGGAGTTCCTCCCCATCACATCCCTCCTGAACTGTGGCTTTGTCCTGGCACAGCCTCTGTTTCATGGCTGCAGCTCCAGCTCCTTAGACAAGTTTCCATCCTGTGTCTCCACCCGCTTCAACTTCAAACACTTCATAAAGCTTTGGATCATTCTTAGCTTAAATATTTTCTTTTATTCTTGCATTTGTAAAGTAGGTCAGTCTTAAGTGTGACATTTTTTGTATCAAACAGCTTTTTCCAGGAGTTCTGTGGTTTGATGAGTAACGGATATAAAAATTCAGTGTTTGATCATGACATTAAAACTATAATTGATTTTCAGTGAACTGCTGTTCTGAATTCTGTAAAGAGAATGAATGATTACTTTGGGCCTTATGCCTTTTAGTCACCTTCCTGGGCAACCTTATAAAAAGTTATTTTCCCAGAGATACAGCACTGGCTGTCCTCTCCAAGGACAAGGATGTCACTTGGTCTTGATGATCTATTAAAGTCCTTTTAACTGAACTATGATGTCATTTAGCAATGTTTTTCTTGTTGATAAAGGGATATGACAACCATAAAAGGATTTTTCATTGTTCTATAACAAAGTTTTGTCTGTAGGTAAAACCTGATTGATCTTAATTGATAATTCTGGATTGACTGGTGTCCTTATGCAGTGACTGCTTTGCTCTGAAGCTGTCCTTGGAGAATGGTTTGTCCCTTGGGGTGTTTCTGAGGTGCCATAGTAGAAATTCCTCCCTTGAGGCCTCCTGAACACCCAAAAGCACCTGCTGGTTGCTTGGATGCTTTGGGGAAGGGCAGGTGTAACCAACTGGGGGTTATTCTCTCCTCCCAGGTGACTCCAGTTGTGCCAGGGGAGCTTTAAAGTTGGATATTAGGAAAAAAATTTCAGGGGAAAGGGTTGTAACAGGATTGAAACAGGATGTCCAGGGCAGGGGTGTGTCACCAGCCCTGGAAGTGTTCAGCAGACCTGGGGGTGTGGGTTAGTGCTGGGCTCAGTGTTGGATTTGATGGCCTTAAAGGGTTTTTCCAGCCTCAAGGATTCTGTGGTTGCAGCTTCCAAAGAGGACAGATTGCCTTCCCCAGCCATGGGACATGCAGAACAGGCCACCAAGGAAAGAGATGTTGGATGCAGGAGCTTTGGGGCTCTGCTGCAGGTGACTCTGGGCCTGTGCTCTGCCTTGCCCATCCATTTGTTTAACAGAGAAAATCCCACTCTGTGCCTTCCTGGAGCCTTTTCCAAACTGGTTCCTCTCCTGCTTGGATTTTAGTATGTGCTACATTTCAGTTTTTGGTTTCTTGGAGGAACCCCAGCCCTCCTGCAGCAAATCCAAGTCCATGAATGTCAATTTAAATTCCTCCCAATCTCTCATCCCGTTTTCTATTATGGACCAATTAGCCTGTGGCACCTCTTTACTTTCCTTAAAAAAACCCAAACAGGAATGTTCCCCTCTCCAACTGTGACTTTATCCCACTCCAGTGCTATGTGAAGGTGAAACCCAGTGCAGTGATCAGTGCTATATATTTTCTCCCCATGGAGGAGGAGATTTTGGAGCAGTTCTGTGGTGCTGGAGCACAGAGCAGCCTGTGGATAATGTAAATCCTGGCGTGCCTTGGATTCAGTCACTGGCATTGTTGTTCCAATCTCCAGATCCTGGGCCTGGCTATGGCAAAGCAGCTTTATTGAAATAGCATGTTGGTATTTAAAACAATATTAATACTAGATTTGATTCATTAGATCTCCAAAGGCAGTTAAAGCGTTTCCATGTGTGTGCTGTTGCTTCTGGCTGGAGGTTCTTCACATGGCTTTATGTGGTTTCAGACAACATTTTAGCACATTCTTAAAATACCCACAAAAGCCTTTATGTAAAATCTCATAAAGGTGAACCACATAAAAATGATTTTTTTCCTGTTTCATGTCATTAGGATCAAAGTACAGTAGGTAAGAATAAATTTCCCAAAACCTTGTTTCGGTCCTTCTCTTAATTAATGTTTCATGCTCGTAGCAAGGTCATAAAGTGGGTAATGGGGAAACTGTCTGTGCACACTGTAATGTTCTCAGTGACTGCCAGTTCATTTGGAGTGAATTCACTGATTCTGTAAATGAAAAAGAATATATTATGTATGTTTTTAAAGCAGTCTGAGAAGGGACAATAACTGCTTCTCTCTGGCCTTGGATTCCCACTGCTGAAGGAAGGGTCACTTGGGTTGGAGCTGAGGTTCACTGCAGGACTGGAATTCCCATTAACTGCATTAACCAAAATCCATTTGTGAATTCCCCAGGGGATATAAAAAGGGTTTCTGTTGGTTTGTTAGGCTGAAGCTGCCTGCTGGAAGCCTGGCTTTGGCATGCCTGGGCTTTGCTTTTTGCTCTCAGTGCTTGGCAAGGACAGGACAGTGGGTCCTGCACTGCCCAGGCTGGGCTTGCTGAGGAGAGGCAGAGCCACCCATGAAACATAAAAGGCTGTGGTGAGTTAATGGGAATTGTTTACTCTGCTGAGGTCAGCATTGGTTTGGGTAAAGGCTTGGGTGTCTGTTACAGGGAACTGGGGCTCTCTGGTGACTCTGCCCTCTTGAAACCAGTATGGAGCTGAACTGCGAGTGCAGAGAATGTGCTGGAAGTGCCACTGGCATTCACTGCCAGTGCCTTTTCTCCTGACTGTTGTCAGGGGTGAGGTCAGTGTGCTTTAATTCACGATGCTTGAGGTAATCCATGAACTCCAAATTGCAGTAAAATTGACTTTTGAGCACCACTCATGCCCGTGGTTGGAAGGGAGGGGAGCACAGAGGTGGGAAGGCTCAGTAACTGTGGTGTTGGCCATGAGGGATGATTTCCTGTCTTGGGCAGGAGGGCTCACTCCGGGTGTGTGTGACAGAGGCAGAGCCCAGACCAGGCTCACCTGCAGTCCTGGCAGCTCCTCTGTCTGTGGCTGATGAGATTTTGCCCTCCTGCAGCCTGTGAAAAGTCTGACTAGCAACATTTCGTGTGGTTGATGAAGTTTCCTCTCCTCCTTTCACATGATCCTTGTGCCATGGTCACCCCTGGGATGTGAGAGTTGTGTGCCCTGAACCAGTTTTATTGTTCCCTTTTCCTCCCACCCCTCATGGCTTTGCTAACTTGAGAATGGAAAAGGCTAAAATGCTGTGGGTTGCAATTCCAGTTTTCTAGGAGACAAAATTACTCCTTGTGCATCTTTGTACCAACAGTGTTGAGTTGTTTACCATTATTTTGTAAAATAATGCATTTTCCATCTGCACCAGTGTCATCAGTGGGGCTCTACAGATCCCATGGCTTTGTTGGTTTTCTGAGTGTGCTTTCAGCAAAAGACACCTGAGATTGAGGCAGCCTGGCTTATTTTCTCTTGTTTTCCATGTCTGATGCTGGAATATTAAAACCTCAACAGCATCTCTACATTTCTGAGATCTTGGTTTCAGTTCAGATCCCTTTGCAGTAAATCAGTGTCAGCTTCACACAGACTTTTGAGGCAGCAACATAAAGTTACTTACTTGCTCCCTTTTGTCTTAATTAGTGAACTTTGCTGTAAAGAACTTCCAGACTTGGCCAATAGCAAGGGAAAAGAGGGAAAAAAAAGACCAAATAGTAAAATAAAGCCTCACTCTCAGCCCATGCTTTTACCAGCTGTTGTAGGTAATTGGAATCAGAGGAATTGTTTGCTCAAGTCCTGTAGAAATTTGTAAATAGCTCTGGTTCTCACCACTCCTTTATTCTCCTTCAGAGAAATGTGCAGTTGTTTTGTGATTAAAGTCTCTGCATTATGAAGTGATTTGAGCTGCTGTGTTTCTGGGTGTGTAACTGAGAGTGTGCTGTCTTGAAAGAAAAAAACAAATCTGTATTAGGACTTAGAAATTCTGCTCATTTAAGATTATTATTATTGATAATCTGACTCTGATTTGGGTCCTGCTTGCTTTTAACTTGCCTTTGGGTTGCATCCTGCAGGTATTTTGAAGGTGGAGTCTCCTCTGTCTACCTCTGGGATCTGGATCATGGCTTTGCAGGGGTGATCCTCATTAAGAAAGCTGGAGATGGATCAAAGAAGATTAAGGGATGCTGGGATTCCATCCACGTGGTGGAGGTTCAGGTACAGCCTCTGGGGCAGCTGATACACCCAAGTGAAAACAAAACCTGCTTAATTCCAGGCAATTAAGGAGCACAGGTGTTCCACTGAACAATGCAATATTGTGTCAGGGCTGTAAACTTCTTTCCCTTGTTAATTTTTGAAAATGCCCCGCAGCAATTTGGATAGAGATAAGTCAGGGCTGTAATCAAAAAGAATCCCAGAAGAATTGAAAGTATGTTACTTTCTGTGCATGTGATCCTGAGATGTGGGGGTTTTTTAGCATAAAGAGCTACAGATAAATATCACTAATTAGGCAATAAAAACAAGGTAATAGGAGGGTAAATTGCTCTAACTCGATTTGCTGTGAAAAATAAGAGGAATGTGCACACTTGGAATTGTCTTTACGAGGCTGTGCTGCATGAGTGGGGTAGGAGTTCCCTGGCCTGTTGCTGTGGGTCTGCCAGGCCAGCCCAGCTGGCTTTAGGGGGATTTTAACCTTCTGTCCCTGTCCTGTCCTTTCTGTCCCTTGCCCTGCAGGAGAAGTCCAGTGGCCGCACTGCCCATTACAAGCTGACCTCCACAGTGATGCTGTGGCTGCAGACCAACAAAACTGGCTCTGGTACCATGAACCTGGGGGGGAGCCTCACCAGACAGGTATGGCTGTGTCCTGCACCCTGCACACCCACAGCCCCAGCCAGGCCCAGCACAGCTTTGGGAGGTGCTGTGCAGACATCCCTTCTCCTGCTGTTCTGCAGCCCAGTGAGATGGTGACAGCAGTGTGTAATTACCAGAAAGCCCCTTGAACACACTGCAGCTTGCAATTAAAAATACAAAACATTCAGCAGCAGTTTAGACTTGCTTGTAAGTCTCAGTTTGTCTTTTGGTATTCCTGAATTTTTATTTTCCATCCGTATTGCAGATATTTTTATCTGTAAGATTTGCCCAGTTTCTCACTGGAAGATTCCAGTAGGATTATAAAAATACAGGATGACTTCTTTTCTTACATCTCTCTTTTGAAAGCCAGCTAAACCACTGAGAACAAGCCTGTATTTTTTACTGATGATAAGGTGAATTCAAAATATCTTCCTTTAGTGTTTTCTTCCTGCAGTACCAGGACACTGGTTTTAAAAAACCTCCTAAAAAGAGAAGATAAATGTGTCCTAAACATTTGGGGGTTTTGTGCCAGCACTGATGCCTTTGGCTGCCTCCTGAGAGCTGGTTTTCCCAGGAGGTGCCAGGTGGGGGATCTCAGCAGTGCATCCCTGGCAGGATCTGCTGAGCTGCACCTCCCTGGGTGAGGCAGCACTGAGGCAGCACTGGCCACCTCCTGCTCCCTGCCGGGGGACTGGCCTTGCTTTGGGCTGGGGAAGTCACTGACTGGAGCAGGGCAATAAACTCAGGAGGACAGGAGGCACATTGTAAGGTCATGAGTGACTGGAGAGATTGGCAGCAGCTGAAACTCCTTTATGAGCCTTCCCAGGGCAGGCTGGGCCTTTCCATACAAAGGACAATGCAGACTCTGTTAAAAACCTCCTGGTTTTGTACAGGTTTGAGCCAGGTGAAGGCAAGGAGGGTCTGGGATTGCAGAGAGGGACTGAAACTGGGTTAGTCTTGCACAGCTTGCCCCAGCCTGGGTGATTTGTCTTTCCACATTGTTGACATTGAAGAAGCTGATGGAAAAGCAAGTGAAGGAAAAAGGCATCTGGAGACAGTTTTGAGCTTTTTTTTTCACTCTTTTTGCAGTAATTACACCCGAGTTCTGGTGACCCGGACAAATATTTAATCACAGGCCCTGCTAATGCTGTAAATCAGAGCTGTGAAGTGCAGGCCAAGGGCTGCCTCTGGCCATGGCCCCTGGAGCAGAGCTGTGCCAAGGAAAACAAGGGCTGTGCAGAGTGGCTGTCCTCAGTGCACCTTGGCCTGAGCTGCTGGGCCTTGCTTGGTTTGACTTTCCCTCTCAGAGCTGCAGTGGGAGGTTCATGCTGCTGTCATCATTTCAGCAGCAGAGCATGGGATTCAGATGTGGTGCAGAAGGCAGGCCTGGCTCCATCCTCACAGCTGCTGCAGGGCCAGGGAGCTGGGGCACAGATCCCTGCAGGGAGCTGCAGCCTCCACAGTGCCCCAGGTTCTGTGTCAGGGGGGCTCTTTGTCCCCAGCTGGACTGAACTCCTCAGTGCAAGGCTTGGCTTTGCTCTAAAGTCCAGTTTGCCACATCACCCAAGCTCTGCAAGTTTTACTTCTCCTTTTTTGATCAGCCCTTAATGCAGCCTGCAGCAAACAACCACCAGGAGTTGGTTTTAGTCACCTCTTGAATAGCATGTTACAATTTCACCTTGACAGCTATCAGTGATGTTCTGAAAAAACTTTGCACATGGTAAATTTACACTGTTTTGGTCAACTCAGCATTTAAGCTACTTGACCACCTTTGATCCTAAAATGAGAGTAGCAGATGTCCTTGTGTTTGAGAGGAAGCTTTTGGGGGGTTCACAAGCTTGGCCATACCCTGGCTCACAAGCTGATGGCAGAGCAGCCTCTCCTGGAGAGGGAGTTGTGCTGAGCCATTCTGCAGAGGCAGGTGGGCTGTTTGTGGGGGCTGTGGCTGATGAGCTCGGGGGCCAGGAGCAGGCAGGGCAGCAGCTCAGGCAGTGCCAGGTCTGGAGCTGAGCCTGGAGCTGCAGTGGGGCTCTGGGAGCAGCTGCTCTGTGCAGTCACTGTCCTGCACCCAACACAAACAGGGGCTTTTGTTGCCTTTGTCAAGATCATTTGGAAAAATTCTGCCTTTCATGAATATCCCCAGGCTCGTCCTGCAGGGTTCCCCCTTGGGCTGCTCCTAAATGCTGAGCTGAAGTTTTGATGAGGATTTTTTTCCTCTCTCTTCAAGATCCTGTGTTTGTTGCTGTGGCTTCCCCATCCCTGGAGGTGTCCAAGGCCAGGCTGGGTGGGTTTGGAGCAGCCTGGGACAGTGGGGGGTGTCCCTGCCCATGGATGGGCTTTGATCCTTCCAACCCACAGCATTGCAGGCTGTGGGATTCTCTTGGAGCCACGTGTCCCTCCTGGGTAGATGCTACTCAGAGGTGACATCCCTGGCCTGTGTCTGTTTTATTTCATACACTGGGAGTTGACATCTCTCTCCCAGGCCTTGAACCACTTTTCCTTGATTTCCCAGAGCAGTTTTTCGTCTGCTACAATATGAGTTCTCTGTTTCTAGGAAGAAACAAACATTTTACATTTGTGAGTGCACAGAATAAGGAAAGGGGAGACACACAGCATTCAGCCTGTTTGGGAAGTTGAAAACACCCCTTGGTGTAGCTTTAGTTTGCTTTACCTGGTGGATTTTGGAATTTCAGGCTTTTGCTTTATCAGTTCAATTACAGAGTTTCAGATTGTCCTGATCCAGTAGAGGAATGGATGTGCACACACAGGAGTGTGCAACACAAACCCCTGTGTGTTATCATACCCACTTCTTTATATAATTTATCTGCATTCATAATTGCTTTCTGTATCTACATGTATTAACTTGCCTTGGGAGGGTGAGATCAGTTCTTAGCCAGCTCCAGGCACACAGGATCCATGGATTGTAATTCTGGCTGAAAGCTTAGGGAGAGTTGAAGCTGCAGTGACATCTTCACACTGGAGCTCCATTAGGTGCTGGCTGCAGCAGTGCCTCTGTGTGCCAGTGACTCTCCTTTGCCCAGGGGGGCTCTGGCTGAAATTTTTAGGAATAAACATTTCTCCAGAAATTCTGCCAGAGAGGACACAGGGAGCAGGGAAATGAAACGTGCCAGCAGCTTTTCAATTACCTGGCACGTTCTCTGGGGACTGCAGGTACCTCCCAGCCTCCTGATGGGAGCCAGATGTTTGGCAGATGATTTTCCCTGGCAGGTTTGGGGTCCTGTCCCCTCTGTGTACCTTGGAGTGGCTTGTGTCACTTGCCAGGCTCCGTTTGAGGTTTCCTTAGGCTGCACTTTTATTTAAGGTAGGAGCAGCTGTGTGATCCTGTTTCACTTGGTGCACAGGAGATGGGAAGGCTCCTCCTTTCCTGGCACTCACTCAGCACTGCACTGTGCTGGATGGGCTCCTGCAGCCCCTCCTTGCAGCACAGAGCAGGTGCCTTCCTGAGATGTCCTCACACAAAGAACCTGTGTGTGCTTCCTGACCAGGGTGAGCCTGAGGAAGGGAGTTTGCTGAGAAAGAAGTTGGCTCCAAACCTGTGGTTTATTTACATTTGGAGATGTGGGAAGGGGAGGATGTAGAGTCACAGGGAAATGAGGCCTGAGATTTGGGATTCAGGTAGCACAGACGTTGATTTTTGAGCTTGGAACACATTCTGGTGGGGGCAGAAGGCTTTGCAGAGCTGGGTAAAGGCTGCACTGTGCAAACAGAGCAGTCCCTGCCTGCAGGAGGAGCTGCCCTGGGCCCTGCTGCTGCTCAGTGAAGGCCCAGCAGAGCCATTTGCCATTTATCATCCCAGGGAAATCCCTGTGCTCAGCAATTTGGGGACTCATCCATTTCCATCAGGGGCAGCTTTCATGGAAAGGCCCTTCCCACCGACTTCCAGATGCTGCAACTTTGTTTTTCCAGCAGTGGGATCTTCCAGTGATGCTCGAGCTCCCCCTCAGCAGTTACTGGTGTGCTGGAGTCTGTGATCAGCAGCTGGGCACTGCTTGGGTGCAGGGACAGCAGGATGTGCTGGCAGGGGCTGTCCAGGGAATTATTTCTGCCTCACTTTTCCACCATGGGCTGGGGAGCCCTGGCACCTCTCAGGCTGCCCAGAGCAGCTGTGGCTGCCCCTGGATCCCTGGCAGTGTCCCAGGCCAGGCTGGATGGGCTGGGAGCAGCTGGGACAGTGGCAGGTGTCCCTGCCATGGGATGCCTCTGAGGTCCCATGTGGGTTTCACAGAGGTTCAGTTCTGTCACAGTTTAGGAAAGGGGAGGAGAGGAGGGGAGGCAGGTGCAGGTCATGTAGCATCCCCAGGTGTGCCCATGGTTTGGGCTGGGCAGTTTGGCAGAGGAGATGGGCTGTGTTTGGTTACACTGGTGAGAGCAGCTCTGTGCAGGGATGGGGTCAGTTCTCAGCCTATTCCTGCAGTGCCCTGCAAAGACCACAGCCTCCATTTATTGCTTATAGTTTGAAGTAAGTGCTGCAGGGGCAGGCCAGATTTTGCCTTACTGATATCCAAATAATTCCACATATTTTCCACCTGGAGCCTTCAGCCTGCCCACTGCCTGTGGCTGTGGGAGCCCTTGGCACACACTGCTGTTTGTGTTTCATTAAAGGGATTTTCACTTTGCTCCATGGCCAGAGCAGCTGTGGGTGTTGTTGGCTTTGCAGAGCAAAATGGAGGATGAGTTCCCTTCTACCTTTGCTGGCATTTTCAGATACTTTCATGATGAAACAAAGTGTTTATCCTGCTTAAATCTCCCTCTTTTTATTATTCCTCCAAAGAATGTTTATAAAGAGCCCAGACAGCTGCTTTATTCCGTGCAGGAAACTTCCAAAGTGACCTGGAGATGTCCCAGAGGAGTGAGTTTCCCTGTGAGTCAGGCTCAGAGCAGATGGCTGGGGGAGCCAGGCCTGGATCTGCTGCAGGAGAGCTGGGACTGGGACTGGGACTGGGACTGGGACTGGACTGGGCTGGGCTGGGCTGGGCTCACCCTGGGGTTTGGCTGAGCCCAGCAGGCAGGTGGGCAGTGACAGGGGGAAGATGAGCTGCTCCTTAGCATCAGCCTGCAGAGGGAATTTCCCCTCAAAGCAAAACTTCCCCTTTATTTAAGTCCTGCTGCTCGAGCCTGTGCAGTGCCAGCCCCAGAAGGAACCTGTAAAAACCCCAACAACTCCACAAAACCCAACTGGTTGTAGGACATGGCTGATCTGACTCTGCACTCCATTAAACAGCCTCTTGTAACATCTGGCCTTCCAGAGCACATAAAAATGTTTTCCTTCTGGCAGCAGTTTTTATGGAAATGCAATAATATACCTTTTTTTTTTTTTTTTTTTTTAATTCTATGTTCAGATTCTGCTTCTTAGCCGTGGAGCTGGGGCTGCCCAGGTGTGGAGGAGGCACAGCAGGAGCCTGTGGCAGTGACTGCCCCCTGCCAGCTCCCAGCTGCCCCAGACTGGGCCCATTTGGTGACAGTTCCCAACTCCCCATAATAATTGTGTAGTTCAGGTTTGCATTGTCCCTGCTCTGCAGCTGGATCCCCTCTGCAGGCAGCCTCTCCATTCCATGTAAACAGTCTAAAGGCAGAGTGAAACTCCTGCTGCTCTTTCTCCCCCTCTTGCAGGTTATCTTCTGCCTTGGGGGCTCCAAGTGAATTACATGCTTCCCCAAGCCTGTTACAGACTTGGCTTATTAGAAGAAACCTGTAGCTGGCCCAGATTTTTAAACTCTGCCTGAGGGAGGGATAGGAACAGATGGATAAGAGAATTCAGTGGGATTAGTAAAACCCTTTGAAGACTGTTCTTCCCACTACATTTGTCTCCCAGTTTTGTTTTCGTGCTGTCTCAGCAGATCTTGCTGAGGTTCCTGGGCCTGATGTTCATTGTTCAGCAGCTCAGCTGTTCGTGGCACAATTTCCACCTCAGGAGCTCTGGGGAAGATGGACTTTCCCTTAGCACAGGCCATGGAAGGCCTTGGGATGGATGTTGCACGAGGCACAGCAGATGAAATCAAGCTGCAGTTCCAGCTCCCAGTTCTGGTGTTGGGGTAAAAGATCTCAGCTGGGCCAGGCCCTGTGTCCTGTGCAGCTCCTGCCTGAGGGCACTGGTGTCACTGTGCTCTGCACTGTTCCAGCTCTGAATTCTCCTGCTCAGGACACCTGGCTGTTCCTCACTGGGGACACAGTGGCTCTTGGGGTGTGGGGCCTGTCTGCAACAGGAGTTATTTTTATTCCTGGTTTTTATTCCACCACATCTCCATTGCCAAGTGCTGGGGTTTCTCAGCAGTGTTCTGCACAGTTCTGCAGTGTTTGCTCACTGGGGGAGTTCTCCCAGCCCTCCTGGACCCCAGGCTGCCTGTGATGGATGGATCTGTGTTTCCTTTGCAGATGGAGAAGGATGAGACTGTGAGTGACTCCTCCCCACACATAGCCAACATCGGCCGCTTGGTAGAGGTGAGTGCAGCTTCTTGTGCCCAAACTGGCTCCCAAGCCTCAGAATTCTGTTGCATTTCTCTTTACAAAGAACTTACTCATTCCTGCTGTTGCTCCTGTTGGTGTCTGTGGGTCCAGAGCCACCCCTCTGCCCCTTGTCTCCTGCTCAGCACTGCAGGGACTTCTGGAAAACGGGTGTTCCATTCCTGAGCACTAATCAACAACTTCCTACCCCCTGTCTGCTTTTGCAGCCACTTTTGGGGAGAATTGATTCAAGCCAGGTTGCTACACACACTGTACCTTGGAAAGTTCAGTGTGTATCAAAGCCTGGAGCTGGGTTTAGTGCTGGATTTTTGGCAGCTCTCAGTCCTGGAAGCTCAGCAGGAGCAGTGGAGCTGCTCAGAAGCTGCAGCATCACTTTGCTGTTCCACTGCACTGTCCTGACTGAAGGTGTTCCAGATTTCCTTGATAGTTATAGCCAAGAAAGGAGGAAATTCTCAACTATAATGCATTTTTAGGGAACTGGGAAATTAAAGAAAGGCAGCTGCTTATTTTTGATCCCTTTTTTAAGGTTTTTGCTTGAGTGAAAGCAATGCAGTGAAAAAAAAAAAAAAAAAAGGCTGTTTTGCTACAAGATCTCTCTCAGAGCTCTGTCATGCAGCTTTTAAGAACAAGTCAAAATTGAAAGTCAGCCCTGAGCACAGAACTCTGGACTCCTGGTTGCCCTGAAGGACTGGCTTGGCACTTGGAGCCTGCCCAGGGCCAGGAAGCTGCTCGGGGAGGTTGGGGTGATGAATTTCCCTCCTGTGCAGAGCTGTGGAGAAGCTGCCCTCTGCTGGTGCAGAGCTCCCCCAGCCCGGAGAGAGGGGCTGGGAGGGGGGAGAGCAGAGCCCTGGGGGCTGGGCTGGGGCAGGGCTGAGCCCCAGGGCTCGGTGGGATCTGGGTGCTGGGAATGCTGCAGGAATTGTCAGAGGGACCCTGGGGCTGCCCCCTCCCTGCAAACAGCTGAGCTGACTAAAGAGCTGCTGTGTCACTTTCTTTTCCAGGACATGGAAAACAAAATCAGAAGTACACTGAACGAGATTTATTTTGGGAAAACAAAGGACATCGTTAATGGGCTGAGGTAAGGGAGCTGCAGTGGGTGGGGACCCTTCACGTGCCACCCCAGTCCTGAGCTGCTTTTGTCCCCTCCCTGTGCTTTGGGACAGTATTTGTTGTGGGGAGTTCAGGGAACTCTTCTACTGCAGAAATCTGAAGCAATGTTTTAATCCCTTGTTCCTTCACCAGGCACAAAACAGACCAACTAACACTTGTATTTTCAGTTTATTTTGCATTAGTTTTATTCTTCACAGTCCTGCAAGCTGTACTTGAATTCTGTCTTTCTACTGTCCTTAAAAATAGTCTCAGAATATTAAGTCATGACATGAATGGTTTGTGGTGTTTAAATGTTTTTTAGAATTCTTTCTCTCAACACCAGTGGACAAAATACAGTGTATGAGAGGAGATTAAATTCCCTGTGCCTTTCTGTATGGAAACTGTGCTGTACTTTTCATCACCTGCTCATTCCTGGGCAGGAATTGGACATGGAAATCCCAAGCTGGTAATTCTCATGCTCACAGTACTGTGATGCCAAATCACTTCATTTTAAAGTACAGAGAGACCTCCCAGCACAGTGTGGTAATGTAAAATAACCAAAGGGCACAAAGAAATGCTCTGCTCTTCCCTGAGATGTGGAAAAAGAGAAGAATGGTGTTAATTACATATTGCTGCTGCTGCTGTGTGGGCAGAGGGAGCAGCAGGAACTTGGCAGTTCTGGGTTCTGCCCCAAGCCCAGCTCAGAACAGCCTCAGTTTCCTTTGTGCTGACAGGGTTTAGCCAGGAAGCTTTTACTGACATCAGAGGGAATCTGTGAGAGTCTTTCTCTTGTGAACGTTGCCTTGAGCTGCTGTGGCTGAGTCTGTGCTGTGTCTGCCAGCCCTCAGTCTGAGCTGGCCTGTGTGCAGCTGGTGATGGAAACACCCCAGAGCACCTGGCTGCTGCAGCCTGGCCTGCTGCTCCTCACCTGTGTGTCCCCTCCTCCTCCCCAGCTCTGTGTTAGCCACTTCTTCTGACTGTTCTTTTCCCTGTTTGCTCCCTGGTTTCCCACTGCTCTCTGTAGATCTATCGATGCTATTCCTGACAACCAAAAGTATAAGCAGTTGCAGAGGGAACTTTCTCAAGTGTTGACCCAGCGCCAGATCTACATCCAGCCTGATAACTAAACCAATCCAGGTACCCTGGCTGCCTGTGAGGTGTGAGCAGCACTAAACCAGGACTGACAGCCCAGCCCTGCATGGCCCCGGGCAGAACTAACCCCTAATCCCGCAGGGAGCAGTGCCACGCCCAGGCACCGCCGGGCTCTGCCTCGGGGCAGCCACCAAACCTCTGGGTCTGTTGGAAATGGTTCCTCCTCCCCCTGGAAACCTCACCCTGGGAACTGGGGCAGGATTTACCACTCTGCACTCTGGCTTGGGAGCAGGAAAGGAGCACATGTCCTGTGCCTGGAGTGGTTGGGATTGGGCTGATTCAATCCAGGAGCCCCAGGGCTCTGTCCCTTGGGCACCAGCAGATTTTTACACCTGATACACCACTTCATGAAGAAATTCTCTGTAACCCCAGTGTCCTCCCTGCAGAATCAAATCTTGGGAGTCTCACAGTTTGGAAAAAAAAAAGCTTGGTACTTCCCACGAATTCAGAGTAAATGTACTCTGACCCACACTCCCATCCCCACGAGCCTGGTGGATTTTGAATTTCCTTGGAGCTTGAAATGCAGTCCTGCCCAAGCTCACTCAGACATTGCCAGCCTCCACCTGTTGTGCTCTGCACAACCTCCAGAGGGTTTGTTGCTGTGCTCTTTGCTCTGGAGCTCTGAGTGTCAGGGTGCACGGCAGTGACTAACCCTGAGCCAGCCTAACCTTCCACTCCACTTCTAACGAGTTCCAGATGTTGTTTCAAACACATCCAACTGACCAAGGGGGAAACTCATCATTTGTTGATAGTGGCCAAGAACCACTTCTTCAGCCTTTGACAAATGCAAATATAAATGTATATGTTTCTGTTAAAGCAGCAGAAGTCTCCAGAGACAAGAGAATGGAATTCCTGTTATAAAAGTGGTAGGAAAATCACCACCACAAAGAGCAGCCTTGTTTACAGGAGATACAATCAGAGAAAATGAGATTGCTCTGAATCCCACACTGGTTTGGGTTGGAAGGGCCCTTAAAGCTCATCCAATTCCAACTCCCTGCCATGGGCAGGGAAATCTTCCACTCTCCCAGGTGCTGTAAATGCTGTGAAATGTAGTTTAGGTGGGGAGAAATCCTACCCAATTGGATCCTACCACTTCTCTGTGGTTCTGGATAGAACCCATTCTGTCAATTTAAGAGAGGCCTTTTTAAAAGTGGAGATTTCTTATTGTCTCATTGAAATGAGAGGTTCCTCCACAGGCATCTCCCAGGGCACTGATCCCAGGTGATTGCTGAAAGTGGAGCTGTTCTCTGTGCTTTCAGGCAAAGGGAGGCCCTGCAATAACCTTGTGACAATGTCTCTGTTCTTCAGCTGCTTTGATCACTCATTCCTTAGGGAAGGCACAAAAAAAGGCAAATTTGAGAGCAGAACCTCTGGCTGCTTTTGCAGTGGTGCAGAGGCTGGTGGGAGGTTCCAGGTGAACCATCCTGCAGCAGGGCCAGCGCTGCCCAGCTCTGCATGGGCTGGGTTTTCTCTTTAGGGGAGCAGGAGCTCTAACCCCCTTGGCTGTGGGACGCTGGGGCTTCTTCCAGGCTGGAACAGAACCTTGGGAATCTCCCTCCAGCAGGGGCTGAGGGAGCTGCTGGGGACTTGGTGCCAATCCTTGCCAGAGTGAGTTTTGCTTTGTGTTCTCACCGAGTCTCCTGCTTCCAGCTGAGCCGGGGCTCAGGGCTCCTCCCGCTGCCTCCCAGCACCTCGCAGCCCTTCCCTGCGCTGCCTCTCACCACCTCTCCTTCTTCCCCACAGGTCTGTGCAGACTTTTGCAGACAAATCAAAACAAGAAGCTCTTAAAAACGACCTGGTGGAGGCTTTGAAGAGAAAGCAGCAAAGTTAAAGTTCTGTCTGTGCTAACCAGCCATGCCATGCACTCGTTAGATTCCTTTCCTAGAGAATCATCCCCGCCCTTTTCTGTTGGTCACGTCACGATTTGCATCCAGTACTCTCCATGCAGCGCCATCCTCTCCCCATGAATAAAGCTGTACAAACTTTTTCAGTCTCTGAGGCCTACTTTGCACCACATTTTACTATCAAGATGTTAGGCTATGTTTCTGTAGAAGTCCATGTATTATTTTTTTCTTTCCTCCCCCCCCCTTCCCCACCCTCCCCCATTTATATGCATCACCACAGATCATTGTTTGTCTTTTCCTCCCTCACCCCCTCTCCTGCCTTTTGTTACATTGGTGTAAAAAATGTAAAACAAAAATTTATTAAATACTGTGGTGTGTGAAAGAGGAAGAACTGGAAAAACATAAAAAAAAAGAAAAAAAAGAAAAATAATCTATTCCACGTATGTTTGGGGGCTGGGCACAGGGGCTGGCTGGAGGGAGGGAGTGAAGAGAGGGTGTTCCTTGGCTTGTAAGATACTGAGTAACCCAGATGTGCAGGAGATGGTGATTTGGAGACCTGCTGAAAGTTCTGCTCTTCTATAGCCTGGTTCCAAGGCGCTTTTCTGTCAATTTTTATGGAATGCAAAAGGGGTTTTTGTTTTGATTTTTTTGTTTTTTTTGTAAAGCTTAAATTGAATCTACATCTGATACTTGAGCCTCCATACTAAAAAATGGAAAAAAAGAAAAAAAAGAAAAAAAAAAGACTAAAACAATAAAAACAAAAAAAATCCCAGGAAGATGTGTGGTGTGATTGTGTCCTCCTTGTTTCTCTTTCCTTCCTTGCAGGGTCACTTGGGGTTTGTTCTTTGTCCCACATCCAGAAATGTTTGTCTGGAAGGGGCTGTGATGTCCCACTGCCCTTTGGGCCTGCACTGCTCACCCTGCTGCCCTTTCAGGGTGCTGGGATTGATGCTCCAGGCATCCAGCAAATCTGTGTCCAGCTGGATTTAGGGGGGAAGGATCTGCCCAGCTGTGCTGGCTTTGCTGAAAACAGCCTGGGAGCTCCTGTGTGTCCAGCCTGGGTAGAGGGGCTGTGCTGGGGGTTCCTCCCATCCCCAAAAGCTCCTCCCTGCTCCCTCTGTCCCCTCCCCAGCCCTTGGTGGGCCGAGGGACCTGGCACAGCTTTGGGGCTCTCCAGGTTTTGGTTGTCCCAAACCTGATCCTGGGGAAGCACAAAGCTGTGCTGGGCTCTGGTGTGGGAATTGCCCTCTGCAATTGCAAGTGGGACTGTTGACATGATCAGTGATGAATTAAAGTGCTCTCATTTGCTCCTGCAGGTGGCCAGAGTTCACCCAGAGGCTGTGCAAGGTCCCAGGGTGCCTGTGGGATGGGATCTCCAGAGAACACTGGGGGGTTTAGGCTGGGATTTGGTGCTGTCTCAGTTCTGTCCCAACACAAACCTTCAGGTAAGTTTGTGTGAGCTCTGGAGCCTGGCAGGGGGAGACTCCAGGTGAGGTTTTCAGTTACCCTCTCCCTCAGGGGCTCTTGTTTCTGCTCAGCCTTTCAGCTTTAACATTTACCTCTGGAAAATCCTGAGCACAGGGACAGGGCTGCAGCAGTGACCTGGAGGGGTGGGAACCCTGGGGAGAGCTCAGGAATTTCCAACCACCCCTGAGGTGGCTGTGGGTGTGTAAACTCTGCTTGCTCCATCCTGCCCAGCCCAGTAAAGTCAGAGGAAATCAGCTTTGTACCTAACTCGTGCTTCAGGTACCCCTGTGGGAACAGACTTTGTGATTTATATCTATATGTATATATAAATACATATTTTTGTGTGTGTGTATATAGGCACTCTTTCCTCCTTATGGCAGGCAGAGGTTCTTTGTCCAGGTTTAGAAAAGCCAGTATGTGACAGTTGTTTAGTGTTGTGAGTGGCAAAGATGAGGGATTTGCTCATGGTTTGGTTTAAAACTGGGTATGAATTGTTCTACAATTCCCAGGGAAAGACAAGAAAGGAAATGCTGCTGGCTTCAGGATGAGGTGAGCAGCCCCTTGCCTGTGAATCTGGAGGGGCAGAATTGTGAATTAATCCAGTAAAACCACTTACTTGATTCAAGGGGCTCAGAGGGACTGAAAAATGTGTTTCCTTTCTGGAAACAGCTGGGTCAGACCCGAGTACTGGCCCAGCTTGTGTTTCAGTGAAGCTGCTGGTGCAGCTTGGTGGGCACTGAGCAGTTGGAATCCCATTAATGTGAGATCCAGGCTGAGCTCTGGAAGCCTGGATTGATGTCCTCAGTGTCAGGACAAAGCAGAGTGGCTTCCTTGGGAAGGACAAATGTTGTGGACTGGCTGAGGAATCCTCAATTAATGATAATGGAGCTGGAGCTAAAAGGGACACGATGCTGGAGAGGGGAAAAGGAAGCAAAAGGAAGAGCTGATAGCAACTCAGGAAAAGGAAAGCTCTTGTTTTCACATAGCCAGTTGTGATAGCTTTTCCTGAAGGGTCTCCAGGCTTTGGTTGGTTTCCCTCATTTTCCCAGGGAGACTGAGCTGCCCATGCCCAGCAGGAGAGCTAAGCACACAGGAGGGAGCCTGGCTACACCTGCACTCCTTCCTCACGGGGACACAGCTTGTCCCAGACCTCCCCTCCTTCCCTGGCCAAGGAGCACTGTGCTGAGTGGGCACAAGAGGGGGATAAAATCAGTGTTGCAGATAAACTCAACAGTGCTGGAGATAAACTCATCAGGTTGAGAATAAAGTCATCAAGTTGATAAATTCACAGAGGAGAGAGGGCAGGAACTGAAAACCAGAGCAAGCAGAGGCAGCTCCTCCACTGGGGAACAGCAATGGAGCAACTTCCCTAATGAATCTGTGCAATTAAAACATTGGTGAGGCAAAAATGACAAATCAGAGAAATGGGGCTGTGAGACTGAGTAGGAAAGAGGCAGGAAGTGGCAGGTAAAGCAGCCAAATGAAACCAAGGGAGGCAGGTTGGAAGGACATGTTTATAAAACATGATGGTTTTATGGGTGAGCAATGATCATTAAAATAGGTGTGGAATGAACACTTTGGTTCTGCTGCTCCTTCCCCACTGGATCCAGCCCTGTGCCTCCAGGAGGAGCTGAGGGGGAGGTGTGAGGTCAGTGGTGCTGTGCCTGTGCCAGGTCAGTGATCCCTGGCCCCTCCCCACGTTTTTCAGCACCAAGGAAGTCCAGGTCACCCTCAGGAGATGCAGCAGTGACCAGGCTCAGCTTTGGGGCACGGGAGCAGCAAAGAGCAGCTGAGGTATCCAAAAATTCCCTTTTATCCTGAAAGCATCATTGGTATCAAAGAGGCACGAGGTGTCCCAGCAGCATCCTCTGCTGCCTTGGTGTCAGCCACAGGCTCAGGGCCTCTTCTGCCAGGACCACCATGATGGAGGGGCCAGTCTGCCCGGCCCTAAGGCCACCTTCCTCATGTCCATCCTCCTCCTCCTCCTCTCCCTGGGGGCAGGGCCCTCTGTCAGCTCTCTGGGCTCTCACCCTGCCCCCCAAGCAGAGCATTCCTTTCCTCCAGGGCTCCAGGCCGTCCTTTCCGGTAGGCCAGGAACTGGAAGGAGATCTGGGCAGAGGTCAAGGCTCTGCACACTCACAGGGAGCATCTCAGGGATGCTCTGGGTCTCACCAGCCCCAGATTGTGCCAGGAGAGGTGGGAACAGGACAAGGAGCTCTGTGCAAACCAGGGGCTGAGGCCACAAATCCCCCAGGGAGCAGCAGCAGCCCACCCCTCCTGCCCAGCCCTGCCCAGCATGGGACCCCTCCCCAGGCAAAGGATACAACCACATCGAGGGCCAGCACCCCCAGGCTGCCCACCAGCCAGGGCAGGTGGTGCAGGATGTAATCACCCTGGCCCTGGCCTGGCTCTGGGTTCTTCAGCAGGACACTGAGGCCGTACAGGGAGTTCCCCAGCATCACCAGGGCAAAGAGAGAGTAGGAGACCCCACTGGTGGATTTCCTCTTGTACTGGGAAAAGACAGAGCAGAGGAGCTACAACATGACATTAATCATCCTCTCCCCCAGCATTAAAAAAGAGAAGTGGTGACTCAATGCTGAGTCTTTTAGTTCCTCTTTGGTTTGTAAGTGAGACAAAATGAAAGCCTCACCCTCAAAGTATTGGTAGGTTACAGGGAGGGGGGGAAATAAATAGAGAAATAGTCCCTTATGAGAGATGGGGCCTGTGAGCAGAGAAAGGAGAACCCTGGGGAGAAAGGAGACTCCCAGCCCCTCAGAGTGAGGAGCCCCCAGTCCCAGGCTGGGCACTCACGTTGGTGCAGATCTGGGGCACTCGGGAGCACAGGTAGAGCACGGAGGAGACGGATCCGATGGTGAACCCGATGATCTCAGTCCTGGAGAAAGGCTGCAAGGCAGGGAGGGGACACAGCAGGGACAGCGCTGTGCTGAGCCCGGCTCTGCCACAGCCACACCCAGAGCAGCCACACCCAGAGCAGCCCCCGCGTGCCCGGCTCCCCCCCGACACCCCCTGGGAATCACAGCTGATAATTGCATTCACTTTGCCACAGCCAAATACCCAGAGCAATCTGTTACAATGGGAGCTGGCTTTATTTGCATTGCTCAGAGAGGTCCTTTTCTATTGCCAGAGCAAAACTATTTTGCAAACCTAACCTTCAGTTTCAGCCAAGTGAGTTACCTTGCTGCACTTGCTTGATTTTCAATAATATAGATAAATGTGGATAACTGGAAAAATAATTAAAGAGGAGAAATCTTTCAAATTTCCTGAAAATAGGAACCACATTTTTTTGGAGACTGTCCATGCTATGCAGCTGCCTGAGATAAATTTTGCAAACAGATGTGGGAAAGGTGAGGTTTGCTGACTCTTGAGCAGGCCCATAAAAGTGCTTGAAGTTTGAAGTGAAAATGCCCTGAAATGTCTGAAATCTTGCAGCACATTTTGGAGGAATCTTTGGAAAAGTTCTCTTCCCAGTGTCACCTTCCTAGACTGGAACAGTCTCCTGGAGAACAATTTGGTCCTAAAACAGGAACAGTCCCTAACCCCAAAACCCTGGTGGGGTCCAGGGTGGTTTTTTGGGATCCCAGCATCCAGCAGGACATCCCCAAGCAGAGCCTATCTCACATCCCAGATTTAGGAGCTGGCTTACCTTTGGTCCAAGCTCCTCCCCAGGAGCTGAGAGCAGAGATCTCCCTCTGAAGGTTGTTGGGTCCTCGGTGCTGGCACTGCCCAGGAGGCACGGGCTGCACAGGGACCCCACAGAGAGGAACACACAGGCTGCATTGATGGCAGCAGGGACTGCAGGGAGTCACACAGAGCCTGGTTAGGGAGAACCCAGAAACCCCCAAACTGTGCCTTATCTCACCAAGGGATGTGGGTGACTGATGTGATTTATCTCCCACTGATGTGCCCACTTTGTACCTTATCAGGGAGGAAACTGCTCCTATCTCGGTTTCTTTGGGTTTAGGGCTCTTAAAAATCATCCCCACTAGAAGATTTCACTGTCTTAAGTCACTCTCAAAGCCCTGCTGTGGCTTATTTGTTAGCAGTAATTTATTATTTTTCAGTAATTTTTAGTGATTGTATTCAGTAAATAAATTCAACTTAAAACTATGTATCTGATGGGTCAAATACCAATTGGCCAATAACTTCTCATGTCTTTACTCAGTTAAATAATTATCCCAGTGCCAAGGAGCCTGCTTGGGGCTCAGCAGTGCTGGAAAGGGGATTTTCTCTGTTTTCTCTGGCTATGTAAACCCTGCAAGAACTGCTCAGGTTCCGTTTTCACTCCAGTTGAACAGACAAGAACTTGCCTGTCAAGGCTGGAGCACTGATGCTGAAACTGTTGGAAAAGTTCCCCCTTTCCCTCCCAGCACTGCCTGAGTCAGGAGCTCTGAAGGCAGAGTCACCACAGAACCGTGGGGCATTTATTTATTTCTCTGCCCAGTGAGGGGGTTGTTTTCAGCCTGGACACCAAGGGGGAGGGAGGGGGTTGCAGAGCCCCAGGCCCAACCTGTACTGTTTGTTGGCTTTGGCTCTCCTAGGGGCTCAAATTATCCAAGGGAAAAAAACCCAACCCAGCAAGCAGTAAGAGGCATGTAATCACTGTGCCTGGAAATCTCCCCTCTCTGTTCCCAGTGCCCAGGGGAGCAGAGGCCCCACCCCTGCCCCAACTCACAGGCTCTGCCCCTGTTCTTCAGCCGGTAGTAGCAGTAGAGGGAGAGCATGCCCAGGTCTGCCAGCACGTAGTAAATGGCCGTGTACACCTGTGGGGAGGGGACGTGCTGGGGACACACCCGCGGGGACCGGGGGGGGCTGGGATGCTCCCACAGGGCTGCTGTGTCCCTGGGGGAGATGGGAGCAACCCTGGGAGAGAAGGATATCCTGGGGTAGAGAAGGGAACAGCTCCAGAGGGAGGAAAGGAGTAACTCGGGGGTGAAGAAGGGACCACCCTTGGGAGAGAAAGGAAAACACCAAGAGAGAGGGAAAAGGGAGCATCCCTGGGAGAGAAGGGAAAACACCAAGAGGTGAAAAAGGGAGCAAGCTCAGGAAGGAAGAAGGGAGCATCCCTGGGAAAGAATGGATCACACCCGGGGGGAAAAAGGGAGCAAGCCCAGGGTGGGAGAGGGGAGCATCCCTGGCAGTTTGGGGCTGTAGCTCCCAGTGCTGGATAAAGCAGCTCCCAGCCCCTCCGTCTGCCTCAGAGCTGGGGTGTTTGAGAGCCTGCCCGGCCCGGTACCTGCAGGGGCAGCTGATCAGCCAGGAAGGAGCCGATGAGGTTGAGGAGGTCTCCGCCCAGCCATCCCAGCAGGAAATAGATGGAGAGAGCCTGGTCCATGATGCCCGTTCTGCAGGCCTGGTAAAACTGCCTGCAGAGCATTGGGCAGAGGCACAAACATCACCCTCAGCTGCTTCAGCGCTCCTGGGAGCCATCCCCAGGATTGCTGTGGATCCCAAAGCAGTCCCGGCAGGAACAGCAAGGCCACGCGCTGCCCTGGCCCCGGCGGAACTCCTGAGCCCCGGCGGTGCCGAGCGCCCTGCGGGAGGAGCAGGGGAGATGATCCCAGCTGCGGATCCTCCCCTCCGGTTGCGAAAGAGCCGTGACCCCTCACGTGCACTTGCAGGCACCCCAGGGCCCCCGGGGACATTCCTGGGGACAGGATGAGCTGTCCTGCCGGCCCTGCTCGTGCCTGACGTGGGACATTCCGGCTGCCGGGCACAGCGACAACAGCACGGCCGCCGCCGAGCCGCCGGGGCTGCGCTGCTGCTGCCCTCAGCCCAAACCTGCCGAGCCCTCGCTGCTCCCGCCGCGGGGATTTCATAATTCTGGCACCCGTTTCTGCCATCCCCCGGGAAGGGCTGCCCGGGATGTGGGGGTGATACCCTGGGATTGGGGAGCCGTGCCCGGGGACCTGGGAGCTGTGCCCAGGGATTTGGGAGCAGGACTCCTGGATTTGGGAGCTGTGCCCAGGGATTTGGGAGCAGGACTCCCGGATTTGGGGGTGACACCCAGGGATTTAGGAGCGATACTCCCGGATTTGGGAGCTGTGCCCAGGGATTTGAGGGCGATACTACTGGATTTGGGAGCTGTGCCCAGGGATCTGGGAGCTGTGCCCAGGGATTTGGGAGCAGGACTACCGGATTTGGGAGCTGTGCCCAGGGATTTAGGAGCGATACTCCTGGATTTGGGGGCAGTGCCCAGGGATTTGGGGGCGATACTTCTGGATTTGAGGGCGATACTCCTGGATTTGGGGGCTGTGCCCAGGGATTTAGGGGCGATACTCCTGGATTTAGGGGCGATACTCCTGGATTTGGGGGCGGTACTCCTGGATTCGGGGGCGATACCCACGGGAAGGCTGCAGCGATGAAGCAGCCGATGGAGCCCAGCCCCAGGACGATGCTGGCGACATCGCGGCTGTCCTGGGCACACTCATTGAACACATCCATGATCCAGCGGGACCCATTGGGACAATCAGAGAGATTCCCAAGGGGGAGACCCCTCCAGCGCCGCGCAGCCATAGGAATAACACTGGGGAAAAGAAAAAAACACACGGAAAATTTAATAACACCGGGGAACGACAGATCTGTGAGAGGGACAGGGCTGGGACTCCTCCGGGTGCTGGCTCGTGTTAGAAAAATGGATGATTAGTGGATAATACACCTTTATTAGCCTCGGTTTTGCTGCCAACCTGGCAGGGTTTGGCCTCAAAGGAGAAACAGAAGAAGTGAAAGAAGAAATAAAGAAGAAATAATAAGGAAAAAAGGAGGAAAAGAAGGGGGGGAAGGGGAAAATAAAGGGAAAGGGAAAAAAAAAACAGGAAGAGAAGAAAAAACAAAATGAAAAAAAGAAAATAGAAGGAGAAAAGGGAAAAAATGAAGAAAAAATTGAGAAGAAGAAAAGAAGGAGAAGGAAAAAAAGCAGTGGGGAGAACAAATAAAAGAAGCCGAAATCCAACCCAACCTGTCCTCGCAGCACCGGCACTCGCCTCCTCACCGACGCGGCTCGGAACTTTATTTTTCCTTGAAAACCCACTCTTTCTGAAACTTGGGCTGTTTTTCTTCGCAAATCCACAACTCCTCGGACACCCGCTGGGTTTCCTTTGCCAGTGTCCCAAATCCTGCCCAGTTTCCTTTGCTGTTCTCGCCAATCCCGCCGGGTTTCCTTTAACGCCGTCCCAAATCGCCGCTCTGCCCAGCCCTGCCGCTGTCTCAGGAGGTTGCGGGAAGCCGGCAGTCTCTCCCGGACCCGCAGCAGCGAACTCAGCCAGCTTTGTCACAAAGCGGCTGTTTCTGCCCACGCTCCCCGCGGGGTCCCGAAGCTGCTTTTCCCGGAGCCGGCGCTTCCCCGGGCCGTGAGGGGCCGTGAGGGGCCGTGAGGGGCCGGGCGGGGCGGGGCCGCGCAGGCGCGATGGCGGCGCGGGCGGCGATGGCGGCGGGCAGCGGGGCTCGGCCCGCGGTGGTGCTGGGCGCGATGGAGATGGGCCGGCGAGCCGGGCCCGAGGCGAGCGCCGAGCTGCTGCGAGCCTTCCTGCGCCGCCGCTACCGCCTCCTCGACACCGCCTTCATGTACGCGGGCGGCGAGTCCGAGCGCATCCTGGGCGCGCTGCTGGCCGGCGGCACCGAGCCCGGTACGGCGGCGGAGGGCGCGCTGCCCGCGGGGGACAGGGGCTGCCTCGGGGCCCGTGTGTGGGGAGAAGGGATCACTCTGCCAGGCTGGCACTGGCCTTGAGGAGGAGGGACTTGGCCAGGACTCGTTCTGTGAGGAGAGGGGTCTTTCCCGAGGAGGATTTCCCTGAGGAGAGGAGCTTTCCTTGAGGAGAACATTCTTCCTTGAGAAGGGTTTTCTCTGAGGAGAGGGGTCTTTCCCGAAAAGGATCTTCCTGAGAAGAGGGGCCTTGATGGGAGCCCTGCCCTGAGGAGAGGGTTCTTCCTTGAGAAGGATCTTCTCTGAGGAGAGGGTCTCGTCTCTTCTGTCAGGCTAACACTGTCCTTGAGGAGAAGAGACTTGGCCAGGACTCCTTCCCTGCTAGGCCGTCCCTGAGAAGACTTCCCTGAGGAGATGGGACTTCTCTGGGGAAGGAGAAGGCTCTTCCCTGCCCCAGGGACAAGGCTGTCCACCAGGGTCCATTCCCTGAGGAGAGGGATCTTCCCTGCCCGGCTGACTCCTTCTTGAGGAAAACAGACTTGTCCCCCTTAGGACAAGGGTTTTCCCTGCCAGGATGATGCCGTGCCTGAGGGGAAGGGACCCTGTACAAGTGCTGACCCCCAGACCTTTAGGGGCAGAGCCTCCCCTGCCAGGCTGAGGGGATTCCTGAGGAGAGGCACCTTCCCTGAAACACCTCACACACTTGGGTTATGTCCCTTATCCCCACTGCCCTCCTCAAGGTGGAAACACCCTCACTCATTCCTTCTCTCTGTGCCAGTGGAAGTGGCCACCAAGGCCAACCCGTGGGACGGGAAGACGCTGAGGCCGGAGAGCGTGCGCTCGCAGCTGGACACGTCCCTGCAGAGGCTGCAGAGGACGAGCGTGGAGCTCTTTCTACCTGCACGCTCCTGACCACGGCACCCCGGTGGAGGAGACCCTGCGTGCCTGCAATGAGCTGCACAGAGAGGTGAAAGTGCAGAGTCCTGGACAATCCTTGATTCTCACTGCTTTTTTTTTAAATTAGGGCTGCTGCTTGTGCCCATCCCTGCAGCTCTGGGAAGAGGAGACAGAGCCCAGGGCAGAGCTGAGCAGCTGCTGCTCTTTGTGTGCTCATGTGATGCACTTTGTTCCCAGGAGCTCTTGGAACATCTGAACTTTGCTTCCAGCCCTGTTAACAGTCTGGGTTAAGATTAGTGCTGATAATGAGTAAAGAATTCCTGAGTTTTATATATCTGTATATCCATTTAAACTAGAAGGTGTGAATTCCAAATGAACAGAAAATGGAGAATATTTTTGTCATGTCTTAGTAATTCATAGTCTGTCAGAAAAGGTGGACAAGAATTAACCCTTCTGGACTAAAATTTGGTGATTGTCCTTTTCACTGTACCTATCTTGTGCTGTTGGGATCCAGATGAACTTTGCAACACTGGAACTGAATTCCCTTTTATTTCTCTGCAGGGGAAGTTTAAAGAGCTTGGCCTGTCAAACTATGCTGCGTGGGAGGTGGCAGAAATCTGCACCATCTGCAAGTACAACAAATGGGTGATGCCAACTGTGTACCAGGTGAGGAAGGGGGAAGCTTGGATTTGGACTCCCCAAATATAGGACCAGCCCCAGTGTGCCAGGTATAAACACAGAAGGAAGCTGCTGCTCTTAGTCTGGGAAGTCACAGAGTCACTGAGGTTGGGAAAGATCTCCAGTCCCAGCTGTGCCCAATGCCCACCTTGTCACCCAGCCCACGTCCTTGGACACCTTCAGGGATGGGGACTCCTAAACCTCCCTGGGCAGCCCCTTCCAAGGCCTGCCCACCCTTTCAGTGAGGAAATTCAGGAAGCTGAGTGAGGTTGATGCTCAGAAACAGCTCAGTGTGTTCAGTGCTGCAGTCAGCAACTCCCCTGGCATGAAACATAAATGATTTGCAGTCCTTCAGTGAGTCTGTTCTTTAGGAAATCATAATCTTGTGTGATCTGAAGCTGCTCTCTGGGGTGGTATTGCCAGGGAAGGGTGGGAGAGGGTGGCCGCTGTGCCCTGAGCTCTGTTTGAGGCTGTCTCCACCCCTGCAGGGAATGTACAACGCGACCACTCGCCAGGTGGAGACCGAGCTGTTCCCCTGCCTGAGGCACTTCGGGCTGCGCTTCTACGCCTACAACCCTCTGGCAGGTAGGAGCAGGGGCAAGGCCAGGCTTTGGGACACACCTCTCTGGAATGGGGGCTCTGCAGAGCCAGCCCTTCCCCAAACCTGCTGCTCCTTCCATCCCAGGGGGGCTGCTGACCGGCAAGTACAAGTACGAGGACAAAGACACGCGCCAGCCCACTGGGAGATTTTTTGGGAATGACTGGGCTCAGGCCTACAGGGACAGGTATGTCCTGAGATGACAGATGAAGAGGAATGGCTGCATTAAAAAAAGACAAAACACTCTAATAGTGTTTAGTTCTAATAGCTGAGAGGAAGCAGAATTGACCACAGCTTGTGATTATGTCAGCACACGTGGTTGGGGCTGTGGTGTGTGACTGGGTTCTGCAGGTTTTTAGGCTCAGCTTCCTCCCAGCTCCAGGGGAGATTGCAGAAGTCCTCAGAGGCTACAAAGAGTTATATGAGCCTTCCTGAAAGCCTTTGGATTGGAATACAGATGTACCACTGACTAGAGGTCCCAAGGGCATTAACCAATTTTTATTTTTTTTTGGCAGGTACTGGAAAAAACACAATTTTGAGGGAATTGCACTGGTAGAAAAAGCTCTGAAAGAGGCTTATGGCTCCACTGCACCCAGCCTGGCATCTGCAGCACTGCGCTGGCTCTACAACCACTCCAAACTGCAGGTGAGAGCTCGACCTGGGCACTGCTGCCAGCACTGGGCACTGCTGCCATGGCTCACAAACAGCAAAATGTCAGTGTGGGTGTCTTTGAATCCAGTGGAATTGTGGTGTTCCAAAGTTAATATTGCTGTACAGGCTCTGCCAGGCAGCAGGAGTGAGGCAGCTCTGCCTTTCCCCATGGTATCCCACGTGGTCAGAACTGGAAGTTTCAAGTGGAAGATTTTAGGTGCCAGTTACTGAGGTCTTGGCTTCCCATGCACTCAGCTTCCCTGCAAGAGAGGATTCACCTTTTGCTGGACTAGGAAATACTTAATACTCCTGATGTCCCCTAAATATTCCTGTAGCCCATCATAAAGTAGGATTTGGCAGCTTATGAGGATTTGGAGTGACTTGGGGATGTCCTGGCCTAGGGAGCAGGATTTGTGGTATCAGTTGCTTAATTCCTGGATGTTGTTTAGGAAAGAAAAGCTTTGTTTGGCCTGCAGTGTCTTGGGAGGTGAACTTTCTCTTTTGGGATCAGCAACACCTCCCATCTCTTCCCAGGGTTCTCTTGGAGATGCAGTGATCATTGGGATGTCCAACTTGGAGCAGCTGGAGCAGAACCTGGACTACAGCGAGGAGGGTCCCCTGCTGCCGGCCGTGGTGCAGGCGTTTGACGAGGCCTGGAACCTGAGCGCACACGACTGCCCCAACTACTTCCGCTAGGGAGCGCTGGGACCCCGGCCCAGCCCGCAGAGGTACCGCCCTCCCTGCCCTCCCCGCCGCCGCTGGAGGGCTGCAGGTTTCTCCTGAATCAATGAAGCTTTGTAGGATCCACACCCGTGCCTTGGTCCTCTCTCCTGGCCCCTCAGCTCCCCCAGCACAGCCTGTGATTCAGGATCAGGAAAATGAACACGTTGACGAGGTGAAAGCCCCTGTTGTGCTTTAATGTGAAATCTTAAATAATTACATACAAGAATAAAACCTCTTTCTAGTGCAGACCTCATGTCTGACCTGTGCCTGGAACCTGGCATCTCTTTGACAGCACTTGGGGACTTGGAATCACAGAATTTCAGGATCTTTTGGGCTGGAAGGTGCTTAAATCTCATCTTGTTCCACGCCCTGCCATGGGCAGGGACATCTTCCACTATCCCAGGGTGCTCCAAGCCCCATCCAGCCTGGCCTTGGACACTGCCAGGGATACAAAGTCCCAAGGATTGAGCTAAGTATCTTCTTCTGTGTCAGAATAGCAAACCCTCAGCATCTTTCTGTTTGTGCTATATCAAAGTTCCATTACATTTACACACTTTCTTCCCAGCTTTCGTGTTTGATCTGGCATTTCCTCAGATCCCAGGATACACCAACAGTAACAGGCAGAGCAACAACCATCTGAAGTTTCACATAGATATTTATATAAATATAAAAAAAAGCATAGTTGGGTCATTGTATATGAAGATCATCCCAATCCAGGTGCACCCAGGGAAGGGAAATGTCCTCCTCTTTTTGTCCCTAAAATAGAACTGCCTGGTGTCCAAGCTGTTAGTCCTCATTGCTGCCATCATCATCATCATCCTTCTCTTCCTCCTCCTCTGCTGTGTCTTCCACGAGCTTCTGGAAGTCTCCAGTCTCAGAATTCCACAGGAACTTCATGGTGACTTTAAACTCTGCCATCTCGTAGCCAAAGAGTTTCTAGGAGAGGACACAAATCTATTCCTGCTTTCCTGTCTCTGTGCCCAGCCTAGCAAAGCAGTGAATTCTGCTTCTGGGTGGGAAGTGGAGCAAAGCAGGAACCAAAATAATGGCTGCTAAGTTTTAGGAGTTGTGTTAATTGATGAATAGTAATTTTGTGTCAGGAAGCAGGGCTGTTGTGTTACTCACCAGCACACGGGCCTGTTCTGGGGTGAGAACATCTCCTTCCTTGCACACTTCATAATCCGAAAGCAGCGTCACCACCCCTGCAGAGCAAAGCCCAAAGCCCCTGGAAATAGGATCCCAGGCACTGGGAACTCCCCTGGAATGTGGGGGCAGAGCCAGGACTCCCCCAACACCCCCCAGTGGGGCTGACACCTTCCCATGTAGTATCAGTGCACCTGGTTCCTGAGAGGGTTCATCTGAGCTGTTCCCACTGGAAAAGCATTGTGGAGAAACCTGGGGGTTTTACTCAGCCTTTGGCATGAGTTTGGAACAGCAGCACAAGGACATAAGGAGTTCTACCCCAGCCCAGCAAGAAGAAAGTTGTCCCTCAGCTTTTCTCCAGACCTGAAGCCTGCTCTGTATTTAACACTGTCCACAGGAGATCCCAGCTGCACAGACAGACCCTGGAGCTGCCCCCCCCTCCTGCTGTACCTTTCTTCAGGGCCGTGGGCAGCCCCAGCTGCCGCAGCTGTGGCTCCATGGAGTGGGGGAACTGCTGCAGGGGCCCCGTGTCCAGGCTCACCCCGTACGGAGCCCTGTTCCCAGCGCGGGCAAAGTCCAGCTCCCGGAACCTGGAGAACCACCTGGCACACAGAGGGGCAACCAGAGCTTCAGCTGGGGGAGGAACAGCCTGGGCTGAGCCAGGCACTGGGGCAAGCCTGCCCTGGGATCTGCTGTTATCCACAGAGGTTGTGGCTGCCCCTGGGTCCCTGGAAGTGTCCAAGGGGTGGAATGAGAAGAGCTTTAAGGTCCCTCCCAACCAAACCCTTCCATGATTCTGCCCTGCTGTTGCAGGAACGGCTGACAAAGAGTGGAAAAGGCCCATGAGACCATCCCTGCTTTGAGGGAAGCAGCAGGGAGTGTTGGGGTTTTGTACAGAAAGGCTGTGCCAGACTGGAACTTACTCATCCACCTCGTCCCTGGTGCGGTTGGTGAAGAGCAGCCCCACCTCCCCTCTCAGGTGTTTGCTGACCTGCAAGAAAGGAGCATCTCTGGGGACTGGGGAGCACCAGGGACTCACCTGCACGGGCTCAGCCCTGCACAGCTCCACTCACAACACACCCTTCGTGGCAGGGCATGGCTGCATTCAGTTAAACACCCACAGCATGGTGAGCCCAGAGGTGGAACACACCAGGTGAAGCTTTAGGATACCAGAGGAAGCCCAGCAGGTACCTTGTGCAGGTTCTCCTTGTACTCGCTGCTCGGCTCCCGGCCCAGCGCCACCATCATCACCTTGTTCTTGCCGAAGAAGATCCTGCCCAGGAGGGGGAGGAGGATGTGAGCCTTGCAGTTCATCCCCTTGGGCGTCTCCCAGCCTGCACCACCCCCTGCCCACCTGCTGTGCTTCCAGGCGTTCCGCACATCCTTCAGCTTGTTGTTCCTCATGTTGGCCACGGAGAAGACGAAGATGTACTTGTAGGTGTCCACACAGCGCCGCAGCTGCGGGGGAGGCGTGAGCGGGACGGGCACGGGGGGAGCGGGAGGGAGAGGGGAGAGGGGCCAGACTCACCTCGGCGATCAGCGCCTGCTTGGCCTCCAGCCCCTTGCGGGGCGTCCGCGTCAGGGACACTGCGGGGAGCGGAGCGGAGAGTCAGGCGGGATGGGATGGAGGCGGGAAGGAGAGATGGGCAACGAGTCGAGGGGTGGGGAACGGGGATAGGGGACGGAATAGGGATCGGGCAAGGGCCAAGAGATAGGTAAGGGGACGGGGAGAGAAGAGGGCGATGCATAGAGTCGAGAAATGAGAAAATGATGGAGAAGGTGACAGGAATAGGGAAGGGGGCGATGGGAGACGGGATCGAGGAATGAGAACACAGTGGAGTAGGGGACAGGAATAGGGAAGGGGGCCATGGGGGATGGGATCGAGGAATGAGAAAACAATCGCGTAGGGGACAGGAAAGCGGTGGGGAGAGGGATGTGCCCGGGCAGGTGTCCGGGATTCGGGGTCCCGCTCCCACCTTTGCGGTCCCGCTTGGACTTGGGCATGGTTCCGCCGTGCTCCGAGGCCCCCGCGCCGCGCGCGTGCTGCCGGGAGCGGCCGGGGCTGCCCCGCGCTCTGCCTGCGCGCTCCCCGCGGCGCTGGCTCCCTTTCCCCGCGCAGGCGGCGGCGCGGGCGGCCCCGCGGCGCAGGAGGGCCCCCGGGCGCCGGGGCCGCTGTCATGGCGGCGGGGTCGCGGGCGCTGCTCCCGCTGGCGGTGCCGCTGCTGGCCGTCCTGGTCCTGCTGCCTTTGGCCGCCGCCGTCTACGAGGACCAAGTGGGCAAGTTTGACTGGTGAGCGCCGGGGTCCCGCGGGGTTGGGTCTCCGCTCCGGCCCCGGCCCCATTTCACCCGCGCTCCCATTCCCGTGCAGGAGGCAGCAGTACGTGGGGAAGCTCAAGTTCGCCTCCTTGGAGGCCTCGCAGGGCTCGAAGAAGCTCGTCGTGGCCACCGAGGAGAATGTTGTGGCCGCCCTGAACTCGCGGAGCGGTGAAATCCGTGAGTGCGGCCGCTCCGGGGCCGGCGGTCAATGTCCGGGTTGTGCCTCCGGCAGCGTGAGCGCTGCCCGCGGGCCGCGGCGGGCGGGCGGGAGGGAGGGCTCGGCCGGCGGGCAGAGCTCTGGTGCGGGGCAGAGCCGTGGTGCGGGGCAGAGCCCGTGGTGCGGGTCAGAGCTCCGGTGCGGGTCAGAGCCCGTGGTGCGGGGCAGAGCCGTGCTGAGGGGCAGAGCCCGTGGTGCGGGGCAGAGCTCCGGTGCGGGGCAGAGCTCCGGTGCGGGTCAGAGCCCGTGGTGCGGGGCAGAGCCCGTGGTGCGGGGCAGAGCCGTGGTGCGGGGCAGAGCTCCGGTGCGGGGCAGAGCCCGTGGTGCGGGGCAGAGCCCGTGGTGCGGGGCAGAGCCCGTGGTGCGGGGCAGAGCCCGTGGTGCGGGGCAGAGCCCGTGGTGCGGGGTCAGAGCCCGTGGTGCGGGGCAGAGCCCGTGGTGCGGGGCAGAGCCCGTGGTGCGGGTCAGAGCCCGTGCTGAGGGGCAGAGCCCGTGGTGCGGGTCAGAGCCCGTGGTGCGGGGCAGAGCCCTGCTGAGGGGCAGAGCCCTGCTGTGGGGCTGCCTCTGTGAGCAGGTTTAAACACAGCACGGCAGAAACGCCTCTGTGGGGATAAAGGCCCTTCTCCCTGCGCCTTCTCTTGCAGTGTGGCGCCACGTGGACAAGGGCACTCCGGAGGGAGCCATCGATGCCATGCTGATCCATGGGCAGGGTAGGTGGCACTGCCGGGGCTGGCAGGGCTCCCGGGGTGTGGAGCCAGCCTTAGAGCACATCTCTTCCTTGTGCTGGGTACAAGCTCTCTGTTCATCCCCCTCCCCTCCAGATGCCATCACTGTGTCCAATGCTGGACGAATTCTGCGTTCCTGGGAGACCAACATCGGGGGTTTGAACTGGGAGACCTCCCTGGACACTGGCAGGTGGGATTTCCTGTCTGCACGGGTTTTTTCTCCTTGTGGTAGTGGTCTGGGAAGGAAAAAAATGGGTCATGGACTCAGTCTGGGCTTGCACTGTTGAGAAAGATTAGTTAGATGTAACATTTCCAAACCAAATTTTGGATGAATTCTTAATGAATGCCTGAACCTTGCAGAGAATCCCAGAATCACTGAGGCTGGAAAAGGTCTCCAAGACCGTCAGGTCCAGCCTTGACCAGTCCCCACCTTGTCCCCAGCCCAGAGCCCTGAGTGCCACATCCAGCCCTTCCTTGGGCACCTCCAGGGATGGGCACTGCAAACCTCCCTGGGCAGTTCCAATCCCTGAGCACCCTTTCCATGGGGAAATTCCTGCTGATGTCCACCCTGAGCCTCCCCTGCCCAGCCTGAGGCCGTTCCCTCTCCTCCTGTTCCCTGGAGCAGATCCCAACCCCCTCTCACTGCCCCTCCTGTCAGGGATTTGTGCAGAGCCACAAGGCCCCCCGGATCCCCCTTTTCTCCAGGCTGAGCCCCTTCCAGCTCCCTCAGCTTCTCCTGGTGCTCCAGCCCCTATCCCAGGGTATAGTAGGAAAATAATTCTCTAATTCCTCGTGCCTGTGCTCAGTTTCCAGGGGGCTGCCCTGGTGGGGCTCCCTGAGGCAGTGAAGTACGTGGCAGTGCTGAAGAAAGCAGCTCTGTCTCTGCACTACTTGTCCAACGGGCACCAGAAGTGGGTGGAACACCTGCCAGAAAGGTGAGAACACCTCTGAGCAGAGGGGTGAGAATCCCACTGAGCAGAGGGGTGAGCCCCTGGCACGGAGCAGAGGGGAGGGGGCTGCCCCTGCCCTGTGCTTCTGCAAGCAGCAGTGTGAGTGTGATGATGCTGCATGGTTGCTGCCTGTCTTGCAGTGAGAGCACTCAGTACCAGCTGCTGTATTCCCGTGGCACTGGAGTGATCCACGTGGTTGGCATCGTTCCCCAGAGCCACCTGAACGTCTTGACCTTCAATGTAGAAGATGGAGAAATCACAAAACAGGTAGTGCAGCCAAAATGCTGCATGTGATGTGAACAAATGTGCTTCCAAGCCTGTGGTGTGGTGGGCAGAGGAATCAATTGTGCTACAGAGAACCCTCCCTTTCCCTGAGGCATTGCCTCCAAACCAGGAATTTCATGGCTGAGTGTCCTGAAAGCCAAACTGAGCTAGACTGGCAGCTGCTAGTTGCTGCAGTTAATATGTTGAGATGGATACAGCTGGACACCAGCAGCCCTTTAACTGGCATCACCATCAGTTCTTTAGTAGCAAATTCCACATTCCTTTTTCTCTTAACAAACTTCTTTCCTCATAACTCCTACTCCTTCTTTCATAGACCTTTCTCAAGATAACTGTGACTTCTTCTCTTATAGGCAGCTTCACACAGTACTGATTCCTTGTCTTGCAGGCAGTTCCACACAGCTTTGACTCCTTTCACTCTGCATGACTGGCTAACCCCAAGCTGTCCCTGACCCAGCTGCCTAACCCTGTGTGTCCCTTACTCAACACCTTGTCACCATGTCTGCCCCTTGCACAGCCACATGTCCCTTACCTCCCAGCTCTCCAGTTTGTCTAGATTATCCCATAACCCTCAGGCTGCCAGGTAGTTTTTCTCTGTGGCTGAGAAGAGTTGTCTGGAGTTGCTGTGTGTGTGCAGGTGAGGCTGGCAGCCCCGTGGCTGGGGGCCCTGCAGGGCTCCTGTGCCGTGCTGGGGGAGGCTGTGCTGCTCTGCGTGGACACGGCCGCGCGCTCGCTGCACGTCTGCGCCCTGGACACCGAGCAGGACATGAGGCACATCCCTCTGCAGGTGAGAGCTGCTGCAGGAGCACTCCTGCATTCCTTACCCACCTGGTCTGCTTCCAGTTTGAACTGCTTCCCCAGTCTGTTGGCGAACTGGGAAGTGATTGGAGGTGGAGGGTTGTCTCTGATTAACTCCCTCCTAGCTGAATTACTCTGAGAGAGTTAATCAGTTGTTACATAAGATAAGCAAGGATACAAAAGAGGCTCTTTGTAGATCTATCTCAGGTAGCTTTATTGCATCGTGGTCTCAGGAGCAAAGAGACAGAAGGTCTCAGCTAAGGGTTTTTTCTAGGAAAAGGTCAGGGAGGGGTTTTCGGCTTTCTGCCAATGTGATGTGGACACGAAGTTAGGGTAAACAGGAGAGATGAGGGAGGAAGAGGCCCCTATGGCTTTCTGCCAATGAAATAGGGACCTGGGAAGGGTTAAAGCATTCCTTCTACCCCTGGTATTGGGTTCAACAGAGGGTCATGATCTGTAAATTCAGGGAAGGGTGGGAAAGCTTTTTGTCTGTTATTCCTTCTGGATTGATGTCTTCTGAGCTTTAGCCTTCCCTGCTGCTGCTCTGTCCCCTGGCTCAGGGAATATCTGCTGCTGAGGGAAGGGAGGTGTTGGTCTCAGTGAAGGACAGCTCTCAGCACATGTGCTTGTCTCCCCTGCAGTCCCTGGAGCTGGAGTTTGCAGATGACTTCCAGGCCAGGATCTTGGCCACTCAGCCCAGTGTGACCAGTGCCTCCCGGACTCAGTTCTTCCTGCAGCTGTCCCCCAGCCACTTCTCCCTGCTGCAGTACAAGCAGGGGCTGCTCAGCCACCTCCGGGACTTCCAGCAGGTACCAGACACATGTGCCAGGGACAGGGCCAAGTGCAGCTGAACATCCTCCAAACTGCTGGGGCTGCTGGCAAGTTTTAAAAATTTCAGTAACTCTGAGCATCATGACTCAAAAACCTGTGGCAGTTCAACTGCTCCCATCTTTATGAGAAGGTCTTTTTTGTTTTTGACTTTGGGGGAAACAATGCAACTTAAAATCTGGCTGTGACAGTTCATTTGCTTTAATAATAAATACTAAATATTTAGTAAGTAAAATTGTGGTTTTGATTTACTTCACAGATAATTTTTGGTGAGGTTTGGGGATTTCTTGAGGGTTTTTAAAATGATTTCTTGCTATTTGTTTTCCAGGCAGCTCTGGTGAGTTTTGCAACGACCGGGGAGAAGACGGTGGCCGCTGTCCTGACGTGCAGGAATGAACTGGTCAGCACAATTCCTGTCCTCTGGGAGCAGCCCAGCTCTGGGGATGTGTGCTGGGGGTGGGTTCCAGTGGTGTTTCATGGGCCCAGGGACGGGGAGCCCCATGAGGAAGAGGAGGATTTGATAAGTTTCAGTGACAAGTCTAGCTCAAGCTGTGCCTGGCTCAGTGAATATCCTGTTTCAGTCCTGTGGAAGGTGAGCATGTGACAAGGAATTGGCTTTTCTGATCCACAGAGGATTTCAGTTTCATAGTTTCATTTTTATCAGAAACAGAATAGAACAGAACAGAGTTGTTTCTTGCCTGTTGTCACAGGCAAGCTGAGACCTGTCATGCAGTTGAAAACCTGATTTTTTTTTTATTCTTTACTGCTGTCTGAAGCCATGTTACATCTCCTCTCATGCTCATTTCAGAAACCTGGAAGCTCTGATGGCCTCCATGGTGGCAGCAGGCTGGAGGATGCCCGGAGGCAGGTATGGGTGCTCTTGCTCCTGAGTTCTTGTCAGTCCATTTTATTCCCCTGCCTGCAGAGCAGGGTGACAGAGGTCTTACACCAGCTGTACCAGCTAAAAACACAGCCTAAAAATACCTTGAAGCCCCAGTTTTTGCTGGACATGGAGATCTGCTGGGATCCTGCAGCAGGATTTGGTGAGGTGTGTGTGTAAGCTCTGCTTTCTGCCCTTTGCTACAGGATTCCTTAACCTGCTCCAATCAAACCTACAACATAAACCTCTACCTGGTTGAGACTGGGCAAAGACTGTTGGACACCACAATCACCTTTAGCCTGGAACAAGGAGGGGCCAAGCCACAGCAGGTGAGCAGGGAGGGGTCATTTCTGTCCTTGCTGCACCTTCCCTTTCCTGCCTTGGCAGGATGGGAGCCCTTGAGCCAAGGGGAAAAGCATTCCAGGGATTCCAGCATCACCTTGCTTGCTCTGGTTTCACCTGATTTCTGCTTTCTTCAAGGAGATGATGTGATCATTATTCTCACTGTTTTCCTTGCCCTTTTTTGTTCTGTTCTGTATTTTTCCCAGCTGTACATCCAAGTTTTCCTGAAGAAGGATGACTCAGTGGGATATCGAGCCTTGGTGCAGACAGAGGACCACATGCTCATGTTCCTCCAGCAGCCAGGTGACTCCCAGAAACAGCTTCCTCCATTTGTAACAGCCACCAGGAGAAAATTATGCGTCCTCAAGGATTTACTGTGTCATTACTTCCATTGGAAGCTAAAAAACTCTTCTGAGTCCCATGAAAGACACAGGAGACTCTTTCACCCTCACCTGGACAAACAATTCTGCCTTGTTTTGTGTGGGCAGAGCCTTTGGATTTCAGGGGGTTTCTGCAGATTTCAAAGCTCCTTTTTGTAGGATGAGAGTGTAAGTTCTGGTGTAAATCTTCCTCAAAGATTTTCAGAGAAGGTCCTTCATGGCTAAATTGTTAATTTGCAGAAAGGGTTGAAAGTGCCATCTCAGCAACAGGAATTTTCCAGGGTTCTGAAGGAATTCAGGAGTTCACACTGGGAATCTGTTATTTTAAATAGACTCAATGACTGTAACCTTTTTAAAACACCAGATTGCTTTTACTGATCCTGAGGTTTTCTTCCCAGAAGTTGCTCCAGTTGCATGAAGTATTTGTCTTTTATGAAATAGTTAATGTAATGATATTAGATATTTATACACTTTTTGCATTTCATCAAGAGGTGATCTGCATTTCAGGGTTGCACTGAAAGATACTTTTATATTGAGTGAGTCAATTCCCAAATATTAAGTTGATTTTTCCAATATTCTGCTCTTATTTCTTTCCAGGAAAAGTTGTGTGGAGCAGAGAGGAGTCACTGGCAGAGGTGGTGTGCTTGGAGATGGTGGATCTGCCTCTGACAGGTGCACAGGCTGAGTTGGAGGGAGAATTTGGAAAAAAAGCAGGTGAGTTTAACAGAATTTCCTCTGAGTTTGCTTTCCTTCCTAAATAAATGTGTTTATTGTTTTTTGTTTACTCTGAGCTGAGAGATTAATTTCAATCTCTACTGATGCCAATTAAAATGAGCAGAAATAAACCCTTTTCTGTCTAAACTTTGGAAATCCAATCCAGATGACATGAATATATTACACTGTTACATTAAAAAAACCAGTCAGCAGCAGTAGGAGGGATTTGGCCATGTCTCCTAAATGTTTCCTAAATGTGACTTTTTCTGGTAGACTCGTTTCCAATAGCTTTTTTTTTTTTTTTTTTGCTTTGTTTTGTCTTTCCTTGCTGTCCTGGATGCAGCCATCCAAGGTAACCCCATCCTGCATGGAGTGTGCTCTGCTCCTGCCTAATGCTTCCTGTGCCACTGGTCCCCTCTGCTTGCTCTCCTCAGGGGCTGAAAGAGTTGAAATCCAGTGTTGAGGTTACTTTAAGAAGTTAAATACAAACCCTGGTTGGGCAGAATTAAGTATTTTTAGTTCCTCTGAGTACTGGGTGCAGAGGGATTTCTGGAGAGGTGGGGAGCTCTAGGTGGGCACAGTGAGGAGGAACACAAAATCCTCTGCATGAAGGTTTGCTTTCAGTTGATCAGGGCCTGTTTTGGAATGAGTGTGGAGTGGGAAAGATTGGGAAACACCAGAGTCTGTCCCAGGAGGGGCAGCATTGAGGGGGAGCCAAGGAGTTACCCCAGGTTTGTGCATGGCAGCGTTTGACAGCACAATTGCAGCTGGGTGGGACGTGTGTTGTCCCTGCTGTTGTCACTGTGGGTGCCACTTGCAGATGGTTTGCTGGGAATGTTCCTGAAGAGGCTCTCATCCCAGCTGATCCTGCTGCAAGCCTGGACTGCCCATCTCTGGAAGATGTTCTACGATGCCAGGAAGCCCCGGAGCCAGATTAAAAACGAGATCAACATTGACAATTTGGCCAGAGACGAGTTCAACCTCCAGAAGATGATGGTGATGGTCACTGCCTCGGGCAAGGTGAGGAGGCCAGGCAGGAATCTGTTTCTAGGCTGGAGCAGAGTCTCAGCTCTGAATTCCCAGCCCTGTTTTTATCAGCCTTGGGCAGAAATAATGGGGACATGCACAGGATGTTTTGTGGGGGCTTTAAAGGGGGACTAAGACTCAGCTTTCTTTAGGATATGGCAGAGGAGGATGCAGAGCTTGAATGGGAGAGGTGTTTTCCTAAATTTTTGTGTTTCCCACGTGTTTTTCTTCAGCTTTTTGGCATTGAGAGCAGTTCTGGCACCATCCTGTGGAAGCAATACCTGAGGAATGTGAGACCAGGCTCCTCCTTCAAGCTGATGGTGCAGAGAACAACAGCCCATTTCCCCCACCCCCCACAGTGCACTCTGCTCATCAAGGACAAGGTGAGGCCCTTTCCCTGGCCCTGCACTGAGCATGGAAATCTGCCCTTGGACAGGGCAATAACACCTTCTTGGGCATCATCTGGTTGTCACTGTCGTGGGGATGGCAGGGGAAAAAGATCTGGAGGGAAGCAGACTTCAAAGCCTAGGAAACTTAAAAATGATCGTGGTTGTTATGGAGAAATGTGGAATAAATGTTTAGACAAATTTGTGTGTCCAAACAGAATATTTTCAGGGTGGACTAGCTGAACCCAGGGTATTAGGAACAGTCAACACCAACAAGTAACAGTTAGAAAAACACCTTTTTTGTTGGTTTGTTTGGTTGCTTTTTTTACTTAAACAAGAGGGAAAACTTACCCTGTTTTTTCAGGAAACCAAAATGAGTTTTCTGTACGTCTTCAACCCCATCTTTGGGAAGAAAAGCCAAGTAACTCCTCCTGTCCTGAAACGCCCAATACTCCAGACTTTGCTTCTGCCTATTATGGATCAAGACTATGCCAAAGTGCTGCTCCTGATTGATGATGAGTACAAGGTAAATTGCTTTGCCTGGAGGCAGTTTTCTTCACATTCTGGTTAATTATTCCCCTCCCTTTTGGAGCAAGATGGAAAAAAATGTCATTGAGCCACATTTCCCACAAAACTATGAGGTTATACTGGTAAGACAGACCTTATCTTGATAAACACGTTAGAAATAATCTTTCTGGTTCATTCCAGGGTGAGTTTTTTGTCTGTATCAGTTGTTTTTAACCTTCTTTTCCAGGTTACACCTTTCCCAGCCACTAAAAATGTCCTTCGCCAGTTAGAAGAAATTGCCCATTCCATCTACTTTTACCTAGTTGATGCTGAGCAGGGAAAACTCTCTGGATTCAGGCTGAAAAAGGTATGGGAGATCCACTGCACTTCCCTGAATGCCCTGTGGATGGATAATGGCAGATCTCAGTTCCCTTCATGGAATGTTTCAGCCTCAAAACACGCCAAGGAAACTTGGGAAATGCCAAAGCAAGGAAAACTGCATCCTGCTGGGGGAGATGGTGTCCTTGGAGGACAAGATCCAAGCTCCCACGTGCTTTTTCCCTGCAGGACCTGAGCACAGAGGAGAGCTGGGAGGTGGCCATCCCCACGGAGGTGCAGAGGATTGTGGCTGTCAAGGGGAAGAGGTCCAACGAGCATGTGCACTCCCAGGGCCGCGTCATGGGCGACCGCAGCGTCCTCTACAAGGTGCTGCTGCAGCTCTGGCTTGGCTTTTTGTTGAGGGGTTATCCTGTGGGAAGATCCCAGTACCATTCCCTGCTGCTGCATTGGGATGAGCTGCCCTGTGGTGCCACTTTTTCTTTATGGGCACCAGTGTCTCTGCAGAAAAATGCTCATTTTGGAGGTTTCTTTTCAAAAATGTTTTCATGCAGCAATTATGATTTATGCTAATTGGTTCACAATATGCCCAGTACCAGATGAGGAGCAGAAAGGGTGTCTGTGGCACTGAAAGGAGGTGCCAGCTGTTTCTGCTTTGTCCCCAGTCCCTGAACCCCAACCTGCTGGCCGTGGTGACCGAGAGCACGGACACGCACCACGAGCGCACCTTCATCGGGATCTACCTGATGGACGGGGTCACGGGCAGGATCATCCACTCCTCCGTGCAGAGAAAGGCCAAGGGGCCCGTGCACATGGTGCACTCTGAGAACTGGGTGGTGGTGAGAGCTGCTGCTTCTTTGGGGGACCCCTAAAATCATGAGCTGGGCAATGTGAAGGTGATAAAAAGCCTGTAATGAGGGTCATTCATGGTGCAAATATGGCAAAATGCACGCAAAATGCAAGACTGAGAATTTTGTAAGTTTTAACAAATTAGCATACTTAACAGGTAGAGGGACAGTTAATTAAGTAATCCCCCCTTTTGGTTCTGCCTCTCCCTAGCTTCTTAGCCCCATTTATTATGTCTATGATATATGGAGGCTCACTATGGAGTAAATAAGATTCCAGCAAGGTTAGCTTATTGTTCTAAAATCTAAGGGAGGGGTAGGAAGGTGCTACAGTTAAATAAGAAGCTGTATAACTATATAATAGTAGTCTACAGAGCTACAAATATGTGGAAGATGTATAAAAATTGGATATTAGGGAAAGGTTTTTCACAGAAAAAGTGAGAAAGTACTGGAATGGTCTGCCCAGGGAGGTGGTGTTGTTTAAAAACAGACTGGATATGGCACTTGGTGCCATGGGTTAGTTGAGGTGAAAAGCAAAATTCTGTGAAAAGCAAAAATGGTTTTGGCATTGGGGCAGTTCCTGAACGTGCATGGGGGCAGTTTTTTGCCCAGCCTCTGTGATCTCCCTGGCTGCTGCCCTGATG
This sequence comes from Luscinia megarhynchos, assembly GCA_034336665.1. Taxonomy (NCBI): domain Eukaryota; kingdom Metazoa; phylum Chordata; class Aves; order Passeriformes; family Muscicapidae; genus Luscinia; species Luscinia megarhynchos. The sequence goes on along the minus strand of CM067583.1, from coordinate 1,373,896 downwards.
CTCAGCCCTCGTTGCAGTACCAGTACTGGAACAGCAAGGCGCGGCGCAACGAGCTCACGGTGCTGGAGCTCTACGAGGGCACGGAGCAGTACAACGCCACGGCCTTCAGCTCCCTGGACCGCCCCATCCTGCCCCAGGTCCTGCAGCAATCCTACATCTTCCCCTCTGCCATCAGTGCCATGGAGGCCACCATCACTGAGAGGGGCATCACCAGCCGCCACCTGCTCAGTGAGTACCTGCTCAGTGAAGGGGGGCACTGAAATCCCAGCAAAACGCGCACTGTGCTGCCAAAAAGTCTTGCCTGGGCATTGTCCTGGGATTCTGCAGGTGCAGGGATAAGCACCAGGAGGGTGTCTCTGCTGGCTGTCAGAAATGGCTGTGAGGTGCCAAATTCTTTCTGCCCAGAGCAGCAATGGCTATAAACTAAAACCCAGAAAGTTTCACCCCAACATGAGGAAGAACTTTTCCTTGAGGATGGCAGAGTGCTGGCACAGCTGCCCAGGGAGGGTCTGGAGTCTCCCTCTCTGGAGACATTCAAAACCCACCTGGGTGCAGTCCTGAGTCACCTGCTCCTGGTGACCCTGCCTGGGCAGGGGGGGTTGGGCTGGGTGATCCCCAGAAGGCCCTTCCAACCCCAGCTGTTCTGGGATTCTGTGATTTTGAAGATGCTTTTCCTTCCATGCACAGTTGGGCTTCCCTCTGGGGCCATCCTGTCCCTTCCCAAGGCTCTGCTGGACCCTCGGCGCCCGGAGATCCCAACGGAGCAGAGCAGGTAAGGAAAGGAGTCAGAACCTCTCCTGGGCTCTGGGAAGGGCTGGATTTTGTGTGTCACAAGTTGTGTGAAGAGGAGCAACTTGTCCTGGCTGGATTCAGAACAGTCTTTGCACAGAATGAAGGCAAAGGTTGAACTCCACGATCTTGGAGGTCTTTCCCAACATGAAGTATTCTGTGCTTCTGTTCCCAGTCTGTGATGATACATTTGTCTGTATTACAGCAGGTCAGTCATTAAACCAGCCTGGTGTCTGTATCCTCAGGGAGGAGCAGTCAGAGGAACTGGATTTTTTTAGAGTTAACACTTCTTTGTAAAACTTTTGAAGCCTGGAATGAATGAGGTGGCTGCAGTTTAGCCTGACCCAACTGATCCATTTGATTTTCAGTAGTAATGAATCTGCACTGAGAAAAGCTGCCAAATTTGCTGGTTTAGGTTAGCTTTTGATAAGCAGGAGACACTGGTGGCATCCCCTGTGTGCTGCCTGCTGGGGTTTGATGTTGGGTGTGTGTGGTGGTGCCTTGCAGAGAGGAGAACCTGATCCCGTACTCGCCCGACGTGCAGATCCACGCCGAGAGGTTCATCAACTACAACCAGACCATCTCCAGGATGAGGGGCATTTACACAGCTCCCCTCTGGCCTCGAGTCCACCTGCCTGGTGAGTGCAGCCTGGAGAGCTCAGTGTGCAATTTGGGGCTGGGTCCCAACCCACAGCCCATGGCAGGGAGCTCTGATTCCCATAATGTGGCTCTCACAGCTTAAACACCGTGTCAGAGCTGGAGCCCTGAGGGATCACTGTGGGGTTTTATGCTCCAAGCTGCATCCCCAGCTGCTGCTCTCCCCCCTGCAGGTTGTAGCCTATGGGCTGGACATCTTCCAGACCCGGGTGTACCCCTCCAAGCAGTTTGATGTGCTCAAGGACGACTACGACTACGTGCTGATCAGCAGTGTCCTCTTTGGCTTGGTCTTTGCCACCATGATCACCAAGAGACTGGCCCAGGTGAAGCTGCTGAACCGGGCCTGGCGCTGAGGGAGGCCCAGCCTGGAGAGCAGCTGGGCTGGGATCTCAGCTTCCCCCCAAGGGATGGATCCAAACACCTCTGTTCCATCTGGCTGGAAGATATTTGTGAGGAAAAGCTGCTGGTGGAACATGGAACAAAACCTGCACTGCCCGTGTGTCTCCCATGAGGAGAAATGGAAGAGATGAAAAATAGAGACTTTTTTACTATGTTCTGACTGAAAAAGAGGGTCCCAAACCTCCCTTAAAGCCCCCAAATCAGTGTCTCCCTGATGTTGGTGAAGAGAATACTCAGGATGTGTGTCCTGCTCATCCTGGGCTCTCCTTGGCACCAGCTGTGCCCCACATCTGGCAGAGGGGAAGGTTGTTGGCTGTGGAGATGTGGTAACCAGCTCCTGGTGTGAGGGAGAGACCTTGGGTGATTTCCTTAGGAAAAATGTTGGGAATTGAGTATCTGTCAGTGGGACACGGCCTCATGGAGCCTCTGACAGAGCTGCAGAGCACTGGGAAGAATTTGAACCTGAAGTTTCTCCATATTATTTATTTATTATGATGACAAAATCAGTTCCTTCCCATCTGTTTCTAAATTATCCTGCGGTTTTTTTTTGTGTTCAGTGCTTGGGGTTAAGGTGGGGTGGTTCAGGGGGTGGAGCCTCTCAGCGTTTTCCTCGGGATCAGTGCTCTGAACTCTGTGAATTTCAATGTGAAAATCCAGTTTGGCATCGAGTTTTCGCGCCGGGAGAGGCCATGTGCCGCTGATCCCCCCAGTGTGCAGGTCCCAAAATAAAGCTGCGGAGCAGGAGCGGTCTGGGCTGCTGAGCTGCTTCCTGGGCTGTTTAAGGCTTTGGGGCTGTCTGAGTGGGGGGCTGTGGCTATTTAATGTGGTTTTTCGGGGTTATTCAGGTGATTTTGCGGGGGTATTTTGGTGCGGATTTTTGGGGGCTCTTTAGGTGGCTTTTAGCGTTATTTAAGTGGGTTTGGGGCTCTGGCAGTGGGTTTTGAGCGTACTTAAATGGGGATTTTTGGCTGTTTAAGTGGGGATTTTTTGGGTATTTACGTGGGGAGGTTGTTTCCTTATTTAAGTATTTTGGGGGGCTCTTGAAGCGGGGGATATTTTCTCTGTTCCAGCATTTTTGGGGTTTTTGAATGACTTCGGGCCGCTCCCAGCCCTCCCTGCCGGGGGCAGGCGCGGGGCGGGGCGCGCACACGGCGCATGCGCAGCCCCGCCCCGCCCCCAGCGCGCACGCGCCGCGCGCCAAAGTTGCTGACTCACGCAGTGCGCACGCGCCCGCGCCGCGGGCCAATGGGGCGGCGCGACGTTGCGCGGTCGCCTCCCCGCCGGCAGGGGGCGCTGTGCGCGCCGCGGCCCCCGGCCCAGCGCAGCCCAAGATGGCGGCGGGCGGCGCGGGGGCCGCGGCCGGGCCCGGCTGGGATGTGGCCGTGCGGCCGCTGCTCTCCGCCTCCTACTCGGCCTTCGACATGAAAGAGCTGCCGCAGCTGCTCGCCTCGGTCATCGAGAGGTGAGGGAGCGCGAGCGGGGGCTGCCGCCGCTCGGCGTCGCCCGCTGAGGGGGAGCGCTGGGGGTGCCGCTGCGGGAGCGGCTGAGGGGCGGCTGAGGCGGGGCCCGGCGGGGTGTGAGGGGCTCGGGGCTCGGTGCCCGGCAGGACGGGCGGCGGGGCTGCGGCTGCCCCGGCAGAGCCCCGAGCTGCTTGGCCGGCTCCTGCCGCTGTCGCGGAGCTGTCGGAGGTGCCCTCGGGCCCCATAACGGGCTGAGGGTGCTCGCCCGGCCGCAGCACCTCCGCCAGGCGCCCGCCGAGAGGCTTCGGGACTGTTCTTGTGGTTTTGCCTTTGTCCAGGCGTGTCACAGTTTGCCCGCTTGGGCCGTGGGAAGTGTTGTCTCACCGGGCTCTGGGGGGACCAGACTTCTCTCTAAGTCTGTACCACTGCAGTGCTTCTCCTATTTAAAGTAGAAATAAAGCAGAACCAAATCAAGTCTGCCTTGTCTTAAGCACACAGGTTGGAGTCAGAGCATAAGAGTACCCACCGTAGCTACTTAATTCAACTTACAGCTTGTTTTATGATCTAAAACACCAAATGTGAATGCCACATCATGCTCAGTTACAGAGATATAACCCCACTCACGATTAGTTGTTAGGAAACATAAAATAAACAGTGCACTGAGGAAGATGATAAAATAAAGCCTTGTGGTGTTTTATTTAATATAGAATAGCTGAGTGTGCAGTGGATGCTTCAGATTCAGAGAGTTAATTGGAGGAGTTCTGTGCCTGCACCGCAGAGCAGGTGTTCCCCAGGAGCTGCTCGCTGGGTGTGGGTGGGTTTGGGCAGTTCTTTGGCCAGTCTTTGTTTTAGGGACCATCCCAGTGTCGCTTTTCCCTGTGCAGCTCTGCTGTCCCTGTACCTAAAGTTCATTAGTGGAGTGATCCATCAAGATATCCCAGGGACGCTCGAGTGGATCCACTTGAGTTCTGGGAGAGGGCAGTTTCCTCCTTTAGAGGGGATGATGGTTCTGTTTTCCACTTGAGCCAGCAGTCTGTTGCCTACAAGCAGCACTGCCTGAGGCTGGAGTAGTGTGTCTGATGGTCTGGCAGGATTTGGGCTCTTGCAGGGTGATACTTTTTGTTTTGTGCCTTGGTGTGGCGTGCTAAAGTGACAAAGGAATAAATATAACTTGTTCGTGTCTGGAGCTTTGCTTTTCTGTACTGAACAAGAATCTATCTTTAGATTTCTCACAGAAAATCTTTTATGTGTTGAAGTTATTTTTAGAAGGCAGTTGTTAAATTCTTGATGATGTCAGCCAACCCCAGAGAGGCTGGATTTCCCCTTAAATAAACTTAGCGTGGTGACAGCAAAATCACCAGTATTATTCTTTTCAAAATAAATCAATAAACTTCTTTTTTAACTACTCTGGTATTTCATTTATAAGTTTAAGCATCATCAGATTACTAGTATTCCTGTTAGCAAGTGTCTTCAAGAATTGACAGAAATTAGGCCCTTATTTGACATAAATGATGGAAATGCTGACTTGGAAAGGTGCAGCTGGAGAGGAACTCTGTGTATGGAGTCACTCCAGGCTGGTTTTTGGGGAAGGAGTTTCCGCAGGGGGGAACTGCACCTGGAGCAGTGCCTTGCCAAGGAGGAGGCTGCTTTGTTCCACTGCCCCAAGGACTGGGTGTGTTCAGGGCTGGGGAGCAGAGCTGAGGCAAGGGCTGGGATTTGGTGCTGATTAACATTGATAAGTGACAGAGGCTTCTCCTCAGCCTGAGCAAAGAGCTTCCCTGGGAAGCAAAACCCCTCTAAGCAATACACCACAGTACAGAGGCTGAAAAGCCATTATTAAATCTCTCAGAATACTCAGAATGACACTGGCACATCCCAGATTGAGCTGTTCTCATCTGTCGATGGTTATTTGCAAGGATTGATGATTACTTGACTGCTTCCTTCCACTTTGCATTATCATAACATCCACAGTGTGTTTTAGTAGAACTCAAACCTCCCATTGCTCAATCCCTATCTCATGCTGGATTCTGCACCTCTGTGTTCTTTATACCCTGTGGGCACTGTGTGGTGCACAGCTTGACCTGTGCAGTAATTTAGGAGCTGTCAGCCTGTCCTGTACTCTGTTATTCCCAAATTGTTCTAATTTGTTCTCTTAACAATACTTACATACATCTGCTGCTGCTGGCTTGGAGTTAGGCCTGAGAGGTAGGTGAGCAAAGTTAATGTCTGAAGAGGAGAGAGCACAGACTGCTTTGCATGTTCAGGCTCTGGGCTTGTTCCTCACCAGAGCAGTTCTGGCAGGAGAGGGTGAGCTGAGGCCTGAGGTGTTGGAACTCGGTCGTGTGACACTGTTGAATAGCTTCCAGTAAAGCCTCTCTCTTAATTTTCTATTTTTCTATTTCTATTTCAGCTTTTTAGGCAGACTAAATAAAACCTCACACCTAGGAAATCAAACTACAAAGCTGATGAGTATTTCCTTCTGCTCATTTTTGTGGAGAAATGGTTCTGTTAGAGCACCTCCTGTTAGAGCTGGAAACGGTGGCTTACTGTGGAAAAAGGGAAGGGGACTGGGCATAAACTGGGTTTTGTTTAGGTTAGCAGGGCATGGTGAAATTGTGGTTGGAGCTGGGAGCTGCTGCCCTCTGATCCCCACTTGCCCTCCAGGAATAACCACTGTCCCAGAGGTGGGGAAGTCTGGCTGGGTTTGGAGAGGCAAAGTGAAGCTGAGTCTAATAAATAACCTGTTCTTGAGCTTGCTCATTCACATCACTGCATGAAAATGTGAAAGAAAGCAAATGGATCATTTATGAGGCAGATATGCACATTATGCACATCCCTCAGTCTTGCCACAGGAAAAAGGAGAGCTAGAAGCAGGTGTGGAGGCAGAGCAGTTTGTATTCTCCGTGTCTGTGCAGGTGGGATGTGCTGGGACACCTTTAAGGTGTCACCTCTGCCGTAAGAGGCTGATCTCCTGAGGGCAGTGAGTGTAGCTGAGGAGCCTCAGGGACTCTTCCTCACCTGCCCAGCTCCCTCCCCAGGTGCTGTCCCTGTGTGCTGTGGTTCTGCAGTTGCCTGCTTGGATCTCTGACTTGCAGATTGCTCAAGCTCCAGCTGCCTCGGTGCCGTGACGGGGAGGGAATGCCTGTGCCCCGGGCCTGGCAGATCCTGCCAGCGTTAGCAGGACACACAGTCCGGGCTCTGGGCAGCTGAGTTTAGAACAACTTAAAGGTTAATGAGCCTCTGGCAGGGAGTGTGGCTGGTAGAGCCTGACCTGTTGATGCTGTGGAGGAGAAACACTGGCAGCACAATATTTCCTTACATTTCCTGTGTGGGCAGCAATGCTGATGTGATCTGGCTGCTGCTGGAGAACTCAGTCCTGGGGACACAAGGGTTATGTTCCCAGAGCTGTCCCTGCCTTGCCCCTGTCACTGGACACACTGGGGTGTTGGGTGGTGCTGCTGCTGTGCTGGGTCTGGCTGACCTCTGTCCCCTTCTCCATTGCAGTGAATCTGAGATCCTGCACCATGACAAGCAGTACGAGCCTTTTTACTCCTCCTTTGTTGCACTTTCCACACACTACATCACTACTGTGTGTGGTCTCAGTAAGTGTTCCTTTGCTTCTCTTGCTCTTGTGTAATGACTGGATGCAGTAAAAGTAAATGAGAACTGTTGATTTTTGTATTTGTTTCTTTGCTTTCTTGCTGAATCAGACTTTTAGGGCCACCATTGCTGGCTTTTATACCATGAAATGTCAGCTCTGATGGAAAGGGAAGCTTGTTGATGGGAGTATTTGGCCACCAACTACTGGACAGTGTTGCCTTTTTGGCTGCTTATTCATTGACCTGATTTAATGTTTGGTCAAGTGTTTAAATCAGTGTTCAGGATTTTTAGATTATTCTTCAGCAGTTAGAACACTGCTGTCCCCAAAAATGTCCAAGGCCCAGTTGGATGGGGCTTGGAGCAACCTGATCCTAGTGAAAGATGTCCCAGGCCATGGCAAGGAAGTGGGACTGGATGGGATTTAAGGTCCCTTCCAACCCAAACCATTCAGGGCTTTTGTAGTTACATTTCTGTGTTGGAGTTAATGATCAAAACATTGTGACTCAAAATATTTTCTGTTATTTTGGCTGACAATTTAGCAATTTCAACAAAAAAATGGGCTTTGTGAACTTGTTTCTTGTTCTTCAGAGCTTCTGTCAGCATTAAATAATGTTGCTGGGGAAACTGCTTTATCTCTCTGAATTCCCCTGTCTGGCAGAAGGAATTATCCTCACTTTGCTGACATTTCTTGAGTTACATTGTAATGAGACTGAGTTTATATTGCATCTGTGCTAGGCAGGAGAGATTGAGTGTGTACCTACACTGCAGAGCATCCTGTTTTATTGACAGCATTGGCAGCTTATTACACTGGACTATTTTAAAGCTCACTCTGAGTACAAGGATCTGCTTTTTTCAGTACCCAGAAACCAGTTGCAGTCAGTGGCAGCTGCGTGTAAAGTCCTGATTGAATTCTCCCTGCTGCGGCTTGAGAACCCAGACGAAGCATGTGCTGTTTCCCAGGTGAGCACAGGTTTGGCCTTCTGGGCCAGCCTCAGGGTGAGAATGGGCTTTGGGCTCCAATCCTGAAGTATCTGCTCTAATGCTGAATGCATAAAGCAAAATTAACGAAGCTTTTAAAATATTTGAGGTGTGCACTTTGGTAGACTCTGATTCCTGCTGAATCTTCCCTCTGCATTCTATATTCAGAACCAAAGCTTGCTCACAACTCAAAATAAAGGTAACCTGAAGCCTTGGTTAATTCAGTTCCAGTGTCCTGCACTCTGGTTTGATTTTGTGCAATCACCTGCATCCCAGCTCTCTGTTGAGTTTTTAAAGATGTTTTCTTGCCTAATATATTGGAAAGAGAGAAGGCCTGTGAGGAGTGTTGCTGTAATGTAGTGTGTCACAGCAGAGAGAGCTTTTCCAGGTGTTTTCCATGGGAAGCACAGGCAGTGTCAGTGACCTGGATTACCTGCAGTCAGGGATGTGTTTCCATCCTCAGGGGAGATCAAAGTGGCTCAGAGCTGTTGCAGTGGCCTCACCAGCTGAAGTTACATTACTCTTAATCCATCTGCTTAGAGTAAATGATCAAGAGAGTTTCAGTGGTACTTGATGTCTGTGTTTTCTGTAGAAACACCTCATTCTGCTGATCAAGGGGCTGTGCACGGGCTGCAGCCGCCTGGACCGGACAGAGATCATCACCTTCACAGCGATGATGAAATCAGCCAAGCTGCCTCAGACTGTCAAAACCCTCTCTGATGGTAGGGAGGGGCCCCAGCTATGTGTGTTTCACTGCAGTGCTGGAGTTAGGCACAGAAAAGATGAGGTGTGCTGTTTGAAATGGGGGTTTGTTGCTTTCCCTGCAGTTGAGGACCAGAAGGAATTGGCCTCCCCCGTGAGCCCGGAGCTGAGACAGAAGGAAGTGCAGATGAACTTCCTCAATCAATTGACATCAGTCTTTAACCCCAGAGTCTCATCATCACCATCCATCACAGCAGAGACACAGGTAAACACCCTCCTAAACAGAAACAGTCTGAATTTCAGCTTCCCAGTGCAGGGAAGCCAGAGGGCTCTAAGTGATACTTCTTGATACAGGTGCTTTCTTTTATGTACTTTCTTAAGTACATAAATCCTGTTTGCATGAGATAAATGGCAAACAAGCAAATACTGTTTGTGCCCTATTGGCAGTTTGTTTCCTCATGGAATGCAACATTCAGTAACATCCATAACTGTTGGGAGTTGTGCTGCTGACACACCTTGTTTCTGTGTAGAGACTTGGAGAAATACAGTGTGTTTTTAGTGCCTCCATAGTATATTTAGTCTGTGCTCGCTTTAGGTGGAAGGAGAGAGCGAAGATCAAGCTACCACAGATCAAACCTCTGCAGCAAAGACCAAGAGCATATTCATTGCTCAGAATGTGGCCAGCCTGCAAGAACTTGGTGAGAATCAGCTTTCTAGCTTGGGGCTAAGGAGTACTGGAAAAATATCTCTCCATTGTTACATCTCACAGCTCTGAGTGGAAAGAAACTCTCTGACCTCAAGGGTTCCCTGAGTTGCCTAGTGTTTGCCAAGGGAGGTTATGGCAGAGACGAGCTCAGTGTATTTGTGTTTGGAGGGGTAAATTAGGTGGACAGTATGAAATACCTTCTGGGGTGGATTAGAATCACAGGATTGTTAGGGTTGGAAGAGACCACTGGGATCATCAAGTCCCACCAGCTGCACCTGGTGTGCCCTGTGAAGTGGACACAAGAGCTTTGTGACATCCCTTACCAGTATGGGCTGCAAACTTCAGCAGCTGGTGTTGTAAAGCACTCTTTATCCCATTGCCTCATCTCTGATGGCATTTTCTCACCACCAAGAGCAACGAAGTCAATTCCTGAGCACCGTTAGGGCTGAGGCAGTGCCACAGCAGTGCCACAGCCCTGCTGCTGTGCCCGGCAGGTGGCTCTGAGAAGCTGCTGCGCGTGTGCCTGAACCTGCCCTACTTCCTGCGCTACATCAACCGCTTCCAGGACGCCGTGTCCGCCAACTCCTTCTTCATCATGCCGGCCACCGTGGCCGACGCCACGGCCGTGCGCAACGGGTCAGTGCCCCCGCCTGCCTGGGCACTCCCTGTGGCCTCCTGGGGCACCTCCCTGTGCCTGGGGCAGGGCACTGTGCTGCCAGGGCACTGCTCTCACCGTGTGTCCTGCCTGCAGCTTCCACTCGCTCGTCATCGATGTCACCATGGCTCTGGATACTCTGTCCCTGCCCGTGCTGGAGCCCCTGACGCCCACACGTCTCCAGGACGTGACTGTTCTTGCTCTCAGCTGTCTCTATGCAGGTGAGTGGAGCTCTGGAGTAAATAAGTTGAGACAGACATGACTGGTACCAACAATAGTCTTATTTTAAAACTTTACATGCCTTCTCTCAGACAACTCTGACTCCTTCCCTCATAGGCAGCTTCACACAGCACTGACTCCTTCTGTCGTCTCTGCAAGTTTCCTTTTTCCTTCTACATGACTGACTAACCTCAACCTGTCCCTTACCTGGCCTGTCCCTCACACAACATCTTCTTACCTTGTCTGTCCCTTGCAGGACTGCACATCCCTTCCTCCTCACAGCACAGCCAGCACACTCCATCCCAAACTGTACTAGTCTCTCAGTCTCAAGCTCCATCTGTAACTGTAGCTAGTGGCCAGCTAACCCACTGTTTTATAACACCCAAACTCCTTGGGCAGGCACAGATGTTTCCATTCCTCAGTACAGCTGTAATTCAGGAGGGATTGTCTTTTGGACTATCCTGCACTATCCTTTCAACCTAGCTTCCCACAGATCTCCAGCAGTTTTTTTGAGCTTTTGACTGTACTTTTCTACCTGCATGTTGGAGGCTCAGCTCACAAGTAGCCTTTATTTCTCTTGAAGCTCTGCAGCACAGTGTGGTGATTGGGTTAATATCAAAGTTGTTACTGATACGTTCTGCCACTGCTCCTGTCAGTATCTAAAAAAAAGACTGAGTGACTCAACATTTTCTTAACAGCCTATAATTTCTGCTCCTTCTTTTTATATTCAGAGCATAATATATTTTTACTTTAGGCTTCAGCTTAATTTGTTAAGCCTTGTTAACAAGTCCCAAATCAGCCATGTTTCCCAGGAGTGGTTTAAGCACACCAAAATCCTGAGTGTTTAATTGATATGGGGGAGACTTTAAGGAGATGTGGCACTCAAGTCTGAAGATAATCTTAAAAATGGTATTGAATTACATGGTAAAACATTACCTCCTTTAACTGCTCGCATGTGTTTCTCTAGGGTAAAACTTCACTCATCTGGGGGTACTAAAGATTTTTTAATCTTTCGCTGTAACACTGAGCATTCCCTGCTCCATCAAGTTATGAACACATTGGATACTGCTTGTCTTAATGTGCTAAATAGGAATATTTTGTCCCAAGACTGGCTCTTCCTAAGAATGTCCCCTGCACTTGTTTTCCCTGAGGTGTGAGCGTGGCCACCTGCATGGCCATCCTGCACGTGGGCAGCACCCAACAGGTACGAACCGGGTCAACCAGCTCCAAAGAAGAAGATTATGAAAATGATGCTGCTACTATTGTACAGAAATGTGTAAGTAATCTGCAGACTATTCATTGTTTTCCTCCTCAGCAAGTGAAGAGCACAGAATTTGTGTTTATTTGCATTGCAATACATAGCTGTGTTTTTGGGACATTGTCATTGGTGGTAAAGGAGTTAAAGGAGTGGCTAATTTCAGAGGGTAAAATACAATTGCATTTGGAGTTTTTATTTCTGTTGCTGTCTGGTGGGGGCCTTACCATGGTTTTGGCTTTATTTGCAGCTTGAAATCTATGAAATGATTGGACAAGCCATCAGCAATTCACGCCGTGCAGGAGGGGAGGTGAGATTTCCATCTCAGGAGGCTTTTTCACCCTTTTAATGCTGGTGTATTTTGGCATTTGGATTGATGGTGTTTTGTCTTTTTGGTGCTTTTTTCTCCCCCTTCCCCGCGACTTTTGGCACGATAGCATTATCAGAACTTCCAGCTGCTCGGGGCTTGGTGTTTGCTGAACAGCCTCTTCCTCATCTTGAACCTCAGCCCCACGGCCTTGGCTGATAAGGGGAAGGAGAAGGATCCCTTGGCTGCTCTTCGAGTCAGAGACATCATTGCTCGCACTAAGGAGGGCGTGGGCTCTCCCAAGCTGGGACCTGGGAAAGGGTATGTGGCACCCTGCAGGGAGCATTCTCCAGGGCTCTGACCAGCCTGAGCAGGCAGCTGCTGCAGGCTCTTGTTGGTCTTGTGAAATTTTATCTCTATTTGCATATCAAGTCCTGAGTCTTGGAAAGAGGAGAAGTTGTTGTCTCCAGTTTAGCAAAGCAGTCACTTTATTTAATATTTATTTATTTGTTATTTCCCCCCTGAAATGACATTCCATCCTTTCTGTTTCTGCAGGCATCAAGGGTTTGGGGTGCTATCAGTGGTGCTGGCAAATCATGCCATCAAATTGCTTTCATCTCTTTTCCAAGATCTGCAAGTGGAGGCATTGCACAAGGTATGCAAGTAGCACAGACATTGTCCTGAGGCATTCTTCCTTCTCCACTGGTCACACCTGGAATTCTTCTACCAATTTCTCTTTATTTCAATTCAATTTGAAATTCTATCCTGCAGGGCTGGGAGAGCGACGGGCCTCCAGCAGTGCTGGATGTCATGGCTCAGAGCACATCCATCCAGAGGATCCAGCGCCTCATAGACTCTGTGCCACTCACTAATCTGCTGCTGACTCTGCTCTCCACTTCCTACAGAAAGGTGGGAACTGGCACAGAGCTAGAGAACCTCTGGAGCTGAGCCACTTTCAGATTGCCATCACTTAACAAGCTGGGGCTTTTCTGGGAACATACAATTCTTTCAAAAGCCATCAGCCAGGACCTTTGCTTTTTCCTCTTTTCAGACATGTAAATTTGACAAACTTGTGCTAATGGAAATGGACTTGTTTTTGTAAATTCAGTGATATTTGTGATTTTAGTGGGAAGGTGAAAAGGCTGCATTGGTGACATATGATTTTATATTAGAACTGTTATTTCAGGTGTTGCTTGTAAGTTTGGCGTAGATTGTTTATTTTCAATCATCTGTGTAATTTTTAGTACAACTTAAGCCTTGAAAAAGTGTTATAAACTAATTGGGACTGATTCGCTAGAAGAAAATTAAAAGGCATGAGGAAGTTGCTGTTATTTTCAAATTATCATCTTTCATAATCCTAAACTTTTCCTGGTCCTGCTGTTCTTCAGGCCTGTGTCCTGCAGCGCCAGAGGAAGGGCTCCATGAGCAGTGATGCCAGTGCCTCCACTGACTCCAACACTTACTACGAGGATGACTTCAGCAGCACTGAGGAGGACAGCAGTCAAGGTAAGAGAGTTTGCAGCAACTCAGGATTTTACACTGCTTCTCTCATTTTATGGAAACCTGGCTACTGTGCTGTTGCCTTCTTAGACTATGACTTGTAACACTGAAAATACAGCAGTTTGTAAGGTCTGTGTGGCAGAAGTAGTGCTGACTGCACTCTTTTGTGTGAACTGAAGCCTGAGTAGCTGGGATTTGACAGTGTTTGCTTAAGAGGACCTCTGTGAAAGGGCTTTGCCTTGTGATTTTGACAGAAAAAATGGAGATAGCAGACACCTTAAGGCTGCTCACTGAAGTTCTGCTTTAGGTGTCTCTCAGGCTGGATAGTTTTGGGAGGTATTTGCTTATAACACTGTGGGTTTGTTGTTCCTGCCCTGTGTGCCAGATGATGACAGTGAACCAATCCTGGGACAATGGTTTGAAGAGACAATCTCTCCCAGCAAAGAGAAAGTGGCTCCACCACCACCCCCTCCACCCCCTCCTCTGGAGAGCTCACCAAGGGTGAAGAGCCCCAACAAGCAGAGTGCTGGGGAGAACGGGAACATCCTGGCCAGCCGCAAGGACCCCGAGCTGGTACGGCCACAGCTGGGCTCAGGGAGCTGGGGGGGCTCAGGGTGGGCACTGCTGGGCTGTGGCACCTGGGTGAGCCTGTGTGCTCTGCTCCTGCCAGGGACAGCTGGGCTGTGGCACCTGGAGTGAGCCCTGTGTGCTCCTGCTCCTGCCAGGGACAGCTGGGCTGTGGCACCTGTGTGAGCCCTGTGTGCTCTGCTCCTGCCAGGGTCAGCTGGGCTATGCCAGAGTGGGTTCAGGGTGGGCACTGCTGGGCTGTGGCACCTGGGTGAGCCTGTGTGCTCTGCTCCTGCCAGGGACAGCTGGGCTGTGGCACCTGGGTGAGCCCTGTGTGCTCTGCTCCTGCCAGGGTCAGCTGGGCTATGCCAGAGTGGGTTCAGGGTGGGCACTGCTGGGCTGTGGCACCTGAGTGAGCCCTGTGTGCTCTGCTCCTGCCAGGGACAGCTGGGCTGTGGCACCTGGGTGAGCCTGTGTGCTCTGCTCCTGCCAGGGACAGCTGGGCTGTGCCAGAGTGGGCTCAGGGTGGGCACTGCTGGGCTGTGGCACCTGGGTGAGCCCTGTATGCTCCTGCTCCTGCCAGGGACAGCTGGGCTGTGCCAGGGCAGCCTTGTGGCAGGTGGTTCTGGTGCACTACTCAGGGGAATCAGGCAGTGTCCTGCCTGTGGAGAAGGATGTTTCTCCTCTTCTGGTGGATGGAGTGTCAGGGTTTGTTGCTGCCAGGGAAGCAGAGGCTGGAAATCATTTCTGTTTGGGTTACAGAGGGAAAATGGGGGCCAGAGCTGCAAGTGATGTGACTTGCTGATAGAATGCTTTTAGCCCCAGCTCTGTTGGGTAAACACAAAAATAAATACTGCAGGGGAGAAGTTGGAGACCTCTGACCTTCTCAGAGTTGTGGAATCAGTCCTGGTCCAGCCCACAGTGCAGGGGCTGGATTGCCATGAGTGCACCTTTCCTCCACTGCAGCGGGGGGAGGTTTAAGGGACTCAATATTTGCTGTTGGCTTAGTTTTTGTTTAATGTTGTCCCTCTGCTTTTGTTGCTTCTATAGTGTGTTTCTCTTTTCTTTTCAGTTTTTGAGCCTAGCTTCAAACATTTTGAACTTTATCACTTCTTCTATGCTGAACTCCAGGAATAACTTCATCCGCAACTACTTGAGCGTGTCCCTGTCGGAGCAGCACATGGCCACGCTGGCGAGCATCATCAAGGAGGTGGACAAGGATGGCCTCAAGGGTGAGTGAGCAAACCTCTTTGTAGGGCTGTACAGCTCAGAGGTGTCTCTCTTTTTCAGCTTCTCATCAAAGTTTTAAATACTGGAGAGCAAAGGTAGTAAGTGGCTCGTGATCCCTGTCTTACAGGCACGTCAGATGAGGAGTTTGCTGCTGCTCTGTATCACTTCAACCATTCCTTGGTGACCTCAGATCTTCAGTCCCCTGCCCTGCAGGTGAGCTGGGATTGAATGCATAAATAAAATGAAGAAATGTTGGTGTCCAGTTATTCCTCTATATGGGTTCGTTGTTATTCTCTTTGGCCCTGAGTGTATTCTGCAAAAAGAGGTTGGAATATTTTGAGTCCTGTGTTTTGAATGATCTTTGCAATCATGTAGCACAAAACATCCTGCACGGTGTAAACTTAACATCTAGAGTTCAGACTAATCCACTGGACTTTGAAAGGGATGAAAGCTGAAAACTCTGGATGAAAAACTCTGGATGAAAACTCTATCCATGAGTTCATCAAGAGACATTCCTACAGGTTTTCCTCTGCTGTCAGGACTGATGCCAGAAGGCCTTGGAATTTCTCAGGAGAGAATCAAATTAATCCTTTTGCTTTCATGTCCTAACTTTGTAGCCTCTAGGTTTCTTTGCTGGGTCATGGGCTGACCTAACTCTGTCATGGAGATTATGAACCTGCTTCACCCATCACTGAATTCAACCCCTGTACTTTGTGGGCTGTTTTCTGCTGTATTTAAAACACTCTATTGTTTGTTAATTTTTAAAAGCAGTTAGACTTTCATCAATCTGCCGTTTTACTACATTTGAAAAGAAGCAAATATTGCTGTGATCAGTCAAAGGGTTCTGCTTGCAGATTCACAGATACTGAGCACAGCTGCATAGTCTGTCCTGCTCTGATATTGCAGCAAATGAAAAAAGCTCATTAATGCCATTTTTTCTGCATTGCTGATGAGACTTCATTGTGTTTAAGTGGCAAAGTGTCAGCATGGAGTGTCCCTCAGTAGCTCTGCCCTGTACCTGAGACAGAAGAGGCATTGCTGCGTGAGCAGAGCTGAGAGCCCTGCTGTTTATTGCCATCTGTATGCTCAGATCATGCTTTTCATTACTTAAAGCATCAGACAGGACTTCCCTCTTTCCAACAAGCCCCTGTTTTGTTCCAGAACACACTTCTCCAGCAGCTGGGAGTTGCCCCTTTTTCTGAAGGGCCGTGGCCTCTCTACATCCACCCTCAGAGTCTGTCGGTGCTGTCCCGACTCCTGCTGATTTGGCAGCATAAAGCCAGTGCTCAGGGAGATCCTGATGTTCCAGAATGCCTTAAAGTCTGGGAAAGGTGAGGTCATTTTATGTTAAGCTGTAAATCAGTCGTCTCTTACCTTTCTCATTTCCTGTCAAGTAAAAATTCTCTGGCCCCAGCATTCCGAATGTGTGTGTTCCCTGATCTGGGAGGAGTAGAGAGTCAGTCTGCTGTGCTGGGGGATCCTCCACCCAGAGCCCAGGAAATGAGAGCTGCAGTCAGGAGTTAGGGGTAGGAGGCTGAAATGCAGCAAGACTGGCTCAAAAAAGGGACAGAGAATCTCTTCTTTTTCAGCAGGTTTCTGGTAGGTCCTGTTAGGATGGTGCTGAGATTCTCTGCCATTAGCTGGCTTTCACTGATAGAGTTTAGGTGGTTTAAAGCTCTCATGGACAGCCATTCCCAGGGAACAGGTTTGAATCACCCCTTCTCCATTTGAATGGCTGTTCCTGTTTTCCACTAAATATATTTGCCACTGATTTTAATTTACTTTAAAAAGTAGGTTTTACTGCTCACACAGTCTCATTCCAGTACATAATATAGCGAACATTTGTGAAATTAGTATTAAAACAGTAAGCAGAAAAGTGTAACTACTTCTAGTTAAAGAGATTTTAAAGAGGGATTTCAGAGGAAAACTAAACTTGACAAACTTCCTCTCCTGTTGCCAGATTTGTGGGCACCCTGAAGCAAAATGCCCTGCAGGGGACTCTCCCCAGTGACACAGAAGATCTGAATGTGGAGCATCTCCAGCTGCTGCTGCTCATTTTCCACAATTTCTCGGAGAGGGGCCGCAGGTCCATCATGATGCTGTGTATCCAGACCATTGTGGAGCTGACAGCAAACATGGAGACCCAGCAGTGTTCTGTGCCCCTGGTGCTGGCACGGCTGCTCCTGGTGTTTGACTACCTGCTCCACCAGTATTCCAAGGCCCCCATGTACCTGTTTGAGCAGGTAAGATTTGGGCATCTGGATACTGAATTGGTCACCCAGCAGGGATCTGTAATGGACAATCATTTGGTGTGTTCTTCCCATCACCCTTGGGAGTAAATCAGTTTTGATGTTGTTACCAAACTTTGGAGTTCCAAGGAATGATGAATTATCATGGCTGGTTCCACAGCAGGTTCAGTTGGAATGTAAATTGTTGGTGTTACTGGGGACTTAATAAATCCTAGTAAGGACATGATGATTGTCCCACCATGTCTTTAAAATCTTGAATATTTAGGTGTTGATTTCACAAATACCTTTTGTACTTTCTTGCTTTAGTGTTTCACTGTGGAGGTTTTTGGCACTGTTCTCCTTAATGGGACAAGATGGTGCTTCATGCCTGGTTTTTTCAATTATGGGAAACTTGGCCATGGATTTAAACTGCTCAGTCCAGAACAAAAACCATCAGGAAGGGTCCAGGGCTTCCCCTAGAAGAGTGGAATGTTGTGTTGTGAAGAGGACTGTTTCTAATCTGTCTTTCTTTCTCTGTGGGATGGTATTTTCCCCCACCCCTCAGTGACAATGATGCCATGGGTGGGTTTTTGTTTGGTTTTTTCCATTCAGGTACAATATAATTTGCTGACTCCACCCATTGGCTGGGTGAGTGGATCTCAGGACAGCAGCAGACGAACATCTGTCCCACTTTACCATGGCTTTAAAGAAGTGGAAGAAAACTGGACCAAACACTGTTCATCAGGTAAGAAGGAAAATGTAAGAAAGTTTTTATTCCAAGATTTGCTTTTATGAATAAATGAGAGCCTTTTCTGTGCCTTGGTTTGGGCAGGTTTTTCTGCTTTTTACTGGCCATAGTTAAAATAGGTAAAAATACATCTAACAATGCAAGAATTGTTTTATTAAGCAAAATTCAAAGTTATTCTCTTCTAGGAGTATGCAACAAGTAATTAAAAATAAGTATATGTTTATTTTGCCAGGGTTGTAGGAGTAGGAAAGCTTTGGCTGCCTATACCACAGGTTAGAGCATCTGTAATGTGTCATGGAGCTGGCTTGGAATCTGGTGGTGGTCATAGAATGGAGAACGTTGTGGAGATGGAGGAGAGACTATAACACAGTGTGGCCTGTTCAAACTGCCACTTTGAAGGTTGTTTTTTGTTCTCACATTGCAGACTCTGCTCCACAGCCCAGGTTCTACTGCATCCTGTCCCCAGAAGCTTCTGAGGATGATCTGAACCGTCTGGATAGCACGGTAGGCACTGCTAGGAGAGACTTTCTGGAGAGCCTTGGGGGTTTGCCAAGTGCCAGGGAAAACAGACAAGAAGGAAAGACTTGATTAAAAAGAAGAACCAGGAATCTTTCACTAAGTGGGGAAGAGTGGCCAGATAAGATAACATGGGATTTCTTCTTACTTCTAGTTAGATGTCAGGGCAGTCACTGTGCAAAGTCTGTGAGGATCTGTTGTAGTACTTGCAGGAATGCTTGGGATTCAGACAAAGATGTGTCATTAGAGTTGTTTACTCATCACTTTGCTCCAGGTGGTCCCTGGGTTTTGTTTCCTCACTAAATTTGTTACCATGAGGGTTATGGGCTCTCTCTCCTGCCTGCTCCATATCGTCAGTCCATTGAGCCTCAGTCCCAACAGAACCTCTCCCTGAAGTTTATTTTGCAAGGTTTTGGGCTGTGGCTATTCTGAATACTTAGGGAGCTTTGCAAAGCAGAGTTCCTGATTTGTCATCTCCTGCAGGTTTGTGAAGTCCTTTTCTCCAGGGCTACAAAGTACGATGAGCTCTACACAGCCCTCACCTCATTACTGGCTGCTGGCTCCCAGTTTGATACACTCAGGAGGAGGGAGAACAAAAATGTCACTGCACTGGTAAGTCTGTCTTGCTGGTTTTGCTGGAATCTTGCTGTCTTGCTAGTTTGGTGAGGAATAATGAGTTTTCAAACTTAGTGTTTTCAAGCAAAGTATTTAACCGAAGTATTTTGGACTGTGCTGGGAGTAACGAGGAACTTAAAAATTCTCATAACTAACCATAGTGTTTGTGGTGGCTGCACATCCTCTTGAGTTTTTAATTTATAATCTGTGTTTCAGACCTGCTGTAAGTCCATGATAATTCCAGGAGGTGTGGCTAGAACACAATTAAACTGGAAAAAATGGTTTAATTTTTCCTTTTTCTTTTCTCACTTCTGTGTTCTGTATTTTATTGTTTAATATGAGAGAAACTCAGTCCAGAATGTGTTCATCTGATTTGGCACATCTGCAGGAGTATCTGAGGAGATATTTCAGTAGCTGTAACGATGGAAACTGCAGTCGTTGTGTACTGATTTTTCCAACTGTTCCTCTGTTCAGGAAGCCTGTGCCCTTCAATACTACTTCCTGATCCTGTGGCGCATCCTGGGGATTTTGCCTCCCTCCAAAAGCTACATGCACCATTTGGCCATGAACACCCCTGAGATGAGTGACTGTGACCTCCTGCACACCCTGCGCTGGTCTTCCCGCCTGCAGATCCCGTCCTACGTCGTGTGGATCAAGGTACAGCCCCAGCCCTGTGGGGGGTGGGGGTGGTGACAGTGTCAGTGACAGTGACAGTGACAGTCCCTCCATGCTGACTGCATGTGGGATTTGTTTTGGGAGGAACTCGTGCCTGTCTTTTCTACACTGGTTCATTCCAGAGCACTGTTCAGGTGTGATGGATCTGGGTTTTGGCATTTCTAGGATCACCTTATCAAGCAGGGCATGAAGGCTGAGCATGCTGCTCCTCTCATTGAACTGACCTCCAGCAAATGCATCTCAGTGAAGTACGACGTGGAAATAGCAGAGGAATACTTTGCTCGACAGGTGAGCTGTGGGAGTGCAGCTGGGTGTACAAACTTCTGCTGCTGTGGGATGGTCTGCACTTACTGTTCCATCTTCTGTATTTTCAGATCTCTTCTTTCTGTGCTGTCGACTGCACAACCATTCTCCAGCTGCATGAAGTCCCCAGTTTACAATCCATTTACACCCTTGATGCTGCCATCTCCAAAATCCAGGTTTCTCTAGATGAGCACTTTTCCAAGTTAGCTGCAGAAACTGATCCCCAGAAGTCCTCAGAGATAACCAAGAACCTCCTCCCTGCTACGCTGCAGCTCATTGACACTTATGCTACTTTTACCAGGTACTGTCCTTGGGATTTTCAGCAGGAATACAATTTCCTGCTGGGCTGTGAGCTTTCTCTGCCTTTCCTGTGTTGTTTCCTTAGAAATGCCTGGGAGTTTTATAGTCCAGAGTAATTATTTTATATGCTCTAGAGAGTCCATTGCTTTAGAAGAGGAATACCAAGTAGCTTATCAAAGCCATGTGGGGGACTTTGTTGTTTCTGAGTAGCCTCCTTGTCTGATTTTCCAAGGCATCGTTGCAAGTTTGCAAAACCAGCTTTTCCTCCAAAGGAATACCACCCTTTAGGATAGTGCTACTTAAGGTTATTTCTCTGGGATAATACTGAGGCTGTCAGACCATCAAGAAAGAGAGGGGGGGTTAATTCTTACATTAAAGATCTAAATTCTTCTAAACTCTGGTTAGAACCTGTGAAGAAGAAAGCAGAAGTAAATCAGCTTTTTCTTTTTGGGCACTTCTGGTAAGTAGCTTAGAGGGGATAAAAGCCCAGAACTCCCTTAGTGGTGTGAGATGAAGTGTGGGGCAGAGCTGGAGAAGTTTGTGTTTTATCTGTCACTGACTGACACTCTGAGCTGTGAAGTGCAGAGCCGTGTCTGAGGTCAGTCCCTGCCTCCCTCCTGCCTGCAGGTCGTACCTGCTGCGGAGCCTGGTGGAGGAGGGCTCCCCGGACAGCCAGCCCTGCGAGGAGAAGCTGCGGGGCTACGCCGCCGTGCTGGCCATCGGCTCCGGCCGCTGCAAGTCCAACACTCTGGGTGAGGGCCAGGGCCTCCCCCTGTAGGGGGATTATTCCACAGTGCTTCCAGTCCCCAATTTCAAAGTGATCTCCACCGCTGTTCAAAGGAGTGAGTTGTGCTGCCTGCCAGCAGCACACTGCAAAGTCTCTTCAGTGTCCTACCAACAAGCAGTTGGGCAAACCTTGAAGGGATCATTATCTTGTGGGCTCCTCTGGATTAGTGAAATGTTTTTACAATCATATTGGAGCTTGTGGCATGGAATAAGGGGAACTATGAAGACTTAGTATTTATGCCACATTTTCTGCAGTTTTAATGAAGTTAAAGAGGCTGGGATGCTCTTAAAGATTTAGGGATTATTTTGATTTGTAGACCTATGAATTTATTCAGTGTCTGAATTGTTCTGTGTAACTGCAGGTCCGACCCTTGTCCAGAACTTGCCATCAGCTGTGCAGACCCTCTGTGAATCCTGGAACAACATCCACACCAACGAGTTCCCCAACATTGGCTCATGGGTGAGTGCAGCCTCGGGGGCTGACCTGGTGTGGGTGCAGCTGCAGGGATTGCTGGCAGTGGGGCAGTGTTGGCTCTGTCCCACATCCAGGCTCTGATGTGTGTGTGTGTCCCTCCCCAGCGCAACGCCTTTGCCAACGACACCATCCCTGCAGAGAGCTACATCAGCGCCGTGCAGGCTGCCCACCTGGGCACCCTCTGCAGCCAGAGCCTGCCCCTGGCAGCCTCCCTCAAGCACACCCTGCTCTCCCTGGTCAGGCTCACCGGGGATCTCATCGTGTAAGTCAGGCCTTGTGTTCCACTGTGTGTTCCACTCACTGCTGGCTGCTTTGCTCTGTGTCCTCAGGGCTGACTTCAGGCTGTGTCTGTGCAGCACTTACTGACTGGTGCTGCTTCTGACCTAAACCTTGCAGTTCACAGTTCCAAATACCAAATGCAGGACCGACAGTTTTTTTGTCTTCCTGTGGTATTTCCAGAAGTCAAGTTCCCTGAGGGAAACCTTTTTGTCAAGTACGGACTTGAAGAAACTGGGATATAAACTGGCACATTATGGATTGAATTAATTCGTTTGTGTTTTCTTATCATTCACTTAAGTGAAATTTTTAATGTGTAAGGAAAAGTGAAATGCCATTTTTTTCCCAGGAACTTAGTCTGAAATACTGTAAAACCAAAAAGTAGTTATTGACACTGCAGACAAGCCCCAAAGCCACAGTATGTGATAGTGGGACTGTCTAGGCAGATGTTGTAATTCTGTATATGCAAAAGTGACATGTAGAATTTTCCAAAGAGTGACTGTTTTTTTGAGGGGGAAAATTGCAGGCCAGTGTTTTTATCCCACCTTTCCAAAAAGGGTTTCATCCCTGACTTCCAGCCAGAGTTGTGCCTCACTGAATGTGAATTCTGGTTTCCAGTAGGGATGATCTGTGATACCTCGTGTGGAGGAGAATTAACTTGTGTCCTTTCCTTTTCAAGCTGGTCAGATGATCTGAACCCACCGCAGGTGATCCATTCCCTGCTGCCCCTCCTTTTGGAGACCAGCACAGAGAGTGTGGCAGAAATCAGCAGCAACTCCCTGGAAAGGATCTTGGGCCCAGCAGAGTCTGATGAGTTCCTGGCACGTGTTTATGAGAAGTTGATCACAGGCTGCTATAACATATTGGCCCATCACTCTGACCCAAACAGGTAACAAAGCTGTGTGCAGAGATTGGCTACAGCAGGGTTGGTTCTGGAACAGAAAAAAACAGTTTGTTTTTATCTGTTAAGAGCTTCTGTACTTGTATACTATAAACATGAGATACTTTATTCACATTACCAGAATTGTGGAGGGGGGGGGGGCGAGAGCAAGAGAGAATGGGGAGGAGTAACACTAGAAGAGACTTAAAGTGTAAAAGGTCTTTATAGGAATTTGTGTGTGTGGTGCCTGAAAGATCTGGATTATTTTAGGTTTCTGACTGGGACTTGCCTTACAGTATCATGTGTCCCTTTGTTCTAACTTGGTGGATTTGTTGGTGTTTATGTCAAGTTGTTCATAAATTATTTTTCTCCTGTCTCTTGGAAGAAGAGCTGCTTTCAATTGGTGGAAAATTTACTGGAATTGTAAAGGCAAATAGATCACTTTTGGCCTCTCAACTGTTGTGATTGTTGAAATAGTTTCTAGATGTTCCTATTTGATCCTCATGTATTTGATCCTTATCTATTCCTCTTTTAATCCTCAGTGGCCTGGATGAGTCCATCTTGGAGGAATGTTTGCAGCATCTGGAGAAACAGCTGGAGAGTAGCCAGGCCAGAAAAGCCATGGAGGAATTCTTTTCAGAAAGGTGAAGTCACCATTGCAGTTGTAACCCAAGGACTCCATTTCTCATCCTTTTCCTGTTAGCTCGTCACTGTAGACACCAAGGTGATGTTAATGCCATTGTGTAGGAAAATACAGACTCTGGGAAGCCAGGATATCCCTCAGGCAGTTCAGGAGAGTGGGAAGAGGCTCTGGGGGGGAGAGGACCTGGATCTTTGTCCAAATCAAATACTCAGCAAGGCCCCTCACAGTGATGGTCAGTGGGGAATCTTGCAGGGTGATTGTTCTGTCAGAGCAGCTTTCTGAGAGATGCTGCTCCATAAGGCACTTAAGACCAAGCTGCAAAATTCCAAATTCTCTCATTGTTTCCGTGGGGCCTCAGGTTGATAATTTTAAGGGTGAGGGAGGGGGTTGGCCTGACTTAGAATCATGAAGACAAATTCTGCTGGCAGCAGCCTAGAACAGCTGTGATAGAAGCACACAAGCACAAGCAGAGTGTTCTGAGTATGACGTGAACAAGAGGAAAGGTTTCTCCATCAGAAAGCTGACCACTGCTGGTTTTTCTCTCTACCTCTTGAAAGTTCAGATTGAAAGCAGTCTGGTGGCTGTACATTGTTAGTATGGAAGGGAAAGGTAGGCAAGAAAATCTTGACTTCTGTTTTGGAGCCAGTTCAGGCCCTTTTGTGACTGGATATGTAGAGAACACTGAAATGCTGCTAAGGAGCCCATTTATGAGTTTTGGTCTGAGCTGGGTTTGCTGTTTGTCTGAAAGCAGTTTGTGTGGTTTGGCTGCTGAGCAGTGTTAACACAAACTCCTGCCAGCCTGAAATGTGAGGCCAGAGAGAAGTGGAGCCAGTGGAAAAGGGGAATGGGCTGCTTTTTGCAAAGCTGATTTCATTCTCCCCTCTGTACAGTGGAGAACTGGTGCAGATCATGATGGCGACAGCCAACGAGAACCTCTCGGCCAAGTTCTGTAACAGGGTGCTGAAATTCTTCACCAAGCTCTTCCAGCTGAGTAAGTGCCAGTGGGATCTCCTCCATCCTGCCTTTTCCACTTCATGCTGAAGTGAGATTGGAAGAGAAGCTGTGGGAGGGAGTGTCACAGCTTTGTGCTTTCAAGGAAAGCCATTTTCACAGGTGTTCTTGGAGCGTGTGTCACTGACAGTGACTTTCCCCGCAGCTGAGAAGAGCCCCAACCCCAGCCTGCTGCGCCTCTGCGGCTCCCTGGCCCAGCTGGCCTGTGTGGAGCCTGTCAGGCTGCAGGCCTGGCTCACCAGGATGACCATGTCCCCACCCAAGGACTCAGACCAGCTGGACGTGGTGCAGGAGAACAGGCAGCTCCTGCAGCTCCTGACCACCTACATTGTTCGGGAGAACAGGTAAAGCACAGCCTTGGTCCTGTCTTGTGTGTGCTCTGCTCTCATGTGAGCTGCTGCTGGCTCTTTGTGGTCCCTGTGTGAAACTCTGCTCTTTTTGCTCAGCCAAGTGGGGGAAGGCGTGTGCACTGTTCTGCTCAGCACTCTGATACCAATGGCAACGGAGATGTTGGCCAATGGGGATGGCACGGGCTTTCCTGAGCTGATGGTCGTCATGGCAACTTTGGCCAGTGCAGGACAAGGGGCAGGACACCTCCAGCTTCATGGTGCTGCTGTGGACTGGCTGAGCAGATGGTAAGAGTGACCTCTGTACTGCTGATGCTTCATTTGTGGGGGATTTTTTATTTCTTTTCTGGTGTTTTGTGGACAGAAATTTGTGTTTACAGATACTTCCTTCTCTCTTAGTTTATTGTTTGTTGTTTGGGATATAAAGTATCTGAGGGAGGCTGATCTGTGTCCATCTGTTCCAAACAACCACTTTTTTTTTCTCTACTCTAGATAGTTTAATTACTGCATTTGTACACTCCCTGTTGTTAATCTAAAGCAAACTGAGTGCTTGTAGCTCTTAGTCAGGACTGAGCTTGTATTTCCCAAAGGCTGTCAGCTGGAGTGAGGGGTTTTGGACTGCCCATCCCTAGAAGTGTTCCAGGCCAGGTTGGACAGGGCTTGGTCCAGCCTGGGATAGTGCAAGGTGTCCCTGCCTGTGGCAGGGTGTGGGATGAGGTGGGCTTTAGGATTCCTTCCATCCTAAACCATTTCATAGTAATTCCCAGCGTTCTGTGTTGCAGCAAGAAATACCTGTCTCAAAAGAACGTGGTAGAAAAAATGAATGCCAACGTCATGCAGGGGAAGGTAAGACTTGAGCTGGTGCTGCACTTGCAGAGTGACTCCCAGGCACAGCTTCAGCTCTCCTGGCTTGGCCGCCTGTGGGAATTTTAAAGCAATTTGGTCATACCCTGTAGCAGCTGTTGTGTTGCCTCTGATTTCCCTTCCCTCTGCTGTGCAGCACGTGACAATCCTGGAGTGCACGTGCCACATCGTGTCCTACCTGGCCGACGTGACCAACGCCCTGAGCCAGGGCGGCGCGCAGGGCCCCAGCCACCTGTCGGTGGACGGCGAGGAGCGCGCCATCGAGGTGGACTCGGACTGGGTGGAGGAGCTGGCCGTGGAGGAGGAGGATTCCCAGGCTGAGGACTCGGTAGGCAATGCTCCAAAGGACACCAGGGATTATTTTGTACGTCCCAAATCACACAGTTTGTAAATGGAGATTTTGTGTTCATTCCTGAGTGGAGGACCCGTCATGTCAGGTCTGTCGTTCCTGCCCAGATGTGTTGACTCTGATATCAACAAAAGTTAAATATTTATTGTTTTAATTAAAAAAAGGAAAAAATGGAATAAAACAGGTTTGTTCTTACTGGTTGGTTGGCAATTACTAGTTTTTGTATCAGCAAATTATATTAATACTATTATACTATCTATTATATTACATTAATACTTTTAAGTGCTTTGGGTGGTGAAAAAAGACTGTTAGAATTATATTTTTCTTTATTTTTTGGTATCAATATTTTTGTTACTGTTTCTTTTTCTTGTTAACCCTTTCATGTTACTACAATGTGTCACCATCTCCCATCTCCATGTGGTTTGATACCAGCTGCCTTCTAGCTCAGTGTTGCTAAAATTTGCTATTCCTAAAATGTACATTTGGTGTCTAGGGAATTTATTCTGTACATGTACTTCACTGTAGCTGCAGTTATGACACCTTCCTAAAACAATTTTCTTCTGGATAGGATGAAGATTCTCTATGTAACAAGCTCTGTACCTTCACCATCACACAGAAAGAGTTCATGAATCAACACTGGTAAGAATCTCAAGCTTGTGTTCAGAGTTTCAGCCTGGTATTTCTGGCCATTGGGAAGGAAACCAGTGTGGTTTGTGAGCCTCAAGGCACTGCCTTTCAAAACTCACCTGGCTTATTTTGGGCAGGTACCACTGTCACACTTGCAAGATGGTTGATGGGGTTGGTGTTTGCACAGTTTGTGCTAAAGTTTGTCACAAGGATCATGAGATTTCTTACGCCAAGTACGGATCCTTCTTCTGTGACTGTGGAGCCAAGGAGGATGGCAGCTGCCTGGTAAATTCTTTATGTCTTCAGATTTTCAAGTCCTTTGCAATTTTCTTTTTTGTTCTTACAGTAAGTCAACGTCAGGATTTGAGTACACAAGAGTGCTAAGACTTGAAGGCTTTGGCTTTAGAATGAACCCTTGCTCAGAAATTAATGTTTTTGCACCAAATAAGAGCATTGGTAGATCTGTGTCCTAGTTGCTCCTGGGATTCCACCTACCTTTACAGAATTTGCACACAAAGAGCACCTTTTCCCATGTTTTCCACTAGCAGCAAATTAAATCAGTATATCTTAAATATGGAAAGTTTTTAATCCTTGGGTGGAGAGTCAAGTGCAGGATGTTATTTCTTTAGAAGCATGCTCTAATTGCTGCTCTTACAGTGTGTTCACTTCATCAGTGGCCAGGGTGAGCGTGGTTTGGGATTTAGCATTGCTCTGTCATTCCCAGGCGCTGGTGAAGAGAACTCCCAGCAGTGGGATGAGCTCCACCATGAAGGAATCAGCCTTCCAGAGCGAGCCCCGCGTGCCCGAGAGCGTCATCCGGCACGCCAGCACGTCCCCCGCCGAGAAGGCCAAGGTCACCATCAGCGAGGGCAAGGGCCCCGACGAGGAGAAGCCCAAAAAGAGCAGCCTGTGCAGAAACGTGGAGGGCTGCCGAGAGGAGCTGCAGTCCCAGGTATAATCTCTGCTGAACAGAGATGGGCTGTGATGAGGATCTTGTGCAGGCCGGGTTGGTTATAAGCTGGGATGAGAGGGTCATAAAGGAGTGTGAGGCTTTAGAAAGCAGTTGATGTGCAGCTCCCATCAGGAGCATCTTGTTCCTCATTTGCCTTATCTGTTTCTTGTAGGCCAACTTCTCCTTTGCACCTTTGGTGCTGGAGATGCTGAATTTCCTGATGGATGCTATCCAGGTCAACTTCCAGCAGGCTTCAGCCATGGGGAGCAGCAGCCGTGCCCAGCAGGCTCTCAGTGAGCTCCACACTTTGGACAAATCAGTGGAAATGACAGATCAGCTGATGGTAGGAAACAAAAGGAATTAACAGAGTGTGACTGGGGGGAGTGGCTTTTAAACAGAGCCGTTCCAGTGACACCTTTGGATGCTTTCCCTGGCTCAGGTCCCCACCCTCGGCTCTCAGGAAGGCGCCTTTGAGAACGTGCGGATGAACTACAGCGGGGACCAGGGCCAGACCATCCGGCAGCTGATCAGCGCGCACGTGCTGCGGCGCGTGGCCATGTGCGTGCTGTCCTCGCCCCACGGGCGCCGCCAGCACCTGGCTGTCAGCCACGAGAAGGGCAAGGTGGGCTGGGCTGCTGGGGGGTGGGGACAGGGCTGGGGCTGCTGGGGGACAGGGCTGGAGCTGCTGGGGGGGTGGGGACAGGGCTGGAGCTGCTGGGGGGTGGGGACAGGGCTGGAGCTGCTGGGCTCCTGGGGGAAATGGAGCAGTGCTAGGAGCTGCTGGGCTGCTGAGGGACAGGGAACTGTGCTGGCTTCCCAAGGGAAATGGAGCAGTGCTAGATCTCTTGGTTCCCGAGGAAAGTGGAACAGTGCTGGAGCTGCTGGGTTCCCAAGGGAAATAGAACAGCACTGGATCCACTGAGTTCTCGAGGGAATGTGAGCAGTGCTGGATGCACTGGGTTCCCAGGGAAGTAGAACAGTTCTGGATGCACTGGGTTCCCAGGGAAGTGGAACAGTGCTGGATGCACTGGGTTCCCAGGGAAGTGGAACAGTGCTGAGGAACAGACAGGACTGTGGTTTGTTTTGCCCATCCTGAGATCTGGTGTGAAGTGTTGTGTAGCTTAGGGGAACCTCTGGTAGGAGAAGCTCTTCAGGGGAAAGGGTTCCTACAGCAGGAATAGTGAGAACAACTCCCTGCCCTCACCCACCTCTCTGAGCCACCTGAGAGGAGGCTGGAGTCAGATGGGTTCCTTGACTCAGTGAAAGGACAGGGGAGAAATGGCCTTGAGGTGTGCCAAGGGAGGTTCAAATTTGTTACTATAAACAAAAACTTGACTGCAAGAGTGGTTGGGCATTGGAATAAGTTGCCCAGAGAGGTGGGAGAATCATCAATTCTGGAAGTGTTCAAGAGGTGTCTGTGCATGGCACTTGGGGATGTGGTTTAGGGGTGATGCTGGGGTTATGGTTGGACTCAGTGATCTCATGGATCCCTTCCAGCCTTGATGATTCTGTGATTCTGAAACTGAAACTGGGATCTGGAACTGAAATGCCTGAATTACAAAGTCAGATAACCGAGTTCATTCTGTGATTCTGATTCTGTAACTGGATGTGGAGCTGAAATGCCTGGCTCCCCTCAGTTGCAGCCAGATAACTGAGTTCATTCTGGGATGCAGATCACAGTGCTGCAGCTCTCAGCCCTGCTGAAACAAGCTGACTCCAGCAAAAGGAAGCTGACCCTGACCCGCCTGGCATCCGCGCCCGTCCCGTTCACGGTGCTGAGCCTGACTGGGAACCCCTGCAAGGAGGATTACCTGGCTGTGTGTGGGCTGAAGGTAAGGGCCTGCCAAACCCTTTTCCAGGGAGCTGTAAACATCAGCTCAAAGCCAGCTGTCTTTGTTTCCTCTGAGGAGTTAGCACAGAGCTGCCTCCAAAGTTCTGTCACTACTTCAGCTCCTGATTTACTTTCCTACTAGATAGATGAGGCAAAAGAGGCAGGACCTGTGTGAATGATATAATTAATGAGACAGTGCCCCAAAATAGTATTTCTTAGTGTGTTTAGGCTGCTTTTGTTTTAAGACAAGAGCCAAGGTTTAGTCATGTCAGACTTAGTGTATTAAAACTAGTCTGTAACAATTAGTGTTCTTTGGCAAGAACTCCTCTTTTTTGTATTCTCTCAAATTTGGATTCAGCTTTCCGAGTGCAGAATCTACAGATGTGTTATTTAGCTGAGAAAAAGCTGCCCTCTCTATAGTTTTTTCTTTTCAAACCTTCATGTAATTTATCTTCAATACAGGAAATTGAGATTTAGATTCTCTGAATCATTATGTTCCATAAGAGAAAGGCTGACTTTTAACTCCATTCTTGGTTTGAAATATGTATAAACACTTTGTTTTAATATTGAACCAATTTTCTTTGCTACTCCAGGATTGCCATGTGTTAACATTCAGCAGCTCTGGATCAGTCTCTGATCATTTGGTGCTTCATCCTCAACTGGCCACTGGGAATTTCATCATCAAAGCTGTGTGGTTGCCAGGATCTCAAACAGAGCTGGCCATTGTCACTGCAGACTTTGTGAAGGTATGTCTGGCCATGAGCTACTGATAATACAGCCTCTGTCAGACATCAGAGTCTGGATCCTCAGGGAGTTGCATGTGGGAGAATGTGATAGTATTCTTGAAATAAATTTGAAATATAAATTTGGAATGCTTGGGATGTTATTGCAAGGAAAAGCAAACCCAAAGTACTCAAAGAAAAAAAAAGCCCTAAACTGGAACATCTCACAGGGATTCCCTCATCTCAGCTCTTGTTCATTTGCACTGTTTGTATTGTAGCAATTAATTACTGCCTTGATAATCACTGTAGTTAATTATTCCCTTGGTTCTTCCCACAGATTTACGACCTCTCAGTAGATGCCTTGAGTCCAACTTTTTACTTCCTCCTACCGAGTTCCAAAATCAGGGATGTCACTTTCCTGTTCAACGAGGAGGGGAAGAACATCATTGTGATCATGTCCTCTGCTGGCTACATCTACACCCAGCTCATGGAGGAGGCCAGCAGTGCCCAGCATGGGCCCTTCTATGTCACCAACGTGCTCGAAGTCAACCACGAGGACCTGAAGGTGCTGGTGACTTCCCTTTCTCTCTTCTTTGGCATCTTCCATTTGAAGGCAGAAGTTTTCTTCTTTTTTTTTCTCCTTCTCCTTTTAAGCCCCCTGATCTAGATCAAGGAGTTTTCTCATTCCTCTAAAGAGAGAAATATCCTTACAGTAAAAGGAGGTGGGGGTGAAAATTAAACCCCTTGATCCTTTCATCTAGAAAATGGAGCATGTTTTCCATGGCTGGCTCTGAAGTCGTGCCCAGCAGGATTTCTCAGCAGGGAGATGGCTTCAGAGCAGTGCTGTTCTCAGAGCAAGGCACTCCAAAGGTGCAGGAGCAGAAGGGATAAATCACCATGGCTGGGGATGGAGAGCTGCAGTCAGCCTTTGTTTCTAGTCTTGAGGGTGACCTTTAAATTCTCTCCAATGTTTTTTACCCCATCCTGCTTCAAAACAGGAATAGATGGGAAGGAGGCCCTCAGGAAGGGCTTTTATGAGCTGGGCATAGGGGAATGCTGCATGTGACACTGTCACAGTGCTGAGGCTCACAGCTGCAGGAGCTCAGGGTGTTACCTACAGCCTCCGGGTGTGCAGGCTCAGCATCCCCTCCCAGAGCCTTTGAAGTGTCTGATGGATGAGTTCACCCAGGAGTTCAGCTTAGAAAATTGTCATTTAGGGCTCTGTTCTCTCAGTGCTGGGGAGGAGGGGCGGCTTTGGGAATAATTCCATCGTAAATTTAAAAGCCTGACAGAGTGTGTGGGGATATTTGTGTTTATGTTAAATGTTGGCATTTCTCTGGATCCCCCAGGACAGCAATGGCCAGGTGGCAGGAGGGGGGGTGTCAGTCTATTACTCCCACGTGCTGCAGATGTTGTTCTTCAGCTACTGCCAAGGCAAATCCTTCGCAGCCACCATCAGCCGGGCCAGCCTGGAAGTGCAGCGGCTCTTCCCAATTAACATCAAGAGGTGAGGATCCTGGGACACTCCTGCATTCTTATTTCTTCTTTCTATAATAAATATTGCTTATTATTTAACATTCTGGGTCTGAATGGCCAAACCTTGTGGTGAAAATTCCCTGTGGGCTGATGATTTCTTGCTAATTTTCACGGTCCTTCTGTCTTAATGGACTTGGATGATCCTTGTGGGTTCCTTCCAGCTCAGGAATTCCATGATATCCCAGTTGCAGGATGATTAGAAACCGAAGCTGGCTGTTTCAGCAGTGGGCCATGCATGCATTTTGTCCTCCCAGCAGGGTTTCAGAGCAGAAAGGTGTGTGCAGAGCAGTGCAGCTGCACAGAGGGAGCAGCCCTGGAACCGATGGGATTATCGGCCTCGCCCAGGCGGCCGAGCAGGAGCCTTTGTTTCATTTCAGCACCACTGCTGCAGTGGGCATTGTTCACTGTGCTTCTTCAGGCTGGTTTTCAGACTCCCTTTGGGGAAACCAATCTCTTACTCTGTGAATGTGGCAAGGAAAAGACAGTTCTGTTGTGTTTTGTGATATGCAGTGCTGGGCACTCAGGCCACAGACACAAAGCCACTGGCATGAGTGGGCTTTAAAGGTTCCCAGAGCTCCTGAACTCCAGTCGAGTTTGGCTTAGTCTTTTTGCAGCTCTGTTTCCACTTTTTCCAGTCAACAGACACTGATTCTCCTGCATTGGCCTTTGCTTATTGCTGCTAGGTGTGTTGAAATGTGAAACTGTTCATCCCTTCAAATAAAAACATTGCTGGAAGCCATTTATAAATTAACCTCCTTGATTTGGGGCATAAAATGCAACACTGAGCCAGTATTTCCACAAATTTGCTGGGTAGGGATCAGGGCTGAGGACTGGGATGCTCCTGTCTTCTGCCCACTCTGGTAACTGTGTCACATTTCTCACCTGTAAACCAGACACTGTTCATTGATGCAGTGTTTGAATCCCTGCTCAGGACAAAGCTTTGACTGATTTGAACACAATGAAATTTTTGTGGTTTAGCTCGTGCTGCTCCTTAAGTGAATGTCATTGTGCCCTTTGTCTCTCACAGTTCCAATGGTGGCAGCAAGACTTCTCCAGCCCTGTGTCAGTGGTCTGAGGTGATGAACCACCCTGGCCTGGTGTGCTGTGTCCAGCAGACCACAGGTGTCCCACTGGTGGTGATGGTGAAGCCAGACACTTTCCTCATCCAGGAGATTAAGACCCTGCCAGCCAAAGCAAAGGTTAGTCAGAGTTCCCTGTATTTTTGACTATTAGAATTTGGTTTCTTGTTGTCCTATCAATCAGATCTTTAGTCTTGGCAACTTTCCTAATACAAAGAGTTTGTTCCTCCAAGCAAGAGTTGCCAATCCCTTCACTTCCCTTCACTTGCCTTGCAGATCCAGGACATGGTGGCCATCCGCCACACGGCCTGCAACGAGCAGCAGAGGACCACCATGATCCTGCTGTGTGAGGATGGCAGCCTGAGGATCTACATGGCCAACGTGGAGAACACTTCCTACTGGCTGCAGCCCTCCCTGCAGCCCAGCAGCGTCATCAGCATCATGAAACCCGTCCGCAAGCGCAAGGCAGCCGCCATCAGTAAGGGCTCCTCAGTCCCCTTGTAACTAGTGGGGATGTAGAGATTGATCAACATCATCTAAATGCTTACAGCACTCATTCTGACAATGGCCTGAGTAGTGGCTAAGTGGGTAAAATGTTTCCATAGATGTATACAGAAATACTTTCCAAAGGAGGAGAGTTGTTTTGTAGGTTTTTTCACCACAGCTTTCCCTGTTTAGAAAGATCTTTTGTCATAAAGATCTCTTTCCCCTTCCAGCAACTCGCACATCCAGCCAGGTGAACTTCCCCATTGACTTCTTTGAGCACAACCAGCAGCTGACAGACGTGGAATTTGGAGGCAATGACCTGCTGCAGGTGTACAATGCCCAGCAGATAAAGCACCGGCTCAATTCCACGGGCATGTACGTGGCCAACACAAAGGTGAGTGGGGCAATCTGGGGACTCTGTTGGGCTTCTGGTGCCCTTATTGTTGATACCATGCCTTGCCTTGCCTTAAGGAGTCTGCTTTGTTCAAATGACCTCCACAAATATTGTAAACAGTAAACAGTGGAGGCACCTCTTACCTGCCACAGTCATAAGGAACTTGTTCATGCCCTGAAATGGTGGAGCCTGGGGGCTTTGGTGCCCCAATGACATCTACTGATAGTTGTTACAAGCAACTGTGTCGTTCCCCACCAGTACTTTCTTGAAAGCTATAAAAACTCTGTGTTCCTCTGCCCATGTGGAAAACACCACAGCACCATAAAGCTGAGTCTTGAGCTAGGTCCCGACCTGAACTGTGATGTTCTGCAAAACTTTCACTTTCTTGGTTTTTTTGTTTCTATTGAATTTATTAATTTTACACTGTATTGCAGTCCAAAAAACCTGGTTTTCACCATTTTACATGGGGTGAACTAATTCAGTTGGTGCTCCATTGGTTTTAGGAAATCACATTCAAAAAAATTATGTGACCTGTCCTTGTGACTTTCTGTGATTGAGATTTTGCAGTGTCTCTAAGCAATACTTTGTTTCTCTACTCTTATTATATGCAAAGTTTTCCTAATGGTTGGGTAAGTCCCTCTCCTTTCAGTGATACTGAAGAGTCCTTGTCTTCAGAGGGAGTTTTTGAGCTGTGCTTTGTTCTCTGCAGCCTGGGGGCTTCACCATCGAAGTGACCAACAACAACAGCACGATGGTGATGACGGGCATGCGGATCCAGATCGGCACGCAGGCCATCGAGCGCGCGCCCTCCTACCTGGAGATCTTCGGCCGCACCATGCAGCTCAACATGACCCGCGCCCGCTGGTTCGACTTCCCCTTCACCCGCGAGGAGGCCCTGCAGGCTGACAAGAAGCTCACCATCTTCAGTAAGGCCTTGTGCCCTGCTGGCTCTGACCAGCTGGGGGGTTGCTTTGGGTGGGATGGAGGAGACCCTGCAGGCTGACAAGAAGCTCACCATCTTCAGTAAGGCCGTGTGCCCTGCTGGCTCTGACCAGCTGCGGGGTTGCTTTGGGTGGGATGGAGCTGCTTCATCTCGCTGCAGGGAGTTTGCATGATCTGTTCATTTGCTCTGAGTGCAAAAACAGTCTGAGGAGGGGACCCTGAGCTTTGATAGCTTTATTGATGGTCCAGTTCCTTGCTGCTGTGAGTGAATGTTTAGTAGTTCAGCTCAATGATTTTGTGTTGAGGCAAGAGAAGGAAAATGGCCTTCCAAAGAAGATGGCACTGTCAGTGGCTGTGTCATTAATAACATTAATGTAAATTATATTAATGACAGTGTCATTGATAATTGCTGTCCTGGCTTTGTGAAACGAGGCTGGTTTGTATCCAAAAGCAACACTTTTTCTCAGTTTTGAAGAAATTTCTCTCATTGCTACAGTTGGGGCTTCTGTGGATCCTGCTGGAGTCACCATGATGGATTCCATAAAAATTTATGGCAAAACCAAAGAGCAGTTTGGCTGGCCTGACGAGCCCCCCGAGGACTTCCCGTCTGCTTCCGTGAGCAACGTTTGTCCCCCAAACCTCAACCAGGGGAATGGCACTGGGGACACCGAGTCAGCTGCCCCTGCTGCTGCCAGTGGGACTGTCCTGGAGAGGTATTTCCACAGTCTTTGCCTTACTTCTCCTTGGAAATGGGTTGCTGTTGTTGTGGCACTTGTGTGCTTTTCCTACCCTGGAGACTGCAGGGAATTAGTGAGTTGTTCTCACTGCCTTGCACAGCACAACTGAAAACAGTGATTATCCTGTAGGAGGGGTTGTGGTGGCTCTTGGTTGATCTGGGGGAGTAGATGGGTAGATCTGTGTGCTTGCTTGTGCTGCCTAGTTCATGTTTCAGCAGTCTTGAGGAGCTCAAAACAATTTCTGCTGCCTTGGTACATTCATTTCAAGCAGGCCCTTTTATAGTGTCTGGAGCTCACAAAGGTCAGGCCTCTCTGAAGTTAAGCTCAGTTTTGAGGAGGGCTTTGTGTGTGACTTTGCATTAGACTCATGGCTCCCAACTTGCCTTACAGCCCACGTGCCTCAGGCTGAGTTGTTGTGATGGGAAAATGTTGGTTTTCCCCCATATTCCTCCTGAGAGCCAAACCCCAAGGCTGACCTGGACATAAATGTAGTGAATAAACAGAACTTGTGTTCTTTCTTATGTCCACACTGTGTTTTCCTTCAATGTCATACTGTCTGTATCAGAAGGGTTGTAAAAGCGGCAAGGACAGGAGGGAAACAGCTCAAAGAGGAACTGGTGCTGCTGAAAAATGAGCATTTCAGAGGATACATGCACTGCTCAGCTGTTTAAGTTTGTCTAACTGAAATTCTCAGGTGAAGGCTTCGGGCTTGAAGTGCCAGTTAGGCCCAGTTCAACCTGGACCTGTTCAACCATCCTCTTTTGTCTAATAGTTCATGGGATTTTTTTTCTGTGTTTATTTTCCCTTCCCTCCTCTGTTGTGACATCCCCACAAGATGTCCCTCTCAGCACAGACATGCTCTCTGGTTTTCCAGAGCAGTTGGATTATATTCTAAAAATTCAGATATAAAAAAATTACTCTTCCCATTTGGTGTTACCTTCTGAAGGGCCTCTGAGTAGGAGCAGCTAATGGCAGGCAGGAGGCAACTTTTCTATCCAAGTGTGGTGTCTGCACTGAACTTTAAGCCTGGGTGGTGCTTTAAGTGGTGCTTTAAGTGGTGCTTGGCTTCTCTGTGTGAGGTGACCTGGCTCATCTCTGTCTTTGTTTTGCTGCCCAGGTAGAAAGACCCTGCTTAGACTGATGCTCCCCTGGCTTCCTGATTTCCTTATTTAATTTGCCTTTTGCTTAGAATGTGTTCTAGGGAGTTTTTCTGTGAGCTTTACACATTTTTATTTTTTTTTCCTTTTTCTTTGCTCCCCCAAAGTTCTGACACTGAGTCCCTAACCACCCTGGACCGGTTAGTATGGCATCCTTTTCTCTGCACGAATGAGTGTGTGTCAGAGAGACAGAACACATGGTGTGGCTTTTGGTGACTGGGGATTTTTTGTTTTCCAAGTGACATTTGCTTCTTTACATTCTGGTCATTGCATGGCAGATGGTTTAGCAAATGTAAAGATGAGGTTGTTTGCAGATTTTTGCTGTACACGGCATAACTGTTGCTTATTTGACAGACTCCTCTCTGCTTTGTTCCTTCCTTGTGCCTTCTTGCCCCACTCCTGTTCCCTCCAAGCTTTGTGAGGGTGGCTGTGGGGAGTGGGATGTTATTTATCACCAGCAGACCCGACAATTGTTCCTTCCACCTTCCAATCCCACAGTGTTATTTTTCCCCTTAATGCTCTCTCTTCCCTGCTTTATCCTGTATCTTGCTGCTCCTTCTGGTGTGTCAGATGGCATTTCAGGTAGTTCTGCCTGGGGGCATGGAGTGCTGCTACAGGGACTTTGCTGCCACTTGTAAATCAGGTTTTCCCTCGGGTGTGAGCCTGCTTGAACCCCAGCATCCCTCTCTTGGGGTCACACCCAGTGCTCTGAATTAATTTTCCTCTGGAATATTTTGTGCTGAAACTCCAAATTGGAAAGAGCAACCTGTGTGGAAATAGCAAGCGAGTAGAGCGTTGCTCCCTGAGCAAAGTCGGTTCCGCTTTTTGCCATGTGTCATAGGCAGCCTTGATCTGCAGTCATCTGTACGTCTGGGGGCCATGGTGAATTGGGACTGTCAAGACAATCCAAGTTATCCCTGCTGCAGGCTGCGTAAGGAAATGTTTTATCCTCTTTGGGAGAGAAAAGCCCCTGTCTTTCAGCTGTGGATTATTAAAGCAGTCCTAAGTTTGTCTGTGAGCGTGAGCCAGGTTTAACTCTGGTCTGTAACACAATGAAATGATATGCATGGTGCCTGTGGCAGGTTTTATCATGCTTTGATTTTGTACTTGGCATTCGTTAGCTGTCTCTGAGCTACTCATGACTGTAGCCCGCATAAAGCAAAGTGCTAAGGAGAGAGAAGGGTTGCTGTACTCAAGCCTGCTTTCCTCTC
Organism: Luscinia megarhynchos; assembly: GCA_034336665.1. NCBI lineage: Eukaryota > Metazoa > Chordata > Aves > Passeriformes > Muscicapidae > Luscinia > Luscinia megarhynchos. The sequence continues at coordinate 1,336,182 of CM067583.1, read as the reverse complement.
TCCCTCCAGGCTAGTAGTGAGTTCTTTAGAAGCGCTGGAAAGCTGCTTTGCTGTGGGACCAGTCAACGAGAAGGCAAGTAACTTTCTGAATACATTCCTGAGCTTTGGAGCTGGGGGAGGAGGGGTGAGCTCAGCACTACCTCCTGCAGCCCCGGGGGCCTGATAGGAGCAGAGCCATCCCTTTTGCTCAGAGCACTGATCTGAAAGTTGCCGTAGCCAAAAGCGTTTGAAACTAGTTTAGAATGACAATTGGCATTTGCATTTAGCGCTGGTGGGCTTTTTGTGCTGGGAGTGACCTCGTTTACAGAAACAGCAGGGTAGGAGCCCATAAATCTCAAAAGGACTTTTCTCATGTAGACATGTGAAATGTTCCCTAAATGTCAAATAGTAAATGGAGGGAGGCTATCAAAAGGGTATTTCGGGAAGGGAGCTGCAGGTGCACTGAGTGATGGTAAATATACTGAATAATGGGGTTTGTTCTTAGGAGAAGAATAAGATTGCAGCTCAGGAACTGGCTACCATGCTGCTGTCCATGCCAGCCCCTTCCAGCGTGCAGCAGCAGACCAAGAGCCTCCTGGCCAGCCTGCACACCAGCCGTTCAGCCTACCACAACCACAAGGTACTGCCCAGGGCTGGGGCTGGGGGCCCCTGGAACCTGCCAGGTCATGGCTGAGGGTGCAGCACTGCCCTAGAGAGCCCTTCCTCCAGCAGCACAAACCTCCTGTCTCATCTCCCTTTCTGCTGCCTGCCCTGCTGGTTTTTGTGTTTCACCAGAGTTGTGTGGTTCTGTGAGCCTTTAGGATTGCTTGTCCTTCCTTAGCTGAGTGCCAGATTTCCCCAGCATCTGTCCTGTGGTTGTACTTCAGCTGCTTTCTCGTGCTGCAGTCAGTTGTTCTTCTTTGCCTGTGTTATCTTTCACTCTACAGGATCAAGCACTGCTAAGCAAAGCCATTCAATATTTGACTTCTTCAACCAAAGAAGGAAAGGACCTCGATCCTGAGGTGTTCCAGAGGCTGGTCATCACTGCTCGATCCATTGCTATTATGAGACCCAACAATCTGGTCCACTACACAGAATCAAAGCTGCCACAGCTGGAAACAGGTAGATAAGTCTGTAATTTTCTCTAAGTTTCTGTTGTGATAATTGAAGCTGTGCTGGGGTGTCGGGTTCAGAGTGACAGGGACTACATTTGACACATTTGGCAGGTGTGTGATATCCTGCTGATGAGAACATCAAAGCCTCTGAAAAAAGCCATTTCAAATAAACTTGGTGTTACTCTCATTAAGGTTTTCCCCTGCACATTTCTGAGAGGTGTTTTTTAATCTGTGCAGAGAGTGAAGAAGGGCAGGAGGCCCAGAAACACACGGAAGGAGAGGGCTGCACCTTCATTACCCAGCTGGTGAACCACTTCTGGAAGCTCCATGCATCAAAACCCAAAAATGCCTTCCTGGCCCCTGCCTGCCTGCCAGGTGGGAGAGCTCTTCCTTTGCTATTGGCAAGCCTGTGGCTTCTCAAGGGGCCTGTTTTAAGTTTGTAAGCAGAGAAAATGACTTGTTCAATGCTAGTTCTGCACTGAGGGCTTTGTGATGTGGAGCTGCAGATTCTGCTCCAAAGCATTTGGTCAGGGGCACGTGTATTTTGCCAGGAAAAAGGGACTGGTGATTGATTTACCCACATTTGGCTTCGTGGGTGGTGTTAGAGGATATTCAGTGGTGCTGGTGTGTGGAGTTCACAATATTCCATCAGACAGACAAGACTGGCTGAGTCTGGATTGAAAATCAATATATTTGTGCTGTTAACATTGTGCCTTGAAGTCTGCAAACAAAAGATGCTTCCTGCAGTGCCTCACTGTGTGCTGAAATACAGAGAGAGCTGATTTCAGTCCTGCTTTTATGCCTCTTAGGTCTCACTCACGTTGAAGCCACAGTCAATGCTTTGGTGGATATTATCCATGGATACTGCACGTGTGAGCTGGACTGTATCCACACTGCATCCAAGATCTACATGCAGATGTTACTTTGCCCAGTATGTCACCTTGCTCTGCTCTGCCCCAGCCTCTAATTGCACCAGGGGAAGTTTAGGTTGAATATAAGAAAATATTTCTTCATGGAAAGGCTGTTCCAGCCTGCCACATGCTGCCCAGAGCAGTGGTTGAGTCCCAGCCCCAGAGGGATTTAAAAGTGTAGATGTGGCACTTGGGGACATGGGTTAGGGGGATTGGTAGTGTTGGGTTTGTGGTTGGACTTGACCTCAGAGGGCTTTTTGAACCTAAATGTTTCTATGATTCTATAATGGGAGAAAAAAAATTAAATGTGGGTAGAATGGGAATACGTAGTACAGACACAAAATACAGCCAAAAGCACCCAGCCAGAAGTGAATGAAGGGGAATTTTCTCTCCTTGTGTTCTAGTAATGTTTGTCATGTGCTGCATGTGGAATGACCTTGTCATGTGTTGCTTTGTGGCTCCTGAGAGAAGCAGAGAGTTGGGGCAGTAACTTGTGTCCCACATGAACCATGACCAATGAGAGTCACAAGTGTATTTTTACCCATCTGTCCAAATGCTGTGAATAAGAACTGAGAGCTTCAGGAGTGTAATGATGAACTGTTAACCCTGCAGGACCCAGCAGTGAGCTTCTCCTGCAAGCAGGCTTTGATCAGGGTGCTGAGACCCAGGAACAAGCGGCGCCACGTGACTCTGCCATCGTCCCCCCGCAGCAACACTCCCATGGGTACGCCCTGCCTTCAGCCAGCATGGCCTTCTGGTCAGAAAAGGACAAGGAAATAGACTGCTCTTGTTAGAAATTGAGACTAAAAAATACTAAAATCAGCATTTTTTCCTTTCTTTTGCTCTCCCTTACTCCCTAAACCCCTTTTTATTTCAATAAACTCTCACCTTTTCACTGATATTTTGGGATTCAGAAAGGAGATCTCTCTGAGATATTTCCCTTTCAGTGACAGGAAAATCTGATCATTTTATCTAGAGAGTAGTAATCTAGAGTTAGTATTTCTGTGCATGTTTTCAGGTTCTAATAAAGCAGTCAAAGATGTGTGCAGATCACAATGATCAGAGTTCCATCTAAGAGAGGTTTTTCAGTATTGAAGCAAATTGTAGGTGTCAGGAAGTCTCTTGGTAATTGAGGGGAAAAAACTTGAGTTTTTGCCCTGCATTGACTGCCTTATTTGGGATGGGATGAGGAGCTGTGCATTTATGAGCTCCTGCTTTGCCACTCAGGAGATAAAGACGATGATGATGATGATGATGCAGAAGACAAGCTGCAGAGCTCTGGGATCGCGAAATGGAGAGCACATCCGCCAGGAGAGCCAGGAGCAGAGCGAGGTGGATCACGGGGACTTTGAGATGGTGGTGAGTCCAGAGCTTCTCCTTGCAGCCTTTGAAGGGATGCCAGGACCTGAGTTAATTTAGCTCTGATGAACCTGCTTGTAGTGCTCCCTTACTGCTGGTGGTCTGGGGAAAGTTCTCACTGTGTTTCCTCTCCTTAGTCTGAATCCATGGTTCTGGAGACTTCCTGAGAACGTGAATAATGGGAACCCTTCTCCTCTGGAGGCTCTCCTGGCTGGAGCAGAGGGATTCCCTCCCATGCTGGATATCCCTCCAGATGCAGATGATGAGACAATGGTGGAGTTGGCTATTGCCCTGAGCCTGCAACAAGATCAGCAAGGTCAGATGTGGGCACTGTTGACAGGCAAAATGGGGTTGGAAACTGGGAAAACTGGGAAAGAAATGAGGCAAAGCTGTTGGTGTCATCACCAGTGAACCAAAGATAGCAGAGCTATGAAATATGCAGGAAATGCCAGAGTTAACTTCGTTCTCTCAAAGAAAGATGCTCATAAGTTGTTCTCTTGCAGGGAGCAGCAGCAGTGCCCTTGGCCTGCAGAGCTTAGGACTGTCTGGCCAAGCTCCCAGCTCCTCCTCTCTCGATGCTGGAACACTCTCAGACACAACAGCATCAGGTAACTGTTCACTGCAAGGCACCATCTTCTTCAGATTTTGACCTAAGTTATGCCTTAAAATTGGTTTGCAAATATGGTTTGGAAGAGCCAGTTATTGGCTTCTTGTGTTTTTGAGAGTGTACTTACAGCTTTTTCCTGCTTTGACTGGCTCTTGCTGTAGACTTCTGAGGAAGTTATTTCCTCTCTTTAAACTAAAGCAGACTAAACAGAGCATGTGCTGTATTTCCCTTGCATTTATAAACAACCAGACATTGTTTTTTAAGTAGCTGCATGTCTGTGTGTTTGATGAGAAGTTTTCCTCTCAGGATATCTCCCCTCCACTACTTTCAGCAGCTTTGATCGTCCTGCTGCTCATCCCCAAGCTCCCTTTCCGTTCATAGCTGTCCCCAGACTCCAGGCCCAGTCCCTGCAGCCTTTCCCTGGTAGCATCAGCACCGTTTGCAGTGGTTCCCAGGCAGTGTTTTTACTTGTAACAGCTCTCTTTATTCTCTTAGCTCCAGCGTCCGACGACGAGGGCAGCACGGCGGCCACGGACGGCTCCACGCTGCGCACGTCGCCCGCCGAGCACGGCGGCAGCGTGGGCTCCGAGAGCGGCGGCAGCGCCGTGGACTCGGTGGCCGGGGAGCACAGCGGTGAGTCAGCCCTGCTGCTCCCTGAGTCACCCTGCTGCACCCAGAGTCAGCCCTGCTGCACACCTGAGTCAGCCCTGCTGCACCCCAGAGTCAGCCCTGCTGCGCCCTGAGTCACCCTGCTGCACCCCTGATCCCTCCCTGCTGCACCCCTGAGTCAGCCCTGCTGCACCCAGAGTCAGCCCTGCTGCACCCTGAATCATCCCTGCTGCACCCCTGATCCCTCCCTGCTGCACCCCTGAGTCAGCCCTGCTGCACCCCAGAGTCAGCCCTGCTGCACCCCTGATCCCTCCCTGCTGCACCCCTGATCCCTCCCTGCTGCACCCCTGATCCCTCCCTGCTGCACCCCTGATCCCTCCCTGCTGCACCCCAGAGTCAGCCCTGCTGCACCCCAGAGTCAGCCCTGCTGCACCCCTGATCCCTCCCTGCTGCACCCTGAGTCAGCCCTGCTGCACCCCTGATCCCTCCCTGCTGCACCCCTGATCCCTCCCTGCTGCACCCCAGAGTCAGCCCTGCTGCACCCCTGATCCCTCCCTGCTGCACCCTGAGTCAGCCCTGCTGCACCCCTGATCCCTCCCTGCTGCACCCCTGAGTCAGCCCTGCTGCACCCCAGAGTCAGCCCTGCTGCACCCCAGAGTCAGCCCTGCTGCACCCCTGAATCAGCCCTGCTGCACCCCAGAGTCAGCCCTGCTGCACCCCTGATCCCTCCCTGCTGCACCCCAAAGTCAGCCCTGCTGCACCCCTGATCCCTCCCTGCTGCACCCTGAGTCAGCCCTGCTGCACCCCTGATCCCTCCCTGCTGCACCCCCAAAGTCAGCCCTGCTGCACCCCTGATCCCTCCCTGCTGCGCCCCTGAGTCAGCCCTGCTGCACCCCAGAGTCAGCCCTGCTGCACCCCAGAGTCAGCCCTGCTGCACCCCTGAATCAGCCCTGCTGCACCCCTGAGTCAGCCCTGCTGCACCCCAGAGTCAGCCCTGCTGCACCCCTGATCCCTCCCTGCTGCACCCCTGAGTCCTGCGTGCTGCACCCCTGAATCAGCCCTGCTGCACCCCTGAGTCAGCCCTGCTGCACCTCTGTTCCCTCCCTGCTGCACCTCTGTTCCCTTCCTGCTGCACTCCTGAATCCTCCCTGCTGCACCCCTGCTGGATCCCTGCTGCACCCCTGATCCCTCCCTGCTGCACCCCTGCATCATCCCTGTTCCCTCTCTTCATTACCCCTGCTCCCTCCCTGCTGCACCCCTGCTCCCTCCCTGCATTACTCCTGCTCCCTGCCTGCTGCCACAGCCTTGCCCACCATGGGAGTGTGTGGGTGATCTCTGGCACACAGGAAATCTCAGTTCCCAGTGGCTGCTGCCATCTGTTGTTCCATGGGTTCTGTCTGAGTACCCACAGATGGAATATTGGCTGCTTTTCCTGGTTCTAAGTGTGGAATCTCCAGCAGATTTTACTGGGCTGTAATAACAGAATCGTCAGATCCCAGAATGCTTTGGGTGGGAAGGGACCTTAAAGATCATCCTGTACCAGCCCCAAGGCAGGGACACCTTCCATGAGCTCAGGTTGCTCCAAGGTGCCTCCAACCTGGCCTTGGACAAGGGTTACAGGAGTGAGGCAGCCACAGCCTCTCTGGGCAGCCTGTGCTGGGGCTTCATCACCCCTCTGAGTGAAGAATTTCTTCCTAATATCCCATCTAACCCTGTCCTTGTTCATCTTAAAGCCACTGCCCCTGATCCTGTCACTCTCTCCCTGTATAACAAGTCCCTCTCCCTCCTTTTCATAAGTACCCAGTACTCTGTTAGGTACTGGGAGGCCACAGCAAGGTGTCCCTGGAGCCTTTGCCTCTCAGAATGCCCAGAGCAAGACTGAGACAATTCACTGTGCTGCTGGTTAAGTTTGGATGAGATAGGATTAATCCCTCTCTTTTTAGTTGGGACTGATACCCAGATAAAATAATCAGAGACTCTTACTAAAAAAATTGTCTGATTGCACTGCCCATCCAAGGGTTGTCTGAGTTGGAGTTACTGCTGTGGGACCACTTCAGTTTGGGCCATGAAGATGAGGGTGGCAAAGAAAGGATTTCTCCAAGTGCACCTTCAGATTCTCTTGTAGCTTTAAGAAGAAAACCAAGGCCAGCATCTCCTTTGAGCCACAATTCTGGAGTGTGATGGTGGCCATGAAGCAGACACAGTGCTTGCTGAGCTGCTGATGGTATTTGTGCTGTTTTGCTTTCCTCTGGCAGTGTCTGGGCGGAGCAGTGCCTACGGGGACACGGCGGCCGAGGGGCACCCCGCGGGGCCGGGCAGCGTCAGCTCCAGCACCGGGGCCATCAGCACCACCACGGGCCAGCAGGAGGGAGAGGGCTCCGAGGGGGAAGGGGAGGCAGAGGGGGATGTCCACACCAGCAACAGGCAAGAGGCTTTGTTTGCTCTTCGGGAATAACAGCTGTGCTCTGGGGGGATGTCTGCAGAGGAGGGGGTGCAGCTGCTGGGTAACCAAAGTGGAAGGTCAGAAACAGACCAGAGCAAACTGCCATTGTAAAATCATGGAATGTCCTGAGGTGGGAGGGACCCACAAATATCATCCAGTCCAACCTCTGGCCCTGCACAGACACCCCAGCAATCCCAGCCTGTGCATCCAAACACAATCTGTGTTCTCCTGCAGGACACTCCTGGAGTTCTGGGAGCCTGGGCAGCCTCAGGGCCATGCCCATTCCCTGGGGACCCTGTTCAGTGCACCCTCTGTGCCACCAGCATGTGGTGTGATGAGCACACTCAGTGTGTGTCCCACAAAACTGCTGCCTCTAGGAAGTGATGAAAAAGTCCTTCATGAGTCTGGTTAACATGGAATCACTAAAATCCTGGGAGCCTGTGAAACTCCACTCTTAGGACAGAAGTGTGTACTTTGGGAACATGGGCAGCTTTTCATTCTGTGGGAGCAGGTGCTCAGTCCCTTCTCCAGAGCAGAGATGTGCAGGATGTTTCCCTGCAGTTGCAATCCCCAGGTGGCCAGGCCTGGGCAGTGTGGCTCCACTGTCAGAGGTGCTCTGCAGCTTTGGCATGGCTCCCCTGGGAAGTCTGAGCGAGTCCTCTCCTCCCTGGGAGGATTTGCTGGCTCAGGGGTTCTGGGGCAGTTGCAGTGCTCTCTTGGAGACCCTGCTGGGTGTGCTGTGTTGTGTGGTGTGTCTGATCACTGGCTCTGGATCCCCAGGCTGCACATGGTCAGGCTGATGCTGCTGGAGAGGCTGCTGCAGAACTTGCCCCAGCTGAGGAACGTGGGGGGGGTCCGGGCCATCCCTTACATGCAGGTGAGTGAGGAGGGCTCAAAGTGCCAATGAAACTCTTCAATCACTGGTGTCCATTTGCATGTGCTTTTCTCCTCTCTGCCCAGTCACAGTGTGAGTCCATCTGTTGCACAGCATTCCTTACCCACAGGGTTTTTGCTGGACTTGTGCCCTTTCTCAGTGTGACTTTACAGCTGACTGAGGAGCCTGAGGGCTCCAGTCCTTGAGCTCCACTGTGTTTGGGAAGGTGTTGTGGGTTTATGCTGAATGTTCATGTTAGGGTGTGAGGCACAGGCTGGATTTGGGAAAGAACACAGATAAATCAAGATAAAATCAGGGCTGTTTTGTGAAAGGTAAATAGTTATCTTGTAAATGTGGAACCTGTCCTCTGATAATTCTCTGACTGCTCTTCCCAGGTTATTCTGATGCTCACAACAGATCTAGATGGAGATGATGAGAAAGACAAGGGAGCTTTGGATAACCTTCTGTCCCAGCTGATTGCAGAGCTGGGCATGGACAAAAAGGTAAAGTGCAGTGTGAGCTCATGCTCTGAATTTGCTCCTTCTAGACTGGGTTTCTTTCCATGGAGGAGTTAAATGCTTGGGAGTTACAGAAGCATTGCTGTGTGGATGTGTTTGGGCTGTTTATTCCTCTTGCTTCCTTTCATGTAAGGTAGAAAATTACATGAGTGGGACTCCCACTGTTTCCTGGGTCTGGCATCCCACAAGTGAGCATGAAAATTTGTTTTGCTGGAATTAAACTCTGAGAAGAGCCATGATCAGTAAATGCATGATTGACATATGTAGCTTTTCATTTGTGTGGGACTGTTCTCTGGCAGCCAGGCCACTGCCTACCCTTCTGCTGAGGCATTTGTGCTGCTTTTTTGGTCTTATTTCTTGAGCTTAAATTAGAAATGCTTCCTGAGGATCAGAGCACTGAACTTGAGAGGCTTGGGACACTGCTCAGCTCTGGGATTGAACAAACAATCTGGGATGTGTCTTTCCTTGCAGGACGTGTCCAAGAAAAACGAGCGCTCCCCTGTGAACGAGGTGCACTTGGTAGTGATGAGGCTGCTCAGTGTCTTCATGTCCAGAACCAAGTCAGGATCCAAGACATCCATTTGTGAGGTACCTGCTCCAAATTGCTCTGTCAGGGAGTGATTTTCTCCCCCTCTACTCAGCTCCCACAAGACCCCACCTGGAGCACTGCACACGGTTCTGGTGTTCTCAACATGAGGACACATGGAATTGTTGGAGCAAGTGCAGAGTCCATGGAGTTGCTCAGGGGACTGGAGCACCTCCCCTGTAGAAACAGGCTGGGGGAGTTGGGAATGTTCAGCCTGGGGAGGAGAAGGTGGTGTGGACGTCCCACAACACTTCCCAAGGTCTGAAGGGGGTGCAGGGGAGCCAGAGAGGGACTGTTCATCAGGAACTGGAGTGACAGGACAAGGGGGAATGGGTCACAGTGAAAGAGGGAAAAGTTAGGGCAGGTACTGGGGAGAAATTGCCCAGAGCAGCTGTGGCTGCCCCTGGATCCCTGGAAGTGCCCAAGGCCAGGTTGGAGAAGTGGGATAGCAGAAGCTGTACCTGCCCATGGCAAGAGGTGGAAGGGGATGAACTTTAAGGTCCCTTCCAACCCTAACAGGTATAAAACTGAAAAATCCTTGACAGAGCTTTGGAAAAATTTATAGGGAACCTGTATAATGTTACTGAACTCAAGTGGAAAAAGAGTTTTGAAACTGGGGCTGGAGGAAGCAGCCGTGTAAAGACAATTGGATGCTCCTGCTTTGTGCACGGCTCCAGACTGAGCTCAGGGCAGCACATTAATGATGTTACTTAAAACTGTCTGGCAGATTTTTGCCTTGCATCTCACCAGTGCTGAAGGGGTTAAAGAGGATTTGTAATGTGATTATTGGAAAGCAATATGCTGCTGTGTCAACGTAAAAGTCGCTAAGAGGATTCCTTAGATATTTGTTGCTAAAAGGTACAGTAATAAGGCATAAAAAGCAGTATGTGTGGTGGGAAGGAGATTAATAAAAAAGCATAGAGGTTAAAAAATTTAGTCTGAACTGCATCAAATTTTAATGAGCTTATGAGCTGTGGGGTTTGTTTGGATTTACAGGGCTGCTTTAATAGTTTTATTTACAGTAGCTTTTTCTCCAGCCTTTGTTACTCACTTGAGCTTCCCACAGAAATCAAAGCTCCTTGTCCTGCAGAATGCAGGTGGAGCAATACCTGGGTGGAGCAGAGCCTGTGAGCGGCAGCTGCAACAGGGACTCTTTCTCTACCAGGATTCACACCCAGCTGGCCAAATCCCAGATAAACAAATAGAAATCCCAACTTTAAAAAATGTGAAAAAAAAAAAAAAAGGAAGGGAAAAAAGCCCTAGTCGTCTAATCCACAGCAGAGTGGCCTCTGGCACATGTGTCGAGGGGAGATTAGACTTAAGAGGAGATTTTATTTGTTTTCCTTTACTAAGCACTTGTTCAAAAGAGTCTCTGTAAATATTTGAGTTGCTTTTCATAAACACAAAAAAAACCAAAAAAACCCCAACCTCAAACAAACCCCAAAGTTAAAAGCTGCCTGCAAAGTTTCATTCAAACCTGCTCTCTTGCCCACGTTGTCAGCAGGTGCTCAGGGCTGCCCCAGCTCTCCCCCCTGCAGGTTCCCAGGTGTGTTCCTGATCCAGCTCCTTCCCTCTGTTCCAGGCTTCCTCCCTGATCTCCAGTGCCACAGCAGCTGCCCTGCTGAGCTCTGGTGCTGTTGATTACTGCCTGCACGTGCTCAAGTCCCTGCTGGAGTACTGGAAGAGCCAGCAGAATGATGAGGAGCCTGTGGCCACCAGCCAGCTGCTGAAGCCTCACACCACCTCCTCTCCCCCCGACATGAGCCCCTTCTTCCTCCGCCAGTATGTCAAGGTGAGTGCTGCCCTGTGCTGGGAGCTCTGCAGAGCCTGCACACAGCTGGGAAAGCAGCCCTGCACAAGGAGCTTGCCCTTAGAAAAGCAACCAAAATCCATCTTCTAGCACAAAGTTCCAGGTGGGAGTGCTCTGGGTTCTCACAGGGCAGCCCAGCTCACCATCCTTTGGTGCACTCCTAACCCAGGAGCTGTGTGGAGCTGCTGCCACTGATCCTGGAGGAATTGTTAATCATCCTGAAGGGAAGCTGCTCCAGCCCATGACTCCCTGTGCTTGGCAGGCAGAATTCCTGAACTTAGTGTGCCAAGGAAGTGGAAGGGTGGATGGGAATTTCCACAGTAATTCCCAATGTGGTGCCATTCTGCCATGGTTTGGTGTTTGTACAGGTGCAGTGCAAAAAGCCTGATTAAATGTAAGAATGTCTTCTAAGCTGAAAGCTCCTAAGTTGAACTGCTTTATTACTCCAGACTAGCTTAGTGCATCTTCACAGCTGCCATCCAGCTCAAGGCCTTGTGCAGGTTTTTATTCATCATTTGGGCTGCAAAGGGGCAGAAATCCCTTGTTTTTAAAAAAGCAGCAAAAGCACCCTGTCATTCATGGTGACACCACACTGGGTGTGCTCAGAGCCTGAGGGATTTCTCTTGCTGCCAGGGTCATGCTGCAGATGTTTTTGAGGCCTACACTCAGCTCCTGACAGAGATGGTGCTGCGCCTGCCCTACCAGATCAAGAAGATTGCAGACACAAACTCCCGCATCCCCCCACCCATCTTTGATCACTCCTGGTTCTACTTTTTGTCTGAGGTAAGCAGGAACCTGATGCACCTGCAGATTTCCACAAGAAAACTGCAATAGTGATTTCTTTCATGGGAGAGATGAGCTTTTGCAGAGCTGATCTCAGCTCCATCTTGTATTTTTAATCCCCTTGTAAGAAGGTGAGCTCTTGGCTTTGTGTGTTGCTGTTGAACAGGAATCCATAGGAAAATATACATTAAATTGAGGTTGCTGTTTTTTCTTGGAATTAAGTGGTTGCTGCCACAAAGCTTAGAGAGAAACCTACTGTGAGATAGAAAAATGTATCAGCATGCTCAGCTGTTGGTACTTGGGCCTTAAAAAAGAAATCAGGAAGATATTTAGAGTTTGTCTTTTCAGTTTGCTTCCTACTTTACATAACAAGTTATCTTACATTTACACAAGTCTGAGTTGAGATTTCTTAATTAGCCTTGGTTAGGTGTTTATTTGAGGTTGGAGATGACAAGGGATGGTTTCCAGTAAGTGCTGCAGCGCTGCTGTGCAGTGTTGCTGTGCAATGTTTCTTCTGCCTGGGACTTAAAGCTGGGTGAACACATTTCCCATCAGTTCTGTTTTTGGAAGAAAACTCTGCTTTTTGCTGGCCCCTGTGGCCCTGGCGAGCTGACAGTGCCGTGTCCCTGCAGTACCTGATGATCCAGCAGACGCCGTTCGTGCGCCGGCAGGTGCGCAAGCTGCTGCTCTTCATCTGCGGCTCCAAGGACAAGTACCGGCAGCTGCGCGACCTGCACACGCTGGACTCGCACGTCAGGGGCATCAAGAAGCTGCTGGAGGAGCAGGGCATCTTCCTCAGGGCCAGCGTGGTGACTGCCAGCTCGGGCTCTGCCCTGCAGTACGACACCCTCATCTCCCTGGTAAGGCACGAGCAGGCACGGGGCCTTGGAGTGCCCCTGGTGTGCCAGCAGTGCTGATGTGCTCTTTGATCCCTTCCCTTTGTGCCTGCAGATGGAGCATTTAAAGGCTTGTGCAGAGATTGCCACGCAGAGAACAGTGAACTGGCAGAAATTCTGCATCAAGGATGACTGTGAGTTCTGTCTCTGCAGGGTTTGGGGCAGCAGTGGTGTTGAGGTTGGGATCTTGGATGGGGAAGCTCAGCAGAGAAGAGGAGACACAGCTGAGGGTTTTGATAGGACTGAACTGCTTCCTGTACTAATTATCCCAGTGCCCTAATTGCATCTGCTCCTTGGCTAAAGAGCAAAATATGATGTAATGGATAACCTAGAGGAACAGGAGATCTGTGTTCTCTTGCTTGTGCTGCCGTTGTCCCAGAGAGTCATTTGGGATGAGCCACTGTACCTAGTGTACCCCAGTGCTGGGCTTCTGTGCTGCAGGGACAGGACAGTTCTGGGAGTTTGGTCCTTGTCTACAAAGGCTTTTGGTTTAGGTTGGGTGGGTTTTTAATTCAGGCTTTAGTGGCATGGAGCTGGTTTAGTCAGGGCAGGTGTAGGTTGGATATCAGGGAAAAATTCTTCCCCCAGAGGGTGCTGGCACTGCCCAGGCTGCCCAGGGAATGGGCACAGCCCCAGGGCTGCCAGAACTCCAGGGGTGTTTGGACAGGGTGGGATTGTTGGGGTGTCTGTGCAGTGCCAGGGTTGGATTCAATCCCTGTGGGCCTTTTCCAGCTCAGGATATTCCATGATTGTGTGATTCAAACATTTTCTCTTTCCCTCCACAGCGGTTCTCTATTTCCTGCTCCAAGTCAGCTTCCTGGTAGACGAGGGAGTATCCCCAGTTCTCCTGCAGCTGCTGTCTTGTGCTCTGTGTGGCAGCAAAGTGCTGTCTGTGGCTTCATCCTCTGGAGCTTCGAGCACCTCTTCCACCTCTGCTCCTGCAGCATCAGGCTCTGGGCAGGCAGCAGCACAGAGCAAATCCTCCACCAAAAAGAGCAAGAAGGAGGAAAAGGAGAAGGAGCGAGAGGGTGAGGGACAGCTGGGCCTTGTCCTGTGATTTTAGGGAGCAGTTCTGCTCCTCACAGCCTTTCTTAGTCTGTTTAGAAAGAACTGGATAATAAATCCCAGATAAATCTGTTGGGAAAGGGTCATGGCTTGTGGCAAGGGCAGCCAGAGCCACTATCAGGAGAGAGAAACAGTTTTCCCATGTGTAGATGGGACTAAGGTGAAGCAGTGTGTCCTAAAAGTTGGGCTGAAATCACGTGCTGGGGACATCCCAAACCACTGTGTTTATTGCCTTGAGTGGGTTTGAAGTTGCCTAATGGTGTTACCTAATCTAGTGATGAAGCAGCTTCCACTTAACTTGCCTGTCCTGGGTTGTAGGAGGCTGAAATGCTCATGAGGATTAAAACAAATCCTGGGGATGCACACCCAGTTAGCTCTGCTCTGCAGTGATTGTGTTCAGACTTGTTTCCTCTGGCTGCCTTGGGAGCTCTGCTGGAGCCAGGGCTGCTGCTTAATGAATATCCACAGTCCTGGGAAAGTAATTAAGCTTCCCTATAAAAGTCACGGGCATAAATTCTCTCTTGGCTTTTCTTCAAGGAGCCGCTTTGGCTTTCACCATCAGATGGTTCCCTGTGAGTCTTTTCATTGCCTCATGGTCAATCCTTTTCTTTTTATCAGGATGTGTAGCACATTTCTCACGTCCTCACTGGCAAGTTTTCCTGCAGTTTTTTTCCTGTTAGTCAGGAGATATAAAAATATCTAACTGGGTTATATTTTGGGAAAAGACATGACTTCAAACTTTCTTGTTACCTGAAACATGATAATTTGTCCCCATTATCCTGACTCTTTGAAATAGGAGAGTGGCCTGCTTGTGAGGTGCAGCATTTATCTTGTCCCTAAGCTCTCCCTGTGTCCCTAGGTGAGGGTTCAGGCAGTCAGGAGGACCAGCTGTGTACGGCCCTGGTGAACCAGCTGAACAAGTTTGCTGACAAGGAGACCCTCATCCAGTTCCTGCGCTGCTTCCTGCTGGAGTCCAACTCCTCCTCAGTGAGGTGGCAGGCCCACTGCCTGGCCCTGCACATCTACAGGTGAGCCTGGGCTGGGCCACTGCCAGAGCCTCTCTGGAGGGTGCTGCAGCCTGCAGGTGCTGCCCCCCAGAATTGCCCTCACTGGTTTGCAGTTACTGGGGCTGGAGGTGGAAGTTGTGACTTAGCCATGATCAGTCTCAGTTGCCACCTGCAAGGAGCATTTTATTTCTGTTTGCAAGGTCTGACTCCTGTCATGACCAGGGAGCAGGTTTGTGGGCAAAGTGAATTTCTGAGGCAGATCCAGACTCTCAACATGAAGAATTGGGAGTTGTGTGGGGAAAGGAGCACTTTAGGGGCTGGACTCCTTCAGAGCTCTGTTCAGTTGTTGCAGGACAACAGCTGCTTTTGTTTTGGAGTGCTGGAAAACAGCTGGGTTCAAGGGGTGGTGGGATTTAGCTCTGTGAGCTCTGCAAGATGGTTTCCTAGTTTGGTGGACTGGAGCTCATGTTCTCCTTCTGCACAAGATCTATGCTGTCTTCAGGACCCTGATTGTGTGTAATCCTCTCAACAGGAACTCCAACAAGTCCCAGCAGGAGTTACTGCTGGATCTCATGTGGTCCATCTGGCCAGAACTCCCAGCCTATGGAAGAAAGGCTGCCCAGTTTGTAGATCTCCTGGGATACTTCTCCCTGAAAACACAGCAGACTGAGAAAAAGGTACAGTGACATCCCAGAAGCGAGGTACAGCACCCCAGGTGCTCATTTATAATACAGCTGGGACAGATTTTCTGTCAGAAGAGCTTCTGGTGGAAATTTTTTGTGTTTCTAGAACTTTAATGTTAAAGAAAGCAGGATCCTTAAAAAATTTGGAAGTATGGAATTCTGTTTTATTGTTTTGGGGATGAAATTGTGCTGATGAGTTTTTTATTTATTGAGAAAAATACTTCATTCCCACTGGTGGCTTTTGTGGATCTCCAGTTTATAGATTTTTGATGCTGCAACTCCTAGAAATCTTTTGTAGCTATCATTTTTGAACAAAGGAAGTGGTGGCCTCTTTTAGGGGATCTGTGGATTGAGAACAAATAATTTAGACCCATTGATACTTGCATGAGTATGTTGAAAGAGTGGGGATACAAATACAAATCTTGGCAGGCATTTGCAGGGATTGACTGACAAACAGCACTTACTGTGTAAATCTCAAATTTTGGGATCAATTACAGTCAATTACACATAAATTCCTGTGGGTGTGGTGTGTGTCTCTTCTTGGGGACCTGGAGCACCACAAGATGAGGGGTATTTGTGTGTGTGTAGCAATAAAAGCATTGTTTGAAGACTGTCTTCTCCTGGTTGTATTTCAGCTGAAGGAATATTCCCAAAAGGCCGTGGAGATCCTCCGGACTCAAAACCACATTCTCACCAACCACCCCAACTCCAACATTTACAAGTGAGTCACTTCTGCCTTTGGTCCTTGTCTCTGAAGGGCTTTCCAGCTGAGCTCCATCCCTGGGGGAGTGCCCAGCTCTGCTGGTGGGGGGGTGCTGGGGATGGGCTCTGCTGAGCTTCTGTGCCTGTGGGCTTGGGAGAGCAGCAGAATCCTTTCTGCCACATGCAGACCTGACACTGAGCCCTACCAGCAGAGCTTGGCTCGAGCTCTTCTGCTTGCACTGTCAGTAAATGTTATCCAATCTTAGGCCCAGCTGGAGAATTGAAGTTTGTGATTTTAAGTGGTGTGTTCTTGGTCCCACCTTGGCCATTGATAATTATGATAGAAGTGCTGCTTATTTAAAAGCTGTTCTTTTCAGTGTGATTTGAATTGTAACAATTCTATTTCACACTGGAACTGGGGACTGGGGGAAATTAAAGTGATTCTGGTTGAATGGCCTGGGTTTAAAGCAGCAAATGCCCAGGTCCATGTGTCAGTGTTGTTCCCTCATTCCAGCACGTTGTCTGGGCTCGTGGAATTCGATGGCTACTACCTGGAGAGTGATCCTTGCCTTGTCTGCAACAACCCTGAGGTGCCCTTCTGTGTAAGTAACCCTGGAATCACAGTCATGGAATATCCTGAGGTGGGAAAGGGCCCACAAGGATCAAATCTAACCCCTGGCTCTGCACAAGGCATCCCAACAATCCCATCCTTTACATCAGGGATCCCAACCCATGACAGGTGTGGTTTTCTGTGTCCCTGAGGTTTGTGGGATGCCCTCAGACAGGCAGTGTGCCCCTGGTTTGTCTCCCCTTTATATCAGGGATCCCAAACCATGACAGGTGTGGTTTTCTGTCTCTCTGAGGTTGTGGGATGCCTCCAGACAGGCAGTGTGTCCCTGGTTTGTCTCCCCAGTACATCAGGGATCCCAAGCCATTACAGATGTGGTTTCCCCTGAGGTTTTGGGATGCCCTCAGACAGGCAGTGTGTCCCTGGTTTGTCTCTGCAGTACATCAGGGATCCCAACCCACGACAGGTGTGGTTTCCTCTGTCCCTGAGGTTTTGGGATGCCCTCAGACAGGCAGTGTGTCCCTGGTTTGTCTCCCCAGTACATCAAGCTCTCGTCCATCAAAGTGGACACGCGCTACACGACCACACAGCAGGTGGTGAAGCTCATTGGCAGCCACACCATCAGCAAGGTGACAGTGAAGATTGGAGACCTGAAAAGAACCAAGATGGTGAGAACCATCAACCTCTACTACAACAACAGGACCGTGCAGGCCATCGTGGAGCTGAAGAACAAGTATGTCCATCAAGTTTGCTGTGTGATCTCTGAATTTGATTCGTTCCCTTGGCTTCTTGTTTAACCCCAAGGTTCCTCCTTATTACTCATCACTCTCAGCCCACTTTGGTGGGATTGTTCTGAATCCCTACAATTGTTGAAGCAAAGATCCAGATTTTCTCTGAAGCTTGAAAAATCTCTATAAGACTTGTGGATTCCAACTTTGTCTAGGCTCACTTTTAAGCACCTGATTTAATTGTGTGGGAACCAGTAGTAATACTGAGAGCACTTCATGGGTAGTTTGACTCCAAAAGGGATTTGGACTTTGCAGCATGTCCAGGAATGCTGAAAGCATTAACATTGTTTGTTTGAAGCCATTGAGTAGAATTAAAATTAGAAGTTGGATGGTCTCACTCTGAGCTCTGCTTTACCTACCAGAAATGGCTCCTTTTCAACACACTGCTCAGTCTGGAGCCAGTCCTGCTTATGTGCTTCCCCTTCTTACTTCTTGAGATGTTCTCACCAGAATCAGATCTCTCTGGCTTAGGGATTAATCTGTGCCCGCCGCTTATTGCTTATTTGAAGTCTTAATCCTCTGTGACATCACAAGTGGCTGCTGTGGAGAGGATTATGATGTCACAAAGAGAGGATTCTGACTTCAGGTTGAGAATAAGTAGTGGGAGCAGATGAGATCTTTAAGAAATAAATATCCTGTTTTCATGCAAATGTCCTTACTAATAAAAAAATGGAGGTGAAAATCCCTAGAAAATGTCTGTAGAATTAAAGTTTTTCCATGAGGCATCAACAGCTCTTTAATCCCAAACAGTCTCTCTCTATGAAGAGGATAAAGGCTTAAAATGTATTTCTGGCTACATATCATGTCAATACAGAAGCTAAGGAAACGAATCCTAGAACTGCTCTCCATTCATCCCAGTTAAAGGAGATTTGGAGCCGAGACGGTCGCATTTGGCTTCTCCTCACCCGTGGGCGGGGAGGGAACTTCC
This sequence comes from Luscinia megarhynchos, assembly GCA_034336665.1. Lineage (NCBI taxonomy): Eukaryota > Metazoa > Chordata > Aves > Passeriformes > Muscicapidae > Luscinia > Luscinia megarhynchos. The sequence continues at coordinate 1,317,951 of CM067583.1, read as the reverse complement.
CTCTGGAGAACCTTCCTTTCCTTTCCTTTCATTTCCTTTTCTTCCCTTCTGCCCCCTGTCCCTGCCCAGGCCGGCGCGCTGGCACAAGGCCAAGAAGGTGCAGCTGACGCCGGGGCAGACGGAGGTGAAGATCGACCTGCCCCTGCCCATCGTGGCCTCCAACCTGATGATCGAGTTCGCCGACTTCTACGAGAACTACCAGGCGTCCACAGAGACCCTGCAGTGCCCGCGCTGCAGCGCCTCGGTGCCCGCCAACCCCGGCGTGTGCGGCAACTGCGGCGAGAACGTCTACCAGTGCCACAAGTGCAGGTCAGAGAGCCACTGTGTGTGTCCCCAGAGTCACTTGTGTGTGTCCCCAGAGTCACTGTGTCACTGTGTGTCAGTGTGTGTGTGTGTGTCAGTGTGTGTGTGTGTGTCAGTGTGTGTGTGTGAGTGTGTCAGTGTGTGTGTGTCAGTGTCACTCGGTGCCCGCCAACCCCGGCGTGTGCGGCAACTGCGGCGAGAACGTCTACCAGTGCCACAAGTGCAGGTCAGAGAGTCACTGTGTGTGTCCCCAGAGTCACTTGTGTGTGTCCCCAGAGTCACTGTGTCACTGTGTGTCAGTGTGTGTCAGTGTGTCAGTGTGTGTGTGTGAGTGTGTCAGTGTGTGTGTGTCAGTGTCACTCGGTGCCCGCCAACCCCAGCGTGTCGCGGCAACTGCGGGCGAGAACGTCTACCAGTGCCACAAGTGCAGGTCAGAGTGTCACTGTGTCACCAGAGTCACTGTGTGTGTCCCCAGAGTCACCTGTGTCACTGTGTGTGTCCCCAGAACGTCTACCAGTGCCACAAGTGCAGGTATTGCCAGTGTCACTGTGTGTGTCCCCAGAGTCACCTGTGTCACTGTGTGTGTCCCCAGAACGTCTACCAGTGCCACAAGTGCAGGTCAGAGTGTCACTGTGTGTGTCACCAGAGTCACTGTGTGTGTCACCAGAGTCACTGTGTCACTGTGTGTGTCCCCAGAACGTCTACCAGTGCCACAAGTGCAGGTATTGCCAGTGTCACTGTGTCACCAGAGTCACTGTGTGTGTCACCAGAGTCACCTGTGTCACTGTGTGTGTCCCCAGAATCGTCTACCAGTGCCACAAGTGCAGGTCATTGTGTCCCCAATATCCCCAGTGTCACTGTGTGTGTCCCCAGTGTCCCCAGAGCGTGCAGCAGTGCCAGGAGTGCAGGGGGGTGTGTCCCCAGAGTCACTGTGTGTGTACCCAGACTGTCTGCCAGAGCCACAAGTGCAGGTCTGTGGGTGTCACTGTGTGTGTCCCCACTGTTCTGTCCCCACAATATCTACCAGTACCTCAAGTGCAGGTGTGTGTGTGTGTCCCCAGGGTGTCCCCAGTGTCCCCAGGGCGTGCAGCAGTGCCACAAGTGTAGGTGTGTGTGTCCCCCAGAGCCCTCCTGGGTGCCCCACACCCCCTGCCACGTAAATCCCCCATTCTGGTTAATACAAGCACACAATCAAATTAGTGGGGAAGTATAAAACAGGCTTACAGGGATTTAATGTAATGCAGCCTAACAAAGGGAGCCTGGGAGCACAGTTCTCAGCCAGCTGAAGTTTCACATCAAACCCTGGAAGTTCACAGCACAGAATTCCCCGGAGCAGGTTATTTTTGGCCTGCCTGGGCTGGAGGCTGGAGTTCAGCTGGGGGATTGCAGGGCTTCCCCCAGGATCCCTGGCTGGGCCTGGACACACAGTTCTATTCATGGCTTTTGTTGTGCTGCCTCATTCAGAGCAGGCTCAGGGGTAATTTACTGTGTGCTATTCACACTTCCACTACAGCCTTAGAAATCCTTCTCTATTGTCACTTTTGTCTCCTTATCTGATATCTCTTTCCCCTGTTGTTGTCCCATATTCCTCTCTAATTCTCATGGGATCCGAGGTGTTTAGCAGGCTCTTTCCTAGGGATTGCTGATATGTGGAAAGGTTTCCACATTCCTTCTGCGGTTCTGGGAGCTATAAATCAGTTGTGTCTGCTACCCTGTCTGCAGTGGGGATAAGAAGTGCTGCAGTCAGTCCCACTGCAAAGCCCAGGCCCCACAAACCAGAGCAGTTCCTTTATCTGTGTTCTCCTAAAGGACACAGTGCTCCAGCCTAGCTTTCTACTGGGAGTTGTCATTAAAGTAGAACTGTTAGGAGCAATTTCTGTTTCTGCTTTTTCCAGCCAGAATGTGGCACTGCTGTAAGGACTTTCTTTGTTGCCTGATCTGTAGGTTTTGATTCTCAACTATTTCCCTTCCCCAGGGCAGTCTAGTCACCGAGATGTTTTAAGAGTCACCCACCTCTTTTACCTGAGTCCCTTCAGGTTGTTTCATTGCCTCAGTTGCCTTGAGCTGCAGGTTTTGAGCTGCTGCCTTGCCTTTCAGGTCCATCAATTACGATGAGAAGGATCCCTTCCTGTGCAATGCCTGTGGTTTCTGTAAATACGCCCGCTTCGACTTCATGCTCTACGCCAAGCCCTGCTGCGCCGTGGACCCCATCGAGAACGAGGAGGATCGCAAGAAGGTGAGGCTGGAGCAGGTAATGGAGCTCTGGGCCACTCTGGGCACTGCAGGTCCATCCCTGTCAAAATCAGTGCTCCTTCAAGGCTCCTCACTGATTGATGCATTCTGGGTTTGTGTCCTGCTCCACCAGACAAAGACATCATTCGGTGCCTCATTTATGAGCTGGCTGCATCTCTCTGCCTTGCTGCAGGAGGGGATGGATTTGGGTTGTTCTGTTTGCTTCCCTTCTCACCCTGCTAATGAATGAAGAGCCCTCTGCACTGGGTCCTGTCCCAGAGGATCAGTGTGCACAGTGCAGTGTCACAGGGTGTGCCCAGAGTGCTTCTCAGGGCAGACCCAGCCTGTGGGGTCACCATTTAGTGACCTCCCCTCCTCCCCAAAGAAAAGCAGAAGAAAAAACTTGGAGCTTGGTGGTTGTAGTTCTGAATATGAAATAAGATTTTCCTTTCCTTTTCCCTTTGTAGGCAGTGACCAACATCAACACTCTGCTGGACAAGGCTGACAGGGTGTATCACCAGCTGATGGGACACCGGCCACAGCTGGAGAACCTCCTGTGCAAAGTGAACGAGGCAGCCCCTGAAAAGCCCCAGGTGAGGAGGGCCAGGTGGAGCTTGCACAGCCTCCAGGCTGGGACACACTGGCCCTGGCTCTGCCCAAGGCAGCCCTTGCCTCAGGTGCTGCTCTGCAGTTGGTATTTTTGTTGGAGCCTCCATCTGGGGTCTGCTCTTTGCTCTCCCCTGTTGCAGGATGAGTCGGGCAGCAGTGGAGGGATCAGCTCTACCTCAGCCAGTGTGAACAGGTACATCCTGCAGTTAGCCCAGGAGTACTGTGGGGACTGCAAGAACTCCTTTGATGAACTCTCAAAAATCATCCAGGTATGACTTGCTTTGGTTTGGATTTGGGTCAGGTGTTTATTATTATTAATGATATCATTAACAATAGGTGGACTGTGATATGTCGACCTCTATTTTCAGGGAAATAATAATTTCTAAAAGCTATGTATTAATTACTAAAATTTCAGCTGGCTTGTGAAACTGGTTTTCTCAGTAGCTACATCATGAAGAGCAGGAGACTGAACAGATGGTTAATTAAAGAGAATTGAATTTTTGCATGTATCCAAGTGTTTGAAAACACACCAGTCTAAAAGGTGACCTACAGAAGCCTTTTATAAATTAAATGTATTTATTTGTGTTCAACAAGTCACACAAACACTGGTGTGTGAAAACCTGCTACATCATGAATGTCCTTTTGGCTGTGATATTTAAGCATATTAAATATATTTAGCTGTTTCTATAAAGCATAAATTACTCTGACTTATTCTGCCAGCATTAATAGTAATTAATACTATGGATTTGTCACATTTCCAGTGTTACATTGCATGTAGTGTAAACAGCAGGGAGGATAACTGGGAGTTAGGCTGATAACTCTTCATGGATTTCCCAAGTCTGCTGTTGGAATTGTCAGGAAAATTAATCCACAAGCAACAGTTTTATGTCCAAAAAGGAGACAGAGGATTCCTTGTACTTTATTCAAATAAAGGGAGAGGTCATGGGACATTCCCCTGGGATCTCTCCAATTTTTGGAGAATGGAGCCTCCTTTTTATCCCAATCTCCCATCCACATTTCCCTCTCTCTTTCCCCATTGGCTGAGGTATTTGAGAGGTGCAGACTTGCCAAACACCTGATACCTGAGATTCCCCTCTAATGTATAACCCTCCCTTTTAATTTTTAATTCTTAGGGAATTCATTGTTTTTCCCCATTGCTTCTTTCATCTTCCCATATCCAATTTCATTTATCAGCAAACCTGCAGTTTGTTTGTAAAGGCAAATATCTTTTTCCATTAATCAATGAGTGGAATCCATCCCATTGTTTCTTTTATCTCTCAGTGCTGGGTTTTATCTACCAGGAGACCCACAGCTCGTTTGTAAAGACAAATCCCTCATTCCTCCCAATATGAAGTGGAAGAGCCAAAATGAGGGATGGGGACTCCAGACTGGCTCTTGAAATTGCTGTTTATTGTATCCAGAGGATGCAGCAGTTCACAGGTGGTGGGTGACAGTGCCCAGCCCACAGCCTGACAGCCTCAGCTGTGGCTTTGTCTGCAGCCAACTGTAGTTCTGGTTACAATGCATTATTTACTTTTCATTGCAATGCATCTTAAAACATGACAACCAATCAATACTTTTACTGTTATCTATAGCCTGTCATAACTACTAACATTACCATATTCATGTTATGATTTTCCAATCACAAAAAGTTAGTGTGTTACAGTTTAAGCTAGAAGTTGTTTTTCAGTTTTCTCACAGTGGAAAATTTTGAGATCTTTCTTTCTACTTGCAACATTGGCCTGTAAAAATCTTTTTGCTTGGTAAAAACATCTTTGGTTTGAGGTGAATTTATCCTTTGCTCAGAGTCATAAAAGTCCCTTCCAGGTGACTTGCTCTTTGCCTTCTAGTTATCCAGTAAGACTGGCTCAGCTGTTTTCTTCTATATTAAAACTTGCTATAATTTCTATTCCTTCTTCAGCTCCTACATTCAAAGATCTTTCTGTTATACATACATACTGTCATACACCTGTGTATATACATATGTATATATATGTGTATATATACATACATATACGTGTGTATGTATATATATGTGTATATATGTGTATATATACATACATATAAGTGTATATGTATATATATGCGTATATATGTGTATATATACATACATATACGTGTATATGTATATATATGTGTATATATACATGCATGTCAAATACATACCTTCCTGTCAATACAGACATACATACCTGTGAGACCTTCTGTCAAATCCTTATCTTTTCCAGCAATTAAGGATTTCAAGTTTGGAAATACTTGGTTAAAAGCATTTTTCCACAAAAGACGCAGCAGAAATACCCCGTGGGTGGGGCTGGTGTGGTGATGCAGCAGAAATACCCCGTGGGTGGGGCTGTGTGGTGTGCTGCTCACAGTTGCCACTCTGTTGCAGAAAGTGTTTGCCTCTCGGAAGGAGCTGCTGGAGTACGACCTGCAGCAGCGCGAGGCGGCCACCAAGTCGTCGCGGAGCTCGGCGCTGCCCACGTTCACGGCCAGCCAGTACCGGGCGCTGTCGGTGCTGGGCTGCGGCCACACCTCCTCCACCAAGTGCTACGGCTGCGCCTCGGCCGTCACCGAGCACTGCATCACCCTGCTGCGGGCCCTGGCCACCAACGGCGCCATCCGGCACATCCTGGTGGCCCAGGGGCTCATCCGCGAGCTCTTCGACTACAACCTGCGGCGCGGCGCCGCCGCCATGCGCGAGGAGGTGCGGCAGCTCATGTGCCTCCTGACCAGGTGAGAGCTGCTCGGGCCTCGCCTCGGGCTTGGCTGTGTCCGTGTGTTTGTAATCCTGCCGTTCTGTGGTGTGTAACTCTGAGCCCCACACACACAGTGTCACTGCTGCTCTCCCACTCTGGTCACACACAATTCCTCTCTGGGTGGGAATCAAGGACCCCTCACTGCCTCAGGCCCCCAGAAATGGAAACAAAAGGGAGCTGGGGGGAGCAAACTTGGGGTAAATGACTTCATTACCTGAAGCTGTCCTTGGAGGATTAACCCCCAATCTGCAAATGGACCAAACTTATAAAAGTATGAAAGCCTGTGACCCATGGTCCATTTTTGGGTGTAACCCCTGCCCTAAATGCACCTGAAGGCCCTTCAATAAATACAAGCACTTTTTATTCCCTTAGTTTTGTCTGGCCTATGTTGTTAGGTAGCCCCAAAAGGCATCAGGAAAGCCCCCTCAAGGAAGGGAAAGCCTCCTAGGGGGAAGTTAACTTAGGATCACAAAGTGGTCTGGGTTGGAAGGGACCTCAGAGGCCACCCAGTCCCACCCCGTGCCAGGGTCATACACCAGGAAAGTGTAACCTTCAACTCCCTGTGCATTTGTTACCAGCTGAGCTGAAACCCCAGGAGCTTTTGGCATTTAGTACAAGCACATCATAACAGTGTTATCTTTTTCTCTTGGAATCAGGGACAATCCAGAGGCCACACAGCAAATGAATGACTTAATTATTGGGAAGGTTTCTGCAGCTCTGAAGGGACACTGGGCAAATCCAGACTTGGTGAGACTCCAGTGTGTTCCTGTTTCTTTGTTCTGCCCCTCTCTGCTGCTGGTGTATTCTAATCATTGCATCTTCTCTCTTATGGTCTGTTTGTGATAAAAAATTGAGTCTCAATAGGAAATGACATAAATGTCAGAGTACAGCACAAAATTTTGTGTTCAGGTACATGCTGAAGCTTCCTCAGGCAGTTCCCTGCCTTGGCCTTGCTTGTACCTCTCCAGCAGGTTACCAGTCACCCCAAGTGTGCATGGGATTAAACTGATGCATGTGTTTTGAACGTGGTTGTATTAAGATGAGAAGGCAGAAGGGATGGGGCAGCCCCAGGAGCTGAGCTCTGTGTGTTGCAGGCGAGCAGCCTGCAGTACGAGATGCTGCTGCTGACAGACTCCATCTCCAAGGAGGACAGCTGCTGGGAGCTGCGCCTGCGCTGCGGTGAGTCCGAGCTGCACTCCTGCTCTGCCCAGGCCACAGACAGGGGTTCCACCTCTGAGCCCGTTGTGAGTGCTGCCCAGAGCTGTGTCCTGGCTGCAGCTCTCACAGGATGATGAACATCCCTGTCTGCTTTCAGCTCTCAGCCTCTTCCTCATGGCAGTGAACATCAAGACTCCGGTGGTTGTTGAGAACATCACCCTCATGTGCCTGCGCATCCTTCAGAAGCTCATCAAGCCACCTGCTCCAACCAGCAAGAAAAACAAGGTACTGCCTTAGAGGCTGAGCAAAACATTGAGAATTTGCTGATGGAAGTCTGGCACACTGATCTCAATGAGAAACTAGTTTGTGAGGAAGCCAGACTTGCTTTTCCTGGTCACTGTTCCTAGGGAAGCACAAGCTCTGTGACTCTGGTCTTTACACACTGCAAATTACAGATTACTGCTTCCTATTTTTCACTGGGTTTTGGTGACTTTGACCACAACTGTTCAGGGTTTGCTCTTTTCCCCTCAGATCTGAGGCATGAGGAAAGAACAAATTCAGAGCCACAGCTTGCTTATTTTGGGCAGGCTTTTGGTGCTTTTAGCAGCTTTGTAGAATCAGGTACTTAAATTTGATAGAATCAAGTACTTCTGACTCAGATTATTAAATACAGAGCTACAGTTCTCATTAGAATATATTGATTGACCACTATTGATTTTATTTTAGGATTAGATTTACAGGAGAGAAGGAATTTTTCTGCTTTGATCTGCCTGTCTGATAATCACAGATGGATGTCAGAGATGGGTTTGCTGATATTTCAGTAGGAACTGGAATATCTCTCTTAGTTCACCATTAACAGGCACCCTGTATTACCCTGCTGCTGTACCTGCATTTGCCTCTTCATGGCCCAGCCCCAGTGATTCACCCTCAGGAGTTGCTCTTTGGGAGCAGACTGGGGCTTTCTGAAGAATCACAGAGTTTTTTTCACTTGTCAGGATGTGCCCATGGACGCTCTCACCACTGTGAAGCCATATAGCAATGAAATCCATGCACAGGCTCAGCTGTGGCTCAAGAGGGACCCCAAAGCATCATATGAAGCTTGGAAGAAGTGCCTCCCTGCCAGAGGTAACCCCTGTGCCTGTGACCTGGTGCAGTTCTGTGCAGGAACATGTGTGTCCCCAGGTTTAATAAGGGTGTACTTCTGTAGGGTTGTGTTGGCTTCTGCCCTGTGACATCTGGTACTATCCATACATTTAATCCTTAGAGCTGTAGCACTGACTTTTCCAGGCTGTGTGCCTCAAGCTATAAGCAGAAAATGCTCTGTGCCCGAAGAGAATCAGGGGACTGTAAAAAATGAAACACTTAAATTGATACCAGCCAGCTGGAAAGCTGATGGAATTCCTTGAGAGAGGCTCTGGAATTTGCATGAGGCTTGGAATTGAGATAGCTCCACAGAGGAGTGAAAATGGCAGCAGAAGATGGGAGGCACTCAGCTTCCCAGCTGAGTTTGGCGAGTTCCAGGAAGAAGACAAAACTCCTCTGGCAGTTTGCAGTTCATGGCTGCTGACAGTTCTCTTGGGCTCTGCTCAATATTGCAGGTGCAGATGCCAATGGGAAAACTCCCAGCAAAGCTGAGCTTCACCAGCTCTACTTGTCAGAAAAATACATCTGGAAGTGGAAGCAGTTCATGAGTCGCCGTGGGAAGAGAACTTGTCCTCTGGATCTCAAGCTGGGACACAACAATTGGCTGCGACAGGTAAAGGTGGGGAGGGCCCTGGGGCAGGCTGCAGTCACAGTGTCCCTGTCTGGGGAGGCTGGCACCCACTGCCTCCCTCACAAGGCAGCCTTGCAGCTGTGTTCCCTTAGAAATGCTGCATCAGATGTTTATCTGGCAGTCTGTGGGTTCTTAAGCTCTGAACCTTTGATTGCCACGGTGCTCCTGCCTGCCTGATGAGCTGCACTTCTGAGGGTCCTGGACCAAAGCTTTGCTTCCTGTGTGTGTGGACTAGCAGGTCACCCACACCATGCACTCTTTAAACACCTTGGTGCTGAGCAGAGCAGGAATTGTCAAAAAACAGGTGCTGAGAGAACAAGAAAATGCTGCCACCAGCTCATCCAACAGCCCCGATTCACAGGTTCATCTGTGCCCATGGGTCTGACCTGCCTTTTCCTGCCCCTGCCCCAGGTGCTGTTCACTCCTGCCACCCAGGCTGCCAGGCAGGCTGCCTGCACCATCGTGGAGGCCCTGGCCACCATCCCCAGCAGGAAGCAGCAGGTCCTTGATCTCCTCACCAGGTATTCCACATCTGGCAGCTCCAATTCCCATCACAATCTCTCCCTTCTTGCAGCTTTTCTCACACCTCTCCCTTGTATACCTGCAGTTCAGGGGTCTTTTTGAGCTGGATTTTTTAATTTCATTAGCTGGGAGGGTATAGGTTTGGGAATTGGGGTTTGCTGGCTGGCAATGAGCTCTTGCAGTCTGTACTTTTTCCAGAAGTAAGGATCAGCTGTTCAGCTGTGTGGCCAGCATTTCCCCTGCCTCTTCAACAGCAGAATGATAGGGTGAGCTCTCTTCCAGCTGCTGTGACATATAACTTACACCAGCTCATGCTGATTGCACACAGTCAACTCCTTTTTGGGACAAATACTGATTTAGCCAGCAAGTAATGAATATCAGTGATGCTGTTAGTAAGGACAACAGGGAGGATGGATTTCTGGAGGCTTTTTCTCCCTTTCCACAGTATCCTTAAGCAGAATGCCTTTTGTTGCTGTGAAGGGATTGTCAGGTTGTGTTTCTCTTTCACAGCTACCTGGATGAGCTGAGCATTGCTGGTGAGTGTGCTGCTGAGTACCTGGCCCTGTATCAGAAACTCATCAAACCTGCCCACTGGAAGGTCTACCTGGCAGCCAGAGGGGTTCTGCCCTACATTGGCAGCCTCATCACTAAGGTATGGTTTGTGTGCAGGAAATGACCTGTCAGCTTGGCTTTCTTTTTCCCTTTGAAATTCCATCCCTTTGTTCAGTGCCCTGTTGCTGACCCTGCCAGGGTTAAGTTCACACTTCAGTGCTGTTTCCTCTGAGCAGAGGGGGGTTTTAGCTCCAGTGCTGAATTCCTCAGCACTTTAATTAACTCTGCTCTGGGATTGTAGATATTGCTGCACTGCCTTGGCAGCAGGTCAGAGCTGGAAGCTGCTGTGCAGGCTGGATCTGAGAGCCATTAGGGACAGGGAAGGATCAGGTGTGCTGCCATTGCTGGAGAAATGGGAATTACAGCACGCTGAGTTTGCAGTGTCAGAGTGGTGTGATTTCCTGTGGGGATCCCTGCTGCACTCCACAGAGCAGGTGACACTCTCCACATTACTGGTGGCTGGGAGTCCTCCTGGAGGGCCACTAGAGCCAGGCAGTGGTAGCAGGAAGGTGCAGGGAGAGAATGATGAGGGGGATATTTGTGGCAGTTTTCCTTTCCCTCTTCCCTCCCTGCTGTTGCAGTTGTGCTTTCTCTGTGCCTGTCTCAGTGCCTGTGCTGAGTTCTTTGCACCCTGTGTTAGACAATCGTTTCTGGCCTTGCAGGGTCTTGGCCTAACAGGCTGTTAATTATTTTCAGGAAATAGCTCGTTTGCTGGCCCTGGAGGAGGCAACCCTCAGCACGGATTTGCAGCAGGGATATGCCCTGAAGAGTCTCACAGGTATTCAGTGGGCCTGCAGCAGGGTTAGAGCTGGGGTGATGATTGTTCTCTAACAGCCTGTGGCAGGATTTCAGAGAGATCTCATTCAGTCGTGTTACCATTGTCAGCACTGGATTTTTGCCATCGATTTAGCACTTAATCTCTAAATGGATTTTTCCATATTTTTTTGTGGTCAGTAAGAGTTTCTAGCTGAACTGTGGTAACACACCAGGCAAGCCTCATCATTTCACTTTATTACATGGTACAGTCCCTGGCACCACTGTAAGCACTGCTTTATTCCTGCCTGTTCCTACCTCCCTATTCTGTGGGAGCTTTTTTTCATCTTCTAGGGTGTATACCCTTTTACAAAATTTTGTTGGAAATGGAAATACCTCATTAACTAGGTCATTGTTTTTTGTATCCTTTTTCACATTCTTCAGCCATTAGTGGGTGAATCCATAAAGCCTGGCTTCTTGCAAGAAGCAGCATGTTGATCAGTGTGTCATGGGAAAGAATCCTTGTGTTTGCTGATTCTTTGCTTTCTTGTAGGAGTGACCAGTTTGGTGATGTCACTGATAAGTCATTTCACATCATCAGGGGTATTAGAAGTATTACAAGAGGAACACTCATCTGCTTTTGGAATAGCTTGGGACAGAAAAATGCCAGAGTGCAGAATTTTGTACCAAGCATGCAGGAAACTCCTTAGGCCCTTTCCTCATTCCCAAACTATTTTTCATATGTTACAATTTACAAACCAGGCCAAGGCTTTCACCTCCAACCACTCAGCTCACAGAAGTGAGCTTTGAACCACAGACCAATGGGAGCTGGGAGCCATTTTTATGATACTGTGCCCTATTTGCTGCTATGAAATTTAGAAATCAAATTCTCTACCCCCTGCTGAATCTCTGTGTCTTTCCAGGTCTTCTGTCTTCCTTCGTGGAGGTGGAGTCCATCAAAAGGCACTTCAAGAGCCGCCTGGTGGGCACAGTGCTCAATGGGTACCTGTGCCTCAGGAAGCTGGTGGTGCAGAGGACAAAGCTGATTGATGAGACCCAGGACATGCTGCTGGAAATGCTGGAGGACATGACAACAGGTAAAACCACCTCTGCCCCAGAAATCCAGCCTTGGGATCAACCAAGATGGAAAAGCAGAACAGCCACATACAGAATTTTCCTAAATGATTGCTGTCAGCAGGGGCATTATGGCTTCCAGTATTTTCTGTTGGCACAGAAGAGTTGAATAGTGTTCCTAGTCACCTCTTATTTTCCAGGAATCTCAGCCTCCTCATTTTTATGGGGCTGTTTTACTGCAGCTCAGCCATGCAGAAGCTTTCCTAGTAACCCTACCAATAAAAACCTTCCATCTTTCACAGAGCAGATTCACAAAAGAACAGAACACAAAGCGTGGGGCTGAGTGCAGAAGGATTTACTGCATGTGCTGAGTTAAAGTGGAATCTATAAAAGTGCCTCCAGTCCATTTTAAAGCTTCCTTTCCCTGCAGGCACAGAGTCAGAGACCAAGGCGTTCATGGCCGTGTGCATCGAGACTGCCAAGCGCTACAGCCTCGACGACTACCGGACCCCGGTGTTCATCTTCGAGAGGCTCTGCAGCATCATCTACCCTGTGAGTGGGGAGCCTCCTGCCTCAGCAGAGCCCTGAGGCCTTTGGGAGGGGACTTAAAGATTGTCCAGTCCCCCCTCTGCCGTGGCAGCCACACCTCCCACTACCCAGGGTGCTCTGAGCCCTTGGACACATCCAGGGATCCAGGGGCAGCCACAGCTTCTCTGTGCACCCTGTGCCAGGGCCTCACCACCCTCACAGGGAAGAATTTCTTCCCAATATCTGATCTAAATTTCCCCTCTTTCAGTCTGACCCATTCCCCCTTGTCCTGTCACTCCAGTTCATGATGAACAGTCCCTCTCTGCCTTTCCTTCAGACCATGGAAGGTGCTCTGAGGTCTTCACACAATCCTCCTCTCCAGCTGAGCATTCCCAACTCTCCCAGCCTCTCTTTATAGGGCAGAGTCCCCTGAGCACCTCCATGGCCTCCTCTGCAGTTTCATGTCCTGTTTTTGTTGAGGGTCACCAGAACTGTGTGCAGTGCTCCCAGTGGGGCCTCATGATAGAGGAGGAGAATCTCCATCAACCACCTCTAGCAGATCTGGTTCCTTTTTCCAGGAACAGCAGTATCTGCAGTCATGATTCACCTTTAGCCAGTGCAGACATGTTTCCCATTTTGGGGGGGTACTGTTCAAGTTCCCTGAGGAATTTGGTCACTGAGTGATCCTGGCCATCCTCTGAGTGTGGCCTGCAGAGCAGATGCACCAGTGGGGAAAGGACTGAAGGTTTAGGAACATTCTCCCATAGAAATGCAGGAATAGGAGCATGGTTAGGGAATAACTTACTCTGTCTCTGCTGCTGCTCTTTAGGAGGAGAATGAAGTCACTGAGTTCTTTGTCACTCTGGAGAAGGATCCCCAGCAGGAAGATTTCCTGCAGGGCAGGATGCCAGGGAATCCCTACAGCAGTAACGAGCCTGGCATTGGGCCTCTCATGAGGGACATCAAGAACAAGATCTGCCAGGACTGTGACCTGGTGGCTCTGCTGGAGGATGACAGTGGCATGGAGGTGAGAATTCTTCACGTGGGGATTTCTTGTACAGACCTGTGGGCTGCTGGCTTTGGGCAGCTGGTGGTTGCTGGGGTGGTGATGTAACAACCCGAGCTTGTTGTTGACTTGTTCTTCTCTCCCTTTCAGCTTTTGGTGAACAACAAGATCATCAGTCTGGATCTGCCTGTGGCTGAGGTCTACAAGAAGGTGTGGTGTCCCACAAACGAGGTGTGTGTTACCTTTGTACAAGTTAACAGCACAGAGCACCCATCCTTCACATCAACAAAAAAAAAAAAAAGGGAAAAATCTAAATCACACGAGTCAGGATTTATTTCCTGGCATATAATTTATTGGGTGTAACTGCTCAGCACCTTCTGGTGCTCTGTTGGGACAGATTGTGCAGTGAGTGATTGCAGAGCAGTGCCCCAGGTGAGCTGTGTCCTGTGTCACATGTGACTCTTCCTGAGGAGCAGCCTTGCCTGTGTTCCCTTGGGGAGATCTGAACCTTGTCACTGCCTTTCAGATCACATTTCACACTCCATCTGCACACAAAAGCTTCATGTGTGTGTGCACAGGGACACCAGATTGCTCCATCAGTCTGTGCTTCAGGGATGAACCCAAATTATTTATGCACAGAGCATTCAGTGATTCTCCATATTTGCACTTCTGCTGTGGTGTTTTTCATCAGGATTTCAAGCACTTGGCAGATGCATCCTTTTTTTGCTTTTTATGTGTGTTGTGTGTTTTTCACATGAAGAAATGGACTCAGCAGTCTTAAGGGTCCAGTCCACCGTGTCATACTAAGCTTGTTCCAGAGGTGGATGTGGTCCAGAACAAGTCCTTCCCTTCTTTCCTTGTAGCCACTAAAATAAACTCCCACTGAGACCATTAGGCTCAAGCTTGCCCACTACAAATATGTTTTTAGAGGCACTTGAGATCATAAAACAAGTCTGATTTGCCCAGCATTTCTTGGTCATCCCTCATTTCCTCCTGGCCTCAAATAACCTTTGAAACCTCAGTTTCCTGAAACCATTTATGGGAAGAGTTCAAACAAAGTGCCAGTTAGCAGTGAATGATGGTAAAATGGGTCTCCTTGAGCTTTATTTCAGTAACAAAGCCTTCAGTGTACTGCAAAATCAAGCCCAAACCTTGTGACAGTGATAATTTTTAGCAAGTTACCAACTTGGAAAGGGAGGTGAGGTACTGGTGTTAATCTGTGAGTTCTGATTTGAATTCTGGTCGAGTCACTGGTGGAAATGACGCTGGTGCTGCCCCTGGGAGCAGCCAGGAGCTGTTCCCGTGGGATGCTGGGCTGGAGCCGTTGTGCAGCTCTGCTGCTGAAAGGCAGAGTTTGCTCAGCATTCCTGTGGATGAACAGCTTTCATCTGTCTTCTTTTGTGAGCACCTCCTGGAGCCGCAGCTCCCGTTCCCGGGAGCGACAGGCGCACAAGAAACGCAGCCTCAGGCCCCTTTTTGTTCCCCTTGTCTCTCAGTGGCTTTTTTTGTTCATCTGCCGTTTTACCAGGGCCCCTGTGGTGTTAATTGCTGGTCGCCAGCATGGCCTTTGAGCAGATCTTCCCCCCGGGGCTTTCCCTCTGCTTATGTATTTGCTGTGACATTAAGCACTGCTTATTCCACATTAGGCTTAGCACGATCCCTGACAGGTTTTCTCTTGCAAGGTCTCCTGCTCCCAAATCTGGGATTTTTCTTTTCTGCTTTTTATTCAGACCTATGGATTAAAAATTGAAAGTTTCATGATATGCTGTCAGTATTTCCAGCTGGAAATGCATCTGGAAAACTGTCCCTTTCTCAGGGTAGCAGCACAGCTTTTTGGCTGTATGATTGCAGTGATGTACTGCTTTACTGAAAGCCCATTAAATTGCCTTTCACTCCTCTTCCATTTGCCATCACTGCAGATTTTATCTGTTTGAAAGCTTTCATCCAGTTAGCCTGTCCTGCTTCATTTCCTGGGCCATGCCTGTTCCCTGTATTTCCCAGGTATACTGTGCCATACCCTCAGAGGAGAGGTTGCCATGGAAAGCAGGTGTTCCTCTGCACATGAACCCATTTTCCTTGGCTGCATCTTTCACTGCTGCTAAAGGAAACCTGGAGGAGATGGAAGGGAGGAGGAGACTGTTTATTACCAGTCTGTCAATTTGCAATGCCAAGAAAAGCTGGGCAGACCAAGGGATGAGTTATTGATGTTTTTGCAGGTGGCTCTAGTGTTGTTTTTAATTCATCTCAAGAAGGGGAGAACGAGGGAGTGAAAGATTTCCCTGTATTACCGTGCTCAGGTGAAACAGCACGAGGGAGAGCTGGGGCTGGAGTGTCTGCAAACACTGAAACCAGAAGCAGGCTTGTGTACAAGTGCCCAGAGGCAGAATGAGTAAAAAGCTCTGCTCTTGCAGGGGGAGCCCATGAGGATCATTTACCGCATGCGGGGCTTACTGGGAGATGCAACGGAGGAGTTCATCGAGTCCCTGGACTCCACCACTGGTAATGCATTTGTCTGCTGAAAGCTGGGATTAGACTTGAAATTTTGAGGTTTGCTGCAGAGCAATGACATTATTATCCTCACAGCAGTGAGCTTAAAGTTGATTGATGTTGCTTTTGCTGCATTTACCTGCTTCACCTCGAGTGAAGGAGGATTTTAAGAGCGTTTAAAGCTGTGCTTCAAATGTGAGCACTTGCTTGGCACAGGGACCATTCTGCCCAGCCCTTCTTCATATTCCTGATCTTAATTCTTTTTGAATTCAGTACTACTGAATGTATTGTATATTCAGTACAACTGACTTGTATTGTTGGTAAATGTGTGCTGCTCTACTCTCCTTGTCTGCTCCCTCTGCATGAGCATGTCCCCTGTCTCACCACCCATGTCTGTCGTGCAGATGAGGAGGAGGATGAGGAGGAAGTGTACAAGATGGCAGGGGTGATGGCCCCGTGTGGAGGCCTGGAGTGCATGCTCAACAGACTGACTGGCATCAAGGACTTCAAACAGGGCCGGCACCTCCTAACTGTGAGTCTCCCTTTGGCTCTGGGGTCAGGAGTTACAGGGTGGAAAATTCCACAGACATCCCTGAGGTTTAGACAGTCTCCCTTGAGCTGGAGCTGTTCTTTCATTCTCCTGTTCCTCTTGGTTAACAATTCCTTGCAAAATTTCAAATGTGCAGAACCTGAGGAGTTGGTAAGATTAAATCTTGTCTTGCTGGAGGGATTGTTTTCTGCCTTGGCCTTACCTGAAAACCAAAGCTCTGTGATACAGAGATGTAAAAATCTGAGGTGAAGTGTAACCCAGAAGTCTGAAGATCAGGTGTATTATTGTATTAAACTAGTACTTTAGTTTCAGCAAAATCCCCCCTCATTGTGAAGGTCCCACAGAGAATCCCTTTGCTGTATTTTGTAGGTGCTGTTAAAACTCTTCAGTTACTGTGTGAAGGTGAAAATAAACCGGCAGCAGCTGGTCAAGCCAGAGATGAACACTTTGAATGTCATGCTGGGGACTCTCAACTTGGTAAGGACAACCTGGACTTCCAGAAGTGTATTTTTTCCATGGATTCCAGTGAATTTAAGCTACTTCTGACTGCCATGCTGCCTTGTGATAACTATGGGAGATGGGAAATGTTGTGCTGGCACTGCAAATTATCCTTTAGACATTGCTTATCTGTTGTGGGTGGGAGTATGGGGAGCAGTTAAACCAGTGGGTGTTCAGTGTCTCTTCCCACCTTAAATCAGTTCCTGCTGCTCTTCCAGTGCCTCTTCCCATCTTAAAGCAGTTCCTGCTGCTGTTCCAGGGACTGCTCCCACCTTAAACTAAGTGTTAAACTGGTGTTCTCCTGAGTGCAGCCACCTCAAACCAGTTCCTGCTGGTGTTCAGTGCCTCTTCCCACCTCAAACCAGTTCCTGCTGGTGTTCAGTGCCTCTTCCCACCTTAAACCAGTTCCTGCTGGTGTTCAGTGCCTCTTTCCACTTTAAACCAGTAACTGCTGCTGTTCCAGGGACTGCTCCCACCTTAAACTAAGTGTTAAACTGGTGTTTTCCTGAGTGCCCCCACCTCAAACCAGTTCCTGCTGGTGTTGCCCTGAGCACTCTGTTCTCCTGCAGGCTCTGGTGGCTGAGCAGGAGAGCAAGGACAGCGGGGGAGCAGCGGTGGCAGAGCAGGTGCTCAGCATCATGGAGATCATTCTGGATGAATCCAACGCGGAACCGCTGAGCGAGGACAAGGTGGGTGCCTGCTCCTTGCCCTGGGATTCAGGGCTTGCACACCCCTGCTCACAGGGGTGCTGAGCTCCAGGAGAGAGTGCTGATGATGGAGTCTGACCCTCGTTACATTTCTGGCAGGTCTTAGCAGGCCTTGGGGAAGGGCTTGAGGAACCAAAAGCACTGCAAGGCTGCGTCAGGATGAGTCTTGCATGGTTGGGCGAGGGTTGTTAGACACTGCTTGGATCCTTTCCTTCCTGCTTTGGGCCACAGGCCAGGGAGAGACAAGAAAAGACACAGCTTGGCCTTGTTTCTTTGGAGTGTTTTTGTATGTGTTGAAAACATGATTGATTTTCCAGTTAATTGAGAATAAAACTGTATCTCAGCTAGACTGAGAACAAGAAGAGCTTCTCACTCATCTTTTGAAGTTGTGGGTGGACAGGAGTCTGGTGTGCTTTGGGTTGGAATTATTAGACTTTTGGCTGGAAAATGCTTGAGCAGTAGGTGGAATAAACCAGGTGTCAGCTAGAGGGGCTGGTACAGCCATTCCACGAGACCTTTGGGAGCGAGGCTGGGTTATAATTTTATCAGTGACACCCCCTTCACTACTGGAGTAATCCACCAGCTCCCAGAGCGAGAACTTTCTAGATTTACTCCTGAATGTAAATCCTGCTGCTCTTCCTTCACAGGGCAACCTCCTCCTGACAGGAGACAAGGACCAGCTGGTGATGCTGCTGGACCAGATCAACAGCACCTTTGTGCGCTCCAACCTGAGCGTGCTGCAGGGGCTGCTGCGCATCATCCCCTACCTGTCCTTCGGGGAGATGGAGAAGATGCAGATCCTGGTGGAGCGCTTCAAGCCCTACTGTAACTTCGATAAGTACGTTGGCACAGCTCAGCTAAATGCACCTGGAATGGGTTGTGCTGGCACAGCTCTGCCTTTATGTCCTCATTGGTGCTGCTCCAGTGTAGTGCCAGGCTTCAGCTGCATTTCCTCTTTCACTTCTAAGCTTTTTTAGGAGATCCATCCTTGGTGAATTTCTAAGTTTTTGAAAGAAATATGTGAGCTCTAGGTCAAGAAATAGGTCTTCAGAGTGTATTTTGAGGTGACTGAGAAGCTTTTCTGAATCACTGAGCTGGGACAGGTACATCATTCAGTGAGAATTACAGGCAGAGTTACCATTTCTTCTCTTTGTTCAGGTATGATGAGGAGCACAGTGGAGATGATAAAGTTTTCCTGGATTGCTTCTGCAAAATAGCAGCAGGAATAAAGAACAACAGCAACGGCCATCAGCTGAAAGATCTCATCCTGCAGAAGGGGATTACACAGAATGCCCTGGATTACATGAAAAAGCACATTCCCAGTGCAAAGAAGTAAGAGTCACTGCTTAATGTGTGTGGTTAAAGTGTGTGACTGCCCTGGACATCCTCCTCATCCCACCACCACAATCTCCCAAGAAATCCATGAACAAATGGCCATTCAGGGGCATTCAGAACTGTGATGTGTGGTGAGGCAGTGGGATGAGCTCAAAAGCCTGTAATCTTCCCATTTGATAACCATCCAAGCTGATTTCTTGGATATCTCAATTCTGGTGTTTCCTGACTGTTCCCTCTTGTTGCACAGCAACAGAGTTTTTGTAGTTGGTGGCCAACTCATGCACACAAATCCCCAGGCTCAGAGTTGGCACTGTGGCTCTGCACAGCATGGAAGTGGGAGTGTGACTGTCCCTTCATTAATGAGCTGATGAGGGAGTGTTCCCTGCTGCCTGGAGCCCTCAGCTGCTGCCTGGGACACTCCCCTCAGCTGCTGCCTTTTGTTTTCCATGCAGTTTGGATGCAGACATATGGAAGAGGTTCTTATCTCGACCTGCACTTCCTTTTATCCTGCGCCTGCTCCGAGGCCTTGCGACGCAGCACCCTGCAACACAGGTGAGGCCAGGGGCTGTGCCTGCTCCCCACTCTGCTCTGGGTGCAGCTGAGGGTTCATTCCTCTGAGGGTTGTTCTACACTGGTTTTTGTTGGAGGATTCATTCCTCTCAGAGTTGGTTCTGCACTGGTTTTTGCTGGGTGTTGTTTTGTCATCCTCGCCATAGTTGGAGCAGTTTTGCTCACAGCTTTTCTCTGCTGAAGGTGTTGGTTCTAGTCCTGAAGAGAATTCTCTTTGGGGGATAAAGCAGAGAGGAAATCCAGTTCTCCTGAGCTTGCCTGTTAAAAGAATGTGAAGGCCTGTTGGGAATCTCAAAGTAGGCATAGGTGTGGAAGCTGTTCAGGTGTTCCCTGGGCAGGTGCTGCCCTTGCAGAGCATCCTCTGAGTTTTGTGTCACATGACAAGATTGGGAACATGACTTTGTGTCTTTGTCTTGATGCCTTGAGCCTCTGCTGGGCAGCCTCAGGCATCATCTGGAAAAGTCAGAAATTCTGACTTCAGTATTTCCTCCTGCTGTGTGGTGTGAGATTGACACACCAATGTGAAGAGAAGGTAATTATTGATAAGCTCCTCAGGACATGATGGTTGGTGTTTGAAGGCATCAACACAATGTCTTACCACAAAATAAATGTTTAATCCATTTCCCCATCTGAGCTCCTGGTAATGACCAGAGAGGCAAATTGCCCCAGTCTTACACAGAGTTTTTAGGAGCATAAGAAAAGGAAGGAGCATTATTGCAGCTCAGTGCTCTGCCCAGCTGTTCCCGTGGGGTTGGAGGGGACAGTCACTGTCCTGAGTCCCCTTCTCCTGAGCAGTGCTGTGTTCCATCCCCACCAGGTGCTAATAGGAACAGACTCCATCACCAACCTGCACAAACTGGAGCAGGTGTCGAGTGATGAGGGGATTGGGACGTTGGCAGAGAACCTGCTGGAGGCCCTGAGGGAGCACCCCGAGGTGAACAAGAAGATCGACGCCGCGCGGAAGGAGACGCGCGCCGAGAAGAAGAGGATGGCCATGGCCATGAGGCAGAAGGCCCTGGGCACCCTGGGCATGACGGTAACGGCTGGGGGCTCTGCTCCTGCAGGGGCTTTTCTTCCTGCCTTGCTCAGGAAGTGCAGCAGGAGGTGTAAAATCATTAATTGATGGATATTGCAGAGCTTCAGCCCCCAGTTTGCCTGGTGCTGCTAGGAGGGAGCACAGCTGCTGGGAGATGGGATGGGCATTCCAGTGCCAGTGGTGAGCATGGTGTGGTTTGACATTCTTTTTAATCTGCTTGAGCTTTTCTCTCTTCCAGACAAATGAGAAGGGCCAGGTGGTGACCAAGACTGCACTGCTCAAACAGATGGAGGAGCTGATAGAGGAACCAGGACTGACCTGCTGCATCTGCCGGGAGGGATACAAGTTCCAGGTAATGGGAGCTACAAGTTCTGGGTAGTGGGAGCTAAAAATTCTGGGTAATGGGAGCTAAAAGTTCTGGTAATGGGAGCTGACATTTCTGGGTAATGGGAGCTAACATTTCCAGGTAGTGGGAGCTAACAGTTCCAGATAGTTGGAACTAAAAGTTCCAGGTAGTGGGAGCTAAAAGTTCCAGATAGTTGGAGCTAAAAGTTCCAGGTAGTGGGAGCTAGAAGTTCTGGGTAATGATGATGGGAGATTAAAGTTCCAGGTGAAGGGAGACACGTTTTCAGAGCCCTCTCAGCTCCTAGGGGGACTTGCCAGTATCTGGTTGCACAAGTGCTGGAAGATCAGAAAGTCTCAGGTTGTTCTTGAGATCAGTAATTCCAGAGGTGGCTGGGAAGTGGAAATGCGTTTTCAGTGAAAACTGCAAAAACACAGGATCGGTTTTAATTCTGAGGCTGGGACTGGGAGAGGTTCCATTCAGTGTGGTGTGGAGAGAGCAGGCAGTGTGCTCTGCTGCAGAGCTGAGTGCTTGCTAAGCCAGCTGTGTGTCCCTGCAGCCCACCAAGGTGCTGGGGATTTACACCTTCACCAAGCGCGTGGCGCTCGAGGAGTTCGAGAACAAGCCCCGCAAGCAGCAGGGCTACAGCACCGTGTCCCACTTCAACATCGTGCACTACGACTGCCACCTGGCAGCTGTCAGGTAGGTGCTGCCACAGCCTGGGGGCTTTCAGGTCACTGGGGGTCACAGCACTCACCCTGGAGCTCGGGATGGGTGGGCTGGGTTGTTGAACACTTCGCAGTCATGGGTGTCTCTGTCAGGGTCTGCTTTAACTCTGCTCAGTTAACTCTGCTGCCAGGTCCAGCACTGAGAGAAGCTGTGGAATTGTCATTTTTGGGGTGTTTCCTTAGCTAAAAGCTTCCATTCTCCTGACTTGCCTGCTGTGCTCTGTTTTCCATGCAGACTGGCCCGGGGCCGTGAGGAGTGGGAGAGTGCAGCCCTGCAGAACGCCAACACCAAGTGCAATGGGCTGCTGCCAGTGTGGGGGCCCCACGTGCCAGAGTCTGCTTTTGCCACGTGCTTGGCACGGTGAGTTCAGGCAGGTCCTTCCCCAGCTGGTTGCATCTGGGTGAGTCAGATCCTTGCCACACACTCCTGAACTCTTGGGATCAGAGGTGGTGCAGTTGAATCTTGGTAATACTGAGCCATTTCAGCTTCTACCACCAAGAGTGAATCTCCTAAAAAAGTGCAGGTGTCTGTTTGCTCCTTGGCTTCATGCAAATAATTTCAGAGCCTCCTTATTTCCCACTCACTGCTGAGGATGCAGTGCTGATTCGTTTGTGGCCCAATGAGCCCCTGCTGTACAAAAGTAACCCTCTGATGCCAGTGGATTCCCTGGTGCAGATTTCCAGACTTCTCTTGGATGGTACTGAGGTACTTGAGCACCTGTTTGGAGCAGATGGAGGTGCTGTTGTCAGGATTCTAGCTCACCTTGTGCTGGGTTTGTAATGTCACATCAGAAGTTTTGAACCTGACAGGGGGTAGGTGTAGATCAGATATTGGGAAGAAAGTCTTCCCTGTGAAGGGTGTACACTGGCACAGGATGCCTGGAGAAGTTATGAATGCCTCATCCCTGGAAGTGCCCAAGGCCAGGTTGGACAGGGCTGGGAGCAACCTTGGGATAGTGGAAAGTGTCCTTGCCCATGGGACACTTTGGATAATCTCTAATGTCCCTCCCAACTCAAACCATTCTGGGATTCTGTGGAATTAAGAGTGGTAACATCCTGGAAGCATTTCAGCCAGGGAGCAGTATCCCATGTCCTGGGCATAGGGAAAACAGTATTGATGAGTGGACAGATCTCTGCAGATGGAATTGGATTTGCCAGGGTGAGCTGGAAGCCTCCCTTTGGGGAGGTTAATCCAAGGTGGCAGGGGCTGCCTTGTGCAGCCTGCTCCTGCCTCAGAACTTTTCTGTGCCATCTTGCTGGGCTGCAGTGGCAGGAGGAGCTCTGAGAAGGCTCCCTGCTGTTTTGCAGACACAACACATACCTGCAGGAGTGCACAGGGCAGAGGGAGCCCACGTACCAGCTGAACGTGCACGACATCAAGCTGCTGTTCCTGCGCTTCGCCATGGAGCAATCGTTCAGCATCGACACCGGGGGCGGCGGCCGCGAGAGCAACATCCACCTCATCCCCTACATCATCCACACCGTGCTCTACGTGCTCAACACGTCAGTGCCACCCCCTGCCCCCCCTGCCCTCCCCTCTCAGCTTTGGGCACGGGGCAGCACAGATGGCAGCTCCCAGAAAGTCTGGGGAGGAGCGGGGTTGTGCGTCCTGAGCGGGTTGTTAAGGATTTACATTGTTGGGAGTGAAGCCTGGACATGCTGGATAACAGGGAACCATTTGAGTAAAAGCAATTGGGAATTAGCTTCTCTTTCCATTCTAGATGTAATTATTACCTCTGGGGTGAGCAACAGGGTTATTATATTAAAGAAACTCTGCCAGTTTAATTTTCTCCTGAGCAGGCAAAAGAGACACTGAGATGAAGTAATAGTTAGTTGAAAAGTTAACCCTGATATTATTTTGTTCAGTGTTCAGATAACACAGTTTTGGTTCCAGGTTTGCCATCCTGGAGGAGGGTTCAGGTCCATCAGATTTTCCTAATATTTTAAATATTTTAGGGGTTACCATTAGTATTTTTTACCAATAAGCAGCAGTGCACTGAGGCTACATGGCCACATCCATAGGCACCCAGATGCTTTGGAATGCATGAGCTGGTTCTGATCCTGCAAAAATGGGATGCCCATGTGTATCCTCTCTTTGAGGAGTTAGATATTAGTAAGTAATTCTAATTAGATGAGGGTATAAATATTAAAATACAAACCAAGGTCACTGCAAATGCAGTGCAGTGAAATCCCTCTCACTTTCCCGCCTGGAACTAATCAAGGTTTTGGCTGTAACACAATTTCTCTTTTGTTTTTAATATCTATCTCCAGATCCCTGTGCTATTGTTTTCCCAGTCCTTTGGGAGACAAATAAATGGAACTATTTGTTTCATCTTGTTAGGCTGCTGTTGGCACCACAGAGCCCAGAACCCTCTGGGCAGACGTGGAAAAAGGCCTTCTGTACTTCCCAGACAGAATTTTTAATATTAAATGGAGAAAATAAAGAGCTACTACTTGGCTCCCAGCTGCATCTTTTAACAGATGAAAAGGTCACACAACCCTGACAGCTTCATCTGCTGGGATGCTGCTTGATGCCTGATAGGGAGAGTTTATCTCACTTAAAAGTCAAGGGTCTGCCCTGGCTGGCAGCCTCTGCCTGGTGCAGCAGAGGCACAGATCTGGTGATGCAGCTTCCCAAAGTCCCCTGTAACACATGATTTTCACTGTCAGTTCTGGTGTCAGGGCTCCTGGGCCACTGGAGCTCTGGGGGAAAGGAGGAAAGTGATAAGACATTTATATAAGCTTGCAGTAAATACAGTGTCTGTTGGGTTTGAATTTGGCCTGTATCTTCCCAGGGGTTGCTTTTGCAGTAGAGGAATTGTATCAATGGATCCAGGTGTGGCTGCACGAGCTGCAGTGGCTGTGTGGTGTCCCATGGGAGATGGCTCCACTCCAGTGCCTGGCCTAGCTGACCTGGCTCAATCTTTTTCTCAAAAAAAAAAAGAAAAATACCTCTGTAGTGGTGTTGTCTTCCACTGGGGCAATGGCAGCTGCCTGTCAAACATCTAGTGCTACCCACACCTCCAAGGAAAATGTCTTTGCTTCACTGGCAGCAGGTCCTCAGCCAGGGATGAGTTTGGGCAAAGCTGGTGGTGCCCACTGGGGGAAAATTGTCAACCAGGGATGAGTTTGAGAGAAGCTGGTTTGAGGGAACTGGGCATGAATTTGGGAAAAGCTGGTGGTGCCCACTGGGGGTGAATCCTCAAACAGGGATGAGTTTGAGGGAAGCTGATGGTGCCTACTAGGGGCAAATCCTCACCCAGGGATGAATTTGGGCTGAGCTGGTGCCCACTGGAGTAAATCCTGACCCAGGGATGAGTTTGAGGGAAGCTGGTGGTGCCCACTGGGAACAAAGTCTGGAACCAAGAGATGAATTTGGGAAAAGCTGGTGGTGCCCACTGGGGGTAAATCCTGGCCCAGGGATGAGTTTGAGGGAAGCTGGTGGTGCCCACTGGGGGTAAATCCTGACTTAGGGATGAGTTTGGGGTGAGCTGGTGGTGCCCACTGTGGGTAAAACCTGGCCCAGGGATGAGTTTGAGGGAAGCTGGTGGTGCCCACTGGGGGTAAATCTGAAACCAAGGGATGAATTTGGGGTGAGCTGGTGGTGCCCACTGTGGGTAAATCCTGGCCCAGGGATGAGTTTGGGGTGAGTGGTGGTACCCACTGGGGGTAAATCCTGACTTAGGGATGAGTTTGGGGTGAGTGGTGGTGCCCAGCAGGTTCCTGTGCTGGGGCAGCCTCTGAGGCTCCTTGTGTTGCAGGACGCGGGCGACGTCGCGGGAGGAGAAGAACCTGCAGAGCTTCCTGGAGCAGCCCCGGGAGAAGTGGGTGGAGAGCGCCTTCGAGGTGGACGGGCCCCACTACTACACCGTGCTGGCCCTGCACATCTGCCCCCCCGAGAGGTGGAGAGCCATCCGCGGGGACATCCTGCGGCGGCTGCTCGTCACCGCCCACGCGCGCGTGGTGGCCCCGGGAGGCGCCAGCAGGTCGGTGCAGCCACGGGCACAGGGGCCATTGGCACAGCCACAGGGCTGGTGTCAGTGGCACAGAGCCACTTGTGTCACTGGCACAGCCACAGGGCTTGTGTCACTGGCACAGAGCCACTTGTGTCACTGGCACAGCCACAGGGCTTGTGTCACTGGCACAGAGCCACTTGTGTCACTGGCACAGAGCCACTTGTGTCACTGGCACAGCCACAGGGCTGGTGTCAGTGGCACAGAGCCACTTGTGTCACTGGCACAGCCACAGGGCTTGTGTCACTGGCACAGAGCCACTTGTGTCACTGGCACAGCCACAGGGCTGGTGTCACTGGCACAGAGCTCCTATGGGTCACTGGCACAGAGCCACTTGTGTCCCTGGCACAGAGCTCCTATGGGTCACTGGCACAGGGCTCGTGTCACTGGCACAGAGCCACTTGTGTCACTGCCACAGAGCCGCTTGTGTCACTGGCACAGCCACAGGGCTTGTGTCACTGGCACAGAGCCACTTGTGTCACTGGCACAGCCACAGGGCTTGTGTCACTGGCACAGAGCCACTTGTGTCACTGGCACAACCACAGGGCTTGTGTCACTGGCACAGAGCCACTTGTGTCACTGGCACACCCACTCGTGTCACTGAGTGGCACAGAGCCACTCACAGCTCACTCACAGAAATCCCAGAATTTCCCTGATTTGGGACCATTTGGGGGAGTTTTAATACAGATTTTGGATGTCCTGTGACCAAATTTAAGCCTTCAAGGAGGAGATTTTTTAGGAATTTTTTGCCATCTAAGGACAGATTTCTTTACAAATTCCTTTCCAGTATTTTTCCCAGATATCATTGGAATTTTGGCAAATTTTGAGTGTCTCTGTGCAGATTTTAAGACTTTTGGCCATTTTAGGTGCGATTTTTAGGAGGTTTTTGCATTTCTTAGTGTAAATTTTCAGGGATTTTGGGGGTTTTTTATGCTCTCCCTCCCAGAGCCCAGGGACCCCTCTCACAGCCCAGGCTGCTCCAAGCCCCATCCAGCCTGGCCCTGAGTGGCTGCAGCTGCACCAGGGCTGGTGTGAGCAGGAGAATTTCATCCTGGGTGTTCCTTGCAGTGGATCAATGAGCTAATCAATGGAAATGATGCTTTTCCATTTTTCCTCCCCCACCTCAGCACTGCAGTGGCTCCAGCCATGAGCTGTGTGTGAGCTGTGCCTCACTCCCTGTTTGTCTCCCTAAAGAGGCTCATTCTGGGCCCTTTTGATCAGTGCTCCAGCCTCCCTCAAATAGAAAAATAGAAATAGAAGTCAAATGCCATTGCTTTTTAAAAAGAAAAAAATCAATAGCAGCTGTCAGGCACTTGAAGCACAAGAATAAGTGGCTGTGCCTGCCTGACAAAGGCACAATATTTCCAGAGAGGAAAAGGGAATTCCAGTTTCTGAAAGGATGATTTGAAATAGCTGTCATAATTAGGAATCAATTCATTATTATTCTAAGTCGCCTTAAAGGGCATTCTTATGCTGATGACATTAATTAGGTGTTTGATAAAGTCATTACACTGGAGTTGCACAAACCCAGCATGAACAGTGATCTTGGAGAAGGGAGAGAGCCCTGGAAGGGGCTCCTATTGATCTCTGTGTGTTCCAAGCTCCCCTGGCTCCTGTTTCCTATTTCCTGCAGCCTGTCTGACTGCTGGGGGTCTGACAGATCCAGGAGTGTCCTGCAGGCTCTTCAGGGGGGGTTTTATTGCTTTTTGAACCCTCCCTGAATGTTTTGTTCCTTCCCCAAGCACTGCTGTAATAAAAGCATATTGGAACAGGCAGAGCCAGGAACTTCCAGCTAAAGCATCCAGTCTTTGGAATTTCAGGGGAAAACATTCAGAAATAGTGCTCAGGAATTATGTCAAGGTTTATTCAAGGGCTTTCTTTAATCTCTGCAGACTAAGAGAGCACAAAGCCTCCCTCTGATAAAGCCTCTCAGAAAGAGCACTATGGCAATTCTGATTTCCAGGGTCTGTGCTTATTTATTCTTGTGGAAAATCTGGAAGAGGGAGATGGATGGGGAAATGCTCTGCAGATAAGTGCCAATCTCTTGAATTTGTAGGCTGAGGCAGAGAGGAAGGCACTGCCTGTGACACCAGGGTAATGTCTGCATGCAAAGGATTAAAATTAGCATTCCACACTCAGGGTGATGTCTGGGAGCAGCTCCAGTCCCAGAACACCAGGGTGAAGATTCTGGACACTCAAGGACTCACTGCTACCTGTGCATCTCAGGAATGGACAGGAGGCACTGCAGGAACCCTCAGTGCATCTCAGAAAGGGACAGAGGCACTGCAGGAGCCCCCAGTGCATCTCAGAAATGAACAGAGGCACTGCAGGAACCCCCAGTGCATCTCAGAAAGGGACAGCAGGCACTGCAGGAGCCCCCAGTGCATCTCAGAAATGAACAGAGGCACTGCAGGAACCCCCAGTGCATCTCAGAAAGGGACAGAGGCACTGCAGGAACCCCCAGTGCATCTCAAAAAGGGACAGAGGCACTGCAGGAACCCCCAGTGCATCTCAAAAGGGACAGAGGCACTGCAGGAGCCCCCAGTGCATCTCAAAAAGGGACAGAGGCACTGCAGGAGCCCCCAGTGCATCTCAGAAATGAACAGAGGCACTGCAGGAACCCCCAGTGCATCTCAGAAATGGACAGGAGGCACTGCAGGAGCCCCCAGTGCATCTCAGAAATGGACAGGAGGCACTGCAGGAGCCCCCAGTGCATCTCAGAATGGACAGCAGGCACTGCAGGAGCCCCCAGTGCATCTCAAAAAGGGACAGAGGCACTGCAGGAGCCCCCAGTGCATCTCAGAAAGGGACAGAGGCACTTCAGGAGCCCCCAGTGCATCTCAGAATGGACAGCAGGCACTGCAGGAGCCCCCAGTGCATCTCAGAAATTAACAGCAGGCACTGCAGGAGCCCCCAGTGCATCTCAGAATGGGACAGAGGCACTGCAGGAACCCCCAGTGCATCTCAGAAATTAACAGCAGGCACTGCAGGAGCCCCCAGTGCATCTCAGAAATGGACAGGAGGCACTGCAGGAGCCCCCAGTGCATCTCAGAAATGGACAGGAGGCACTGCAGGAGCCCCCAGTGCATCTCAGAAATGGACAGGAGTCACTGCAGGAGCCCCCAGTGCATCTCCAAAAGCTGAGCACGTGCTCATGATCTGGATCCTGCTGAGGCTGGCGAGGTGCAGAGTGCTCTGCATTCCCCATCCCAAGGCAGCCAGCCCCACACAGTCCCTGTCCCGTGGGATGTGCCCTTGCAGCTGCTCAGGGCCAGTGAGGGTCACACAGATTTGGGGAGATCAGCAGGAAGGGCTGGAGGGTGGCACCCCAGTACCAGGGGGGAGATGCTCAGCACCTCCCTTGTTTTGGAAACATTTCCTATTTAAACCCAAGGATGAAATTACCAGAATGGATCCGAGTTCTGGGCTTGTTCCATATTTGTGAACATAATTTGCAGATTCCAAAGAACTGAATGGAGTGTTCATTGTTACTGAACCACAAATTCTGGCTAAAAAAACCCTGTAGATGCTTTTCAGCATAGTTTTCATCTGGAATTTAAGAGGAAAAGACCCTTTTGATTTTTTTTCCCTTTGGTCTTGACTGTGACCTTTCTCAAACACTGCTGAGGGAAGCAGGGCTTCCCCAGTGTGTGTCTGGCTCTGTCAGTCTGTCTCTGCTCCTGGAGTCCCTGGCCAGCTCCAGGAATGAAACCCAGCAGCTGCTCCAGAAGGTAACTACCAGCCCTAACCCACAAGGGCCTTTTAGTTTTCAATTAAAGGAGCAGACTCCAATTAGATCAAACCCATTCACATGAAAAGAAAAGTCTGGCTTGCAGAATTCGGGAGGCCAGAATTAGCCTCGCTCTCATTGCTCTCCATCCCGTGGAAATTTAGTCACCTTTACTAATTGGTTTTCCTTTAAATCATGAAGCTGAGCTGCCCCAGCAGGCTGCCACCTACTAAGATGTCTTTTCTAAGGGCACACACACACAAATGGAGCCTTTTAATAAGAACAGCAAAACGTTCACTTTTCCCCCAGAACAGCCCAACCTGGGCCAGGCTGCAGCTGGGCTCCCCTGGTGTGTTGCTGACTGGAAGCAGCAGCAGCAGCTGAGCTGGTGCTGGGTGCCTGCAAGAGGAATTTTTGTTTTTCCAGAGCTCTGAGGTGTTGAGCAGGAAGCAGCACGTGGTGGGGCAGATGTACCTGAGGAGCACAGGCACGAAAATTCCAAAGCCATGAGAGCTGCTGGCAGGAGGTTCTGCCTTGCCAGGACCTGTTTGTGATTAATCCTGCAGACTTTGGGAGCTGCTGGCCCAGCACAGCTCTGCACCTTTTAGGGCATTGCTGCTGCTCCAAACCCAGATGCTGGATTTCCAGGAGAAGTCCTTTCCTGGCAGGAGAATAACCAAGGAGATATTAAATGGAAATTGTTCCATTTCTTCAAGGACAAGAGATTTCCCTCAGAGTCTTGCAGAAATGCTTTTGTGAGTTAGGAGCACAAAGCTGTTCTGTCACTGATTCCCCCTGGTTTGGTCATTCCTTCAGGAATCTGCTGCTCCCCCAGCACTGAACACACAAGCAAGGGCTGTACTTTGCTTTTTCCCTGTGTAGCCTGAGCCCTCCAGTTCCCTCTGTACTCGTTTCCTTCCTGTGGAAGGAGGTTTTAGTGGCAGAGCTGCTCTGCTCACACAGCAGGGTGACAATCCCAGGTGCCAACATCCATGGCCAGGAGCAGCCAGCTGGGCTCCCTCAGAGCCACCCCAGAGGTCCCTGATGGGCTCTGCCTGCTGCAGCCTCCGGAGCTGGTGGTCAGTGACTAACTGAGCCTGTTTCCCCCGGCAGGCTGGCAGACAAGGCAGTGAAGGATTACGCCACGTACCGCTCGGGGCTGCTCTTCTGGGCACTCGTAGATCTCATTTACAACATGTTCAAGGTAAGGAGAGCCCTGCAGCTCCTCTGCAGCACTCCAGCTCAGCCTGCTACAGCAGCAACTGCATGAGCTGGAAGTAGAAATCAAAATTTGTAATCCCCTTTCTGCAGGATCCTTGGAAATAAAACTTGACAGAATCCCAGGATGGTTTGGGTGGGAAGGGACCTTGAAGCTCATCCCATTGCAGGGGCAGGGACCCCTTGCATAGCCCAGGCTGCTCCAGCCCCTCCAGGCTGGCCTTGGCACTGCCAGGGATCCAGGGGCAGCCACAGCTGCTCTGGGCACCTGTGCCAGGGCCTGCCACCCCTCACAGGGAAGGATTTTTTCCTTCTTTTTTCTTCTGCACCTTGTAAAAGCAGAAAGGCCACAGGAAGCTGCCTGTGCTCATTGTACTCCTTGAAGTTCAGTAGCTGAAGAATTGAGAGACTTTTCCAGTTGGCAGCACTCCTGTATTGTGCATTTGCTTATTTTTCCTGTTCATTGTTCATGGAAGGAAGGACATTCCAGGCTGTGCCAGGGAAGTGGTTGGGTGAGGAAGGACCCAGGGCCAGAGAGAAACCTGCAGCTTCCACAGAGGGTTCAGTACTCGGGGTGAGAAAATGCCTGGGACCTTGTTTGGTTCTGTAAAAAAAGTTCATGAAGTTGCAGTTGAGGAATTTCTTTCTCTGTTGGTTGCTTGCAAGAGGCAGGGATGGAAATGGGAGCAGTGGGAGAAGGCACCAGGGTTTGCAGTAACTTTTTTTTATTAAATAACGATTTTTGACCAGACTTGTTGTGTTTGCCCCCTGCCAGAAGGTGCCTACCAGTAACACAGAGGGAGGCTGGTCCTTCTCTCTGGCCGAGTTCATCCGACACAACGACATGCCAATCCACGAGGCTGCAGACAAGGCCCTGAAAACCTTCCAGGAGGAATTCATGCCAGTGGAAACGTTTTCTGAGTTTTTGGATGTGGCTGGTGAGTGCTTGCCTGCCCTTTTATAGCTGCCTTGTGCAGCTCATGCCTGGAGACAGCAGCATTCCTGTCCTGCCACTGCTGCAGCTCGTGGGGATGGGGCAGGGAGAGGGATCAGCACTGCCCAGCCACAGCCTGAGCTGTTCAAACTGCTGGGACACACCTGAGCAGCCAGGGAATGGGGATCAGCACTGCTCAGCCAGAGCCTGAGCTGTTCAAACTGCTGGGACACACCTGAGCAGCCAGGGGATGGGGATCAGCACTGCCCAGCCACAGCCTGAGCTGTTCAAACTGCTGGGACACACCTGAGCAGCCCAGGCAGGAAAACCTCCCCCCTGCTCTGCTAAACATCTGTAGCACAGCTGGAAGGTGTTTTGGGGGGTCTGTGGTTGAAGGCTGGTGATCAGATGGAGCAGAGGCAGCAGTTGGCTGCAGCCAGAGGTGCTCCCCAAGGGTTTTGGTGCCTCCAGCAGGCAGGAGATGCTGGAGAGCTGCAGGGAAGCTGAAGCTGCTCTTTGTTCTCTCCCAGTCTGTGCCCCAGGCCAGCCTCTCACTGCCCAGCACAGGGAACAGAGCTGGGGCTGTGGGAGCTGCCCAAGAGCAGTTCCATATGGATTGAATGTTTCATTAAATTCACATTTCAGTCCCTCCTGCACGTGCATCCAGCAGGGTTTACCCTCCTCATGTCCAGCCCTAAAATAACCCAGCAGCTGTCAGGAGCTCACACATGGCCAGCACAAACAGTGGGGCTGATTCTTCTCTCTTGTCTTCTTGTGTTCAAAGGACTCTTGTCAGAAATCAGTGATCCTGACAGCTTCCTCAAGGATCTCCTGAACTCCATCCCCTGACAGCAGGAGCAGCTTTGGGCAGAGCCTCCAGCCCTTGCCTTGCACCCTGTGTCCCTCCTCTGCAGTCTGGCCCTTCCCAAGGAGTGCTGCGGGTTTTTGTTGGAATTTTTTTTTGTTTTTGTTTTGTTTTTTGGTTCTTTTTTTATTTTCTACAATTTTTCTTCATGGAGTGATTTGAAATTTAGATTTGTTTTATCCTGTGTTTCAGCGCTTCTATCTGTAAAGCCTTGTGCATTCAAGCTGTTTGAAAGAACTTGTACAGAGAGGAATCCAAACCAGTAAATCTTAATGCTTTAGTGTGCACCTCTTTGAAGTTAAATAAACTGAACAAATGGGTAAGCTGGGCTTGACTAGTGCTTGAACCAGGCAGGAGCCTGAATGCTGAGGTGTTGTCACCTTTTCCTGCAGAGCTGCTGCTCTGCCCAGCCTGGGCTGCACAGGGAGCCCCAGGAGATGCCAGGGCTCTGCCTGCCTGCCCTGGCAGCTTCTGTGTGGGGCTGCAGCCCCAGGGCTCTGCAAGGACAGCACTTCCCCCATTCCCCCATTCCCCTCTGCTGGGGGCAGGCAGCAGCTGCTGTGCCCTGCTTGGAGAGCCCAGGGCCTGTCCTGGCTGCACCCAGAGCTCACTGTGCCTCCAGTGGATGGCTCTTCTCTGGGGGCTGCTCCCACCCTGGCTCCCCTCTGGGGGCTGCTCCCACCCTGGCTCCCCTCTGGGGGCTGCTCCCACCCTGGCTCCCCTCTGGGAACCCTTCAGCTCCAGCCAGGGCAGCCCCAGAGCCCTGCACAGCCCCCCAGCCCCACTGCATGCCCAGCACTGCTCCCCACCTGTGCATGCTGGTAGCTCACCTGGCACAGTTCTGCTGACACCTGGTGAGTTTGGAATCCAATAAAGCTTTCCCTGGCTTCCTTGTCTCTGTTTGAACTTGAATTTCCCAGCACAGTCCCATCCCAGGAATAATGATAATTATAATTTTAGAGGCTGAATAACTCTGCAGCCCTTTGGTGCCTGTTGTTAGTGCTGGCCACGCACTGGGGTTGGCAATTAGCAGAGGGGTGAAGGTGCAGAGTTTTTGTTCTCACCTCTCTGGGGTGATGTCACTGCTGGGGAGGGGAGCTGGAAACGCCCCACGAGGTTTTGGGTTTTTGGGTTGTGTCCCACAGGGGACTCAGGGCTGTGCTGGTGTGGAGGTGGCTCTTGGAGCAGCAATGCTGCACCTCTGCTGCCCTGGAGCCACACAGAGAGCAAGCCCAGCTCTGGGAAAGCTGCAGAGCCCAAAAGCAGCTCAGGGCTGGGGCAGGAGCTGCTCAAGGCACAGCTGGGCACTGCACGGGGCTCTGCCCTGGCCATTTGTGTCACGGGGGTGGGGAAGGTTTGGGGGCTGGCAGGAGCCCCAGGCTGCTGCCCTGACAAACCCAAACTGCTCTCAGGGTGCCCCAGCTCCTGCTGCCCAGGGGAAGGAAGGGCCCTTGGCAGGACCTCCTGCAGCTTTCCCAGCCAGAAAATCCTGGTTTGCTCCACTGGTGCTGGCACAGAGCTGCAGAATCAGACTCGGCTCTGCTGCAGCAGCCAGTGGGTTCCTGGCTGGCAAATCTCTGGGTTCCTCCCCCTCAGAGCCAGGAGCAGAGCTCAGTCACTGCTCACCAGTGGCAGTGAGGAGGTGGCACCTCAGAGGGAGGTTTGAAACTTCTGCAAACACTTGCAAGGAGCTCCCAGAGCTCCTGGGTGCTTTGCAGAGGCCCAGGGATGTATTTTGGAAAATGAAGGTGGTGCAAGCAGTGCCTGCCTGGCCAGGGGCACGGGAGGGACCAGCCAGCGCTGAGGAGGGGGGAGGGAATGTCCTGATGGTGCTTCCTGGGGTAGATTGGCCTGGGAGGGCTGAAGGTGACAAAACAACCCCAGAAGACCGAGAAAGGGACAAGAACAAAAGGGGGAAGTGTTTTGGACAGTTTTATCTGGTCCAGGCCACACAGAGAGGCTCCAACATCCTCAGTGCTGCACAAAGAGCTCCAGGCTCCAAAATTCTGGGCTGGGCTGGGAAGTCAGCAAAGACTCTGGGGAGTCTGTTACTTAAATTAGGAACGAGAAGAGAGAGAAAATGCCTCAAAATGGATGAAATTACTCAAAGTGATGAACTGAACCATAAACTGAACAACAGAGAGCCAACCTCCTCTCAAAAAAAAATGAGTTTATTTGTCAAAGATGTTATTTGGGGAAAAAAGTCCTTTGTGATGCAGGAGAGCCTGGATGGGCTGACAGCCAGGGCTCCTTCCTGGTTCCTTCCCCAGGGAGCTCAGGGACCCTCCAGGCACAGAAACGAGCACAGAACCAAGCCCAGGCTCCCAAAAGAACCTGAGTGTGACCAGGCAGGTTTGCAGCTGCTCCCAAAACATCCCAGAGACCTCCCAGGGTCTGGGAGGATTTTTAGGAGCCACCCTTGGGTCACGTTTCTGTTCCCTGATAAGAAAACCAGGGATTGGCCTGGGCTGGTTTGCTGCAGGGCCACGTTCCCAGGGCAGGTGGGGATGATTCACAGCTCAGGTGTGAGGATCAAGGATCCAGGGAAAAACAAGCTCTGAGCTCACAAAGGGGCTGGAAAAGGGTGGTGGGTGGATTAAGGACAAAATCACTTCAGGGATGTCCCCCCTGCACACCAAGATGATGGGAAAAGCCAGGGGCAGCCACCTGAACCTCCAGCAATTGTGCCTCCCTTGTCTCCAGGGGGGAAAAATAATGATTAAATCCCTATTTGCAGTTTTTTTGCACATTGAGAGCTGGGGAGGAACCAGCTCCAGGCCTTTCATCCAAACCCTGGAGATCAGCAGGGATCCCCCTCCTCTCCCAAAGGGGTAAGTGCCAGTAGGAGAAGATGCTTTTGGGTAAAAATATCAATAAAATGCTACAAAGGGTGTGTGGGGGAAGCCCCTGTGCTGTGTTTTAACCCCAGGAAGGTTGGGGCCTCTTCAGGCATTTCCCCCAAAAGGCCCATCCTGGAATGGGGAGTTTTTGGGGTGTGTGAGGAGTTCTGGATGTGCCTCTGGAAAGATTTTATTCTCCTGGTGCTTATTAAGCCTTTCTTGAGCAGGATCCTCCCGTGGCTCAGTGCTTGTTCCTTAGATTTGGAGTGGGAATTACAGCCTCCCTCCTGTCCCACAGGGATTTTCTCTCCCATCCCACTGTTGCCACAGAGCCCAGGAGGGATCAGGCACGTTCCTGCTCCCTGATCCTCACACTTGGGTGCTGCAGAGCTCTCCTGCCCCTTCCCTTCCCTTCCCCCTGGGGGAGCATCAGGCACCTCACTGTGGATTTCCCACTCCAAAAATCAGAGTTTTCCTTCTGGAAAGGATCCCCACCCTGGCACTCCTCAGCCTGACTCAGCCTGGTCCCTTCCCTTGGGAAACACAAACCCTGAGTGGGTGAATCACAGCCAGGGCTGTGGGAGAGCCCAGCCAAGCCTGGTGCAGCCTCCAGGCTGATCCACAAACGTCCCTGGAGCTCAGGAGAAGGGGGAATGATCAGAGAGCTCAGCCCTGCTCCCTCTGGGGCTGCTGCCACCCACCCCAGCCTGCCCAGGGCAGTTTGCTGGGATGGTTTTGCCACTGGAGAAGCAGGACAACACCTGCCCTACAGCCCCTCTCCAGGGGGAAGGTGTGTGATATAAAAAGGGAAAATATTAAGCAGAAATTGGATAAATTCAGGTGTTTGTGGTTTAAGTTCAGCTTTGACATATGGAGAGAGGCTGAGTTTTAAAATAAATGAAAATCAGGAACACCATGTTTAGTCTTGGCTGCTCTTGCCAGGGGATGTTGGGTCTGACTCCTTTCCCATCTTTCCCTGCCACGGGGACAGGGCAGGGGCTGCAGCAGGGATGAAGGAGAGGTTTTAATTTGGGCAAGGAGGCAGAGGCAGGGCAGGGCAGCCAGGAACACCCTCTCATTAAAGGGCTGGGGTGCCTCAGAGGGACAGATCTCTGCCCAACAGTGATAGCCCAATAATTACTGCTATTAATCATAATCCTGCTTGTTCTTTCCCAAGTGCTGTGCCAGCAGCACCTCAGCCACCCTCGGTACAAACCCTGGGCAGAGTCAGGGCTGTCCAAGGCTTGGTGGGGCTGGGAAAGGGCTCAGGATGCTCCTGAGGACACTGAAACCCTCTAGGGCACAAATGAGAGCCCCGTGCTCACCTGCTGGGTTTGGGGTGCTGTCCCCGTGTCTCTGCTGGAGGTGACCCCACCCCAGCCTGTGTTTGGGACACCCCCAGGCCCTTCTCGGGGGTTTCATCCCTGCAGCTGCTCCCAGGCTGCTGCTTTTTAATCCCATTTAATGTGCAAGCGGCAAAGCCAGCAGCATCCTTCAATGATTCCCGGCGTTTGATGGCACCGAGCAGATTCCCCGGGGTGACATCAGACACCGAGGGCGCCTCCGGAGCGGGGCCCGTTCCCGATTCCCTCCTGCCGCCGCCGTTCGCTGCTCTCAGCAGTTTCTCGCGGCTCAGCGGCTGCAGCAGCGCCCAGCCCAGGGCTGGAGCCACCCGAGCTCCTCTTCCTCACACACAGCGGGACAGAGGGGCGGGAAGCGCTGCAGAGCCGCGGCTCAGGGGCTGCCAGCGGGCAGAGAACCTCGGGGGGAAACCTGAGCCCCAGGTGTGACATCCCCGTGTGCCCTGAGTGCCCCAGGTGTGACATCCCTGTGTGCCCCAGGTGTGACATCCCCGTGTCCCCTGTGAATCCCCCAGGTGTGACATCCCCGTGTCCCCTGAGTGCCCCAGGTGTGACATCCCCGTGTGTTGGATGTGACAGTGGTCAGGGTGGTTGTGACAGACAGAGATCTCTTCGAGCCAGGTCTTGACACTTGTGGTTTATTGCACAGGGTGTGGGTAAAAAGGCTCTGCTGGGAGCAGGGCAGAAAGAGAGTGGGGGCAGTGAGAGTTCTACGAGGTAAGAGAGGGAAGTAGGAGAGAGATTTTCCCATTTCTTCTTCTATGTTGAATGTTCTAATTTCCACTAACCAATGTAATGCACGATACGAATCCTACAGCATTTGCATACAGCCTGTAAGAATTATTAAATCACTATAATGTGTTATAGTTTAAACCCTAAAAACTACTCTTTGGACCCTTCTGCCAAGCTAGCAGGGTCTTGTCTGACCTTTGGAGCTTTGTTCTATCAAGAGGGGATTACTTTCAGCCGGCCATTCCATTGTCTTCCAGTTATTTAGTAACTGAGGTTCGGTATCTCAAAGATGGATTTCATTTCAATCTCGCTGATGGTTTCCATATTCTCAAAATCTTTTGCTGGGCAATCATATTTATAAGGTTTTTCTGGTTCATCCTTCCCAACACCCGTGTTCCTGTGAATGCCCCAGGTGCCGTGTCCCCGTGTCCCAGGGGTTCTCCATGTCCCCATGTCCCCAGGTGCTGTGTCCCCGTGTCCCAGGGGGTTCTCCAGGTGCCGTGTCCCCCGTCCCCCTGTCCCCGTGTCCCCGTTGTCCCCGTGTCCCCCTGTCCCCGTGTCCCCAGGTGCCGTGTCCCCGTGTCCCAGGGGTTCTCCAGGTGCTGTGTCCCCCTGTCCCCGTGTCCCCGTGTCCCCAGGTGCCGTGGTCCCCGTGTCCCAGGGGTTCTCCATGTCCCCATGTCCCCAGGTGCCGTGTCCCCGTGTCCCAGTGTCCCCCTGTCCCCGTGTCCCCGTGTCCCCAGGTGCCGTGTCCCCGCTCAGGGCAGGTCCCGCTGTGGCTCTGGAGGACCCGAGGGCCGGCAGGAGGGAGGTGCCGGGGGATGCTCGGGGCAATCCCAGCCCCACATTCCCGATCCAGCTCCCATCACAGCTCCCACCAGGAGGGTTTCCTACACCGTGTCCTGCAAAACCTGTCAGGCTAAAAACCCACAGTGCAGGCAAGGAAAATAACCAGCTACTGGAAAAGAGGTTAAGGCAGGGAGCTAAAAATAAACCCCAATTCAACTCAACCCTCAGCTGGAGCTTTGGCTGCAAAGTTTGGGGCAACAACGAGAAAGAAATCATTTATTCTGTTGATATAAAAGTCAGCCTGCACTTAAATTAATCAGAGTCTTTCAGAATGAAGAGCTTGACCATTTTGGGCCTGAAGCATCCCGGTGCCATCCCGGAGCGCCCCCGCCCCGGGCACGCCCGCCCGCAGCCTGCCCGGACCCATCGCCGCATTTTTGCCGCTCTGCTCAGCGCAGGGCAGTGTTTGGTTCCCAGGGACGCAGAGGGCGCTGCCGCCGTCTCCATGCGCCGCTCGGCATCTCCATCCCGGAGCCTTTCGGGGCTGCACCTGCGGCACCTTTGTTTGCAAAATATTTACACTCTCCATGGAGGAGATCAGCCCGTCCCTCCCTCCCGTGCATCCCCAGCTCTCCGCAGCCCTCGGGCGGGGCAGGAGCATCCTCTCCTCGGGCTGGGTCTGTTTTGTGCTGCCGACCCCCAGATGAGGGCGGATGCGGTTTTGGGAATAAACCCGAGCGGGAGAAGCTGCTGGTGGCGGCGGCGGCTCCTCTCTGCCCCGAGCTGACGGGAGAAAACCGCGCTCGGGGAGGAGAAAACTCCTTCAAAGGCAGAAAAGGTGCGGGGAGGAGAAGCTGCTGTTCGGTGGGAGTGCAGGATGAAGAAAAGGGAAAAGAAAATGAGTGTAAAATGAAATGCAAGGGGCTGGATTCCCCAGTCCCTGCTCCAGCCCTGCGGGATTCACTGGGGGCGACCGCGGCCACCCAGGGAGGGGCTGCAGCTCATTAGGGAAAGAACTAATTTGGTTTAATGACCCCCAGATGAGGCGTTGGAGGATCCAGGGAGCTGCAAGATCACGGGGCAGGTACCAAACCCTGCATTGTCTGGTTTATCACCCCCTCAGGTGCTTTCCTGCTTCCCTAAAGGAATAAAATAATAAAAAATGAAAATGAAACCCAGCTGGATTTTCCCACCTGTGGACCACGAGGTTCTGAAATCACCCAGCTCCTTCCAGCACCGCCCAGCCCAAACACAAACCCAGCTCAGGAGGTTTTGTGCTGGGGGAGAGACAAATCCTTCAGGTGTTTCTTTGAGTCACCCTTCTAATGAAGCACCTCCACCCAGCACATTTTTATTTTTTTTCCAGGAGGTGCTGGCAAAACACAGGTTAGTAACACATTAACAGAGCCCTTTGAAGAACCCTGGTTTCGGTGCTGGTGGAGTTTCAGCAAGTGGGGTAAATATAAATATAAATATAAATATAAATATAAATATAAATATAAATATAAATATAAATATAAATATAACCTGGCAAGCCCCATGGTTTTTTTTCAGAAATTATATTTGTGTAAACAGTGTTCCTGCAGCTTTACACCAGCCTGGCTGAGAGTTGTTTCCCTTGCATCATTCTGTGCCCAGCAGAGCAACGCAGCGATCACATCATTCAATTAAACAATATCCTTTGATTGCCCAAAGGTCCGGGAGCAGCAGTTGGGAAACACTAATTTAATAACTTAATTATTATCATCTCAGCATTATTTAGCACTTAGGCAGGGCTCTGCTTTGGGATAACAAAATCCAAGGTTTATAATTTATTCTGATCTGAACGAATCGTGCAGTCATGGGATCATAGATTGGAATGGAGCTTAAAGATCATCCCAGGGCTGCCAGGGACGGGGACAGGGACAATTGCCACCATCCCAGGCTGCTCCAGCCGCCAGGTTTGGGGCATCCGCAGCTTCTCTGGAAAATCCATGCCAGGCTCTCCCCACCCTCACAGGGAAGAATTTCTGCCCAATATCCACGCAGAATTCCCGCTCTCTCAATCTGTAGCCGCTGTCCCCGTGTCCCCCCAGTCCTCCTCCATCCCCCGGGATGTCCCACAGCTCCGCCCCGCCCCAGCCCGCGCTCCCCGCTGCCCCAGCCCGGCTCCGCAGGATTAGCAGGGGTCGGTAACTCCGCGGGGTCCCGGAGAGCCGCAGCCGCCATGCGAGGCCGGGCCCGGGCTCTGCTGCACCGAACCTTTGCCCGGGAATGGGGGGAGCGCCCCGGGACCGCGGGGCTCCCCAAAAATCAGCGTCACCCCCGAACCCCGAAGCGCGGACCGCGGACACGTGGAGGGAGCGGCGGGGCTGCGGCAGGGGCGGGGCCATGCAAATGAGCGGCGCTTGTATGCAAATGAGGGGTGTGGTCACGGAAAACACGGGAGTGCGGCGGTGGGGGCGTGGTTATGGAAATGAGGTGCCGGGTATGGAAATAAGGGGCGTGGTTATGGAAATGAGGTGCCGAGTATGTGGGTAAGGGGCGTGGCCATGGAAATACGGATTTGTATATGGCAGTGGGCGTGGTTCGCGCGTGGGCGGTGCCTCGGCCGCGGCTCGCGGGGTCCCGCCCAGAGCCCCCAGAGCCCTCAGAGCGCGGCGCGGCGGCGGCCGCAGAGACCGCGGCACCGGCACCGGCACCGCCGCTCCGCTCCGCACCGCCGGCCCCTCCATCACCGCCCCCTCCGCCATGAACTCGCTGCTCTTCGGGGAGATGGCCCGCGCCTTCTCCCCCGCCGCCGCCGCCGCCGCCTCCTCCTGCCCGCTGGGCCCCGGCGGCGGCGGCCCCGCGGCGGCCGGGGGGGCCCGCCGGTGACGGCGGCGCTGCGGAACGACCTGGGCTCCAACATCCACCTGCTCAAGGGGCTGAACGTGCGGTTCCGCTGCTTCCTGGCCAAGGTGCACGAGCTGGAGCGGCGGAACCGGCTGCTGGAGAAGCAGCTGGCGGCCCAGCAGAGCGAGCGCGACCGGCGGCTGCGCTACAAGACCTTCTCCCGGGACCAGGCGGTGCAGACGGACGGCGGGACCCCGCCGCTGCTGCCGCCGCCGGGCCCCGGGCACGGGCCGCTGCCGTCGCCGCCGCACTACGGGCGCCTGCCCGGCACCATCTGGAGCTACACCCAGGTGCGGCGCACCGGCGGCGGCGGCCTGGAGACCGTGCAGGGCCCCGGCGTGTCCTGGGTGCACCCGGACGGCGTCGGGGTGCAGATCGACACCATCACCCCCGAGATCCGCGCCCTCTACAACGTGCTGGCCAAAGTCAAGCGGGAGCGCGACGAGTACAAGAGGAAGTGAGTGATGGGGGATGCGGGCGGTCGGCGCTGCACTGCGGGGAAACGGGGCCAGCCCTGCCCGGGGACGGCGCGGAGGACGCGGGCACTGCGCTGCCCCGGGCATCCTGGCGGGCTTCTCTTTTTTGGGGGGTTGAACCTCACCTTGGAACCCTGAAAACTGTGGGATCTGTCCTTGGGGGGATGGAGAGCTGGATCTTGCAAGGAGCATTGTCAGCTTAACCAAAAAAAAATATATATGCACATATATATGTATGCTTATGTATAGGTATTTCTTTTTTAGGAGAGAATAATCCGTTATTAGTATTGCATCGCATAGTTACTCCTAAATATAGCTCGCCTTCATTTTTTTTGGTCTGATTACTCCAGTAGTCGGTTGTGTGTGCCAGCTGCCCGAAATTAGCTCAGCGCTGCAATATTTGGGTTGCAAATACTGCAGGGCAGGGTTCGCACTCCGGGGTGCTGCTCGGAATTAGCCAAAACAAAAGGCTGTGTGAGCCCCGCGGGGCTGGAGGTCTCCCTGGCCGGTGGGGATGGAATGGGGATGGATGGATGGATGGATGGATGGATGGATGGATGGATGGATGGCGTTCCCTTGGATCGCTTGGCTGTGACAGACATGGAGGCCAGAGGGGAAAAAAAATGTACTTGGGCTTCTGCAGGGAGATTCCTGCATTGTCTGCGAGGCTGCCGCGGGCTCTCTCCGCTGCGCTTTGGGCAGATTTGGCCTTAAAACGCATTTCCTGCTGGCCCAGCCGGCTTTTCCCTGCGAATCCCTTCTCATCTGCGGCGTTTCGGGCCTGTGCGCGGGGCCGGGTCGCTGTGGCAGGTTTGCAGACTGCAGTGAGCTCCGCACACCTTTTGTCAGAAGCTGCCCTGCTGGAATCGGCTCAGAGGCAATTCCTGGGCAGCGTGGCTGCTCCGTGGGGCTCGGGGCTCCTGGGGCTCCTGGGCTCGCTTCCTCTGGCCCTCGGCTGGAAAAAGGGACTCGCTCTCTGTTTTGCTGCCGTGGTGGCTCGGGGTGGTTTTGGTTTCTGTGGAAAGGGAGGAGCGGAGGAAGCGGTGCTGGACGTGGTGCCTGGGGAAAGGGGGTCCCGCACGTGTGGGGTGTGTCACCAGAACTTGGGGCTGCTTCTCCATTTCCATGGAGACTTGAGTTATTCCTGCTTCTGGGGAAGAGGAGACTCGTGGGCCCTTCAGGTTCAGCCTTTCTGCTGATACAGAGTCGATTTTTCTGCTTTTACTCACTTGTGTAAAGCACATTTTCCCCCCAGTCTGTGTTGTTGCACGCTCAGAGAGTTGCATAAACCAGATAAATTCAGTGGAGGAGCAGAGGGGAACCTCAGATCTTATTCTTGCCCTTGAAAGAGGTATTCCTTGTGAAAAAAAAAAAAAAAGTGGTTAACACGTATCAACACATCCCGTGCTGGTGATTTATCTCCAGTGTGGGTTTTATGGATGCTCATTACTCTGGAACTGGAATTGGTCAGTGTTCTGGGATTTTCAGTCCCACATGGACAGCACTCATTTTTGGGGGATTGTTTTTTCCTCTGGGGTGCTGAGCTGCCTGTGCTGTTTGAATTTCCTGCTGGCAGTAGGTGAAGCAGCTGGGTTTGGTGCTGTGAGCTCTGGGTGCTGCAGGGTTTGTGAGCCATCCTGCAGGGCCTGGGATGGAGCCTGGGCTGGGCTGGCCCCTCTGTGTGTGTGTCTGTGCTAAATGCACTCTCTGGGCTTCCCTTGTCCTGCTGGGATCCCTCTGATGCTCCGGATTTATTTAGGTGAAGCAGGAGCCTTGTGCCTGTCTCCTGATGGGGCTTGTGGAGAGCTGGGCACGAGCACAGGCTCCCAGCCCAGATGTGTGACCAGGAAAAGAAAGAATGAAAGGGAAAGGAATTGGAAAAAACAGGAGAAGAACCTTTTATTGCTCAATCTGAGAGTCTTTGTGGAGCAGCCAGGCCTTGTAACCTCACCCAGGAGCCACCAGCCCACAGCCAAGGATCCTTAAGCACACAGTGATAATTCCATTTATTTCCTGGGGCAGGGGAGGCTTTTCCCCCTTCTCAGGGTGGCCACTTGGCCAAGGAGGATGTGGCTACCAGGTGTTTGTGGGGTGAAGAATTTGGCTGTGAGGAAAAGCCAGGCAGGGGATGGGACACTGGGGCAGTGCTGGGTGTCCAAGGCTCACTCACCTCAATTTCTCTGCTGCTGTTGAAGGAAAACTCACTCATGTCCCACCTGGAACTGGAGAATGCAGGAATGGAATCTGGAGGGGAAATGATCCCTTTTGTTTCCTGTCTTTTAAAGGAAAAGTAGCCTTGCTGCTGTAGAACAGCAGTGGGAGATCATCCAGGATATCCTTTTCCAATGAAATTCTACCTGGACAACTTCTGGGATTAGCAATGGCTTCATTTGGGGGAAATGTGTTTAATTTCTTTTCCATTCCCTAAAATAATTTTCATTGGATGTTGTAGCACAGCAAACTGGAGCTCTGAGAGGGCACAGTCAGTCAAGCACACAGATCATGTTTTACCTTGGCTTTTGTTTGTGTCTGAAGCAAAATGTTCCCTCTGAGGAGCCCAGCAGATATTTCAGTCCAAAACTGCTTTTGCTTTTTCCTCCAGGTGATGATATTTTACCCAAATGATGTATAAATTTGCATCTTTTCTACTTATTGTGCTGCCTTAATCTCATATGTTTTAGCAATG
Organism: Luscinia megarhynchos; assembly: GCA_034336665.1. Classification (NCBI taxonomy): domain Eukaryota; kingdom Metazoa; phylum Chordata; class Aves; order Passeriformes; family Muscicapidae; genus Luscinia; species Luscinia megarhynchos. The sequence goes on along the minus strand of CM067583.1, from coordinate 1,273,852 downwards.
ATGAGGATTTTACACAAGATTATGACTTCAGTGAGAGAGTTAACAACTGGAGGAGTTTTAGAGAGAAAATGAAGTTAAATTAATTTTCTTTATTTTTTCCAGCTATGCTTGCATTTAGAAGAGCTGTTTGCCATAGAAGTGACTCCAAAACAGAGGATTTATTGTTTATCTATCAGATCTTTTGTAATTTTTATCTATTGTACCCTTTCATCAGGAAAAATCAAAATTGTCTTTCTGCAAAATTGCACTTTTGCAGTCAAAGCAGCTCAATAAAAAATACTTTCAGTTAATGGAAAATGGAGCAGAGTCACATTTTAAAATTTAAAACACTCAGGTGAAGAGATATTTTTTTCTGGACAGAATAACAACAATAATAACAATAATAATAATAATAATAATCAGCCGTGGTGCTTCAGCTGCTTTGAGGTGAGGCTGAGCAGGGCTGGAATTGAGGATTCTGGATCCGGGGGATGCAGGGGTTTGGCTCCTCCCTGGCTGGGCTTTGGGGTTGATCCCCTTGGGTTTTTCAGGAGAGGAATCCGGGGGTGAGCCCAGCCTGGCCCGGCTGCATTCTGGGGTCCTTGTCCCGGTTTGGGGCGCTCAGAGCCGCAGCACTCGGGGTGGCAGCGCCGGGAGAAGCAGCAGCATTCCACCCTGGTCCTGGCTGCCCGGGGGGATGCCCGGGCGTGTCCCTGCCCCGGCTCCCTGCGCTGAGGCGTCACCTGCCCGGATCCTGGGGGAGCAATCCCCGAGTGCTGTGACTGTGGCAGTGGTGATCCAGCTGTGACAGTGGTGATCCAGCTGTGACAGTGACAGTGCTGCTGTGACTGTGGCAGTGCTGCTGTGACTGTGACAGTGACAATGCTGCTGTGGCAGTGACAGTTCTGGTGTGACAGTGGCAGTGCTGCTGTGACAGTGCCAGTGTCAGTCCCTCTGTCACAGTGACAGTGCCAGTCCCTGTAGTGACAGTGGCAGTGCCAGTGCCAGTCCCTCTGTGCCAGTGGCAGTGACAGTCCCTCAGTGACAGTGCCAGTGGCAGTGCCAGCCGTGCTGTGACAGTGACAATGACAGTGCCAGTAGCAGTGACAGTCCCTGTGTGACAGTGGCAGTGCCAGTTCTGCTGTGACAGTGGCAGTCCCTGTGTGACAGTGCCAGTGCCAGTCCCAGTCCCTCTGTGCCAGTGGCAGTGGCAGTGCCAGCCGTGCTGTGACAATGACAGTGGCAGTGCCAGCCGTGCTGTGACAATGACAGTGGCAGTCCCTGTGTGGCAGTGGCAGTGCCAGCCATGCTGTGACAGTGACAATGGCAGTGGCAGTCCCTTTGTGGCAGTCCCAGTGGCAGTGGCAGTGCCAGCCGTGCTGTGACAATGAAGTGACAGTGGCAGTGCTGCTGTGGCTGTGACAGTGACAATGGCAGTGGCAGTGCCAGCCATGCTGTGGCAGTGGCAGTGCCAGCCGTGCTGTGACAGTGGCAGTGACAGTGGCAGTCCCTGTGTGGCAGTGGCAGTGGCAGTGCCAGCCGTGCTGTGACAGTGGCAGTGGCAGTCCCTGTGTGGCAGTGCCAGCCGTGCTGTGACAGTGGCAGTGCCAGTCCCTGTGTGGCAGTGGCAGTGCCAGCCGTGCTGTGGCAGTGGCAGTGCCAGCCGTGCTGTGACAGTGGCAGTGCCAGCCGTGCTGCTGGCCCCTGCACTCCTCCTGCAGCCGTTCCCTCCCCGCTCTCCCAGCCCTTGCTCAGGTTTGTGTATTTTTTGTATATTTATGGTTCCACGATTATTCTTAATTGCTGCAGATACTGAGTCTGCCAGATGTTGATTGTCTTTTCCAGCACGGGCTTAGCTGGTACTAAGAGTTGAACTGGAAATAATTGTTTTACCTCAGGATGGTATTTCACTGGGAAGATTAATAAAGTCCACTTGGAAAAGAGATTATCTTAAATTTGCTGCAGCTGGGAAGGACAAAGATTATCATTGTCAAAGGCAGCGCGCGTCAAAACTCACTGGGGCTTGTTTTTTTTAGAGAAGGGAACTTAATAAAAATGTGCTTAAGATAAGCCCTGGAGGAATGTCTGAGAACTTTTAAGGCTAAAATATCAGCAGTAACAAGATGCAAATGTTCTGCATAGACCCAATCAAAAACAAATAATTTTTTCATCCCCCTGGAGGAATGTAAGCAGCGTGGCAGACCTGTCCCTGCCTCGATTGGTCACAGGGCTGGCAGGAACAATCTCTGTGGAAAGCCACCTCTTTAATTCTGCTATTCCTGCTTTTCTTTTTCTGTTTGAGAGGGATAATTATTTTTCAATGTGGCTTTTCACAGAAATTCCGGATTTTCCACCGCTTCCAGAGCAGCCTGGTCCGGGGGATTTTTGGCTGCCCCTTACAAGATGTGAAGTTTGATATTAAGTGCTGGCTCTGGTGAAACCTGAGACTCAGGCTTGAAAAGCCCCTTTTTCCCTGGGCTGGGAGAACGTCAGTTTTCCTTGTGGAGAAGGGATAAAATTGCCTGATGTGAGAAAGACTTGGCTGTGTGGCACAAGTATCCAGTTGTAATTGCTGGGTGGAAAGTGGCAGTGCTTGTAAGAGTAATATTTCCTTAAGTAATTCCATCTTTCCTTCTAAAATGCTGCTGCAGACACACATTTAAGGTACACATGGGTATCTGGAGCACTCTCACAAATCTCAGGTTTATTTTTTTTCCTCATAATAGAGCTGGAAACTGGGACTTCTGGGTTGTAGGGATGGAGGAGAAGGTTTGTTTCCCTTTGATCCTGATTTCTAGCAGTGCTCCCCACTGGGGTTGGGGCTGTGCTTGGAATATTTAATAGACAAATCTCTGTGTGGGTCTTCAACTGGTTTGTAATGGGAGAACTGAGGGTGTCATGACTGACTTGAAGGAGCTGCTGTTATTCTGAACTTTATTTTTAAATTGGAATTTAAATAATGAATTTGTAGATGAACCAAGTAGGGAGAAAAATCCTCCCCCCTCATGTTGTGGTTGGAGTTTTATAGAAACTGGGGCTGCCACATTCCTCGAGGAGAAGCTTCCCCTGCTGCAGGAGAACTACAGGGCTGTGTGTGTGTATTTTGAATTTACCTTTAGATTCCTCCTGTGACTCACTCTGGGCTTTCTGAAGGCAATAAAACCCCAGATTTTCAGAGCACAGCTCAGAGCTGAGCAGGTCTGGGAGCAAACCCTGCAAAGAGCTCAGACCTTAAACCCAAATAATCTCCCCAGATGCTGCAGTGTGGGGCTGAGGTGGAAGCAAACACCCAGATGTTTCCAGCTGTTTTGGTGGGGCTTTGGAGCAGAGGTGCAGGAAGCTCTGCACCCACCTCCAGCTCAGCAGCTGCTTTTTTGTGGCTCAGGGCTTGTGGTGCTGCTCTGCCAGCCCATGAGTTGGTTTACTGCATCTGCTTTTCTCTGACTAAATTTACTTTTTTTCTGTGCTAGAAATACTCACAGGATGTTGTTTTTTTGGCTCCTGCAGGGGCCCTGTGGGTCCCTTCCAGCTTGGGATATTCTGATTCTAGGTTTCCATCTTGGTGTTTAAAACCATCTCTTTTATTTCGTTTGTTTGTTTGTTTGTATGAGAAAGGATGAGATTTCTTCCAGGTTTTTTTTAAGTTTAAAAGCTTAACAGTGTCTGTGTGTGCACTGTTCAGAGAGACTGAAACTCCTGTATAGCCTATAAAAAATTACCTTGTTCCAAGAACAAGGGATTAGTGAGGAATGATAATAAAAGGCAATAAATGATAAGAAATGGCACGAGACTGATATGGCTTGGGAAACAAGGAAATCATGAAATCACAGAGTAGAAGGGCCCTTAAAAATCCAATTCCAGCCCCTCTGCCACAGCAGGGACTCCTTCCACTGTCCCAGTGCCCCAGCCCTGCCCAGCCCTGGCCCTGGGCACTGCCAGGGATCCAGGGGCAGCCACAGCTGGGTGAGCTTTTCTCAGATTTCTGACCTTGGACTTCCCACTCTTGCATCTGAAGGGAAGGAATTTGCTTCGCATTTCATGATAAATTTAGAACAAGGGACAAAAATAAGATTTTTGTAGTAGTGGCCACACTGAGAGCTTCTTGAATTTCAAGTATATTGTCAAAATGCCTTGGTTTGGGTCAGCCTCTTCTCCCAGGGAGCAGTGACAGGACAAGAGGAAACAGCCTTGTGTGGCACCAGGAGGGGTTTAGATTGGATGTAGGGAAAATTTCCTCATGGAGAGGCTCCCAGAGCCCTGGCAGAGGGGAACCATCCATGGGAATGTTCAAAAAACCTGTGGCTGGGCACCTGGGGTATGGTGTGGCTGCTGCTGCTGCTGGAGGAGTCGTGTAGGAGGGTGGGATATGGTTTTCATGCCAGAGAAATGAAGAACTTGTCTGGTGTTTCCTAATCCCTGGTGTCCCCTTGTCCAGAAACACTTTTGGTCAGTTCATCCTGCTTCAAATTAAACCTGGGAAAAGCTCAGGTGATTTACCAGGAACACTTCTGATCAGCTCATTATCAAATCATCCTGCTTCAAATTAAACCTGGGGAAAGCTCCGGGTGATTTACAGAGCTGATTTCAGGAAACTTGGGAAACTTTTACCAGTGCTGTGGCAGGAAGTGGCAGCTGGGGGACACACACATTTTTACCACTACTGCTTTGTTTAGAAAACCTTTTAAAAATGGAATTCTCAGCCGTGGTTTCAAAGGCCGGGGGTGTGTGGGAGCCTCTCCCGTGCCAGGAGTGCTGCTGCTGGGAGCAGGAAGGACATCAGCTGTGGCTCTGGGTGTCCTGCAGGGTGGCAGAGAGTGGAGCTGGTGTCCTGCAGTGTCCTGCAGGGTGGGAGGATGGCAGAGAATGGAGCTGGTGTCCTGCAGGATGGCAGAGAGTGGAGCTGGGTGTCCTGCAGCCTGGGAGGATGGCAGAGAGTGGAGCTGGTGTCCTGCAGTGTCCTGCAGGGTGGGAGGATGGCAGAGAGTGGAGCTGGTGTCCTGCAGTGTCCTGCAGGGTGGGAGGATGGCAGCCTGGCAGAGAATGGAGCTCTGTGCCCACTAACGAAGTGCCCAGCTCGTTAGGGAGCCAGGCCAGCATCACTCCCAGCAGAGATCCCTGCAGCCCTTTGTTCCTGCAGCCAGCACTCCTCTCCATGTGACTCCTCTGGCTCCCTGTGTCCCACTTCCCCAAAAGCTGCTCGTTTGGGTCCCTTTCCAGGGGGAGTCACGTCGGCTCGTTGTGCCCCTGCTGTCCCTTCTCTCTGGGGACAGGCTCAGGTGTTCCTCTTTTGGCTTTTTCTGCCTGGAAAGCAGCACCTTTCCTTACTTTGGGATGGAATTTCCTTGTGTATGATCAGAGCCTTGCACTGCTGCTGGGTTTAATCTTCAATCTGATGTTCTCTTTGGGGACAGGCTCAGGTGTCCCTCTTTTTGGCTTTTTCTGCCTGGAAAGCAGCACCATTCCATGCTTGGGGATGGAATTTCCCTGTGTGTGATCAGAGCCTTGCAGCATTAAACCTTGGTTTAATTAAACCTTGCTGGGTTTAATCTTCAAGCTGATGCTCATTTCAGGGGGTTTGTACTGAATTTGCACTGAAATCCAGTCAAAAATAAGACTCAGTGTTACAGCCTGCACCTCAGTTCTGTGTAACTTCCCAAATCTCTTGGTTCTGTGAACAAACTTTTTAAAATTTTAAATTTTAATATATTTTTTTTAATTTTTAGAATTTAAAAACTCTTAGGGATTGGGGAGCCAGGTGAACTTCATGCAAAGCTCTGTGTTTTGTGGTTGTGGGCACTGGGGGTGCCTGGGTTTATTTCTCTGTGTGTGCACATGGAACAGGGCTGGAAAAGCTGACAGCTCCAAGATCCTGGACTGAAAAAGAGGAAGAATTAACTTGCCCCTCTTCATGTGGGCAGGGAGGTTGGTCATTTGCAGTGGCTCATCCAGCCAGGGGATGCTGAAGGAAGTGATGATTTACAGCAGGGCTGGACCCCCTTCCCCGTAAATGCAGTGACTCAGGCTGGAATCCAAGATCAAAGGGATCCTGCCTCAGGATTGATTCCAAATCTCTGATTCCACTGGAAAATGTCTCTGCCTGTGGATTCTTACAGGTAAAATTTGTCTCTGAGGGGAGAAAATACAACTATGCCATTTCTATATTTATTTTTTTTTAATGAAACTCCCTCTGTTGCAGAGCACAGAATTTACATTGAACAGGGACATGCCAGTTCAGTCTCAGAATTTGACCCTGATGAGTCAAATCTGGTTAAAGAGAAAACCAGGCACTGGTGTAAATTTACTGTATTCCATAAATTAGCAGGGGCATCATTAATAATGAATTACAATGGGGATATTTTAATATCAATATTTAATATTTCAGTCAGCTGCTGTCATTAAAACTGCTACAAGAAATTCCCCCTCTCACAGGCAGAAAATAAAATAAATCTTTATTTCCCTCTTTTCCATCAGGCATTGACCATATGCTGTAGCATTGGGCAGTCTGGAATCTTTTTCCAACTCTTACAAAATTTTTCCCCCAAATGACTATGCCAGAATCTCCTCACCTTTGCCTCTTTCTGCAATTCTTAAAATACCTCCTTTTTTTTTTTTTTTTTTTTTTTTTCCTCTCTCTCATTTTTATTATTTTGTTTCAAGAAAATGAGAAAAGGGGAGCACAAAGCAGTTAAAAATTCCTTCATGCCCTGGAAAATGCATTGCCACTAATCTGTATTCCCCAGAGCTGCTGGCTGGCAGTGGGAGAGGGACAGAGTGACCCTGGGAATGCTGTCCCATGTGCAGAGAGGGAGCTGCAAATAAATTTATTTTCCTTCTTCTTCCTCTTCCTCCTCTCCCTTTGGGGTTTTCCCTTTGGGGTTTCCCCTTGGGGTTTCCCTTTGGGGCAGAGGATCCTCCTCTCCCTTGAGGTTGTGGTACAGGAGGGCTTTCCTTGCTCACTTTTGAAGGAATTCACTGTTTTGCCCCTTTTTATTTAATGGAGGAGAGGGTGGGAGCCTGGGTGCAGCCCTGAGCTGCTCTGGGTTTATTTCAGCCCTAAAAGAGGTGTCCCCCTCTTTCCAGCCACAGAGCCTGTCCCTTTTCCCAGGGCTCAGTGGAGCATTAATTGCAGTTTGATCTTTCTCCTATAAAACTCCCGGTGAGATCCAGCTCCAGCTGGGCAGGGATTTGTTCCCCGTGGGGAGCTGTGGTCTGGGGGTTGGGTCCATGACTCAGCTCCGTTCTCCCGTCATTGTGGGGCTCTGCAGGGCAGGGGAATGAGGTCACTGCCTCAGCCACTCCAGCCCTGCTTCCTTCCCTTTTACAGTGGGGAAAGGCTGGGAAAATTGGGATTGTTCATCCTGGAGAAGCTCTGGAGTGACCTAATTGTGGCCTTCCAGTGCCTGCAGGAGCTGCAGGAAACACACAGAGGGATTATTTACAGGGAACGGAGGGAGAATGGTTTTAGACTAAAAGAGGGGCACTTTAATGGGCTGCTGGGCAGGAATTGTTCCCTGTGAGGGTGGCAGCCCTGGCTGTGGCTGCCCCTGGATCCCTGGCAGTGCCCAGGGCCAGGCTGGAACAACCTGGGACAGGGGAAGGTGTCCCTGCCATGGCAGGGGTGACACTAAATCAGCTTTAGGCTCTTCCCAACCCAAACCAGTCTGGGACTCCATGAAAACCAAGTCTGCACTGAACTCTGCTGCTGTCCATCCCTTCTCTACAAATATCCCAGGGCTGCCCCTGCCCTGGCTGTTTCTGTCCCCCACTGCTAAAATTTCAAGTATTAACAATTCCAGTTCTTGGAAATCTGTGTAACTGGGGCAGCAAAGGCAACTCCTTCATTTGTGTGAATTGAAAACTGTTCTGCCTTTATATAAATATTTAAAAATGCCTCATCTTGTAGTTTATACCCCTGCTGTCACCTTTATTCTTGTGCTTCCCTCTCAATGGCAGAGGGCTGTGGTTTAATGGTAAATCTGCAGTCACCACAATGAACTGGGAGCCCTGAGCTTTATCAATCAGTTGTAGCAGAGGTGATAAGAGCAGCCTGAGCAGGGGCACATTCTGTTCCTTGTGTGTTCAGGTGTTCCTGGAGCCCCTGGAGAACAGTTTATTTCTTACCTGCTGTTAACGTTTGTGTTGTTACAATTGTGACACTGCACATTAAATATCTATACCTTTGTGAAGGCAATAAAACTTGAAATGCAGATGGGGAATGGATCTGTAGGAGCACTGGGGGGGTGCTGTGTGTTCTCACGTGCCCCACCCTTGAAGAACAGTTTATTTCTTACCCTCTGTTGACATTTCTGTTGTTACAATCTTGGCATTGCACATAAAATATATTTACATTTTCCAAGGCAATCAAACTCTTCAGATGCAGATAAGGGATTGGACCCATAGAGGCACTCTTGGGAGTGCTGTGTGTTCCTCAAGTGTCTTCAGAGCCTTGAAAAGCATTTCATTTCTTACCTTGGTTAATCCTTGTGTTCTTACAACCCTGACACTGCACATGAAAGCTGCCCTTCAATAGATTTACATTTTCAAAGGCAGTAAAACTCTGGCAATGTAGATAATGGATCCAAGGAGCACTGTAGGAGAGCTGTGCATTCCCTCCAGTGGCAGCGGAACCCTTGAAGAAAAGTTGATTTATTCTGAGGTCAGAATCTCCACATTGCACATAAAAGCTGCACTTAAATATATTTACTTTTACAGAGGTCATAAAGCTCTTCACACAGAGATAGTGGATGTGTAGGACAGTGTGGGGAGGCTTTGCTGTGCCCTAGGTGTGTGTTCCACCTGTCTCCCTGACTCCTGGCAGCAGATAAGCTTTATCTCATTTTTTCTTTGTTCTTTAGTAGGTTCAGTAAAAGTATTTAGTGCTGGGACAGAGATTAGGGTGAGCTGAGCTCTCTGTTTTGAGTTTGGCTCTCAGTTTTGAGGCTGGGTCTTAAAGGATGTGGTGGAAGAGGGAGATAAACCCAAAGACAAGGTGAGGAGGGCACGGGCACTCCATTATTTTTGCTGCTTCAGGCTGGAGAGCTGCACAAGGGACTGAAAATCGAGCAGTAATGAATTCCAGCAGCTTCCTTTGCACAGAAGAGTAATCCTGATCTATTATCACTTGGTCTTATCAGGGCCTTTCCCAGGGACCGAGGTGATAACAGCAGTGGCTGGGCAGGGAGGGCTATTTATAGGCAGCATTTACTCTGGAATCAGAAAGTAAATAAAGGCCTTTTATGAGAGAGGATGTTCTGAGCCTTGGGCAGGCTCCATTCTGAGAGCTGAGCTCAGCCAGTGCATGTTTAATGATGCAGTTCAGCGCTGCTTTACGGGATGGGTCAGTGTTTCCAAAAGTGGGGGATTTGCCCTGGAGTGAGGGGAGATGGGACCGTCCCTGGGGCAGGAGGTGGGGTTCACACGCTGCTGCCTGGCAGGGGTGCTGCTGTCCCTGGTGGCTTTGGGCCATCCCATAAATCCAGGGCTTCATTTCCTTCTTTGCAGGCTGGTGTGCCCCTGAGAGCAGTCCTTCGGCTAGCTGGGGGGGACAGCCCTGGCTTGCTGCCAGGGTCACCCTGAGGCTGTCCTGGCTCACCCTCCTCACCTTGGTGGCACCTGGGCCTTGCTTTGAAGCAATTCCAGTGCCAGGAGTTCCCTGCTGTGTCTGGAGAGTGGGAGACCCAGGGCACCACTCAAACATCCACATTTCCCCTGCACTTGGCACAGGTGAGGCCACACCTGGAGTGCTGTGCCAGTCCTGTCCCCCTCATTTGGGAAGGACACCGAGCATGTCCAGAGGAGACAACGAGGCTGTGAGGGACTGGGAACACAAACCATGTGAGGAACAGCTGAGGGAGCTGGGGGTGTTTGTCCTGGAGAAAAGGAGACTCAGAGTGACCTCATCACTCTCTACAGCTCCCTGGAAGGAGCTGTGCTCAGGTGGGCTTGGTCTCCAGGCAGCACTGGCAGAATGAGAGGACAGAGTCTCAAGGGAAGTTTAGGTTGGATATTAGTTTTTCATGGAAAGAGTGATAAAATACTGGAATGGTCTGCCCAGGGAGGTGGTGGAGTCACCATCCCTGGGAGTGTTTAATTCCAGACTGGATGTGGCACTCAGCACCATGGGCTGGTTGAGGTGTTGGGGCATGGATTGGACTCGGTGATCTTGGAGGTCTCTTCCAACCTCATCATTCTGTGATTCTGTGAATTTCCCTCTCCATCAGACTGCCCCGAAGTCACAAGGCAGTTGTGAAACAAAACAATCCTCACCCTACATGGGAAAGCTGTCCTGTAGACCCAGGCCTGGTGGACAATTCCTCGGAACTGTGATGGAGGAATCCTCCCTCAGTCATGTGCAGCCGCTGAGATAATGCACTGTTTTCACTTGGCAGCCTCCAGGAGAGCTTTCACGAGGTGTTTATAGGGAAGAGAAAGGAAAAACATGCCACAGAAGTTTGCCTGGACTTTCCGACAGCTTAGATCTTATTATGGGCTGAAATCCCTCCTGGAGCTCCTGGCTGAGCTGCCTTGGCAAAGTCTGCTGGGGCTGAGGCCTCGGCAGCAGTAGGAGGTGAGAAGTTACAAAGGAAATGTCCTGAGCACCATAAAAACACAAATGTATTTTTAAAAGGGTGATGGTGTATATTAGAGCACGCTCTGATGTCACCTCCTCAGGGTGGCTGCCAGGCTGGAGCTGTGTGGAGTTATTTTGCTTTGTTACAGCATGTTCTTGATTATGATTTCAAATCTGGGCTCTTGTTTTATTCTTGGTCCTCCTACCCGAGATCCTTCCTCTGTACTAATGTTTTTATCAGTCTCATGTGTTCTGGGGATTAAAAAAAAAAACAAAACCGAAACAACCAGAAAAAAGACCTGAGAATTCAGGGTAGAAGAAGAAGGAAATGTGAGAGAAGGGGATATACAGGTGGAAAAATTTGGTTCTTCTCATGCTGCTTAAAGAGTTGAGGGAGAGCCTTGAAAATCAACTCAAGTCTTGTGTTCTGGATTTTATTTCAAAGCTTTTGGGGTGCAGTGAGTCCTGCCAAAGCCTCCTGGTGCTGGCAATGCCCTTCAGGACCTGTGGGATTCATTTCTGGATATTTTATCTTGCCCTGAGATAGGAAGGTGAAGGAATGACAGTTTGAAATAGGAAGAGGAGAAACAGGGTGGGACCCCCGGTTTGGAAAGCTCAGGATATTGAATATCCCCATTTCTAGTGGGGAGAGTGGGGATTCCAAGTCATGTTTGGTGGCAAAGCTTGCAAAGAACTTTTATTTATTTACAAATATTTGCTTAACACTGCCTTGGGTGCAGGTTGCAAGGCATGGAGGATTTTTCCTCCAGTCCTCACCTGGGCAAATCCTGTATCTTAGCAAATTATTAAGATTCTGCTGAAGGCTGGGATAAGTTTTTATTTTGGCAATATTTTTATTCAATTTTTTAATTTCAATTTGTTCCCTATTGAACGTGGTCCAGGCGTGCCGGTGCCTATGTCCCGCTGCTTTCTTCCCTTTGATTACCCGAGGAGCACGAGGCCATTTCCAAGTTTCCCCAAACAATGGCTGGTTTTGCAGCGATTATCCCGTGACTCAGCCTCACTCACCCTTTCCTTGTGCCCATCCCAGCTCCAGTTTGCTGCTGCAGCTCTGCCCGAGTGCTGCAGTAATGATGGGCTGAGCTGTCCAAAGCCATCACTGCTCTGCTCTTCCTCCCCTTTGGCTGCTTCTGACCTTCCCTGCGAGTTTCTCACATTAGCACTCCACCAGAAGAATTGGAGATGATGAATAGTCTGGGCCATGTGATGCCTAATGTTTATTCTATTCTATTCCATTCCATTCCATTCCATTCCATTCCATTCCATTCCATTCCATTCCATTCCATTCCATTCCATTCCATTCCATTCCATTCCATTCCATTCCATTCCATTCCATTCCATTCCATTCCATTCCATCCCATTCCATCCCATCCCATCCCATCCCCATCCCATCCCATCCCATCCCATCCCATCCCATCCCATCCCATCCCATCCCATCCCATCCCATCCCATCCCATCCCATCCCATCCCATCCCATCCCATCCCATCCCATCCCATCCCATCCCATCCCATCCCATCCCATCCCATCCCATCCCATCCCATCCCATCCCATCCCATCCCATCCCATCCCATCCCATCCCATCCCATCCCATCCCATCCCATCCCATCCTTAACTTTTATATTCATTTTAATACTAAAATGAATGTTATATGTTCAATGTTGGAAAGCTTTGCTGTATGAATATAGTTTCTTTTAGTTCTGCTGTTAAAACTTAGAAATTGTAGTGTGATAAATATATTTTTTTTTCCTTGGGCTACAACGTGGTGATGTAGAAAGCTTTTGTTCATGTAACTAACCCAGAGAATGGTAAAAAAGATAATCAAGAAATTCTTCACATTCTTGGATTATTTTATCTGGATGAAGATAAGGGGTGAGGAACACCAGAACTCCAGGGAAGGAATTTATTGATCAGGGTGTGTGCACAGGACTGGGGCCACCAAAAAAAAAAAAAAAAAGCTGATTTTCAGGCTGGGGGGGACGATTTTGAATAATACATGAAGGGCTATGAATATTCAACATGTTGATGAATTTAACAAAGTGTTTTCTGAGTTAGAGTGTGCTCCTGGCTGAATGTCAAGCACCTTTTGCTTTGTTGTCTTTGTCTCCTATTTGTCTTTTTTTTTTATTAAATCTTTTAAAATTTACCAGGAAAGTGAACCTTGTCTTTTACACCTTAGAGTTTAACTTTCCTGTTTTCCAGATCCTGTGCTGCTTTTTTGAGTGTATAACTCTCAAACTCCATGGTCTGTCAGCTGCTGTTCTCCCATTTTATTCAGACAAAAACAATTCCTCTCCAGGCCTGAAACTCAAGAACACCTTGTTGTCTCAGGCCCCAAAAAGTACAAACAAAATGAATTGTGGGGGTAGCAAACTGAGGGTAAATTACTTCATTACTTGAAGCTGTAATTGGAGGATTAACCCCTGATAAGCAAATTTGTAATTGGCAGAAAAACCCGTGACCATTTTGGTGCAGCCTCAGAGGATTCTGACAGCCCAAGGTGTGTCTGTGGAATAAATCCCCAATTTTGTTATCTTCATCTTGTCTAGCCTCTGTTCCAGACAGCCATCCCAAGGCATCACATGAGTGAAATGGGATTTAAAAGCACTGGATGGGCTCCTTTTCCTGCCCTGCTCTGGAAGGGTTGACAAAAAAAGTTCAAGATGTCCAACTTCTGCTTCTGGTTTGTTCAGGGCTGCCTGGGCCTGGCTGCCAGACCCTTAATGACATTTAACCCCCTGCATCCCATGGGTGGGAGATAAACACAGAGCACTTTCTCAGCAGCAGAGAATAACTGGGTTTGGGGCTTTTGCAGGAAGTTTAAAATAAAATATTGACTTAAAGCAGTACTTTCTTCAGGCTCAGCATCTCTGTTCTTTGCCCTTTGCTGAGGTTTTATAGGAGTCCAGGATCTTTTGCTGCTGTGTTTGGGAAGTATTTTCTTCAAAGACTGTTGTCATCAGTGAGTTTATTCAGCTGAATTTTCCCAGCAGTTTTCTGTATTTCCCTGTGCCACAGTGTTGGGACAAAACACCTGAATGCACAACACATAAATCCCATAAATTTGCAGCTTGTCAACAGGCAGAGCTGTAAAATAAATGTAAATAAACGTGTGTAATAAATAAATGAAATAAATAAAAAAGCATGAGGGGCTGTGGTTAATGCAGGAGGTTTGTAGTGCTTTTGTTTGCTGTTCCCTTCCATGGGAATTAAGGATTTGATAATTAACTCATGGCCAGCAGCACTGCCAGCAGTGTAATGCTGTGCTTTTCACATTGCCTGTTTCCAAAGGAGTAATTCCTTTATCTGCAGCTGTGACAGCACTTGCACAGGAGTGGGGTGTTCTGTGGGGCTGTTCCCTGAGCTGTGCCCAGCCTTGGCTTTGCCTGGAGAACATTCCCTGGTCCCTCAGGGGCACAGATCAGGGTTTGGGAGTGTGCACAGAGGAGTGTGGAGCTGCTGTTGGGGAGGAAACAAAAGTGTGGTACAGAGACTGGAAAAATGGGATTTCCTCCCAGTTGTAGTTGAGTTCTGTGGAGCTTCCCCTCTCCTGTCCATGACAGGGGTTGAATAAATCACTCTGTAAAGTCCCATCCCACCCAAGCCATTCTCCTTTTCCTCTTTGCTCTCCAGCTGTGCCAGTGCATGAGTTCCCACAGCACCCTGAGACCTCTCAGAGGTAAAACAGGAACAAAAAGAACACCAGCACAGGAAAAAGCCTTGGAAATGTGATGCCACCCTCCCAAACTGAAACCAGGATGTGCCCAGTTTAAATTTGCTTTTTGCTGTTAATAAAAGTCTGTATAGAGAAAGGGAAAAAATAATTGGCTAATTCAGTTCTTTGGCAGCTCACATGTCCCTGGTGTGGCTCTGGTGGCTCCAGGGCTGTCTCAAAGAAACCAGGGCCAGTTTCAGAGACTGGAAGTTTAAAGTTCATCATTATATTTCCCTTTTTATTTTACTTCCTAGGGGTGTCTGGCTTTGCAGAGGTTCATCTTCTCTGTGCTGCACATTTTCCCCTTTCCCCACTGATGTTTTTATCCAGTTACCATTTGTGTTTTTCTGATTGTGGACTTGTTTGTGCTTGTTCTCTTGGCTGCTTTTCCATGATTTCCCAGAGATTTCCCTGTCCCCCAAAGCAAATGTCCAGACCTTTGCCCAGGCTGCAGTTTCCCACAGGGTTCTTTTGTTGGGAGCAGCTCTGGCTTGCTGCAGTCCCAGGCAGTGGCTGAGAATGGGAGGCAGAGCTGGACAAATCCCTCTCCCCTTCCCCAGGGGCTGCTCTGCCTCCCCAAAAACTGCATTTCAGCTGTCAAAAACTGCAGCAGATCCCCTCTGCAGAGTTATTTGTTCGTGCTTAAGAGCCGTGCATTTGTTCAAGGGTTGTAAACACTGTCAGCAAGGTTTTGACAGGAGTGAAAAATGAATTTAACTTGCTGGTGCAGAGGGAAATAAAAGCAGCTTTGGCTCTGCCTGCAGCCTGCCAGGGTAAAACAGAGGGAAGGAATCATTCCCTGTGAGGCCCTGGCACAAGTTCCCAGGGAAGCTGAGGATTCCCTGCATGTCCAGGGTTGGATGGGGTTTGGAGCAGCCTGGGACAGTGGAAGATGTCCCTGCCCATGGCAAAGGGGCTGGACCTGGATCTGCTCTCAGGTCCCTCCCAACCCAGACAGACCATCCTGGCATTCTGTGAAATCCAGCTTGGCCTGTTATTTCTTGTGGTTTTGGTGCTGGGACAGGCTGGGCACAAATTTGCAGAAAGCAGAGTTCAGTTCACATTCTGTCTCGTTATCACATCACAAAGGACAGCCGAGCCTTTCTCCACACCTGGTGTGTCTCATCAGGCAGAGCAGTTCCTGGCTAACCCCAGAGCCTTTCTCTGCAGGAAACCTCGTGTTCCTGCCATGGCACAACGGTGGGAGGTGTGAGAAAATGTATTTTAATTGCACTCCAGTTTCTTGAGTATGGATTCTTTATTTATAAAGACTGCACAGGCAGAGGCCTTTTGTGGTTTTGCTCCTTGAGCTGAAGCAGCTCTGATTTCCTGAGCTCAGGAGCTGCAGTGGACAGATGCTGTGACTTTCCATGAAACTTTGGGAAGGAATTAACTAAAGAATTAATTTCCAAGACCAGGTTCTCCTCAGGAGCTCTCCTGCCCATTGTGGGCTGGGAGTTGTGACTTTTACACTTTTCCTGTGTTTAACCTGGTAAACAATATTTGAAATAATTTCCAACTGTGGAATAGGCACATCAGTGATAACCAGGATGGGTTCTGCTGCCTTCAGCCTGATCTTTCTCTCCAGGAGAATAAGAAATGGGATTAGGGAAGGGAAGAGTGGGGAGCAGAAAGAAGAAGCTGAGCTGTAGAAATCTTTTCTGGACTTTTCTGTCCAGACTTCTTGTCCTTGCAGAAGTTCTGGACTCTCCTGTGGAATGACTTGGAGGCCAGGACAGTGATTAGATTTTCCTTCAGCTGGCTGGGTGTGAGGCTGACAAACCTCAAGGCCACAAGCAGCAGGTGTGTGCAAGGCCTTAGCTGTGTCCCACACACGGAGAGCAGCTCAGGGCAGCTCAGGGCAGCTCAGAGCAGCCTCTCCTGCTGAGCTGAGCCTGCTCTGGGAGTTGGGTGTCCTGTGGGTGGGTTCCTGTGCAGGGGCTGTGCTCAGCTCCAGCAGAGCCTTTCAGAGCAGGAGCTCTGAGCTTGCAGCGTGTGTGAGGCTGCCCTGGCAGCTGCTCAGTCCCTGCACACCCTCCTGCTCTCTGAGAGCCCCATAATTCTCCCTCTGAAGGAATGCAGGCACGGCTGCTGCTTTTACTTGATGTTGTTGACCTGTGGTGTCATTAAACCCGGGTTTTGTTTGAACAGCCCGTGTGGGCAGCCAGGAGACACAAAGGAACCTGCAGATGGTTTTTATTGTGGCTCCAGTAACAGGCTGGAGCATCTTCCTCAGGGTGTAATCAGGGGGTGTAATTAGGCAATGTTTTCCTGTAGAGTAACTCCTTTTAGCAATTTTCTTCACAAGCAGTTGCTGTTCAAAGGTCTGCTTGCTGCTTTAAGTAGAACCCAGGTCTAGAATAAAGCTTTAATATTAAACCTCTCCTTTATGGTGAAACACCTGACACAAGCAGAGCAAAGGGGGCAGGGTCTGCTCTGCAGAGATTTGATGTCTCACCAGGGAGGCTCAGGGATAAACTCCCTCATGGCTCTGCTGTTTGGGAAGCTTTGCTCTGCAGAGATTTGATGTCTCACCAGGGAAGTTCAGGGATAAACTTCCTTATGGCTCTGATATTTGGGAAGTTTTCTCTGCAAAGATTTCATGTTTCAACCATGGAAGCTCAGGGATAAACTCCCTCATGGCTCTGACATTTGGGGAGTTTTGCTCTGCCGAGATTTGATGTCTCAACCATAAAAACTCAAAAATAAACTCCCTCATGGCTCTGCTGTTTGGGAAAGCTTTCTCTGCAAAGATTTCATGTTTCAACCATGGAAGCTCAGGGATAAACTCCCTCGTGGCTCTGATGTTTGGGAATTTTGATTTTTGGCAAAGAGCTTCTGTGCAGAGGGTGTTACAACAGGCACAAACACAACTTCAGTCGAGTGCTGCATCCTCTGTTCCAGCCAGGCTCTAATGGAATCAGCCCTTCCCATTAAATTAATATGTGTTCCATGGAGCCCATCAAATAACATTTAATTTACTTCAGTGAGACTGGGCATGTGGGATCAACATGATCAACGCTTGGGCTAATCAGGAAGAATCCCTGTATTGTACAGCATCTTAAAAATGCTCATTTAGACAGAGGTAGCAATTGGTTGATGCAATTTTATGTGTAATTTAGTGCAAAACTAAGACTGGAAGGAAAATGATCTCTTGGGCAAAGATTCTAGAATCAGAGAGAATGGTGAATTGTTCATTTGTTTTGGGGTTTTCTTTTTTTTTGTTTGTCTCTTTTGTTTTATTTAACAAGACCCAGGAGGTTGTGGTTGCCCTGTGCCTGGCAGTGTCCAAGGCCAGGCTGGAGGGGCTTGGAGCACCCTGGGGCAGGGGAAGGTGTCCCTGCCCAGAGCAGGGCTGGGATGGGATGAGCTTTGAACCCCTCCCAGCCCAAACCACTCTGGGATTCCATGGAAAGTAAGGAAGCTTCACAGAGTTCTTTTTTTAAATGAAATCCATCTTCCAGGTGCAGATCTTTCGAGCTGCTGGAGCTGTTGGTGTTTGCAGTCCCCAGCTCCCTGCCAGCCTCAGGAATGGTTTGCTGAGGGGCAGAGGTGCCTCTTCCATGGCTGACAAATGGTTCAGTGGGTCCTGACACTGCAGCTGAGGTTTGGTGTCATGAGGGCTTTCCTTTTCCTTTCCCTGATGGGGACACACCCCAGTTGAGGACTGAAAGCCTCAGAGTGGTACAGGAGGTGCTCAGACCATGGTCAAAGTTTCAGTTGTTTTTTTGGACATTTTCTTCCCTCCACCACCCTACAAAAAAGGCTCTTCCCGAAGAGTTTTGCTTATAGAATAAAAACTTTGTCATTAAGTATGACTTGATGAATGTTTTATTCCTTGAGGGAGGGATATTTTTAATGAAATAATAATCCAGTTGATACCATCAGGCATCATTAACTATCAGTTGTTCTGTTTTTGCCTTTCTGCCTTGAGCAAAAACATTCTCAACCCAGCATGTTTGTACCTGGTGCCTTCTGTGAGCGTGTTGTTGGTTGGTTAAATCAAACCAGACATCTAAAATCCCTCCAAAAGGCAATTATTGAACAGCTTTCAGCAGGGCAAACTTGTCTAAAAGCAGGCTTGCTGTTCCACAGGGGTTTTTGTGACTCTGCTGGGTGTGATGCTGGGACAGGAGAAAGGAAGGGATCCCGTTCCTTGGGAGTGGTTTTAAGGCAGAGTCAGCACAGAGCTTGGTGCAATTCCACAAACACTGAGGCTGGCAAACCTGGAGAAGCTTTAAGGGCTCTTATCCCGGTGTCCCCATCTCTTCCTCGGGAGCTGGTGGCTGCTGTGCCCTTTCCGAGGGAGCAGGGCTGGCAGTGACTCAGCTTTTGGGAGCGCTGCTTTCAGCGATGCTGCTCGTTTGTTTGCCCAGTATCCTTCCCGGAGAGCCGGCCGTCCTTTGTTCTGCTCTCAGACGGCAGAAGCAGTGACAGCATGCTCCTGGAATGTGATGTGTCACATCTGGGAAGAAAGGGCTTCAGAAAAGTCAGACTTGTCCTTTTATTTGCGGGTGGATGGAACTCTGACACGTCCTTCCTTGGAAGGTGGGAAAGAAAGAAAAAAAAAAAAGCCTGGCTAGGTTTGAAATTCATGTTGCTGATCTTTTTTTAGAAGAAATAACTAAAAATGTAATAAAAAGCCCCAAAGTCTGGGAGCTTTGGATGGCAACGTTTCTGAGTCAGAAAAAGGATTTTTGGCTGCAGCTGGAAACCATTGCAATTGCTGCATTCGAGCCAAGAAATGAAACGTGTTTGGGGAGTAGCTGCAGAGTTCATATCCTGCTGCAAGGATGGGAAGGCTGCTGGTTTTCCAGCCATTTCCCCTTTGGGTATTGCAGAATTGCAGAATTGTGGAGTGTCCAGGGCTCAGGGAGCTCCTGCTCCCCTGCCCTGCTGGGCAGAGCTGGTTCCTCACCAGGTGCTTCCTCTCCCTGGGGATGAGGGCAGCTCTGGAGCTGTTGGGCATCCTGTGGACATTTTGGGCTGCCTCCCCTGGTTCTGTCTGCCAGGGAGCAGAGGGGCATCCACAGCCTACTGGAATTACAATTTGTGGAAGAATTCTCTGACTTCAGATGGTAACTGAGGAGAAAAATACTGATTAAAATAAATGACCGGGAGAATAATTGAGTGTGGTGAATAATAAAGGCAGCAGAGCCATAATTAGCATCCTCTCAGTGCCCTGACTCCTGGATTTTGGGAATGTGCAGCAGCACAGCTGCCAAGGTCCCTTTAAAGTCGGGAGTGTGGCAGCAAACACAGGATGATCACAGGAATGAGCAATCTTCTTATTGTCTCACCTCCCTGGAAGCTGAAATGCAGAATTAATCCTCCACTCCATTGTCATCCTCTACCTTCCTGCTGGGCTCCTTCCTCTCTTCTCTTCCAATATTTTCCCGAGGTTTAAGTGTGAGGGGAAAGTAAGATTGGCATTTTGAGCTGTTAAATGAGGTTAATCAGCTTGGTGGTGGGTGGGAGGAACGTGCTCTGGGGTTAAGAATTTGATATTAATGGTTAGCAGGACCCCTCTTGCCACACCTGTGAAAATTCCCTTCAGTCAGGCAGGAACTTTTTAAAAATCTGGTTAAAAGCTGGTTAGAACTGGTTAAAGATCACCTGATGGTTTTACTGTTGCTGTAATTAAGAGAAATCCAGGGGCTGTGGGAGGGTGTGTGGAAGGTGGCACTTTTACCCCTTCTCCTGAAGTCCCTGGTTTGGGTTTGCTGGGTGGGAATTGGGGCTGTAAATCTCTCCAAAAGGCACAAAGCAAAGAAATGGAGCTGCTGGGATTCCTGCAGGATGAGGAAGGTTGGTCTGAGCAGACTTGGGATGTGTAATTCTGGCAGCTGAGTGCTGGGGAGGAACTCGAATCCTTTCTCCTGGATTTTGGCAGAGTCAGGGAAAATACACAGATGAGCTTTTCCAGAAATCCCTCCCTCTGCAGAAGGCACAGGGCACGGTGGGGAGGCAGGAATTCACAGAGGGCTGGATGCAGCCAGGATCCTTCCTCCCAAGAGTTAAACCCTGGAGAAGCAGCAGATCAATTTTTGCAGTGTCTGCTCGACTCCCATCCACGGCTGGCAGCAGAAGCAGGAGGGATGATTGCCCTGTAACAGGAGAAGCAGCTCACACATTGCCAATATAATTGCCTGCTTTAATTAATTTCACCTTCTTGCCTCTGATATCAGAATGTGAAAGTCAAAGTTGCTATTTTTATAGCAAGGCACATGTAATTAGTACAAAACCCACCCAGGGCATGGAAATCCGAGCTGAAACGTTTGGTGACAAATGCAAATTCCAGCCTAAATATTTTCCTCTGCTTGGCAGTGAATCCATGCTGGTGAAAAGATGCACAACAAGTCCTCCTGCACAAATCCAACCCTCCCAGGCTGCTGTGCTGGATGTTCCTGCCCCAGAGCAGCAGGGGAGGGTGGATGGGGTGGGAATGTCCCCAGAGCTGCCTGCACCGTGCCCTTCCCTGCCCAAACATTCCCTCTGGTCCTTTCCTGCTGGATCCCAGAAACCTGGCAGTTCTGAGCTTCCTGGCACTGACCCCAGGAGAACACTGCTTCTCAGCTGAGCCTTGGAGAAAACTTCCACATTTGAGTGATGGAGTTAAAATCACTGGTGTGTAATTGAATAGAAGTGTGTGATTTCACATGGTGAAGGGATTGGAGTTTGATGTTTCTATAATACAGTAATAGGTGTGGGGCAAGATAGAGGATTTTGGGTGTTGTGTCCTTTCTGTCTTCCTTCTTCATGATTCTGGTTGGACAGTTAGTGCTGCACTGAGGGTCACAGGAATTTAGTTATTGGGTCAAAAGTATAAATAATAGAGGTGTTAGTTCTCTGTTGGACTGTTTGAGCTTTAAAAGACTTTGTAGTAGCTGGATTCATCTCCATTGTGCTCACTTTTAGCTGGTGGCTAGAAGTGTTGTAAAACTCTCTGTACTTTAGATAAGATTTAATAAACAGCCAAGTCCAAACAGGAGAAAATTCACCTTTGTGCTTTTAATCCTGACTCTGAGTGAAGGCAGAAAAAATGAAGACAAGCACTAATGAGGTAGTGCAGATACCACCTTTACACTTTCCAGGTATTTTCTTGGATTTTTCTTGGATTCCATGGATTTCTGGCCTCACTGTTCTTGTTGAGCTCTGAGAAGTGTTGAAGTAGCAACAGAAGGCACGTGGAGAGTCTGTTCACAGGATTCTTTTTGATTTGTGGTATCCAAAGTTTCTTTCCTGTTGTCCCAACAGAGCAGCAGGTGTGGGTGGCACTGGTGCCTGTTCAAAGAGGGGCACACACTTTCCTTTCCCTCTCCCCCAAACTCAAACCATGTCCATGGATATGTGTCATCATTCTTCCAGAATCTTTCCAGTTAACATTGTCACATTCTGGCTTTGCTGTTAAAGGGTTTCAGTGCTTAAAACCAGGATTTTTTATAACACTTAAACCAATAATTGTAGGACCCCAGAATACTTGGCTTGGAAGCAGCCTTAAAGTTATTTTTTCCCTCCCTTCCACACACCAGGCTGCTCAGAGCCCCACTAATGACCTCAGCCACACTGTGAGGTTTAATTAAACAGGTTTAGCTCTGGCTCCTTCCCTGCCACGCTCAGCACTGGGTGTGGGCACCCAGACAAGTCCCCAGGTGCTCTCCTGGCAGTTGGGCTGGGAAGTGACTGGGCCATGGAGATTATTGAGGATTTGGGTACTGAAGGCACAGAAAATATGGATTGCTTGGACTGGACTGGGAAATTCTAAGGGTTTTGGTTGACATATTTTCCCTCATTCTTTCTGGACCCAAAACTTCCCACCTTATTTGCAGCCAAATATCAAATGAACTGAAAGAGGGGAAATTTAGGTTAGAAATGAGGAAGGAATTGTTCCCTGTGAGGGTGGGGCTGGCACAGGGTGCCCAGAGGAGCTGAGGCTGCCCCGAATCCCTGGAAGTGTCCAAGGGCAGGCTGGAACAGCCTGGGAGAGGGGAAGGGGCTGGGATGGGCTCTTGGGGATCCTCCCAGCCCAGAGCTCTGTGATTCCCTGGTGTGCTGTGTGTGAGGGCAGCAGGAATGCTGATCCCAGTAAAGTGGAGACAGCTTTTCTTCCCTCCCAGCTCACTGTTCTGCTTTGAGGGACACCATCTGCTCTGCATTTCCAATGACTGCCATCCTCCCACAGCTATCAGCACACTTGTGATTCTCAGGGAAAACCAGCTTTTCTCCATAATTAACACTTTGCACATCTTGTCTTTCAGATGGGAAGAGGAGCTGACAAGAAGGATGAGCCTGGAATCCATGGTGGAAACCTTGAGAGAGGTGAGGTTTGAGCAGTTTGGAGTGAAAGGTGCTGGGCTTTTCTGCACCTTTTGTGGTGCTGCTCAGCATTTTATTTGTGTTTTAATTAAAAATCTGCCTTCTGGCTAGAGCAGCTGTGCTGCTGTAGAGCACAGTGCTAATGTTGGGAAGCTGGAGCAGCAGATGAAGTTTGTGACACAGTGGGAGGAGAGAGTGGAAGTTAGTATGGGGGACAACAATTAAATTTCACTAAAGAATTAAGTTCCATTCTAGCCCCCTTTCTCCTGGTGCCTTGCCAGGCTGCTCAGGCTGAGTGAGGAGCTGTGCAAGGCTCTCCCCTCTCACTCCTGGGTGTTTTCCCTTGCAGGAGGCACAGGAAGCAGAAGCTCTCCAGGAGGAGCTGAATGAGAAGATTGAGAGGCTGAAAGCAGAGCTGGTGGTCTTTAAGGGTCTGATGAGTGATGTAAGTACAGAGGGCCCTCTGTGGGTCTGTGTGTCCTGCACATGGCTTCACCCAGGTGATTAGTGAGTGCTGCTGTGTAATTAGTGATGGCTGCTGGGATCTAATGCATCAGACAGATCCCCCTTCCCTGCTTCCTGTCTGGTCTGTGTGGAGATGCATTAACTGCTGCTTACCCCATAACCAGCACTCTGCCCTCCCCTCCCTTCCCCACAGCTGCTGGCAGCACTCAGATCTGGGAAAAAAGGGTTGGAAAACTCCCAGATTGGGCTGCAGGTTCAGCTCTGTGCAGCTCCAGCAGCTGCTGCATGGGGACTTTGCCTGGAGTCATGCAAGGAAATCCTGTTCCTAAAGGAACACATTGTGTTGGAATCATGGTTTGTGTTGGAAGGAGGTTCAATATCTCCGTGTTCTGCCATGGCAGGGACACCTGCCACTGTCCCAGCTGCTCCAGCCCCATCCTTGGGCACTGCCAGGGATCCAGGGGCAGCCACAGCTGCTCTGGTACCTGTGCCAGGGCTGCCACCCTCACAGGCTGTTTCCCCTTTTCCTTAATGAAGCTCTGAAAAGATGAATCCAGTAATAGTGGTTCAGGTATTGGCTTTGCTTCCAGGGCTGAGGTTCAACCCCATGGCTTAAAAAAAAAAAAGAGAAAAAAAGTTTTGTTTTCTCAGGAATTTCCTCATGTGTTATTAGATATCAAGTTCTCTTCAAAGCCAGAGGATCTTCTAGGCCCTGACTGGATAAAATGCTTTTATTTAAAAGTGAGAGCATGCAGATATCTGGAAAGATAAGCCAGGTGAACATTAAGGTGCCTTTCTCAGTAAGTCTGAGGCAGTGCTGAAGCCACTTGTCTGAGGAAGAAACTCTGTTATGCTGATTTATTCTGTAATTTTTGCACACAACAGCCTTTTCCTGACTTCACATAAACCTGCAGAACCTGCTCCCAGGTGTCAAATCCATTCTCTCAGGGCCACTAGATCTGCTCATGGGAAATTTGGCAATTAGCTGTGTGTCCTTCTGGTGGCTAATGGAGGGTGGTTAGAGCCTGGGAGGGACAGGCTGCTCAGCCTGACTTCACTGGAGAGGAGCTGATGCTGTGTGCAGAGAGGGAGGAGGTGCTGGAGGCAAACATCCTGCTGGGCTCAGGGAAAGTGCTCTGGGCTCTGCAGGCTTCAGGGCATGAGGGAGCCCCAGGAAAGCACTGGCAGTGTTTGTTTTGAACCTCACTGGGCAAATATTTAGAAGAGAGAAGTGCAAAATGTTGGCACGTGGCTCTTTCCTTCCTGCAGATAAGGATCACCACTTCAGTGGGTGAGATTGTGTTGAGTGTGTCAGTGTTGAGAGATTTATTTTCTTCAGTGTGTCTGGAAAACACAAATCACCAAAGGTGGTTCACAGGGGCTGGAGAAAATTTAAAAAAACAAACAAAAAAAAAGGTGAGGAAAAGCAAAGCAAACCAACAAAAAGCCCAAAGCTTTTCTCTTAGAAAGGGGGTTTGGTGTTTAAGAATGGTCTGCAAATGGTTTTTTTCCACTTTTATGTCCCAGATGGAAGCATTGCTTAGGAGTCCAGGAGAGAAAAGTCTCCACTAGGATGGAAAATATGCTCTGGGGGATTTTTTAATGTTTCTTCCTTCATAAGGAGCCAGATGTTCTGTCTGAGTGGGAGTATCTCTTAGAAATTAGAGCTACTACAAGGCAATATTTTTCACACAGAAATTTCCATACAGAACTTTTGCTGGGCTGGAAGCCAGGTTAGTGCCAGTGGGAAGTGTTCTCTGTGCCAAGGTTTTCATGGATCCCTTTGGATCCAGTCCCCACTTGCTGGTTCCATGCTCTGTGTGCAGTTGAGCCTGGATTCTGGTTTAGCAGCAGCTGCTCCGTGCAGACACAGCTTTTGTGTCTGAAGAGGGGAAATGCTGCATCCTCACCAGGATTTACATTTCATTCTGCTCTGCACACGCCACACTCAGGGGGGTGTTCTCCGTTTTTAAAGTGTTATTTTTGGAATCCCAGAATGGTTTGGGATGGAAGGGACCTTCAGGACAGTGCAGTCCCACCCCTGCCGTGGGCAGGACTCCTTCCCCTATCCCAGGGTGCTCCAAGCCCAGCTCGAGCACCTCAGGCTGGGGCAGCCTCAGTTCTCTGGGCATCCCACTGTCCCACCCTGTTCCTGACCCACCAAGGTTCCCCTTTGCTACACTGAGTTGTTCTGGGGTGGGTGCAGGTTTTTTTTTAGTGGCAAATCTCTCTGAGTTGAAACTTTGTTAGGGTCAGGGCTGAGCTGTGGAGTCCCGAGGCTGCCCATGCTCTGCCTGCCCCAGAGCAGGGCGTGATGTCTGACACTGGTGTGGCCTGGGGTTCCAGAGATACTGTGGGGTATCTCTTCTTGCCTGAACTGTGTAATAATAGAAGATAATCCCTGCTGTCCTTCCTGCAGCCCATGACAGACCTGGACACAAAGATCCAAGAAAAGGCCATGAAGGTGGACATGGACATCTGCCGCCGAATCGATATCACGGCCAAGCTGTGCGATGTCGCGCAGCAGCGCAACTCGGAAGACGTGTCCAAGATTTTCCAGGTGATTAGGCCCTGACTTTTCCCAGGCTAGGGCAGGAGGGAGCAGTGATGAGTGATGTGCTCCAGGTCCTCTGCCTTTTCTTCAGCTCTCTCTCCACAGCTCTGTTTCCCCTGCTGTCTGTCAGTGTAGCTCTGCTGCAGGAGCTGCTGCAGCACCAAGAGCACAAAGTGCAGAGAGTTTAACAAAAAAGGAGCCTCAGGATGATCTTGAAGCCATGCTGTGAGTGCAGGAAAAAATCAGTGTTTCAGGGTCTAGGTTTGTATAATTCCTCCCTCCCTCCCCATTTGTTCCCTTCACAAGTGAGGAGTTTTAAGCTCATGGAACTGTCATCTGAATGTTCTTATTTCTGGCTCGAGCTCCATGGCCAGAAATAACTTTTCTGTGATGGTGAGCTCTGGCTGCTCCAGCTGCTTTCCTTGCAGCTCCTTGGAGCTGGAAGGAAAGTCCTTTAATTTGCTCCAAAAGCTGCAGTGGCAGCTCTGCCTGGATCAGGGCTGTCACTCCCAGTGCAGCTGGTCTTGTCACAACTGCAGTTTCAGCCCTGATTAATCCACCTTCCTTCTGCTGCCATCTAAAAGTGTCTTGTTCAGGCTTTCAGTAGATGTGATGCTTTTCTGTGGATAGTGATACTAAGTGTGCTAAGTGCTGTCCAAAAACACTGAAAAAGATCCTTGTGGTCTCTGCTGGTGAAGCTGCTGAAATGTTTGATGGTTTTTCCCATTGTGTTCCCCAAAAGACTCAAACCTCCTCAGAGGAGAATTATTTCTCTGGCAAGTTGAGCCACTGTATGGTGCCAGTGCCTCCTTCTTCTCTCTGAGGAGAATTGCTGAGGGTTTCTGCTCAGAGGTGACTGCAGAGCACTCTCCTGGTCAGGCCTGCAGGGGTTAAAATGACCAGGAGAGCAACACTTGGAGAACAAGGCTGACAGGGGATGGTTTGTGTGCCAAGAGGGAAAACTTCTCTAGGTTGGGAGTGGATTGTGTTTGTGGTTCTGGCACCAGCTGGGAACATCCCCTGTGTTCCCATTCCTCTGGGATCCTCTGGGATCTGGGAGCATCCTGTGTGTTCCCATTCCTCTGGTATCCTCTGGGAACATCCCCTGTGTGTTCCCTCTGTGTCCCTCGAGTTCCCTGAACTTCATTTCTTGGGGGCTGTCCAGCCTTTCCCATATCTCAGCCAACTTTTCTTGTGTCCTGAGGATTCTCAATCTGCTGCTGGGATGGGGCTGGCCCTGCAATAAAGGCTCTCTGGAAAGGTTTCCTGTCTCTTCTTGCTGGGGTTCTGTGCTGGAGGCCACACCTGTGGTGGTGGCAGGAGAGGGAGAGTTGTGTCACTGCTCTCTGCCCGGGCACTGCTGCCCCTTCTGCTTTTCCCTGGCTCCTTCCAGCCTCTGCATGGCCTCTGGCAGCTCCCAGGCCGGGCCCAGTGAGCACAGAGCACCCCAGGGCTCTGGCAGCCTGCAGCTCGCTTCGCTCCTCCCAGCTGCTTCCCGTGCTCCTGTCGGCGCTCCTCACAGCCCCAGCAGGGAGTCCTGCATTTCTGACTCACACCTAACTCCTTGCACCCCGAATTGCCAGCCCTGTAGTCAGTGCTGCTCTCTGCACCCCAGGTGGCCTCCAAGAAGAAGGAGAGGAAGCTGGCGTCGGACGAGGAGCTGTCGGAGCAGGACGCCGACAACGGGAGGTTCTCGGATGAGGAGGTCAGCTGCTCCCTCAACATCACAGATGAGATGAAGAGGATGTTCAACCAGCTGTGAGTATCCCTGGAAAGCTGCTGCTGACAGGCAGCCTGAGCCCCAGAATCTCTGAGCTGGCAGCATGGCACAGGCTGGGAGGTTGGAGGAAGTTCAAATAAAATGAACAGATTTCTGCTCCTCCCTCAAGTGGGAGGAATTAGAGGATATAAAAAATACAAACTAGTTTTGCTACTTTCTGTTGTTGCAGAAGAGGAAAAATGCAATGAAGAAGGGTCATAACCAGGAGTCTGTTCTGCATGTTGGGCTGAATGTTTGATTTCTAGAGTTTGCTGCTGCTTGGCTGGATAGAATTTGAGCTGGAGTGGATACAAACCTCTCAAGTTTTTTGGGATGCTTTTCAGTTGGGCTGTTGGCAGATGGGAGTGGTGGATCTGTCTGAAGATCAGTGGACAGCAATTTGTAGATGTCAGGAATATTGGTGTTGTCAGCAGTACTGCAAAAGTCTGATCTCCCACACAGAAAGAATTGGAGTTTATTTTATAAACCAGATTCCTCCCACGGAGGAAGTTTGTACAGCCCAGGAGGGACTCTCAGCACCTGGGGCTGCTCTGGGCAGTCCAGGGGGTGGCTGGAGGTGTGCCCTGTGTCCCTCCTCCCAGCAGGGCCAGTTTGGGGGTGCCCACAGCCTGCTGAGGCTTTTGGGGGTCTCTGGTTGTCTTTGGCAGAGGGGAGCACCAGGCAGCAGCGTGGGTGTGCCCTGCAGTGACAGCAGAGCTTTCCCACCCCGGCAGGGCAGGTCTGTGTGGGATGGGCTGAGAACCAGCAGCTCCTCTTCTGCTGTCAGCCCCTGCCAGTTCTGCTGCAGCCTTTCCTTCTTCTGCCTGGGTTCCCTGTGTGGGAGGGATGGTTTCTGCCAAAGCTGTGGATGATTCCCCTTGTTAGGACTCCTTTCAGATGTCTTTAGACCCTCAGTAATAATCAGTGTAATAAATACAGATTTTTGGCTTCTCCACTGCTAAATTCAGTGTGACAGCAGGCAGTGTGTGGATTTTTAAAAAAAGCAAGAAGTTAAAAGGTACCTGTTAGGTTAGCCATGCATTTAGGTTTTCATTTTGTCCCCAAAATTGGGAAATTTGCCCTGTGATGGTTTTAATTTTGTTCCCAAACCTGCCCTCTGATACCCAGTTGGTTTTGGTGCTGCTAATGAAATTCTTATCTCCTGGTCCCATTTACCCATGGCACAAAGTGCTACAGGAACCTTGTTCTGTCAGGCTGGGGTGAAAGTGTTGGTGGCTCATTGGGGATGGCTTGGGGTCTTTGTGAAGTAGAAAATAATAGCTTAGAAATAGATCAAAATAGGTATCATTAACAGAAATAAAACAACTTGCTTTTTAGCTGTAATGAACTTCATTTTTAAGAATTAAGTAGTAAAAAATTCAAACTGCAGTGGACTTTGGAGCAGTGTGGGAGGTCAGCCCAGGAGCCTTTGTGCTCTCTGCCCAGGATAGATCTTGCAAAAAGAAAACGATTTGAAGTGGAATTGCAAAAGGCACAGTCATGAGTGTCCAGGTTTTTTAAATGACTTTTTAGAGTGCTGCTGATCAGACAAAGCTGGTGTCCCTTGCCAAGCCTTGCAGCCTCCCGGGACATCATCGGGCTCCTTGCTGAGATGTTATCAGCTCAGAGGAAGTGAGCTAAAGCCATAAAAATGCATCAGCCTGGAATCCAGGCTGCTTAGGGAGCAATTCTTTGTCAGGGCTACTTAACCAGGATGAGGAGCAGCTACTGCTCGCTGCTCTGCAACTTTCCTTTGTTGCACAAGGTTTGAGCAGATGCTGGTGTGCAAGGCCCTGCAGCCTGTGCTGTGCCTCAGCAGTGTTTGTGCTGCTCTGCCCATCTCTGGGGCTCAGCCTTCCCATCCTTGCTCCTTTGGGACCTTGTTCCTTTGAGAGCCCAGCGTGTTCCAAGGGCTGCAGGGAGCCCTTGGCTGAACTCCCCCGTGAAACCAGCCTGGGTTTGGGCCTTGTGACATCCCCCAAGCTGGGTTTGGGCTCCTCTGCCCTGGAGGAAAGAACAGCTCCAAACATTTCTGTGGTTTTGCAAACAGGGGAAGCTACTGTGCAGCTCCATCTGGAGGGCAGAGCCAGGCCTTGTGCTCGGAGCAGCAGCTCCAACAAGGATCTTTTATTCTGCTGGGGGGTGGCAGAGAGCCCAGAGACAGGGGCTGGGGCAGTGGCTCAGGCTGTTTGTAAAAGCTGTGAGGATTTCCAGCCGCTGCATTGTCCCCCATTCAGCTCTCATAGCCCATTTTTCTAGACAATTAATTAAAGGGCTGAGGGAATGGGCTGGAGTGGGTTGGTTAATGCCTGTTCTGCTCTCTCAGCCGTGAGACCTTTGATTTTGACGACGACTGTGACAGTTTAACATGGGAGGAGAACGAGGAAACGCTGCTGCTTTGGGAGGACTTCACCAACTGCAATCCCTCCATTGACCTCCAAGGAGAGGTGAGTTCATTCCCACTGCTTTCTCCAACTCTTCTCTGCAGAAACTCTCCCTCACCTTCTCTTTTGTAGCCATTTGTGCCTGTGGGTGTTTGACTGGTGATCTAGTTTGCCACACAAACCGACTTGGATTTTAAAATCCTCTTAGTACTTCCTCTGTGTGGTTGTTTTTCACTTTATTGGCCAAACTTTATTTCCTTGGCTCCTTCAGACTGAGTATTTAAAAGTATTGAGTGAGGTGAAGGATCCAAGGTGTCTGTTCCAGGAGCATCAGGGAGTCTGTCACCCTATCTCTAAAGCTCTGGGCTGACAGGAAGGAGATTTAGATTGGATATTAGGAAAAAATTCTTCCCTGTGAGGGTGGGCAGGCCCTGGCACAGGTGCCCAGAGCAGCTGTGGCTGCCCCTGGATCCCTGGCAGTGTCCAAGGCCAGGCTGGTTGGAGTTGAGAGCAGCCTGGCACAGTGGAAGGTGTCCCTGGTGCAATTAGGTAAACTTCAAACTCCTTCCAGCCCAAACCAGTCTGGGACTCCTGATCTTCCACAGCACCTCACTTTCTCTGTGCATTATCATTCACTCTTTAATTATGGTGATGTGTGGAGTGCAGGTATGGGGATGCTCAGCTGTTCCTGTGCTCTGGGGAAGGTGCTGAACACTGTAAATCCCATCCCAAACAAAGACCCTGTGCTTGCAGGACCACAGAAAGCCCCAGGGATCCTCTGGACCCATGAATCTTGTGCTTCCCTCTGCCCAGTCACTGAGGATCTGCTGGCAGTGGTGCATAATGAGCAGCTTCCTTTTAATCCCAAAATACCAGGGAAAGGCAGCTAATCCAGCCATTTTTGAGCCTCCTTAAACCAGCCTGGAGATGGCTGGGAATGGCTGGGAGTGACAGGGAATGGACTGAAAATGGGTGGGAATGACTGGGAATGGCTGGGAGTGACTGGGAATGGCTGGGAATGATGGAATGGCAGTGAACAGGATGGGAATGACAGGAATGGCTGGGAATGGGCTGGGAACAGCCTGGGAATGGGATGGGAATGGCAGGGAACAGGCTGGAAAGGCTGGGAATGGCTGAGAATGATGGAATGGCCGGGAATGACAGGGATGTTCCCTGGGAATGGCCGGGAATGGTGGAAGGGCCGGGAATGGTGGAACGGCTGGGAATGGTGGAATGGCTGGGAATGGTGGAATGGCTGGGAATGGTGGAACGGCTGGGAATGATGGAAGGGCCGGCAGTGGCTGCGTTGCTGCATCCCTGAGCAGCACAGCGGCGGTGAGAGGTGGGAAGTGATGGTGCTGCCTCCCGGGCAGGGAAGATGCTGAGGCAGCAGCCCCGGGATGTGGCCTGGTGCTGCTGCCAGGGCGGGTCCGGGCTCGGGCTCGGGTGCAGGTCCAGGTCCGGTCCGGATTCAGATTCGGGATTCGGGTCCGGGCTTGCGTTCCACCTCCCCGGTTCGAGCATCCATCCATCATCCATCATCCATCCATCCATCATCCATCATCCATCCATCCATCATCCATCATCCATCCATCATCCATCCATCCATCCATCATCCATCATCCATCCATCCATCATCCATCCATCATCCATCCATCCATCCATCATCCATCCATCCATCCATCATCCATCATCCATCCATCATCCATCCATCATCCATCCATCCATCCATCCATCCATCCATCCATCCATCCATCCATCCATCCATCCATCATCCATCATCCATCCATCATCCATCCATCATCCATCCATCATCCATCCATCATCCATCCATCCATCCATCCATCATCCATCCATCCATCCATCCACCATTCCATCCATCATCCATCCATCCATCATCCATCCATCATCCATCCATCCATCATCCATCCATCATCCATCCATCCATCCATCATCCATCCATCCATCCATCCATCCATCCATCCATCCATCCATCCATCCATCCATCCATCATCCATCCATCCATCCATCCATCATCCATCCATCATCCATCCATCCATCCATCCATCATCCATCCATCATCCATCCATCCATCCATCATCCATCTGCAGCTCGGGGAGCGCTGCGGATTACCGGCCGTGCTGGGGCTGCAGCAGCACGCAGAGCTGGAGCAGAGGGTGCCGCGGGGATAACGGCAGCACGGGCAGGAGCGATAAGAGCCGAGGGAGAGTGGCGGGCTGATAACGAGCAGCCTCTCGGGAATTAATGACGCCTCATTTGCATACGCCGGGCGTGCCTGGCTGAGCGCCGCAACCGAGCCCGGGCCCCGCGCCGGGAAACTCTAAAGATTTTAAGAAGCTTAAATCCTTCTAAATGAAAATTATACAAGGAAAGGGTAGATTTGGCTTGTAGATGGAGGTTCAGAATAAAGACTGCTCCGGCTGTGCCTGCTCTTTAACATGTGCTTTACATGCCTGAATCTTCCTTCCGTGGGTTTTATTCCTTTCAAGTTCTTACACGCTGCCCTCGCCACCTTCTTTTGTGACCTTCCTCCTTAAAGCTCTTCTGCATATAAAAGGATCAGTGGGATGATTCTTGTAACTCCAGGCTGGATGTGGGTACCAGCAATGAGCCCTATAAATCTGCTGCAGATGTGGCCAAAGCCTGGAAACCCCATTAACACTCACCAGTGCTGTTGTGTTAAATCGAGGAGAATTTTTGAATGGAAAAACAGAGGTGGTTGAAGACCTGAAAGAGGGAGCAGTGACACTGTGGTGCCTTTTTGGGCAGCTCGAAGCAGCTCTGTGTGTTTTGGAGCCCAGACTGTGCTGTCAGTCCAAAGGAGGAGCTTTCCTTTAGGACAGCATTTGTTCCTGCTTTATGCAGCAGGGCAGGAATTCCAGTGGGAATCCGTGCCTGCACAGGAGGTGCTGGAGAGTGATGATATGTAACTGGAAAATGAGAATTCCAGTACAAAGCTGGGAGTAGCAGTGTGGTCAGTGCAGGGAAAATTAAAAGTTTCATGGCTGGAGATCAGTTCCAGTCTGTCCAAGTGTGATCAGGCTGTGAAAGGCTCAGGAAAATCCAGGGGGTTGGTGCTTTGGAATGCATCAGGTGCAGGGGTTTA
This sequence comes from Luscinia megarhynchos, assembly GCA_034336665.1. NCBI lineage: Eukaryota > Metazoa > Chordata > Aves > Passeriformes > Muscicapidae > Luscinia > Luscinia megarhynchos. The sequence goes on along the minus strand of CM067583.1, from coordinate 1,240,964 downwards.
ATTGCTGGAGCTTTGATCAGACCTTGCCTTTGTGTGTCCAGAGCTGTGGTCATGGCACAGAAATGTGTTTTCCTGCCATTCCAGATTAAAGAATATTCCTTGCCTGTGAAAAAAACTCTTTAAAAAATCAGTGCCTGAAGGAAGACAATAACCTGCATTTCCAGGGGAGGTTAAATAAAATCTTCAGTTCTCTCCTGAATTCCTTTATTTCCTTGCTGATTCTTTGTGTCCTCCTTTGCCCTGCAGGAAGAAAACCTGGGAAACTTGATCCACGAAACAGAGTCTTTCTTCAAAACGAGAGACAAGGAATACCAGGAGACAATAGGGCAGATAGAGGTGAGGAAGGGGAATTGTTCTGCTGGGTGGACACAGCCCAGGCTGTGCTCTGGGGTGTCCCAGAGGAAGCAGCAGTGTCCATATATCCAAGAATGCAAAGGCATTTTCCTCTGGCGTGCCCTGGGGATTTTTCTAAATGCCATTCTCTGGGCTATTATTGCTCCATACTTCAGCACTGAGCATAAAGCTGAGGCTGGTGGAGGGAGAACCTGCAGAACAAAGGAAATAAAACACACTATTATTCTTTTTTCCTCGTTTGTTCTGCATGTCCACCCTCACCCTGGGAAATGCTTCCCTGGATGGGGCCTCACAGGTTGCCAGAAACAGCAGCTGGAGCTTCTCAAAATCCCAGTCATGCCTGGAAGTGCTGTCATTAATTCCTGCCTGCTGGCAAACAAGGTGCCAGGAGCAGGAGAGCCCTCCAGGGCTGCTCAGGAGCAGTGGGAAGCTCTGAGTGCCCTTCCTGGGCTGCGAGTGCATTGGCAGTCAGGAGCAGAGAGGTGAAATGTGCACTGTGGGGTGCTTGGGTGGGCTCTGGGCAGCTGAGGCACCCCCAGCAGTGTGAAAAGTGCAGCAAACTGGGATTGCAGCTCACCTGAAGCTGATTCTTTGCCTCTCTCTCCTCCAGCTGGAACTGGCCACGGCCAAGAGCGACATGAACCGGCACCTGCACGAGTACATGGAGATGTGCAGCATGAAACGGGGGCTGGACGTGCAGATGGAGACCTGCAGGAGGCTCATCAAGGGCTCAGCTGACAGGTAATGGCCCTGGAGCTCCTGGAGCTGCTTCCCTCCTGCTCTGGTACCTGCAGAGGCTGCCTGGAACACAGGAAGAGAAGTAAAGTGGGTGTTTATTAAAGAGGCCTTCAAAGGATTCACCTCAGGCCTGGGCTGCACCCAAGATAGACTCAGAGTCATGAATTTTCACACTTTTGTAAGTTTGGTCCATTTGCATATTGGACCACATAATTGTAATAACTGTAATTGTCCAATTACAGTTTCAGGTAATGAAGTCACATTCTCCCAGTTTGCTTCCCCCCCAGTTTGCTGTTCTTTGCACTTTTTGGGGCCTGAAGCTGCAATAATTCTCAGGCTGGGAAAGGATTGTTTTGTCTGACTGAGCTGTGAGAGAACTTGCTAACACTCTGTATGAAGCTCAGAGTTATCCACTAATGCAGTACAGAATCTGAAAAATATGTAAGCTAAAACTTAAGGCATCAGTTCCTGCCAGCTTGGGCTAAAGGCAGCACTGTGACTTCATGGCTTGGTCCTTTGGGGAATCTTGTGTCCCAGGATGAGCCCTGAAAGGAGAACTGCTAGCAGGGTGTGGGGTCCTGCTCCTGTAACAGCTCCAAGGGTTCAGCAGCTGCTCCTAAACACAGGGACTTCAGCTCAGGTGGACTTCCAGTCCTTAACATCTCAGATTTTAGAACTCTTAAAACCCCACATTTAAATCTCAACTCTGGACTTACATAAAGAACTTGTTTTTTAATCTTCTCATGTGTTAAGAACCTTACACTGTGAGGGATTTCTCTTATCTCTTGCTCAACCCCAGTAGAACAAGATGATAAACTTTCAATTTTCAGGGTATTAGGGATGCTGAGAGCCTTTGCTCTCCATTTCCCCATCAGTAATGCTGGGACAGCCTCTGTGTTTGTGCAGGGGATGGCTGGGGTGGCACCTTGATTTTATTACTGATATTTACTGTAAACCTAAAGTTTAATGTTATTCAAGGGGTTTTATATAGCTTGGGGGAATGCCAATGTTTAATGTTAAAATTTTAAACTAGTATTGGGAAGGGAAAACGACTGTTTTTCTTTTAAGACTTTTTTCTTCCTTCTGTGATTGACATTTCCTTTTTTGGGTGCACGTTTCCCTGCAGGAATTCTCCATCCCCCAGCTCAGTAGCCAGCAGTGACTCAGGAAACACAGATGAAATTCAGGATGATTTGGACAGAGAGACGGACGTGGAGCCCATGGTCAGCTGATAGCAAGTGGGAGCACTGCAGTGAAGGGGAAGATGGAGAGAAAAGATGGCAAACCAATTGCTGGGGGAGAGGTGAAAGACTTGAGAGCCCCTGCAGAGGGACTCTGAGGACTCATTCCTACATGCATCCCCTCCCACCCAAGGATTGGTGCTGTACATTTCTATTGTTCTACAAACCATAAATGCAGAGTCCTGTAGGAAAACACGGTGTTTTAATTGTGCCTTTGCCCCAAGCTGAGCCACTTTGAGCTCCAGTGGAATATTAATAGCAGGTGTTTTTATAAAATATATTATTAAAAAAAACCAAACCAAAACCCACCCAAAGCTGGTGGCAGCAGAAGATGGTGCTGCAGAGGCTCTGGGTACTTCAATAAGCTGCTGGTTTTATTGAGCTGCTGCACTGATTGGCAAGAGCAAAAAGAGCAGCAAAATCAGGACAATTGTGGTGCAATTACAAATGTCTGGCACATTAAAAAAAAAGTATTGCCTCCAAATTGAATTGCAAACATTTAAAAATGACAGTGGGTTTGGAGACAGCTTGTAGGGTGAAGCAGTTCGTACAAAATTCAGAGGATTTTCTTCATCCCAGCTTTTGGGATGAGGGAGCTTTTGGGGTGTGTCCAGGGGTTCTGCTGGACTCCAGGGCCTGGAGGAGCAGGACTCAGCTCGGTGGCAAAGCAGGGGGGCACAGGAGGGGTCACTGGTGGGGGGACTATCACTGAGTAACTACTATGCAAAAACAACAAAAAAAGCTCGCCTTATTTCTATGGAATGTTTGGTCCCTGCTGGGCTACAGTTACCCTTGGGAAAAGGAAAGCTAAACCCACATTTGCACACTTTAGATGTCTGTAGAGCTTCTTTTGAGGTGGAATGTCCTATCACAATGCCTTTGTTCCCAGTGGATTAGGAGGGGAATCAGCCCTTCAGGTCCATAGTGGTTTGTGTCTTTTTTCAGGTTTTTCTTTAATTTTTATTTTAGTGTTTGCAGATTTTCCTTTGCAGACAGCGAGGTAACTCCATTTTATGCTGCTTCCATGATGTGTAGAGTGGGGTGGGTGAAGCATCAGGATAAACTGACATAGTCAGGACTTTGGGAGAGCTCCAGCCCACTGTTCTTCAGGAAAGCTGAGCACTGGGAGATGCTGTAATCCTTTCTGGGGCATAGTCAACTGAGTGCTAAAGTGCTGCTGCCCTAAAGTGGGGAGGAACAGCCACGTGCTTTCTCTGTGAGAAAGTGGCAAGACCTTGGCTTTGCCCATCTTTCTGTATTTTCACCCAGGAGAAGCAGCAGCAAAGTCAGACCACACGGTGGTGGCTGAGGAAGCCCCAGCACCACCGAGCCCTCCACGGTTAGAATGGGAATTGTAGCACCTCAGCCAGGTAAAAACAGGGTATAAACCTCAGCCAATAACTTTCTGTTTGTTTTTAGATCAAGATTGAGAGCATAGTTGATACTGCCCAAAGCCAGCTGTGGGGTTAAGCAGTTGGAAGTCAGTAAATACCAAATGTGTTTGTTTTGCCTGCCTGGAAGCTTGGAAGGTGCTGTGCAGGAGCAGTGCTAGGGCTGCAGAGGGAACATCCCCATTTCAGCACCCTCTCAGTGCTCTGGAAAGGCAGAGTGGCCAATCCTGTGATCTTCCTGAGTGCTGCTCCCCAGGCTCTGGAGTAGTGAGTGATCCAGGATGTCTGAGCTGCCCTGCAGTCAGCCAGAGCAGACCCACGCTGCTCCAGTCCATGAAGAGCATGGGAATGGCTCATTCCTGGCTGGACACACAGGGGCAGGGCCTGGGGGTCCTGCTGGGGCTGTGGGCACAGGAATGTTTCCCCTCCTGGGGTGCTGCCTGGCTGGCAGCTCCAGCTGGGTCAGATGAGCTCCCTGCCTTTTCCAGGCTGGGAAGGAGGGACTGGAATGATCCATCAGGATCCACAGTGTGGAGGCTGCTGTTCAAGCCTCTGGATCCAAGGATATTCCTGGGCTGTCCTTGCTGATGGCAATGCTCAGTGCAGAGGAGGTGACAACTCCTTGGATCCTGGGGTGAGGCTTTCCAAAGCCTGTCTGTGCTGGAAATGTAAATAACTTTTCTGGGAAAGAAACCTCATTCCAAAGTGCTCATTCCTGTTACTTCTTAGGTGGCCAAAGTAGTAAATGAGATTTTCACTAGGGCTGCAAGCTGGGGGGTGGGTGGGGAGATTTGGGATATTTTTTGGAGTGGGCTGGGACTGCATGCTTGAAATCTGCAATTCTAAGGGGTTTGAAGGGTTTTGAACTTCAGCTGCTCCCGAGGCTGAGGGAGCCCTCTGCCAAGGCTGGATGTCTGTGATGCTGCAGTGGCTGGGGCAGGCATTGCTCAGCACAGTGAATCAGCTCCTGCAGCCTGTCCCTGGCTCCCCTCTTCTGCCTGGGGATGCTCCTGGCACCACAGACCCAGCAGCTGTCAGGGCTGTGCTGCCATCCCACCCTGGGCTTGTGATTTTTCCCTAAGACTCACCATCCCAGCAGGAACAAGGCTGAGCCTTCCCAAACCCAGCAGTTGTGCTGAGGGCAGGGAATTCCTGGGGCAGGAATTGGGGTGCAGGATGGGGAGGAGCACCTGCAGTGAGTGCTGAGGGCAGGGAATTCCTAAAGCAGAAGTTCAGGTGTAAGGAGGAGCACCTGCAGTGAGTGCTGAGGGCAGGGAATCAGGATTTGGGGTGCAGGATGGGAACACCTGTAATGGGTACTAAGGGCAGAGAATCAGGATTTGGGGTGTAGGGTGAGGAGCACCTGCAGTGAGTGCTGAGGGCAGGGATTCCTGGAGCAGGATTTGGGGTGCAGGATGGGGAGGAACACCTGTAATGGGTACTAAGGGCAGGGATTCAGGATTTGGGGTGCAGGATGGGAACACCTGTAATGGGTACTAAGGGCAGGGATTAGGATTTGGGGTGCAGGATGGGAAGGAACACCTGTAATGGGTACTAAGGGCAGGGATTAGGATTTGGGGTGCAGGATGGGAACACCTGTAATGGGTATTGAGGGCAGGGATTCAGGATTTGGGGTGCAGGATGGGGAGCATGCAGCAGTGAGTGCTGAGGGCAGGGATTCCTGGAGCAGGATTTGGGGTGCAGGATGGGGAGCATGCAGCAGTGAGTGCTGAGGGCAGGGATTCAGGATTTGGGTGCAGGATGGGGAGCATGCAGCAGTGAGTGCTGAGGGCAGGGATTCAGGATTTGGGTGCAGGATGGTAAGGAAGAGCACACCTGCAATGGGTATTGAGGGCAGGGACTCAGGATTTGGGTGCAGGATGGGGAGCACGCAGCAGGGGCTGTGAGGGGGGTGGGCTGTAGCAGGGGGTGCAGAGCTCCCCTGCACGTGGTGATGTGTGGGACAGCAGAGGTTCCCGCGGCTGTTGTGTCTTTCTTGTAACCACGTTAATCCATTTCTCAAGAAGAAAAGTTGTTTCCATACTCGGGGTTTCATGTGGGCTGGAGCCTTTTGGGGCAGCTGGGGCTGGTCCTTGGGGTTCCCCTGGGAGCTGCTGCTCTGAGTCTGGCCCTGCTGCTGCTCCTGCTCCATGTGTGGCACCACTCCACAAACAGATCAAAGCTTGCCAGAGAAAAAAAAAAGGAATTTAATTGTAAAAATGCTGGAAATGATTTTGATGACCTCTTTCTTTTTTCCTTTGTAAAGCTGTAAATACTTTATTTTTGTTTTCTATTCTTAATGCGGTGTCATATTGACACCTTTTTAGATTTACAATCAGAAAATCCTCCTCATTGTTTCTCATTTTTTAAAAGGGGATTTCAAGGAAGCAAATTTTTTTGCTTGTTAGCAGTGTAATAATAGATCAAATTCCTAAACTGGGTTTGTACAAAAACGTTTTCAGTAAACAAATAGCAGTTTGTGGATGCATGTTGTTCAAAAATGTCCAAAGAATAATGTGGTACAAATGTTTTAAAGAATAATGTGGTACAAACATGTTTTTCAAAAACTTAGTGATGATCATCTTACTTCACACAAGGAAAAAAGCAAAATTCTTTAAAAAAAAAAAGTGTTTGGGGGGGAATGTAACGAAACTCATCTAAGTTAAATGTGTAATCTATTTATAAAAACACACTATATATTCTGTTTTTAGGAGGTTTTTAAAGTGCAAACAGATTTCTGTTGGCAGATGCAATCATTCCCTTGTAAAGTCTCTTCTGCTCTCATGGGACCCCCAAATTCTCTGCTGGTTCCAGAGTCAGTGTGGAAATAATCGGGACAGGTTTGGCTGTGGAGCACTCACAAGTCACTTCCTCCGGGGGAGGCTGCAGCTGCTGCAGCTTTTCTGCCTCTGCAGAATTGTTGCTGTGATTTTATTCCCTTCCCTGCGGTTTTATTCCCTTCCCCTGGCTGGGAGGATGCTCCTGGAAAGGGTCAGGATCTCCTGAACCCAGGACACAGCAGGACAGGGGTTAAACTCTGCCTCACCTGCAGCATAAATGACATTTTACCTGTAGAAATCAGGATTAACTCCACAAAACAAAACAACAGATGGGAATCATGCCTGAATATGCATCCAAAACTGCTTCTAAAGTGAGATTAAGTTTAATTTTCTTTTCCATGATCATCCTGCCAGCACAAACAGGAGCTGCTGGGCCAGCCCTGGCTGAGGCAGAGCTGTGGGTGCTCCCAGAGCTGCTCCCCGTGTTTCCCTTGGCTCTGGGATGTTTGTGTTGGAAGAGCTGCACTGCTGGGAGGTTTCACTTTGGAGTGCTTCATTTTACAGCTGGATGTTTAAGGAATGATTTATTCCAGCTAAATTAAGACATCCCAGCGCTTCCACAAAGCAGGAGCTCCCCAGTGAGGATTTTCCACCTTTGGTTTCAGGATTTCTGGGTTTTTATCCTTCTGCACAGATGCAGGGCTCAGCTCCCACACAGCTTGTGTTGCCACCCAAACCTTGATTTCAAGCTTTGCAGTGGGATGTGACTTGTATCCCTTTGAGTTTTAACTGAGAAACAAAATCACCAACCAGGTGGGACTAGCAGAGTGGGGTGAGCTGGAAGCACTGCCTGCCAAACTCCGTGGGAAGGGATGCCAGCCCCTCTCCCTGCACAGGAGCACTCAGGGCTTGGCCAGGCCCTTGGCAGAGCAGTGGAGAAACACCCGACCCTTCCCTTCTGCCTGTTTTCCTGTGAGTTCAGCATCCTCGGACCCTTCTGCCTTTGCAGGAGCCTTTCAGAGCTTCTCTTTTGAAGGAGCAACAAATGGTGTTTAAATGTGGGTGTTTGATTGCAGAAATCACCATCCCCCCCCTAATTTGAGGCACTCCAGCAGTGAAGCACTTGGGAACAGGGTGCTTGTGGCTCTGGCCAGCTCCTTTTTTTGGGAAATTAGTGCTTAAAACACCCCCTGGGGTGGTTCAAACCGGGGTCATCTCTGTGGCAGAGCAGCCCAGACCACGGTGCCACAAACCCAGTGGAGCTGCCCAGACTGCCACCCCGAAATCCCAAATTTCTGTTCTATTGGAGAGGCCCTGAGGGCAGTTCAACCTCCTTTGTGTAACGTGGTTTCACCAAAAACCTCACAGTCCAGTCCCTAAAACACCCTCCTGTGGTTAAAGTAAATGTAGCGACCTTCTGCCAAAAATGGTTATTTATTATTTATCGTGTGGGAGGGGAGGGTATTGATGCCTCTTCCCTCCTGCTGTGTCACTTCTTGTCAGTTCCTCTTTAGGTCACGTAAGAGTTTCTTTTATCCCCACGACAAGGAACTACTGATGGTGTGGGAACACCCCTGGTTACCGTCCCCGTGTAAATATTGTGCTTTATATTCTGTATATTAGCTAATTTTAATGAAAACGACTGGACTGCCGATGCTGTTGGAGCCCAGGTGGGGCAGGGCTGGAGGATGGGGCTGGAATTCTGTAGCTGCAGTGGGACACCACCGGTGGATTTGGGACTGTGAAACGCTTCGAGAATCCAACCCAGGAGCCCTGAGAACTCCCAGAGCCAGAGCCAGAACCGCCTGCCCTCCTCTGAACTCGGTGGATTTGCTCCAATTTCCCTTTTTTTAGTGCCAAAACCGACCGCACCACCCCCTCCCCGCGGTGCTGGCGGCTCTGTGCTGCTGTGCTCTCCAGCCTGTCCAGCCTCCGTCCTGCCCGGCTGCTGCCGGACCCAGAACAGGTCCCAGTCGGTCTCTGGTGATGAGGAAAAACACAAAAAAACTATCAAATAAATACCGAACTCCCGGTTGAACGGCTCCGCGTGTTCATTCAGGGCGTGGAAAACGCCTCTAAAGCGAAAGGATTTGGGCTCTGGGGAGGGAGGGACCATCCTCATTTCCCAAAATCTGCCCAGCCCAGGTGATTTGGGGTTCTAAAACAGACTGGGGTCCTTCAGCTGCTGCTCCTGAGACAGGACTGTCCCTGGCAATTAAAATCCCCCGCGCACCCCAGCCCCGTCCTGGCCCCGTGCCCAGGCAGACCCCGCGCGGTTTTGCCAATTCTCAGTTCCCAGAGGGACTCGCGGTTGCTTTTCTCTTTCTCCCTGCCCAGCCCCTCCCTGTCCCCGGGCCGCTTTTGTTGTTGTTTTTCCCCAATTTCCCTTTTTAAAGCGATTCTTGGCTCCTTCCCGCGCCCCGCCCCCTCCCGCGTGCCGCGCGCGCCACCGCCCCCCGCTCCGGGCGCAACCATCACTGCGCGGGGGGGGACGCGCTGCCGGGGACACCCCACGGGCACCCCCGGGGGGGGGGGACACGGCCCGCACCTCACCCACAGCGAGCCATGGGCGAGGGGCCTCTCCTGCAGACCGCCGCCTCTGGGGTTTTATTAATTTATTCATTTATTAATTAATCAATGCCTGTGTCTCTCCCCCCCACCGCCCCCCGGTGCCCCCCCCCCGCGGTGGGTGGTGGCGGCCGCGGGCCGGGAGCGCGGCGGGGCCGGGATGTGGCGGCGGCTGCGGGTGCTGAGGGACGGCGGGTGCGTGTGGGGCCCTTCCCTTCCCTTCCCTTCCCTTCCCTTCCCTTCCCTTCCCTTCCCTTCCCTTCCCTTCCCTTCCCTTCCCTTCCCTTCCCTTCCCTTCCCCTTCCCTTCCCTTCCCTTCCCTTCCCTTCCCTTCCCTCTGCCGCTCCTGCCGTCCCCGCTGCCAGCTGCAGGCACTGCCACCCCTCAGTTCCCCTTGTTTTCTTCTTTCCGCCTTTTTCTGCACTTGTTTCCCTCATTTTTCCCTTTGTTTTCCCCTTCCCGCCCTGTTTTTACCCGTTTTCCCAAGTTTACCCCTTATTTTAACCTGTTTTCCACTGCTTCCTCCTGCTTTTCCTCCTTTCCTCTTTGCTATCCCCCCTTTCCCCCTTGTCTTCTCACTTTCTCCTTGTTTTCTTTTATTTTCTCCCCTTCTTCTCTGCCTTCCCCCTTTTCCTCTCGTTTTCCCCCTTGTTTTCCACCCTTTCCCCCTCATTTCACCTTCGTTTCCCCCTCGTTTCCTTTTTATTTTCCCTTCCTTTTCCCCTTCTTTTCCCTTCCTTTCCCCTCCTTTTCCCCCTTTCCCCCGTTCCCCCCCTTTCTCCATCCCCGTTTCGGGGCTGTGGCCGGGGCTGGCCAGCTGCCCGTGTCCGGCTGTCCGGACACTCGGGTGCCCTCCCGGCTTTTGCCCCCTGGACTTTGCCAGGAGCTGCCGGAGCGTTGCGGTGTTGGATCGATCGGGCGCTCGCCCTGTGCCTCCTCCCCTGAAAATACTTTTTGCTGAGTCGGGAGAAGGGTCCTGGGCTGCGGGCGAGCTCCGGGCTCGGCAGCCGGCTCTGCATGGCCGTGCAGCGGGAGGGATGGAGCAGGGGCTGGTTTGGGGGGGCAGCTCGGGGCTGAGGTGACCCCGGGATTGAGGTGTCATCAGGATTGAGGTGTCCCCGAGACTGAGGTGACCCCAGGATTGAGGTGACCCCGGGATTGAGGTGACCCCGGGATTGAGGTGCCATCAGGGTTGAGCTGACCCCGGGACTGAGGTGTCATCAGGATTGAGGTGACCCCAAGACTGAGGTGTCCCCGGGATTGAGGTGACCCAGGGATGGTGATGTCCTCGGAACTCAGATGTCCCGGGGTTCAGGTGACCCTGGGTTGAGATGTCATCAGGATTGAGGTATCCCCGCGATTGAGGTGTCCCCAGGATTGAAATGACCCCGAGATCGAGGTGGCCCCGAGACTGAGGTGATCCCGAGATTGTGGTGATCCCTGGATTGAAGTGACCCCGGGATTGAAGTGTCCCTGCGATGCTGGAGGAGGGAAGGGACAATTCCAGCAGTCCCTGTGCTGGGAAGTGGCAGTTGCAGGATCCCTCTCCTGGGAAGGGGCAATCGCACGGTCCCTCTCCTGGAAAGGGACAATCGCAGCGGTCCCTGTGCTCTGTCGCAGGCGGCGATGGCAGCACCACCCCGCCCTCCAGGTGACCAACGAGCCCATCCTGGAGTTCAAGCCGGGGAGCCCCGAGCGAGAGGCGCTCCAGAAGGTACCAGTGCCCGGATTTTGGGGTTTTTAGGGCTGGAAGTGACAGCCCCATCCTGCCCCGCTCCTGCTCCTTGCCTGTGGGCACAGCCGTGTCCCCATGGCCGGAGCCTGGTCCCAGCTCCTCTGCCCGGGGAAGGAGGAGGGCACTGGAGGGGTGGGAGCTGCCCCGCCGTGCTCTCCCTTCCAGGCCCTCGCTGAGCTGAAGGGCAAGACCGAGGAGATCCCGTGTGTGATCGGGGGGGAGGAGGTGTGGACACCCACGGTGAGGTACCAGCTCTCGGTGAGTCGGGGGAATTCTCATTGAAGGGGGAGAGCAGAGCAGGGGAGGATCCTGGGACTGTTCCTGCAGAGCCTTTTCTTCTCTTCCCAGCCCTTTAACCATGCACACAAGGTGGCCAAGTTCTGCTACGCCAGCAAGGTGAGTGCAGCTCTCTGTCCCCCTCTTCCTGGCTGCTTTTGGGGGAAGCAGCAGCACTTGGCCTGGGTTTGGCAAGTGAAAAGCGTTTGGTGAGCAGGGAGGCTCCTAGGAGCCTCTCCAAGCCCCAGGGATCCTGGAACAAACCCACACCAGGAGCTGCAGATTCGGGGCTGTGCTGGCACCACTGGTTTGTGCCTGGGGTGGGTGACCCCTCGCTTTCCCCTGTGACCTGCTGGTGGAGAGGAACCTGGAGAGGTTCCTCCTGCTGCCTTTCCCCCTTTGCCTCCACAGGAGCTCATTAACAAAGCCATTAACGCTGCCTTGGCAGCCAGGAAGGAATGGGACCTGAAACCTGTGCAGGACCGGGCGCAGATCTTCCTGAGGGCAGCTGACATGCTGAGCGGCCCACGGCGAGCAGAAGTGCTGGCCAAGACCATGATTGGGCAGGTAGGGGCAGGGGAGCAGGGCAGGAAGGCTGCCAGGGTGGTTTGGGCAGTGAGGAGGGCTGGGGGTGTTCTGTGAGGAGGCACAGAGTGATCCCCTGTCCCGGTTTGGAGGACAGTTATCTGCCAATAAAGGCAGAAGCTTCTCTTTGAAATGGAAAATGGAAACCCCCTTCCTGCAAATTATTATAATTTTGAAATTAAGGGGCTCTCAGGCAAAGATATGGGAATTAGGAATAACAGTTCTTTACTAGGAAAATTAAAATAGAAATGCAGTATTGCAAAAAACAATCCCAAAACACTGCCAGAGTCAGAATCCAAGCTGACACCCGTCAGTCAGTCAGGGTGTTGGCAGCAGTCCCATTCAATGGTGGCTGCATCCTCCTGCAGTGGGCAGATGTGGTTCAGCTGGAGCAGTGCTCCTGTAGAAGGTGCAGTTTCCTCTGAAGGGATGATGTGCAAAGGTCTGGCTTTCCTCTGGAATCCATTGGAAAGGAGGTGCCTTGGTGTCCAAAATCTCAGTTTTTATCTGGGCAGGAAATGTTTGGCTCCTGCCCTGGCTGGAGCATCTCCCAGTGGGATGATGTAATTTTATCAGTCATGCCCTGGGACTCAATGGCCATGAACAGGAGATATCTCCTGGAGGGAGGATGGGCTGTGGAAAGATAAAGATGATTGCCCCAGCTGGTTTTTAACAATGGCCCATTAACAGGAGATATTCCCACAGAGATAAGGATCACTGCCACACCCAGTTTTTAACAATGGCCCATTAACAGGAGATACCTCCTGGAGGGAGGATGGGCTGTGGAAAGATAAAGATGATTACCCCAGCTGGTTTAAAGATGGCCCATTAGCAGGTAATGTGTGCCGGAGATAAGGGTCACTGCCCCACATGGTTTTAACAGGTGGGGACAGAATTCACATTTCTGGCCACATCAGCCCAGCACAGAGGGGACACAGGGTGACCCCCACTCCTCGCAGGAGGATCAGCACCAGGCTGTGCAGGCAGCCCCATCCTTGTGAATTGAGCTTGGGAGGGGCAGCAGCACTGCAGCCCTGCTGCATCCCCCTCCCCTCACGGCCTGGAGCCCCTCCTGCAGGGCAAGACCGTGATCCAGGCCGAGATCGACGCCGCGGCCGAGCTCATCGACTTCTTCCGCTTCAACGCCAAGTACGCGCTGGAGCTGGAGCAGAGCCAGCCCCTGAGCACGGGCAGCAGCTCCAACAGCATGGTGTACCGCGGGCTGGAGGTGAGCCCGCCCACCTGCCTGCCCTGCCCTGCCCCACCCTGCCCTGCCCTGCCCTGCCCCGGGGCACTGGGGCTCGGGGTGTCCCTGTCCCTTCTCCTGTTCCTGTTCCTGCCCCAGTCCCTTCTCCTGTTCCTGCCCCAGTCCCTTCTCCTGCTCCTGTCCCTGTCCCTGCTCCTTTCCACCCCCATCCCTGCCCCTGTCCCTTCTCCTGCCCCTGTCCCTTCTCCTGCTCCTGTCCCTGCTCCTGTCCCTTCTCTCTGCAGGGGTTCGTGGCTGCAGTGTCACCATTCAACTTCACGGCCATTGGGGGGAACCTGGCAGGGGCTCCAGTGCTGATGGTGAGTCTGGGGACAGGGGACAGGGAAACAGGACAGAGGGACAGGGCAGGGGGACAGGAGAGGGGGACAGGGCAAGGCAGGGGGACAGGATAGGGAAAGGGGATAGGGCATGGGGACAGGGAGAGAGGACACAGGGACAGGGCAAGGGGACAGGACAGGGGCACCGGGCAAGGGGACAGGAGAGGGGGACAGAGTGGGAGAACAGGGGGACAGGATGGGGGCAGTCCAGGGGGACAGGGCAGTCCAGGGAGAGGCTGGGAGAGGGATCCCAGCCCTCAGGTTCAGCTGGGCTGGGCAGGAGGGAGCTGAGCCTCCCTGGGGTGTTCCACAGACACACCTGGGGCCTGATCAGCAATTAGGCTTTAGTTAAAACATCCCACTGTCTGCATTTCCAGTGTGCTGGGGGAAGTGTTGGAAAAGCACAAACTGCCCTTCTGGGGTTTTTGTTCTTTTCCTTCCCAGGCTGGGTTTGGGATCTGGGAATAAACAGGGTTTGATTTCCTGCCTGGGCTCCCGGTGCTGTCGGGACATGAAAGTGTAACCAGTTTGTAGCTGCTCAGATTCCTCTGGGATGACACTTTTTGGGTGCAGTGGGTGTGTTAGGGCTGAGGAAGGCAAGGGCAGGCCCTGGCTCTGCTGTTCAGCACCAAACTGGTAGACAAGAGAGCCCAGAAGGTGTGAAAAAATATCCCCCAAAAATCCAAGTATTTGGTAAAAAGCATTTCTGTACATTCCCACTTGTGTCCCATGGAGCACTGGAGCACAGGATGTGTAAAGAGTGCAGGGTATTGGGACAAGGAGTCACTAATACAATAGACTACAAATATGTGTGTGTGAAGAGTACAGGGTGTTGGAAAAAGGAGTCATTAATTCAGTAGACTACAAATATATGTGTGAAAACTACAGGGTATTGGGAAAAACTAATACAATGGACTACAGATATATGTGTGAAGTGTACAGGGTGTTGGGAAAAGGAGTCACTAATATAATAGACTACAAATACATGTGTGAAAAGTACAGGATAGTGGGAAAAGGAATCAATACAATAGACTACAAATATATGTCTAAAGAGTACAGGGTATTGGGAAAAACTAATACAGTGGACTACAAATATGTGTGTAAAGAGTGCAGGGTGTTGGAAAAAGGAGTCATTAATTCAGTAGACTACAAATATATGTGTGAAGAGTACACGGTGTTGGGAAAAACTAATACAATGGACTGCAAATATTCATGTGTAAAGAGTACAGGGTGTTGGAAAAAGGAGTCATTAATTCAGTAGACTACAAATATATGTGTGAAAACTACAGGGTATTGGGAAAAACTAATACAATGGACTGCAAATATATGTGTGAAAGAGTACAGGGTGTTGGAAAAGGAGTCACTAGTACAATGGACTACAGATACAGGTGTGAAGAGTACAGGGTATTGGAAAAAGGAGTCATTAATTCAATAGAATACAAATATATGTGTGAAGAGCACAGGGTGTTGGGAAAAGGAGTTGCTAGTACAATGGACTACAGATATGTGTGTGAAGAGTACAGGGTAGTGGGAAAAACTAATACAATGGGCTGCAAATATATGTGTGAAAACTACAGGGTGTTGGAAAAACTAATACAATGGACTGCAAATATATATGTGAAGAGCACAGGGTGTTGGAAAAGGAAGTCACTAGTACAATGGACTACAGAGCTACAAATATATATATGAAGAGCACAGGGTGTTGGGAAAAGGAGTCACTAATACAATAGACTACAAATATGTGTGTGAAAAATACAGGGTATTGGGAAAAGGAGTCACTAGTACAATGGACTACAGAGCTACAAATATATATACGAAGAGCACAGGGTGTTGGGAAAAGGAGTAATTAATTCAATAGACTGCAAATATATGTGTGAAGAGCACAGGGTGTTGGGAAAAGGAGTAATTAATTCAATAGACTGCAAATATATATGTGAAGAGCACAGGGTGTTGGGAAAAGGAGTCACTAGTACAATGGACTACAGATACAGGTGTAAAGAGTACAGGGTGTTGGAAAAAGGAGTCACTAATACAATAGACTGCAAATATATGTGTAAAGAGCACAGGGCATTGGGAAAAGGAGTCAATACAATAGACTACAAATATGTCTAAAGAGTACAGGGTATTGGGAAAAACTAATACAATGGACTACAAATGTGTGTGTAAAGAGTGCAGGGTGTTGGGACAAGGAGTCGCTAGTACAGGGCTATAAATACGTGTGTGAGGAGCACGGGGAGCACAGGAAACACAGCTGTGGATGGCTGCCAGGCTGCCCGGGGACATTTCGCAGGGATCCAGCCCCTCCTGACAGTGTTCTCCGCAGGGGAACGTGGTGCTGTGGAAGCCCAGCGACTCCGCGCTGCTCTCCAGCTGCGCACAGAGAGCACAGGCGGGCTGCGGGTCTGTGCCGGGCTGCCCTGGCACACCTTGCAGGGATCCAGCCCCTCCTGACCGGTGTTTTCCACAGGGGAACGTGGTGCTGTGGAAGCCCAGTGACGCCGCGCTGCTCTCCAGCTACGCCGTGTACCGCGTCCTGCTGGAGGCAGGGCTGCCCCCCAACGTGCTGCAGTTCGTGCCCGCCCACGGGCCCGACTTCGGCGACGCTGTCACCGCCTCCGAGCACCTCTGCGGCATCAACTTCACGGGCAGCGTGCCGTAGGTGGGGGCTGGGCGGGGGGGCTGGGCTGGTGTCCCTCGGGGGCCAGGGCTGCAGGGTTGTGGGGGAACAAGGGGTTAAAAAGGTGGCAGAAGGGTCTGAGCTGGGTTTTGGGGCTGGGTTTAGCTCTGGGGGTGAGCTCGGGGCACAGGGGCAGTGGTGGGTTTGTACCCAAATGGGTTTGCACCCTAAATGGGTTTGCACCCTAAATGGGTTTGTACCCTAAATGGGTTTGCACCCTAAATGGGTTTGTACCCTAAATGGGTTTGCACCCCAAATGGGTTTGTACCCCAGGTGGTTTGTACCCAAAGGGGTTTGTACCCCAAAATGGGTTTGTACCCCAGGTGAGTTTGTACCCTATATGGGTTTGTACCCAAATGGATTTTTACCCAGATGGGTTTGTACCCCAAATAGGTTTGCACCCTAAATGGGTTTGTACCCCAAATGGGTTTGTACCCTAAATGAGTTTGTACCCTAAATGGGTTTTCTCCCCAGGTGGGTTTGTACCCCAAAACAAGTTTGTACCCAAATGGGTTTGCTCCCCAAAATGAGTTTGTACCCAGGTGGGTTTGTACCCTAAATGAGTTTCTACCCCAAAAGGGGTTTGCTCCCCAGGTGGGTTTGGTGAGTTTGCTCCCCAGGCAGGTTTGTACCCCAGGTGGGTTTGTACCCCAAAATGGGTTTGCTCCCCAGGTGGGTTTGTACCCCAGGTGGGTTTGGTGGGTTTGCTCCCCAGGCAGGTTTGCTCCCCAGGTGGGTTTGTACCTGTGTTTGTTGCTCCCCAGGTGGGTTTGTAGCCGTGTTTGTTGCTCCCCAGGCTGTGCCCCCGGGGCTCCCGGCGGTGCTGGGGGTCCCTGCAGGGCTCCCAGCCCCTCGGGGCCTCGGCCGGGCTCGGGCTGGGCGGGGCAGCCGCAGCTCCGCGCTCGGCTCAGCCTCCCGCTGCGAGCCCATTTCCATTTTTATTGTTCTCCAGCCCAGGGCTTTGCCACAGTAAGGCCTGAAGGGAAGGGGGGAAAGGGGAGGAACAGAAACTTCTGGATGCTCACTCCGTGCTCTTCCCTGCAACAGTTCATTTTTAAAGCCGTGGGGCTGCTGTGTGGAACTTTGTTTGATACCTGTGCAGGGCATCCCTTTTTTGGGGGGATTTCCATCAGGGTATCCCCTTTTTGGGGAGGTTATTTACCTGGGCATCCCTTTCTGGGGGGGATTTCCCATCAGGGCATCCCTTTTTTGGGGGGGTCTTTTTATCAGGGCATCCCTTTTTTGGGAGATTTCCCATCAGGGCATCCCATTTTTGGGGGAGATTTCCCATCAGGTCATCCCTTTTTTTGGGGGGAGTTTTATCAGGGCATCCCATTTTTTTGATACCTATGCTCTCAGTCCCTCTTCCCTGTGTAGGGCATCCCTTTTTTGGGGGGTTTCCTGTCAATACATCCCTTTTTTGGAGGGTTTCCTGTCAATACATCCCTTTTTGGGGGGGTTTCCTGTCAATACATCCCTTTTTTGGGGGATTTCCCATCAGGATATCCTTTTTTTGGGGGGATTTTTACCAGGGCATCCCTTTTTGGGGGATTTTTACCAGGGCATCCCTTTTTGGGGGTTTCCTGTCAATACATCCCTTTTTGGGGGGAGTTTTATCAGGGCATCCCTTTTTTTTTGATACCTATGCTCTCAGTCCCTCTTCCCTGTGTAGGGCATCCCTTTTTTGGGGGGTTTCCCATCAATACATCCCTTTTTTGTGGGGTTTCCTGTCAATACATCCCTTTTTTGGGGGATTTCCCATCAGGACATCCCTTTTTTGGGGGGATTTTTACCAGGGCATCCCTTTTTGGGGGTTTCTATCAATACATCCCTTTTTGTGGGGTTTCCTGTCAATACATCCCTTTTTGGGGGATTTCCCATCAGGACATCCCTTTTTTGGGGGGATTTTTACCAGGGCATCCCTTTTTTGGGGGGTTTCCTATCAATACATCCCTTTTTTGGGGGGTTTCCTATCAATACATCCCTTTTTTGGGGGGTTTCCTGTCAATATATCCCTTTTTTGGGGGGTTTCCTGCCAATACTTCCCTTTTTTTGGAGGGTTTCCTGTCAATACATCACTTTTTTGGGTGGTTTCCTATCAATACATCCCTTTTTTGGGGGATTTCCTGTCAATACATTCCTTTTTTGGAGGGTTTCCTATCAATACATCACTTTTTTGGGTGGTTTCCTGTCAATATATCCCTTTTTTGGGGGATTTCCCATCAGGACATCCCATTTTTGGGGGAGATTTCCCATCGGGTCATCCCTTTTTTTGGGGGGAGTTTTATCAGGGCATCCCATTTTTTTGATACCTATGCTCTCAGTCCCTCTTCCCTGTGTAGGGCATCCCTTTTTTGGGGGGTTTCCTGTCAATACATCCCTTTTTTGGAGGGTTTCCTATCAATACATCCCTTTTTTGGGGGGTTTCCTGTCAATACATCCCTTTTTTGGGGGATTTCCCATCAGGATATCCTTTTTTTGGGGGGATTTTTACCAGGGCATCCCTTTTTTGGGGGGTTTCCTGTCAATACATCCCTTTTGGGGGGTTTCCTGACAATACATCCCTTTTTTGGGGGTTTCCTATCAATACATCCCTTTTTTGGGGGGTTTCCTGTCAATACATCCCTTTTTTGGGGGTTTCCTGTCAATACATTCCTTTTTGGGGGGATTTCCCATCAGGGCATCCCTTTTTTGGGGGGAGTTTTATCAGGGCATCCCATTTTTTTGATACCTATGCTCTCAGTCCCTCTTCCCTGTGTAGGGCATCCCTTTTTTGGGGGGTTTCCCATCAATACATCCCTTTTTTGTGGGGTTTCCTGTCAATACATCCCTTTTTTGGGGGATTTCCCATCAGGACATCCCTTTTTTGGGGGGATTTTTACCAGGGCATCCCTTTTTGGGGGTTTCCTATCAATACATCCCTTTTTGGGGGGTTTCCTATCAATACATCCCTTTTTTGGGGGGTTTCCTGACAATACATCCCTTTTTTGGGGGATTTCCCATCAGGACATCCCACTTATCCCTTTACCCCTCTCTCCTCCCAGCACTTTCAAGCACCTCTGGAAGCAGGTCTCAGAAAACCTGGATCGCTACCGGAACTTCCCGCGCCTGGCAGGAGGTACCAGCCCCCCCTCCCAAATTTTGGGGTGCAGGGTTCCCATCCCTGTGGGCTGAGGGAGCAGGAAATCTCTGGGTAAACACTCAGAGCTGTGGCAGTGGCACGGGATGGGGTTTTAGGGTGCAGCCCGAAGTTTGGAGCCCCAAAGTTTGGAGGTTGAGGTTGGTCCCGTTTCCAGAGTTTTATCTGCCCTGTGCTGATGGGTTTGGGGCTGCCTAAAAACAGAACAAAACTAAGGGAATAAAAAGTGCTTGTGTTTACTGAAGGGCCTTCAGGTGCATTTAGGGCAGGGGCTACACCCAAAAATGGACCACGGGTTTTCACACTTTTATAAGTTTGGTTCATTGGCAGATTGGGGGTTAACCCTCCAATGACAGCTTCAGGTAATGAAGTCATTTACCCGATTTTGCTCCCCCCAGCTCCCTTTTGTTTCCATTTCTGGGGGCCTGAGGCAGTGAGGGGTCCTTGATTCCCAGCCCAGAGAGGAACTGTGTGTGACCAGAGTGGGAGAGCAGCAGCATTTCCCCACCCACGTGGGGAGAGCACCGCGCACATTCCGTGCCTGCCCTGCTCTCACTTGCCTTTCTCCTTTTTCCCTTTTTCCCTTTTTCCCTTTTCCCCTTCTCCCTTTTTTTTCCCCTTCTCCCTTTTTTTTCCCCTTCTCCCTTTTTTTTCCCCTTCTCCCTTTTTTTTCCCCTTCTCCCTTTTTTTCCCCCTTCTCCCTTTTTTTTCCCCTTCTCCCTTTTTTTTCCCCTTTTTTTTCCCTTTCCCCTTTTTTTTCCCTTTTCCCCTTTTTTTTCCCTTTCTCCCCCTTCTCCCCCTTCTCTCCCCTTTCTCCCCTTCTCCCCTTTTTCCCCCTTCTCCCCTTCTCCCCCTTCTCCCCCTTCTCCCCTTCTCCCCTTCTCCCTTTTATTCTTTCCCTCTTCCCCCTTCCCTTTCCCCCTTCTCCCTTTTTCCCCTTCCCTTTTCCCCTTTCCCCATTTCCCTTTCCCCTTTCCTTTTCCCCCTCTTCCCCTTTCCCCATTTCCCTTTCCCTTTCCTTTCCCCTTTTCCCATTTCCCTTCCCCTTTCCGCTTTTCCCTTCTCCTTCTCCTTCCCCATTTCCCCTTTCCTTTCCCTTTCCCATTTCCCCTTTCCTTTCCCCTTTCCCTTCTCCCTTCTCCCTTTTTCTCCTTCCCCCATTTCCCTTTCCTTTCCCATTTCCCCTTCCCCTTCTCCCCTTCTCCCTTTTCTCCTTCCCCATTTCCCCTTCTCCTTTCCCTCGCTTCCCATTTCCCCATTCCCTTCTCCCCTTCTCCCTTTTCCCCCTTCCCCATTTCCCCTTTCCTTTCCCCCATTTCCCATTCCCCCATTCCCCTTCTCCCTTCTCCCTTTTCTCCTTCCCCATTTCCCTTTCCTTTCCCCCTTTTCCCATTTCCCATTCCCCCTTTTCCCCTCCCTTCTCTCCCTTTTCTCCTTCCCCATTTCCCTTTCCTTTCCCCTTTCCCCTTCCCCTTCTCCCTTCTCCCTTTTCTCCTTCCCCATTTCCCTTTCCTTTCCCCGTTTCCCATTTCCCATTCCCCTTCTCCCTTCTCCCTTTTCCCCTTCCCCATTTCCCTTTCCTTTCCCCATTTCCCATTCCCCATTCCCCTTCTCCCTTCTCCCTTTTCTCCTTCCCCATTTCCCTTTCCTTTCCCCTTTTCCCATTTCCCATTCCCCTTCTCCCTTCTCCCTTTTCCCCTTCCCCACTTCCCTTTCCCATTTCCCTTCCCCTTCTCCCTCCTCCCTCCCCCTTTCCCTCTCCCCGTCCCCGCAGAGTGCGGCGGGAAGAACTTCCACCTGGTGCACAGCTCCGCGGACGTGGGCAGCGCGGTGAACGCCACGCTGCGCTCGGCGTTCGAGTTCGGGGGGCAGAAGTGCTCGGCGTGCTCGCGGCTCTACGCGCCCGCCTCGCTGTGGCCGCGGCTGCGGGAGCGGCTGCTGCACGAGCACGGCGAGATCCGCGTGGGAGACGTGAGTGTGCAAGCGCGGCTCGCTGCTGGGGAGCCGCAGGGTTTGGTGGAAAGGCAGGAGGAGATACGCATAAAGCAAAGGGTTGAGCGGCCGGTGCTTGGCACGCTGATTTGGGAACATCATTTAAATTTTTACAGCCCGTCCGTTTGTTACATACTCACAGATCTTCATGGGAACTGCTCAGCACGGCCAGTCCTCGGGCTCTCCTTTTTAGAGCATGCGTGTTTCTTGGCTTGTGGGTTTATTTTTCACCTTATCCCTTTTAATTTGGGTGCTGGCCCAGCTGTGAGTGTTGATACTTGTCCTGTCAGCTGCAGGGGTCCCATCACATGTTCAGGGGCTGTTAACTTTGACTAAGCAGGTAGTTTAAACATACTATCTCTAAAAAAAACATGTCTAACTTTTACTATTACCCAAGACTATATCCATATAGAAATGCTATTTTAACATTATACATACTTGCAAAGAGCCAGCAACATTTCATGCATTCATAACCGTGAGTGAGTGTCACAGCCTGAGGGCTCTCCTGACTCTGAGATCCCCTCAAGAGGACATAAACATGGTTTGAAAATCAGGTTTTCCCCACTGGCTGACAAAGAGACTGGAGGGGGATGTTCTCTGAGGTCTCAAGGCTGTTTATTGTCCCTTATCTGAGAGTCTTTCTCTGGCTGACAGCATCTGTCCAGCTCGGGATCCAGGGCAGAAAACACTCCAGGCTCCCACAAGTGTGAGCTGGGCTCAGAGATCAGAGTGGGTGTGAGTGTGAGCTGGGCTCAGATCAGAGTGGGTGTGAGTGTGAGCTGGGCTCAGAGATCAGAGTGGGTGTGAGTGTGAGCTGGGCTCAGAGTGGGTGTGTGAGTGTCACTGCCTGAGGGGTCTGAGATCCCTCAAGAGGACAGGAAGGGGGTTTGAAAATGAGATTTTCCCCGAAGAGACCGGAGGAGGATGTTTTGGGGAGTTTTTGGGGAGGGATTTTTGGGAGGGTTTTTGGGAAGGGTTTTGGGGAGGGATTTTGGGGAATGGATTTTGGGGAGGGTTTTTTGGGGGAGGATTTTTGAGGAGGGATTTGGGGGAGAGTTTTGGGGAGAGATTTTGAGGAGGGTTTTGGGGGAGGGTTTTGGGGAGGGATTTTGGGGGAGGGATTTTGGGGGAGGGATTTTGGGGAGGGTTTTTGGGGGGGATTTTGGGGAGGGATTTTGGGGAATGGATTTTGGGGAGGGTTTTTGGGGGAGGATTTTTGAGGAGGGATTTGGGGGGAGAGTTTTGGGGAGGGATTTTGAGGAGGGTTTTTGGGGAGGATTTTTGGGGGAGGGTTTTGGGGAGGGTTTTTGGGGGAATGGATTTTGGGGAGGGTTTTTGGGGGAGGGATTTGGGGGAGGATTTTTGGGAGGAGGGATTTTGGGAGGGATTTTGGGGAGGGTTTTTGGGGGAGGGATTTTGGGGAGGGATTTTGGGGGAGGGATTTTGGGGAGGGATTTTGGGGGAGGATTTTGAGGAGGGATTCTGAGGGGAGGGATTTTGGGGGAGGGTTTTTGAGGAGGATTTTGGGGGAGGGTTTTTGGGGAGGGATTTTGGGGGGAGGGATTTTGGGGGAGGGATTTGGGGGGAGGGTTTTGGGGGAGGGTTTTGGGGAGGGATTTTGGGGAGGGATTTTGGGGAGGGATTTTGGGAAGGGTTTTGGGGGAGGATTTTTGAGGAGGGAATTGGGGGAGAGTTTTGGGGAGGGATTTTGGGGAGGGTTTTTGGGGGAGGATTTTTGGGGAGGGATTTTGGGGAGGGATTTTGGGGGAGGGATTTTGGGGAGGGTTTTTGGGGGAGGGTTTTTGGGGGGAGGGTTTTTGGGGAGGGATTTTGGGGAGGGATTTTGGGGAGGGTTTTGGGGAGGATTTTTGGGGAGGGTTTTGGGAGGGGTTTTGGGGGGCTCTGGGTGCAGGCTGTGCTCTCACCGCCTTTCTGCCCCAGCCCACGCAGGATTTCGGGGTGTTCTTCTCGGCCGTGATCGATGACAGGGTGGGCGGGGTCGCGGAAGGAGGGGTTCCCTCGGAGGGGTTCTGGGGGAGGGGCGTGTTCCCTGCTCCTGCTCCTCCTGCTGCGTGGGCTGGAGGGGTGACCAGAGCCCTTTAACCCCCCGACCCCCTTTTGAACCCCAAAACTTCCTCCAGACCCCCAGATCCCATTCCAGGTTCCCAAACCCGCTCATTTCCTGTCACCCCTGATCTAACCCCCCTTCCAGACCCCCCAAACCCCCTTTTAAACCCCAAACCCCATTCCAGACCCCCAAACCCCCTTCCAGACCCCCCCAAACTCCTGTTCAGACCCCAAACCCATTTCTTCTGTCACCCCTGACCCAAAAACTCCTTCCAGACCCCCCCAAACCCCCTTTTAAACCCCCCAAAACCTTCCAGAGCCCCCAAACCCATTCTTTTTCCTGTTATCCCCTCCAGCCCAAAACCCTGTTCCAGACCCCAAACCCCCTTTCCAGACCCCCGAACCCCCTTCCAGACCCCCCAAACTTCTATTCAGACTCCAAACCCACTTTTTCTGTCACCCCTGACCCAAAAACTCCTTCCAGACCCCCCAAACCCCCTTTTAAACCCTAAAACCCCCATTCCAGACCCCAAACCCCATTTCCAGATGCCCAAGCCCCATTCCAAAACCCTGTTCCAGACCCCAAACCCCCGCTCCAGACCCCCAAACCCCATTCCAGCCCCCCAAGCCCCCTTCCAGAGCCCCAAACCCTGTTCCAGACCCCCCAAAACCCCTGTTCCAGACCCCCAGACCCTGTTCCAGCCCCCCCATTCCTGACCCCCAGCCCCATTGCTGACCCAGCCCCCGTGTCCCCAGGCGTTTTCCCGGGTCCGTGGGTGGCTGCAGCACGCCCGCAGCTCCCCCAGCCCCATTTCTGACCCCAAACCCCCATTTCTGACCCCAAACCCCCATTCCTGACCTGTTCCCGTGTCCCCAGGGCGTTTTCCCGGGTCCGTGGCTGGCTGCAGCACGCCCGCAGCTCCCCCAGCCCCATTTCTGACCCAGCCCATATCCCCCTGACCCCCAAACCCCCCATTCCTGACCCAGCCCATATCCCCCAGGCGTTTTCCGGGTCCGTGGGTGGCTGCAGCACGCCACAGCTCCCCCAGCCCCATTTCTGACCCAGCCCATATCCCCCTGACCCCAAAACCCCCATTTCTGACCCACCCCCATATCCCCCAGGCGTTTTCCCGGATCCGGGCTGGCTGCAGCACGCCCGCAGCTCCCCCAGCCTGGCGCTGCTGGCGGGCGGCGGCTGCGACGACAGCGTGGGGTACTACGTGGAGCCCTGTGTGCTGGAGAGCAGCGACCCCCGGGAGCCCATCCTCAGAGAGGTGGGACCCCAAACCCTGCAGGGACCCCAAATCCTGCAGGGAACCCATCCCAAACCCTGCAGCGACCCCCGGGAGCCCATCCTCAGAGAGGTGGGACCCCAAACCGCCCTGGGGCACCCCAAACCCTGCAGGGACCCCATCATGAGAGAGGTGGGATCCCAGACCCTGCAGTGACCCCTGGAAGCCCATCCTGAGAGAGGTGGGACCCGAAATCACCCTGGGGGGACCCCAAATCCCTGGGGGGACCCCAAACCCTGCAGGGACCCCATCCCAAACCCTGCAGGGACCCCATCCCAAACCCTGCAGGGACCCCCAAATCCTGCAGGGACCCCATCATGAGAGAGGTGGGACCCCAGATCCTGCAGGGACCCCCGGGAGCCCATCCTGAGAGAGGTGGGACCCTAAATCACCCTGGGGGGACCCCAAATCCCTGGGGGGACCCCCAAACCCTGCAGGGACCCCCGGGAGCCCATCCTCAGAGAGGTGGGACCCCAAACCGCCCTGGGGCACCCCAAACCCTGCAGGGACCCCAAACCACCCTGGGGCACCCCAAATCTCTGGGGGGACCCCAAATCCTGCAGGGACCCCTGGAAACCCATCCTCAGAGAGGTGGGACCCCAAACCGCCCTGGGGCACCCCAAATCTCTGGGGGGACCCCAAATCCTGCAGGGACCCCCGGGAGCCCATCCTCAGAGAGGTGGGACCCCAGACCCTGCAGGGACCCCAAATCCTGCAGGGACCCCATCCCAAACCCTGCAGGGAACCCATCCCAAACCCTGCAGGGACCCCCAAATCCTGCAGGGACCCCCAAACCCTGCAGGGACCCCCGGGAGCCCATCCTCAAAGAGGTGGGACCCCAGACCCTGCAGGGACCCCCAAATCCTGCAGGGAACCCATCATGAGAGAGGTGGGATCCCAGACCCTGCAGTGACCCCTGGAAGCCCATCCTGAGAGAGGTGGGACCCGAAATCACCCTGGGGGGACCCCAAATCCCTGGGGGGACCCCAAACCCTGCAGGGACCCCATCCCAAACCCTGCAGGGACCCCCAAATCCTGCAGGGACCCCATCATGAGAGAGGTGGGACCCCAGATCCTGCAGGGACCCCCGGGAGCCCATCCTGAGAGAGGTGGGACCCTAAATCACCCTGGGGGGACCCCAAATCCCTAGGGGGACCCCAAACCCTGCAGGGACCCCCGGGAGCCCATCCTCAGAGAGGTGGGACCCCAAACCCTGCAGGGACCCCAAATCCTGCAGGGAACCCATCCCAAACCCTGCAGGGACCCCCAAATCCTGCAGGGACCCCCAAACCCTGCAGGGACCCCAAACCCTGCAGGGACCCCCAAACTCTGCAGGGACCCCAAATCCTGCAGGGACCCCAACAAGAGAGAGGTGTGGGAGATCTGGGGGTGTAGTTTTTTGGTGCCCATCCTGACAGTGTATGTTGATTTTTAGGGCCAATCCTGACAGTTTTTGGTATTTCCTCTTTCCCAGGAGATCTTTGGCTCCATCCTGCCGGTGTATGTTGATTTTTTAGGGCACATCCTGACAGTTTATGTTGATTTTTAGGGTAAATCCTGACAGTTTTTGTATGATTTCCCCTTCCCAGGAGATCTTTGGCCTCATCCTGACAGTTTATATTGATGTTTTGGTGCCCTGCTGACAGTGTATGTTGATTTTTAGGGCAAATCCTGACAGTTTTTTGTATTTCCCCTTTCCCAGGAGATCTTCGGGCCCATCCTGACAGTTTATGCTGATTTTATGGTGCCCATCTTGACAGTTTTTGCATTATTTCCCTTTCCCAGGAGATCTTTGAGCCCCTGCTGACAGTTTATATTGTTGTTTTGGTGCCCTGCTGACAGTGTACGTTGATTTTCGGTGCCCATCCTGACACTTTTTGTGTGATTTCCCCTTCCCAGGAGATCTTCGGGCCCATCCTCACCGTGTTCGTGTACCCCGACCATCGTTTCGCGGAGGTGCTGGAGCTCATCGACAGCACCACCCCCTACGGCCTCACGGGGGCGATCTTCGCCCAGGACAGGTCAGGCCAACATCCCCAAAATCCCCAAAATCCCCCAAAATCCCCCTGGGGGGAGCTTTTCCCACCTGGGCTGAGCCACCAATCCTCCTGCTCTGCAGGGAAGCTCCCAGCAGGCTCCTGGTGGTTTGGGAGGGAAAAAAAGGATTTTTTTTAGTGGAATTATCCCAAAGAATGTTTGGGGTACATGGGACTGAACCCACTCAGCAGGAGGAGGGTGTAACCTTAGAGAGAATCACCCAAAATGATCCCAGAATCACCCAAAATGATCCCAAAATCCCCCAAAATCCCACCTGGGGGAGCTTTCCCCACCTGGGCTGAGCCACCAATCCTCCTGCTCTGCAGGGAAGCTCCCAGCAGGCTCCTGGTGGTTTGGGAGGGAAAGGGATGGTTTGGGAGTGGTTCCTTAGCCCCAAAAAACGATTTTTTTAGTGGAATTATCCCAAAGGAATGTTTGGGATACATGGGGATGAACTCATTCCACAGGAGGAGGGTGTAACCTTAGAGAGAATCACCCAAAATTCCCCAAAATCCCCCAAAATCCCACCTGGGGATGCTTTTCCCACCTGGGCTGAGCCACCAATCCTCCTGCTCTGCAGGGAAGCTCCCAGCAGGCTCCTGGTGGTTTGGGAGGGGTTTCTTAGCCCCCAGAAAAGGATTTTTTAAGTGGAATTATCCCAAAGGAATGTTTGGGATACATGGGGATGAACTCATTCCACAGGAGGAGGGTGTAACCTTAGAGAGAATCACCCAAAATTCCCCAAAATCCCCCAAAATCCCCCCGGGGGGAGCTTTTCCCACCTGGGCTGAGCCACCAATCCTCCTGCTCTGCAGAGAAGCTCCTGATGGTTTGGGAGGGAAAGGGATGGTTTGGGAGTGGTTTCTTAGTCTCAAAAAAATGATTTTTTTAGTGGAATTATCCCAAAGGAATGTTTGGGGTACGTGGGGATGAATCCACTCAGCAGGAGGAGGGTGTAACCTTAGAGAGAATCACCCAAAATGATCCCAGAATCACCCAAAATGATCCCAAAATTCCCCAAAATCCCCCAAAATCCCACCTGGGGGATGCTTTTCCCACCTGGGCTGAGCCACCAATCCTCCTGCTCTGCAGGGAAGCTCCCAGCAGGCTCCTGGTGGTTTGGGAGGGGTTTCTTAGCCCCCAAAAAAGGATTTTTTTTAGTGGAATTATCCCAAAGGAATGTATGGGGTACGTGGGGATGAACCCACTCAGCAGGAGGAGGGTGTAACCTTAGAGAGAATCACCCAAAATGATCCCAGAATCACCCAAAATGATCCCAAAATCCCCCCAAATTCCCCCTGAGAAGCAGCTGGGGGGAAGCTTTTCCCATCTGGGCTGAGCCAAAAATCCTCCTTCTCTCCTGAGGGAGGAAAGAGCATTTCCCAGCAGGCTCCTGATGGTTTGGGAGGGGTTTCTTAGCCCCCAAAAAAGGATTTTTTAAGTGGAATTATCCCAAAGGAATGTTTGGGGTACGTGGGGATGAACCCACTCAGCAGGACGAGGGCAAAGAGTGGTGTAGCCTTAGAGAGCATCACCCAAAATGATCCCAGAATCACCCAAAATGATCCCAAAATTACCCAAAAGTATCCCAAAATCATCCAAAATCCCCCCAAATGGTCCCAGAATTTTGGGCTGGAGGGACATTCAGGGTGATGCAGTGCCACCCAGCCTGGCCTGGGGCACTCCCAGGGATCCAGGGGCTGCCACAGCTTCCCTGGGCAATGAGGGAGAGTGACCTTTGTTTATGAGCACAAAACTTCAATAGAAACTGGAAAAAAAATCACAGAGGAGGGAAAATGCAGGAGCTGAGTGTGTACAATCCCTGAGACCTGGGAGGGAGCATGAGGGGACACAAACTCCTCTGGGGACACAAACTCCTCTTGGGGGACACAAACTGCTCTGGGGACACAAACTCCTCTGGGGACACAAACTCCTCTGGGGACACAAACTGCTCTGGGGGACACAAACTCCTCTGGGGGACACAAACTCTTCTCTGGGGGACACAAACTCTTCTGGGGACACAAACTGCTCTGGGACACAAACTGCTCTGGGAGACACAAACTCCTCTGGGGGGACACAAACTGCTCTGGGGACACAAACTCCTCTGGGGGACACAAACTCCTCTGGGGACACAAACTGCTCTGGGGACACAAACTCCTCTGGGGGACACAAACTCTCCTCTGGGGACACAAACTCCTCTGGGGGACACAAACTGCTCTGGGGGGCACAAACTGCTCTGGGGGGGGACACAAACTCCTCTGGGGACACAAACTCTCCTCTGGGGGACACAAACTCCTCTGGGGACACAAACTGCTCTGGGGGGCACAAACTGCTCTGGGGGACACAAACTCCTCTGGGGACACAAACTCTCCCTCTGGGGACACAAACTCCTCTGGGGGGCACAAACTCCTCTGGGGGACACAAACTCTCCTCTGGGGACACAAACTCCTCTGGGGACACAAACTGCTCTGGGGGGGGGGACACAAACTCCTCTTGGGGGACACAAACTCCTCTGGGGGACACAAACTCCTCTGGGGACACAAACTCTCCTCTGGGGACACAAACTCTCCTCTGGGGGACACAAACTGCTCTGGGGGACACAAACTCTCCTCTGGGGACACAAACTCTCCTCTGGGGGGACACAAACTCCCTCTTGGGGGACACAAACTCTTCTGGGGACACAAACTCCTCTCTGGGGGACACAAACTCCTCTCTGGGGGACACAAACTCTTCTCTGGGGGACACAAACCCTTCTGGGGGGACCCAAACTCTCTGGGGGCAAGCTGCTTTCTGCCCAGTTGTGGTGGCTGTGCAGCTGGCCCAGTGCTCATGGCTGTCCTCATCCCTGCCCTGTGTCCCTGTCCCGTCCCTGTCCCATCCCTATCCCTGTCCCTGTCCCATCCCTGCCCCTCTCCCTGTCCCTGTCCCGTCCCTGTCCCTGTCCCCCCTGTCCCTGTGTCCCTGTTCCTATCCTTTGCCCTGTCCCTCCTGTCCCTGCCCGCTGTCCCTGTCCCATCCCTGTCCCTCTCCCTGTGTCCCATCCCTGTGTCCCATCCCTGTCCCATCCCTGTGTCCCATCCCTGTCCCATCCCTGTCCCTGTCCCCCCATCCCTGTCCCATCCCATCCCTGTCCCTGTCCCATCCCTGCCCCTGTGTCCCATCCCTGTGTCCCATCCCTGTCCCATCCCTGTCCCATCCCTGTCCCCTGTCCCTGTCCCATCCCTGCCCCTGTGTCCCTGTGTCCCATCCCATCCCATCCCTGTCCCCTGTGTCCCATCCCTGTGTCCCATCCCTGTGTCCCATCCCTGTCCCATCCCTGTCCCATCCCTGTCCCCCATCCCTGTCCCTGTCCCATCCCTGCCCCTGTGTCCCTGTGTCCCCATCCCTGTGTCCCTGTCCCTGTCCCTGTGTCCCATCCCTGTCCCTGTGTCCCTGTGTCCCATCCCTGTCCCCATCCCTGTCCCTGTACATCCCTGTCCCTGTGCTGTCCCTGTGTCCCCATGTGTTCCCATCGCCGATTCCATCGCCTGCTGCCATGACAGCTTCTACATCCACGACAAGTGCACGGGGCTGTGCTGTAGCCCTTCGGGGCTCATAGCCTCCAGGGTGACCCGGGGCTGCTGCCCCTGCCCCCGTGTCCCCTGTGTCCCTGCTGTGTCCCCTGTGCTCCTGTCCTGCCATGTCACCTGTCCCTTCCATCCCTGTGTCCCTGCTGTGCTCCTGTCCTGCTCTGTCCCCTCTGCTCTGAACTGCCCTGTCACCCTGTCCCTCCCATCCCTGTGTCACTCCTGTCCCTGCTGTCCTTCCATGTCCCCATCCTCCATGTCCCTCCTGTCTCTGTGTCCCTCCTGTCCCCCTTGTCCTTCCAGTGTCCCTCCTGTGCTCTGTGTCCCTTGTTCTCCGTGTCCCCGTGTGTCCCCGCGTGTCCCCGTGTGTCCCTGTGTGTCCCTGCAGCCTGGGTGTGTCCCTGTGTGTCCCTCGTGTCCCTCGTGTCCCCGTGTGTCCCCGTGTGTCCCCGTGTGTCCCTCGTGTCCCCGTGTTTCCCCCGTGTGTCCCTGTGTGTCCCTCAGTGTCCCTGTGTGTCCCTCGTGTCCCTCAAGTGTCCCTCATGTGTCCCTGTGTGTCCCTCCGTGTCTCTGTGTGTCCCTGTCTGTCCCTGTGTGTCCCTGCAGCCTGGGTGTGTCCCCGCGTGTCCCCGTGTGTCCCTCCCATCCCCGCGTGTCCCCGCGTGTCCCTGTGTGTCCCCGCGTGTCCCCGCGTGTCCCCGCGTGTCCCCGTATGTCCCTCCCATCCCCGCGTGTCCCCAGTGTGTCCCTGTGTGTCCCCGCGTGTCCGTGCCAGCCTGGGTGTGTCCCCCGTGTGTCCCCGTCTGTCCCTCCGTGTCCCCGCGTGTCCCTCCGTGTCCCCGTGTGTCCCCGCGTGTCCCTGCGTGTCCCTGCGTGTCCCTGCGTGTCCCTGTGTGTCCCTCGTGTCCCTGCGCGTGTCCCTCATGTGTCCCTGTGTGTCCCTCCGTGTCTCCTAGCGTGTCCCTGTGTGTCCCTGTGTGTCCCTGCGTGTCCCTCGTGTCCCTGTGTGTCCCTGCAACCTGGGTGTGTCCCCGCGTGTCCCCGCGTGTCCCCGCCGCCGGGGCGTGTCCCCAGCGCTGTGTGTCGTTGCCAGGCACCAACGACAAGCCCGGGGGTCCCCATTACCTGCTGCGCTGGACGTCCCCCCAGGCCGTCAAGGAGACGCGGGTGCCGCTGCGGGACTGGCGCTACGCGTACATGCGGTGACGGGACAGCGGGACAGGGACAGCGGGGACAGGGACAGCGGGGACAGGGCCAGCGGTGACGGGACAGCGGGGCCGGGACAGCGGGGACGGGACAGCGGGACAGGGACAGCGGGGACAGGGCCAGCCCCGCTCCCGGCGCTGAGCCCCGCCCTCCGCTCAGCAGCTGTTTAAAAAAATAAACAAAATAAAAGTTATTAAACGGCAATTCCCGGAGGTCCGCGCGGTTCGCTTTGGGGACTCGCTGTGGCCTGGGCACGGCCGGGGGTCCAGGGGCAGCTCAGCTGCTCTGCCCACCTGTGCCACCTGTGCCACCTGTGCCCACCTGTGCCCCCCTGTGCCCACCTGTGCCCACCTGTGCCACCTGTGCCCACCTGTGCCCACCTGTGCCACCTGTGCCACCTGTGCCCACCTGTGCCCACCTGTGCCACCTGTGCCACCTGTGCCCCCTGTGCCCACCTGTGCCACCTGTGCCCACCTGTGCCCACCTGTGCCACCTGTGCCCCTGTGCCACCTGTGCCCACCTGTGCCCACCTGTGCCACCTGTGCCCCCTGTGCCCGCCTGTGCCCACCTGTGCCACCTGTGCCCACCTGTGCCACCTGTGCCCACCTGTGCCCACCTGTGCCACCTGTGCCACCTGTGCCCACCTGTGCCCGCCTGTGCCACCTGTGCCCACCTGTGCCACCTGTGCCACCTGTGCCCACCTGTGCCCACCTGTGCCACCTGTGCCACCTGTGCCCACCTGTGCCACCTGTGCCACCTGTGCCCACCTGTGCCCGCCTGTGCCACCTGTGCCCACCTGTGCCACCTGTGCCCGGCCTGTGCCACCTGTGCCTGCCTGAGCCTCCTCAGCCACCTGTGCCACCTGTGCCCTCCTGTGCCACCTGTGCCCACCTGTGCCACCTGTGCCACCTGTGCCACCTGTGCCACCTGTGCTCACCTGTGCTCACCTGTGCCACCTGTGCCACCTGTGCCACCTGTGCCCACCTGTGCTCACCTGTGCCACCTGTGCCCACCTGTGCCACCTGTGCCAGGCTCTGCCCACCTGTGCCACCTGTGCCCACCTGTGCCACCTGTGCCAGGGCTCTGCCCACCTGTGCCACCTGTGCCACCTGTGCCACCTGTGCCACCTGTGCCAGGCTCTGCCCACCTGTGCCCACCTGTGCCACCTGTGCCACCTGTGCCACCTGTGCCACCTGTGCCAGGCTGTGCCCGCCTGAGCCAGGGAACAATTCCTGCCCAAAATCCCACCCAGCCCTGCCCCCTTCCAGCTCAAACCATCCTCCCTTGTGCTCGTCTGTGTCACTCTGCTGGGAGGGCAGGAGGGAGCCCCAAACCCACCCAAACCCCTGCAGGGAGGAGAGAACCCCAAACCCTGGCAGGGAGAGAGAGAGAATCCCAAACTCCTAACAGGCAGGAAAGAGAACCCCAAACCCACTCCAAACCCTGGCAGGGAGAGAGAACCCCAAATCCCAGGAGGGGAGAGAACCCCAAACCCCTGCAGGAAGGAGAGAGCCCCAAACCAGCCCCCAACCCACCCCAAACTCCCACAGGGAGGAGAGAGCCCCAAATCCTGGCAGGGAGAGAGAGAGAATCCCAAACTCCTAACAGGCAGGAGAGAGAACCCAAAACCCACCCCAAACCTGGCAGGGAAGAGAGAGAGCCCCAAATCTGCCCCAAACCCATCCCAACCCCTGTCAGGGAGGAGAGAACCCCAAACTCCCAGCAGGGAGGAGAGAGCCCCAAATCCCAGGAGGGGAAAGAACACCCCAAACCCCAGCAGGAGAGAGCCCCAAATTTCCCCCAAACCCACCCCAAACCATCAGCAAGGAGGAGAGAAAGCCCCAAACCGGCCCCAAACCCACCCCAACCCCTGTCAGGGAGAGAGAGAGAATCCCAAACTCCTAACAGGCAAGAGAGAGAACCCAAAACCCACCCCAAACCTGGCAGGGAAGAGAGAGAACCCCAAATCTGCCCCAAACCCATCCCAACCCCTGGCAGGGACAGAGAGAGAACCCCAAACCAGCCCCAAACCCCCAGCAGGGAGAGAGAACCCCAAATCCCAGGAGGGGAGAGAACCCCAAATGCCTGCAGGGAGGAGAGAGCCCCAAACCAGCCCCGAACCCACCCCAAACCCCAGCAGGCAGGAAAAAGAGCCCCAAATCTTATAAAATTATATTTTATTTTATTATTTTAAATTTTATATTTAATTTTATGTTTTATTATATTATATTTTATATAATTTTATTTTATATATTTTATTTTATTATTTTTTATTTTATTTTTTATTTTATTTTTTATTTTATTTTTTATTTTATTTTTTTATTTTATATTTTATATTTTATATTTTATATTTTATATTTTATATTTTATATTTTATATTTTATATTTTATATTTTATATTTTATTTTATTTCTCCTTTGGCCATTTCTGCCCGGGGCTTCTCCTGCCCGGTGCCTGGGGCGCTGGGAGGTTTTGGGGGCTGCGGGCAGGAGGAGTTTGCAGTACAGGCAGTCAGCGGCAGGTGGAGATCTTTATCCCGCTCTCCGCAGGAAAACCGGGGGGAAAAACGGGAAAAACGGGAAAAGCAGCGGGGGAAAAAGGGGAAACCGGGAAAAGCAGGGGGAAAAACGGGGAAACCAGGGGGAAAAACGGGGAAAAGCAGCAGGGAAAAAAGGGGAAAAACGGGGAAACCAGCGGGGAAAAAAGGGGAAAAACGGGAAAAGCAGCAGGGAAAAAAGGGTAAAAACGGGGAAACCAGGGGAAAAAACGGGAAAAACGGGAAAACCAGCGGGGAAAAAGGGGAAAAACGGGAAAAGCAGCAGGGAAAAAGGGTAAAAACGGGGAAACCAGGGGGAAAAAACGGGGAAAAACGGGAAAACCAGCGGGGAAAAAGGGGAAAAACGGGAAAAGCAGCGACTGCGAGGCCGGGATGGCTCATCCAGGGGTTTTTGGGATGGGGCTGATGGCACCAGGAGCTGCCGGGGGGGTTCGAGCCGCCGGGGAGGGAAGGGAAGAGCCGCAGGCTCAGCTCTGGATCGGGATTTTCCCACAGGGACGGTGGGAGGAGGGCAGGAGAGAAACGGGGAGAGGGTTTGAGGGCGTCGTGCTGCTCCACAAACAAACCGGGGGTTTAAGAGAAGCGGCTGCACTCCCCTTCCCCTCCAAAAAACGCTGCGGAACGACGGAGAGGCTTCTAATATTTGACATTTTTGTTAAAGCCCCAGGTCCTGGAGTCATGAGAATGCAGCGGGATGTCCGCTTCCAGCAAAAACAAACAGCGCGGGGATTCACCGCCCGCAGAGACGCGAGCGCACCTCAGGGCCGGGAAAAGGGGCTGGGGGGGCAGAGCACCCCCGAATCCCTCACCCGGCTCTGCAGAGCTCGGGGCGCGTCCCTGCGGAGGGAGAGCCCCGGATCCCGCCGGATCCCGCCCGGATCCCGCCCGGATCCCGCCCGGGGATGCTCCCGGGACTGCTCCGGAGCCGGCCTGGGGGCGGGTGAGCGCGGCTCCGGCCCCCAGCGCTGCGGAGCCCCCCGAGCATCGCTCCCTGCCGAGCTGGCCCGGCCGGGCTTGGGGTTAGGAGAGAGCTCGGCCGGGCGGCAACTCCGCAGCTGTCGGCGCTTCCAGCGGCGGGCCCGGACCGGGAATGGGCACCGAGCTGCGGGGAATGGGCACGGGGCTGCGGGAATGGGCACGGGAGCTGCGGGAATGGGCACGGAGCTGCGGGAATGGGCACGGAGCTGCGGGGGTGGGCACGGGGCTGCGGGGGGTGGGCATGGAGCTGCGGGGGTGGGCATGGAGCTGAGGGAATGGGCACGGGGCTGCGGGAATGGGCACCGAGCTGCGGGAATGGGCACGGGAGCTGAGGGAATGGGCACGGGGCTGCTGGAATGGGCACGGGGCTGCGGGGAATGGGCACGGGGCTGCGGGAGTGGGCACCGAGCTGCGGGGGTGGGCACGGGGCTGCGGGAATGGGCACGGGGCTGCGGGAATGGGCACGGGGCTGCGGGAATGGGCACGGAGCTGAGCGAATGGGCACGGAGCTGCGGGAATGGGCACGGAGCTGAGGGAATGGGCACGGAGCTGAGGGAATGGGCACCGAGCTGCGGGGGTGGGCACGGAGCTGCGGGAATGGGCACGGAGCTGAGGGAATGGGCACGGAACTGCGGGGGTGGGCACGGAACTGCGGGAATGGGCACGGAGCTGAGGGAATGGGCACCGAGCTGAGGGAATGGGCACCGAGCTGCTGAGGGTGGGCACGGAGCTGCGGGAATGGGCACGGGGCTGAGGGAATGGGCACGGGGCTGCGGGGTGGGCATGGAGCTGCGGGAATGGGCACGGAGCTGCGGGGGTGGGCACGGAGCTGAGGGAATGGGCACGGAGCTGCTGAGGAGTGGGCACGGAGCTGCGGGAATGGGCACGGGGCTGAGGGAATGGGCACCGAGCTGAGGGAATGGGCACGGAGCTGCTGAGGTGGGCACGGAACTGCGGGAATGGGCACGGAGCTGAGGGAATGGGCACCGAGCTGAGGGAATGGGCACCGAGCTGCTGAGGTGGGCACGGAGCTGAGGGAATGGGCACGGGGCTGAGGGAATGGGCACGGGGCTGCGGGGTGGGCATGGAGCTGCGGGAATGGGCACGGAGCTGCGGGGGTGGGCACGGAGCTGCGGGAATGGGCACGGAGCTGCGGGAATGGGCACGGGGCTGAGGGAATGGGCACGGAGCTGCGGGGGTGGGCACGGAGCTGCTCAAGGTGGGCATGGAACTGCCCGGGTGGGCACGGAGCTGTGGGAATGGGCACGGAACAGCTCGGGGCAGCCACGTCCCATGGGATCAGAGCTGATACACTCCGTGTAGAGCCCTACAACGGGGTGGGTCCTGCTCCTTCCAAAGGGATGGATCCTGCTCATCCAAAGGGATTAATCCTGCTGATCCAAAGGGATGGATCCCTGCTCCTGATGGATCCCCGCCCGTCCAAAGGGATGGATCCTGTTCCATCCAAACCCATGGATCCTCCAGGATGGGCGGGAGGAGCTCGACCCCTCTTCTCCCTAGGGCGGGCACCATCCTGCAAACAGCAGTGCCCCCAAATGCCGCATCCTCATCCTCCTCGTCCTCCTCGTCCTCCTCGTCCTCCTCGTCCTGCTCGTCCTCGCACGGCTCCAGGCCTGGGGCACAAACCTCACCCCTGTTCCCTTCCCGTTGCTTTTCCCTTTCGTTGCCCCCGGGGCTCTCTGCCCCCGCAGTCCCTCTCGGGGGCATCATCCCCCAAATCCGCTCCGGTCCCTCCAGCCCAGCCCCGCAGGCTCCACTCGCGCAGACCCCCCTCCCCCGCGCTCCGCAGCCCCCTCCCAGCCCCGGCTCGGGTGTTTGAAATGTATCAGCGGTTCCATCTCAGCTGCTGTTTTCCATCCCTCAGCGATAAGGGATCTGCGTGTACACAGCGCCCGGGGAACGCTGCGCTCTCTCTTCCCATGGATATTCCCCCCGGGGCCGATTATCCGCATCATCCCAGCGGCAGCCCGGCTCTGCCCTGGTTTTTTTGTGGCCGATTTTTCCCCCCCCACGCCACCCTTGGGTTCTTTGCCCCCGGCCCGAGTGGTACTCGCAGACCTGAGATCACAAACCTGACATTTCTGCGGCGGTGCCGCAGTGCCAGGCGGGCAGAGCTGCCGGCGACAATCGATTCTCCCCGCTCCGTCTCCCGGTGCAGTCCGAAACATTCAATCCACGTGAGATCAGCCCTTCCCGCAGCTCCCTCCGCGCTTTTCCCCCGGCTCGGGAGAAATGTGGCACCCCAAAAAACCGGGAACATCGCCGGAGACGGGCAGGAGCACCAGGGAAGGGAAAGGGGAAAGGGAAAAGGGAAATGGGAAAGGGAAATGGGAAAGGGAAAGGGGAAAAGGGAATGGGAATGGGAAAAAGGGAAAAGGGAAAAAGGGAAAAAGGGAAAAGGGGAAAAGGAAAAAGGGAAAAGGGAAAGGGAAATGGGAAAGGGAAAAGGGGAAAAAGGGAAAAAGGGAAATGGGAAAGGGAAATGGGAAAGGGAAAGGGGAAAGGGAAAAGGGGAAAAAGGGAAAAAGAGGGTAAAAGGGTAAAAGGGAAAAAGGGAATTGAAAGGGAAATTGAAAGGAAGGAAGCAGTCCGGAACAGGGAAAGCCGTGCTCTCTACCCAAACTGGGCTGTACTGGGATGGCAAACTGGGACCAGTCTGCCGCTCCTCCAGTGCCACACCCGCAGCCCAGAGTGGGGAGATAACGCAGGGAAAGGGGAATTCCAGCCTGGTGCTTGTAGGGAACGGGGAGAATTGGGTTTGGGGCTCCCAGGGAGATTCGCGGGGTGCCCCAGCTCCCCCCAGCTCCGGAGCGCAGCCCCGTCCCCGGGGCCGGGCTGGAGCTCGGGGTGGGTGCGGTGGGTGCTCCAGAGGGATTCCAAACCCCTTCCCGCAGGAATTCCCTCCCTCAGGGAGGGCGGAGCTGGGTCCCCGCGGCCATGGGGAAGCTGGGGCACAGGGAGCGAGCCCGAGAGGGGGCTGGAGGCTCTGGAATCAACCAGGGGACAGCTGGGATTCCCATTCCTGCGGGGAGTGGTGGGACGGGAGCTCTGGGAAGGGTCAGAGCTGGAAACCCGGGGGTGGCGTCTCCTCAGTGCCGGCCGTGCTCTGCACCCGCGCCCGAGCGGGGCTCAAACCCGGCCCGGCTCCGCGGGGAGAGGCGGCGACCCCCGTGCCCCAGGAATGCGACCCCCGGCTGCCCCATCCCCATCCCGATTGCCCAACCCCATCCTGGCTAGCCCAAATCCCATCTCGGCTGGCCCCAATCCCATCCCGGCTGCCCCAATCCCATCCCGGCTGGCCCCAATCCCATCCCGGCTGTCCCAGCCCCATCCCGGCTGGCCCGATCCCATCCTGGCTAGCCCAAATCCCATCCCGGCTGGCCCAAATCCTATCCCGATTGCCCATCCCCATCCTGGCTAGCCCAAATCCTATCCCGGCTGGCCCGATCCCCATCCCGGATGGCCCCGGCCCCATCCCCATCTCAGTTGCCCCATTCCCATCCCGGCTGCCCCAATCCCACCCTGTCTGGCCCCAATCCCCATCCCGGCCGGCCCCAATCCCATCCCGGCCGGCCCCAATCCCATCCCGATTGCCCCAAACCCACCCTGGCCGCCCAAATCCCATCCCGGCTGCCCCAGTCCCGCCCTGTCTGGCCCCATCCCCGTCCCGGCGGGCAGCGCGGTGTGCGGGGACAGCTGTGCCCGCTCCCGGTGGCATCACCGCGCCCGGGGGGCCCTGCCCCGGCCCGGGGCTCCTTCTCCAGGGCCAAGAGCGGGGAAGGAGCCCCCGCTGCCCTTAACCCTCCGCCTGCCGGCAGCTCCGGCGGCCGGGGAGGAGAACGGGGCGATTCCCGCACGAATCCCGGGGCTGGGCCAAAGGCGCGACCCCGCAGCACGGCGAGGATCACGGAACAACCGCGGCGTTCCCCCCTCCAGCTGCCCAAAATCCAGCTGCGGGCTCGGTTTTCTCAGCCCCAGCTCTCTGAGGCGCCTCCACCGGGGAATGCGGAGGGAGGAGGGAGGGATGGGGGGCAGCTCCAGCTGGATGCAGCCGCGGGGAGAGGCCCGGGGGGCTCGGAGCGGCTCCGCTGCCCGGGGCTGCTCTCGCTCTGCCGCTCTGCGCTCGGCTCGGGGGTCTGGGGTCGGGTTTGGCTGGGCAGGGCTTTGTCAGGCTCCACAGCGCTGCCGTGAGGGCGCCGGGCGGCACCGGGATTGTCCTGCGGTGGGTTGGAGAAGCCCCCAAATGTCCTGCCACGCGCGGGGAGGATTCATGAAGCGCAGAGCCGTGGGGTGGTTTGGGATGGAGGGACCTCAAAACCCACCCGCTGCCCCCCCGCCAGGGCAGGGACGCCTCTCACCGCCCCAGCTGCTCCAAGCCTGGCCGGGAAACCTCCCAGGGGTCTGGGGGCAGCCCCTGCTCCCCCAGCCCCAAACATCCCCCCGAGCTGCTGCTGCTTCCCCGGAGCGAGCCGGGAGCGGCTCTGAGCCCCCGCAGACACGGCTGCCCCCGGCTCCCCTTCCCCAAACAGCCCGGCTGGAAACGGCTGGGGCGGGGAAACTGGGGTGGGGACACTGGGATGGGGAAACTGGGATGGGGACACTGGGGCCGGGAAACTGGGATGGGCAAACTGGGATGGGAAATTGGGGTGGGCACAGCTGGGCGGGGAAACTGGGATGGGGAAATTGGGATGGGGACACTGGGATGGGGACACTGGGGTGGGGAAACTGGGATGGGGGAAACTGGGGTGGGCACAGCTGGGGTGGGGAAACTGGGATGGGGGAAATTGAGATGGGGAAATTGGGATGGGCACAGCTGGGGGAAACTGGGGTGGGGAAACTGGAGCCCAGGGGAAAACTGGGGTGGGGGAAATTGGGATGGGGGAAACTGGGATGGGCAAACTGGGGTGGGGAAACTGGGGTGGGGAGAACTGGGGTGGGGAAATTGGGATGGGGAAACTGGGGTGGGGAAACTGGAATGGGCAAACTGGGATGGGGAAACTGGGGTGGGGACACTGGGGTGGGGACACTGGGGCGGGGAAACTGGGTGGGGAAACTGGGATGGGCAAACTGGGGTGGGGAAACTGGGGTGGGGAAACTGGGGTGGGGAAATTGGGATGGGCAAACTGGGATGGGCAAACTGGGGTGGGGGAAATTGGGATGGGGAAATTGGGATGGGCAAACTGGGGTGGGGAAATTGGGATGGGCAAACTGGGATGGGCAAACTGGGGTGGGGAAACTGGGGTGGGGGAAATTGGGATGGGCAAACTGGGATGGGCAAAACTGGGGTGGGGAAACTGGGATGGGGAAATTGGGATGGGCAAACTGGGGTGGGGAAATTGGGATGGGCAAATTGGGGTGGGCAAACTGGGATGGGCAAACTGGACCCAGCTTTGCTGCTGGGCTGGTGAGGGGAGATCGGCTTGGGTGGGATGGGATGGGATGGGATGGGATGGGATGGGATAATGGGATGGGATGGGATAATGGGATGGGATGGGATGGGATGGGATGGGATGGGATGATGGGATGGGATGATGGGATGATGGGATGGGATGATGGGATGGGATGATGGGATGATGGGATGGGATGATGGGATGATGGGATGGGATGATGGGATGATGGGATGACGGGATGACGGGATGTCAGCCCTTGGGAATGTGACCCCCCCGGCCGCCCCGCCGGACGTTTCCCCTGGAACCATCAGTCAGGGCAGAGCCCCGATCGGGTTTTACAGCCAGGGCTGCTCGTGAAACCCGAGCTCGGCGTGGCAGCGGCTGCTCGGCCCCGGCAGGGCAGGGGGAGCGGGGGGGGCTTTAACCCCTGTGAGGGTCCCTGGAGCCCAGGTAAATCCCGGAGCTCTGGGATTCCCTCTGGAGCTCTGGGATTCCCTCTGGAGCTCTGGGATTCCCTCTGGATCTCTGGGATTGCTCCCGGATCTCTGGGATTCCCTCTGGAGCTCTGGGATTCCCTCTGGATCTCTGGGATTGCTCCCGGATCTCTGGGATTCCCTCTGGAGCTCTGGGATTCCCTCTGGAGCTCTGAGATTGCCCCTGGAGCTCTGGAATTGCCCCTGGATCTCTGGGATTCCCTCTGGATCTCCGGGATTGCCCCTGGAGCTCTGCGATTCCCTCTGGAGCTCTGAGATTGCCCCTGGGCTCTGGATTTGCTCCCGGATCTCTGGGATTGCTCCCGGATCTCTGGAATTGCCCCTGGAGCTCTGGGATTGCCCCCGGGCTCTGGATTTGCTCCCGGAGCTCTGGGATTGCTCCTGGATCTCCGGGATTGCCCCTGGAGCTCTGGGATTCCCTCTGGAGCTCTGGGATTGCCCCCGGAGCTCTGGGATTGCCCCTGCAGCTCTGGGATTCCCTCTGGAGCTCTGGGATTCCCTCTGGAGCTCTGGGATTGCCCCTGCAGCTCTGGGATTCCCTCTGGAGCTCTGGGATTGCTCCTGGATCTCTGGGATTGCCCCCGGAGCTCCGGCAGCCTCTGGACTGTCACCATTCCCTGATGAGCTCGGGCAGATTCCCGATCCCATCCCAACCCTCCCGCCACCCCTGGGGTTCGTTTTCCCACGTGAATGGAGAAATCCGCGTGGGGAAGGACTGAGCCCGCAGCTCGAGGGGTCAGAAACAGGAACGGGCTGATGGAACCGGGCGGTTTCCATCCCCTGCCCCAGGACAGAGCATCGTGCGAAATCACGGCTTGGGGAACCAGCTGAAATCGCAGCTGAATCCTCGGGGGAGCCCGGGGCGGGGGGATGCTCCATCCCAGGAATAAAAGGTCGTGCAGGGCCCGTTCTGCTGCTGCTCACCTGTCCCAGGGAGGGACAGGAGCAGCTCCCAGCGGGAAACCAGCGCTGGAGCCGGGATTCTGCTCCCTGCTCGGGGCTGAGCCCGGAGGTGAAATCCTCAGAATTCCTGCCGGGAATTCTCTCCCCATTTGGGGCGTTCTGAGCCCCTCGGAGGAGCCCGGGGCGGGGGATGCTCCATCCCAGGAATAAAAGGTTGTGCAGGGCCCGGCTGCTGCTCCTCACCTGTCCTAGGGCGGGACAGGAGCAGCTCCCAGCGGGAAATCGGAGCTGGAGCCGGGATTCTGCTCGGGGCTGCGGGGCTGAGCCCGCCCATGGCAGGAGGTGAAATCCTCAGAATTCCTGCCGGGAATTTTCTCCCCATTTGGGGCTTTCTGAGCCCTTCGGAGGAGCCCGGGGCGGGGGGATGCTCCATCCCAGGAATAAAAGGTTGTGCAGGGCCCGGCTGCTGCTCACCTGTCCTAGGGCGGGACAGGAGCAGCTCCCAGAGGGAAACCAGCGCTTGGAGCCGGGATTCTGCTCGCTGCTCGGGGCTGAGCCCGGAGGTGAAATCCTCAGAATTCCTGCCGGGAATTCTCTCCCCATTTGGGGCGTTCTGAGCTCCCTCGGAGGAGCCCGGGGCGGGGGATTGCTCCATCCCAGGAATAAAAGGTTGTGCAGGGCCCGTTCTGCTGCTCACCTGTCCCAGGGCGGGACAGGTAACAGCTCCCAGCGGGAAATCAGCGCTTAGAGCCGGGATCCTGCCCGCCCATGGAAGGAGGAACGAGGAGGTGAAATCCTCAGAATTCCTGCCGGGAATTCTCTCCCCAGTTCTGAGCCCCTCGGAGGACACGGGGCGCCCACCCGGGTGCGATCCCCCCCCATTCCCGGGCCGAGCCCCTGCGAGTTTGGTTGTAAAATATAATAATATATAATAGCGTAATAAATTTTGTTTTTTAGATTAGTATTTTATTATAGAGCGTGGGTATAAGAGAGAGCTTAGAGAGAGCAGAGACAAGAGGAGAAGAGAGCGAATTTTTATTTACAATACAACAAGTATTTTTATTATGAATATTACAATTTTTAATAACTAATTTAATACAACATATTAATTTTTAAATATTTGCGTGCACCTCATAGGAATTATTAAATTACTATGTTTTATGGCTTTTTTATTTGTAACTTTTATTTTGAGATTTTTTTTTTTTTTTGCCAGGCTTGGGACAGGATGTTTGTTGGGAGGCTTTAAACTTTAACACAACTATTTTCAGTGTTTGTGTCAAACACTGCCAACACCTTTATTTCATCTGTTGTTCCAGAACCA
The DNA here is from genome assembly GCA_034336665.1 of Luscinia megarhynchos. Lineage (NCBI taxonomy): Eukaryota > Metazoa > Chordata > Aves > Passeriformes > Muscicapidae > Luscinia > Luscinia megarhynchos. The sequence continues at coordinate 1,198,072 of CM067583.1, read as the reverse complement.
CTTGCTAGGCCCTCATGAGATTTTGATATTACTTCTCCCAGAGCCCCCAGGTCCCTCCCTGTCCCCCAGGATGAGGAGGGGATGGTTTGGAGGCGATAATTTCCCCCAACTCCTGCATTTAGATAATTCCCCTCTAACTCCTGCATTTAGATAATTCCCCCAACTCCTGCATTTAGACAATTCCTCTCTAACTCCTGCGTTTAGACAATTCTCCTCCAACTCCTGCATTTAGATAATTCCCCCCAACTCCTGCATTTAGACAATTCCCCCAACTCCTGCATTTAGACAATTCCCCCAACTCCTGCATTTAGATAATTCCCCCAACTCCTGCATTTAGACAATTCCCCCAACTCCTGCATTTAGATAATCCCCCCCAACTCCTGCATTTAGACAATTCCCCCCAACTCCTGCATTTAGACAATTCCCCCAACTCCTGCATTTAGACAATTCCCCCAACTCCTGCATTTAGGTAATTCCCCTCCAACTCCTGCATTTAGATAATTCCTCTCTAACTCCTGCATTTAGACAATTCCCCTCCAATTCCTGCATTTAGACAATTCCCTTCCAACTCCTGCATTTAGATAATTCCCCTCTAACACCTGCGTTTAGACAATTCCCCCCCAACTCCTGCATTTAGACAATTCCCCCCAACTCCTGCATTTAGACAATTCCCCTCCAACTCCTGCATTTAGATAATTCCTCTCTAACTCCTGCCTTTACGGCGCTGATCGCTCCCAGGGGCTCCCGCCGCTGTTCCCCCGGGCCGGGCGATGCCGGAGCAGCTGCTGCCGGGGCTGTCTCATCTTTCCAGCCCGCCTGGAAACTTCCCCAGCTCCCGATTTCACCGCGATGGCCGCGGCGCTGGCAGCGCTTCAGTCCCCGAACCAGCTGCGGCTCCTTCTCACAGCCTGGGAAAACATCCCGGGCTCCTCTTTGCCCCGAGAGGCTGAAATCCAAGCGGCTGCAGCTCCGGTTCCCCTCAGCCTCCTCCCGCTCCTTCTCCATCCCCTTTTCTCACCCCAGCCTCAGGGGTGCTGGAGTCAGTGAGTCAGGGCATTCTCTGGATCCTCCGGGGAGGAATCGAGCTGCAGGGGTTGAGTTAAAGCCTGTGGATGGGTCGAGGTACATTAAACCACATATCAAGTAGACATTTAAGTAGAAGTTAGTGAGGTTTAGGGTGAGCTCTAATGCTTTTAGTAAGTGAAAGGTTCCAAAGGCCACAGTGCTAGTGCAAGTTCTAGTGAGGGTTGAAACACGCTGATGTCTTCAGCAACTTCATCTGCATCCCCGTCCATCCTCATCCTCATCTTCATCCATCCCCATCCCCATCCTCATCCATCCTCATCCTCATCCACATCCCCATCCCAGGGGGTTTGGGTGCAGCCTGGTGTCTTCATCCCCGTCCATCCTCATCCTCATCCTCATCCTCATCCTCATCCATCCCCATCCCCATCCTCATCCTCATCCCAGGGTTTGGGTGCACTTTGGTATCTCCATTCCAGGGATTTTGGTACAGTCTGGTGCCCCCATCCCCATCCATCTGCATCTTCACCCCCATCTTCATCCCCATCCTCATCCATCCCCATCCCAGGGGGTTTGGGTGCAGCCTGGTGTCTGCATCCCCATCCCCAACTCTATTCCCATCCGCATCTCCATTCCCAACTTCATCTGCATCCCCATCCATCCTCATCCTCATCCCTCCCCATCTTCATCCTCATTTTCATTCAACCCCCATCTTCATCCTCATCCCAGGGTTTGGGTGCACCTTGGTATCTCCATTCCAGGGATTTTGGTGCAGCCTGGTGCCCCCATCCCCATCCCCATTCCCCATCTCAATTCCCCATCCCCATCCTCATCCCATGGTCTGGATGCACCTTGGTATCTTCATTCCAGAGATTTTGGTACAGCCTGATGCCCCCATCCCCATCCCCATCCCAATTCCCCATCCCCATTCCCCATCCCAATTCCCCATCCCAATTCCCCATCCCCATCCCCCATCCCCATCCCGATTTTTGGGTGCGGCCCGGTGCCCCCATCCCCGCCCCGGGAGTTTTCCCCGCCCAGCGCACCTGGGGCCGGGGCAGGCGCGGTGGCAGCGGTGGCAGCGGTGACAAACAAGGCAGAACAGCGCATGTGACGCGTTAATCAGAGCGCGGGGCCGGCGTGCTGGGCAAACAAGCGCTGGAGCTGCGTCCCCAGCCTTGATTAAATTAGAGAGCTCTCAGTGACACAAACAGATCGGTAAACAGAGATCGGCCTAATCGAGAGGATGAGCACGAACCTGACAGGGCCGGGAGGGAGGGAGAGGGGCAGGGATTTGGGCACGGGCAGGGATTTGGGCACAGGCAGGGATTTGGGCACAGGCAGGAATTCGGGCAGGGATTTGGGCACGGGCAGGGATTTGGGCACGGGCAGGGATTTGGGCACAGGCAGGGATTTGGGCACGGGCAGGGATTTGAGTAGGGGCAAGGATTTGGGCACAGGCAAGGACTGAGACACGGATTTTGACAGGGACAGGAATTTGTGCTGGGGCGAGGATTTGGGGAACAGACAGGGAGGGATTTGGGCAGAGATTTGGGCTTGGGGAGGGATTTGGGCACGGGCAGGGAGGGATTTGGGCAGGGATTTGGGCACGGGCAGGAGATTTTTGGGCAGGAATTTGGGCTTGGGAAGGATTTGGGTACAGGGGGGATTGGGGCAAGGATTTTGGCAGCGGCAAGGATTTTGGTGAGGGTAAAGATTTGGGCAGGTATTTGGGTAGGGGCAAGGATTCGGGCAGGATTTGGGCAGGGATTTGGGCACGGGCAGGGATTTGGGCACGGGCAGGGATTCGGGCAGGGATTTGGGCACGGGCAGGGATTTGGGCAGGAGGAAAGGGAGAAGGAAGCTCAGCCAGGCAGGAACAGGGAGAGGGAAGGGTTGCAGGGGGACAAGGGGAAGACGATTTCCGCTGCCCTGAAAAGCCGAGGCACAAAGGACGAATTTCTGTGAATGAGAGGCGAACAGCGAGGGGTCAGAAGTCACCAGTGAGGGCACTGGGGGAGGGCAGTGACCGCTCCTCCTGCCGGGGGGAGGCACAGGAACCCCCGAGGCAGCGATGGAGCCGAACCAGCTCCAGGGACAGATCCAGGGACAGCCCCAGAACAGCTCCAGGAACAGACACAGCTCCAGAACAGCTCCAGGAACAGGAACAGCCTCAGAACAGCTCCAGGAACAGGAACAGCTCCCAGAACAGCTCCAGGCACAGACACAGCTCCAGGAACAGCTCCAGGAACAGACACAGCTCCAGAACAGCTCCAGGAACAGACACAGCTCCAGAACAGCTCCAGGCACAGACACAGCTCCAGAACAGCTCCAGGGACAGGAACAGCCCCAGAACAGCTCCAGGAACAGCCCCAGAACAGCTCCAGGCACAGACACAGCTCCAGAACAGCTCCAGGAACAGCTCCAGAACAGCTCCAGGCACAGACACAGCTCCAGAACAGCTCCAGGAACAGGAACAGCTCCAGAACAGCTCCAGCCTGGCTGAGTTCCAGAATGTTCAAGCCCAGCCCTGACAGAAGCTCCTGCTGAGATTTCGGTGGAAGCTGGGATGAGTGCCCTGGGATCAATGCCTGGGATCATCCCTGGGATCAGTGCCTGGGATCATCCCTGGGATCAGTGTCTGGGATCAATCTCTGGGATCAATCCCTGGGATCAATGCCTGGGATCAGTGCCTGGGATCAGTGCCTGGGATCAATTCCCTGGGATCAATCCCTGGGATCAATGCCTGGGATCAATTCCCTGGGATCCATCCCTGGGATCAATCCTGGGATCAATGCCTGGGATCAATCCCTGGGTTCAATTCCCTGGGATCAATTCCCTGGGATCAGTGCCTGGGATCAATCCTGGGATCAATCCTGGGATCAATCCCTGGGTTCAATTCCCTGGGATCAATTCCCTGGGATCAATTCCCTGGGATCAGTGCCTGGGATCAATCCTGGGATCCATCCCTGGGATCAATTCCCTGGGATCAATCCCTGGGATCAATTCCCTGGGATCAGTGCCTGGGATCCATCCCTGGGATCAATCCCTGGGATCAGTGCCTGGGATCAATCCCTGGGATCAGTGCCTGGGATCCATCCCTGGGATCAATGCCTGGTATCAATGCCTGGTATCAATGCCTGGGATCAGTCCCTGGGATCCATCCCTGGGATCAGTCCCTGGGATCCATCCCTGGGATCAATCCCTGGGATCCATCCCTGGGAGCCATCCCTGGCGTTTGCACCAGGCTGGTTTTCTCCCCTGCCCGTGCCAGGCTCCCTCCTCACCCCCTGCCCTGTCCCTCGTGGGCAGCCCCTCCCCAAAGTCTCATTTTGCTCATCGGGATGAGAATTTCGGGATAAATCAGGAATGACCTGACCGAGGGTCAGCAGAACCCACCAATCCCCTTCCCCTGCCGTTCCCGGGGCTCTCCCTCTCACACCCAGACAAACCCGATAATTTCTGAAAGCCACAACTCCCCAGAGCCCAGCCCGACCCGACCCGAACAGGGATGCCCAAAAATGAGGGAACTGGGAGAAAACCTCCAACAGCGCCTGAGTGCGGCCGGGAGCGAGGAAAGGGAGGGCAGAGAAGAAGCGACGAGTCCGGGCCGGGCCGGGGCGAGCCCAGGGAGCGGCTCTGGGCAGGGATGAGGAGTTTTGAGGGGTTTCTGCAGGAAATGTGGCTGCGGAGGGACCCCACAGCCCGCAGGCACGGAGCATCCCGAACCCGCGGCGGGGCTGGGAGCGGGGCTGAGCAGGGATGAGGGGTTTTGAGGGGTTTCTGCAGGAAATGTGGCTGCGGAGGGACCCCACAGCCGCAGGCACGGAGCATCCCGAACCCGCGGCGGGGCTGCGAGCGGGGCTGGGAGCGGGGCCTGGGCAGGGATGAGGGGTTTTGAGGGTTTCTGCAGGAAATGTGGTTGCGGGAGGGACCCCAGCTCCAAGCACGGAGCATCCCAAACCCGCCGAGGGGCTGGGAGCGGGGCTGAGCAGGGATGAGGGGTTTCTGCAGGAAATGTGGCTGCGGAGGGACCCCACAGCCGCAGGCACGGAGCATCCCGAACCCGCGGCGGGGCTGCGAGCGGCGCCCGGGGCGAGATAAAGGAGTTCCTCTGCGAAAACCTCGCGGAGCACCGGCTGGGGAATGGCGCAGAGCCGAGCCCGCCCCCGTTAATCCATTTATCCATTTATCCTCACCCCGCACAGCCCCCGCCTTCTCCTGCTGCCCCTTCAAGAGAGTTTTCTTTCCCTCTCTCCTTCTCCTGCTCCTTTTCTCTCTCACTTTCTTTTTCTCTCTTTCTGCCTCCATCCCTTCATCCCTTTCTCTCTTTTTTCTCTCCTTTTCTCCCTTCTTCTCTTTTTTCTTTCTCTCTCTCCCTTTCTCCACTTTTCTCTCTTCTCTCTTTTTTCTCTCTCTCACTTTCTCTCTTTTTTCTTTCTCTCTTCATCTCTTCATCCCTCTCTCACTTTTCTCTCTTTTTTTCCTCTCCCTTTCTCCCTTTTTTCCTCTTTCTCTCTCTCTTTATCGCTCCATCCCTTTCTCTCCTTTTTCTTTCTCCATCCTCTCTCATTTTCTCTCTCTTTTTTCTCTCTCTCTTTCTCCCTTTTTTCTCTTTCTCTCTCTCCTTTTCTCTCTCTCTTTTTTCTTTTTCTCTCTCTCCCTTTTTCTCTCTCCTTTTTCTCTCTCTCTTTTTTCTCTTTCTCTCTCTCCCTTTTTCTCTCTTTCTCTCCTTTTCTCTCTCTCTTTTTTCTCTTTCTCTCTCTCCCTTTTTTTCTCTTTCTCTCCCCTTTCTCGCTCTCCCTTTTTTTCTCTTTCTCTCTCTTTTTCTTTCTCTCTCTTTTTTCTTTCTCTCTCTCTCCTTTTCTCTCTCTCTTTTTTCTTTCTCTCTCCTTTTCTCTCTCTCCCTTTTTTTCTTTCTCTCTCTTTTCTCTCTCTCCCTTTTTTTCTCTTTCTCTCATTTTCTCTCTCTTTTTTCTTTTTCTCTCTCTCCTTTCCCCTCTCTCCCTTTTTTTCTCGTTCTCCCTCTTTATCCCTCCATCCCTCTCTCTTTTCCTCTCTCCCCATCCCCGGCACCCCGAGCCCGTCCCTTCCCCGCCCTCCCCAGCCCGGCTGCGGCAGCGAATTTCCAATTTTCAGCTCATCTCAAGGTCGTGCCAAGAGGCGCAGAGGGCCTGGTAGGACATAATGGCAGAAGAATTGTAAATGTTGCTTTTAGTGAATGCGGAATGAGGCAGGGCCAAGGAGGGGAAATTTTCCATTCGGCCGCGGCCCCGGAGAAGGGAATGCATTTTCTGCATTAGATTTCCAGAGGTGCCCGGCACCAGGTACATGTCATTAGTAACACTTTGCGTGGTAATGAATCCTTTTATTTCCCTTCCACACAGCTCATGAATACATAAAGAGCCGCTCGGAGCCGCATCTGCCTCAGCTGCGGGAGCCTCTCGGAGCTTAATTCCGCATCCTCTGCAGCGGGTGCGAGCCCAGCTGGGGCCAGCCTTAAAGGCGCAGGTGATGCCCCCCAAAAACAGAGCCCAGACTGAGCTGGGGGAATAAAAATAAGAACTAAGGGAATAAAAGTAAGAACTAAGGGAATAAAAATCGCTTGTGTTTATTGAAGGGTCTTCAGGTGCGTTCAGGGCAGGGGTTACACGCAAAAATGGACCACGGGTTTTCACACTTTTATAAGTTTGGTTCATTGGCAGATTGGGGGTTAACCCTCCAATGACAGCTTCAGGTAATGAAGTCATTTACCCCAAATTTGCTCACCCAACTCCCTTTTGTTTCCATTTCTCTGAGGCAGTGAGGGGTCCTTGATTCCCACCCAGAGAGGAACTGTGTGTGACCAGAGTGGGAGAGCAGCAGTGACACTGTGCGTGGGGCTCAGAGTTACACACCACAGAACTGCAGGATTACAAATAGAGGAAAATAGAAAAAGTTGAAATCCTGAAGCATCACAGGGAGTTTGGCAAAACCTCCCTGAGGTCCTGGAGCCGGGAGCGATCTCGGGTTCACCCCGAGCCTCCCCAGGCGGAGCTTCCTCAGCTCGGACCTGGCTGAGCGCGGGTTTAACCAAGCTCGGCTCGGGATTTTGGGGCCGGTCCCATTTCCAGAGAAAACCCTCCCGCAGGGAGGAGGTGATGGCCGGGGCGTTCCTGGGCTCCAGGAATTCTGCAGGAATTCCAGCCCAGGGCGTTCCTGGGACCTAGGAATTCTGCAGGAATTCCATCCAGGGCGTTCCTGGGCTCCAGGAATTTCATCCAGAGCATTCCTGGGATTCAGGAATTCTGCAGGAATTCCATCCAGGGCGTTCCTGGGCTCCAGGAATTCTGCAGGAATTCCATCCAGGGCGTTCCTGGACTCCAGGAATTCCATCCCGGGCATTCCTGGGATCCAGGAATTCTGCAGGAATTCCAGCCAGGGCGTTCCTGGACTCCAGGAATTCCATCCAGGGCGTTCCTGGGCTCCAGGAATTCTCTGCAGGAATTCCATCCAGGGCATTCCTGGGATTCAGGAATTCTGCAGGAATTCCATCCAGAGCATTCTTGGGGCTCCAGGAATTTTCTGCAGGAATTCCATCCAGGGCGTTCCTGGGATTCCAGGAATTCTGCAGGAATTCCATCCAGAGCATTCTTGGGGCTCCAGGAATTTTCTGCAGGAATTCCATCCAGGGCGTTCCTGGGGCTCCAGGAATTCTGCAGGAATTCCATCCAGGGCGTTCCTGAGATCCAGGAATTCTGCAGGAATTCCATCCAGGGCGTTCCTGGGCTCCAGGAATTCTGCAGGAATTCCAGCCAGGGGGTTCCTGGGATCCAGGAATTCTGCAGGAATTCCATCCAGGGCGTTCCTGGGATCCAGGAATTCTGCAGGAATTCCATCCAGGGCGTTCCTGGGCTCCAGAAATTCTTCAGGAATTCCATCCAGGGCGTTCCTGGGCTCCAGAAATTCTTCAGGAATTCCATCCAGAGCATTCTTGGGGCTCCAGGAATTTTCTGCAGGAATTCCATCCAGGGCGTTCCTGGGCTCCAGAAATTCTGCAGGAATTCCATCCCGGGCATTCTTGGGGCTCCAGGAATTCTGCAGGAATTCCATCCAGGGCGTTCCTGGGCTCCAGGAATTCTTCAGGAATTCCATCCAGGGCATTCTTGGGGCTCCAGGAATTTTCTGCAGGAATTCCAGCCAGGGCGTTCCTGGGCTCCAGGAATTTTCTGCAGGAATTCCAGCGCCGCGGATCCCCCCTGGCCGTGCAGGGAAGGGGCTCCTGCGCTTCCCTTTGGAAACTTCAGGTTTCCTAATGACAGGAAATAATAAATAAATAAATAAATAAATAAATAAATAAATAAATAAATAAATAAATAAATAAATAAATAAATAAATAAAATGAATAATACAAATATAATGATGGTGATGATGACGGTAACAATAATAATAACAACAGTGATAATAATAGTAGTAACAATAATAATGA